>CM073730.1:88809654-90140430 GCA_037113605.1 Calophaca sinica
GTTCTTGACATCCCAAATCATTGAAGCTTGCTTATTCTGAGTTACATTTTCTGCAAGGAACTTTTGAAAAACATATTCATAATCATTTGATTTGCATTTAGGATTGCTGTAACTTTAGAGCTTTCGGCAGTGAGCTCTCGGCTTACTGGTTGCTTATTAGCGATCAGGCGGTAGTTATCCATCGAATCTTGATTTTGAGTTTTAAACTTGATTTTCTTTATTGAGTCTGATTTTTCTTTGTTTAAAGCTTGAAAATCTTGTGATAATTTTGAAAATTTCTTTTTCAAATTCTTATACTCAACAGTAGAGAGTGGCAGAGTCCTTAAGAAGATCATCAAATGCAAGTTGAAGTTGAGTAGGAATCATATACTATTACCTCTTCAACTTCTTCTTCTTACGAGATCAAGGTCGATTAATGTCTGCCATGAGAGCGAGAATTGCTTCTACTTCATTATCTTCCTCAGATGAGGATGAATCTAGATCTTCCCATGTAGCCATGATGCTCTTCTTCTTTTTCTTGAAAGAACTTCTTGTGGACTTCTCCTTAAGATTAGGACATTCGGCCTTGAAATGTCCAGGCTTTTTACATTCATAGCAAATGACTTGAGCCTTGTCCTTGCTCTCTTTCTTGTCCTTAGTATCTTTCTTTTGAAAGTTCCTTCAGAAGTTTATTTTCTTCCACATTCTTTGTATCTTTCTGGATATAAATGTGAGCTCATCTTCTGATGTGTCAGCATCTCCTTCTGAAGCTTCCTCTTCTGATTCTTCTTCTTCAGCCTGAAGGGCTTTGGAAGAACTGACTTTATGTTTAGAGACTTTTAAGGCAATAGACTTAAACGAACTCATAAGATCTTCAAGTCGTAAGACATTTAGATCTTTTGCTTCCTGAATAGCAGTGACCTTGGGTCTCCACTGCTTAGTCAAGCTTCTTAAGATCTTTCTAATATGGTCAGGTGTAGTGTAACTTTTTCCAAGGGCTCATGAATAGATGAACAAGTGTTTGAAATCTTCCAAACATGGCTTCAATGTTTTCACCATCTTCCATTTTGAATAACTTATATTGGCGAACCAACATGCTAGCTTTGGTTTCTCTTACTTGGGCAGAGCCTTCGTAAGATAAAACAAGTGAGTCCCAGATTTCTTTGGCAGTATCAAATTTGCCACATTTATCATATTCTTAGTACAGATAAGAATGAATCTAACCTTTTGATTGATTTGGTATCTCTTTTTCCGTTCATCATTCCAATCTTCTCTGGCTATCGCAACACCACGAGGATTAGTGGGAGGAATGTAACCACTTTGAACTATATACCATAACTCAAGTTGGTCTGTCTCAAAGAAGGCTTTTATCTTATCTTTCCAGTAATCAAATTTTTCTCCATCGAATAAAGGAGGACGGTTCATATGACCACCTTCAGTAGACATGTTCACAGTATAGGATCTTTTCTCTTAAGACTGTTAAGTGCTCAACCAAGAGGCCGAGCTCTGGTACCAATTGAATGTGAACACAAGAAGGGGGTTGAATTGTGTTAAAAACTTTTCGCAAACTATGCGTAAAAACTTCAAAATAAGTTGTTTAAAACTGTTTTGTATATCAGATGCAGAGAATTGAATAGGACCGGATGCAGAAATTTAAACAGTTTATAAAAACTTGTTTTACTGAGCAAGGTAAAGATAAATAATGTAAAGCAGTAAAGGATGAGACTCAGAGATTTAACTAGGCCAAATACAGTTTTACAAAAGAGATTATGATTTTGATAACAATCAAAATAAGTCTCACAGAGAGGATGAAAAGATTAAGCTCAATGTAGACCAGAAACTTGGCACGAAGCTTGATTGCACACTTGAGTAATATTGCTTTCAGAATGAAGTTTCTTCGCCGTTTTTCTAACACTTCTTCAATGAATACCTTGGGGTATTTATAGGAGTCTTCAAGGTTATTACCGTTGCAGTAAAAATATCTCCTTGCTATTGAGTGAGGTAATTTGAAATGCAGTCCTTTTCATCCTTTCCAGAGAATATCAGAATAGTACACATTACCATTTTCTTACTATCTGCAATTTGCAATTGCCTTGTATGATTTTTGTCTTATGCTAAAGGTGTCACCTTTGCTTCCTCATACATCAAAATGAGCGTACACAATCAAATTCGAATTTCGTTCCAGAACAGTCTGAGGCTAAGAGCAAAAACGTGATCACCACGTGCTTCATTAAAGAGATCGGTCTTTCGCTCGTAACATAGGGGACCGCTTTCGTAGCAATTGAGTGTTCCACGTGTCGAAGTCACACCTTTGGGCGCTTCTTTATGAACAAGACGCTGAAGTGGGTTCGGATGCTGACACTAGTGGATTGTATTCAATTCTTTTGAATATTTCTTCTTCTTTCTTGAGTGATTTGTACATATATAAATAAAGCTTTGATACATGTACACTCAAAGATATGTTAGAAGATAAATTGGTCTCTTTGAGAAATATTTTGTTATCATCAAAATTAGTGAGGGTCTAAACTTCTCAATCGTTTAGGTTCCAACAAAGCAGCCCACAGCGATGGAGTTTGACCCTATCTCTCGCCGAGTTGTATATACAGGGGATATTGTACAGATTTTCAGAGAGGACGGTGTTGCTAAGACAGGAGGTGTCGTGACGTATAGTGAGTTTCCCTATACGGACTATTCTGGTGGTTGATGCTTGGAGGACTACCCAGTGTGAGGGAGCTATGCCGGCCTCTTCTTCATCTCCAGAAGGACCGATTGAGATTCCTAGAGCTACTATTTTCCAGGATTTTGTCACAAGGACGTGGTCGAGGACCGAGAGTGAGATGGATCGCTCGTAAGAGCGTGATTAGACGAGGATCTGCAGGAGCATCTACCTCGAGGGCAACTGCTGTTCAGAGTTTTTCATTAGGACCGAGTTCTCCTTTTGTTGTTAGGATCCCCACCCCACCAGTGAATCCACCCCATGTTTACGGGTGTGCGGAGAGGCGGATTGTCTAGGTGCACGACCTAATGATGATGCGACTGTAGGAGAGTACGTGTCGAGTGACGTGCCAAAGGACGTGCCGATTGCGGTACCTTTCATCGATTTGACAGGCGAGGATCCGATGGAGGAGGAGGAGGAGGAGGATCCATCAGATGATCTGGGTAGTGATTTGTAGATGCTATGTTATCTGACTGCCGTTATGTTTCCTTTTGGGATGACTGTAGTATATATATTTTATGTACAGTTAGTCGGTGACCAGTCGGGCTAGTGATGTTTTGCTTATGCAGGGTAGACTGGTGGTTCTACTTTTGGTGCAGCCCCCTGCGTGGGTGTCTGTCGGGAGTACCCCAAACAGACATCACTCTCACGAGGGTATTCATATCATAGGTATTTTCTCTGATACATTTGTACTCTGTTTTATTTTGTATGTACTGTGTATGTTGATTGTATATGTTTATGAGTGTATGTATTTCCAGTACGTAACTTATGTCCTAGTTGACCATGTTTCAAACGTCAGAATACTCGTGTGTGCTTTATGCGAACCGCTGTTAAAAATAAAAAAAATAAAAATATACCGCATTTTCTGAGGGACACAAGAGTACCATTTTTAAAAATCCATCGCATACAGGTTTAGTTTTAGTTTATTAGCGGTCCGAAAACTGGTCGTTACAATGGTGGTATCAGAGCCTAGTTAGGTTCTAACCGGACTGTGCATAGAAAATTTAAAACTGGTCACCGTGTCGAGCTGTGTTTGTTGAGTGATTAGTTGTGTTGTAATGTTATTGTTTGCTGACTGAAGCAGTTTGTCTGCCAATTTTTGAATTGTTTCTTGATTGAAGTAATGTGTGTTAACACATCACTTGTTTGTGAATTTCTGGCAGGATTTGGATTTTTCGAAATCTAATGCCACCTCGTAGAGACCCTACAGCCGGATCAGATAACTCCAACATGGAACGAGCGATTCAGGCTATAATAGAAATGGTGGTGGCCATGGCCCAGCAATCGGCTGCTGCGACCCAACAGTCTAATGCGATGGCCCAGCAGATGGCGGCTTTCACCCAGCAGAACTTGCAAGAATGTTAGAGAGTGGCGTAATGTCAAGCGAGAGGATTGGTGGACTTTCTGCACCCACTCAACGAAGTTCTATGGCGAGCCAAACCTGGACAAAGCTGACTTATGGATACAAGAGATCGAGAAGATCTTTGAGGCACTTCATTGCCTAAACAATGTGAAGGTAGACTACGCCACTACTTGTTGCTAGGGGATGTTGAGTATTGGTGGAAGGGTGTGAAGTAAGCATCGATCATGAGCGTCGTGGAGATAACCCGGGAGGTTTTCCACGGAAGATTTTTAGACAAGTATTTTCCCCGACACAAAGATGTGGGAGGAGAAAGAGCAGAGTTTCTTCGACTACAAAGAAGGCAAAGATGACAAAGGTCGAATATGTCGCTAAGTTTGAATCACCTGCTAGGTACTTCAGTCCATTCCGCGACCGAACTGACCAAGGTTGGCTAAGTGAGAGATTTCAGAGGGGTTTAAGGTTTGATATTCAAAAGTCAGTGGTGTCACTAAGGGTCAGGAATCTCCAAGAGTTGATCAACCGGGTCGTTGAGGTAGAGGGGGTTAGGAGCCACAAGAAGAAGACTAGCCAGCTGGACCGATGAGACCTCAGAGCATGGGACAGAGGTTTGCACAAAAGGGAAAGCAGAAGAAGAAGCCCTACAACCAACCCAAGGGAACAACAGCAGGGGACAGTATCGCCCGATGGCCCAGAACGTGAGGAGCGGAAGTCAGATTGGGACCGATGTGACCTGTTATCGTTGTGGAAGGCCAGGGCACTATGTAAGCAATTGTATCCAGAAAGAAGATGTGTGCTTTAACTGCAAGAAGCCGGGGCACTTTTCCAAGGATTGCCCGACACCTAAGGCTGAACCGGTAATGCACGCAGCGAAGGCTATAGGAAACACCCAATGGCTAATGGCAGAGTTTTCTGCATGAGTGGAGAAGAAGCAGAGCAGACTGATGACCTCATCCAAGGAGATTGTCAGATTGAGGGTAAATCCCTAACCGTTCTTTTTTATTCGGGTGCAACCCATTCCTTTATTTCCTCAGATTGCGTAGACTGTTTAAAGTTGATTGTGACTGCTTTACCATTCAAACTAGTAGTTACTACCCCAACTGCTAAAACCTTGGTTACCAACACTGCATGCCTTAATTGTGTAGTGGTCATTCAGCGTAGAAAATTTGTGGTTAATTTGGTCTGTTTACCACTTAAGGGTCTAGATGTCATTCTCGGGATGGATTGGTTGTCTCATCAATATGTCCTTTTGGACTGTGCCCAAAAAACCGTGGTTTTTCCCGACCTCGGAATCTCCAACTACCTATCTGTTAATCACAATGGTGTTTCATTGAAAGAGAAAACTCAGGAATACATGTACTTAGCTAGTTCAGAAGTTTCTCAGGAGCTCGAGTTGAAGAATGTTCCTATGGTCTGTGACTTTTTCGATGTTTTTCCAGAAGATGTGCTGGGATTACCGCCAGCAAGGGAAATCGAATTTTCCATTGATTTGCTTCTAGGAACAAGACCAATTTCGATAGCGCCCTATCGAATGTCACCAACCGAGATGAAAGAGTTAAAGTCTCAGATTGAGCACTTGGAGTCGAAGCAGTTCATACGACCAAGTGAGTCGCCATGGGGAGCCCCAATGTTGCTAGTGAAGAAGAAGGATGGGCGATCAAGAATGTGTGTGGATTATCGCCAACTCAACAAGGTTATTGTCAAGAATTGGTATCCGTTACCGCGTATCGATGATTTAATGGACCAACTACGAGGAGCTGCGATATTTTCCAAGATTGACTTGAAGCCAGGTTATCATCAGATTCGAGTGAAGGAAGAGGATATTCCCAAGACCGCTTTCAGGACGAGATATGGTCACTACGAGTACTTAGTGATGCCATTTGGAGTGACGAACGCACCCGTAATGTTTATGGACTACATGAACAGGATCTTTCACCCATTCTTGGATCAGTTTATGGTAGTATTCATCGACGACATTTTGATTTACTTGAGGAGTAGAGAGGAGCACGAAGAGCATCTACGTCAAGTACTGCAAATACTCTGAGAGAAGCAGCTTTATGCTAACTGTAACATCCCAAATTCCCCAAGCCTAACTATTAGGAAATCCTAAGTGAAAACGAGATTTAATCCCTAAGGATTAAAAATAGTTCAAAGCCTTAATTTAGTAATTTAAAGTAAATTTGGAACTTAGGGGTAAAATGGTAATTTTACCCTAGAATTAAGGAAGTGTGGGCCTACTTATTCGTGAGTAGTATTTAATTAAATAATTTATGTCAGATTGCTGTGAGGACTAAAGAATAAATTATTATAATAAAATAGGGACTTATTGGCTATTTTTAAAAAATATAGGTCAGAGCCCCACCATACACCACTATCTCCTAGATCCCACCACATCTCACTCCCTCCTCCTCACTTACTCCCTCTCAGTGAATATTAAGCGAGAAGAAGGAAGGAAACAAAATCGTAAAAGAGAAAAGAAAACAAGAAAGAAGAAAGGAAGGAAAGAAAGGGAAGAAGGGAGACGAGGAATAGAAGAAGGTAGAGGCGAGAAGATAGGTGGCGACGGGAAGCGAAGAGGCCGCGACGGCCTGAGCCGCGACGGTGAGAGCTGGTGGCGGAGCCACCACCCTTCATGGCGAGCAGCAGAATGCGAGGGAGGGGGAGGCCGAGAGAGATAGCTGGAGAGAGAGAGTTGGACAGCGACTGAGAGAGAGAAGACCGGGGCTGAGGAAGGAGGAGATCACACGAGAGAGAAGAAGAAGAAGAACCGAACGTGGCTGAGAGACTGAGGGAGACAAAAATCGAATGGAAGAAGAAGAAGAGGACAGCCTTGCATGTGGGTTTTGATTGATGGAGAAGGTGAACAAGAGCTCAGAATCATGGAAGTGGATTTCTGGAGCTCAAATCCCTAACTTGGGATTATTCAGGTAACATAGACTTCCCCCAAAACCTTCCTTAGAGTGTGCTAGGTTTTATTATTAATTTTATTAGTTCAATAATTAGTTTATTAGTCATACTGAATGGTCTTGTATGGGGTTTGACTGAAATAGGGTTGGACGGCTGCCCCCAACCCCCCTTAAACCAATGTTTGATGGTTGTTCTGTTGTGAGCTCCATCGAGCCTCATTCGGATTATTTATGTGATTGCTATGTTTGCTAAAATGTATGAATTAGATTCTGAATTGGCTCGACACCCGAGCTAGCCTATTTGTATGAGTTTGGGCTCCAAGACACTTATTTTAGGTGCAATGAATGACATATGATGAATTTAATCTTGTGAGTGTTGTCCTAGGTGTGAGGATTATTGTTCATGTTGCTGTTGAACCTAGAAGAGCTTGATTCCTAAATTTGTGAAATAACATGTTAAAAGTTCTATTAGTTTGGTCCCTTGTTGTGCCTTTGATTCATGATGCATTTATATGTAATTTTGTCTTGAAACTATTCCATTGGTGTTAGGATTGGTTTGGAAAGGATTTAGAATGAGGAACAAAGTTAGAAATGCAGGATTTTTGGACTAACAGGCCACCATGGTCGTGCCAGGAAGCACGACCTGGCCATGTTTTGTTCTATTTGTGAAGGGAAATAGGGAATTGGAGGAGCACGGCCGTGCTCCCCTGGACATATTTTATTTTATTTTCTTTCTTCTTTATGCTTTTATGATGTATTGCTTATGCAATGGCTTAAAAAGAAAGAGGCTTAATACTAAAATTGAGGTCAGGGCTATATTAATAGACTTGTATTCAAAAAAAAAAAAACAAGGGAAATGACGAATAAGGTTTGATGTCATGTATTACGAATTACATGTTTGGAATTGTCTGATTTGCATAGGCACTGATGGGTGATGTGGCATTGCGGGGTCACCGATGGGGTAAGCCAGCTGGTGGACAATAAAGTTGATGAACTGGTGCGATAAAGAACACAATTACGTGATGTGGCATTGCGGGCTCACCAGTGGGGTAAGCCACTGGGCTGGACAATAAAGTTTAGTAACCCGGGTGCGATAAAGAACTCAATTACATGATGTGGCATTGCGGGCTCACCAGTGGGGTAAGCCACTGGGCTGGACAGTAAAGTCCAGTAACCCGGGTGTTGCGATAAAAGACTTACAAAAAGGCCCATTATGTTTGATTTGATTGTCTATGGACTGTTGGTTGTCCGAAGGTGCACCTAGGCGGCCGGTCTGTCGGTTGTGAATCCTTACAAGCGTATTCCGACGGGGACTCCCTTGGTCGATCATCATAAATCGGATCATTGCTCAGTTGCAAATGAGTTTAGGTCGAGGGTACATTCAAAATCAGAAACTTGTATGAATTATGTGATTGTATGTTATGTGTATGAATTATGTTACCTTGCAAATGAATGCTCTTGAAGCAAGTTATGTTGAGGTTGACTGAATGATTGAAGTTGATGTTAAGATTAGGCCATAGTATTATTATATGTTAAGTATATGTTGTCAGGGAGGATTTTCCATATGTAGCACACGCGTATGGCTGGAAACAACGGTAAAAGCATTTTTTTCTTCTAAGTCTATATTACTGAGTTTTATAAACTCACTGTTGGGGCGTTGTTTTCAGGTACACTTGATGGAGGAGGTTCAGAGCACAAAGCGTGTTCGGTCTTGCCCTCGGCAAGACATTGAGTCACCGGATCACGAGTCAGAGTCCTTATCTCTAGGTTGAGTCCTTTGGAATAAGAAAATAATGTATAGGTTATATTTGTTTCGTCTTGTGGTCTTTTTGTAAAAAGAGATGTAAATGATAGAGTTATTCCGCTTTTGAAACTCTGATAGATATATGTGTCATGTTTGGGTCTTTGAAATATTTCTTGCCAAGTCAAACAGGTCTTTTAAACAAGGTTTTATTTATATCTTAAGGTTGTTATATTTGAGAAAATTTTCCAGGTGAAGTTTTCAATCTTTAATTAGTAAGTAATCCCCTAATTAGAGTTAGGGTGTTACATTATGGTATCAGAGCAGTTTAACCCTCTCGGACTGTGAATCAGTTGAGTCTAGAGGTGATCCGGTTTAGGAAAGAGTCAGTTGTGTCTGTAAGTCCGAGTTTTCTGAGTTCTTTTGGTGAATTATTGTGGTAGGCCACCTCAAGGATTCATTAAAAGAATGAGGAGGATGAAGATTTGCAGGGAATACTAGAGGCATGTACTCTTTCGCGAGACATTCTCATATATGTAATTATTCCTAAATACAGTTTCAGATTCCGTAATGATCGTCTAGTAGTAGTTCAGGTCATGAAGGATTTCAGCCACTCTGGTCTGCCTAAGTCCACGGAATGCATGCCTTGCCGCAGTTGAGCTTCGTGGCCACGTTATACTCTGCTACCACTGGAAGCTCATTACGAAAGTTCTGGAAGAACGAATTTGATGATCAAAGTAGTTACGGGACTACGAGAGTATTATGGGATATTCTTGGAGAAACCGCAACCTTTGTGATATATTAGATATTTTGGTATTTGATAAACAATAATGATTCAAGAATTGGAAAGTATTTTCTTATAATATAAAAGTGTTAGTATTGAAAGCTTTGATCTAATTTTTAGTTCTTGGTTGCATTCATTTTCTGATTCTATTTCAGGTTATTACATTCATGTTATTCATTCACGATGGTAGGGTCTTGTGCTGCTATAGAATGCATCCCTTGCACTAGACTAGAATTTGATGTTGCTCTTAACATGCAATGCATATAGCTTTTGTATACTATTTGTAATGTATTATCTAATCCATAATTATTTTTCTTAAAAAGAAAGAGATTCTTCTATTTTCACTATGTTACTGCTGCTACCAACCAACTGTTGTGCCGGTTGTTGATGAATGAGTAAATATTGGACCTAGATCACCTTCACTTTCGAGTATCTAGTTTTTACCCATATATGCAAAGTTACTTGGGTTTTATGCCCTTTGAAACTGCATTCTCCTTGTCTCTAACCATAATGATTGAAACTTCTATTTGATGTAGTTGTGGTTGGAGCCATCAATCCATTTATTAGAGACTCTTTAATTTCTATTCTATATATGCTAGTCCTAAAGTCACATGAGAAAATGATGACAAATGATGTTGGTAACAGCTTGGTCCTTGAGATGGGAAATTACTCTGTCTGGCATAGTTTTATTCCTTATTTTCTTCTTGGTTAGGATTTGTATACTAGTTCTAGTTTCACATGGAAGCCATTCGTGGGGAAGCTTAAGTAAATTTTAGATTTATTGTACTGTTTTTTCTCATTTCCCAAGAAAAACTTATCAATGATTAATTATGGTTTAGGAAGGAAAAAAAAAAGATTGAAAAAAGTGTCTATAATCTGCTGTAATAAATATAAACATAATTATCATGTGCTTGTACTAAAGTATATTTGGTTTGTAGTAGATTACATATTGTATTTTTCACTCACTTGTTGTGTTGATGCTGTTATCAAAATCTTTCATGGAATTAAACTGGATGATTTTATTTATGTCGTGTAATTGATACATATGTGTATGCATGTTAAATATAGTGTTGCATAGCCTTGAAAGTCCTGTATCAATCTGTTTAGAGTTAAAGCACAATAATAGCAGGAGCAATGAACTGTATGACAAGTGATTTTTTTGTTATTAGGTGGTTAATATTGTGTTCTCATAATGAATAAAATCAGTCAGTTTTTGTTTTGGGATGGGATGGTGACAAGCGTTTTGACGATTCTAATGTGTGATGCATGAAATTGAATGTTTATGTAGTTGATTGGCTTAAAAATTTGAGTTAGAACCTATCATATACTTATGGGATATGCCTGGAAGCTTGAATAGTTTCTTTGATAGTAATTATGTTGTTTTTGCTTGAAGTTTAAGCCTTTATTGTGCATGAAATACTTGTTATTTGAAGATGAAGGATTGGGTGATTAGATATCTTCAATGAAAAGTATGTTTACATTTGGAATTCTTGGGAATTATCGAATTGCAATTTTCACATGGGACCACTTGGAGATGATTTATATGTGTGTTAGGATCTTCCACATTAAATTTTGTAATTTTGGATAAGTTTGAGATTTATGATTCAGTAGCCGTGAACTAATTTCTCTCGCTTGGTTTTTCATGTGATTGATTTCAACTCCATCCATGAATAGATTACATACTTACATGAAAGATGGAGGTTTTAGAAGCATCCACCGATATTTGTCATGATGCTTGAGTTAGAATGTATGCTTCCTTAATGTTCAACTTGCATAGACCTTTTATGCTCATCAATTGAGAACCAAGCATGCATTGTGTTTCTAAGCATGATAAATGTGTATATGTGTATATGTATATGTATGCCTTTACATGGATTGATGCTCACACTTGAATATTAAGATAAGATAATGGTTAAATGGAAATTTAGAATGTTTGTTTAAATACATATGGATATGTATATGTAATGGAGTTAAATGTGGTAGGATCTGCTGTTGTTCGTGAGTTATATGCGAGTTCATCCATTTTCCTATGTTTGAAACTTGACTTAATTGTGTCTTGAATTCCATTTAAATATGTTCAAGTGGTTTCAAATCACCATCCGATTTGGATCTAAGTTAAAAAAGTGCTCTTTGAAATTCTTATTGCATGATTTTGAATTAGGTGCTGCCTATCATTTGTGAAATTGATTTTAGTTCACCTATATCCCGCAGATGTACTGAGAGTCTTAATCCTCCATACTGTGTTAGCGACCAGAGCTTATGTCAAGAAGTTGCTAGAGTTACCTAGAATGTTACGAACCTGAGAAGAGAGACGATTCTGAAGCAGGAAATGCGAAGGTCACTTTGGATATAGTGAGCTTAAATCTTGTGGTAGCTTGACGTAGTTGCCTTAGAACCTATGACCCTGCACTGTTTGAATTATTGTGACCAACTATTACAATAGCATCTAGAATTGATAAGTAAGAACTCTTAGCTGTGAGGTTTCGATCAATTCGGGATGGGTGTTCGTAATCGTTTAGGTTCAACACTTGTTAATTAATCAAGATTGTTGGATCTAACCATTATGGATGGATCCTAGGTTGATTGGGAACCTCGAAGCCTCTAGAGAACCTATAGCACTTTCGTGTCAGAACACCTTAGTAACTTCCGAAGCAATAAAGGGATGACGTAAAACCAGACTTGTAAATACCTTAGTTATAATTAGGGAACCTTGAAGTTGGGTAAGCCCTAGTTTGTTAAGAAACTTTAAGCCGCCTAGGCATAGTGACCTTAGTGGGATACCTAGCCTAAGGAAAGGTATTAGTCACAGCTAAATCACTGGAAATTCGAGGACGTTAATGTCAACGCTAGATTCAATAGTCGGTGTGTGAAGTGATCCTGTTGGCCAATCACAAACTCTGTCTTGATTTAATAAGCCTCTTATTAGGAATAAGGCTTAATTTGTGATCGGTTAACTAAATCACCGAATTATCCGTATATTCGACCTATAGTAGCCATTAATTTCTTTTCGAGATTTCGACTATTTAGAATAATCAGGAAATGAAACTGGTTATTTGAAGTAGAGTAGGATTAGAGTTCGCAGTGGAAGCACAGGAAGTAGAACCTGCGTGAGGATCATGTTAGATAGTAAGGCGAATTTTGGGGACAAAATTCCTAAAAGGTGGGGAGTAATGTAACATCCCAAATTCCCCAAGCCTAACTATTAGGAAATCCTAAGTGAAAACGAGATTTAATCCCTAAGGATTAAAAATAGTTCATAGCCTTAATTTAGTAATTTAAAGTAAATTTGGAACTTAGGGGTAAAATGGTAATTTTACCCTAGAATTAAGGAAGTGTGGGACTACTTATTCGTGAGTAGTATTTAATTAAATAATTTATCTGAGGTTCCTGTGAGGACCAAAGAATAAATTATTATAATAAAATAGGGAGTTATTGGCTATTTTTAATAAATATAGGTTGTAGCCCCACCATACACCACTATCTCCTAGATCCCACCACATCTCACTCCCTCCTCCTCACTTACTCCCTCTCAGCGTGAATATTAAGTAGAAGAAGAAAGGAAACAAAATCAGAAAAGAGAAAAAAAAACAAGAAAGAAGAAAGGAAGAAAAGAAAGGGAAGAAGGGAGACGAGGAAGAGAAGAAGGGAGAGGCGAGAAGAAAGGTGGCGACGGGAAGAGAAGAGGCCGCGACGGCGAGAGCTAGTGGCGGAGCCACCACCCTTCATGGCGAGCAGCGAATGCGAGGGAGGGGGAGGCCGAGAGAGATAGTGGAGAGAGATAGTTGACGACGGAGAGAGAAGGCAGAAGGCCGAGGAAGGAGGAGATCACGAGAGAGAAGAAGAAGAAGAAGAACCGAGCGTGGTGAGAGGCGAGGAGACAAAAATCGAATGGAAGAAGAAGAAGAGGACAGCCTTGCATGTGGGTTTTGATTGATGGAGAAGGTGAACAAGAGCTCAGAATCATGGAAGTGGATTTCTGGAGCTCAAATCCCTAACTTGGGATTATTCAGGTAACATAGACTTCCCCCAAAACCTTCCTTAGAGTGTGCTACGTTTTATTATTAATTTTATTAGTTCAATAATTAGTTTATTAGTCATACTGAATGGTCTTGTATGGGGTTTGACTGAAATAGGGTTGGACGGCTACCCCCAACCCCCCTTAAACCAATGTTTGATGTTTGTTCTGTTATGGGCTCCATCGAGCCTCATTCGGATTATTTATGTGATTGCTATGTTTGCTAAAATGTATGAATTAGATTCTGAAATGGCTCGACACCCGAGCTAGCCTATTTGTATGAGTTTGGGCTCCAAGACACTTATTTTAGGTGCAATGAATGACATATGATGAATTTAATCTTGTGAGTGTTGTCCTAGGTGTGTGGATTATTGTTGATGTTGCTGTTGAACCTAGAAGAGCTTGATTCCTAAATTTGTGAAATAACACGTTAAAAGTTCTATTAGTTTGGTCCCTTGTTGTGCCTTTGATTCATGATACATTTATATGTAATTTTGTCTTGAAACTATTCCATTGGTGTTAGGATTGGTTTGGAAAGGATTTAGAATGAGGAACAAAGTTAGAAATGCAGGATTTTTGGACTGACAGGCCACCACGGCCGTGCCATGAAGCACGGCCTGGCCGTGTTTTGTTCTGTTTGTGAAGGGAAATAGGGAATTGGAGGAGCACGGCCGTGCTCCCCTGGACAGATTTTATTTTATTTTCTTTCTTCTTTACGCTTTTATGATGTATTGCTTATGCAATGGCTTAAAAAGAAAGAGGCTTAATACTAAAATTGAGGTCAAGGCTATATTAATAGACTTGTATTCAAAAAAAATAAAATAAGGGAAATGACGAATAAGGTTTGATGTCATGTAATATGAATTACATGTTTGGAATTGTCTGATTTGCATAGGCACTGATGGGTGATGTGGCATTGCGGGCTCACCAATGGGGTAAGCCACTGGGCTGCACAATAAAGTTCAGTAACCTGGGTGCGATAAAGAACACAATTACGTGATGTGGCATTGCGGGCTCACCAGTGGGGTAAGCCACTGGGCTGGACAATAAAGTTTAGTAAATCGGGTGCGATAAAGAACACAATTACGTGATGTGGCATTGCGGGCTCACCAGTGGGGTAAGCCACTGGGCTAGACAGTAAAGTCCAGTAACCCGCGTGTTGCGATAAAAGACTTACAAAGAGGCCCATTATGTTTGATTTGATTGTCTATGGAATGTTGGTTGTCCGAAGGTGCACCTAGGCGGCTGGTCTGTCGGTTGTGAATCCTTACAAGCGTATTCCGACGGGGACTCCCTTGGTCGATCATCATAAATCGGATCATTGCTCAGTTGCAAATGAGTTTAGGTCCAAGGGGGTACATTCAAAATCAGAAACTTGTATGAATTATGTGATTGTATGTTATGTGTATGAATTATGTTACCTTGCAAATGAATGCTCTTGAAGCAAGTTATGTTGAGGTTGACTGAATGACTAAAGTTGATGTTAAGATTAGGCCATAGTACTATTATATGTTAAGTATATGTTGTCAGGGAGGATTTTCCATACGTAGCACACGCGTATGGCTGGAAACAACGGTAAAAGCATTTTTTTCTTTTAAGTCTATATTACTGAGTTTTATAAACTCACCCTTGGGGCGTTGTTTTCAGGTACACTTGATGGAGGAGGTTCAGAGCACAAAGCGTGTTCGGTCTTGCCCTCGGCAAGACATTGAGTCACCGGATCACGAGTCAGAGTCCTTATCTCTAGGTTGAGTCCTTTGCAATTAGAAAATAATGTATAGGTTATATTTGTTTCATCTTGTGGTCTTTTTGAAAAAAGAGATGTAAATGATAGAGTTATTCCGCTTTTGAAACTCTGATAGATATATGTGTCATGTTTGGGTCTTTGAAATATTTCTTGCCAAGTCAAACAAGGTTTTATTTATATCTTAAGGTTGTTATATTTGAGAAAATTTTCCAGGTGAAGTTTTCAATCTTTAATTAGTAAGTAATACCCTAATTAGAGTTAGGATGTTACATTAACCTTTCTACGTGTGAATTCTGGCTTGAAGAGGTGAATTTTCTCGGACATGTGATAACTAGAGATGGAATAGTTGTGGATCCAGCTAAGATAGAAGCTGTGTTAGCATGGGAACAGCCGAAGACTGTGACAGATATCAGAAGCTTCATGGGTTTAGCAGGCTATTACCGGAGATTTATCGAAGGTTTTTCGAAGGTTATCGCACCACTCACACGACTTATAAGGAAGGATCAACCATTTGCTTGGACTGAAGAGTGCTAATCCAGTTTTTAGAAAATGAAGGAGCTTTTGACAATAGCACCTGTGTTGATTCTGCCCTAACCAGAAGAACCTTACGAGGTTTATTGCGATGCGTCACACCAAGGATTAGGATGCGTGCTGATGTAACATAGTAAAGTTGTGGCTTATGCTTTGAGACAGCTTAAGATTCACGAGAGGAATTACCCTACGCACGATTTGGAGCTTGCTGTAGTGGTTTTCGCACTAAAGATTTGGAGGCACTACCTTTATGGGAGCACATTTACCGTGTACAGCGACCACAAGAGCTTGAGGTACTTATTCGATCAGAAGGAGCTCAACATGCGGCAGCGAAGATGGACATAATTTCTGAAGGACTACGACTTTACTTTGGAATACCATCCAGGGAAGGCGGACGTGGTAGCTGATGCACTAAGCAGGAAAAGCGTTTTAGTTTCAACAATGATGATCAAGGAGTTGGAGATGCTAGAAAAGTTTCGAGACTTGCAGTTGAGCGTGGAAGTGTCACCAGGAAAGCTGAAGTTTGGAATGCTCACCATCTCTAGCGGATTATTGGAGGAGATTAAGGAACAGCAGACTCATGACAAGCTAATTCAAGAAAAGGTTGAGCTTATAGCGCGAGGAAAAGCAACATAGTTCAAGGTTGGAGTAGACAGCATCTTGAGATGCGATGGGCGTGTTTGTGTACCCAACGTGAAATTTGAGGAAGTTGATTCTCGACGAGGCACATAAGAGTGGTTTGAGTATTCATTCGGGAGTTACGAAGATGTATCAGGACTTAAAGAAGCATTTTTGATGGCTAGGAATAAAGAAACAAGTGGCGGAGTATGTGGCTTCCTGTTTAACTTATCAAAAAGCGAATGTAGAACATCAGCAACCAGCAGGGATGCTACAACCGCTCGATGTACCAGTGTGGAAGTGGGATAGCATTTCTATGGATTTCGTCGTGGGATTGCCGAGGACGCAGAAAAGGCATGACTCGATTTGGGTGATCGTCGACCGATTGACTAAATCGGCACATTTCTTGCCAGTGAGATCGACATACAACGGAGAGAATCTGACAGAGATTTGCATTGCAAAGGTTGTGCGTCTACATGGTGTACCTTCTTCTATCGTTTCCGATCGAGACCCAAAGTTCACATCTCACTTTTGGAGGGAACTACAAGAAGCAATGGGAACTAAACTCAAACTTAGCTCATCGTATTACCCCCAGACCGACGGTCAGACCGAGAGAACGATTCAATCACTGGAAGATTTATTACGAGCATGCACATTGGATCACAGAGGGAGTTGCGACGATGTCTTACCGCTAGTGGAGTTCACCTATAACAACAGTTTCCACGCGAGTATTGGTATGGCACCGTATGAAGCGTTGTATGGATGTAAGTGTCAGACACCTCTTTGTTGGTACCAGAATGGCGAAAGTTCTATCGTGGGACCAGACATGATCCAGCAGACTACTGAGATGATCCGACTGATCATAGATAGGATGCGGACGTCTCAGAGTCGACAGAAGAGCTACGCAGACCAGGGACGCCGACCACTGGAGTTTGAAGAAGGAGAGAAAGTATTTCTCCGAGTTACCCCTATTACTGGAGTTGGTCGAGCGATCAAATCCAAGAAACTTACTCCTAAATTCATTGGACCCTACCAGATTCTTCGTCGTATTGGTCCAGTAGCCTATCAAATTGCCTTGCCACCTTTCTTATCAAATATTCATGACGTCTTTCACGTCTCACAATTGCAGAAGTATGTTTTCGACCCTTCTCATGTTATCGAACCGGATATGATTCAACTGAAGGACGACCTATCTTTTGAAGTGTCACCTACAAAGATTGTAGACCGAAAGACTAAACAGTTAAGGAACAAGGAGATTCAACTGGTCAAGGTTGTGTAGGACCAGAAGGCTGGAGATGCAACGTGGAAGTTGGAAGAGAAGATGAAGAACCAGTATCTAGAAATTTTTTGCGGTACGTATGTCACCTGTAGTTTCGAGGACGAAACTATTTTTAGAGGGAGAGTATTGTAACACCCGTATTTTTACGATACGATTATTAGCGTTATTATATTAACTGTCGTATTTATGCTATAATAAGTAGTTGCATGTTCTCTAAGTAAGTGATTTAAATAAATCAAGAGCTAACTATAATTGAGAATTAATATTTTATATTAGTTCGTGATTTGGATATTGTCGAAAAATTCTAAACGAAGTTTCATCGCAATTCGAATCATCGGGCAGTTTTGCCGCAGATAAAACTTCAAATGAACCTCGAACTCGATGAGAATCGAATCGTAACTTGCCGTGATTTTTTTTAGTGTTTGATATGATTTTAATTATTTATAATTAAATATAATCACGCGGTGAATTTAATTTCTCGATAAATTAATTTTCGAGAATTTATCGGCGGGAAAAATTAATCGGTAACACGGTTATTTGACGCCGTATTTTAAGTAAACCTTAGACTCTAGAACTAGAGGGTAATCATAAGAGATGAGTGATTAAATGGGTAGAATAGTTGATTGTAACACCCTGTCTCCGGAGTGCTACAAAGTGAACATTCTGACAAAAGTTGACATGTTTCCGAAAGGTAGAATACTCTGCTCGTAGGGTTTTCGAGAAATGTGGTCCTATTTTTTTTTCTTTAAAAGGTTCTTTAAAGAAGCAGTCGGAGCATCACAACGACTTTTAGAAACATGGAGAAAAATAATTTAAGACACCACATTCATTTATTCTGTCAAATCATGTATAATAAACATGTCATGAAACATAACAGAGATTTATTACAACACTGAAATAAATGACAAATATCCTATAGCTGGTCGACAAGTTATACTCCTTACTAGACTACTAGTAAGTTCCATAACATAACACAAGTAAAAAGCTGGACGACTATCCTCAGCTGCTCCTCTCTGCGATTCAAGTCCTTCGCTTGCTCCACCATCTGGGTTACATTCATCAACTGAAAGAACCACTGGCAAGGGTCAACTTCTTAAAAATAAAGAGACAAATACACATATTCGATAACGCACTCGGCAACAAAACATGTAATAACACAACATATTACAGGAAATAACAAATCATGACAATAGGCAAGCAACAATATGCACAGTTCTCAAGACTCTCTTAAGACTCAGCTCACGACTCATTTTCTCTCGACTCGACAATTTTTCCGGAAAGTAGACGCCGATCCATCCACTGAATACCAGCCGTAGCTTTGGGATCTTCGCTCTCCCTAGGACATTCAGCTCCGGTTCCTTAATGCTGCGACGCCTAGCTAATCCACCATGAACAAAGGGGACCTAGCACCCTCAGTTGTCCGGCTCACAGCTCAAAAACGTCTCGATGACTCGACAAAGCTCTCAGACTCGATGAATAATTCACCACATACGATATTCAAAGAGTGATACGCAAGATTACTCGACCGCATATCAAATAATAAGAGCATGCTTAATATGAAGAAACGCAATTCAATAATACAAGCAGCATAAGCAATTCACAGCATTATTCAACCGCATATTAAATAATTGCACAGCTCAACAACAACAGTCGACAATCAAATCATAGAATCCATCCCTCTGCAACTCGATGGAGTTCACAGAGAGGAACAAACAAGTGTGGGGGGTTGGGGATAGCTGTCAACTACTTGCAGACAGGCCCACTAAATGATCATAATAATGCTCAAACAATAAAACGAAGGGGTACGAGACCCTCACTTCGAACCCTGAGGTTCTCAGACTTCTTCGCATAAACACTTGAAATTAAATTCCTATCGTATCTAAAAGTTGCCCTTACACAAGGACATACAAAAATAAAAGCCTATAAATGTCTAGAAGTGCCTTTACCGAACTCCAAGCCACTCGCCCACGCACTCCGCGATTCTACGCCGCATAGTCTCAGATCACTCAAGCCTATTACACAAAGCAAGCTTAGCATAATCTAAAGACTTAGTTCTATATTCTTAGGCTCTGGAAACCTAAGACCTTTCCAACCTAAAGCACTCACACTTAGAAACATAATTTGAAATACTTGTTTTCAAAAGAATTCCATACACTTGAAAAAGCTACTCACAATTAAAAGACTAAAATTTCGAAGGCTAAGAATCTTTTTGAAAGAATACTCAAAGTTGGAAAAACAAAGTTTTTAAATACTAAGCTTGTCTTCTTCAAAACTTGAGACATAAGTTATTGCTAAATTTAATACTTTCCACCGCTACTTGAAATAAGACTCCACTTTGGCCATTGGATCACACGGAATCCTTTGCCTTAGGTGTTTCATCGTCTTTGACAATCAAATACTCCTAATTCAATTAAACTACTATCCAAAACTTACACAATAATTCTTAACCACATCAATTATAGCTAATATAAATCAAAGGTACCAAAATCATTTTCTAAGAGGCTTAAATCAAGGCTCCACTTGGTTTCTAGGATCTCAAAGAGTCTATTTCACCTTATGTGTTTCAAAGCCTAAAAATCACAGCAACTCTCAAATTTTTAATCCAATCACTTTCTAAAAATTTTCCAAAGCTCACACAATCCTTAAACATACTAAATACAACTATTATAAACCAAAGCTTATCAAAATCATGCCTCCAAAGCTCTAAGGAGCTCACGGCCATACCTCCCCTTTTTCAAAATTTGCAAAACACAACTCAATTCAACAACACCATTCAATCAATTTATTTCTTTCACCAAACAACAATTTGCTTACCAAAACAAACATTAATCAAGTCTAAGAACAATCTACAACTTCACTAAAAATCAAGAGTTTCATCAAAATCTTTTAGAACCTTGTTTTTAATCAAAACTAACAACTACAACTACAACAACTATCACTAATAATTAATGACCCTCAATTAATTTGGTGATTATCATGAGGAATCACATAACCCCTTCCCTTGGACCATAGGTCTAGGGTTTGTAAAATTTGGGGAAACAAGAGTTCATCTTCCTCATGATCACCATTAAGCAATACATAAAGCAATAAAACAAGAATTAAGCAAGCAAATCAATTCCTACTCCCTAAAAATATGGAGCTCACGGTTTTGAGGCTTGGGAAAGGAAAGGAGGGAAGCTTGATCTTGAACTTATTTACTAGGCTAAGGAGATGATAATTAGTGGAAGAGATTAGAAGAAAATGGTGATAGGAAAAGTAGAAAGAACTCACGCTAAAGAGAGTAGGAAAGGGGCCATGTAGCTTGGCTTGGTTCTTTGCCTTTCTCCACACTAGAGCAAGGTGAAATGGAAAGAATTAAAATGAAAGAACAGGGGTGCCTCGGCCAGCTGTACAAGAAGGAAAAGAAGTGGAATTTTGGGTAGATATGGAGTGGGTTTTAGTGAAAAATGGTCTAGCATGGTCTAATAAAAGAAGGGGTCACGCTGGGAGGAGCAAAATTGAGAAGGAAGTGGAATTTGGGTAGGAATTGGGTGCTCTAAAATAAATGCTATTGCGTCATAAGTCATGATTTTAAAGGTTGTGATTAAAAGAAGGAAGGTGTATGAGATCATAAGATTAAGAACTAACTAATTAATCACTAAAAGTTAGACACCTTGATCTTAAAGCAAGATTCCAATTTAATTACCCAGTCTAAATATTTAATCTCTCTTCTCATGATTACCTGCTAATCCTAGAGTCTAGAGTGTACTAGCAAAAACACGGCGTCGAATAATCGTGTTACCGATTAATTCTTCTGCCGATTATTTCGCGAAAATTAATTTGCCGAGAAATTAATTCACCGCGAAATAAAATATTATCATAAATAATAAAAATAATTAAATACACTCAAACACCATCAAAATAAGTTACATTTCGATTTTCATCGAAATCGGAATTCATTTTAAATTTTAATGCGGGTAAAATTTACCCGGCGATTCAAAACGCGACAAAACTTCGTTAAAGTTTTCCGACGATTTTCGAACCATGAATTAATATTAAATATTAATTCTTAAATTTAATTTCATCTTGATTTAATTCAATAAATTTCTTAGTCAACAAAAATACGCTGCTATCACAGAACGCATAAAAACATATAATAAGTATAATTGATGAATTCTCTTTAAAAGCAGCATACGTCTACGCTGTCAATTAATTTGAATTGACATCATGAATAATAATTATTTATGATAAATAAATTATTCAAAATTACTCAAAATAATTTCCCGTACTCTCAGTAAACCATTGAGGTGATCAATCTCTATGACTTATTTTTCGAGTATTCAGGATTTTATCGCTAAAATCACTTTTCTTAAAAATTGGGATGTTACATTGATGGGACTAATAGTTGACCTTATGAGTGGTGTCACTTTTGTGTAACTAGTTTTTACTAATTAGTAGTATTTTTGCTTAATTCCTGTTGGTTAGACCTTTGGTAAGAAAATATATGAACCTAACCCCACCTCCATCAGCCCATAACTCACGACCCCCTCTCTCTAACCTTCATCATCTTCTTCACCCAAAAAAAGGAAGTTCTCCATGACCTCCACGGAAGCTTCACCAAAAGCTTGAACTACACCTCCATTCTTCTCAATTTTTGTGAGCTACTTCTTATTCTCTTCATCATCATCATCACCATCAACAAGAAAGCAAGAGGAGGAGCAATTTCTTTCCCCACTAACAGCCCAAAACCGTGATCTCTAGGAGGAAGAAAAGGTTGTGATTTTTGTTTGCATGTCTTACTTTTTAGCTTGTTTAAGGTCTAGGCTATGTTAGTTTGTGATTGAGCAAGGTTGATAATTATTTGGAGCCATTGAACAGCCCTAAGGCCGTGAGCTTGAGGGAAGGGAGTGGTGATAGTTTCTCTTGATGCATGTCTTATTTTGTTGCTTGATTTGCATGTTCTTGTGTTGGTGTTGTTGTTATTGTTGATAGTTTGGAATTAGAAGCATGATTAGATTGTTAATGATGAAATTGAAGCTCTTTAAAATGGAATTTGGTGGCTGGAATTTCTATTTAAAGGCTGGAAAATATGTGTTAGAAGGTTTAAGAACTATTAGACTTAATGCATGTGATTAAAAAGGAGAATTAGTAGGCTAATTTTGAAAGAATTGTCATGAGGGACTAAAAGAGCATGCTGAAATTGATTTAGGTTTATTTTTCAAGTGTCAATGATGCCATGACCATAGTTTAATTGTTTTGGATATAAGTATTAAAATGAATCAATCGTAGTGTTGTTATTAATTTTGCGAAAATTGAAAGATTTTTGGGGAAAAAAACTATGTGGTGGCCGAGAGGCCTAAGGAAAGAATTGGAGGAGAAAAACTGTGTTTTGTAACTTTATTTTAATTTTTATTGGTGCGTGTTTTGGTATTGAAAATTTTTTGATGAAAGGATTTGAAATAAAGAGATGAATGTGAAGTGTTTTGAAAATCTTTTGACTTTGAGTATTAGGGAAATAGGTTGATGTTTGATATGAATTTTCCTAAGTGTACCAAGTTGTTACTTGAAACTTGATGTCTTGGAGTGTAAGTAATTGACTTGCAGTTAGTTGCATTGAAATTGGCTTGATTAAAATGGCTTAAAACAAAAGGAAATTTGAAGTTTTTCTTGAAAACCTAATTCTTGAAGTTTTGGGAAATGATTTTAGAACATGTTTTAAAATGTGTTGAAACTATATTTTGGTGAATGACTTGATGTTTTGGTATCTTGGATTGTAATTGAATGATTTAAAAATGTTGGTAGTTTGAAAGAGACTTTACAATTTTTTTTTAAGAAGGAAGGAGGGTGTGGCCGAGAGCCTAGGAGGTGTAAAGAGCAAAAGAATTTTGTTGGGGAACTTACTTAAAAGGTTTGAATAAGTATGCTTTAGAATCTTGGACAAATGGAAAATGATTTTGGTGTCCAAAACCTTATTCTTTCAAAAGTTTGATGAATAAAAATGCTAAGTGTGTTTGTTTGGGTAGGAAAGGGATAGGCTTTGAGGACCTAAGGATGTGGAGTATAGTTATAGTAATGTACTAAGTTTCCTTGTGTAATAGGAATTGCTAATTCCGAGACCGTGCGACAAGGATTCAAAGCAAGCGAAAGTATGCTAGTGCGCAAACTTGGTAAGGGCAACTTTTAGATACGATAGGAATTTAATTTCAAATATTTAAGCGAAGAAGTCTAAGAACCTCAGGGTTCGAAGTGAGGGTCTTGTACCCCTTCGTTTTTTTTTTTTTGATATACTGATTATTTAGTGGGCTTGTCTGTAAGCAGTTGGCAGCTGTCCCTAACCCCCCCACACTTGTTGTACCTCTCTGTCAACTCCATCGAGTTACAGAGGGATGGATTCCATGATGTGATTGTCAATGTTGTAGAGTTATGCAATTATTTAAAATGTTATTGAATAACTGCTGTGAATTGCTTATGTATTGAATTGCGTTTCACTTAATAAGCTTACTACAATTTATTTGATATGCGGTCGAATGATTATGCGAATTGCTTTTGAATTTCGTATGCGGGGAATTGTTCATCGAGTCTGAGAGCTTTGTCGATTCGTCGAGACGTTTTTGAGCTGTGATCCAGACAACTGAGGGTGCTAGGTCCTCTTCGTTCATGGTGGATTAGCTAGGCGTCGCAGCATTAAGGAACCGGAGCTGAATGTCCTAGGGAGAGCGAAGATCCCAAAGCTATGGCTGGTATTCAGTGGATGGATCGACGTCTGCTTTCCGGAAAAAAAAATTGTCGAGTCGAGAGAAAATGAGTCGTGAGTCGAGTCTTGAGCGAGAATTTGAGTTAAGCCTTGTGAACTGTATACAATGTTGTTGGCTTATTGCTTTATGGATTGTTATATCTTGATTTGTTGAGAAGTTGACCCTTTCCCATGGTACCTTCGATTCATGATGGCTAACCAGGTGATGGCAAAGAACATACTGATTCCGGCGTTGCAGACGTCGCCAGAGATCATCTTTGACTTCCTCGACATCAAGTAGCCCACGGCGATGGAGTTTGACCCCATCTCTCGCCGTGTTGTATATATAAGGGATATTGTATAGACTTTCAGAGAGGATGGTGTTGCTGTGAGACAGGAGGTGTCACGACGTACAATGAGTTTCCCTATACGAACTATTCAGGTGGTTGATGCTTGGAGGACTACCCAGTGTGAGGGAGCTATGCCGGCCTCTTCTTCGTCTCCAGGAGGACCGATTGAGATTCCTAGTGCTACTGTTTCCAGGATTTTGTCACGAGGACGTGGTCGAAGACCGAGAGTGAGATGGACCGCTCGTAAGAGCGTGATTAGATGAGGATCTGCAGGAGCATCTACCTCGAGGGCAGCTACTGTTCAGAGTTTTTCATTAGGACCGGGTTCTCCTTCTATTGTTAGGATCCCCACCCCACCAGTGGATCCACCCCCTGTTTGCGCGGTGTGCGGAGAGGCGGATTGTCTAGGTGCACGGCCTAATGATGATGCGACTGTAGGAGAGTACGTGCCGAGTGATGTGCCAGAGGATGTGCCAATTGCGACACCTTTCATCGATTTGACAGGCGAGGATCCGATGGAGGACGAGGAGGAGGAGGATCCATCGGAGGATCTGGGTAGTGATTTGTAGATGCTGTGTTATCTGACTGCTGTTATGTTTTGGGATGACTGTAGTATATATCTTTTGTGTACAGTTAGTCGGTGAGCAGTCGGGCTAGTGATGTTTTGCTGATGTAGGGTAGACTGGTGGTTCTACTTTTGGAGCAGCCCCATGCGTGGGTGTCTGCCGGGAGTACCCCCGGGGTATGATCACTATCACGAGGGTATTCATATCATAGGTGTATTCTCTCATACATTACTACTCTATTTTATTTTGTACATACTGTGTATGTTGATTGTATATCTTTATGAGTGTATGTATTTCCAGTACGTAACTTGTGTCCTAGTTGCACCATGTTTCGAAACACTGTAAGTACTCTGTGTATGCTTTGCGGGCACTATTGTTTAAAAAAAAATATACCGCATTTTCTGAGGGACACAAGAGTACCATTTTTAAAAATGCATCGCATACAGGTTTAGTTTTAGTTTAGTAGTGGTCCGAAAACTGGTCGTTACACTTGAAATGTGCAACAATGGTGGGTTTTAGTTTGGGACAACGTTCAGGTCGTGGTTTAGAAGGAAAAAGTGCAAAATTCTGAATTAAGGGTGCAAAGGAGCTTAAATAGGCAATTTGTGCCACTAGACGCGCATCACACGCGGCCCTATGTGCCCTGGGTGCGCGCCACGCGCACTTGTCATGACTTTGTGCGCGTCACGCGCATTTTAATGTGCACCACGTGCATTTCAACGCCTCTCTCTGCCTTTGCACATGCCACATGCGTCCATGCTGATCAAATTGCTTCATGCTGAAGGACGCTTATGCATGCACACCACATGTCGCGTTTCCAATGGATCATGTGCCACGTCACAATTGACCAAAAGCTGCTGGCACACCATGTACCTATACGCTTCACGCGCTCCTGCGTAGACTTGTCTGATTTCGCACGATTTCTTCGACTCTGACTTTCGTGCGATCCAAAACTCAATACCCTAACACTCAAACATGATTCTTAACACAAGAGGACATCAAATGGACTCAAGAATAAAGATTCGAGGTCTCATTTGTTCGTCCAGAAATTCACACTCGTCTAAGGCTATGAACACGCAAAATCCTAATTCTGACTCCGATCGTTCTCAAAATTTACGAGGTTTCTAAGACTTATACCAAAACCTTATCAAACACTATACCAACCTCAAACAACACACCAAACCTCGAAACATGCTCTCTAGCAAACACAGAAAGCAAGCATACGGCTGAAAAGTCAAATACACAATCAAATACACACAAATACACTTAGTCACATATAAACACACACTAAACCAGATTTAGAAAAATAAGGATGTTACACAAAGTCAAACCACAGTGTTTCTTTTTCAAAAGATGGAGAGAACTCAAGGCTTAAGGACCACATTGGGCATCCCATACTACTCAGTGTCATGCTCGGGCTTAGTAAACTGAGATGATGAGATCATACCACTTGGAGTTCAAACACAGGACACTAAGTCCAATTGTTTAACCATGGAATGCTAGTCTCAATCTTTGATTGGAATTCTAGGCCCGTAATGCGGAACACAAGACTCAATTCTTATTTTGAGACACCAAGCACACAATACGAAATGCTAGGTCGAATCCTTAATCAAGTAAATACGCATGCAAGAAGGAAGTCATGTCCTAACATAGGAGACATGGCCCATATTCTCAGTAGGAACACCAGGCTCCCCAATTTTTACTCTTTAGAAATTTGGATCTTTGGATTCTTTGAAATCCCTTTCGAAGACTGGTCATTGGGACCCTTTTGAAATCTATTCTCTTTTGAGCTGTTGTGTTGAATAGTACACTAGTTAAGTTTCCAGGAAAGCGAGGTGGTGATGAGCACGCTTAAATAATAAGTCTTTCCTTTCCAGAACTCTTCAAGACATATACTATTTAACCCAATTTTGAAATTCATTATTTAAACATCAAGTTTCTAGAAAACTTAGTGATTAAATTTATTTTTAAAAGAATCCTCTTAGACCACGTCTAACTCTCTGATCCATAAAGCGTTTTTGTATACCAACTCTTTTTTAGAAAAATTCCTTTGGTTTACCTTGAAAACTTTTCTCGGCTTTTGGAATCGCATCAGACTTACCATTGTAAGTCGTTAAACCAATTAAAATTGATTATCACATTAACAATTAATTCAAAAACGATAAGCATACCAAATCATAATCAACATAGATTATCAAACCAACTAGTACAAACCAATATTGCCACGCAGAGATAAATCATTCTCATTCATCAGTCTCAACCAATTCAAACCACAAATAATAATAATCACACCAATAAAACAAAGCAAAAAGCCTAAACTCATTATATAGAAATTTCCTTACTTTGTAACCTTTCCTTTGCTAATGTAACGAAGGTATTGACCGGAATCATTGCTCGAAATCACTCGAACCTTAACACAAAAGCACTATGTTTTAGAATCAAATCTAGGGTAGTAACCCAATAGTTAGGCCATGGCTTTTATACCTAAAAGGCTAGGATTTTGCCCAATTTTAACTCTTAATTCACTTGCACCTAGATCTAGTAATATTAAGCTAAGAAAATTGCAAATCCAAGGCTAAAACACCTATGTAGCTCACAATTTCAACCTAAAAACAACATGGGCTAGTTTTCAAAATTTCTAAACATGTTTTTCCATGCATCTTTAATATGTATGATGCAGCACCCCGTTCCTGGAGCGCTACTAAACTAATATTTCTAACAAAACATATTTCTGAAAAGTGAAATACTCTGCTTGCATGGTTTACAAAAATGTGGTTCTATTTTTTTTCTTTTAAAACTTCTTTTAAAAGAGCAATCAGAGTATTACAGTGATTTTAGAAACATGACGGTGAATAAATAATGACGCCAAAATAAACCACAATAACCATTCTAATAAATTTATTCAATCATTGCACATAGGACAATTCAAGTCTTGAAAACTAAAATACACTTATTACAACATTGTAATTAAAACTATGCACATCCTATAGTTGGTCGACATGCTACAACACTTACTAGACCTCTAGTAAGTTCAAACTAACACACAAGGCGGATAGCCAGATAGGACTATCCTCAGCTATACTTGTCAGCAACGTCGAACACTTTGCAGTCTTCATTATCTGGGTTACAATCATTGATTGAAAGAAACACGGGCAAGAGTCAGCTTCTTACACAAACAAATACAATAGCAAAGAAGATGTACAATAACCATCCATATTATACAGATAGAACATAATATACAATTCAATAAGAATGCATAAATGTTATGTAAATGCAACTACATGCCACTATTTATGATTCTGGAATATCGCAAAGGTCACCATTAGTGCACCATCGTACGTCCCCAATCGATCCTTTTCCATGCGATGGTTAATTAATAACGTTCCTAAATTTCTTTGGCCTTGAGGCAATCCATCACCCCAGGATATTCAGGTCGAAGTTATACCACAATGCATGACAATGCATTCCACCGACTCCAATGAACATATCAATGCACGTGATATTTCAGCCAGGCATAATCAAATAAAAATTCAATTATCCCGCACCACTAACAACATATATCTCCACATGAATTAAGCATATATCCAACAACACATCATATAATTAATTCAGAACCACAAAATCCAATCAACTTACATCCACAATTCAATATTCAATATCCATAAGCATATGAACATAACCACATTTCAACATTTAACATTATAACTCTAGGCATATCTAGAAGTAGCCTTACAGATTAGAGTTCCACATCCATGCTAATGTCGAAGACACATCACGAATTCACGATCTCAAGGATCCTAGACAGCACACACTGAAACTTGAAACCATTTCTAATCCACCCAAAGAAATCCCTAGGTTATGGTTTAGTCCCAAATCACTAGGTTACTCACCCAAAATACTTTTAGTAATACTTTACACCTAAAAGATACTAAAACAAAGTTAAATAATATTTTTAAAGACTTACAACTTACTCAAAATCTTTACAACTAAACTTTTAACTTTAAACAATAGAAAATTATTTTTCTTTCAAAAACTAAAACAAATACTAAACTTCTAAAATAACTAATTAACAAGTACCAACATATTAATCAAGTAAAACTTAGATTAACAATTAAAATTACTAATTGCTCTCGTGGGTTTAATAAATTTAATTACACTAAAATAAAAAAGGTTTTGCACACTAAATTTTCAAGACTCCAACTTGTTCAGGAAACACAAGACGTCTTTGAACATTAGTTTTTTCATAGCCTTATCCAATTCAATCAACACTTAACATAATTATCCTAAACCTTTTTTTACACTTTAAATAAACTAACCCCAAAACTTTAAATCCCTAAAAATTATTTTCCTATCATAACTTGATTCAAGTTCAAGGATTATAAAATCAATTCTTTTTCTTAATCAAACAAAAGATAACAATACTAAATCAAATACTTATTAATACAAAATAGTCAAGACTCCATTTTGGTTTAGGAATACAAAGATTCCATTTTACCTAAGTGTTTCATTGTCTTAAAATACCTATTCAACTACTAAAACTCAATTAAATTTTTCCCAAAATTTCCAAAACTTTGACAACAATTAAGTACACATAATTCAAGTCCAAAACACAAAAATCATTTTCATCCCAACCCTCTAGGGCTCTTGGCCACAACTCCAATTTTTTGGCATGAAATAACTGCGGCATGTATGCCTTGGCGTCTAGCTTAGGTTTTGTTTAGCTTGTCCCAATTTGAATGCGAGAAAAGATCAGCAAGAGTCCATTATCTGCCTGGTAGCTTGAGCTAATTTTCCACATTAATCTTGACTGCACCAGGGTACTATGTCACATTGTCACCTTCAATTTCTCCTTTGACTTTTTTTTTTGTCTCCTTAGAATTTGAAGCTCAATTATATTCAATGCCCTGCTGCTTAAGTTCTAACTTATGGAAGAGTTGATTAATAAGTGTCAGCATGGATGGTTTTGTTGATATGATTATTGGTTTAATATTTTTTGGTTTTGTTGATATGGTAATCTTTTAGATTTAAGCTAATTTGTTTCGAGTATAATGTTAGAACAAGACATTAAACTTTTCTTTTAGTAATTGTGTAACCTAACTATATATTAACAAGGTTTTATATGTGCAAATTGCATACACGAAGATCATCCTGACGAAGATCATCCTCAAGATGAATGAAGCTAATTCATGGAAGATTTAGATTTTTTAGACTTATGATAACAAGATGTAATTGCGTACTAGTATTTTATGCATGCATAGTAGACAATAATTATGATACAAAGTTGTTAACTTTTATTTTAATTAATCGTTTAGTTGTTTTAAATGATAATAATTATTTATCTATATTGTTTAATCACATTTATAATATACCATAGTTATACGATTATGCATCAAAATCATTTTATTGAAAACGAGTTGTCTATAAATGATTTTTTGACCACATTTAAAAGAAATGTTGCTTAAAATATTAGACAATTGGTGTACATTTGTGGCTTAAATGTTGCTTAAAACATTTGACAACATGTAAAAAAGTGTTGGCTACAACAGTTGGCAACGTTTGCATACGTGTGGCCTAAATGTATAAGCAACAGTTAAAAGCAAATTGCCATAAATTGTAGAAGTGTTGCCTATAGTGGTTGGCCACAATTAAAATTGTGTTGCCTAAAAGACAAGACAACGCTTGTGTAATTGCGGCTTAATGTATAGGCAACACTTGTCTAAAGCAAGACAAGAAAAACCGTTGCCTGAAACAGGTCCAAAAAATTGTGACATTTTCTTGTGTTATAGGCAACGTTTATTTGTGCACCGTGGGGCTAAAACAAAAAACCGTGGCTTAAAGGAATAGGCAACGGTCGAATACTCCACGCCAACAAAACCGTGGTGAAACCGTTGCTTTTTCCATTTCTGACCACGGTTTTTTATTGTTGCCTAAACTGATTTTTGTTGTGGTGATAGAAATTAAGGGATCTGTAAGACTACCCTCGGAGCATGATGCCTCAGATTTTTATTACATAGAGTCGAAGTTGATCATGGACCTATGTATTGGTGGCCAATGGCTTTCAATAACTGTCTTATAGCTATGGGGCACGTAAGTATTGATTATTTGTAAATTTAGTTAACTACTTAAGTATTAATTATAATCATGATTTGTTTTAACATCTTAGCTAGGCATCTGCATCGCTTCTGCCTCATGAGAGGCAACGATCATTTGTATGGATTCTTGGATCCATATATGATTAGTGCTTCAAGCAGGTGAAAATTAGAGCTCGTACACCACTACTTGTTCCACAATGATGGAATTATTTTCAATTGATGATCATTTGTCCTAGTGATCATATTGTAATATGGATGTGTTCATTAAATAGAAACCCGAATGCAGACATCAAATGCAAAGTTGAATTGTAAGCGTTTATTTATCAAACATTAACTTTATGATATAAATTATTTATGCTCACAAATGGATAATTTACTTTTCATAAATACTTTTTTATCAAAGGGCTATGCTAGGATAATTCACTTTTCATGAATCCTTTTTTAATCAAAGGACTATGCTACGATATTGGTAGTTAGAAGGTTATAGAAAGATTAAAAAGGTTACATGGGCTTTCCCCAATGTAGGTTGTTATTAAAACGTGATATTCATTTATAGTTTATAGTAGTTAATGTGTTAAGTAGTATACTGAAATTTGATATTCATTAGTTCATAGACGCCGCAACAACATGGAGGCTGGGAGTGTAGATATTATTTAAGGAAGAAAATATTGACCATTGTCTCCGAGGATATTTTTGATTGCTAGGAGAGGGTAATAAAATTTTTAACCTTTTAATATGATCTAAACATTTAATATTTATGACCTTACAGATGTTGATGGTTTACATTGATTTAACTTTGTTTCAACTTACAGCTATTATGTGACAACTCACCATTCTCTGATGAAGATATTTATGACATCCGACAATGCTTTGCAAGCTTCATTTTGAGTTATTATGAAAAGAACAAGAGAAAGACGTGAACTTGACATTAAGCTTCCTTTTTTTTTACTGCACAAGTGAGATTTCACTTTTGGTAACTCACTTTTTGTTGTTGTCTTTTGACTCACAGAATTTCTAGCAATTCGGTTTTGATAAAGATTTTGAGGTCCTTGTGGTTGTGGATTGAAGTTGGCTGATGTACTTCCTCTTTTGATTCTTAGGGATGTTAGTTTATTGTAAATTATATAGTCAAAATAGAAGATTTGTCGTAGATGTAAATAAATTGATTGTTGTAGTGTAGACGAATATAGGGCAGTTGTACAAAATGCATTTTATCTGTTTCCTGCTGTGTATAAATTGCATTTGATCTTTTTCATGTCCAGGGCTGTACAAAATGTAAAACTTTATTTAAAAAATCACATATTTTTACATTGGTTACGTAATCGAATAAAAAGTTGTTTTCATTGCATCGGTTGTACAGAATAAGCGATGTAAAAAAACCCTCTTTTGGCTTTAGATTTTGACCTTTTTACACTGGTTACAATTTAATTGATATAAGAAGGATTTTTTACATTAGTTGTATACCTAATGTAAAAAGACCAAACATTCAATACGACTGATTCTAAATAGGCTCAACAACCAATGTAAAAAGCCATTTTCAACCGTCGTAAGAATGTCTAAATTGTACTAGTGTCACCGACAATAACCACATTGACAAGATGCTATTGACTAATGGAATTAAATTAGTCAATATTCAATAAAATAATTATACAGGTATGCTATCGGCGAACTTAATTTCTATTTGTTCTTCTTATAACAACCAACTCATCAACTTTTAACCGCAAATATAAAAGGAAACTGTACTCTTTAATGTCTAAAACTATATTCTTCTATGATTTCCATGCGCTATTGAGTTTCCTTAATTATTTTTGTCAATCATTAACGTAAATACCAATTTAATTAACTTTCAGTTTCGGGCAAACAATAGTTCTCATCACTTTGACAACTGATTCTATAAATTGGAGTAACTTGGAGCCAATTTTTACCAGACAAAACAAATTAAGAAAATAAACACAAGTTAAGAGTAACTAATATACTATGGCAAAAACCACAACGACTTCCCTTGTTTTAGTCCTTCTTGTTATGGCAATTCTCAATGGCAATCTAAGTCAGCTGGAAGAAATCTATTGATTTACAAACCTAATTGGGTTGGATTTCATCCACCTAATCATGATTGTTCTTTCCTTCATTGTGCGTATAATATTTGGCATTGTAATAATGACTGTTGTTATAATGCGTGTCCTACTAATAACACTTATAGCCCAAATAATTCCCTACTATTCCATGATCGAGGATTGTGGCCATGGCTTTGTGTGTTAGATCAATGCCTGTGAAAGTAATGTCAAAATTATACATACATTATATATATTTCTTATGCATTTAATTTGTGTTATTATGCTATGGATGTTATTGTTATATGATTGTTGATATAAAATTCTACAAGTATTTCTTATGAGATTGAGGATTTTTCCATGAAGCATCACAATATATAACATATTTATTAATTTTTTCTCTCTCAAGAATTGTAACACCGTAATTCATAATAATTGAATTTAAAAGTTTCAGTACATTGATGACATACACTGAATGACGGAAATAACTTAATTAACAAATCAAGTTACAATCCATACAAATTAACATGTGTTTGGTTTACTTGTCCTTCTAAAAAGAAAAGAAGTACATATAGAACTTAAGGTTTTTCTACATCACTGCTCGGTGATTTCTTAAAAACAGAAGACAATGATAAAAACTCCTCCTCACGAGATGAGGAAATGTCTCATGTACTCCTCTAATAATCCTTCTGTACCTAAATATCTGAAACGAAAAGATGAAAAGCATGAGATAATAATCGCAATGTGTCTTCAACGGATCTCTTACGAAGAGTCACGCCAATATTAAAACAATACATATAGGGATAAACTAATGGAATAAACATGAGAACTTATCTAACTATGTAGAAACATCTAAGCATTTGTCTTCATTGATCCTAGCTTGAACCGGGACTCTATGCCGCCGGGTCTATCGGATGAGATTCTAGACCAATGTCAACTATTGCCAAACCAGCCATCACGAGACCCCAGATCGATGCCCATATATGGTATAGATGGTTAGACGTCAACAACCCGCAAGTGGCATCCCAATATGCCCAACCATACCATACCTCCATTACCAAAGGAAACTTTATCTTGTATTTTTCATTCACTAAATCATAAATAAGGAAATAGAAATCATACCTCCATACCATACCTCTAACCATACCATACCTCCCGTCTTAGGTCTATACTCCTAATTTCACGAGTACCCTCAACCATGGCAATCATAGAAATAACATCATGCCATGGCATATTATACATCATATTATCAGTGACATGTCATCATGTAGCGGGCAATTATATAACATATTATAAATGAAACATCCCAAATTTTTAAGAAAAGTGATTTTAACAATAAAATTTGGAATACTCGATAAATAATTCAGAGAGATTGATCACCTCGATGATTTACTGAGAGTACAGGAAATTATTTTGAGCTATTTTGAATAATTTATTTATTATAAATAAATATTATTCATGATGTCAATTCAAATTAATAGACAGCGTAGACGTATGTTGCATTAATGTGAATTCATCAATTTAAACTCTATATAAGTTTTTCTCCGTGACGTGGTGACGCGTATTTTGTGCTAACCGAGAAATTGATTGAAATATATCAAGATGAAATTAAATTTAAGAATTAATATTTTATATTAATTCATGGTTCGAAAATCGTCGGAAAACTCTAACGAAGTTTCGTCACGTTTCGAATCGTTGGGTAAATTTTATCCGCATTAAAATTTAAAACCAACTCCGATTTCGATGAAAATCGAAACGTAACTTCTTGTGATTATTTTTGAGTGTTTTAGATTGTTTTTAATATTTATGATAATATTTTATCACCCGATGAATTAATTTCTCGGTAAATTAATTTTCTCGAATTAATCGGCCTAAAATTAATCGGTAACACGGTTAATCGACGCCTTGTTTTAGCAATCCTTAGACTCTAGGATTAGAGGGTAATCATGAGAGATGTGAGATTAGATGGGATAGATTAGATGAGGTGATTAGCGTCTTTTAAAGTTGATAGGTGTCACACTTTGTGTGATTAGTTTTTTTGGTACCTTATTAGACTAGTTTTTAGTCAAGTGTTTTAATGATTCAAATAAATTTGTGATCCTCTTCCTTTTACTCAAGACCAACGTGTCTACCTCCCCTATTTACTCCTATTCTAATTTTTTTTCACTTACCATATTTATTTAGTTGATTTTAAGTGAAGTATTAACATTTATAAATAATTGTTTGATTGAATAATAATCCCTCCCCTTATGAATAGCCCCCCACGACCTCCCCTCTCTCTAACCCTCACATTTCACTCGTCTTCTTCACTCTTGAGAGAGAAAGAGCTTAGGGCTCATCCATGGGGTCCTTTCTCTTTACTTCTTCAAGTAGTTTCACATCCATCATTCCAAGTTTCTTGTGATAGTTTCTACTCCTCTTCACCATCACCTATTTCTTCACTTAAGTAAGTTGAGAGCAACATTCTTCTGTCCTTACTCAGCCCCAAATCATGACCTCCATGGCCACTTCCTCCTTGCACCATTTCAACTTCAATCTTCACCTAACTTGTTTCTAACTTCTTCATTGTCTTGATTGCCTCTTCCACACCTTGCAAGAAAAGAGAAAAAAAGAATTTATCTCCCTCTCCTTGCTGCACAAAACAGTGCCTCCCTCCCTCTCTTGTTAGTGGTAGTTTTCTTCCTTTTAATTCTTGATTCATGCTTATTTTGGTTTTTTGTGTGTTGATTATGATTAAATGTAGGTTTTAATTATTGAATCATGTATTGAGTTGATAATAACATGCCTTGATTGATTTAATTGCTATTGGAATTGTTATGGATGCTTAAGTAGGAGAATTAGTATGTTAATTGTGAAAAATTGGTTCTTGAAGGACTAAAATGGCATGTGGAAATGGATTAAGTTGTTCTCTAATTTTTAGCATCCTATGGCCATGATGAAAATGTTTTGGAAATCAAAAGAATTGGAAAGTCTCTTTGGAACTTTTACTTTGGAATTGTTTTTGTAAATGAGTTAAGAAACTTAGTAAATTTGGTTTTGAACATGACTTGCCATTTGAAAAGAAATTGTGCATTTCTTGTAAGCTTGAGTTAGTAACTAATTTTGTGGGAACCACTTACATGGGAATGTGATAATAGGGATTTGAAAATGTTTAGTGATAGCTTGATGATTGTTGCCTTTAAACGTAACTGAAAATGACTAGTAATACGTTTTGAAAAATGGTTGAGTCATGTCCTGGATATACCTTAATGTATTGATACCTTGGTGTATAACTAAACGACTTAGAAATGGTTAATTATTTTAAAAGGAAGTTTTGGCAAATGTTTTAGAAAAAAAGGATAGGGTCGTGAGCCCTAGGTGGGGAAAAAGGGAAAGAAAAATGGTTTTGCATACTTATCTTAACTTGGGTTAGTAGGTTGGTTGCATTAAAATTGGTTTGATTAAAATGGTTTGAATCAAAGGAAAATTGGAAAGGTTTTCTTGGAAACTTGGTTTTTGGAAGTCTTGGAAATGGTTTTAGAACGTGTTTGATTTGAGTTCCTTATGTGTGTTAATTGCTACATGATGTTAATTGAGTTTTGGAAAAAATGTATGGAATGGTTACTTGCTTGAAAGTGGTTTTGCAAAATTAGCCTTGATAGTTACTTGATTTTGAAAAAGAAAAATTGGTTGCACGTTCCTGTAACATATTAGTATTTTAAACTAAGTTTCTATGTGAAGTTGTTGTTTAGGTAAGGGGTTGAGTTGAGAACCTAGGGATTGTAGAACTAAGTTTTTAGAATTTCGCTAAGTTTGCTTTGTGTAATAGGCTCAAGTGACCCAAGACCGTGCAGCATAGAATCGAGGAATACGTGGATACGCGCAGCTTGAAGTTAGGTAAGGGCTACTTCTAGAAATATCTAGGATTTTATTTTATGTGCTTATAGGTAAGGGCACTTCACATTTAATACTTGCTCTAGTTTGTTAGCGTAAGGACAACTTTTAGATACGATAGGAATTTAATTTCAAGTGTTTATGCGAAGAAGTCTGAGAACCTCAAGGTTCGAAGTGAGGGTCTTGTACCCCTTCGCTTTTTTTTTTTGATATACTAATTATTTAGTGGGCTTGTCTGCAAGTGGTTGGCAGCTGTCCCCAACCCCCACACTTGTTTGTTTCTCTCTGTGATCTCCCTTGAGTTGCAGAGGGATGGATTTTATGATTGATTGTTGAGCTGTGCAATTATTTAATATGAGATTGAATGCATACTGCGAATTGCATATTGCTTGTTGAATTGCGTTTCTCCATGCAAACTGCTTGTATTGCTTAAGTTGTTGAATTGCGTTTCTTCATATTAAGTATGCTCTTATTATTTGATATGCGGTCGAATAATCTTGTGTACCACTCTTTGAATATCGTATGCGGCGAATTGTTCATCGAGTTTGAGAGCTTTGTCGAGTCGTCGTGACATTTTTGAACTTCAACCCGAATAACCAAGGGTGATAGGGTCCCCTGAAGGTATGACTTGGGTGATAGGGTCCCCAAAGCTATGGCCGGTGTTCGGAACCGAACCACCTAGGGTGATAGGGTCCCCTAAAGCTACGGTTTGGCTGATAGGGTCCCCAAAGCTAAGGCGGGTGTTCGACTGCTTAGTTCACTGTTGTGTTATTTTTTTTAACTCAACCTGAATAACCAAAGGTGATAGGGTCCCCTAAAGCTACGGTTTGGGTGATAGGGTCCCCAAAGCTACGGCTGGTATTCAGTAGCTTGTTCGGCGTTATTTCCGGAATTGTAAAGTGTGATGGGAGAGTGTCGTGAGTTGCATTATGTGGCGTTTGTGTACCTTGTTATCTCTTGTTCTATAGTGGCGTGTAGTTGCAATTGCAGGCATTGATGTATTCTTACTAAATGGTGTGTTCTGTTATGCTGCGTTATATTATATCATGCTATTTTTGGATTATCTGGTGTATTTTAAGAAGTTGACCCTTGCCAGTGGTTCTTTCAATTCATGAATATAACCCAGATGGCAGAGTAAGCGGAGGATTTGGAACTGCAGAAGGGAACAGCTGAAGATAGTCATTCAGCATTCTACCTGTGTTATGTTGTAGAACTTTCTAGTAGGCTAGTAAAGAGTATAGCTTGTCGACCAACTATAGGATATTCGTCTTTTAATTTAGTATTGTAATAAATCTCTGTTTTGTTTCATGACACGTTTGTTATATATGATTTGACAGAATAAATGAATGTGGTCTATGTGGTGTCTTAAATTATTTTTCGCCATGTTTCTAAAAGTCGCTGTGATACTCTGACTGCTTCTTTAAAGAACCTTTTAAAAAAAAAATAGGACCACATTTCTCGAAAACCCTACGAGCAGAGTATTCCATCTTTCGGAAACATGTCAACTCTTCTCAGAATGTTCACTTAGTAGCACTCCGGAGACAGGGTGTTACAATAAACAATCACATAATCAGGTAAACAGGTATTCCTAGAGCATGCTACTAAAATCAAATATGGCATACCATCACAAACATATCATGTCACTGTGTTAACAGGAAACCTTAATCAATACCTAATCATTCCTATTGACCAATGGCCCACAACACCTAAACCTTAATCAATACAACTCCACTGAGGCCGCCAACTTAGGTATAGGGTTATTCGTGATTCCATCTCCAGTAAGGCTTAGGTCACCTTATGCATGCAAAGTATTCGATTCTACACTAGCAATCCCAATGAAAGTGCATTTTTTCTCTCATCTAGATTCCAATACAACAGCAAACTGCTGATCGGCTCCAACCATGAACTTACAAACAAGAAAATGGACACTTCTCCACACTTTTGGAGGTTCGGGCACTACCACCACTGTTAACAATTGTCCAAAAATTCGATTGAGCACACTGTTACCACCCATAAATTGCCAGGAACACAAAAAAGCGACCAGATTGGAATTAGGAAAACAATAAAGCACAAATAATTCAAAGAAGACATCACATCAATTATGTCCCTACCAGGTATTCACCTTCCAGCCACAAAAATTATGATCTTGAGAAGTTTCCTCGTTCGGTGCCATAACTCGCACCAAAACTCTAAAATGCGAAGAATACTATCATATATAGTGACCAAAACCGACATGAGAGGAACCTAAATTCACACAAGAAAATGATCAAACCAGAGGTACTCACCCTCTGGCTCGTGAATTTCAACAAAGATGAAGAACTTCAAGATCAAACCCTAGCTAATTCAGGGATCAAACCCTAGCTCATTCAGTACTCATTTCAACACGCAGGGACCTAAAATGTAACACCTGAGGACGAGATCGACATCGTATTAGGACGACGTATCGAGACCTCGACCAAGACCTTGTGTCGAGATCCCGTGACTAGATCGTTTGCCGAGATCATTTGTCGAGCTGATGAGACCACGCGGCACTAGCCAGCCGAAATGAGGAGGTCGCGTGTCGAAGTTGATGAAGTCGCTGCATCGAAATGATGAGGACGCAAGTCGAGCTGAGGAGACCGCGTTCACGAACTCGTGTTAGAACATTGTACGTTTGCACGAGCACTCTTGTCGACATCGTGTCGAGAAGACACCTCGTATTCTTTCGAACGTTATTCAGCGTTATTATTATATTGTTTGTAATTATTACATTGTCGGCTTGTCGTTGACCGACAATGTAGAGGGTAATCATGAGAGGAACGAGTTAACGGGTAGATGATTGATGGGATTGGCATCTTATAGCTGGAGTTACGTTTATACCCCTATCTCGCCAGCTGTATACCACGACCGTTTCCCTCACACTCATTTCTCTTTTCTTCTTTCTTCTTCCTTCCTTCTGCTCTGTGTTTCGTTGTTTTCTTTAAAAATCTTCATCGATTTAAACCATGAGTTCCATCGAGATTCTGCACAAGCTTTCTTCATCAATCTTGTTCATCATCAACTTCTCGACCCATATCTCGTCTGATCGACCATCACCGTTGAGGTATGAAGAACAGATTTTCTTTCATCTGTGCTACTGTTTAGCGCTAATTCTTCTTCCATTTTTAACCAGTTTTATGCTTCCAAATCATGTCTAATTGATGGGTTTTCTTCTTCACAATATTACCTATCTTTTTAACCGATTAATTGGGCTTGTAAAACAAATTTCTTTTCTCTCGATTTCGCACTGCAGCGATTGCTAAAACCTCCATTTTTGGTTCATTTCGATTTTCTTGTTTTTCATTCGTTGCTTCTAATTATTGTTGTTGTCGATCTATCTGTTGAAGCATCAGATAACTTTTTCATGAATTTTGATAGAAATCCCTAACTTTGTGTTAGAGGGAAAATATCTTTCAGTTCTTGAGTTTTATATTTCTCTGGGTTGTGGTTGAGTTTGGGGAAGAGAGAGCTAGATGTATTAGAACCCATAGATCGATCTAAGTTGTGTTTGTTTTAGGAAGTCTGATTCCCGAGATCGAGTGATTTCCGAATCAAGGTGTACGGGAAAGCGAATCCAAGGACGCGGAAGCAGCAGAATCCGTAGCGAGGATCAGACGCGTGTCGAGGTCGATCGAGAAGCGTCGTGTCGGGTCGTTGTCGAGTTCGTTGAAGACAGCCGTGTCGAGATCGAGTAAGAGAAATCGTTGTCGAGCTCTTAGAAGACAGCTGTGTCGAGGTCGTTGTCGAGCAGCATTAACTTGGAGTTCGGTAAGGGCGCTTCACATTAATATTTTCATAGTATGCTAGCGTAAGGGCATTTCATATTCTACGTGGTTATGTTATTGTGTATGGATTTCCTGATTTGTGTCGAGCTGAAATGTTGTGATATGATTGAGTTCTTGCATGTATTTAATATGTGATTGAATATATGTCGTGAAGTGTGTATTGCATGTTGAATTGCGTTTCTTCATGTCGAGCTTGCTCTTTTATTTGACATGCGGTTGAATATCTTGTGTTTAACTCTTTGAATATCGTGATGCGCGAATTGTTCATCGAGTGAGCGAGCTAGGTGAGTCGTATGACGTTTTGAGCCGTGACCCGGATAATCGAGGGTGCTAGGTCCCCTTTTGTTTACGGAGATTGACTAGACGCCGCCACGCCACGGACCTGAGTTAGCCGTCCTAGGGAGAGCGAGGATCCCAAGGCTTTACTGGACTTTCCGACATACCTGATGCGGCGTGTGCATTCCGGAAAATTGTCGAGTCGAGAGAAAATGGATTTGTGAGTTGTGTCGAGTTTAGAGTGAGATGGTCGAGTCACGTCGGTGAATGTTATACTTTGCTGTTTGCTTATATTTTTATGTCGAGCTTATCTTGAATTATTTAGAAGTTGACCCTTTCCCGTGGTGCCTTCAATCCATGACGGTTACCCAGGCGATGTCGAGGGCGCAGGTAACTCGACAGTAGACGATGCCGAGGAGGAGCTCGACGAGGACCCGAGTGACGACCTCTATCTGTTGTGATTGTTTATTTGTTGGATGTTTGTTTTTTTGAGGACTGTACTTCGTTTTCTTTTGTGTTCGAGGTCGTGACCAGTTTGGGCAGTGTTATTTTGTTGCTACAGGGTAGACTGGTGGTCTTACTTTTAGAGCAGCCCCCTGCGTGGGAGTCTGCCGGAAGTACCCCCAGGGTATGATTACTCTTTTGAAGTCGCTGCATCTTAGGTGTATTTTCTTTGCACAATTGCTACTCAGATTTTGTATACATTATTATTCGAGTGATATATATGTGTATGTTATGCATGTATGTTTTATTTGAATTTAAGTCTTGTGTCTTAGTTGCACCATGTTTCAAAAGTCAGATTACTCGATGTGCACGAGTTGGTTTTATAAAAAATATATATCGTATTTTTAAAAGGCACAAGAGTTTTGTTTTTAAAACACATCTCATATAGGTTTATGTTGAGCTTGGTGTGTTGAGCTCGGTAACTCGAGTTCGGTATATTGAGCTCAGTAGCGGTCCGAAACGGTCGTTACAGTTGGTATCGAGCATTCGGTTCTGACCGAAATGTGCATAGGAGATTTGACCGGTCACTATGTCGGGTTATGTGTGTTGGGTACCTAGTTGTATTGTGTTGATTCTTTGTTTGATTAAGTGAAGCACTTATTGCTTGAGAAATTGTTTGAACTGTTTCTTGATTGAAGCGGTGTGTTTTAACACATCCTTGTTAAGTAGATTCGGCGGGGTTTTGAACTTTGTGGAATCTAATGCCACCTCGTAGGAATACGACATCCGCAACCGAGAACGTCGACATGGAACGAGCTATTCAAGCTATGGCCGAGATGGCGGCAGCCATGGCTCAACAATCACCGCTGCAACTCAACAGGCTAACGCGATGGCTCAACAGACGGCAGCGTTAACTCAGAGAACTTGCAAAGAACAAAGAACGAGCGAAATCTTTGGCGAGAGGATTGGCCGACTTCAGGAAGCATGATCCACCGGGTTCTACGGTGAGCCAAATCCGGATAAAGCTGATCTTTGGATGCAAGAGATCGAGAAGATCTTTGAGGCACTTCATTGCGGGACAACGTGAAGGTCGACTATGCCACCTACTTATTGCTAGGAGACGCAGAGTATTGGTGGAGAGGAGTGAAGCAACGTTTATAGCGAACATCGTGAGATGACCTGGGAGCTTTTTCGTGAAAGGTTTTGGACAAGTACTTCCGGATCTTTGCACGAGCCGAGAAGGAGCAGGAATTTCTTCAATCTGCGAAGAAGGCAACTCGACGGTGTCCGAGTATGCGCCAAATTCGAATCGTTGGCGAGGTATTTCAGTCCATTTCGTGGACCGAGTTGACCAGAGATGGTTGAGTGAGAGATTCCAACGGGATTGAGATTCGACATTCGTAAGTCGATGAGTGTCGTTGAGGATCGAAATCTCCAAGAGTCGATTGATCGATGTGTCGAGGTAGAAGGAGTGAGGAGCCACAAGAAGAAGACTGCGGGCGACCGGTGAGACCCCGAGTGCGGGCGTAGATTTGCACGAAGGAAACTACCGCGAAGAGGCCTTACGACCGACCTCGGGGAACAACAACAGGGGACAGATCGTCCGATGACCCAAGTACCGAGGAGTGGAGGTCGGACCGGTGTCGAGGTGATTTGCTACCGATGTGGAAAGCGGGACATTACGCGAGTAATCAGACTCGAGGGAGGAGGTGTGTTTCAATTGCAAGAAGCCAGGGCATTTTGCTAAGGATTGTCCTACACCTAAAGTCGAACCGACTATGCTTGCGGCAAAGGCCAAAGGAAAGCGTCAGTGGCTAAAGGCGTAGTTTTCTGCATGAGTGGCGAGGAAGCGGTCGAGTGATGATCTTATCCAAGGTGAATGTGAGATCGAGGGTAAATCCTTATCCGTTCTTTTTGATTCGTGCAACCCATTCCTTCATTTCTTCGATTGTGTGAACCATTTGAACTTGACTGTGATCGCTTTACCGCTTAAATTAGTAGTTACAACCCCAAATGCTAAAACCTTAGTCACAAACACCGCATGTCTTAATTGTGTAGTGATTATTCGAGTAGAAAGTTTGTGGTCAATTTGGTTTGTTTGCCTCTTAAGGGCTTAGATGTCATCCTCGGGATGGATTGGTTGTCACACCACCATGTCCTTTTGGACTGTGCGTAAAGCGTAATTTTTCCGGACCTTGGAGTCTCCAATTATCTTTCTGAGCGTATTGGAGTTTCTTTGAAAGAAGGAACTAGGGAATACATGTATCTAGCTAGTTCTAAGTTTTCCAGCCAGATCGACGTGAAGAATGTACTGTGGTGTGTGATTTTGAGGGCGTTTTCCCGAAGACGTGCGGGATTACCACCAAGACGGAGGTCGAGTTCTCCATCGACTGATTCCAGGAACAGACCGATTTCCAAAGCGCCGCATGGGATGTCTCCCGCCGAGATGAAAGAGTGAAGTCCCAGATCGAACACTTGGAGTCGAAGCAATTCATACGACCGAGCCGTGTCACCGTGGGGAGCTCCGGTGTTGTTGGTTAAGAAGAAGGATGGACGATCAAGGCCGTGGCGTGGACTATCGCGAGCTCAACAAGGTTACCGTGAAGAAGCGTTATCCGTTACCACGTATTGACGACTTGATGGACCAACTTCGTGGAGCGGCGATCTTTCCAAGATAGACTTGAAGTCGGGCTACCATCAGATTCGCGTGAAGGAGGAAGATGTCGCCAAAACAGCTTTCAGGACTAGATACGGTCATTACGAGTAGTTGGTGATGCCGGTTGGAGTGACGAATCGCCACCGTGTTTATGGACTACATGAACAGGATTTTCCATTCGTTTTTGGATCAGTTCGTTGTAGTGTTCATCGACGACATATTGATTTACTCGAGGAACCGAGAAGAGCACGCAGAACACCTATGTCGAGTACTGCAGATATTACGAGATAAGCAACTCTATGCCAATCTGTCGAAGTGTGAATTTTGGCTTGAAGAGGTGAATTTTCTTGGTCACGTGATTTCCAGAGAAGGGATAGCTGTGGATCCAATTAAGATTGAGGCGGTGATAGCATGGGAACAGCCTAAGACGGTTACCGAGATCAGGAGTTTTGTCGGCTTAGCAGGCTATTACCGAAGATTCATTGAAGGTTTCTCGAAGATTGTCGCGCCTCTTACACGACTGACGAGGAAGAATCAACCTTTTGCTTGGACCGAGGAGTGCGAAGCCAGTTTTCAAAGACTGAAGGAGCTTTTGGCAGCGACGCTGTCTGATTTTGCCTCAACCCGAAGAGCCTTTCGAGGTGTATTGTGATGCGTCACACCAGGGATTGGGATGCGTCTTTGATGCAACATCGGAAGGTGGTCGCGTATGCTTCAAGACGACTTAAGATTCACGAGAGGAACTATCCTACTCACGACTTGGAGCTAGCGGCAGTAGTTTTTCTTGGCCGAAGATATGGAGGCACTACCTTTACGGGAGCACTCTTCTTGTTTTCAGCGATCACAAGAGCTTGAAGTACTGTTCGACCGAAGGAACTCAACATGCGTCAACGTAGATGGACGTAATTTCTCAAGGACTACGACTTTACGTTGGAATACCATCCGGTAAGGCTAACGTAGTAGCGGATGCGTTGGCGGGAAGAGCGCTTTAACCTCGGTAATGATGATCAATGAGTTGGAGATGCTCGAGAAGTTCCGAGACTTGAAGTTGAGCGTCAGTTTCACCGAAAGCCGAGATTTGGTATGCTTACCATTTCTAACAGATTGTTGGGCGAGATCCGAGACCAGCAAGTTCATGACGAGCTACGCAAGAGAAGATTGATTGATAAGCGCAAGGAAGGCGGCAATTTCAGGTCGGGCGGACGACATCTTGAGGTGCAATGGCCGAGTGTGCGTGCCTAACGATCCGAGTGAGGAAGTTGATTCTCGGCGAAGCGCATAAGAGCAACTTTAGTATTCATCCCGAGTTCTGAAGATGTATCAAGACTTGAAGAAGCATTTTTGGTGGTCGGGAATGAAGAAGCAAGTGGCCGAGCACGTAGCTTCATGTTTGGCGTGTCGAAGCGAAGGTGGAGCACCAACGACTGCGGGAATGCTCTGATAAATCGCTGACGTACCGGTATGGAAATGGGACGATTTCCATGGACTTCGTTGTAGGTTTGCGAAGACGCAGAAGAAGAATGATTCGATTTGGGTGATCGTCGACCGATTGACCAAATCGCTCATTTCTTGCCAAAGGAGGTCGACATACAACGTGGAAAAGCCGACCGAGATCTACATCGCGAGATAGTACGACTTCATGGAATACCTCTTCGATCGTGTCGGACCGAGATCCGAAGTTCACGTCTCATTTTTGGAGGGAATTGCAAGGCGATGGGAACCGAGCTCGAGGCTTAGCTCGGCATATCATCCACGCATCGACGGTCGACCGAGAGAACGATCCAATCGCTTGAAGATTTGTTGCGAGCTTGTACGTTAGATCACCGAGGAAGTTGGGACGACGCCTTACCATTGGTGGAGTTCACATACAACAACGATTTCCATGCGAGTATTGGGATGGCACCTTTTGAAGCGGCTGTATGGGCGGAAATGTCGACGCATCTTTGTTGGTACCAGGACGGCGAGCGAATCGTCAGAGGACCAGATATGATCCAGCAGACCATCGAGAAGATCCGTTTGATCGAGAGATCGGATGCGAACATCTCAAAGTCGGCAGTAAGAGTTATGCGGATCAACGACGTCGACCACTCGAGTTCGAGGAAGGAGAACATGTATTTCTTAGAGTCACCCCACTCATCGGAGTTGGTCGAGCGATCAAATCCAAGAAACTTACCCTAAATTCATTGGACCTTACCAGCATTCTTCGTCGTATTGGTCGATGGCATATCGGATTGCATTGCCACCATTCTTGTCGAACATCCACGACGTCTTCCACGCCTCACAATTGCGGAAGTATGTTTCCGACCCTTCTCATGTCATCGAACCGGATGTGATTCAAGCGAAGGGCGACTTATCTTTTGAAGCGTCACCAAGAAGAATCGTTGATCGGAAAGCCAAACAATTCTTGAACAAAGAGATCTAACTTGTCAAGGTTGTGTGGGATCGTAAGGCGGGTGATGCGACTTGGGAGCTGGAGGAGAAGATGAAGACTCGATTACTGAACTTTTACGAGGTAAGAATCTTATTTGCAATTTCGAGGAAGAAATTTTTTAGAGGAGAGATTGTAACACCTGAGGACGAGATCGACATCGTATTAGGACGACGTATCGAGACCTCGACCAAGACCTTGTGTCGAGATCCCGTGACTAGATCGTTTGCCGAGATCATTTGTCGGGCTGATGAGACCACGTGCACTAGCCTTGGTGAGGAGGTCGGCGTGTCGAGTTGATGAAGTCGCGCATCGAAATGATGAGGGCGCAAGTCGAAATGAGAGACCGCGTTCACGAACTCGTGTTAGAACCTTGCACGCTTGCACGAGCACTCTTGTCGACATCGTGTCGAAGACACCTCGTATTCTTTCGAGCGTTATTCAGCGTTATTATTATATTGTTTGTAATTATTACATTGTCGACTGCCGCTGACCGGCAGTAGAGGGTAATCATGAGAGGAACGAGTTAACGGGTAGATGATTGATGGGATTGGCATCTTATAGCTGGAGTTACGTTTATACCCCTATCTCGCCAGCTGTATACCACGACCGATTCCCTCACACTCATTTCTCTTTTCTTCTTTCTTCTTCCTTCCTTCTGCTCTGTGTTTCGTTGTTTTCTTTAAAAATCTTCATCGACGAAACCATGAGTTCCATCGAGATTCTGCACAAGCTTTCTTCATCAATCTTGTTCATCATCAACTTCTCGACCCATATCTCGTCTGATCGACCATCACCGTTGAGGTATGAAGAACAGATTTTCTTCCATCTGTCCTCGTGTTTAGCGCTAATTCTTCTTCCATTTTTAACCAGTTTTATGCTTCCAAATCATGTCTAATTGATGGGTTTTCTTCTTCACAATATTACCTATCTTTTTAACCGATTAATTGGGCTTGTAAAACAAATTTCTTTCTCTGATTTCTGCAATCGGCAGTGCCCAGAAACCTCCATTTTTGGTTCATTTCGATTTTCTTGTTTTTCATTCGTTGCTTCTAATTATTGTTGTTGTCGATCTATCTGTTGAAGCATCAGATAACTTTTTCATGAATTTTGATAGAAATCCCTAACTTTGTGTTAGAGGGAAAATATCTTTCAGTTCTTGAGTTTTATATTTCTCTGGGTTGTGGTTGAGTTTGGGGAAGAGAGAGCTAGATGTATTAGAACCCATAGATCGATCTAAGTTGTGTTTGTTTTAGGAAGTCGATTCAGAGATCGAGTGATTTCGAATCAAGGTGTACGGAAAGCTTAATCCAAGGACGCTGAAGCAGAGAATCCGTAACGAGGATCGACGTGTCGAGGTCGATCGAGAAGCGTGACGTGTCGGGTCGTTGTCGAGTTCGTTGAAGACAACCGTGTCGAGATCGAGTAAGAGAAATCGTTGTCGAGCTCTTAGAAGACAGCTGTGTCGAGGTCGTTGTCGAGCAGCATTAACTTGGAGTTCGGTAAGGGCGCTTCACATTAATATTTTCATAGTATGCTAGCGTAAGGGCATTTCATATTCTACGTGGTTATGTTATTGTGTATGGATTTCCTGATTTGTGTCGAAATTTGAAATGTTGTGATATGATTGAGTTCTTGCATGTATTTAATATGTGATTGAATATATGTCGTGAAGTGTGTATTGCATGTTGAATTGCGTTTCTTCATGTCGAGCTTGCTCTTTTATTTGACATGCGGTTGAATATCTTGTGTTTAACTCTTTGAATATCGTATGCGGCGAATTGTTCATCGAGTGAGCGAGCTAGGTGAGTCGTATGACGTTTTGAGCCGTGACCGGATAATCGAGGGTGCTAGGTCCCCTTTTTGTTTACGGGAGATTGACTAGACGTCGCCACGCTACGGGACCTGAGTTAGTATCGTCCTAGGGAGAGCGAGGATCCCAAGGCTTGGCTGGACTTTCCGACATACTGATGCAGCGTGTGCATTCCGGAAAATTGTCGAGTCGAGAGAAAATGGATTTGTGAGTTGTGTCGAGTTTAGAGTGAGATGGTCGAGTCACGTCGGTGAATGTTATACTTTCTTTGTTTGCTTATATTTTTATGTCGAGCTTATCTTGAATTGTTGAGAAGTTGACCCTTTCCGTGGTGCCTTCAATCCATGACGGTTACCCAGGCGATGTCGAGGGCGCAGTAACTCGGCGATGAGACGATGCCGAGGAGGAGCTCGACGAGGACCCGAGTGACGACCTCTATCTGTCGTGATTGTTTATTTGTTGGATGTTTGTTTTTCTGAGGACTGTACTTCGTTTTCTTTTGTGTTCGAGGTCGTGACCAGTTTGGGCAGTGTTATTTTGTTGCTACAGGGTAGACTGGTGGTCTTACTTTTGGAGCAGCCCCCTGCGTGGGAGTCTGCCGGAAGTACCCCCAGGGTATGATTACTCTTTTGAAGTCGTCGTACCTTAGGTGTATTTTCTTTGCACAATTGCTACTCTGTATTTTGTATACATTATTATTCGAGTGATATATATGTGTATGTTATGCATGTATGTTTTATTTGAATTTAAGTCTTGTGTCTTAGTTGCACCATGTTTCGAAAAGCTGTAATTACTCTGATGTGCACGAGTTGGTTTTATAAAAAAAAATATATATCGTATTTTTAAAAGGCACAAGAGTTTTGTTTTTAAAACACATCTCATATAGGTTTATGTTGAGCTTGGTGTGTTGAGCTCGGTAACTCGAGTTCGGTATATTGAGCTCGGTAGCGGTCCGGAAACGGGTCGTTACATAAAACAACATCAGAATGAAGTAAGGAATAAGATTGGAAGAAGAATGAACAAAAGGGTTAAAAAGAGCAATACCAGTATCGACGAGGTACTGACATACCTTGATGTCGCAACGATCGAGAGTAAGCCCTACGAAGAGCAAACGATTAGAAACACATCGGTACTATCGGATTGGAACTGCAACACTCGAAACTATGGTTTCCAAAGCTTGGAACGCTAAGTGTGACTTCGTTTGTTCCTCCCAGTTTCTTGTTTATGAAGGTGATGAAGAAATCTATGATTAAAATGTAAAAGTAAATTTATAAAACAATTTAATTTAGGGCCAATGCTTAAGTGTTTGGTCCCCTATGCTTATGTGTGGCAAGCTTTGATGGAGGCGTCCCCTATGCTTAAGCATTTTGACCAAACATCGCCTTCACCGAGAAGCAGTCCGTACACACGCGGTCCAGTCAAAACGTGACATGTGGTACCTACCTTGTAGGTTTATTTGGTAACTTACGCTCAAGCATTCCCGTCTACTATGCTCTAATGTTCCATGGTTTTTACATCCTTTCTCTGCATGCTTAAGCATGCTAGCCTGTACTAAAATTTCCTTCTAATGTTTGCTTTCCAAAAAATAGTAGTCCTAATCCTACCTTAAGCACTCAATTAAACACATAATAACACACAAAGTCACATATTACTAAAAGCTTAGAAATTTTGATGTTACATGACCACCCCTTAAAGGAGATCCTGTCCTCGAAATCACCTGTGGTCTCATCCCAATAAACTTTGAACAGGGGAATACATTTACCGTGAAGTTCCTTCATCATTCGATCTAGAATCCTCATAGACATGGCCTCGTACTCTAAGTTCTTGTTGTGTGAAATAATAACACAGTTGTGCAAGTATACACAATCGCAACAAGTAGTAAAGAGTAAATCAAGATCGTTCCCACGAGGATTGATTAATTGCTTTCACAAGTTTTTCCAATAGCAAGTGAGTTAGTGAGTAAATAACAAAAACAGAAAATAAACATCAAGTTTTTGTGATTTTAATAACTGAATAAAACAGAATTAAGCAAGTGATTTAAGTAAAATTTGGATAAAGACAGCTAGGAATCAGTTCATTCATATTTCTACCAAGTTGGTTTCAGTGCCATAAGTCAGTGCCGTTTGGCACCTGGGCGCAGGGCACTAATGTGTGTGCCTTTCAGCACTTTCACCAGGGTTAAGTAAAGGGTACCTTATGTCTAAGCCCCCATTATGTTCCCCCTTGTCTAGTTAATGTGGCCAAGAACACCCTACAAGACAGATTTCCTATGTCTAGTTTAATCAAAATCAATTAAAGTGTCCTTTAAATTGATACCCCTTATATTGCCTCATGAAATCAGCATGTTATCACCTTTCAGCATCTAACATACAAGTACCTAACTAAAGTTAATCAAGCTGAAGTTAAATATGTAAGCAATAAAATCACATGAGACAAAGGTACAAAGGCAAAGACAAATAGACATTCACCAACCAGGTTTCAATACAAAATCACTTCATCCTAACATAAGAAAGTTAGCCCATAATGAGCCTAAAAATAAAACAACAAAAAATGGTGCCAAAAACATAATCCATGGCACTAGAGTAAGAGTTCGTAAACTATTACAGATATGGAATAAAAACAAGAAATGCATTGCTCCCGACTTTGTGAGCTCGAGAACCACTCCTTAAACAAAGAATGTCTTCTTGAATGCCTTCACTCTATACTGAACAAGTTCCTTCTCTCCATGGACAAAGCTAAAAGCTTGAATTAATGGTGTTTGAAAGGGAAGAGAAGAGATGCGGATGCTTCTTTTAGAGGGAACAGATGCTGCCCTAGCAGAGAAAATCAGAACCAGCCTCTTTTACTTCATTAGGTCATTGTACTCTTATAGTCTCTCCTAAAATGGGCTAGCCAATGCGGATCCCCATAAAGATGCTGTCTTTGGGCCCAAAAATGAGTGCTTTTTGTCCTGTAGTGAGCTGAGAGAAAATGTAATATGACAGGAGGGGACCACTAAAAAGGCATCTTTGCAACATATATAAGGACAGAGTCCTTTGTTTAGCTCCAATGAAAGATCACACGTTGCTGCTTTAATTCCAGGGGCTGTTATCAACACAGTGCCGTGGCATGGCACCAAACTTGGCACTGAGCAATTTTCATAAAAATCCTGCACAATGTCAAAACACATCAAAATGCTCACAAAAGCACCAAAGTGCCTTAAACAGCTCCAAACAAGGGAAATCACGTTATTTACATAAATCTAATAAGTAAAGGATCTAAATTACTCTTAAACTCACACGATTCATAGTCATAAAAGCATAAATAACTCTTATTTCTAAGAGTTATCGCACCACCAAACTTGAACCATTGTTTGTCCTCAAGTAATGACATATCAACAATAACAGAAAACAGAAAAATTATCACAAATGCAGCAGCACTGAACAAGTGAATTCAAACAACAAAATTTTTATTGAGTGGTTTTCACATGGCTTCACTTTCAGACTAACACTTTGTCAAGCAACCCCTTTGTGTTTCATGCTTCCTTGATTTGTTCCACTGATTTCCAGTGTGTGTGTGCATCCCTTATGCTCAATCAAAAAGCTAGTATAGATCCATCAAGTTCATCTCAGTTTTCCCCCCAAGAATTTTCCTAACTTGCACCTCCTAATCTAACAAAGGGGACTAGGCTTATAATTGTAGGAACTAGCGGCTACATGATAAGCAAAACAGCATAGACAAACTAAAAAAAAACATGGGATCAATGCACACTTATTCAATTTTTAATCTTTTTTCCTTTTTCTATGTTTTATCTCTTTTCCTTTTGATGCGAATAACAACAATTGTAATGAAGTTACCCGGTTACTCAACAAAGAGAATTTTTTTTTATGTATTTTAGGCTTTTTCTGATTACTAATGTGTGCATTGTCCTATTCTTTAAATCTTTACAATGAGCATGCCCTCAAACTTATCTTTTTACCTAGTCCTCCTTCATTGGTCAAATTTGGCAACATGGTTCAGTCCATTCCAAGGGTCCAACATCAATTAGTTTATAGGCTACCTATTCTTCCTTCTCAAGCTAAGGGTTCGTGTCAAAAATCAGTGTTCCAACCAATTGTCAATCAGCACAAAATTCCAACAACACCATGCACAGAATCCTCATCAAGTTAAGCCATTGTGTCAACCAATTTTTTTTTCAAAGGAAGAAACGAAGAACACTACTGCAAGTGCAACACTTAAACTCCTAAACTATCCCTCCCCCCAACATAATTCCTTGCAGTGTCCCCACTGCAAATACTCTATGTCAGAAAAAGGGATGACACAATTAAACTAACTATGCAACCTGCAAACAAACTAGAACTAAATTTATCAAACACAAACAAACATACTAAAAATATTTACTACTAAAAAAAAATAGTAAAAGATTAGGGTGAGAAAATCCCTGCTTGGAGCCTTGAGCTCCTTCTCCTTGGTGTTCTTGTAACACCCCGCATTTCTCGTACATTTTATATTTTTAAATGTATTTATTTCATTAATTATGACGATTTGTAAATGTAGTTATTCTGATTTTCCTAGGTGTGTTTAAATTGTTGAAAATTGTTAAAGTTGTATTTATTTGTATTTTTAGAAAATATTAGTAATTTGTTATTTAATCATTTTACCTTTATAAAATGTTAGTATTTGAAAGGTCAATTATTTGAAAAAAATATTTTGACTTAAAGAAGTGTTAAAAATGAGTTTGATGGGTTAAAAGGTTTTAAAGGTATATAAAAATGAGTTTTACTGATTTCTGTGTACACCAGTTCTTTCTTGTCGTCCCTCATTTTCATAGACTATCTCATTCTCATTTTTATTTATTATGTGTTAATTAAATTTTAATTATGTGTTATATGTGTGAATATAATTACAGGAGTCTAGAAATGATTCTAGTTGTTTTTCCTTAATTTCTATAATTATTTAATTAGATGCTTATGTGCAATGCCTCAATTAAATAAGTGATGATGTGATACGTTGTGTGACTTTGAATTTGTTCTTGATTAATGCTCTTAGGCCTTAGTCTATGTGCCATGGGCTATTAAGAAATGATTTAAGATAGTTTAGAATTGTTATGTTGTTATTGGGCCTAGAGGATTAGTGCTTAAGTGATCCACTTACCTAAAAACCTAGCTAGAGAAAACCTAAGGAGTAAGACAAGCTCTCATTCTTGCCTCCACTAAAAAGTGGCGCCTCTTATCTCCCTCTCACCCTCTCATACACTTTCTCTCTTTCTCTCCTTCACAAACACTCTCATCACCAAACACCCTCCCACCATTGAAGGAGCAAAGGGTTGAGAATGGAGGAGCCACCCAAGTGTCAACTCTAGGACCATGAAAGGAATCATAAGCATCTCTCTTGTTTGGTAAGGTTCCTAGGAAGCTCTCTCGTTGTCCCTCATTTTAAGTTTTTGAGAAGCAAACCTTTAATCCCATCTTCTACCCTTATCCTTGTTAGTGGGACCAAGAAGGAAGCCAAGGACACCCACCCTCTCTAAAGGTTGCAAATTCTACATTAAAGGTAAGGGGGGAGATTATTGTGGTTGGGGATATTTGGGGGAATAGGTGAAGGGGTGTCCTTAAACCCCATTGTTTGATAAATGGTTGAAATGTATGCAAAACCAATGATTTATAAATAATTACGCTTGCTGTTTTTAATTAAGTAAAGATGGTAAAGGACTATATGATTATTAAGAAAAATGGAATAGATTATTTTATCTCATATATTTTTGAAATGAAGTTTCTTTTTGTGAAAATAATAAAGTTAATTGCTGCTGGATTTTTCTGCTGTTATGCAGAATTTTATTGTGCAGAATTTTGCTGTTTAAATTGCTGCGAAAATTCTGTTGCTGTTGCTGTTTAATTGTTTGCAGTTTTCTGTTTGCTGTGCTGTTTCTGTTTCTGCTGCTTTGCTGTTTCTATTTCTTTTATGCAAAATTTCTGTTGTGCAGAATTTAGGCTGTGCGATTTCTGTTGCTGTTGCTGTGTGAATTCTGTTATTATTTTTGCGTCGCTCTTGTTTCTGTTCTACTTTCTGCATTTTTTATTACACTATTAATAATATGTTGTTGCTATTTTTATGCTGTTAGTTCTTTCTGCATAATCTAATTACATGATTAATTACATGCAGCTGTAGTCTTTATGAGGTTGCTGTTTTCTGCATATTTTAATTACATGACTAATTACATGTTGCTGTTTTGTCTCTGTTTTCTGCAGATTTGAATTATATGGTTTAAAGATAATTATTTTTATGACAATTCATTGATTCCCTGTAATTATATTTGTTATTATGTGACAATAATTGTGAAAAGCTCACATTTGTGACAACTATCTTGAAAGGATAAATGACTTTGTGTGCAAGTCACCTAGCTATTAGTAGCCATAATGGGACTTGAGTCATCCCTTGTGAGATGATCCTAGCCATGTGGGCCATGATGGATTATCGATGAAAACTTGAACTATGATGTTCGGAGGAAACCCGACCTGGTGTGTTTGTTTGTCATACAACCCTTGTAATAGGATGGGGGGAAGCATTATTGAAATGAAAGGTGGAGGCCAATATGAGTGAGCCCGCGCGGCAATACCTCGGCCTAGAGGGTGAGAAGCCAGAGTTTGTGTTCCCTAATAGTTTGAGTGTCGTGCCTTGGACTGGGGACCACTTATCAGACTTAGCTACCCTGACCGTCACCGGACATTATCATCCCTAGTCGAGAGTATGTGGTAATAGAGTAATCACCCGCGAGGTGGTCTCTAATAAACTAAATATGTACTCCTAGGAGACATCCCAGAGTAGTAGATGGTACCACATGCATAAGAAGTAGTGTCGTTAGCGTCTGCATTATTTTCTGTTGATAATTATGTGACTATGAGGAATGGTGAAATTTTCCTGCGTGTATTCGTGGATGATATGAGACGTTGTTACTACCTTATGTGAATTGGTTGCTATAGTGTGGTGTGTAAATATATATATACCTGTATCGTATATAATTATATTTTTTATTCACCTTTTTCTCTCTAAATATCACCATAACTCGACTACAACGTACTCACCCCTCTGTGGTTGTTTGTCTCTTGTCCTCCTATTTTCACTTGCGAACACTTCTAATACCAGGTCACGGACCTAGGGGTGTAGGCTTCTTATGGAGAACTTTATAGTTTTATTTGAATATTTTTCTTATTGAGACGTTGAGTCATTCATGTATTTTGTCGCTCTTGTGTAAGTTGGGCTAAGTAAAGCTCTGAGACTATGTGACACGGGTTTTCTTTTTCTTTGGGGGTTCGTATATCGTTTGGTTTTATTTTTATTTCACCAGTTCAAATAAGATCTTTGAAAGAAAAATACTTACTATGCTTGTTATTACGAAATACTTTCAAACTGAATGATGTCTGAATTCGATTTATTCATCGATTTATCTGTTGATCCTTTTTATATTTAATTCAATTTTTTTTATTTTATCTTTTATTTTTATCGCTACCTCCTCTGGAAAGTAGATAACTTATTTTCATTCCGCAATGACTAGTATATTTTTAATTCAGTTTACCGAATCAAGAGCAAATTGATGTGTTTACCTTTTCTTTTATTGAACGATTTTCGAAACGGGGTTTAGGGTGTCACATTAAGTGGTATCAGAGCAGTTCGGTCTTACCGGACTGTGTATGTGTCTATTATGCTTTTCTGTGTACTCTGTGACCTTGTTTGATTTGTTTTGTGTATTCTTTGATTTAATAGTGTTCCTTGTACTCGGACTTACTAAGTAGCTTTGCTTTCTGCTAGAGTAGGAGGTAATGGCTATTGGTAGGAACGATTGTGCGATTACTGATGCTCTGGACCACAGAGAGGAATCGAAGTTGATCGACTCGTCCGGCCATATATGTTATGTATTTTCTGCATTGGTTGTGTACTCTATAACATGATGACACTTCTGTTTGTATTACATTATCTCTGTGATTTTATAACATGTTGATTATGTGGAAATTCTGTATCTGTGATTATAGGATTCATGCCTTGAGTGATCTGTGTAAGCATGTAGTATGCTGTTATTAAATTTTTTTTTATGGTACAATCGATGCATATGCAACCTCTGAAATGTTTCATGAAGGGGTCCACGTGATTCTGAGTTTGCATGACTAATAAATTTGCATGATCTGTGTACCAATGTGGCTCATATGCCTGTGTGACTGAAACCGCATGATAGAATGATTAAATGGCTATGTGAGTACCTTACATTGAATATATGACTTATGATGTGATATCAGTTAAGATGATGCTTGACTTATCTAAGCTTGCATGTGAATTACGATGACTTAAAACATGTAAAAGATAGAAACTTATAATTTTCTGGATTTGTGTGTAGAAGGAGTTTCTGTTCAAAATATTTTTTTTGAGAACGTTTGAGACAAGATTTTGACATAAGACCACTTGGAGACTGTTTGTATGTGTGTTAGGATCTTGCATATTTAATTTGGTGGATTTTCATTGTGTTTTAACTGTCCTATGATATTATGCATCACAGACAGTGTTTGCTGGAAAATTCTGGGCAGGATCCGAACCTTACATAATTATTTTTTGTAATTTTTGGTAACGTATTTTGACCTAATAAAAATATAAAAATGAACATATTAATGTCAAGGACCTACATACTAAATTTTGTTAAAACCCGATTCCGTTTGATATGGCACAAAAATCATTACTTTTAATAGTGTAATAACTGAGAAATTTCGCACTTTCTATGTATGTTTCGGTTTTGAATTTATTTGAGGACTGAATGAGTTGCTCCCGAGTTATAAAAATTATTTCTAAAGTCTTAACATGTTATATCTTGACCTGACATTTATTTAAAATTTTCTTAACCTTGGAGACATTTTTATAAATTCAGTAAATTTGCTACTACATATGCTTGTTCATGCTGTTTTTGGTAGATGTTTATATGAGTTTTGTAATATGTTCGGTAGAAATGTAGGACTTGATGATTATGCCATAAAAAGGAACTTTAATAGAGTTGTGAGAGTAATTATGTTCTTGCGGACATAATTACATTCAAGTCTTTATCGAAGACCCTTATAGAGGCGTGTGTGCTTGATTTGTATAATTATTATTGTTTCAGCTACCAAATGGATGAGTAGGAGGACTGATCACCCCAACAACTTGTCACTTTGGTAGGTGAAATAATAATAATCAAAAGTGTGCATGTGTACCACTGTTGATTAATTGCGAACTTGAGTAAGGATGCCTCTTTCATTTTGTCATCAACGTTTTTCGCAAATTTTGTGGGCAAAATTTCTTTTAAGGGGGTAGAATGTAACACCCCGCATTTCTCGTGACATTTTATATTTTTAAATGTATTTATTTCATTAATTATGACGATTTGTAAATGTAGTTATTCTGATTTTCCTAGGTGTGTTTAAATTGTTGAAAATTGTTAAAGTTGTATTTATTTGTATTTTTAGAAAATATTAGTAATTTGTTATTTAATCATTTTACCTTTATAAAATGTTAGTATTTGAAAGGTCAATTATTTGAAAAAATATTTTGACTTAAAGAAGTGTTAAAAATGAGTTTGATGGGTTAAAAGGTTTTAAAGGTATATAAAAATGAGTTTTACTGATTTCTTTGTGTACACCCGTTCTTTCTTGTCGCCCTCATTCTCATAGACTATCTCATTCTCATTTTTATTTATTATGTGTTAATTAAATTTTAATTATGTGTTATATGTGTGAATATAATTACAGGAGTCTAGAAATGATTCTAGTTGTTTTTCCTTAATTTCTATAATTATTTAATTAGATGCTTATGTGCAATGCCTCAATTAAATAAGTGATGATGTGATACCTTGTGTGACTTTGAATTTGTTACTGATTAATGCTCTTAGGCCTTAGTCTATGTGCCATGGGCTATTAAGAAATGATTTAAGATAGTTTAGAATTGTTATGTTGTTATTGGGCCTAGAGGATTAGTGCTTAAGTGATCCACTTACCTAAAAACCTAGCTAGAGAAAACCTAAGGAGTAAGACAAGCTCTCATTCTTTCCTCCACTAAAAAGTGGCGCCTCTTATCTCCCTCTCACCCTCTCATACGCTTTCTCTCTTTCTCTCCTTCACAAACACTCTCATCACCAAACACCCTCCCACCATTGAAGGAGCAAAGGGTTGAGAATGGAGGAGCCACCCAAGTGTCAACTCTAGGACCATGAAAGGAATCATAAGCATCTCTCTTGTTTGGTAAGGTTCCTAGGAAGCTCTCTCGTTGTCCCTCATTTTAAGTTTTTGAGAAGCAAACCTTTAATCCCATCTTCTACCCTTATCCTTGTTAGTGGGACCAAGAAGGAAGCCAAGGACACCCACCCTCTCTAAAGGTTGCAAATTCTACATTAAAGGTAAGGGGGGAGATTATTGTGGTTGGGGATATTTGCGCGAATAGGTGAGGGGGTGTCCTTAAACCCCATTGTTTGATAAATGGTTGAAATGTATGCAAAACCAATGATTTATAAATAATTACGCTTGCTGTTTTTAATTAAGTAAAGATGGTAAAGGACTATATGATTATTAAGAAAAATGGAATAGATTGTTTTATCTCATATATTTTTGAAATGAAGTTTCTTTTTGTGAAAATAATAAAGTTAATTGCTGCTGGATTTTTCTGCTGTTATGCAGAATTTTATTGTGCAGAATTTTGCTGTTTAAATTGCTGCGAAAATTCTGTTGCTGTTGCTGTTTAAATTGCTGCGAAAATTCTGTTGCTGTTGCTGTTTAATTGTTTGCAGTTTTCTGTTTGCTGTGCTGTTTCTGTTTCTGCTGCTTTGCTGTTTCTATTTCTTTTATGCAAAATTTCTGTTGTGCAGAATTTAGGCTGTGCGATTTCTGTTGCTGTTGCTGTTTGAATTCTGTTATTATTTTTGCGTCGTTCTTGTTTCTGTTCTACTTTCTGCATTTTTTATTACACTATTAATAATATGTTGTTGCTATTTTTATGCTGTTAGTGCTTTCTGCATAATCTAATTACATGATTAATTACATGCAGCTGTAGTCTTTATGAGGTTGCTGTTTTCTGCATATTTTAATTACATGACTAATTACATGTTGCTGTTTTGTCTCTGTTTTCTGCAGATTTGAATTATATGGTTTAAAGATAATTATTTTTATGACAATTCATTGATTCCCTGTAATTATATTTGTTATTATGTGACAATAATTGTGAAAAGCTCACATTTGTGACAACTATCTTGAAAGGATAAATGACTTTGTGTGCAAGTCACCTAGCTATTAGTAGCCATAATGGGACTTGAGTCATCCTTTGTGAGATGATCCTAGCCATATGGGCCATGATGGATTATCGATGAAAACTTGAACTATGATGTTCGGAGGAAACCCGACCTGGTGTGTTTGTTTGTCATACAACCCTTGTAATAGGATGGGGGGAAGCATTATTGAAATGAAAGGTGGAGGCCAATATGAGTGAGCCCGCGCGGCAATACCTCGGCCTAGAGGGTGAGAAGCCAGAGTTTGTGTTCCCTAATAGTTTGAGTGTCGCGCCTTGGACTGGGGACCACTTATCAGACTTAGCTACCCTGACCGTCACCGGACATTATCATCCCTAGTCGAGAGTATGCGGTAATAGAGTAATCACCCGCGAGGTGGTCTCTAATAAACTAAATATGTACTCCTAGAAGACTTCCCAGAGTAGTAGATGGTACCACATGCATAAGAAGTAGTGTCGTTAGCGTCTGCATTATTTTCTGTTGATAATTATGTGACTATGAGGAATGGTGAAATTTTCCTGCGTGTATTCGTGGATGATATGAGATGTTGTTACTACCTTATGTGAATTGGTTGCTATAGTGTGGTGTGTAAATATATATATATACCTGTATACGTATATAAATATATTATTTATTCACCTTTTTCTCTCTAAATATCACCATAACTCGACTACAACGTACTCACCCCTCTGTGGTTGTTTGTCTCTTGTCCTCCTATTTTCACTTGCAGACACTACTAATACCAGGACACGTAGCTAGTGGTGAAGGCTTCTTATGGAGAACTTTATAGTTTTATTTCGAATATTTTTCTTATTGAGACGTTGAGTCATTCATGTATTTTGTCGCTCTTGTGTAAGTTGGGCTAAGTAAAGCTCTGAGACTATGTGACACGGGTTTTCTTTTACTTTGGGGGTTCGTATATCGTTTGGTTTTATTTTTATTTCACCAGTTCAAATAAGATCTTTGAAAGAAAAATATTTACTATGCTTGTTATTACGAAATACTTTCAAACTGAATGATGTCTGAATTCGATTTATTCATCGATTTATCTGTTGATCCTTTTTATATTTAATTCAATTTTTTTTATTTTATCTTTTATTTTTATCGCTACCTCCTCTGGAAAGTAGATAACTTATTTTCATTCCGCAATGACTAGTATATTTTTAATTCAGTTTACCGAATCAAGAGCAAATTGATGTGTTTACCTTTTCTTTTATTGAACGATTTTCGAAACGGGGTTTAGGGTGTCACAGTTCTCATCAGGCTAGCAATGGGCTCATCCACCTCATCACCAGTGATGGTGATCACAACCTCTTTAGCAGCTTTTTTTTTTCTTTTCTTACTCCCTTCAGCAGGGGAGGCTTTCTTCCTTGGGGTGTCAGCAGGGGGAGGTGGTGGCTACCAGTCTTCTTCAGCATCAGTGCCAGATTTGGCACTGCCCTCTTGAGGAACTTCTGCAACTCCTTCAGGCTCCTTCCCTTTTCTGGAACCCTTCTTTTTTTTCGGTGTCAATTCACTGGAGGCAGGCTCAACATCAGCTGCAGCATCCTCCTGGTCTCCTAAAATCCATTCAGGGAACTCAGGAGGTGCATTGCCCAATTTCTTGGGGAAATTGAAGTTGAAAATTATCTTTTGCCACATGTATTACTCCTGAGTAAACCTCCAATATGCTTGTTGTTTGTTCAATAATTGGTTCACAACTTCAGCAAGCTCCTCACTACCTTCTTCATTGTGGTGAGCAGAAACAGTAGGACTGGGGGCACTAGTTGTTGTATTCCAAGGTTTTGGGACAGGCCATGTGACATCACTATAAAAAATGGGCACTCCTTCATGCTTACATAGGGCAGTGATCAAACAAGCAAAGAAAAGACTACCCTTAGTCCTCTTAGCACAAGCAATAATTTCACTATGAATCAACCTACCCACATCAACCTGTTTCCTTTCTAGAATGTGATGCAGTAGCACAATCCTCTCCTTATCTATGGTTTGATTGTGTGTAGTAAGGAGTAGGCTAGTAACCATAAAGTTGTACCATGTTTTAGCTGCAGGGATTAGGGTGTTTCTCTTAATCCGGTAGTCATCCCCATGTCTCCTCTCCCAGTTGGTGCCTTCAACTATCAGTTGATGCATTATCTCGTTCATCTGCTTCTCCTTCATGGCCTTCATCCTCTTTTCAAAGGCATCTCCTTTCTCCGGTAGGGAAAGATATTATTGATTCCTTCTAGAGAAAAAGGGACAGTGATTCCTCTAATGTTAGAGTAGTTGGTTTCAGGTTGACCTTCTTCCTGAGGGGGTATTCCGGCATAAAACTCTCTCACAATGGCCGTGACAAAGCTCTTAGGGTGGGAGCAAAAGTTTTCCCATTTGTATTGTTCAATCAGCATCATGATGTCAGGGGAGGCCTTTTGCAACTCGAAGCCCCTTTCAGGGTGCAGAGGTCTTTTTTCCATGCAATCTTTGTACCTCTTCTTCGACTCCTCATCATGGAATCTATCCTCTGGTGCCAGATTTGGCACTCGTGATTTTGTTCTTTGAGCTGTGTGCTTGGTTCTCATGGCTGTTAGCAATTGCTTCGAATGTTCTAAAGCTTGTGTCTCAATGATTTCTGAGAAAAGGGAAAGTTAGGTTTTGCAGATTTGAGAATTTGGGGGATTCGAAATGAGTGAGAATGTGGGAATGAGTCTGATGAATGGGGTTAGGGTTATAAGGTGGGCTTTTACAATGGGTGGAGGTTAAGATGAGTGGAGATATTGGGAGGTTTCTGAAGGTTGGGTGATGGGGGTCGTGGGTTATTCTTGGGTGCGGCAAAGGTAACTGTTTGGGAAATGGAGTGGAGGTTAGGGTCTTCAAAGGGCTTTCCCGTTGGAGCTTAATTAAGGAGGGAGAGAGTGATTTTCTAAATTAGAAATTAGGAGTGTGAAGATGCTAGGTGGCATACTGCCATTGGTACACGCAGTAAAAAGTGCACTTGTGATGTGTCAAGTCATTTAATGCCCAGATGGATTGCTTTTGACTTTTACTGCACACCTGCCCTTTCACACTTTCTTTCTTAAAAACTCAACCCTCGATTTGGTGCCCCCCCGTGGTGCCATGGCACCAAATGCACAACACTCAAAACTTCATACCAGCCACCACAACTGCACTACACTTCCAGTATCTATAATTCAATTTATTCCTGCAAAACAAAATTAAAACTAAGTTAAAAAGATCTGGGCTGCCTCCCAGTAGCGCTTGGTTTATAAAAGTCCTCAGCCAGACTTATTTTTCCCTTCAGCTATCCTTGAATTTAGTGGTGACCCTTGTTTTTTCATCAGGGCCACCCCAATACTGCTTTACTCTCTGGCCATTGACTTTAAATGTTGCACCCGTGACCTCATCCAGTAAGTCTACTGCCCCATATGGATATAGCTTGATCAGTTGAAAGGACCAGACCACCTTGATTTGAGCTTCCCAGGGAATAATTTCAATCTTGAATTGAACAGCAGCACTTGAGATCCGTCTTTTAATTCCCTGGGTTGAATTTTCTTATCATGCCAAGCTTTAGTTTTGGCTTTGTATAGCTCAGCATTCTCATAGGCAAAGAGCCTATATTCTTCTAGTTCATGGAGTTGCAGCAACCTTGCCGCATCAGCACTCTCCAAATCAAAATTCAGCTTCTTTGTAGCCCAGAAAGCTTTGTGCTGCAACTCAATAGGCAAATGGCAAGCCTTACCAAACACCAATCTATAGGGAGATGTCCCCAGTGGTGTCTTATATGCTGTTTTGTAGGCCCACAGGGTATCATCAAGATGCAATGACCAATCTTTCCTAGAAGGATTGACAACCTTCTCAAAAATCCTCTTAATTTCCCTATTGGATAGCTCAGCTTGGCCACTTGTTTGTGGATGGTATGCAGTAGCTATCTTGTGCTTCACCTTATACTTCATCAAGAGCTTTTCTATTAGTTTGTTACAAAAATGGGTGCCCTCATCACTTATAATTGCTCTAGGGACACCAAACCTTGTGAAAATATTCTTGTGCAAAAACTTGCTCACTGCCTTGACATCATTAGTAGGCAGAGCTATTGCTTCAATCCACTTGGACACATAATCCACAGCCACTAAAATGTACAGATTTCCAAAGGAAGGAGGAAAAGGGCCCATGAAATCCATGCCCCATACATCAAAGAGTTCAATTTCAAGGATGCTGTTGAGAGGCATTTCTTGTTTGCTTGAAATATTCCCTACCCGCTGGCATCTATCACAATGTTTAACAAAATCATGAGAATCTTTAAATAGAGAGGGCCAGAAATAACCAGATTGCAAAACTTTGGCCGCAGTTCTGGCTCCTCCAAAGTGTCCTCCACAAGGTGCAGAGTAACAATGTTGCAGGATGCTTCCAACTTCTTCTTCTGCCACACACCTTCTGAATAGTTGATCAACACCCTTCTTGTATAGAAAAGGTTCATCCCGATATCTTGCTTCACTTCTTTGGAAGAATCTCCTCTTTCGTTGGTAATCCATCTCAACTGGAATGATTTTGCAAACCAGGAAGTTCACTATATCAGCATACCAAGGTGCTGTGATGGCATCAACCTTGGCACCTGCTATTGCCAATAATTGCTCATCAGAAAAACTTTCCTTAATTTCACCTCCCTGTTGTTCAACAATGTCATTTTCAATTCTGGACAAGTGGTCAGCTACTTGATTCTCTACTCCTTTTTTATCTCCGATCTCTAAGTCGAACTCTTGAAGTAACAACACCCATCTTATCAATCTCGGTTTTGCATCTTTCTTAGTGTAACACCCCGTTTTCGGAGCGCTACTGTGCAACCTAATCTAATGCTGAAAACATTTAATGCTTGTATGCTTTCAGTTAAAGAGTACTCTTATGTATTTCGCAATGGAAAAATAGGAGTAATTTTTTTTTCATTTTCTTTCCTTTGAAACCCTTTCCAAAATGAGACATAGAGTACTACAGTTTTCTAAATGATGCCAATTCAAACTTTTGCAAATATCAGAGTATAATGCATCACAAAATAATACTTCACATAACATAATCATTTCGCACTAAGGCGAGGTTTTCTGAAAAGAGTAATTACAAAACAACAAATACAAAACCCTAAGCTAAGCTGGCCAACAACTATAACTGTAACACCCCGTTTCTGAGGCGCTACTGTGCAACCCAATCTAATGCTGAAAACATTTAATGCTTGTATACTTTCAGTTAAGGAGTACTCTTATGAATTTCGCAATGGAAAAATAGGAGTAATTTTCTTTTCTTTTCATATTCTTTCCTTTGAAACCCTTTTCAAAATGAGACATAGAGTACTATAGTTTTCTAAATGATGCCAATTCAAACTTTTACAATTATCAGAGTATAATGCATCACAAAATAATACTTCACATAACAAATTCGCACTAAGGCGAGATTTTCTGAAAAGACTAATTACAAAACAACCAATACAAAACCCTAAGCTAAGTGGTGACAACTATAACTCTTCTTGAGAAACAACAAGAAGATCAAACACGAAGTACTCAGAGGAATCTTCCTCCACCGCTCAATCTTCAATGCTCCTAAAAGATGAAGTCGCAACAGCGACTCAACTCCATCCGAAGTGACATCCATAAGGACATCCAATCCAACAACAAGGTAAGGGTAAATCCTTTGTCCACGAGTTTATCATAGGCTATGTCGCATGCAAACGATATATACATATATAATACAACAACACTCTTTTATATACATATACATACTTAATAGACCGCACACAATCAGCATGGTATATCAAGCATGGCATGTGAGCAAACAAAACAACCAACAGATCAACAATCAAGACACTACAAAAACAACCATTGCGGTGGCGGACAAGTCTATCAACAGATAAGTGATCAAGTCATCACAATATCCAATTCATCAACAATTCCTCACATATCATAAATGCGGTTAGCTATGCATGTCAATGCAGTATGGCTAGTTTGTGTATACACCTGCAGCCTTAAACAAGGTCAAGAGACGAGGAACTTTATTTCCCAACGCCCAAATCAACTCCCTACCAAGGGTATTGCCACAAAGGCTTGCCACACATTAGGCTTTACGCCACACGGGCATGCGGTGACAACTCGCCCTTTTGAAGTCCTCAAGACAATCAAACGCTCCGAGTGTCGATGCTCAATGGTCGATATACATCCAAACAAATTCAACAACATGGCATGCTCACCGTAGGAGCGCGAGTAATGTTTTAATTAATCAATGCGGATCGACGACACCTCAACTCACTCACTCTAATTAGTGAATTTTCATGCTTCCAATTCTTATATTACCTAGGTGAGGTTGTACCAAAATAAATAACTCATTTAGCTTTGGGTCATTGGAACCCGAGTTTCATCAAATTCTTTATCTAGCATGGTTCCATTTCTACTTATCTATAAGCTTAGGCTAGTCATACTACAACCCTCATGCTTATTTTTAAACCAAAATACCTTTAACAATTACTTATAGTGCAAACACAGGACACAAAGTCCGGGTGCTCAATTGCGGAACGCTAGTCTTAATCTCAGATCAGAACTCTAGGCACGTAATGCGGAACACTAGGCTCAACTTTTAGGTTAAGGTACTAGGCACGCCATACGGAACACTAGGTCCAATCCTAAACCAAGAAAATGCGCACGCAAACAGGACATTAACTCCCAGCACATGACACATAGTCCATATGCTCAATAGGAACACTAGGTTCCCTATGATTTAATCTTTCAAAAACTCAATCTTTGAACTCTCTTTCTCTATTCTTATATCACTCCTATGTATCTGAAAATACTCTTTTAGTTCTAGGTCGTTGAAACCCTAGTTGTGTTAAATAACACACTGGAAGAATTCCCAGGAAAGAGAGGTGGTGCGAACACTCTTAATTACCAAGTCTTTCCTAGCCGTAATTTCCCAGCGCATCATTTAACTCAACCGTTTTATAAATCATACTTTTTATTTCAAATTCTTTTCTTTACTATCATTCCATTGAAATTTCCTTGCAAGCTTTGGCTAGTTATACTAAAACCTTCACGCTTACTTTTAAATCAAAATGCCCTTAACAATTTGCTTACGAAATCGTATTCGACTTGTGGAATCGCATCGATTTACCGATGTAAATCGTCAACCAATAGCAATCGATCAACGCATTATTAATTAATCCATCATCAACAACAATATTTTCATATTCCAAGTCAATACCAAATTCCATTTAAATCCTACTTGATTCATGGAAAACAACATCAATCATAATGCCTCACAGGCCAACGACATGCTATAGCATTTCAACAAAGATATAACAATTCAATAGGCTACAACATGCTCCACGCTTTCATCAACTTCAAGTCTAATCAAATCACTCAAACAAGATTTAAGTCACGCAATACAATTCAATTTGCCACGCAGGGCCAAAAGCATGCTACAACATTTCCAACAACACATAAAAGTACTACAAGTACTACCACACTATCAAACAATCAAACAAGCAAATGCATAAGGCGAAAAGCCCAAACTCATTATATAAGAATTTCCCTTACCTTGGGCGCTTTAACAATCCAAGCAGGGTTATTTCGAAACCATCGTCAAGTCGCCCCTCGCACGAACCTTAACAACGCAAGTTTCAATATAATTAGAACCAAAACTCGAATCTAGTGCCCCTAGGGCAGCCACGGCTTAGACATCCTAAAGCCTAGGAATGACTTGACTTAATCCTTAATTGGTCCTATCTAGTCATACAACAAGTTACAAGTTCAAGCCATGCAAGTTTTGAAACTTTTACAAAAGCTACTCACTTAGAAAAATACCTAAACCAAAATTTACCACTTTGAATAGTGTTTTACCAATTGGAATAGTGTTTTGCCAACTTTGAACCATTTTTCAAAGCACTAAAACCTTTCACAACATTTTAGAATAAATTCATTACAAGCTTAAAACAATTCTCAAAACATAACACAATTATTTTCCCAAAAATTAAACCTCTATGAAAGATTTTGCTAACCCAAATTCTTGGCCAATTCTTACACCATTTTAAGGACACAAATCAACTTAAAACAATGTTTAGAACTAGCATGAAGGCCACGGTTTTAGTTACTCAAAAACAAACCCAAACTTTTCAATTTTTCATTTCCAAAACAAAGCATTTCCTATCATTCAATTCCTACAACAATTAACCAACTTCCTTAACATCTAACATACTTTAAAAACAAGCTAAAACATCATCAAAAACTTGATCATAGCCACTGTTTTTGATAGGTATAAACAGCCCCAAATAAAATTGTTTTCAAACAATTTTTCAAAGTTTCAAACATAACAATCCTTATAGTTTTAAAGTCCCAATCAAAAACCAATTTTTTTTACACACTTTGATACACTTAAAACCACTTAGATCATCATCAAAATCATGCCTAAAGGCCACGGTTCCAGCCCCTAAGTTTACCAATTTGATTTTACAAAACTTGCTTAATATGCTTATAAGGCTAGATTTAAGTGTATTAACTAAAACCTTGCAAGATCTAACTTCAAAACAACTAAATCAAACCAAAACAAGTCCCTTAATCAGCCCCCCTAGGTTCGGCCAAGCTCAAAGGTTAGGGTTCCTAAATTTTAAATACCAAATACAAAGCTAATCTTGGAAGAAAACAAAGGGCTTTATGGCAAATCATGCAAATCTAGCCAAATCAAACACTTAAATTCAAAAACAACTCTAAGAATCATGCAAACCCATTTCATGAACTCAAGAGAGATAAGAGGATAATCATGAGGCTTACCAAGAGATTAGATGGGGATTGGACAAGGATTGAGAAGGAAAGGAACAAAGATGCAAGCTTTACACCAAATCCTTCAAAAATCAACACTAAAATTATGAGAACAATACTAATACCATGAAAAACCATCCATGGAAGCCATGAAGAGAAGGAGGATAAGCTTACCACAATGATGGAGATGATGGAACAAGAAGGAAGGAGAAAGGATTAGGATTTGGCTTCCAAAATCACTAGTTTATGCACCTAGATCACTTTCTCTTTCTAGAATTTTTTTCTCAAGTTTTCAACAATGGAAGAAATGATGAAGATGGTGTCTAAGGAAGGAGATCAGCCACGAAATTTTGAGGGATATGGATGGAAGAAAATTGTTCATTTAAGTTAGGAACCAACCAATTTAGTCATAAACTAACTAAGTTAACTACCTACAAATTACTAATTAACCAATCATAATAAAACACATGTCATGGAAGGTTCTAAAGGTCCATATTCAGCTCCCCTAGCACATGTGCAGCTGCCATACATCCCCCTTGGCCACAGGTTTCGTTTAAATCACGTTTTTGTGCTTCTCGCTCAATAGGGTCTTGTGGCGTTCTGCAGCGTATAATAGGTTTTAATAATAAAAACTCCAAAAATATTTCTAATTATAACCCCACACCCAAAAATCACAATTATTCCTCGTGGCATAATAAAAGTATCTATGTATCTCGTTTTCTCGAAATGCGAACCGAAACGTCGCAATTAGGCAGTCTCTAGCCATAGAAAATACACTAAATATTTTCTGATGCCCAAAAATTCTAGAAAAATTACAATAAATCCTAAATATTGGAAAATGCTAAGATCTCAAATTTTATAAAATTTGGATCACGTTTGGTCATGTTTCAGTTAGAAACACACACAATTGCCTATCTACGGCAGAATTCAACAGAATTCTCGCAGCGTAATAAAAACTGTAAATTAGTGAGAATCACTAATTTCAATTTCTATTATCATATAGATATTAATCAAATAAAATTATCAAAACAAAATCTTTAAAATAATAGTCATATTAAATATGACATAAAACAGACAATTAATACAATAACTAAACCATGAAAAATCAAACTATGACTTGAAAATATTTATTACATCCTGAAAATTATTTCTCTTCAATAAAATAATTTTCTTTAATCAAATAACAATCTTTCACATTTTTCGGGATTAATTCATGTTAAAAACATTATACGTCTACACTGTCTGTTAATCTGAATTAACTACTAAAACAGTAAATTGTTTACAATAAATCTTGGTAGTTCTTCGTACTTTTAACAAACCATTGAGGTCATGACTCTCTATGATTTATTTTCAAGTAGTTGGAACTACAAAATAATTTTCATAAAAATTGGGATGTTACATTACCACCCTCCTTAAAAAAATTTCGTCCCCGAAAATTCATTTACAAACCAAAACAAAAATCAAAATTATGAAAATTATAAGTTAACATACCATAAATTTGAACTTTGAAATTCAATACAACATAATAATTTTTACACTCAAACAATCAACCACAATGCATACATTTTATTCATATATCCTTACTAAAGTAAGGCACTACATCATCAACTTAAACGTTTACAAAACATAATACTGCACGTCTATGTTGAAGAAGTCCTCGCGAATGACGCTTTATTCCAATCTACGATCACGAACACGGTCACAAACACGTACAATCACGACCACGTACAGTCACGAACATAGTCACGACGACACTAGGTTACAGCTACATGCTCACATCAACGAAACTCTAAAACCTTCCAGGAACCCGCGGTTTGGAATCATGAAGACAGAGAAGGATTGCCACGATTAACAACCACAAAATCACTAACAACATTATTACATTCAGAAATGTGAGGGGATCCATCACAAAAATCATCCTAAGGCTCGCGGTTTGCAGGAGAAACAAGAAGATGAAGGTTTGGTTTTTCTCACACTAAAACTCACCACACTTCAAACTAAGAATGAAAACAAACTCCTCTCCCCTTATATATAAGTGTGGTTGGCCAATGGTCAAAGAAAATAAGATAACTCACAAGAAAAGATAAGGAAGGAATCTTATGATTACTCTCCACTAAAACCAACACCAATAATAGACTCACATCCCCCCTTGTTAATGAGACGAAACTAGCAAGAAAGAAAGGAAGGAAAAGTGACCCCTACCCAAAATTCTATTAAGCCCTCAATGTGTTTAAGAACAAAGACAAGGTGGGATAGGATTCTTTAAAATGTCCAATCAATAGTCATCATGCACCATATTCCTTCCCCTAAGTCTCACCTACTCCAAAATGTTCTCTTGACTTAGCCCTCATGGTTTCTCGTGACGCACCAATTTGCGATGTCGTGGTAATCACAGAATCGGTTGCTTGGTTGGTGACCAATCATGTAAAATAAATTATCAAGAGAAATTTAATTCAACGCGCTCTAAAATATTCGCGGATAAGAAATACGCTCACAAAATAATCACATTAATAATTTCACGAATAATCACAATAACATATATCATAATACCAAAATATAATAAAAATTTGGATTTTGGAATCTAATATAATACTAAAATACGTCATAGAGTTAAAACACTTATGTGTTCTATATTTAGAACCACGCACACACCATAATACATATAATACGATAATTATAGCGTCACCTACGGATAATCCCTCTCGTAAATCTCGGCCCGCTCAGCTCCATTGTGTCGCATTTCCTGAGATGAAGTCTTCAGATGATGAGTTCTCTGATCTACTTGGGGTGTAGACACGTTCCTTAGTGGTTGGTCTTATAGCTTCAACATTGTCAACAATAGACTTAGCTCGTGGTGCTTTGCAGTCTCTGGACGTATATCCCAATTCCTTGCAGTTAAAGCATAATCTTTCCTTGGTTGGATACTGGTTAGCGTTGTGCTCTTCATCTTCACCGTTGAAGTAGTGCGTCTTCGGCTATCGATACTTGTGATTCCCTCTTTTGTCTACCATGTATACATATCCTTCAGTAGTCAGGCATACAACCTTCGCAGCATCCATATCTGGCAATTGATAGTCCTTAGAATTATGTCCTGGCTACTTGCAGTCACAGCATAGTCGGTCCTTCAATGAGTATTCTTCAGCTAACTGGTTCTTGCTTCCACATTGATGACAGTTCCACTTCAACTCCTGACCATTCCCAATAGCCAACGCCACAGAACAATTTTGATTGTGTGATTTCCCTGAGGATGGAAATAAGATGTTCCTTGTTGTTGTCTTTTTCTTTGTTCTTTGCCCTGACAGTTTGGCTTAACTGGACCTCTAATAGCTTGCTCCTCCGTTCGTTGTCTTAGTCAATCGTGTTGATTCTCCACAGCAGTCTGTTGTGTGACAGTTGCTATCCACACTATCACTCGAATTACGCGATTCACGTCTAAGTTACTAGCACTAGTAGGAAAACTCGTTCGCCCGAAGGCATCGAATTTCTACGAAGTAAACTAACCAAAATCCCCACAACAAATTCAATCATCTGAGATGATCGCACACAATTTCACATAATATCACACCTGTTTCAACTAGGAAACATTACAAACAATCACAAACAAAGTTCACATAACCTAGGCATAACAAACTTATACCCGACAATTCCCAAAAATCTAGGCCAGCTTAGACAAAGCGGTCCGGTTAGAACCGAACTGCTCTGATACCACTTAAATGTAACACCCCGTTTCCGAGGCGCTACTGTACAACCCAATCTAATGCTGAAAACATTTAATGCTTGTATGCTTTCAGTTAAGGAGTACTCTTATGAATTTCGCAATGGAAAAATAGGAGTAATTTTTTTTTCTTTTCATATTCTTTCCGTTGAAACCCTTTTCAAAATGAGACATAGAGTACTATAGTTTTCTAAATGATGCCAATTCAAACTTTTACAATTATCAGAGTATAATGCATCACAAAATAATACTTCACATAACAAATTCGCACTAAGGCGAGATTTTCTGAAAAGACTAATTACAAAACAACCAATACAAAACCCTAAGCTAAGGTGGTGACAACTATAACTCTTCTTGAGAAACAAATTTCAAGAAGATCAAACACGAAGTACTCGGAGGAATCTTCCTCCACCGCTCAATCTTCAATGCTCCTAAAAGACGGTCGCAAATACCATCAACTCCATCCTGAAGTGACATCCATAAGGACATCCAATCCAACAACAAAGGTAAGGGTAAATCCTTTGTCCACGAGTTTATCATAGGCTATGTCGCATGCAAACGATATATACATATATAATACATCAACACTCTTTTATATACATATACATACTTAATAGACCGCACACAATCCGCATGGTATATCAAGCATGGCATGTGAGCAAACAAAACAACCAACAGATCAACAATCAAGTCACTACAATATCAACCATTGCGGTGAGCAGTAAGTCTATCAACGAGATAAGTGATCAAGTCATCACAATATCCAATTCATCAACAATTCCTCACATATCATAAATGCGGTTAGCTATGCATGTCAATGCAAGATGGCTAGTTTGTGTATACACTGCATCCTTAAACAAGGTCACAGAGACGAGGAACTTTATTTCCCAACGCCCAAATCAACTCCCTACCAAGGGTATTGCCACAAAGGCTTGCCACACATTAGGCTTTACGCCACACGGGCATGCAAAGGACAACTCGTCCTTTTGAAGTCCTCAAGACAATCAAACGCTCAGTGTCGATGCTCAATGGTCGATATACATCCAAACAAATTCAACAACATGGCATGCTCACCGTAGGGAGCGCCGAGTAATGTTTTAATTAATCAATGCGGATCGACGACACCTCAACTCACTCACTCTAATTAGTGAATTTTCATGCTTCCAATTCTTATATTACCTAGGTGAGGTTGTACCAAAATAAATAACTCATTTAGCTTTGGGTCATTGGAACCCGAGTTTCATCAAATTCTTTATCTAGCATGGTTCCATTTCTACTTATCTATAAGCTTAGGCTAGTCATACTACAACCCTTATGCTTATTTTTAAACCAAAATACCTTTAACAATTACTTAGAGTGCAAACACAGGACACAAAGTCCGGGTGCTCAATTGCGGAACGCTAGTCTTAATCTCAGATCAGAACTCTAGGCACGTAATGCGAAACACTAGGCTCAACTTTTAGGTTAAGGTACTAGGCACGCCATACGGAACACTAGGTCCAATCCTAAACCAAGAAAATGCGCACGCAAACAGGACATTAACTCCCAAAGACAGACACATAGTCCATATGCTCAATAGGAACACTAGGTTCCCTATGATTTAATCTTTCAAAAATTCGATCTTTGAACTCTCTTTCTCTATTCTTATATCACTCCTATGTATCTGAAAATACTCTTTTAGTTCTAGGTCGTTGAAACCCTAGTTTTGTTAAATAACACACTGGAAGAATTCCCAGAAAGAGAGGTGGTGCGAACACTCTTAATTACCAAGTCTTTCCTAGCCGTAATTTCCCAGCGCATCATTTAACTCAACCGTTTTATAAATCATACTTTTTATTTCAAATTCTTTTCTTTACTATCATTCCATTGAAATTTCCTTGCAAGCTTTGGCTAGTTATACTAAAACCTTCACGCTTACTTTTAAATCAAAATGCCCTTAACAATTTGCTTACGAAATCGTAATTCGCTTGTGGAATCGCATCGATTTACCGATGTAAATCGTCAACCAATAGCAGTGATCAACGCATTATTAATTAATCCATCATCAACAACAATATTTTCATATTCCAAGTCAATACCAAATTCCATTTAAATCCTACTTGATTCATGGAAAACAACATCAATCATAATGCCTCACAGGCCAACGACATGCTATAGCATTTCAACAAAGATATAACAATTCAATAGGCTACAACATGCTCCACAGTTTCATCAACTTCAAGTCTAATCAAATCACTCAAACAAGATTTAAGTCACGCAATACAATTCAATTTGCCACGCAGGGCCAAAAGCATGCTACAACATTTCCAACAACACATAAAAGTACTACAAGTACTACCACACTATCAAACAATCAAACAAGCAACAGACAAGGCGAAAAGCCCAAACTCATTATATAAGAATTTCCCTTACCTTGGGCGCTTTAACAATCCAAGCAGGGTTATTTCGAAACCATCGTCAAGTCGCCCCTCGCACGAACCTTAACAACGCAAGTTTCAATCTAATTAGAACCAAAACTCGAATCTAGTGCCCCTAGGGCAGCCACGGCTTAGACATCCTAAAGCCTAGGAATGACTTGACTTAATCCTTAATTGGTCCTATCTAGTCATACAACAAGTTACAAGTTCAAGCCATGCAAGTTTTGAAACTTTTACAAAAGCTACTCACTTAGAAAAATACCTAAACCAAAATTTACCACTTTGAATAGTGTTTTACCAATTGGAATAGTGTTTTGCCAACTTTGAACCATTTTTCAAAGCACTAAAACCTTTCACAACATTTTAGAATAAATTTATTACAAGCTTAAAATAATTCTCAAAACATAACACAATTATTTTCCCAAAAATTAAACCTCTATGAAAGATTTTGCTAACCCAAATTCTTGGCCAATTCTTACACCATTTTAAGGACACAAATCAACTTAAAACAATGTTTAGAACTAGCATGAAGGCCACGGTTTTAGTTACTCAAAAACAAACCCAAACTTTTCAATTTTTCATTTCCAAAACAAAGCATTTCCTATCATTCAATTCCTACAACAATTAACCAACTTCCTTAACATCTAACATACTTTAAAAACAAGCTAAAACATCATCAAAAACTTGATCATAGCCACTGTTTTTGATAGGTATAAACAGCCCCAAATAAAATTGTTTTCAAACAATTTTTCAAAGTTTCAAACATAACAATCCTTATAGTTTTAAAGTCCCAATCAAAAACCAATTTTTTTTACACACTTTGATACACTTAAAACCACTTAGATCATCATCAAAATCATGCCTAAAGGCCACGGTTCCAGCCCCTAAGTTTACCAATTTGATTTTACAAAACTTGCTTAATATGCTTATAAGGCTAGATTTAAGTGTATTAACTAAAACCTTGCAAGATCTAACTTCAAAACAACTAAATCAAACCAAAACAAGTCCCTTAATCAGCCCCCCTAGGTTCGGCCAAGCTCAAAGGTTAGGGTTCCTAAATTTTAAATACCAAATACAAAGCTAATCTTGGAAGAAAACAAAGGGCTTTATGGCTAATCATGCAAATCTAGCCAAATCAAACACTTAAATTCAAAAACAACTCTAAGAATCATGCAAACCCATTTCATGAACTCAAGAGATATAAGAGGATAATCATGAGGCTTACCAAGAGATTAGATGGGGATTGGACAAGGATTGAGAAGGAAAGGAACAAAGATGCAAGCTTTACACCAAATCCTTCAAAAATCAACACTAAAATTATGAGAACAATACTAATACCATGAAAAACCATCAATGGCAGCCATGAAGAGAAGGAGGATAAGCTTACCACAATGATGGAGATGATGGAACAAGAAGGAAGGAGAAAGGATTAGGATTTGGCTTCCAAAATCACTAGTTTATGCACCTAGATCACTTTCTCTTTCTAGAATTTTTTTCTCAAGTTTTCAACAATGGAAGAAATGATGAAGATGGTGTCTAAGGAAGGAGATCAGCCACGAAATTTTGAGGGATATGGATGGAAGAAAATTGTTCATTTAAGTTAGGAACCAACCAATTTAGTCATAAACTAACTAAGTTAACTACCTACAAATTACTAATTAACCAATCATAATAAAACACATGTCATGGAAGGTTCTAAAGGTCCATATTCAGCTCCCCTAGCACATGTGCAGCTTCCATACATCCCCCTTGGCCACAGGTTTCGTTTAAATCACGTTTTTGCGTTCTCGCTCAATAGGGTCTTGTGGCGTTCACAGCGTATAATAGGTTTTAATAATAAAAACTCCAAAAATATTTCTAATTATAACCCCACACCCAAAAATCACAATTATTCCTCGTGGCATAATAAAAGTATCTATGTATCTCGTTTTCTCGAAATGCGAACCGAAACGTCGCAATTAGGCAGTCTCTGGCCATAGAAAATACACTAAATATTTTCTGATGCCCAAAAATTCTAGAAAAATTACAATAAATCCTAAATATTGGAAAATGCTAAGATCTCAAATTTTATAAAATTTGGATCACGTTTGGTCATGTTTCAGTTAGAAACACACACAATTGCCTATCTACGGCAGAATTCAACAGAATTCTCGCAGCGTAATAAAAACTGTAAATTAGTGAGGATCACTAATTTCAATTTCTATTATCATATAGATATTAATCAAATAAAATTATCAAAACAAAATCTTTAAAATAATAGTCATATTAAATATGACATAAAACAGACAATTAATACAATAACTAAACCATGAAAAATCAAACTATGACTTGAAAATATTTATTACATCCTGAAAATTATTTCTCTTTAATAAAATATTTTTCTTTAATCAAATAACAATCTTTCACATTTTTCGGGATTAATTCATGTTAAAAACAGTATACGTCTACACTGTCTGTTAATCTGAATTAACTACTAAAACAGTAAATTATTTACAATAAATCTTGGTAGTTCTTCATACTTTTAACAAACCATTGAGGTCATGACTCTCTATGATTTATTTTCAAGTAGTTGGAACTACAAAATAATTTTCATAAAAATTGGGATGTTACAATAACTCTTACTGAGAAACAGCTCAGTAAGACCAAACATGAAGTACTCAGAGGAATCTTCCTCCACTCGCTCAATCTTCAATACTCCTAAAAAGCAAAGCTGCAACAGCTACCGAACACCATCTGGAAGTGACATCCATAAGGACATCCAATCCAACAACAGTGCAAGGGTAAATCCTTTGCCCACGAGTCTATCATAGGCTATGTCGCATGCAAACAATATATACATATATAATACAACAACATGCTTTTATATACATATACGTACTTAATAGACCGCACACAATCAGCATGGTATATCAAGCATTGCATGTGAGCAAACAAAACAACCAACAGATCAACAATCAAGTCACTACAATATCAACCATTGCATGTGAGCAACTAACACAACCAACAGATCAACAATCAAGTCACTACAATATCAAACTATTGCATGTGAGCAGGCAAATCTATTAACAGATAAGTGATCAAGTCATCACAATATCCAATTATTGCATGTGAGCAGGCAAGTCAAACAACAAAACTATAATCAATCGTCACATATCAAGATGTGGTTAGTCATGCATGCCAATGCTGTATGACGAATTTGTGTATACACCTGCAACCTTAAATAAGGTCCAGCAGTATGGCGAGGAATTTTCCCTGCGTCCAAACGAAATTCCCTACCAATAGAGGGTTGCCTATCTTTGGTTACCAAAAGGACCTCGGGTATTCAACAAAGCCATTATTTACCACCAGTCACCAAAAGGACTTCGGGCTACCACTAGTCACCAAAAGGACTTTGGGTATTTGGCATGTAGTGTCAACTCGCCTTTTGAAGTCTGTACGACCAATCAAATGCTACGAGTGACATGATAACTAGTCTTTTGAAGTCTTTAAGACTTTTAAACGCTCCGAGTGCCGATGCTCAATGGTTAGTATGCATCCAAACAAATTCAACAATATGGCATGCTCACCATAGTGAACGCCCGAATGATATCCAACAAATTCAACAATATGGCAGGCTCACCGTAGTGAACGCCCGAGTGATATCCAAACAAATTCTACAATATGGCATGCTCACCGTAGGGAGCGCCCGAGTAATGTTTTAATTAATCAATGCGGATCGACGACACCTCAACTCACTCACTCTACTTAGTGAATTTTCATGCTTCCAATTCTTATATTACCTAGGTGAGGTTGTACCAAAATAAATCACTTATTTTGCTTTGGGTCATTGGAACCCGAGTTTCATCAAATTCTTTATCTAGCATGGTTCCATTTCTACTTATCTATAAACTTAGGCTAGTCATACTACAACCCTCATGCTTATTTTTAAGCCAAAATACCTTTAACAATTACTTAGAATGCAAACACAGGACACAAAGTCCGGGTGTTCAATTGCGGAACGCTAGTCTTAATCTCAGATCAGAACTCTAGGCATGTAATGCGGAACACTAGGCTCAATTTTTTTAGATTGAGATACTAGGCACGCCATACGGAACACTAGGTCCAATCTGTAACGACCCTCATTTTTTTTTAGTAGCAGTTATTTTAATTAATTGCATTATATGTTTGTGCACAAAAAGAGACTTTTAATTTAATTGAATGATTCTTGAGAGTTGTTTAAAAAAAAAAAAAAAAAAAGGGGCGTGGTAATGCCTTGGGCTAGCACCTTATATGCAGGGTTATATTTTTTTTTCCACCTACCTAATGGGCCAACACTCATGGGCTCCCTCCAACCCAAATAAAAAAAAAAACTGGCATGTGAAGGGTGTAAACCCTTGCGCCTCCAGCCCTCTCTCTCTCAATTTGATTCACTTGTTTCTTCTCCTTCCTATCTCTAAACTCTAGCGCCACACAAGGTTGAAGGAAGCAATCCACATTTTTCCTCTCTTGCATAATTCGGCCACCAAGATTAGGAGCAACCCCATCTTTGTTCTTCATCAGAAATTGGGTAAGTCATGGTTCTTTTCCTTCCTAAATTTCGCATCCTAGAGATTTCGAGTTTTGGGGATTTCCAATGTTTCTTATGGCCTCTTTTCTATTCGTAGCAAACTCATCGTAGGTTTGGTTCGGAGTCATCATCATCCCTCTTCAACAAGGGGATTTCGCAAGACACAAAGGTAAGGGGGGGAGATTATTAAGGTTGAGGATATTTGAGGGAATAGGTAAAGGGGTTGTCCTTGAACCCCGTTGTTTGATTATTGTTTTAAAGAAACTCTGTTTTTAATGTTTATAAATGATATGATCATGATTTTAAATGAATTATGTGGCTGCCATGGTTGTATATGAATGTTATAAGTGTTTTAAAAAAATTCTGTTTTGAGGCTTAGGATATTATTGAAATGTTAGAGTCCTAAATTCATATATCCGTTAATGATTTAATTGATAAATTGTGAAGTTTAAGATTTTATAAGGGAATTTAAATGGTTGTTGTTTTGTGGCTACTATAATTGAATTATTAGAATAATTTAATTTACCTCGTTTATATTTGAATTATAGCGTTTCGTTGTAAATACAAGCTATTTCGTTGTTGTTTTGTTTCTGCTGTTGTGCAGATTTTTGTTGTGCAGATTTCCTGTTTTTCTGCAGAATTTCTGTATGTTGCTGTTTTGTTTTGTATGCAGGATTGCTGTGCGAAAATCATTGTTTTCTGCAGAATTTTTGTATGTTGCTGTTTCTGTTCTGTATGCAGAATTGCTATGCGAAAATCAATGAAACTGTACAATTTTTAATTGCTGTTTTTGCGTCGATTTCTTTTTCTATTGCTGTATTATGCATAATTTAATTATAAGATTAAATGCCTGCTGTTTTAATCTTTATATTGTTGCTGTTTTTGAACGTTTAATTAAATAATTAAACACATGTTGTTGTTGTTTTCTGATATGGCTGTTCTGCATGTTTTAATTAAATGGTTAAGTACATGCGATTGTTGTTTTAAGTTGTCCCTGTAATTTATTTTGCATCCTGCTTATTATTTTGTGACGAAGATTGTGAAAAGTCCATGTTTGTGGCAATAACCTTGAAAGGATAAATGACCTTGTGTGCAAGTCACCTAGCTATTAGTAGCCATAATGGGACTTGAGTCATTCCTTGTGAGATGATCCTAGCCATATGGGCCATGATGGATTATCGATGAAAAATTGAACTATGACGTTCGGAGGAAACCCGACCTTGTGTGTTTGTTTGTCATACAACCCTTGTAATAGGATGGGGGGAAGCATTATTGAAATGAAAGGTGGAGGCCAATATGGGTGAGCTCAAGCAACACCTCGGCCTAGAGGGTGAGAAGCCAGAGTTTGTGTTCCCTAATAGTTTGAGTGTCGCGCCTTGGACTGGGGACCACTTATCAGACTTAGCTACCCTGACCGTCACCAGACATTATCATCCCTAGTCGAGAGTATGCGATAATAGAGTAATCACCCGCGAGGTGGTCTCTAATAAACTAAATATGTACTCCTAGGAGACTTCCCAGAGTAGTAGATGGTACCACATGCATAAGAAGTAGTGTCGTTAGCGTCTGCATTATTTTCTTTTGATAATTATGTGACTATGAGTAATAATGAAATTTTTCTGCGTGTATTCGTGGATGTTATGAGACGTTGTTACTACCTTATGTGAATTGGTTGCTATAGTGTGGTGTGTAAATATGTATATACCTGTATACGTATATAAATATATTATTTATTCACCTTTCTCTCTAAATATCATTATAACTCGACTACAACGTACTCACCCCTCTGTGGTTGTTTGTCTCTTGTTCTTCTATGTTCAATTGCAGACACTACTAATGCTAGGACACGTAGCTAGTTGTGAAGGCTTCTTATGGAGAACTTTTATAGTTTTATTTCGAATATTTTTTTTATTGAGACGTTGAGTCATTCATGTATTTTGTCGCTCTTGTGTAAGCTGGGCTAAGTGAAGCTCTGAGACTATGTGACACAGGTTTTTTTTTTTTTTTGGGGGTTCGTAGGTCGTTTGGTTTTATTTTTATTTCACAAGTTCAAATAAGATTTTTGAAAGAAAAATACTTGCTATGCTAGTTATTACGCAATACTTTCAAACTGAATGATGTCTGAATTCGATTTATTCATCGATTTATCTGTTGATCCTTTTTATATCTAATTCAATTTTTATTTATCGTTACCTCCTCTGGAAAATAGATAATTTATTTTCATCCCGCAATGACTATTATATTTTTAATTCAGTTTACTGAATCAAGAGCAAATTGACGTGTTTACCTTTTTCTTTTATTGAACGATTTTCGAAACGGGGTTTAGGGTGTCACATTAAGTGGTATCAGAGCAGTTCGGTCTTACCGGACTGTGTGTGTGTCTATTATGTTTCTCTGTGTGAACTCTGTGCTTCGTGCGTCAATGTTTGATTTATTTATTTATTTATTTACTTATTTATTTATTGATTTAGTTTATGGGTTGACGTTGCTTGTTGCATCCAATTTGGTTCTGATTGGTGCAGGGAGTAATGGCGGGTAGGAACGATAGAGCTTTAGCGGATGCACTCGTTGCCATGGCTCAGGCCGTACAAGGAATTCAAAATAGGAATGCTAATGCCGGAGCCGCTGAATTTAGAGGATTGGAGCAATTCCAAAAGAATGACCCACCTACCTTTAAGGGTGGACATGACCCCGATGGTGCTCAGAACTGGATACGGGAGATGGAGAAGATCTTCCGTGCTATGGCGTGTACGGATGCTCAAAAGGTGACTTTTGGTACCTTTAAGCTTGCTGAAGATGCAGAATACTGGTGGGAGAGTAACCGCCCACGTGTGGAAGCTGCACCCGGAGGAGTCACTTGGGAAGCCTTCAAGGAGATTTTCTTGGAGAAGTACTTTCTGAGGATATCCGTGAACCTAAGGAAGCTGAATTCCTAGAATTGAAGCAGGTAATATGTCGATGGTCGAGTATATCACCAAGTTTGAAGAGTCAGTCCAGTACTATCATCCATATGTGGGAGAAACCGTGAACGTTGAAGTGTGTGAAATTCACCAATGGATCACGACCAAGTCAAGCTAGCCATCAACTACCAGAGAATTCGACGCTTCCTGAATTGATCCACAGCTGTAGAATGTGGGATGAGGACAACAAAGCTAAAGCAGCACACTACAAGTCGGTTGGCTCCCAGAAGGACAAGAAGAAAGACAATAAAGACTTCCAGAATCGGGGAAAGCCATACCCAACTCCGAATGGACGGTTTGGACATAACCGTAATGGTAACCGCAATCAATCTTTCAACAAACCTGCGGCACAAATGTTTGGCGGAGGTGGAGGGGGCCCTTCGACCCCTCTGCGTTGCATGAAGTGTGGCAAGTACGGACATACCTACCGAGATTGTCCTGAAAAGCAAGTGATCTGTTTCAACTGTGGAAGGCCAGGACATATCGGAAGGGAGTGCCCGAATCCGAAGAAAGAACCAAACGGGAATGGAGGGCAGAATTCCCAACCCAACCGACCTAAGCCAACAGGACGAGTCTTTGCTCTCAACGTGACTGAAGCCGCAGCGTCGGACAACCTTATCCAAGGTACGTGCTTCATATAGGGAACTCCTTTAGTGGTACTTTTCGACTCCGGTGCTACGCACTCCTTTGTGTCCAGTAAATGTGTGAAAAATTTGAATTTTCCTGTTTCACCCCTACCCTGTGAGCTTGAGGTTGAGACACCAGCAAATGGTAAAGTCCGAACTTCTTTTGCTTGTTTAAAATGTCCTTTGTCCATAGGTGACAAGAAATTTGTGGTTGATTTGGTTTGTTTGCCTTTGAGTCAACTTGATGTAATTCTTGGCATGAATTGGTTAGCTACTAATCAAGTCATCTTAAATTGCTTTGAAAAGACTGTTTGTATTCCTGATTCAGTTGAACCCAGAGACCATCGACTCTTAACGGCCAACCAAGTACAGGCATGTTTGAAACAAAATGCCCAAGTTTACATGATGATAGCCTCTCTAAAAGTCGAAGACCAAGTCAGGATAGATGGTATGCCTATAGTGAGTGAGTATTCCGATGTGTTTGAGGAAGTGCAAGAATTGCCTCCAGAGAGAGAGACTGAATTTACCATAGACTTAGTACCAGGTACTGGACCCATATCTATAGCTCCTTATAGGATGTCTCCCGCAGAACTAGTTGAGCTTAAGAAACAGTTGGAGGAACTGCTAGAGAAACAATTTGTGAGGCCAAGTGTATCCCCTTGGGGTGCACCAGTGTTGTTAGTCAAGAAAAAGGATGGGAGTATGAGGTTGTGTGTAGATTACCGCCAATTGAACAAGGTAACTATTAAAAACAAGTATCCCTTGCCTAGGATAGATGATCTGATGGACCAGTTAATTGGAGCCTGTGTGTTTTCTAAGATAGACCTTAGGTCAGGTTATCATCAAATCCGAGTGAAGTCTGAGGACATCCCAAAGACTGCATTCAGAACCCGTTATGGGCACTAATAGTACCTAGTTATGCCATTCGGTGTAACCAATGCTCCTGCCGTGTTCATGGACTACATGAACCGAGTCTTCCACCCATACCTTGATAAGTTTGTAGTGGTCTTCATAGATGATATCCTAGTGTACTCTAAGAGTAGGGAAGAACATGTGGAACACTTGAGTATAGTATTACAGACCCTTAGGGAGAAGCGACTTTATGCCAAGCTTTCTAAATGTGAGTTTTGGTTGGAGGAAGTGAGTTTCCTAGGACATGTGATCTCAAGAGGGGGAATAGCAGTAGACCCATCCAAGGTAGAAACGGTGTTGAAGTGGGAATCACCTAAATCAAGATCGAGATCAGGAGTTTCTTAGGCCTTGCAGGATACTACCGTAGATTCATAGAGGGATTCTCTAAGTTAGCCTTGCCTTTGACAATGTTGACCAGGAAAGGAAAAGCTTTTGTGTGGGATGCTCAGTGTGAAAATGGATTTCAGGAGTTGAAAAGGAGATTGACTTCCGCCCCAGTTTTAGTGCTACCTAATCCAAGTGAGCCTTTTGAAGTGTATTGTGATGCATCTAAGTTAGGACTCGGAGGTGTGCTCATGCAAAATGGGCAGGTAGTGGCCTATGCCTCTAGGTAGTTGAAAACCCATGAAAGGAATTACCCCACTCATGATTTAAAGTTAGCCGCTGTGGTGTTTGTGTTGAAAATATGGAGACATTACTTGTATGGTTCTAGGTTTGAAGTGTTTAGTGACCATAAGAGCCTTAAATATCTTTTTGACCAGAAAGAATTGAATATGAGACAGCGAAGGTGGATAGAGTTTCTTAAGGATTATGATTTTGGGCTTAACTATCACCCCGGCAAAGCCAATGTAGTGGCTGATGCTTTGAGTAGGAAACCCCTACATCTTTCCGCTATGATGGTTAGAGAGATGAGTTTGATCGAAGAGTTTAGGGATCTGAGCTTAGTTTGTGAGGTCACTTCTAAGAGTGTGCGACTAGGAATGTTGAAAGTCACTAGTGGATTACTGGAGCAGATTATGGAAGGTCAGAAGACCGATCAACATCTTTTGGATCAGAAGGAGCTTATCGCTCAAGGTAGGGATATAGGTTTTAGTGAAGAGACTGATGGGATTTTGAGGTTTCGAGGTAGGGTTTGTGTACCTAATGTTCCTGAGCTTAAGAGAATGATTTTAGAGGAAGGGCACAAGAGTAGTCTAAGTGTTCACCCCGGGGCCACCAAGATGTACCAAGACCTCAAGAAAATTTTCTGGTGCCCTGGAATGAAAAAGGAGGTAGCAGAATTTGTCTACGCCTGCCTGACCTGTCAGAAGGCCAACATAGAACACCAAAAACCATCTGGGTTCTTACAACACTTGAGTATTCCTGTATGGAAATGGGACAGTATAGCAATGGACTTCGTATCAGGACTCCCTAGGACTCCTACAGGAGTAGATGCCATCTGGGTTGTTGTAGACAGATTGACAAAGTCTGCACATTTCATCCCTGTGAATGTGGAATACCCTTTAGAGAAGCTGACCAGGTTGTACATTAGGGAGATAGTAAGGTTGCATGGCGTACCTTCTAGTATTGTGTCTGACAGAGACCCCAGGTTTAGCTCTAGATTTTGGGGAAGCTTACATGAGGCTTTAGGAACCAAACTCAAGATGAGCTCTGCTTATCACCCTCAGACTGATGGTCAGTCTGAGCGGACCATCCAATCATTAGAGGACTTGTTAAGAGCTTGTGTATTAGAACAAACCGGTAGTTGGGATACCTTCTTACCTCTTGTTGAGTTTACCTACAACAATAGCTATCATTCCAGTATTGGGATGGCACCCTATGAAGCCTTGTATGGCAGGAAGTGTAGGACTCCCTTGTGTTGGTATGAGACCGGTGAGAACCTTGTGTTGGGCTCTGAAATAGTTCAAAGAAACCACCGAAAAGGTCAAAATGATTCAGACAAGATGAGGCCACTCAAAGTAGGCGTAAAAGCTATCATGACAAACGAAGAAAGGATTTGAGATTTGAAGAGGGCGACCATGTATTCTTGAGAGTCACTCCCAAGACCTGGGTTGGCCGGTAATGAAGTCGAAGAAACTTACACCTCGCTTTATTGGCCCCTACCAAATTTTGAAAAAGATCGGGAAGTTGCCTACCGATTGCCTTACCACCTTTCCTTTCAAACCTTCATAATGTCTTCCATGTGTCGCAACTCCGTAAATATGTCCATGACCCTACTCATATAATTGAACTTGATGAAGTACCATTGAAAGAGAATCTTACCTATGAGGGACTACCAAGGAGGATTGAGGACCAAGCTGTGTCAAGCGATTGAGAGGGAAGGAGGTTCCGTTGGTCAAGGTTATTTGGGGAGGAGGCAATGAGGAGAGTGCTACTTGGGAACTTGAGAGTCCGATGCAAGCCTCTTATCCACACTTGTTTGACCACGGTAAGTTTCGAGGACGAAACTTTTTGTAAGGAGGGGGGGATGTAACGACCCTCATTTTTTTTTTAGTAGCAGTTATTTTAATTAATTGCATTATATGTTTGTGCACAAATAGAGACTTTTAATTTAATTGAATGATTCTTGAGAGTTGTTTTAAAAAAAAAAAAAAAAAAAGGGGCATGGTAATGCCTTGGGCTAGCACCTTATATGCAGGGTTATATATTTTTTTCCACCTACCTAATGGGCCAACACTCATGGGCTCCCTCCAACCCAAATAAAAAAAAAAACTAGCATGTGAAGGGTGTAAACCCTTGCGCCTCCAGCCCTCTCTCTCTCAATTTGATTCACTTGTTTCTTCTCCTTCCTATCTCTAAACCCTAGCGCCACACAAGGTTGAAGGAAGCAATCCACATTTTTCCTCTCTTGCATAATTCGTCCACCAAGATTAGGAGCAACCCCATCTTTGTTCTTCATCAGAAATTGGGTAAGTCATGGTTCTTTTCCTTCCTAAATTTCGCATCCTAGAGATTTCGAGTTTTGGGGATTTCCAATGTTTCTTATGGCCTCTTTTCTATTCGTAGCAAACTCATCGTAGGTTTGGTTCGGAGTCATCATCATCCCTCTTCAACAAGGGGATTTCGCAAGACACAAAGGTAAGGGGGGAGATTATTGAGGTTGAGGATATTTGAGGGAATAGGTGAAGGGGTTGTCCTTGAACCCCGTTGTTTGATTATTGTTTTAAAGAAACTCTGTTTTTAATGTTTATAAATGATATGATCATGATTTTAAATGAATTATGTGGCTGCCATGGTTGTATATGAATGTTATAAGTGTTTTAAAAAAATTTTGTTTTGAGGCTTAGGATATTATTGAAATGTTAGAGTCCTAAATTCATATATCCGTTAATGATTTAATTGATAAATTGTGAAATTTAAGATTTTATAAGGGAATTTAAATGGTTGTTGTTTTGTGGCTACTATAATTGAATTATTAGAATAATTTAATTTACCTCGTTTATATTTGAATTATAGCGTTTCGTTGTAAATACAAGCTATTTCGTTGTTGTTTTGTTTCTGCTGTTGTGCAGATTTTTGTTGTGCAGATTTCCTGTTTTTCTGCAGAATTTCTGTATGTTGCTGTTTTGTTTTGTATGCAGGATTGTTGTACGAAAATCATTGTTTTCTGCAGAATTTTTGTATGTTGCTGTTTCTGTTCTGTATGCAGAATTGCTATGCGAAAATCACTGAAACTGTCCAATTTTTAATTGCTGTTTTTGCGTCGATTTCTTTTTCTATTGCTGTATTATGCATAATTTAATTATAAGATTAAATGCCTGCTGTTTTAATCTTTATATTGTTGCTGTTTTTGAACGTTTAATTAAATAATTAAACACATGTTGTTGTTGTTTTCTGATATGGCTGTTCTGCATGTTTTAATTAAATGGTTAAGTACATGCGATTGTTGTTTTAAGTTGTCCCCTGTAATTTCTTTTCCCTCCTCCTTATTATTTTGTGACGAAGATTGTGAAAAGTCCATGTTTGTGGCAATAACCTTGAAAGGATAAATGACCTTGTGTGCAAGTCACCTAGCTATTAGTAGCCATAATGGGACTTGAGTCATTCCTTGTGAGATGATCCTAGCCATATGGGCCATGATGGATTGTCGATGAAAAATTGAACTATGACGTTCGGAGGAAACCCGACCTTGTGTGTTTGTTTGTCATACAACCCTTGTAATAGGATGGGGGGAAGCATTATTGAAATGAAAGGTGGAGGCCAATATGAGTGAGCTCAAGGCGGCAACACCTCGGCCTAGAGGGTGAGAAGCCAGAGTTTGTGTTCCCTAATAGTTTGAGTGTCGCGCCTTGGACTGGGGACCACTTATCAGACTTAGCTACCCTGACCGTCACCGGACATTATCATCCCTAGTCGAGAGTATGCGGTAATAGAGTAATCACCCGCGAGGTGGTCTCTAATAAACTAAATATGTACTCCTAGGAGACTTCCCAGAGTAGTAGATGGTACCACATGCATAAGAAGTAGTGTCGTTAGCGTCTGCATTATTTTCTTTTGATAATTATGTGACTATGAGTAATAATGAAATTTTTCTGCGTGTATTCGTGGATGTTATGAGACGTTGTTACTACCTTATGTGAATTGGTTGCTATAGTGTGGTGTGTAAATATGTATATACCTATATACGTATATAAATATATTATTTATTCACCTTTCTCTCTAAATATCATTATAACTCGACTACAACGTACTCACCCCTCTGTGGTTGTTTGTCTCTTGTTCTTCTATGTTCAATTGCAGACACTACTAATGCCAGGACACGTAGCTAGTTGTGAAGGCTTCTTATGGAGAACTTTTATAGTTTTATTTCGAATATTTTTCTTATTGAGACGTTGAGTCATTCATGTATTTTGTCGCTCTTGTGTAAGCTGGGCTAAGTGAAGCTCTGAGACTATGTGACACAGGTTTTATTTTTTTTTGGGGGTTCGTAGGTCGTTTGGTTTTATTTTTATTTCACAAGTTCAAATAAGATTTTTGAAAGAAAAATACTTGCTATGCTAGTTATTACGCAATACTTTCAAACTGAATGATGTCTGAATTCGATTTATTCATCGATTTATCTGTTGATCCTTTTTATATCTAATTCAATTTTTATTTATCGTTACCTCCTCTGGAAAATAGATAATTTATTTTCATCCCGCAATGACTATTATATTTTTAATTCAGTTTACCGAATCAAGAGCAAATTGACGTGTTTACCTTTTTCTTTTATTGAACGATTTTCGAAACGGGGTTTAGGGTGTCACACAATCCTAAACCAAGAAAATGCGCACGCAAGTAGGACATTAAGTCCCAGCACAGGACTCATAGTCCATATGCTCAATAGGAACACTAAGTTCCCTATGTTTTAATCTTTCAAAAACTAGATCTTTGAACTCTCTTTCTCTATTCTTATATTACTCCTATGTATCTAAAAATACTCGTTAACTCTAGGTAGTTGAAACCCTAGTTGAGCTAAATAATACGCTAGGATAATTCCCAAACTCTTTACTTAACTCAACCGTTTTCAAAATTTACAACGTTTTCTTTTTAAAAAAACCTCTTAAACAACTTCTAACCCTCTGATCCATAAAGCTGTTTGTATACCGGTTTATTTTAGAAAAATACCTTTAGTTTCCCATGAAAATATTTCTCGGCTCATGGAATCGCATCAGACTTACCGTTGTAAATCGTCAACCAATAACAGTCGATCAACGCATTATTAATTAACCCATTATCCTCAACAATATTATCCAAATTCCAATCAATTCCAAGTTCCAATAAATCCAACATGATTCAAGGAAAACAACACAAATCATAATGCCACGCAGGGCCAAGAACATGCTACAGCATTTCATACAGCACCTAACAATTCAGTAAGCTACAACATGCTACATACTTCCATCAATTTCAAGTCCAATCAAATTAATCCAACATGGTTTAAGTCACACAATACTATTCAGTCTTGCCACACAGGGCCAAATCAATACACAATAATTCATGCTACAACATCTCAACAACACAAAGTAATACTACAAGTACTACCACACAATTTAATCAAACATCAAGCCAACCAACACACAAGGCGAAAAGCCCAAACTCATTATATAAGAATTTCCCTTACCGAGCCTACTCTGATAATATGGTCAAGGGATATATTAAAGGACTCGAGTTGGTTGTGACTTCTAGGATCATAGCTGAAATCATATAGTGCCCTAATGAAGGGTTTATCTTCAGTGAAAGCTGGGAAACTCAGTTTGGTTATTTACAGGCCGTGGATGAAAAGTTGTTTGAAAACTACCATGAAATCAAGGCTTCGAAAAAGTCTCTGAATGTTGTCCATTTTAAGAGTCATTTTAAAGATCTTCACAAACTTATTTCTAAGTGTGTGATTTTGAAGGCCAGTTCAACAGACATTATGAACTGTGAAAAAAATTATTATGAGACACTATAAAGCTGGTACTGCAATCAATCTACCAAGGTTGTTGATGAACACCATGAAGAATACTATTCGGAGTTCAAGGAAAGGATCTGTTGTTGACAAGCACATTAGCAAGACCATTCCTTATGTTGTGCCCCTTACTGAGTTAATGAGGAGCCAGAAGATTGTTGAAGGAAAGGATCTCTTGTTATTTAGTACAACACGTGCAAATCATGTTTGGCCTTTTATACTCACTACCTCAGCATATCCTGATATTAAGTTCAAATTTGATTGTGCGCTTAATTTGATAGTACGAGGAATTAAAGGAGACAACTTTAGCTAAAGGACACAATTTGTACATTTTCAAATTGTACCAGGCTGCCAATGATTGGAAAAGAAAATAGTACAAACGGTCATAAAGTTGTACTAATTCGAATGTTCTCATGGAAAGGGAATAATGGATATTTTCCCAATTTACCTCGCTCAATGATTTGGAGCTGATGGATGTCTTACAACGGCAATTTTTTTTAAGATGTCTATAAATACTCCAAGACCAGCATTGAAGAAGGTGAAGAATTAATATTCAAGTGAGCAACCAAAAATTTTATGCAAGCACTTTGTGACCAGAAAGGAACAAGTCTTCAGTGTCTTATTCTTTCGTTTAGAAAGTTATAAACTTTGTGATTAAGCTTTTTATGAGAGTTACTTCTTTGCATTCAAATATTCTTTGTAAAACTTGTATTGCCTTGTAATAGGTTGATTCCTCAAAGGCTCGACCGTACTATGTCATTTTGAGAAGTTAAGAGTATTGTCAAGGTTGTGACAGTTGAATACTCTTAAGTGTTTGGAAATCAGTGAGATTATAATGAAAAATCCTTCAAGAATGAAAGGACTAGACGTAACTACCAGTTGGTGGTGAACTATGTCCAGATGCAAGCAATTGGATCACTGCAATGAATGAAGAAATGGAATCATTATAGAAGAATAGGACTTCAAAGTTGGTTACTTTACCTAAGGGAAGAAAAGTGGTTGGTTGCAAGTGGATATATAAGAAGAAGCATGGGATTTCTGTGAAGGATGGCATCAAATATAAGGCACGACTAGTGGCTAAGGGTTTTAGTCAAAAGGAGGGTGTGGACTACAATGAGATCTTCTCTCCAGTCGTTAGACACACCTCTATTCGGGTCCTTCTTGATCTTGTGACAAACCTATGGAACTTGAATAACTTGATGTGAAGACTGCCATTCTCCATAGTGAATTGGAAGAAGAGATTCCGTGTCTCTTTATCTACTGCTTTAACTTCATTTCTACATTATGAGAAAAACAAGTTTTCGCTAATTTAGTTTTCAATTTCCGGTTACTTCTCAGAATCCGGTACTTAAATGATTTACAAAAGAACTTGTTTTCAAAGTAGTTTTTGTTTAAACTTTGCAAAAAGTTTTTTAACACAATTAAACTCCTTTTTATGTTCACGTTCATGACGTACCTCGGGTTAGGCAAAAACCAGTGACACTTCAATTCAAGTGTCGATACTCCATGGTTAGTATGCATCAAACCAAAACCTTTGTATGGTTCACTCACATTTCTGAGTGTCCGAGGAATTCTTTAATTGTTAATGCGATTCATAATCATCTTCGATTTCTTACGTCTCTCACGTCCAAAGTGTAACACCCCGCAATCCTATTCATGCTTTATTCTAATAATTAGCCTAAGTCACATAATTAGCGTGGATAACAATACGAAGGAATTAAAAATAAAACATAAATAAGACTACGACGTGCTATAGCGAAATAAACTAGGTGTCTCGTGATGCAAATATATAGATAGATACATAATATCGAGTGCAAGTGCGTAGTGTATAAGGTAAAGATACAATCATCCCAAAAAGTAAACTCATGAGGCTAACCTTCGCCTCACTAGTGAAACAACAAGACATAACATAAGCAAAAAAGGACTCCTGGCCAACAATAACCAAACATCTCAACGAGGGGGAAATTGAGAGCTCCCACTCGCCTAGGAAACAACTGTCGGTAGTCATGAGCTGTCATGTGGCGAGAGGGACCAGATGTTGCTCATTTGCCATGTCTCTATCTCCTAGGCTGACTGCTCTCGCAATGATAGCTAGCAGGTGGCACGGGCATCGGTTGAGGAGACATCGATGGATAACCCCCATAACCAAAGCCCAGTGGAATCCTTCGTGCCTGCCACATCTACTGAAAAGGAAGTCTCTGACAAATCCAAATGTCACCTAAAACTACCAATCGGTAGTCTGGAAATCTTAAAGTAAACGGAGATAATACCTGTGTATATCGTCGCCTGACGCACAAGGTCAATCTCCCACCCCATGTCGTCAAAATCATGATACTGTGTCTCAAAGTCACCCCATACGGGGATCCTCGGGGGTGGGAGCATCGACGGGTGCATCAAGAGGAACTGCTCCATCAGGTGATGCTACTGCTGCATCGTCCTCAACAAAGTCTAACACAGAGATAATACATATGCAGACAAACATACAAACACAAGGAGGTAAGAACAATACATCCATTAAAAAGTGAGAAATGCATAAGTAGAATGAGTGTTAGACAATCAATACAAATAATCACATATATACAAATAGAATCTGACTACCCTCTTCCACTTACCCCATGTCTCTCAATGAGTTGTGCATCATGGCATCTTTTCTTTTTCTATTGTCACTATACTCCTAATTTTCGTTTGGAATACTTATGGAGAACCCCCTTTTCGTTAGGATTGCTGTCCCCCTTTCCCATTAGAGACTCCCGTTTCCCTTTTTCGATAGAGCACGGAGCGACACTGGCCTAGTCCACGAGGCATTCCCCTTTCCCATTAGGAATCCTCCTCCCCCTTTTCCATTAGGGACGTCCATTTCACCCTTTTTCGATAGGGAACAGAGTGGATCTTACCTGCTGAGCGAGGTATCCTCCTTTCCCATTAGGGATCCTCTCCACTTTGCATTCCTGTTAGGAATGGAGTAGTTATTAATGCAATATCATGTATATGCTTCCAACACCTCATAACCATATGCCTCACATCATATCATGCACACATTTCCAAAAATACCCTTTTAATCATATTAATTCGTATTGAAAACTATACTCAATCATTTAGCATGCTAAGGCAATGTACAACACATATTCCACATAATATACATTTAACCATGTTACCCTAAGCATGTCGCTGCTCACATAGAGCACATATATCACAACTTACAATTAAACATATTATCAAACAATCATATTTAATAATAAAATATTCCTAAGTTGGCCGATGGGTCTATCACGCCTATCCTTAGACGTGGCACACCGTAACTCCTATCCTTAGGTGTTATTGACATCAATGCCTAGTACGGATTAGGTCACCCTACATATGCCAAACAGTCATATCTACTATACAAAACCCAATGGAAGTATATTCTTCCTCCCACCTAGTATTCGGAGAACTCAGAAACACAATTGGACACCAAAATGAAGAACTCACGAACAAACACGCCAACACTCCCACACTAAGTTCAGATTCAACCATCAATAATAAACAAGCCCGAAGTTACCATACAATTTCATCGAGCATGCCAGAACGATTCACAATTAATAGGAAACACAAAAACGTACTCGTATTAGAATTAGGGAAACTAAATAAATTACTAAAACACAAGAAGTGTTATGGCCAGAGGTTGGCCACAAGTTCTAGAGGCTCACACTTACCCAAAAACAGCGTCAGACAACGTTTCACGGTCAACCGTTACTCGCACTATCGCAAAAACCTAAAATACAAAGAACAATTAATAAGGGACAATCCAACCACTAAGGGAATTCACGAAATCGGAGTTCAAACATGAAGAGTAGAGGCTTAAGTCTCTGTCTCGTGATCCATGGGATCTCCTCTGGGAGTTCTATTAAGACCCTAGCTCGTTTGGTACCCGTTCTATCAAATTGAGGTCCAAAACACAATTTGATTAGGGCTAAGAACTAGAACCACTTTGAGAACTAAGAATCATAAACTGAATAGAGCCAAGAATAGTAATGGGTATTAGAGTTACCTCGACGAAACGGTGATCAGAGATAAACCCTAACAAGCACGAACGGTAACAGACGAGTTTACACCAACGGATTGATGAACAGACACTTGAGATTGCTTTGGATGATGATCAAAAAGCTTGAAATGCTCAACAATGGTGGGTTTCAGTTTGGAACACCCTTCAGGTCGTGGTTTAGAAGGAAGAAGTGGAAAATTCTGAATTAAGGGTGCAAAGGAGCTTAAATAGGCAATTAGTGCCACTAGGCGCGCGTCACGCACGACCCTGTGTGCCCTGGGCACGTGCCACGCGCACTTGTCCTGACCCTACATGCATCATGCACATTTTATTGTGCACCACACACATTTTTGCGCCCCTCTCTGCCTCTATGCGCAACACGCTCGTCCATGCAGATCAAATTACTTCACGCTGAAGGACGCTCATGCATGCACGCCACATGTCACTCTTCCATTGGATCACGTGCCACGTGCCACAACTGACCAGAAGCTGCTAGCACACCATGTACAAGTACGAGCCACGCGCGTCCACAGGTAATTCAGGCGCGTCACGTGCTTCTGTGCAGACTTGTCCGGTTTCGCGCGATTTCTTCGATTTGGACTTCCGTGCGTTCCAGAACTCGATATCCTAACACTTAAACATGATTCCTAACATAAGAGGACATCAAATGGACTCAAGAATAAAGATTCCAGGTCTCATTTGTTCATGTAGAAATTCACATTCGTCTAAGGGTATGAACACGCAAACTTTACGAGGCTTCTAAGACTCATACCAAAACCTTATCAAACAGTTTACCAGCCTCAAACAACTCACCAAAGCTTGAAACATGCTCTCTAGCAAACATTGAAAGCAGGCATACATCCAAAAAGTCAAATACACACACAAATACACACAAATACACCTACTCACATATAAACCCACACTAAACTATATTTAGAAAAATGAGGATGTTACATTACCACCCCCTTCAAAGAGATTTCGTCCACGAAATCACAGATCTGAAAATAAATGAGGATATCTGATTTAATCTCACTCTCACGCCTAAGTCATATCACCTGTCATATCATCTGACAGAACCTTGACTAGAGGAATAGTCTTACCACGAGGTTCCTTTATCCTCCTATCCAAAATCCACACAGGCAACGCTTCGTACTCTAAATTCTCTTTCAATTGTATTGACTCGGGTTCAAGCACATGTGATGGATCGGGAAAATATTTGTAAAGTTGAGAAACATGGAAAATATCATGAAGTCTAGAAAGATTAAGTGGTAAGGCAATATAATAAGCTACTAGGCCAACCCTAAAACGAATTTGAAAAGGTCCCATGAATCTAGGGGTTAGCTTTCTAGATTTAATGACTCTGCCAATCCCAGTTCTAGGTGTCACTCTCAGAAAAACATGGTCTCCTTCCTGGAATTCTAAAGGTTTCCTCTTTTATCGCTATAACTCGTCTGCCTATCCTGAGCTGCTTTCATTTTCTCTCTAATATTCCTCACTTGTTCTGTGGTTTGCTGCACTAATTCGGAACCTAACACTTAGGTATCTCCTGTCTCAAATCAACACAAAGGGGTCCTACACTTTCTTCTATACAATGCCTCAAAAGGGGCCATGTCTATACTCGAGTGAAAACTATTATTATAGGTAAATTCCACTAAAGGCAAAAAATTCATCCCAACTTCCTATATGCTCCAACACACAAGCTCTCAACAAGCTCTATCTGTAACAGCCCTAATTTTTCATCCTTCAAGATTAGGATATGTCTTAGGGTATTAGAACATGCTTATTGTTGCTTGGGTTGGGTTTCATATGTTTTACCGTTCCTTCAGCCGATTAAGTGTCCAGATGTACCTTTATTCCTATATTTAGTTATTTTGGTCATCGTATTCCCCATTTTCGAACCTCTTAACAACTCAATTGGATTTAAGTCCCTTCAATAAAGTTGTAGCATTATCTCTTATCTTTTAGTTGGCTTTAGTTCGACTCGATTTCTATACCTACAACTCTAGATACGCTCTCTGGAGTCAACACAACGCAAGCGTAACACTTAAGAATATTATAGTATATTTAAACTGCATTTTTGATCCTGTTAGAGTCCGAATTTGTGTAAGCCTATTAGAGATAAAATTGTAGTAAATTCTCTTAGATTTCCAACGACACCAAGAACGCCTCAATCGGACATCTGTAGCTATAGATACGATTTAAAACAAAGGGCACCGAAGTGTCAGACCTAGCGCAGGGCGCCTGCGATCAAGCTCTCGCGCCCAGTTCACCGAGAGCAGCGCAGGGCGCCCAGGGAGTGCAGGCGCCCGGTGCCTACAGCTGATAAGTGACTACGCGCTGTTTCGCATTTTAACTCGTTTTGGGCCGGTTCTGTGACCCAGTGTGACCCATTCTCGACCTGAAAGGGCAACCACGACCCCTAGACTTAACCTAGCCACTAAGCATCAGTTCTAAGACCCTAAACATGATTAGGAGCTGCTTATAAGTCCAATCCAAACAGAGAAAAGCTCTTCCTTCCCTTCTTCCAATTTTGTGGTGTCAAGGGCTCTAACTCAAGACTACGCTACGGGACTCGACCGGGGAGCATCGTTATTGTAACTCGTACAGCCTCATTGGGAGAAATAGGAGGTGGTAAGTCTTCTAATGATAAGCTTTGTCTTTAAGATCAATGTTAGGGTTCTAAACCATGATTTTTCCATTCCTAAACCCTTGCTCTTGTGTTTTTGCTGAGGAAAGCTTCACTAGGAAAGGAAAAGCTTGGTGTTACCTCATCCCATCCTAGGAGCACGAAATTCACTTGAGGTAAGGGGTAGTTGTTCTCTTCTAGTGAGTGTATGGAACATGTATGAACAATAGGGGTGTCCCATGACCCCTACGCCTCGGCGGTAACGAAAAATGAGCACTATCACTACCGTGATAGGGAGACATCCGAACTCCTCAATTACTATTCTTGACTAGTGATATTTATTGTAACGTGATGTGATAATTTTATTGGTTGTTGAAATTGGCGTGATGATTGAGCTTTGGTTGTTATATGCTTGATGTACAGAAATTGGTTGTTATCAAATGACAATGTAAGGGAATTAAATAACTAAATAGTAGGCTTTAGACCCTATGAAAGTGTAGCCACTAAGTATGAATCAAAGAACTCGAGTCCCCACAATTATGTTGATATTGTAAAGCTTAAGTAGAATGTCTAAGGTTCATTTATGATGCCTATTGATTTATTAGTATGATAATCTGAGAGAACTAGTCCTTATATGCCAAAGTTTCACTTGGATGTATGTGCTTAATCAAAGTTGCTAAGATTATTAAATGTTCATGTTATTGGTAGAAGGCACTAGCTAACTTATGAATTTGTGTTCTGCTGTTGTTGTTGTTGTTACTCCGTCGAAAATATGGCGATAGAGGATGTTATGGTTAGACACCGCGTTTGGTCATGTTCATGCATCTTGGTGTCGTCATTGTTGTTGTTGTTGTTGTTAGTAGGGCATATCGGGCAAGGTATCCCGTGACGGGCGAGATTCCCGGTCCTACAACTAAAAAGGGCGAATCGGGCAAGGTATCCCGTGACGGGCGAGGTTTCCCGGTCCTACGGTTAAAAAGGGCGAATCGGGCAAGGTATCCCGTGACGGGCAAGGTTCCCGGTCCTTTGGTTAGTAGGGCGAATCGGGCAATGTATCCCGTGACGGACGAGTGTTCCCGGTCCTACGGTTAAAAAGGGCGAATCGGGCAAGGTATCCCGTGACGGGCAAGGTTCCCGGTCCTTTGGTTAATAGGGCGAATCGGGCAAGGTATCCCGTGACGGGCAAGGTTTCTCGGTCCTACGGTTAAAAAGGGCGAATCGGGCAAGGTATCCCGTGACGGGCAAGGTTTCCCGGTCCTACGGTTAAAAGAAAAAAAAGGGCGAATCGGGCAAGGTATCCTGTGACGGGCGAGGTTTCCCGGTCCTTTGGTTAGTAGGGCGAATCGGCCAAGGTATCCCGTGACGGGCGAGGTTTCCCGGTCCTACGGTTAATGGGGCGAATCGGGCAAGGTATCCCGTGACGGGTGAGGTTCCCGGTGCTGTTGTTATTGGTACACCATCGACATGGTATTCAAACCGCAAGGTATCCCGGCTTCGTTTTAAGTGGATCCACATGCATATAGTTATGGTTCTATAAATACATTGTTTTACATGATCATGTGCCTGGTTGTTTAGTGTTGGAAATGTACCTTGTTGTTGTGGTTGATGCCGTGGCATGTGATATATAATTGTTGTGGTAATGTACCTTAATGTTGTGATTCATGCTGTAGCATGTGATATTTGGCCGTTGTGGTACCATCTTATGCCTTAACGCTAGTGATTAGATGTCCTTATTGGAATTGTTGTATATTGCGCATTGTTCATTAATTTCCTACACTGTATGCACTATTTGAGGTTATGATGACTAACCCCTCTTGTGGCTATGCATATCCCACGGGTTATGTGTAAATGCTGAGACTGCAGGTATTGAGGATACGAATGCCGGCAAGTAATCACGATAGCTCGTTGTGATAGATAAAAGACTTGTGTTTACTTGTTTAAGTTATTGTATTCTTCCGATGTAATGATTAGGGGAAGAGATCTGAATTATTGTGACATCGGGGACTTGGGTTATTTTTATTAATTGTATTTCATACTCATTTTCTATTTCCGCATGTTGTGAACGTGACAACTCTATTTCGTTTCAAAGGAAAGTTTTATCCGAATGAATATTTTTTATCTTGTGTTATTTTCTTCTTACATTGCTAAAATGCCATGACGGGGTAGAGGGTGTCACAATTAGTGGTATCAGAGCAGTTCGGTTCTAACCGGGCTTTGTGTGTGGTCTATTGTGTTTCAAAGGCGTGAACTCGAGTTGAGTTACATGCATTACTTGTTTAATTTTGTTTGTTCTAGTACACTAACAATTCTCAATGCTAAGTTCACAGAGTATATGATAGATAGAGCTAAGATAGTAGGTACCGAGACCATTAGCTATGAATCTTGGGTTAGCAATTTCCTAAGTTGTTAATTTCTTAGTATCTTGTTTAAAATTACGCTTAGTGAATTGAGAAGCGGTCAACCCAGGAATCGAGAGATGCAAAGTTAACCCTTAGTTGTTGCACTTAACGTGCAAGACTTTTATCCATTACCTTAAAGGAATTCTAGTAAGTACAATGGGCTAGTAGCTTAACTAGAAAGGATAAGTCGACCTTATGTTAGATTTACAAAGATTGTTAGTCGGGAATTATGTTATCGAGTAGCGCAATGGAATCGTGGCTATGCTATAGGAAGGATCTTTTGTAGAGCTTGAGGGTAATCATGTGGCGTCGACATCTTTACGCTTAAGCCCCTATCGAAGAACCTTATAGAAGAATAGGTGATTGTTGCACATGGTTATTATTGCTTGGATTACCTGGTCGAACGAGTAGGAGGGATTTCAATCACTCACCGCCGGTGAGAAAAGCAATGATAATCAGTTTGGTGGGTAGTATTAGTTTTTTTTTAATTACCTTAGATACTAGAATTAGTTATGGGCATAGATTATCTACATTGCAGTTAAATTCGTAAGGGCTTCGGATAGGCATAAGGCTTTGAAACCGTAGATTCTAAAGGTGGAAAGTAATTTTTCATAGGCGTAGAGACGAGCTTAGAGTGAGGATAGAAGTAGAACGTAATGGGGGACATTAGTTAATCTTTGGGAAATATATTATTTTGCCTTCTGATAAGACCACCAAACCGATTTTAGATGTTCTAACAGAAACCGAGTCTATTATTGTGTAGCACCCTATAGAATGTTTTCCTAGAGTAAGTTGAGCAGTAGAAATAATAAAGGTTTTATGAGGGTACCTTAAGATAAATATTGTAGTTAGTCATGCCTTAATTTGCGATAAACTTCTTTTGCTATATTGTGTGCTTAACTTTAATGACTATGAAACATTGCATGCAAACATGTTATTTCTTTTAGCATAAATAGGTTTCTATTTTTTTTTACGGAATAAATAGATTAAAAATGATGAATAATTCTTTTTTTATTCATTATATTTTAACGTTTTAGTCTAACATACTTTAGCCTATAATTTTTGTGTGTGCATATTGCTTAACTAAGTCTTGATTGCTGAATTATTTTTGATATGATATTAAAAAAAAATTAAAATTTATTTTGTTACATTCACTGACATGCGGTTAATTGATCTTTCTATATTTTATGCTTCATTTGACTCTCTATTAAATACAAACGTGTTATCTCTTTCAAGGAGACTTCATGTTATACTGAATATTTATATTGGAATGTGAAAGCACTACGTTATATCTGTTGCTTAGTTTGCTTTGAAAATGTTACACGCTTGAACTGAGGTAAGTTTCTGAACTCTGTTAGATAATTATATGACTGTGTTGCATTACTAAATTATTGATTTCTAGTTTAAATGCCTGATGCCTTTTGATCAGCTTATATATTTAGCTCGTGATTAATCTTGGCTGCAATATAAAATGCCTTTGATAAGGGAAATTGTTTTGTTTGTGTTTCATTTTTTCTATTAGTATTAATATTTATGAAAAAAAAATGTTATTTTCTCTTTCTAAATTGATGCTTTAGTCTGTTGTACTTTGGTCGTTAACTTTTGTATATTATGTTTAAGTGAATATTGATTGTTGAATTGTTGTTTATGATATGTTGCTAAATGTGTGTATATATATATATATATATATATTATAGCTTTAATTATGAATTGGTTTTATAAAGGTTGTATGTCTAGTTTCGCATGATTTTACCCTAAGATAGTTAACCTCAATCTCGTTTTAGTTCCACCTGACCTTAGTAGACCTTGTACGGTGTGTTGTATTAAGTTTTAAAGAACGTGGTTATGCGGAACAAGGACCGGTAATCAACTTATGGAGTGGTTCTTAAGGATTTAGATGTTAGTCTTGTTGATTCGTTGTGGTTGTTGCAGTTTTGATGCCTTAAGATAGTAATTTTTAGTATTCCTTAGTGTAAGGAGTTAATCCTAGAAGGAGCCATGAAAGTCACCTGAGTATATGATTGGTTAGTACGCTAGACATTTAAGTTACAACTTTTGAAATTCTAGACCTTTAAAAGGACTAAGTTCTCCAGCTAGTGACCTTAGTTGACCCTCTTAAGAAAGAATTGTGTGAAATATATATAGCAATAGTGAAGATGGTTGCATGATGTTTTAGGGACACAAACCGTGTCGTTTAATAGCACCTAGAGAAATTTCGAGGACGGAATTTTTTTTTTAGGGGGGTAGAATTGTAACAGCCCTAATTTTTCATCCTTCAAGATTAGGATATGTCTTAGGGTATTAGAACATGCTTATTGTTGCTTGGGTTGGGTTTCATATGTTTTACCGTTCCTTCAGCCGATTAAGTGTCCAGATGTACCTTTATTCCTATATTTAGTTATTTCGGTCATCGTATTCCCCATTTTCGAACCTCTTAACAACTCAATTGGATTTAAGTCCCTTCAATAAAGTTGTAGCATTATCTCTTATCTTTTAGTTGGCTTTAGTTCGACTCGATTTCGATACCTACAACTCTAGATACGCTCTCTGGAGTCAACACAACGCAAGCGTAACACTTAAGAATATTATAGTATATTTAAACTGCATTTTTGATCCTGTTAGAGTCCGAATTTGGGTAAGCCTATTAGATATAAAATTGTAGGAAATTATCTTAGCTTTCCAACGACACCAAGAACTCCTCAATCGGACATCTGTAGCTCCAGATACGACCAAAACAGTGGCACCGAGTGTCCAGACTCAGGCGTAGGGCGCCCAGACTGAAGCTCGGGCGCCCAGGCCTCACCGAGAGCAAGCGCAGGGTGCCCAGGGAGTGCAGGCGCCCGGCGCCCACAGCTGATAAGTGACTATGCGCTGTTTCGCATTTTAACTCGTTTTGGGCCGGTTCTGTGACCCAGTGTGACCCATTCTCGACCTGAAAGGGCAACCACGACCCCTAGACTTAACCTAGCCACTAAGCATCAGTTCTAAGACCCTAAACATGATTAGGAGCTGCTCATAAGACCAATCCAAACAGAGAAAAGCTCTTCCTTCCCTTCTTCCAATTTTGTGGTGTCAAGGGCTCTAACTCAAGACTACGCTATGGGACTCGACCGGGGAGCATCGTTATTGTAACTCAGACAATTTCATTGGGAGGAATAGGAGGTGGTAAGTCTTCTAATGATAAGCTTTGTCTTTAAGATCAATGTTAGGGTTCTAAACCATGATTTTTCCATTCCTAAACCCTTGCTCTTGTGTTTTTGCTGAGGAAAGCTTCACTAGGAAAAGAAAAGCTTGGTGTTACCTCATCCCATCCTAGGAGCACGAAATTCACTTAAGGTAAGGGGTAGTTGTTCTCTTCTAGTGAGTGTATGGAACATGTATGAACAATAGGGGTGTCCCATGACCCCTACGCCTCGCGCGGTAACGAAAAATGAGCACTATCACCACCGTGATAGGGAGTCATCCGAACTCCTCAATTACTATTCTTGACTAGTGATATTTATTGTAACGTGATGTGATAATTTTATTGGTTGTTGAAATTGGCGTGATGATTGAGCTTTGGTTGTTATATGCTTGATGTACAGAAATTGGTTGTTATCAAATGACAATGTAAGGGAATTAAATAACTAAATAGTAGGCTTTAGACCCTATGAAAGTGTAGCCACTAAGTATGAATCAAAGAACTCGAGTCCCCGCAATTATGTTGATATTGTAAAGCTTAAGTAGAATGTCTAAGGTTCATTTATGATGCCTATTGATTTATTAGTATGATAATCTGAGAGAACTAGTCCTTATATGCCAAAGTTTCACTTGGATGTATGTGCTTAATCAAAGTTGCTAAGATTATTAAATGTTCATGTTATTGGTAGAAGGCACTAGCTAACTTATGAATTTGTGTTCTGTTGTTGTTGTTGTTACTCATTCGTGAAAATATGGCGACAGAGGATGTTATGGTTAGACACCGCGTTTGGTCATGTTCATGCATCTTGGTGTCGTCATTGTTGTTGTTGTTGTTTTTATTGTTAGTAGGGCGTATCGAGCAAGGTATCCCGTGACGGGCGAGGTTTCCCGGTCCTACTGCTAAAAGTGGCGAATCCGCAAGGTTTCCGTGATCGCGAGGTTCCCGGTCCTTTGGTTAGTAGGGCGAATCGGGCAAGGTATCCCGTGACGGGCGAGGTTTCCCGGTCCTACGGTTAAAAAGGGCGAATCGGGCAAGGTATCCCGTGACGGGCGAGGTTTCACGGTCCTACGGTTAAAAAGGGCGAATCGGGCAAGGTATCCCGTGACGGGCGAGGTTTCCCGGTCCTACGGTTAAAAAGGGCGAATCGGGCAAGGTATACCGTGACGGGCAAGGTTCCCGGTCCTTTGGTTAGTAGGGCGAATCGGGCAAGGTATCTCGTGACGGGCAAGGTTTCCCGGTCCTACGGTTAAAAGAAAAAAAGGGCGAATCGGGCAAGGTATCCCGTGACGGGCGAGGTTTCCCGGTCCTTTGGTTAGTAGGGCGAATCGGGCAAGGTATCCCGTGACGGGCGAGGTTTCCCGGTCCTACGGTTAATGGGGCGAATCGGGCAAGGTATCCCGTGACGGGTGAGGTTCCCGGTCCTGTTGTTATTGGTACACTACTGACATGGTATTCCGAAACGGGCAAGGTATCCCGGCTTCGTTTTAAGTGGATCCACATGCATATAGTTATGGTTCTATAAATACATTGTTTTACATGATCATGTGCCTGGTTGTTTAGTGTTGGTAATGTACCTTGTTGTTGTGGTTGATGCCGTGGCATGTGATATATAATTGTTGTGGTAATGTACCTTAATGTTGTGATTGATGCTGTAGCATGTGATATTTGGCCGTTGTGGTACCATCTTATGCCTTAACGCTAGTGATTAGATGTCCTTATTGGAATTGTTGTATATTGCGCATTGTTCATTAATTTCCTACGCTGTATGCACTATTTGAGGTTATGATGACTAACCCCTCTTGTGGCTATGCATATCCCACGGAGTATGGCTAGATGCTGAGACTGCAGGTATTGAGGATACGAATGCCGGCAAGTAATCACGATAGCTCGTTGTGATAGATAGAAGACTTGTGTTTACTTGTTTAAGTTATTGTATTCTTCCGATGTAATGATTAGGGGAAGAGCTCTGAATTATTGTGACATCGGGGACTTGGGTTATTTTTATTAATTGTATTTCATACTCATTTTCTATTTCCGCATGTTGTGAACGTGACAACTCTATTTCGTTTCAAAGGAAAGTTTTATCCGAATGAATATTTTTTTATCTTGTGTTATTTTCTTCTTACATTGCTAAAATGCCATGACCGGGTAGAGGGTGTCACACTATCCCTGATGATGCTCGAAGGAACACCATGCAACCTAACAACCTCCTTGATAAAAATCTTAGCCAATCTCTCCAAAGGATACATCTCTCCAATCGGAACAAATTGAGCACTCTTGGTTAACCAATTAATAATTACCCAAATCGCATCAAACTTCGGTGTCCTTGGTAATCCCACTACGAAATCCATCGATATTTCGTCCCACTTCCATTCAGGAATGTCCAAAGATTGCAACATTCCCGCTAGCATCCTATGCTCCACCTTTGCATTCTGACACACCAGACAAGACAAAACAAAGTTTGCTATGTTCTTCTTCATACCAAGCCACCAAAACATCTTCTTCAAGTCGTGATACACCTTAATGGTGCTCGGATGAAAACTAAGCTTGCTCTTATGGGCTTCCTCTAGAATCATTCTCTGGAGTTCCATGTCGTGAGGGACACAAACTTGGTCTCCAACTCTCATTACTCCATCTGCCTTGATATTAAATTCAGAAGTCTTGCCCTCATTCATTGAGTCTTTAATCTTAATCAACTGATCATCAAATCCTTACTTCTCCTTTACTTCCCGTAGAAACTCATTAGTCACAACTATCTGCCCCTAACACATCTTGTCCCTATACAGTTGCACTCCCAAATTTAGATCTCTGAATTGCTCCACTAACTCCAACTCCTTCACGATCAAAGCCGACACATGTAGGGATTTTCTACTTAAATCATCAGCCACAACATTAGCTTTTCCTGGATGATATTGCAGTTCAAACTCATAATCTTTAATAAATTCCATCCATCGCCACTGTCTCATATCTAGTCAAACAGGTATTTCACGCTGTTATAGTCACTGAATACCGTGAACTTAGCTCCATAAAGGTAATGTCTCCAAATCTTCAATGTAAAAACTATAGCTGCCAGTTCAAGATCATAGGTAGGGTAGTTCCGTTCGTGAATCCTTAATTGTTTTGATGCGTAAGCCACCACGCTACCTCCTTGCATAAGAACACATCCTAACCCTTGATATGATATATCACAGTACACCTCAAATTCTCCTAAGGGATTAGGTAAGACAGGTGATGTAGTCAACCCCTTCTTCAATTCTTGAAAACTTTCTTCACACTTATCTGACCACACAAAAGGGTTTTCCTTCCTTGTCAATTAGGTCATGGGTAAGGCTATCTTCGAGAATCCTTCTATGAATCTTCTATAGTATCCAATCAATCCAAGGAAACTTCTAATTTCACTCATAGACTTGGATCTTTTCCACTTAGTCACAGCTTCCACCTTTGAGGGATCTACATCAATTCCATCCCTGTTGATCACATGGCCAAGAAATTGCACTTCTTGTAACCAGAACTCACACTTCGACAGTTTAGCATAAAGCTGTTTGTCTTTCAAAATCCAAAGCATGGTTCTAAAATACTCCACATGCTCTTCCTCAGTAAGCGAATAAATCTGTATGTCATTAATGAAGACAACTGCAAATTTATCTAAGAACAGTCTAAAGATCTGATTCATATAATCCATGAACACTGAGGAGCGTTAGTCACATCAAATGGCATAACTAATTACTCATAATGTCCATATCTAGATCTAAAGGCAGTCTTAGGAATGTCCTCTTCCTTGACCCTAATCTGATGGTAACCAGATCTCAGATCAATCTTTGAAAATATTGTCGCTCCCTTCAATTGATCCATCAAGTCATCTATTCTAGGCAAATGTTACTTGTTCTTAATTGTTATCCTATTAAGTTGCCTATAATTGATGCATATCCTTGTGGATCTATCCTTTTTCTTCACGAACAAAGACCGCGCTCCCCACGGTGACACACTGGGTCTAATGAATCCTTTCTTAGTTAGATCATCCAATTGGGATTTCAACTCTGCTAATTCTGCTGAGGACATTTTATAGGGTGCAATGGATATAGGTCCAGTACCAAGGATAAGGTCTATGGCAAATTCTATCTTTCTCTCTTTCTGGGGGTAATCCGGGAACATCATCCAGAAACACTTCTAGAAATTCTCTCACTACAGGAAAAAAGTCAATGCTAGGAGTGTCCTTAGCTTCCATATAAAATAGTGTTACATACTTCTGAGAGTTACCACTCGAGGTAAATTGACTTTCATTGGCAGATACCATACAAGGGTGTTCAGGAAAAGTAAGGGTCTTACGAGAACAATCTAGTAAGATATGGTTAACAGCTAGCCAGTCCATTCCTAGGATAACATCTAAGTCTTGCATAGGTAAATAAACAAGTTCTACTAGGAAATTCCTATTCTCTATGGTGATAGGGCATTTGTGGCAAACAGAAACATTAGTCAAAGGATCACTAGTAGGAGTAGAAATTACCAGCTTACATGGCAAAAAAGAAATAGGTAATTTTAAATAATCCACACATGCAAGTGAAATTGAAGAATGAGTATTCCCAGAGTCAAACAATACAGATAAGAGTTTGCCAGAGACTAAGCACATACCTTGTATCAGATCTAGGGATTGAGAGGACTCAGCTCCCCTCACAGTAAATATTCTACCCGTAGCCTGAGGCCTGCCTACACCGCAAGACCTCCTCCTCGTCCCCGCACCACCACGTCCTGCTCCATTCCCATTTGCTCTTCCTCCACGTCCTCCTGTAGTAGGTCTGTTTGTAACTCCTGTCGACTCCAATAATCCCTAGCCAAGTGACCCATTCGGCCCACATATATAACACTGCTTTGACTCCACTCCACTAGATGGCACTGCATAATCTTTAATAAGATGTGGATCCCCACACCTAAAGCATCCCCGAGCTCTCACAATAGCTCCTCCACTACAAGAACATTAGGTCGGGCTAGCCTAATGTAGGGCCCGGCTCTTCCTGGCTGAGATCTCCCTCCACCATGTCTACCGCCTCTGTGTGCTCTACCTCTAGCACTACTACCACTCCTAATAGGACCACCACTGCTCTACTAACTCTGGAAATCTAGCAATCCTCAACAACAACACAGCCTGACGTATCTAATACCTCTGTCCATCTTGTAACATCTGACACATCCATAACTCGCTGGGATGCAAGCGATAAAACTCCGAGTACTTCAGCAATGCCTCAATCATGTAGCATAGTCACCCATGGTCATATTTCCTTGCCTCAAACTCTCAAACTCATTCTCCTTACGGTTTAGCCTTGTAAAGAACTTCTGCATAAAACTTTCCTTAAATAGTTGCTAGTTCACTACATGTCCTTGCTCTTCCAATAGCCTCTTCTTACCCCTTCGCCAAGACTCTGCATTCCTGGTCAACATAAAAGAAGCAAAATATACTTTCCTCTCCTTACGAGAATTCATAGCCACAAAAATCTTCATAATCTCCTGAATCCATTTCTCAACTCCTTAAGGGTTGAATTCCCCATCAAACTGTGGAAGGTTTGCCATCCGAAAATTTGTCATACCACTGTCATCACTCTTCTCGTCCCTTCTGGTCTGAGCAGCTTGTAAAAACTGGGGCATTCTGTTGGGCCAGTTGAGGCATAGCAGTTGCCAACTCCCTAATAGAATGGAGGGTCTCATCAGACCGGGGTCAAACCGGGGTCCAAAACACAGTCTGATTAGGGCGAGGAACTAGAACCACTTTGAGAATTAAGAATCACAAATTGAACAAAGCCAAGAACATTAATGGGTATTAGAGTCATCTCAACGAAACGACGATCGGAGATAAGCCCTAACAAGCCTGAATGGTAACAGACAAGTTTACACCGTTGGATTGATGAACAGACGCTTGAGATTGCTTTGGATGATGATCACAAAGCTTGATATAATAGCCGTATTTTTACGATATGATTATTAGCGTTATTATAGTATTAATCGTCAGATTTATGCTATAATAAGCAGTTGCCTGTTCTCTAAGTAAGTAATTTAAATAAATCAAGAGCTAAATATAATTGAGAATTAATATTTTATATTAGTTCGTGATTCAGATATCGTCGAAAAATTCTAAACGAAGTTTCGTCACAATTCGAAACATCAGGCAGTTTTGCCGCAGATAAAAATTCAAATCAACCTCGAACTCGATGAGAATCGAATCATAACTTGCCGTGATTTTTTTTTAGTGTTTGATATGATTTTAATGATTTATAATTAAATATTATCACGCTATGAATTTAATTTCTCGTTAAATTAATTTCCGGAATTTATCAAGGAAAATTAATCGATAACCCAGTTATTTAACGCCGTATTTTAAGTAAACCTTAGACTCTAGAACTAGAGGGTAATTATAAGAGATGAGAGATTAAATGGGTAGAATAGTTGATGGGACTAATAGTTGACCTTATGAGTGGTGTCACATTTCTGTGACTAGTTTTTACTAAGTAGTAGTATTTTTGCTTAATTCCTATTGGCTAGATCTTTGGTAAGAAAATATATGAACCGAACCCCACCCCCATCAGCCCATAACTTACGACCGCCTCTCTCTAACCTTCATCATCTTCTTCACCCAAAAAAAAAAAAGAAGTTCTTCATGACCTCCATGGAAGCTTCACCAAAACTTGAACTACACCTCCATTCTTCTCCATTTTTGTGAGCTACTTCTTATTCTCTTCGTCATCATCATCACCATCAACAAGAAAGCAAGAGGAGGAGCAATTTCTTTCCCCACTAACAGCCCAAAACTGTGATCTCTAGGAGGAAGGAAAGTTGTGATTTTTGTTTGCATGTCTTAATTTTTAGCTTGTTTAAGGTCTAGGCTATGATAGTTTGTGATTGAGCAAGGTTGATAATTATTCGGAGCCATTGAACAGCCCTAAGGCCGTGAGCTTGAGGGAAGGGAGTGGTGATAGTTTCTCTTGATGCATGTCTTATTTTGTTGCTTGATTCGCATGTTCTTGTGTTGGTGTTGTTGTTATTGTTAATAGTTTGGAATTAGAAGCATGATTAGGTTGTTAATGATGAAATTGAAGCTCTTTAAAATGGAATTTGGAGGCTGGAATATCTATTTAAAGGCTGGAAAATATGTGTTAGAAGGTTTAAGAACTATTAGACTTAATGCATGTGATTAAAAAGGAGAACTAGTAGGCTAATTTTGAAAGAATTGTCATGAGGGACTAAAAGAGCATGCTGAAATGGATTTAGATTTATTTTTCAAGTGTCAATGATGCCATGATCATTGTTTAATTGTTTTGGATTTAAGTATTAAAATGAATCAATGGTAGTGTTGTTATTAATTTTGTGAAAATTGAAAGATTTTTGGGGAAAAAAACTATGTGGTGGCCGAGAAGCCTAAGGAAAGAATTGGAGGAGAAAAATTATGTTTTGTAACTTTATTTTAGTTGTTATTGGTGTGTGTTTTGGTATTGAAAATTTTTTGATGAAAGGATTTGAAATAGAGATGAATATGAAGTGTTTTGAAAATCTTTTGACTTTGAGGTTTAAGGAAATAGGTTGATGTTTGATATGAATTTTCCTAAGTGTACCAAGTTGTTACTTGATACTTGATGTCTTGGAGTGTAAGTAATTATCTTGTAGTTAGTTGCATTGAAATTGGCTTGATTAAAATGGCTTGAAACTAATGGGAATTTGAAGTTTTTTTTGAAAACCTAATTCTTGAAGTTTTGGGAAATGATTTTAGAACATGTTTTAAAATGTGTTGAAACTATATTTTGGTGAATGACTTGATGTTTTGGTATCTTGGAATTTAATTGAATGATTTAAAAATATTGGTAGTTTGAAAGAAGTTTTACAAATTTTTAAGAAGGAAGGGGGGTGTGGCGGGGAGCCTAGGAGGTGTAAAGAGCAAAAGAATTTTGTTGGCGAACTTATTTAAAAGGTTTGAATAAGTATGCTTCAGAATCTTGGATAAATGGAAAATGATTTTGGTGTCCAAAACCTTATTTTTTCAAAAGTTTGATGAATAAAAATGCTAAGTGTGTTTGTTTGGGTTGGAAAGGGATAGGCTTTGAGGTCTTAAGGATGTGGAGTATAGTTATAGTAATGTACTAAGTTTCCTTGTGTAATAGGAATTGCTAATTCCGAGACCGTGCGACAAGGATTCGAAGCAAGCGGAAGTACACTAGTGAGCAAACTTGGTAAGGGCAACTTTTATATACGATAGGAATTTAATTTCAAGTATTTAAGCGAAGAAGTCTGAAAACCTTAGGGTTCGAAGTGAGGGTCTTATACCTCTTTTTTTTTATATACTGATTATTTAGTGGGCTTGTCTATAAGCGGTTGGTAGCTATCCCCAACCCCCCACACTTGTTGTACCTCTCTGTCAACTCCATCGAGTTACAGAGGGATGGATTCCATGATATGATTGTCGATGTTGTGGAGTTATGCAATTATTTAAAATGTTATTGAATAACTGCCGTGAATTGCTTATGTATTGAATTGTGTTTCACTTAATAAGCTTGCTATAATTTATTTGATATGCGGTCGAATGATTATGCGAATTGCTCTTTGAATTTCATATGCGGCGAATTGTTCATTGAGTCTGAGAGCTTTGTCGAGTCGTCGAGACGTTTTTGAACTGTGAGCCGGACAACTGAGGGTGCTAGGTCCCCTTCGTTCATGGTGGATTAGCTAGGCATCGCAGTGTTAAGGAACCGGGGCTGAATGTCCTAGGGAGAGCAAAGATCCCAAAGCTACGGCTGTATTCAGTGGATGGATCGGCGTCTGCTTTCTGGAAAAAAAAATTGTCGAGTCGAGAGAAAATGAGTCGTGAGTTGAGTCTTGAGCGAGAATTTGAGTCGAGCCTTGTCAACTGTAACACCCTAACACTAATTAGGGAATTACTTACAATTAAACCCTAAATAAATAGAATTTGACTCAAAAAAAATTTCACATACCGATTGATAATAAAGAAGAATCATGTATTACAATCCTATACCAGACTTTCTTCAATAAAATCCCTGAATACTTAAGCGTTATACAAAATATGCTATGAAGATATTAAACATAACTCGTAGTTTCAAAGGAATTAACTATAATTAGTACAACTTCTTTTCAAAGAATAGCTAATTAAAATAATTACAAGTTAAACATAAATCTCTTAATTACACAAAGACACAACTCAGAAACCAAGACTCGACTCGTGATCCGAGAATCCCTGTCTCGCTGAAGGCAAGACCGAGCCTAATCCAATGCTTTGAACCTCATCAACAGTTGTACCTAAAAACAACGCCCTAAAGGTGAGTTTATAAAACTCAATAACATAGTCTTGAAATCATAAATATTTTTATCGTTGTTTCCAGCCATACGTGGTGTGCGACATATGGAAAATCCTCCCCATAAATATATACTTATTTATTTGTTCACTATCCTTAATCAAACCTCAAACATGATAGTGCAACTAAATTTCTAACTCCCAAACACACATCAACACATAACCTGAACATAACATGATCATTTTTCACCAACCTCAATTCATAATCATTGTACACACGTGTTCAATAATGCTTACAAGCAAATCACAATTCATAGTAATGCAGTTGACATCTTTAAAGAGAGAAGTAATTGCAAACAAATGTCCAAAGGACCACAATGAATATCCCCACTTGACCCAGCCCAATTGCAAAATGAGTAAACTCCCATATACAGGGATAAAGCCAAAGGCCCAGCTCAAACGCAGAATGGGTAAAATCCTATATATAGAATGATAAAGTCAAGGGCCCCCCAATGGCAAAGGTGGTAGCTAATCACTTACGATGGGGTTGCAGAGCAAATTGCAAACATTCCAAACAATTCCTATCAGAGGAATACAAGTGCCTTATATTGTAACAACCCAGCCCCCACCCACATTGGAGTGTTACAAAAGGGTTTCCGAAAGGTATGTTACTCACAGGACTTCACACAATTTCAATCAAGAACATAATCAATGAATGTAATCCAGGGTCATTCATCACAATGCAAATCCTAAGAACTTTCACAAGGAATCCTGTGGGATTAAATCCCTTTCATTTAAGGTTCCAAACACAAGCTATCACCAATCAAGACATTGCAATCTAAATTCAATCAATTCAAGATTCAATGCAAGAACTCACATGCATGACTAAGAATCAAAGCCACATCTTCACAATTCACAAACTCCTATAATGGGCTAGCTCGAATGCCGAGCCACTTCAAGATTATAACCAGACCTATTTAACGAACATAAGAACCACATAAAAATATTTCGATTGGAGCTCAATGGAGCTCTCAACAGTACAAACATCACACATTGGTTTAGGGGGGTTGGGGGAAGTATCCAACCATATTTCAGTCAAACCCCATACAAGACCATTTCAGAACAATTAATAAACTGATAATTAATCTAAGTAATTTAATTAACAATTCCTAGCACACCCTAAAGGAGGTTTTGGGGGAAGTCTATGTTACCTGAGCAATCCCAAGTTAGGGATTTCAATTCCAAAAATCCTCTTTCCCCTTCTTCCTTCACTTTGAGTTCAGAATCTTCATCCTCAACACTTAGAAGCCACATGCAAGCCTCTTTTCTTCTTGATTTCGTCCTCCATGGAAGCTTAAAATGAAGCTTCCTCTTCCAATCCATCTTCTCCTTTGAGTCTTGGTTCATCTTCTTCCTCTCCTTCCTCCTCCATTTTCGAGTTATCTCTCTCCCTCAATCTCTCGATCTCTCTCTCGCTCTCGGCCTCTCTCTCTCTCTCTCTCTCTCGGCCACGATGAACAGTGGCCTCGCCACCTCCTTTCAGCAGCCATGATGGTGGCCTCGCCGCCGTGAGCTGCTATCGCGATGGCCATCACAACCACCTCCTCCCTCTTCTCCATCGAGCCCCTTCCTTCCTTCTCCTTCTTTCTCTTCTTTTCCCTTTCTTTTTTTTTTCTTTTGTTTTTTCCCTCTTTGTTCTGCTGCTGATCGAAAGAAAGGAAGAGAAGAGGGTTTTGAGTGGGTTCTAGGGTGGAAGTAAGTGGAATATGGAGTATGGTGGGGCTTAGGTCAAGGTTTAATTAAAAATCTTGCAAACAAGCCCTTAATAAACCTCTTAATTCAACCTTTGGTTTCTAATAACATTTTGAGTAATTTTACTCAATTAAAACTACTCCTAATTAATTAGTCCCACATTTCCTAATTTATTGGGTAAAATTACTATTTTACCCTTTAGTTCCAAATTGGTTTTAAACTACTAAATTAAGTCTATGAACTGTATTTACTCCTTAGGGATTAAACCCCTTTTTCACTTAGGATTTCTAATAATTAAGCTTAGGGAATTTGGGATGTTACATTACTCACCTTTTAGGAATTTTGTCCCCAAAATTCGCCTTACCTTCTACCCTTATCCTTAAGCAGGTTTTTCTCTTCATGCTTTCGCTGCAACTCTATTTCTACTCTGCTTCAAATGAGTAAGTTCCATCCCTTGGTCGTTCTAAATCATCGAAATTTCGAAAAGAATTAATAGCCACCCTAGGTCAACTATCCGGAGAATTTGTGATTTAGCTAACCGTTTACAAACTAAGTCTTAATCCCAATAAGATACTTATTAAGTCAAGACAAAGTTTGTAATTGGTTAACAATGCCACTTCATACACTGACTATTGAATCTAGCGTAGACATTAATTTCTCTGAATTCCTGCCGATTTAGCTATACTAATACTCTTGTAGTCCAAAGACTATGGTCTAACACTCTTCATCAGACTAGTTATCCCACCAAAGTCACTATGCCTAGAAGGCTTAAAGTGTTTCTAACGAATTAGAGATTTGACTCCCTACGAGGTTCCCTAATTACAACTTAGGTATTACTAAGTCTGGTTCATCACCATCCCTTTCGATTTTAGAAACAAGCACTATAAGTTCTTTAGGAGGCTTTGAGGTTCCCAATCAATTTAAGATCCATCCACATTGGTTAGGCCCAACAAACCTGATTAATTAACAAGCGTTGGAAACCTAAGCGATTATGAATGCCCATCCGAAACTGATCAAAACTACCCGCTAAGAATCCTTACTTACCAATTCTAATTGTCGTAGAACTAAGTGGTCACGACAAAAGGATTAACACAGTGTTGAACCACTCTAGGGACAATATATCCAAAGTGACCTTCTCAAAATTAATAGTTGAAAATTGGTCATGTTTACTAAAACTGTTAACAGTAAGGTCACCATTAGAAGCACTTACCTATTGAGGAATAACTATGGAATCAATTGATCACAAAGAAGCATATAACATAATCCTCAATCATAAGTAATGCAACAATGTTCAACATTGTTACATAATCAATCACATGTTACATACTTCAAGCCAGAGTTAATGCAAACAAATAATCAATGTTGTTCACATAGCAATTGACATGTCACATACCTCATATCATATCAATGCCAACAATTATTCAATATTGTTTGCACAACATTCACAATTCATAAAGGATGGACCCTCTTGGTGCCACTCAATAACCCAAAGAAAAGAGTGTCCACTTAATAACCCAAGAAAAGAGTGAGAACCTTAATTGGCTCCACCAAGGAGTCCCCACAAGGAAAAACCTAAAATAACTAAAGACGTGTTTGCAATATTTATGCAAACATCCTCAATCTTAATCACATTCAATGCCTTTGTTGTAACACCCTGGCTCGGTCCTCGGGTAGCCCATATTGAGTTCCTCCGCTGCCAAAGCCCACATCAAGTGTTACTCACATAAATTCCATCAAGAACATAATCAAATCAATCACAAGACATTGAACAATAATACAATATTAAATAATCATATAGATCCTCACTTAGGGTTGAAACCCCATTTAGATAAGGGCACTACATATAGATCATTGATCCATAACACTCCAAAGTACCTACTTCACAGTTCTCAAACACAAACAATTCCAATCAAATGCATCACTCATATCAATGCCAAAGTATCAGGTTATGCATGCATATAACCCTAAGATTAAGCCCTATTGCTCAAGGTTACTAGTCCAATTAACCATCAACATATTAGGATTAAAAAGGGTCTTAAAGGTCATGCCCTCTCAGCCTCTAAGCCATTGAAACAGACAAAAATTAAACAAAAGAGATAGTGAGTGCGCTCAAGAGCACCTGGGGCACAGCTCAAGAGCACTCCTGCAGCTGCTTCTGTTTTAAAAAGGACAAGCAGTGCGCTCAAGAGCACCTAAAGAGTAACTCAAGAGCACTCCTGCAGCTGCTTCTGTTTTCCAAACGACAGGGAGTGCGCTCAAGAGCATCCGAAGAGCAACTAAAGAGCACTCCTGCAGAGTTCAACAGAAAATGGGTTTTTTAGAGTCCCTAACTTCCCAAAACTTGATTCAAGCCATTCAAGATCAAATCCAACCAAATAGAAATCAATATCAGTGATCAAGCAAGTTCAAATGATGAATCAAACACTTTGCACACACTTATAACTACATGCAAAGCCAAACCATATCTCAAATTCCAAAATTCTACTCAAGCCTCACTTAGCCATGCTCAAGACTTCTAAACTCATTCCTTTAATATTAGATAACCAGAATTTACCCAACACCTCAACTATATGAACATGCAAGCAAGGCAAGATAACCCTATGGTGGGACTTATTGGTTGCCCACACCTAATGTGAGAAGAACTCACTATCAATGATTACGCAAGTTTGGACGATGTATCTAGCACTTAGCACAAGTTATAGTTGCATGTAAGCCAAAACATGTGTCAGATTTCCAAGACTCTACTCAACCATACCAATAAATCAAGACACAATAAAATCAAGATTCGAACGTAAAAGAGTGGGGAAAACTTGCATATAATCCACAAGCAACAACATATCCTTCCAAATTCGTTTTTTTGCTCCTCAATAAATCACTTTTAAGCCAATTACATGATCAAGTGTAACTTATGACATATTCGAATCACGACAAAGCAGCATTTCACTAGATTGAAAGTAGGGGGACGTTATAAAAAGCAGACAGATAAACAATCTTTTCTTAGAGCTTAGGATACCCAGGACTTAATTGAAAATATTCATAATAATTCAGTCATAGTCCATAAGCATCAGTATTCAACCATAAGCACAAGCTCATACAAGAAAAATAGCTATAAGAACACATAAACCAAGTACATTCAATAAATTTAAACGATTTACCATAAAGGTTATTTTCCAGCATCAACACATTTTCTTTAAGAGTTTCGTTGGGGTATCAAATGACTTCGGAATCAAGTGAATGACCAGTCATTGGAAAGCTTAAAGCATCTAGTTACTGAAAATGATTTTTATTTAATTTTACATTTCCCCAATTGGTACAGTTTTTGCCCTTGAAGTTTCTGTTAGGAGAAAATGGGACAGCTTCTGTCCCTTAAGTTGTGGCTCCGTTTTCTCCATGAAAACTTAATGAAATTTGGATCTTCCAGAGCCTATTTAATAGCATTTTCTGTCTAGTTTCCATAGGTTTAAGAATTATTTCAATCTAACATATACACAAGTAATTATACTCAAAATACCACAGAAAGGTCTATACGAATTTGAGGTAAAATCAACACAATCATCACATACTCATCTTAAAAAGGCAATTTAGCATCATATGGACCAAACACATATATCATCACAAACCACACAAACAAGACAGCCTATGAATGACAAAATTAAATCCTAAGCATGGGTCTTATGGTGCCTCATGGATCTAAAACAAAAGAAGAAGGGAACTCACTTACACTTAAGCTTAACCTCAAGAAGTCACACACCATAAAAATTAAGTATTTGTATCAAACATCAAGCAGATGCTTCTAAATTTTCCAGTTCCCAAGCAAACCTATGATTAATTCCTACAAGGAATTGAAATCAACCAAATGAAAAATCAAAGTGATTAAAATTCGTTCACGTCACTAAATTATATCTTTCAAATTTTCAAACTTTGTGTTTCCAAAAATTACACATATATATCATGTAAAAAAAAAATTCCGATATTCGAATCATGAGTGGTCATCGGATAACCGAACATCATTTCCAAGCAAGATCAAAACAAACCAAACAAACAAGACAAACAAGCCAGAATTTCCTATGCGCATCCAATAGACAATTATCCAGCATAAGCCAATCAGAATAACAACAAAGATCTTAACATGTGCATAATTTAACATACATTGCACAATTAAGATAATTTTTCATCCAAGGAATTCCAAGAATGTATATACTATCACGTGTAAGTATATACCTACCTTTAGAAATCCTGTAAAAACAAGAAAACACCAAACTATTTCCTGTTCATCTTCTTTCTCCTCATTCTCCGCATTTAATCCTCGAGGTGGCCTACCTCAATAATTCACGAAAGATCTTAGAGAATTCAGATTCGCAAATACAACCGACACTTTCCTAAACCGGATCATCTCTAGACACACTTAACTCACAACCGAGAGGGTCGAACTGCTCTGATACCATAATGTAACACCCTAACACTAATTAGGGAATTACTTACAATTAAACCCTAAATAAATAGAATTTGACTCAAAAAAAATTTCACATACTGATTGATAATAAAGAAGAATCGTGTATTACAATCCTATACCAGACTTTCTTCAATAAAATCCCTGAATACTTAAGCGTTATACAAAATATGCTATGAAGATATTAAACATAACTCAGAGTTTCGAAAGCGGAATTAACTATAATTAGTACAACTTCTTTTCAAAGAATAGTGTGACAACCACCCTAAAAATTTAAAATGGAGCCGCCACCAATATTTTATTTTTATAGGAAACATTGGAAAACCTATTTTTTGAATATTTTTGAATTTAATGAAAAAAAAGGTCTTTGAACCAGATTTTGAGCTCGGGAGTTGGTTACGCATAGGGAAGGTATTAGCACCGCTAAAACGCCCATAAAAATGGTACCTTTAAATCATTTAAAAAAATGTTTGCCTAAAATTGTTTTCCTTTTTACTTTTATTATTATTTATTAAAAATTGATGTTAACATTAATACTACTGAAATAAATAAATAAAAACAAATGAATTCACTACCTTTTTTATTTGGATTTTATAATATTGATTATTACTAATTGGTTTTACTAACTATGAATTCCTGGCTCTATTATCCTATACCCACCTCATCTTTCATTTTATATGTAAAACAATGAAAAGAGTAATTTAATTATAAACAGAAGAATATTTAATTAAATTGTAAAATGAAACGCAAATAAAAAATAAAAGCAATTTTATGGAGGTCTTGCTTTCCAAATTTCACAAACCAAACAAGGAGAGAAAATAAAAATAAAAATAAAGACACTGATGAAGAAGATGATTATATTGAAATTATTATAGTCCAGATTTATGTGACACAAACCATAATACAAAAGGATGCAGAATATTGGGATCAAATAAAAGAAAGGGAAAGAAAAACCTGATGAAGGTTCTATCAAAGTGCCCAATCCGAAATTACAGAGAAAAAAGAGAAGAAACTAAAACCCTAAGAAGAAAAAAAAGTGTCTGATTTTCAGATAATTCTCTCTTTGTGCGCCTTTGCTTCTACTTCTCGTTTCTGATCCAGAAAAGCTCTCCTCTTGGTGCCTTTTTCAGATTCCCAAAACTCTCCTCGGTTCGCTCTCCCCTTTTTCTCCTATTTGAGAGGCTTTTATAGCATTCTTCGAATCTGTTACAGAAACAAAGAAAGATCAGGATCAAAATAAACTGGGAATAAAAGGAAATAAATGAAGAAAAAGAGAATAGAATCACTCCCTGATTTGGTTCTAGATGTCCATGTTTCCCTCTCAACCAAATCTCCATAAATCTGAGACATATTATCGAAAAAAGGGGGATTTTGGTGTGATTTGGTTTGAGATTAAGAAAGAGAGATTTGATTGATTCTCCAAAATATGCTTCCTGAAAAGGAAAGGAATGGAAGAGGATCTTTTGCCTTATTTTTTCTATTTCTTTCTTTTGCCTTATTTCTTATTTTCTTTATTCATTCTGTGAGACTAAAAATATTATTTTTATTTATTTATTTAATATTACTATTACTAATTATTACTATTATTATTATTATAAAATAAAATAAAATAAAATAAAAAGGCCGGACAAAATTAGGGTACTATTACAAGCTTCTCTCCTTAATTACATTTTACTCGAAGATCTTCGTGCATTCGTTGTAAAAGGTAATTAAGGATAAAGGACTCTAATTTTGTCCAGAACGGAATTATTTGAGGATGCGAGATTGGCTCCCGACTTTGCTTTGGGATTCTAGGTCTGATTCCTAGTGAATTCCCGGTAGGGCATAGGTTTAGTTCCTAACTCTTACAAAATTGGTGAGAGATTCTAGGTTCGATTCCTAGTGAATTCCCTGTAAGGCATAGGTTTGGTTCCTAACTCTTACAAAATTAGTGAGAGATTCCAGGTTTGATTCCTAGTGAATTCTTGGTAAGGCGTAGGTTTGATTCCTAACCCTCACATCTTTGGTATTGATTACTTCCCTACTTAGGAAAAGTTTAGGGTGCGAGCTTCTTCGTCACTCGACACAGGTTTGGGTTAGATTTCCAACAAGGGTAAGTCAGGTTCTTAACTCTTGCTAAAAGGTACGGATTGGCTACCCTATTTAAGTAAGGTTCGAGATATGAGCTTCTCTGTCACTCAATATGGGTTCGGGTCAGATTCCCGGCAAGATGTAGGTCAGAATCCTAACTCTTGCTAAAGTATGGACTGGTTTTCCTGTTGCAGGTGAACGTCCAGTGTATGAGCTTCTCATCACTCGACACGCCGTCGGCTTCCGACAAGGTGTAGGTCAGATTCCTAACCCTTGTTAAAAGGTGTGGATCGATTTCCATAATTGAGGAAGATTCGAGACGCGGGTCAGGTTCCCGACTAAAGGCTTGGGTCAGATTCCCAAGGTGGTGGGTCAGATTCCCAGCAAGGTATAGGACAGGTTCCTAATTCTTGCTAATAAAGAGATTGGGTAAGCTGAGTACTAGTTCTTACTGAGTAACAACAGACCAACTATATGCAATATTTGAAAGGGTGGGTCGATGGACCCAAAAACTTTGATGGCCATGCAGGATGCAATGAGTGGTATGCCATGCATGAAATGAAATTTTTTATTTTTAGAGAAATGATTTTGAAGGTGGGTCGAGGATCCAAAAGTATTGATGATCATGCCAGATGCAATGAATGATATGCTATGCATGAATGTTGTTTTGTTTTTTAGAGAAATGGTGATTTTTGAAGGTGGGTTGTAGACCCAAAAGTATGGATGATCATGCAGGATGCAATGAATTGTATGCTATGCATGAATATTATTATTGTTTTGAATTTCTTTTTTTATTTGATTTCCCTGAATTCCTTTGAGGATTCTGCCCCTAGACTCGTGGGGTGATAACTTCATGTTGGCTTGCTTGTCCAAATGGTTGACTTTGCAATGCACCAGGTTTACGTATTTGGCCCTTGATAGATCATTTTAAGGATCCTCAAATTCTCCTTTTCATGTTTTGAATGCTCCTAAGAGGATTAGACTGAATCCTTTTGATCCTTAGGTTCTTCAGTGTCCTTTTGGCCTTCGTTCAGCCATGACAGGAAAGATCTATGTTGAGAGACAGATCATCTTGTGTAGTTTTGAAATTGGAACGAAACCTTGAATGCGAAGCCGGTAGATGATGGGCACAGCCTTTGCCCCTAGCTTCTTGGTTTATATCTAAATCTGTGAGATCCAATTTGGGTGGACACGTTTGTAAATTTGACCCTAACTTTAGCCTAGGCCGCTCTTTGCGAGTTTTCAACCTAGCGGGTCGCTCTAACTTTTGCTTAGACTGCCCTTTTGGGTTTTCAGCCTAGCGAGCATTTTATTTTATATTCTTCTTTTTTTTAGGTAAAGCAACTGTACTGAGGAGTTTATATGGATCTCCTCCTTCAAAAATCAAGTTTTGAGAAAATATGAGCAATTTGACTTTGATCAGAATGGACTTTATTAGGGTTGTAACGTGGCCAGGGGTTAAGGGTTATGAAAGAAAGGATATTTCAGGCTCAAAAAGTATTTAAGGGTTTATGGGAATAAGGATCTTTAGTCTAAAGATGCACTTCATTGGTTGCTAGCACATTTGTTTCGCCTTTGCGGTTTCCTTTTTGATCTTCGCAAGTGTCTTTGACACGTTTTTGATATTTCTTTGAATTGTCTTTGATACCTTATTGCTTACTTTGCTCTTCTTCTTTCTGAAAGGACAAAGTTGATTGAAGACTTGTGCTATTCTTCATTGTATGAATGCTCCTTATTCAGGGTATTTGAAAGAAAATTTCGTTTTAGGCTCAAAAGGGGTAGCAAGGGATAAGTATTTGGATAGAGAAAAAGGGCCAAACCTCATTTCAAAATCTCATTGTCCACAACTTCACAAAACTTAACTTTTGATAACTTGTGCATTTGCTTTATCATTAAAAAAAATAATTCAAATTGCAGTTTTATTGATGAAAAAATGAGAACATAATGAGCCCTTTACAAGATATGCCCCAGGGCTTTGGGCAAAGCGTAAAAATAAATGAAGGTTGCTTAAACAGGGCTATTCCTTGAAGTTTTATCACTTGGCATTGATCAAAGCCCAACAATTCTTAACGGGATGGCCCACTGCCTCAGTACATGTCGTGATGAGCGTCACTTGTTTCTTCTTCCATCTCTTGGCTCATACTGCGCGATGGTTGTTGAATGTTGTGGTTGCCAATCCTTCCGCTTATTATCCCTGCTACCACTCTTTCCCCAACAATGACTAAGTCTGAGAAGCTTGAAGAGACATTTCTCATCATCAGATCATAGAAGGGTTGTTGAAGTGTGTCAATGAACATGGTAACCATCTCTTTCTCAGATAGCGGAGGTTCCACTTGGGCTGCAATTCCTATCCATCTTTGGGCATACTCTTTGAAGCTTTCATTGCCCCCTTTTATCATGGTTTGCAACTGGGAGCGGCCAGGAGCCATGTCCATATTGTACTTATCTTGATTGATGAAAGCTTTAGCTAAATCATTCCAGGAGTTGATTTTGCCTGCTTCTAATCAAGATATACCAAACAGAGGGATGCCCCTATAAGACTCTCTTAGAAAAAGTGGATTAAGAGCTTATCATTACTGGAGCAGGATGCCATCTTCCGGCAGTACATGATAAGGTGGATTTTTGGACAAGTTAAGTCTTCATACTTGACAAACTCAGGAACTTTGAATTTTGGAGGAATCAACACGTCCGGGACCAAACATACTTTTGAAGCTTTGAACCCAATATGATTTGCCCCTTTAATGGCTTTCAGCCTATCTTCCATAATTTGGAGTCTCTTCTGATCTAGGGAGTCTCCTGATGGGCCATTGGAAGCCTTTCGATATTCATTAGTGCTGGTGGAATGGTCCTCATCAATAGTCAATTTTGGATCCAAGTTCTGCAGAAGATCAAATAACTTGTTCATCTTACCATTGATTCGGTCGAGTTCTTCTCTCATCGCTTGCTGATTTTGTTCCAACAAATCCATGAGTCTAGATTGGGCTCGAGTCCGGTAGGATGCAGGGAAAGCTTATTCGTATCTATTTTTCTGTAGGAAAAAAAAATAAGTTATGTTATGTATGTGCCATGATTATGCATGTCATGAATTTTTTTTTATGTACATTTTATGCAAAATAATATGATGGATAATGGAGAAATATTTTTCTATTTTTTGTTTTGCTTTTTTTGCTTTTTGCTCTTTTTTTTTTACAAAAAATAAAATGAATGCAATGATGTTGCTAAAAAAGAGAAAATGTTTTTTTTTTTGAAAATTTATTTTTTTATTTAGAGGGAAAAAGGAATGAGAAGGGAAAGTATCTTTTGAAACTATGTTTTTTTTTTTTGCAAAGAAGAATAACAAATAATATTTTTTTGGAGAAAAATATCATTTATTATTTTTCACAATTTTAAAATGTGAATGAAAAATAAATGGATGATGGAAAAACAGGCAGAGTGTGCCCCTTGCAATATAGGCCGGTATTTCCTAAGATCTTAGGTCATACGACTTTTGTCACGTGGAAAATGGGATAAGGTATGCTCCTTTCATGATATGGGCCGGTAACTCCTTAAAAGGATCTAGGGTTTGTATTAAGTGCCTTTCCATTGGGTGGATTTAAGATACTAATCTAAAAAGTCCCTAGAGCCAAGGGTCCCATTTGAAAATGTTACCACCAATAATAAGTATATTATTAAAGGATGATTTTTTTTCAAATGAGCCAAACTCTAGGTGAAGCCTTCATAGGAACCTACTGGCCGTACGTCCAGCAGAGCACCCATTACACAGCCTCTCCTAACTTAAGGTTCACTCGGGCCCGGGTATAGGGCACCCACTCAAAGTGTGTGTAAATAAAGTGTATAAAGTGAAGGATGTGGAGGAGCAAACTTAAAACTACATTTGCAAAATAAATAAAACAATATATACATGGTAACTATCCTAATGTTCAATATACATATTTTTTTTTTTAAGTGAAGGTAAGGAGCCTCGTTAAAACCTTCTGATGCAAAACCCTCCTTAGGGAAAAAACATCTAGAAGGAAAAAGAGTACTCCTCCCTGTATTTATTGAAAGAAAAGGAAAAAAAAAACAAATAAGCCATGGGGGGACAAGGCTAAAACCCATGAAGCAACAGAGCAACAACGGAGCCCAAAGAAGGGGACTACACAAATCTATAGGCTGGAAAGCCAAACCTATTATTAAAGAAATCTATGCCTAAAAAATTAGGTATGGAGTCCCACCAGTGAAAATTGTGGTGATTGATGGCAAAGTTGGCGAGCTTGTCAGCACAAGCATTGCCTTCCCGGTAAATATGAGAGCAGAGGAAGTGCATATTTTTAGCAAGATTCAAGCAGTTGTTCCACCTATTGCTTAGCTGCCAAGGAACCAAAGAGGGGTTCTTGGTAGCCTTGACAACTAAAATAGAGTCACATTCAAGCCAGAGATTGCGCCAACCCTTGGAGTGAGCAATCTCAATTGCTAACATGGCCCCATGGAGCTCAGCATGGAAAGCATCAAGAATACCAAGATGATTGGCAAAACAACCTAAACCTGCCGCACTCTTATCACGAAAAATACCACCACAGGCCGCCACACCAGGAGAACCAAAGGCAGCACCAACAAATAAGATAAGATAAAAATAAATAAATTGAAAAAATAAAAAAATAATAGTAATACAAAAATAAATAAAAATAAAAGAAAAGGAAACAATTCACATTGTAAGGCAAACAAACAATTCAAACAATCAAAAGGCCTAACTCTCTAAAGTCCCCAGTGGAGTCGCCAGCTGCGACAACCACCCTAAAAATTTAAAATGGAGCCGCCACCAATATTTTATTTTTATAGGAAACTTTGGAAAACCTATTTTTTGAATATTTTTGAATTTAATGAAAAAAAAGGTCTTTGAACCAGATTTTGAGCTCACGAGTTGGTTACGCATAGAGAAGGTATTAGCACCGCTAAAACGCCTATAAAAATGGTACCTTTAAATCATTTAAAAAAATGTTTGCCTAAAATTGTTTTCCTTTTTACTTTTATTATTATTTATTAAAAATTGATGTTAACATTAATACTACTGAAATAAATAAATAAAAACAAATGAATTCACTACCTTTTTTATTTGGATTTTATAATATTGATTATTACTAATTGGTTTTACTAACTATGAATTCCTGGCTCTATTATCCTATACCCACCTCATCTTTCATTTTATATGTAAAACAATGAAAAGAGTAATTTAATTATAAACAGAAGAATATTTAATTAAATTGTAAAACGAAACGCAAATAAAAAATAAAAGCAATTTTATGGAGGTCTTGCTTTCCAGCCCACAGCCAAACAAGGAGAGAAAATAAAAATAAAAATAAAGACACTGATGAAGAAGATGATTATATTGAAATTATTATAGTCCAGATTTATGTGACACAAACCATAATACAAAAGGATGCAGAATATTGGGATCAAATAAAAGAAAGGGAAAGAAAAACCTGATGAAGGTTCTATCAAAGTGCCCAATCCGAAATTACAGAGAAAAAAAGAAGAAACTAAAACCCTAAGAAGAAAAAAAAGTGTCTGATTTTCAGATAATTCTCTCTTTGTGCGCCTTTGCTTCTGCTTCTCATTTCTGATCTAGAAATGCTCTCCTCTTGGTGCCTTTTTCAGATTCCCAAAACTCTCCTCGGTTCGCTCTCCCCTTTTTCTCCTATTTGATAGGCTTTTATAGCATTCTTCGAATCTGTTACAGAAACAAAGAATGATCAGGATCAAAATAAACTGGGAATAAAAGGAAATAAATGAAGAAAAAGAGAATAGAATCACTCCCTGATTTGTTTCTAGATGTCCATGTTTCCCTCTCAACCGAATCTCCATAAATCTGAGACATATTATCGAAAAAAGGGGATTTTGGTGTGATTTGGTTTGAGATTAAGAAAGAGAGATTTGATTGATTCTCCAAAATATGCTTCTTGAAAAGGAAAGGAATGGAAGAGGATCTTTTGCCTTATTTTTTCTATTTCTTTCTTTTGCCTTATTTCTTATTTTCTTTATTCATTCTGTGAGACTAAAAATATTATTTTTATTTATTTATTTAATATTACTATTACTAATTATTACTATTATTATTATTATAAAATAAAATAAAATAAAATAAAAAGGCTGGACAAAATTAGGGTACTACAAATAGCTAATTAAAATAATTACAAATTATACATAAATCTCTTAATTACACAAAGACACAACTCAGAAACCAAGACTCGACTCGTGATCCAGAATCCTGTCTCGCCAAGGCAAGACCGAGCCTAATCCAATGCTTTGAACCTCATCAACAGCTTGTACCAAAACAACGCTTCAAAGGTGAGTTTATAAAACTCAATAACATAGTCTTGAAATCATAAATAATTTTACCGTTGTTTCCAGCGATACGTGGTGTGCGACATATGGAAAATCCTCCCCATAAATATATACTTATTTATTTGTTCACTATCCTTAATCAAACCTCAAACATGATAGTGCAACTAAATTTCTAACTCCTAAACACACATCAACACATAACCTGAACATAACACGATCATTTTTCACCAACCTCAATTCATAATCATTGCACACACGTGTTCAATAATGCTTACAAGCAAATCACAATTCATAGTAATGCAGTTGACATCTTTAAAGAGAGAAGCAATTGCAAACAAATGTCCAAAGGACCACAATGAATATCCCCACTTGACCCAAATTTAATTGCAAAATGAGTAAAATCCCATATACAAGGATAAAGCCAAAGGCCCAAATTTCAAACGCAGAATGGGTAAAATCCTATATATAGAAGGATAAAGTCAAGGGGCCCCCAACGGCAAAGGTGGTAGCTAATCACTTACGATGCGGTTGCAGAGCAAATTGCAAACATTCCAAACAATTCCTATCAGACGAATACAAGCGCCTTATATTGTAACAACCCAAATTTCACCCACATTGGAGTGTTACAAAAGGGTTTCCGAAAGGTATGTTACTCACAGGACTTCACACAATTTCAATCGAGAACATAATCAATGAATGTAATCCAGGGTCATTCATCACAATGCAAATCCTAAGAACTTTCACAAGGAATCATGTGGGATTAAATCCCTTTCATTTAAGGTTCCAAACACAAGCTATCACCAATCAAGACATTGCAATCTAAATTCAATCAATTCAAGATTCAATGGAAGAACTCACATGCATGACTAAGAATCAAAGCCACATCTTCACAATGTACAAACTCCTATAATGGGCTAGCTCGAATGCCGAGCCACTTCAAGATTATAACCAGACCTATTTAACGAACATGAGAAACACATAAAAATATTTCGATTGGAGCTCAATGGAGCTCTCAACAGTACAAACATCACACATTGGTTTAGGGGGGTTGGGGGCAGTATCCAACCCTATTTCAGTCAAACCCCATACAAGACCATTTCAGAACAATTAATAAACTGATAATTAATCTAAGTAATTTAATTAACAATTCCTAGCACACCCTAAAGGAGGTTTTGAGGGAAGTCTATGTTACCGAGCAATCCCAAGTTAGGGATTTCAATTCCAAAAATCCTCTTTCCCCTTCTTCCTTCACTTTGAGTTCAGAATCTTCATCCTCAACACTTAGAAGCCACATGCAAGCCTCTTTCCTTCTTGATTTCGCCCTCCATGGAAGCTTAAATGAAGCTTCCTCTTCCAATCCATCTTCTCCTTTGAGTCTTGGTTCATCTTCTTCCTCTCCTTCCTCCTCCATTTTCGAAAGTTATCTCTCTCCCTCAATCTCTCGATCTCTCTCTCGCCTCGGCCTCTCTCTCTCTCTTGGCCACAATGAACAAAGTGGCCTCGCCACCTCCTTTTAGCCACGCGATGGTGGCCTCGCCGCCGTGAGTCGCTGTCATGCGGTGGCCATCACGACCACCTCCTCCTCTTTTCCATCGAGCCCTTCCTTCCTTCTCCTTCTTTCTCTTCTTCTCCTTTCTTTTTTTTTTTCTTTTGTTTTTTCCCTGTTTGCTCTGCTGATCGAAAGAAAGGAAGAGAAGAGGGTTTTGAGTGGGTGCTAGGGTGGAAGTAAGTGGAATATGGAGTATGGTGGGGCTTAGGTCAAGGTTTAATTAAAAATCTTGCAAACAAGCCCTTAATAAACTTCTTAATTCAACCTTTGGTTTCTAATAACATTTTGAGTAATTTTAATCAATTAAAACTACTCCTAATTAATTAGTCCCACATTTCCTAATTTATTGGGTAAAATTACTATTTTACCCTTTAGTTCCAAATAGGTTTTAAACTACTAAATTAAGTCTATGAACTGTATTTACTCCTTAGGGATTAAACCCCTTTTTCACTTAGGATTTCTAATAATTAAGCTTAGGGAATTTGGGATGTTATATGAACTGTATACAATGTTGTTGGCTTATTGCTTTATGGATTGTTATATCTTGATTTGTTGAGAAGTTGACCCTTTCCGGTGGTACCTTTGATTCATGATGGCTGCCCAGGTGATGGCGAAGAACATACTGATTCCGGCGATGCGGACGTCGCCGGAGATCAACTTTGACTTCCCCGACATCGAGCATGAACGTGACCACAAGAAGGGGGGTTGAATTGTGTTAAAAACTTTTCGCAAACTATGCGTAAAAACTTCAAAATAAGTTGTTCAAAACTGTTTTGTATATCGGATACAGAGAATTGAATAGGACTAGATGCAGAAATTTAAACAGTTTATAAAAACTTGTTTTACTGAGCAAGGTAAAGATAAATAATGTAAAGCAGTAAAGGATGAGACTTAGAGATTTAACTAGACCAAATACAGTTTTACAAAAGAGATTATGATTTTGATAACAATCAAAATAACTCTCATAGAGAGGATGAAAAGTTTAAGCTCAAAACAAAATAGCTTTCTAAAAGAAAGTTTAAGACGCTGAGTTCAGTCAATGTAGACCAGAAACTTGGCACGAAGCTTGATTACACACTTGAGTAATATTGCTTTCAGAATGAAGTTTCTTCTCCGTTTTTCTACCACTTCTTCAATGAATACCTTCGGGTATTTATATGAGTCTTCAAGGGTATTACCGTTGTAGTAAAAATATCTCCTTGCTATTGAGTGAGGTAATTTGAAATGTAGTCCTTTTCATCCTTTCCAGAGAATATCAGAATAGTACACATTACCATTTGCGTACTATCTGCAATTTGCAATTGCCTTGTACGATTTTTGTCTTATGCTAAAGGTATCACATTTGCTTCCTCGTACATCAAAATAAGCGCACAAAATCAAATTCGAATTCCGTTCCAGAACAGTCTAAGGCTAAGAGCAAAAACGTGATCACCACGTGCTTCATTAAAGAGATCAGACGCCGCCGTAATGCAGGACTGACGCCATAGCAATTGAGTGTTCCACGTGTCAAAAAGTCACACTGCTGGACGCTTGCTGTTAACAAGACGCTGAAGTGGGTTTGGATGCTGACACTAGTGGATTGTATTCAATTCTTTTGTATATTTCTTCTTCGTTCTTGAGTGATTTGTACATATATAAATGAAGCTTTGATACCTGTACACTCAAAGATATGTTAGAAGATAAATTGTTCTCTTTGAGAAATATTTTGTTATCATCAAAATTAGTGAGGGTCTAAACTTCTCAATCGTTTAAGTTCCAACGATCTCCCCCTTTTTGATGATGACAAATATCTAAGGTTGATGAACAATTTAATTTCAGAATAACATTAAAGGTCTCCCCCTGACTTTAACACTTTTGATGTATAATACAATTCTAGTATTAAGGCGATTGTAGATAAACAAATTCATTTAAATGATCGCAAAAATAAATAGATGAATCAGAGCATATTTTTAACAAGGTGAGATCGGATGCTGATTTACATTCTATCAAAACGATTTTTCATATTACCAACTTTATTGATCATTGTTAGATAATTGGGTCAATGAATATCAATGCAGTTAATAGATATTAGAGCAATGAATAACCATACAAATGCTATGTATGAAATGATATGTGTGATAAATTCAGTTTTAGTGAATTCATCGGACGGTGAATTTGTTAATAATCGGACGGTGAATTTGTTAATCAGATTCTTCTCACATGTTCATCAGACCTTTCTTTTACTCCCCCTTTTGTCATCAGACAAAAAGAGGGTAAAGCACATCATAGTCAAAAAGATGGCTTAGAAAAATTTGAATGTATATAAACAAATAATCAGATAAAGGCATGAATAGTCAAATAATCAGAAAAGCATTGAATATAAAAAAATAAGAGAGTACCCAAAAAAAAAATTATATCACATAAAAAAAGAAAGAAAATTAAGGGTTTGGTGGTGGAGGAGGAATGTTAAGACGTTCATATAGAAGTTTCAGTGCATTCTCCAGCTGAGTGACTTTCAGATTAGTAGCCTTCATTTCTTCAAACTCTGCTTTAGGAATGGTGACCATTTCAACTGCAGGAGTAGAAGTAGAAGGTCCAGCTTCTGGTGCAGGTTTCATCTTCTGATGCTCTGCTAGCACCCAGTTGGAAAGCTTCAGTCTCAAGTCCTTCTTTTGTTGAGCCTTTTGAAAGAATGCATCATTTGGTATAAACCATTTGATGATACTTCCGAGTTTCCTCTGCTCAGATTCTAACTGAATTCTTCTCCTTTCTCCACCTCTTCTAGATACAGCAAATCCATGAAGATCGCTTCCCTATGCGTACACGTCGCCAGTGAAAGCCTCAAACTTATTCCCAGCTTCTTCTCCCCATATCCTTCTGATGAATTCACTCAATGCTTCAGAAGCAAAGGAGATTCCTTCAGTTTCTGCCAGGTACAATCCTCTCAGATTTTCCTGGTCATCTTCTGTAAGCACCAGGGGGGCGAGGCATGGTGACAAGGCTTTGTCTTTCCATGTCTTTGACCATTGACTCCAAGTGAATCCTATGTCAAAGTGCTTTGTCACTGCAGCCCATTGGACATAAGTCTTCATGCAGTCGTGTGGTCTGATTACTGAGCATCTGAACATATCATCAAAGTAAACTATTCCCAGATTGCTGTCAGTAATTCTGCTGATTGTGCCAACTATTGGAATAGTGGCCTTCTCGGCATTGCAGCAGTTTGAGGAGTCAGTTCTCCATTCATCTTCCTTCAGAGAATTCAGGTAAAACCTTCTGGCATGATCCTCAGAGATCTTGGCAATTGGAAGCTTAGAGAATTCCTTAAGATTGTACTTCTTGGGAGCCTTCTCATACTCCGTGAGCCCGATCTTGCTGAATGGCTGCTTGCCAGGAGCAGGTTCTTTCTTTTTCCCAGGGATAGACCAAGGTAGCCACCTTTGTCTGTCTGGTACAATCTTCACTGTTACAGACAAAGGATCCCTGAACTGTCTGATTACTTCAATCTTCTTCATCTCAAGACAGTGTGCCATGAAGGCAGCTTCTTCATCTGTGATCCACCTTCTGCATTCTTCCAATGTGAGCGGTTCAGTTTGTGGTAGGGATCTAGGAAGGTCAACGGAGAAGGGAATTGCTCTGCTACCAGATACTGGTCTCAATCTTCCTTTAAATGACATCTGAAAGTGGTCTTCTCCATCCTTGAAGGTAGCACTCATCAGAGAGGCAATCTCCAGTCTGGCAGCTCCAGAGGTGAAGGTTTTCAAATGCCATGTGGAGGGACGATTCTAGATGCTATGATATATCTCATACTTAATAAACCGTGGTTTGTTAATACATGAGACATTCTTCCTTCCACCAGTGTCTGTAGGTTTATGGGTAATGGTGAGTAAGGTGGGAGTGGTTTTGGTGATTTTATAGGTTTTAGGTGTATAGGGTTTGAAGGGATTAACGGGAGGTACTTTGAATAATAGATTAAAGGGATGAGAGTGAAGTTTGGAAATATATGTGGCAAGTGAAGTATTTGAAGAATTTTGTGGTAGGTTAAGGTTGAGTGTAGAGGATGATGGTTGGGTAGGTTTAGGGAGGTTAGAGGTTTATCGGAGGCTCATTTTGGTTTTCTTGGTTTGTGATTGTGTTTGTGGTTGTGAAACAGACAATCGGGGTGCAGGAATAACATCATGAGCATCAAAGACAGATACTGATTCATCAGCAGTAAAATCAAGTACCTTTGGATTAACCTCTGAAGACTTAACCAGCCTTCTTTTCGATCCTCTCGTGACAACAACAGCAGGAGGAAGAGGGATTTGCTTCCCTTGACCGGACGCTGAAGCATCCTTTTCAGCTGCTGACCTAAACTGTTTTTCCAAGACCTTTCTGATGGGAATTCTATCCTCATCTTCTGGTTCTTCAACAGTAGGTGCAGGGGCCACCTTCTGTTTTGTTCTTCTTGTCTCCCTTGAAGGAGACTCAGCAGGTCTTTTCACACCAGTCATTGAGCTTCTGGTGGTTTTCTTTTCAGCTTTTCCTTCCTGTTGCTCTATTTTCACTTTCTTGATCATAGAGCCGCATTAGTCGCATCCTGACCAAACTGTTGACTCCAAAAACTTCTGGGCGAACAACAGCACCAACACCAAAGTATTTTTCTCTTTCCTCTGTGTTGATGGAGTCAGTCAGCTTCCTCACAACGCCGTCTTTGATCATCATAATGGAGAGAATGACTCCATAAGGGATTATCTTGACGATATTCTTCTTATCAACACTCTTCCTTGAGAAGAAAAGGGTGTTTATCAGATTGTTGATAATCAACCTTGGCAGATTGATTTTCTTCCCATCCATGTAGTTCCTCATAATGAACTTTTGCTCGTAGTTCACTATATCGCTTGAACCAGCCTTCAGAATCACGCTCTTGGCGATGATTTTGTGCAGTACTCTTGGCCGTGGGAGTGATGTTCTTCTTCTTCTTCAGTTTAACAGGGCTTCATTGACGTTTTCAAGTCCTCTGTAAGCATCAGCCCAGTTTGAATGGTAACTGATTCCTTCACATGGATACTTGATCGTCTGAGCAATAGAGTTGATGGTGAAGCGTAGTTTGAAGCCTTTGATGTGTCCTTCTATGACTTCCCCCGGAAGTAAGTACGCATTCCACCAGAACTCCTTAATAGCATAGCTCAGTACGTCAACTGGTTCCCAGATGAAGTAGTTTTTCCAGCCCAGTTTCTCAAGACCTTCTTCAAAATCAAAACCGTACAGCTTGAAGTTCTCAAAATCAACCCGGTTCTCATTCAGAAGTTTTGCCTCAGAGAAGACGTCAAAGGCAGCAGTGTATTGTCCAACCTTTCTGTCGGCCATTGTAGCAGTTGAAGAGAAGGTGATGAAGGTTTTAGGGTTCGCAAACACACACACACACACACACACACAGAGACAGAGAGGGAGACAGAGAGAAAGAGAACAGTTTTGCAGAAAATGCAGAGTGAAGTGATGGAGCGAAAAATGTGGAGTAGTGGGAAAGTTGATAGAAAATGGTGCAGTTCTTTTTCAAAAAATCGCTTCACATTTCCACATAAAAATTAAATCAAAAAGAAAAGAAAATAAAGATTCGCCTTTTCATTAAATGCAGATGCCAAAAGAAAAGTAAGATCAAGAAAAAGATTTTATCGAAAGACATAAATAATTATGACTCAGTAGATGTGATGAGACGCTTAAGTCCTTAACACGTGTGACACGTGTGGGTGTGCTCGGACGCACGCAACCGATTCACCAAACGATGAGTTATGATGCATATGACAAATAAGATGCTTATTCATATACATGCTTATGTCATACCAGATGCTAAGATTTTGTATATTATCAAAAGTTGAGATTAATCATTCTACTACAAGATGAAAATTTATTTCTTCTTATAAAATTGAATCTATCTTCAGCATGGGGTTCTGTAAATATGTCAGCCAACTGATGGTCAGTGTCTACAAATTTTATTTCTAGAATACCCTTCTGAACATAGTCTCTTATGAAGTGATGCTTAATCTCAATGTGCTTGGCTCGTGAATGCAATATGGGATTTTTAGTAAGACAGATTGCAGAAGTATTGTCACAAAAGATAGGAATGTTACTCTCTTTTATCAGATAGTCTTCAAGTTGATATTTCATCCACAAAAGTTGAGAGCTGCAACTTGTCATGAAATATACTCACCTTGTTGAGAGTGCAATCGTGCTTTGCCTTTTGCTTGACCAAGATACAAGATTTGCTCCAAGGAATTGGCAGCTTCCACTTGTGCTTTTTCTTTCAATTCGGTCTCCAGCAAAGTCATCATCACAGAAACCTAATAACTTGTAATATTTTGATTTCTTATAAAGCAAATCAAGATTAGTAGATCCTTGCAAATATCTAAAGATTCTTTTAACAGCACTCAAGTGTGATTCTCTAGGATCTAATTGAAACCTAGCACACAGATGGACGCCGAACATAATATCAGGTCTTGAAGTCGTAAGATAAAGTAGAGATCCAATCATACCTCTGTACATCTTCTCGATCTACCTTTTTACCGCTTCATCTTTACCAAGAATACATGTGGGATGCATAGGGGTACACATAGGTTTGCAATCCACCATTTTGAATTTCTTTAGCAATTCCTTGATATATTTACTTTGATGTATATATATACCATCATTGCATTGTTTGATTTGAATTCCAAGGAAAAATTTCAGTTCACCCATCATGCTCATCTCAAATTCAGCCTGCATTAGCTTAGAAAATTCTTTGCAAAGGCTTTCATTAGTAGCTCCAAAAATAATGTCATCAACATATATTTGAACAATTATAAAGCGCTTGGTTGATATTTTTCTAAAAAAAAGTAGTGTCTACTAGACCTCTGGAAAATCCATTTTTCATCAAAAATGTACTTAGTCTTTCATACCAAGCTCTGGGAGCTTGCTTAAGACCATAAAGGGCCTTTTTGAGTTTGAAGACATGTTCTGGAAATTCAATGTCTTCGAATCTAGGAGGTTGTTTTACAAAGACTTTCTCAGTTATAAAACCATTCAAGAAAGCACTTTTCACATACATTTGATAAAGAATTATATCATGATGTGCAGAAAAAGAAAGCAAAATGCGTATAGCTTTTAACCTTGCAACAGGTGCAAATGTTTCTGTAAAATAAATACCTTCTTCCTGTGAGTACCCTTGAGCAACTAATCTTGCTTTGTTTCTCACAACCTTTCCATCTTCATCAAGCTTGTTTCTAAATACCCATTTAGTGCCAATAGCTTGCTTATCTTCTGGTAAGGTAACCAGCTTCCATACATCGTTTCTTTAGAACTGATTTAACTCTTCTTGCATGGCCAAAATCCAGCCTTCATCTTTCAATGCTTGATCAACTGTTTTAGGTTCCATTTCACAGAGTAGTGCCATATCTGCATGCTCTTTAAAAGAGAATCTGGTTCTTACTTTATCTCCAGGTTTTCCTATGATTTGATCTTTAAGATGATTGGCTTTGTACTTCCAGCTCTTTCTAAATTCAGCTTCTGAAGATTCTTGTGTCTGGTTCACTATTTGTACTATTACCTATATTTAATTCTGAAAACAATTAATCTAGCTCTAACATGGCTGTGTCAAGCTTCTTGTCATCAAATTTGACATGAATGGATTCTTCCACTCTCATAGTTTCTTTATTGTATATTTTAAAAGCTTTAGATCTTTCAGAATATCTCAAAAAGATTCCTTTGTTAGCTTTTGAATCAAACTTACCAAGCTGATCCTTAGTATTTAAAATGTAACACGTGCAACCAAATGAATGAAAATATGATATGTTTGGTTTCCTTCCTTTCCACAGTTCATATGAAGTCTTCTTCAAAATAGGTCTAATAGAAATTCTATTTTGAATGTAACAAGCTGTGTTTACTGCTTCTACCCAAAAATGTTTTGCAATATTAGCCTCATTGATCATGGTCCTGGCCATTTCTTGGAGGGACCTATTTTTCCTTTCTACAACACCATTTTGTTAAGGTGTTCTAGGACAAGAGAAATTGTGGGAGATGTCGTTATCATTGCAAAATTTTTGAAAGCTTTCATTTTCAAATTCTCCCCCATGATCACTTCTAATAGAAGATATACAAATTCCTTTTTCATTTTGAACTGTTTTGCAAATCACAAGAAATACCTTGTATGACTCATCTTTGTGGGCAAGGAATCTAACCCATGTCCATCTTGTGAAATCATCAACAATGACTAACCTATATTTCTTTCCAGTTAAAAAGGCTGTCCTTGTTGGACCAAAAAGATCAAGATGCAAAAGCTCAAGTGGTCTAGAGGTTGAAACAACATTTTTTGAATGAAAAGAAGTTTTAACTTGTTTTACTCTTTGACATGCCTCAGAGAGAGCATCAGATTGATACTTGAGATTTGGTAAGCCTCTGACAAGACTGTGCTTGTTTAATTTTGAGATTAATCTCAAATTGGCATGACCCAATCTCTCGTGCCAAATCCATTGTTCTTCACCAACAGACATAAGACACTTGACATCTTGTTTTGCAAGTTCAGAGAGATCAATTTTGTAAATATTTGGTTTCCTCTTAGCAGTAAAGAAAGTAGAGCCGTCTTTCTTGCTTTTTACTAGACATCCAGTTTCTGTAAAGATGACTTCATAACCATTGTCACATAATTAATTTATGCTCAATAAGTTATGTTTAAGTCCTTCAACATATAGTACATTATCAATAGAGGGAAGAGAGCCTTTACCAATGCGACTAATTTCAACTATTTTACCTTTCTGGTTTCCTCCAAAACCAATGAATCCAGCTTTTTTAGGCCTTAGTTCTTGGAACATATGCTTTTCTCCCGTCATGTGACGCGAGCATCCATTGTCTAAGTACCAAGATAGGTGTGTTGACTTTGTTGCTAAGCATGTCTGCAACATAGACTATTTTATCTTTAGGTATCCATATCTTTTTGGGTCCTTTCTTGTTAGTTCTTGAAGGAGGCTTATCCTTCACGCTTTAAAAGCAAGACATGCATTTTTCAAATGACCAGGTTTATTGCGATGAAGTACAAACAAGCATTTACTATGATTATTGGATTTATCGATGCTTTGAATCATTTTCTAAAAGAGGTTCATCCGATATATAACCAAGATCATGAGTTGTCGCTTTCTTGACATCCCAAATCATTGAAGCTTGCTTGTTACGAGTTACACTTTCTGAGGAACTTTTGAAAAACATATTCATAATCATTTGATTTGCATTTAGGATTGCTCAGAACTTTAGAGCTTTCAGCTTGAGCTCTCGACAGTTGCTTATTAGCGATCGACGCCGGTTATCCATCGATGCTGATTTTCGCCAGCTTCGATTTTCTTTGTTGAGTACTGATTTTTCTTTGTTTAAAGCTTGAAAATCTTGTGATAATTTTGAAAATTTCTTTTCAAATTCTTATACTCAACAGAGAGTGGCGTAGTCCTTAAGAAGATCATCAAATGCAAGTTGAAGTTCAGAGTAGGAATCATATACTATTACCTCTTCAACTTCTTCTTCTGAATCAAGGTCAGTGTCTGCCATGAGAGCGAGAATTGCTTCTACTTCATTATCTTCCTCAGATGAGGATGAATCTAGATCTTCCCATGTAGCCATGATGCTCTTCTTCTTTTTCTTGAAAGAACTTGTTGTGGACTTCTCCTTAAGATTAGGACATTCGGCCTTGAAATGTCCAGGCTTTTTACATTCATAGCAAATGACTTGAGCCTTGTCCTTGCTCTCTTTCTTGTCCTTAGTATCTTTCTTTTGAAAGTTCCTTCAGAAGTTTCTTTTCTTCCACATTCTTTGTATCTTTCTGGATATAAATGTGAGCTCATCTTCTGATGTGTCAGCATCTCCTTCTGAAGCTTCATCTTCTGATTCTTCTTCTTTAGCCTGAAGGGCTTTGGAAGAACTGACTTTATGTTTAGAGACTTTTAAGGCAATAGACTTGCCCTTTTTGTCCCGTTCTTCTTCATTTAGCTCAAGTTCATGAGCTTTCAACGAACTCATAAGATCTTCAAGTCGTAAGACATTTAGATCTTTTGCTTCCTGAATAGTAGTGACCTTGGGTCTCCACTGCTTAGTCAAGCTTCTTAAGATCTTTCTAATATGGTCAGGTGTAGTGTAACTTTTTCCAAGGGCCTGTAACCGATCAACAAGTGTTTGAAAACTTCCAAACATGGCTTCAATGTTTTCACCATCTTTCATTTTGAATAACTTATATTGGCGAACCAACATGCTAGCTTTGGTTTCTTTTACTTGGGCAGAGCCTTCGTAAGATAAAACAAGTGAGTCCCAGATTTCTTTGGCAGTATCAAATTTGCCACATTTATCATATTCTTAGCACAGATAAGAATGAATCTAGCCTTTTGATTGATTTGGTATCTCTTTTTTCGTTCATCATTCCAATCTTCTCTGGCTATCGCAACACCACGAGGATTAGTGGGAGGAATGTAACCACTTTGAACTATATACCATAACTCAAGTTGTTGTGTCTCAAAGAAGGCTTTTATCTTATCTTTCCAGTAATCAAATTTTTCTCCATCGAATAAAGGAGGACGGTTCATATGACCACCTTCAGTAGACATGTTCACAGTATAGGATCTTTTCTCTTAAGACTGTTAAGTGCTCAACCAAGAGGCCGAGCTCTGGTACCAATTGAATGTGAACACAAGAAGGGGGTTGAATTGTGTTAAAAACTTTTCGCAAACTATGCGTAAAAACTTCAAAATAAGTTGTTTAAATCTGTTTTGTATATCAGATGCAGAGAATTGAATAGGACCGGATGCAGAAATTTAAACAGTTTATAAAAACTTGTTTTACTGAGCAAGGTAAAGATAAATAATGTAAAGCAGTAAAGGATGAGACTCAGAGATTTAACTAGGCCAAATACAGTTTTACAAAAAAGATTATGATTTTGATAACAATCAAAATAACTCTCACAGAGAGGATGAAAAGGTTAAGCTCAAAACAAAATAGCTTTCTAAAAGAAAGTATAAGACGAGTTGATTCACTCAATGTAGACCAGAAACTTGGCACGAAGCTTGATTGCACACTTGAGTAATATTGCTTTCAGAATGAAGTTTCTTCGCCGTTTTTCTAACACTTCTTCAATGAATACCTTGGGGTATTTATAGGAGTCTTCCATGGTATTACCGTTGCAGTAAAAATATCTCCTTGCTATTGAGTGAGGTAATTTGAAATGTAATCCTTTTCATCCTTTCCAGAGAATATCAGAATAGTACACATTACCATTTTCGTACTATCTGCAATTTGCAATTGCCTTGTATGATTTTTGTCTTATGCTAAAGGTGTCACCTTTGCTTCCTCGTACATCAAAATGAGCGTACAAAATCAAATTCGAATTCTGTTCCAGAACAGTCTGAGGCTAAGAGCAAAAACGTGATCACCACGTGCTTCATTAAAGAGATCAGATGCTCGCTCAGAACATAAGACGGACGCTCGTAGCAATTGAGTGTTCCACGTGTCAAGAAGTCACACTGCTGGACGCTTGCTGTTAACAAGATGCTGAAGTGGGTTCGGATGCTGACACTAGTGGATTGTATTCAATTCTTTTGAATATTTCTTCTTCTTTCTTGAGTGATTTGTACATATATAAATAAAGCTTTGATACCTGTACACTCAAAGATATGTTAGAAGATAAATTGGTCTCTTTGAGAAATATTTTGTTATCATCAAAATTAGTGAGGGTCTAAACTTCTCAATCGTTTAGGTTCCAACAGAGCAGCCCACAGCGATGGAGTTTGACCCTATCTCTCGCCGAGTTGTATATACAGGGGATATTGTACAGATTTTCAGAGAGGATGGTGTTGCTAAGACAGGAGGTGTCGTGACGTATAGTGAGTTTCCCTATACGGACTATTCTGGTGGTTGATGCTTAGAGGACTACCCAGTGTGAGGGAGCTATGTCGGCCTCTTCTTCGTCTCCAGAAGGATCGATTGAGATTCCTAGAGCTACTATTTTCCAGGATTTTGTCACAAGGACGTGGTCGAGGACCGAGAGTGAGATGGATCGTTCGTAAGAGCGTGATTAGACGAGGATCTGCAGGAGCATCTACCTCGAGGGAAACTGCTGTTCAGAGTTTTTCATTAGGACCGTGTTCTCCTTCTGTTGTTAGGATCCCCACCCCACCAGTGAATCCACCCCATGTTTGCGGGTGTGCGGAGAGGCGGATTGTCTAGGTGCACGACCTAATGATGATGCGACTGTAGGAGAGTACGTGTCGAGTGACGTGCCAAAGGACGTGCCGATTGCGGTACCTTTCATCGATTTGACAGGCGAGGATCCGATGGAGGAGGAGGAGGAGGAGGATCCATCAGAGGATCTGGGTAGTGATTTGTAGATGCTGTGTTATCTAACTGCCGTTATGTTTCCTTTTGGGATGACTGTAGTATATATCTTTTATGTACAGTTAGTCGGTGACCAGTCGGGCTAGTGATGTTTTGCTGATGCAGGGTAGACTGGTGGTTCTACTTTTGGTGCAGCCCCCTGCGTGGGTGTCTGTCGGGAGTACCCCCAGCGTATGATCACTCTCACGAGGGTATTCATATCATAGGTATATTCTCTCATACATTACTACTCTGTTTTATTTTGTACGTACTGTGTATGTTGATTGTATATGTTTATGAGTGTATGTATTTCCAGTACGTAACTTGTGTCCTAGTTGACCATGTTTCGAAACGCTGTAAATACTCTGTGTGTGCTTTGCGGGCACTGTTGTTAAAAAAAATAAAAAAAAATAAAAATATACCGCATTTTCTGAGGGACACAAGAGTACCATTTTTAAAAATCCATCGCATACAGGTTTAGTTTTAGTTTATTAGCGGTCCGAAAACTGGTCGTTACAATGGTGGTATCAGAGCCTAGTTAGGTTCTAACCGGAGTGTGCATAGAAAATTTAAAACTGGTCACCGTGTCGAGCTGTGTTTGTTGAGTGATTAGTTGTGTTGTAATGTTATTGTTTACTGACTGAAGCAGTTTGTCTGCCAATTTTTGAATTGTTTCTTGATTGAAGTAATGTGTGTTAACACATCACTTGTTTGTGAGTTTCTGGCAGGATTTGGATTTTTCGAAATCTAATGCCACCTCGTAGAGACCCTACAGCCGGATCAGATAACTCCAACATGGAACGAGCGATTCAGGCTATAATAGAAATGGTGGTGGCCATGGCCCAGCAATCGGCTGCTGCGACCCAACAGTCTAATGCGATGGCCCAGCAGATGGCGGCTTTCACCCAAATAGAACTTGCGCAATGTGCAGAGAGCTGAGCGTAATGCTGAAGCAAGAGGATTGGTGGACTTTCGGAAGCACGACTCAACGAAGTTCTATGGCGAGCCAAACCTGGACAAAGCTGACTTATGGATGCAAGAGATCGAGAAGATCTTTGAGGCACTTCATTACCTAAACAATGTGAAGGTAGACTACGCCACTACTTTTTGCTAGGGGATGCTGAGTATTGGTGGAAGGGTGTGAAGTAAGCATCGACCGCGGAGCGTCGTGAGATAACCTGGGAGGTTTTCCACGGAAGATTTTTAGACAAGTATTTTCCTGACACAGCATGGGCGGAGAAAGAGCAGGAGTTTCTTCGACTACAGCAAGGCAGTATGACGGTGTCAGAATATGCTGCGAAGTTTGAATCACCTGCTAGGTACTTCAGTCTATTCCGCGACCAAACTGACCAAGGTTGGCTAAGTGAGAGATTTCAGAGGGGTTTAAGGTTTGATATTCAAAAGTCAGTGGTGTCACTAAGGATCAGGAATCTCCAAGAGTTGATCAACCGTTGCGTTGAGGTAGAAGGAGTTAGAAGCCACAAGAAGAAGACTAGCCAGCTGGACCGATGAGACCTCAGAGCATGGGACAGAGGTTTGCACAAAAGGGAAAGCAGAAGAAGAAGCCCTACAACCGACCCAAGGGAACAACAGCAGGGGACAGTATCGCCCGATGGCCCAGAACGTGAGGAGCGGAAGTCAGATTGGGACCGATGTGACCTGTTATCGTTGTGGAAGGCCAGGGCACTATGTAAGCAATTGTATCCAGAAAGAAGATGTGTGCTTTAACTGCAAGAAGCCGGGGCACTTTTCCAAGGATTGCCCGACACCTAAGGCTGAACCGGTAATGCACGCAGCGAAGGCTATAGGAAACACCCAATGGCTAATGGCAGAGTTTTCTGCATGAGTGGAGAAGAAGCAGAGCAGACTGATGACCTCATCCAAGGAGATTGTCAGATTGAGGGTAAATCCCTAACCGTTCTTTTTATTCTGCAACCCATTCCTTTATTTCCTCAGATTATGAGATCGCTTAAAGTTGATTGTGACTGCTTTACCATTCAAACTAGTAGTTACTACCCCAACTGCTAAAACCTTGGTTACCAACACTGCATGCCTTAATTGTGTAGTGGTCATTCAGCGTAGAAAATTTGTGGTTAATTTGGTCTGTTTACCACTTAAGGGTCTAGATGTCATTCTCGGGATGGATTGGTTGTCTCACCAACATGTCCTTTTGGACTGTGCCCAAAAAACCGTGGTTTTTCTCGACCTCGGAATCTCCAACTACCTATCTGTTAATCACAATGGTGTTTCATTGAAAGAGAAAACTCAGGAATACATGTACTTAGCTAGTTCAGAAGTTTCTCTGGAGCTCGAGTTGAAGAATGTTCCTATGGTCTGTGACTTTTTCGATGTTTTTCCAGAAGATGTGCTGGGATTACCGCCAGCAAGGGCAATCGAATTTTCCATTGATTTGCTTCTAGGAACAAGACCAATTTCGATAGCGCCCTATCAAATGTCACCAACCGAGATGAAAGAGTTAAAGTCTCAGATTGAGCACTTGGAGTCGAAGCAGTTCATACGACCAAGTGAGTCGCCATGGGGAGCCCCAATGTTGCTAGTGAAGAAGAAGGATGGGCGATCAAGAATGTGTGTGGATTATCGCCAACTCAACAAGGTTATTGTCAAGAATCGGTATCCGTTACCGCGTATCGATGATTTAATGGACCAACTACGAGGAGCTGCGATATTTTCCAAGATTGACTTGAAGCCAGGTTATCATCATATTCGAGTGAAGGAAGAGGATATTCCCAAGACCGCTTTCAGGACGAGATATGGTCACTACGAGTACTTAGTGATGCCATTTGGAGTGACGAACGCACCAGTAATGTTTATGGACTACATGAACAGGATCTTTCACCCATTCTTGGATCAGTTTATGGTAGTATTCATTGACGACATTTTGATTTACTTGAGGAGTAGAGAGGAGCACGAAGAGCATCTACATCAAGTATTGCAAATACTCTGAGAGAAGCAACTTTATGCTAACTGTAACATCCCAAATTCCCCAAGCCTAACTATTAGGAAATCCTAAGTGAAAACAAGATTTAATCCCTAAGGATTAAAAATAGTTCAAAGCCTTAATTTAGTAATTTAAAGTAAATTTGGAACTTAGGGGTAAAATGGTAATTTTACCCTAGAATTAAGGAAGTGTGGGCCTACTTATTCGTGAGTAGTATTTAATTAAATAATTTATCTGAGGTTCCTGTGTGGACCAAAGAATAAATTATTATAATAAAATAGGGACTTATTGGCTATTTTTAATAAATATAGGTTGTAGCCCCACCATACACCACTATCTCCTAGATCCCACCACATCTCACTCCCTCCTCCTCACTTACTCCCTCTCAGCGTGAATATTAAGCAGAAGAAGGAAGGAAACAAAATCAGAAAAGAGAAAAAAACAAGAAAGAAGAAAGGAAGGAAAGAAAGGGAAGAAGGAAGACGAGGAAGAGAAGAAGGTAGAGGCGAGAAGATAGGTGGCGACGGGAAGCGAACAGGCCGCGTCGGCCTGGGCCGCGACGGTGAGGGCTGGTATGAGCCACCACCCTTCATGGCGAGCAGCAGAATGCGAGGGAGGGGGGAGGCCGAGAGAGATAGCTGGAGAGAGAGAGTTGGACAGCGACTGAGAGAGAGAAGACCGGGGCTGAGGAAGGAGGAGATCACACGAGAGAGAAGAAGAAGAAGAACCGAACGTGGCTGAGAGACTGAGGGAGACAAAAATCGAATGGAAGAAGAAGAAGAGGACAGCCTTGCATGTGGGTTTTGATTGATGGAGAAGGTGAACAAGAGCTCAGAATCATGGAAGTGGATTTCTGGAGCTCAAATCCCTAACTTGGGATTATTCAGGTAACATAGACTTCCCCCAAAACCTTCCTTAGAGTGTGCTAGGTTTTATTATTAATTTTATTAGTTCAATAATTAGTTTATTAGTCATACTGAATGGTCTTGTATGGGGTTTGACTGAAATAGGGTTGATCACGCCCAACCCCCCTTAAACCAATGTTTGATGGTTGTTCTGTTGTGAGCTCCATCGAGCCTCATTCGGATTATTTATGTGATTGCTATGTTTGCTAAAATGTATGAATTAGATTCTGAATTGGCTCGACACCCGAGCTAGCCTATTTGTATGAGTTTGGGCTCCAAGACACTTATTTTAGGTGCAATGAATGACATATGATGAATTTAATCTTGTGAGTGTTGTCCTAGGTGTGAGGATTATTGTTCATGTTGCTGTTTAACCTAGAAGAGCTTGATTCCTAAATTTGTGAAATAACATGTTAAAAGTTCTATTAGTTTGGTCCCTTGTTGTGCCTTTGATTCATGATGCATTTATATGTAATTTTGTCTTGAAACTATTCCATTGGTGTTAGGATTGGTTTGGAAAGGATTTAGAATGAGGAACAAAGTTAGAAATGCAGGATTTTTGGACTAACAGGCCACCACGGCCGTGCCAGGAAGCACGGCCTGGCCATGTTTTGTTCTATTTGTGAAGGGAAATAGGGAATTGGAGGAGCACGGCCGTGCTCCCCTGGACATATTTTATTTTATTTTCTTTCTTCTTTACGCTTTTATGATGTATTGCTTATGTAATGGCTTAAAAAGAAAGAGGCTTAATACTAAAATTGAGGTCAGGGCTATATTAATAGACTTGTATTCAAAAAAAATAAAATAAGGGAAATGACGAATAAGGTTTGATGTCATGTATTACGAATTACATGTTTGGAATTGTCTGATTTGCATAGGCACTGATGGGTGATGTGGCATTGCGGGCTCACCAGTGGGGTAAGCCACTGGCCGACAATAAAGTTCAAGAACCCGGTGCGATAAAGAACACAATTACGTGATGTGGCATTGCGGGCTCACCAAAGGGGTAAGCCACCTGGCCGACAATAAAGTTTCGTAACCCGGTGCGATAAAGAACACAATTACATGATGTGGCATTGCGGGCTCACCAAAGGTAAGCCATCGGCCGATAAGAAAGTCCAATAACCCGGGTGTTGCGATAAAAGACTTACAAAAAGGCCCATTATGTTTGATTTGATTGTCTATGGAATGTTGGTTGTCCGAAGGTGCACCTAGGCGGCCGGTCTGTCGGTTGTGAATCCTTAGAAGCGTATTCCGATGGGGACTCCCTTGGTCGATCATCATAAATCGGATCATTGCTCAGTTGCAAATGAGTTTAGGTCCAAGGGGGTACATTCAAAATCAGAAACTTGTATGAATTATGTGATTGTATGTTATGTGTATGAATTATGTTACCTTGCAAATGAATGCTCTTGAAGCAAGTTATGTTGAGGTTGACTGAATGATTGAAGTTGATGTTAAGATTAGGCCACAGTATTATTATATGTTAAGTATATGTTGTCAGGGAGGATTTTCCATATGTAGCACACGCGTATGGCTAGAAACAACGGTAAAAGCATTTTTTTCTTCTAAGTCTATATTACTGAGTTTATATTACTGAGTTTTATAAACTCACCGTTGGGGCGTTGTTTTCAAGTACACTTGATGGAGGAGGTTCAGAGCACAAAGCGTGTTCGGTCTTGCCCTCGGCAAGACATTGAGTCACCGGATCACGAGTCAGAGTCCTTATCTCTAGGTTGAGTCCTTTGCAATTAGAAAATAATGTATAGGTTATATTTGTTTCATCTTGTGGTCTTTTTGTAAAAAGAGATGTAAATGATAGAGTTATTCTGCTTTTGAAACTCTGATAGATATATGTGTCATGTTTGGGTCTTTGAAATATTTCTTGCCAAGTCAAACAGGTCTTTTAAACAAGGTTTTATTTATATCTTAAGGTTGTTATATTTGAGAAAATTTTCCAGGTGAAGTTTTCAATCTTTAATTAGTAAGTAATCCCCTAATTAGAGTTAGGGTGTTACATTATGGTATCAGAGCAGTTCTGTAACACCTGAGGACGAGATCGACATCGTATTAGGACGACGTATCGAGACCTCGACCAAGACCTTGTGTCGAGATCCCATGACTAGATCGTTTGCCGAGATCTTTTGTCGAGCTGATGAGACCACGCACCACCGCCGAATCGAGGAGGTCGCGTGTCGAGTTGATGAAGTCGCTGCATCGAAATGATGAGGACGCAAGTCGAAGCCGAGGAGACCGCGTTCACGAACTCGTGTTAGAACCTTGCACGCTTGCACGAGCACTCTTGTCGACATCGTGTCGAGATGACACCTCGTATTATTTCGAACGCGTTACTCGGCGTTATTATTATATTGTTTGTAATTATTACATTGTCGGCTTGCCGCCGACCGACGCAGTAGGGTAATTATGAGAGGAACGAGTTAACGGGTAGATGATTGATGGGATTGGCATCTTATAGCCGGAGTTACGCTTATACCCCTTTTCTCGCCAAACCGTATACCACGACCGCTTCCCTCACACTCATTTCTCTTTTCTCTTCTTCTTCCTTCCTTCTCGCCTGTGTTTCGTTGTTTTCTTTAAAAATCTCCATCGACGAAACCGTGAGTTCCATCGAGATTCTGCACAAGCTTTCTTCATCAATTTTGTTCATCATCAACTTCTCGACCCATATCTTGTCTGATCGACCATCACCGTTGAGGTATGAAGAACAGATTTTCTTTCATCTGTGCTACTGTTTAGCGCTAATTCTTCTTCCATTTTTAACCAGTTTTATGCTTCCAAATCATGTCAAATTGATGGGTTTTCTTATTCACGATATTACCTATCTTTTTAACCGATTAATTGGGCTTGTAAAACAAAATTTCTTTCTCTGATTTCTGCAATCGGCAGTGCCCAGAAACCTCCATTTTTGGTTCGTTTCGATTTCTTGTTTTTCATTCGTTGCTTCTGATTATTGTTGTTGTCGATCTATCTGTTGAAGCATCAGATAACTTTTCATGAAATTTTGATCGAAATCCCTGACTTTGTGTTAGAGGAAAAATATCTTTCAGTTCTTGAGTATTATATTTTTCTGGGTTGTGGTTGAGTTTGGGGAAGAGAGAGCTAGATGTATTAGAACCCATGGATCGATCTGAGTTGTGTTTGTTTTAGGAAGTCTGATTCCCGAGATCGAGTGATTTCCGAATCGTGGTGTACGGGAAAGCGAATCCAAGGACGCGGAAGCAGCAGAATCCAGATCGAGGATTGTACGTGTCGAGGTCGACTGAAAGCGTACGTGTCGAAGTCGTTGTCGAGTTCGTTGAAGACAGCCGTGTCGAGATCGAGTAAGAGAAGTCGTTGTCGAGCTCTTAGAAGACAGCTGTGTCGAGGTCGTTGTCGAGCAGCATTAACTTGGAGTTCGGTAAGGGCGCTTCACATTTATACTTGTTATAGTATGTAAGGGCGCTTCACAGTAATACTTTCGTAGTATGCTAGCGTAAGGGCATTTCATATTCTACGTGGTTATGTTATTGTGTATGGATTTCCTGATTTGTGTCGAGCTTGAAATGTTGTGATATGATTGAGTTTTTGCATGTATTTAATATGTGATTGAATATATGTCGTGAAGTGTGTATTGCATGTTGAATTGCGTTTCTTCATGTCGAGCTTGCTCTTTTATTTGACATGCGGTTGAATATCTTGTGTTTAACTCTTTGAATATCGGATGCGGCGAATTGTTCATCGAGTGAGCGAGCTAGGTGAGTCGTATGACGTTTTTGAGCCGTGACCCGGATAACTGAGGGTGCTAGGTCCCCTTTTTGTTTACGGGAGATTGACTAGACGTCGCCACGCTACGGGACCTGAGTTGACTGTCCTAGGGAGAGCGAGGATCCCAAGGCTTCGGCTGGACTTTCCGACATACGGTACGGCGTGTGCATTCCGGAAAATTGTCGAGTCGAGAGAAAATGGATTTGTGAGTTGTGTCGAGTTTAGAGTGAGATGGTCGAGTCACGTCGGTGAATGTTATACCTTGCTGTGTGCTTATATTTATGTCGAGCTTATCTTAAATTGTTGAGAAGTTGACCCTTTCCCGTGGTGCCTTCAATCCATGACGGTTACCCAGGCGATGTCGAGGGCGCAGGTAACTCGACAGTAGACGATGCCGAGGAGGATCTCGACGAGGACCCGAGTGACGACCTCTATCTGTCGTGATTGTTTATTTGTTGGATGTTTGTTTTCTGAGGACTGTACTTGTTTTTCTTTTATGTTCGAGGTCGTGACCAGTTTGGGCAGTGTTGTGTTGTTGCTACAGGGTAGACTGGTGGTCTTACTTTTGGAGCAGCCCCCTGCGTGGGAGTCTGCCGGAAGTACCCCCAGGGTATGATTACTCTTTTGAAGTCGTCGTACCTTAGGTGTATTTTCTTTACACATTTGCTACTCTGTATTTTGTATACATTATTATTTCGAGTGATATATATATGTGTATGTTATGCATGTATGTTTTATTAGAATTTAAGTCTTGTGTCTTAGTTGCACCATGTTTCGAAAAGCTGTAATTACTCTGATGTGCACGAGTTGGTTTTAAAAAAAAAAAAACATATCGTATTTTTAAAAAGGCACAAGAGTTTTGTTTTTAAAACACATCTCATATAGGTTTATGTTGAGCTTGGTGTGTTGAGCTCGGTAACTCGAGCTCGGTAGCGGTCCGGAAACGGGTCGTTACACTGTTGGTATCAGAGCAGTTCGGTTCTGACCGAGCTGTGCATAGGAATTTGGACTGGTCACTATGTCGGGTTATGTGTGTTGGGTACCTAGTTGTATTGTGTTGATTGCTGTTTGATTAAGTGAAGCACTTATTGCTTGAGAAATTGTTTGAACTGTTTCTTGATTGAAGCAGTGTGTTTTAACACATCCTTGTTGTGAGATTCTGACAGGGTTTTGAACTTTGTGGAATCTAATGCCACCTCGTAGGAATACGACATCTGCAACCGAGAACGTCGACATGGAACGAGCTATTCAAGCTATGACCGAGATGGCGGCAGCCATGGCTCAACAATCACCGCCAGAACTCAACAGTTAACGCGATGGCTCAACAGACGGCAGCGTTAACTCGCCAGAACTTGCAAAGAACAAAGAACGAGCGAACAAAATGTCAAGCGAGAGGATTGCCCGACTTCAGGCAGCAGGATCCAACGAAGTTCTACGGTGAACCAAATCCGGATAAAGCTGATCTTTGGATGCAAGAGATAGAGAAGATCTTTGAGGCACTTCATTGCGGGACAACGTGAAGGTCGACTATGCCACCTACTTACCGCTAGGAGACGCAGAGTATTGGTGGAGAGGAGTGAAGCAAGCGCTTATAGCGTAACATCGCGAGATGACCTGGGAGCTTTTTCGTGAAAGGTTCTTGGACAAGTACTTCCCGGATCGCACGAGCCGAGAAGGAGCAGGAATTTCTTCAATCGCAAGAAGGCAACTCGACGGTGTCCGAGTATGCGCCAAGTTCGAATCGTTGGCAGGTATTTCACCCATTTCGTGACCGAAGTTGACCAGAGATGGTTGAGTGAGAGATTCCAACGGATTGAGATTCGACATTCGTAGTCGATAGTGTCGCTGAGGATCGTAAATCTCCAAGAGCCGATTGATCGATGTGTCGAAGTAGAAGGAGTGAGGAGCCACAAGAAGAAGACTGTTGTGGGCGACCGGTGAGACCCAGTGCGGGCGTAGATTTGCACGTAAAGGAAACTACCGCAGAAGAGGCCTTACGACCAGACCTCGGGGAACGACAACAGGGACAGATCGTCCGATGACCCAAGTACCGAGGAGTGGAGGTCGGACCGGTGTCGAGGTGATTTGCTACCGATGTGGAAAGCCGACATTACGCGAGTAATCAGACTCGTAAGGAGGAGGTGTGTTTCAATTGCAAGAAGCCAGGGCATTTTGCTAAGGATTGTCCTACACCTAAAGTCGAACCGACGATGCTTGCGGCAAAGGCCAAAGGGAAGCGTCAAGTGGCTAAAGGCGGAGTTTTCTGCATGAGTGGCGAGGAAGTCGATCGAGCCGATGATCTTATCCAAGGTGAATGTGAGATCGAGGGTAAATCCTTATCCGTTCTTTTTGATTCGTGCAACCCATTCCTTTATTTCTTCGATTGTGTGAACCTTTTGAACTTGACTGTGATCGCTTACTGCTCAAATTAGTAGTTACAACCCCAACCGCTAAAACCTTAGTCACAAACACCGCATGTCTTAATTGTGTAGTGATTATTCGTAATAGAAAGTTTGTGGTCAATTTGGTTTGTTTGCCTCTTAAGGGCTTAGATGTCATCCTCGGGATGGATTGTTTGTCACACCACCATGTCCTTGGACTGTGCCCGTAAACTGTAATTTTTCCGGACTGGAGTCTCCAATTATCTTTCACGAACGTATTGGAGTTTCTTTGAAAGAAGGAACTAGGGAATACATGTATCTAGCTAGTTCGGAAGTTTTCCAGCAGATCGACGTGAAGAATGTTCCAAAGGTGTGTGATTTTGAGGACGTTTTCAGAGACGTGCCAGGATTACCACCAAGACGAGGTCGAAGTTCTCCATCGACCGATTCCAGGAACAGACCGATTTCCAAAGCGCCGCATGTGATGTCTCCGCCGAGATGAAAGAGTCAAGTCCCGGATCGAACACTGGAGTCGAAGCAATTCATACGACCGAGCGTGTCACCGTGGGGAGCTCCAGTGTTGTTGGTTAAGAAGAAGGATGGACGATCAAGGCCGTGGCGTGGACTATCGCGAGCTCAACAAGGTTACCGTGAAGAACCGCTATCCGCTGCCACGTATTGACGACTTGATGGACCAACTTCGTGGAGCGGCGATCTTTTCCAAGATAGACTTGAAGTCGGGCTACCATCAGATTCGCGTGAAGGAGGAAGATGTCGCCAAAACAGCTTTCAGGACTAGATACGGTCACTACGAGTATTTGGTGATGCCGTTTGGAGTGACGAATCGCCAGTGTGTTTATGGACTACATGAACAGGATTTTCCATTCGCTTTTGGATCGGTTCGTTGTAGTGTTCATCGACGACATATTGATTTACTCGAGGAACCGAGAAGAGCACGCAGAACACCTATGTCGAGTACTACGGATATTACGAGATAAGCAACTCTATGCCAACCTGCCAAGTGTGAATTTTGGCTTCAAGAGGTGAATTTTCTTGGTCACGTGATTTCCGCAGAAGCGGATAGTCGTGGATCCAACTAAGATTGAGGCGGTGATAGCATGGGAACAAATTTAAGGCGATTACCGAGATCAGAGTTTTGTCGGCTTAGCGTGCTATTACCGAAGATTCATTGAAGGTTTCTCGAAGATTGTCGCGCCTCTTTACACGATTAACGAGGAAGGATCAACCTTTGCTTGGGCCAGGAGTGTGAAGCCGATTTTCAACGATTGAAGGAGCTTTTGACGACAATACGCTGTCTGATTTTGCCTCAACCGTAAGAGCCTTTCGAGGTGTATTGTGATGCGTCACACCAGGGATTGGGATGCGTCTGATGCAACATCGGAAGGTGGTCGCGTATGCTTCAAGACAACTTAAGATTCACGAGAGGAACTATCCTACTCACGACTTGGAGCTAGCGGCAGAGTTTTTCTTCAAGATATGGAGGCACTACCTTTACTGAGCACTCTTATCGCTTTCAACGATCACAAGAGCTTGAAGTACTGCTCGACCGTAAAGAGCTCAACATGCGCCAACATAGATGGACGAATTTCTCAAGGACTACGACTTTACGTTGGAATACCATCCCGGTAAGGCTAACGTAGTAGCGCATGCGCTGAGCAGAAGAGCGCTTTAACCTCGGTGAATGATGATCAAGGAGTTGGAGATGCTCGAGAAGTTCCGAGATTTGAAGTCGAGTGTCGAAGTTTCACCGGAAGCCGAGATTTGGTATGCTTACTATCTCTAACAGATTGTTGGACGAGATCCGAGACCAGCAAGTTCATGACGAGCTTCGCAAGAGAAGATTCGATTGATAAGCGCAAGGAAGCGGCGAATTTCAGGTCGGAGCGGACGACATCTTGAGGTGCAATGGCCGAGTGTGCGTACCTAACGATCCGAGCCGAGGAAGTTGATTCTCGACGAGCGCATAAGAGCAACTTTAGTATTCATCCCTGAGTTACGAAGATGTATCAAGACTTGAAGAAGCATTTTTGGTGGTCCTGAATGAAGAAGCAAGTGGCGTAGTACGTAGCTTCATGTTTGGCGTGTCGAAGCGAAGGTGGAGCACCAACGACCTGCAGGAATGCTCTGATAAATCGCTGACGTGCCGGTATGGAAATGGGACAAGATTTCCATGGATTTCGTTGTAGGTTTGCCGAAGACGCCAGAAGAATGATTCGATTTGGGTGATCGTCGACCGATTGACCAAATCTGCTCATTTCTTACCAAAGGAGGTCGACATACAACGTGGAAAAGTCGACCGAGATCTACATCAGCGGAGATAGTACGACTTCATGGAATACCCTTCGATCGTGTCGGACCGAGATCCGGTTCACGCCTCATTTTTGGAGGGAATTGCAAGGAGCGATGGGAACCGAGCTCGAGCTTAGCTCGGCATATCATCCACGCATCGACGGTCGACCGAGAGAACGATCCAATCGCTTGAAGATTTGTTGCGAGCTTATACGTTAGATCACCGAGGAAGTTGGGACGACGCCTTACCATTGGTGGAGTTCACCTACAACAACGCTTCCATGCAGTATTGGGATGGCACCTTTTGAAGCGCCGTATGGACGGAAATGTCGACGCCTCTTTGTTGGTACCAGGACGGCGAGCGAACCGTCGAGGACCAGATATGATCCAGCCGGACTACCGAGAAGATCCGTTTGATCGAGAGATCGGATGCGAACATCTCAAAGTCGGCCGTAAGAGTTATGCGCACCAACGACGCCGACCACTCGAGTTCGAGGAAGGAGAACATGTATTTCTTAGAGTCACCCCCACTCATCGGAGTTGGTCGAGCGATCAAATCCAAGAAACTTACCCCTAAATTCATTGGACCTTACCGCATTCTTCGTCGATTGGTCCAAAGGGCATATCGATTGCCTTACCCCCATTCTTGTCGAACATCCACGACGCCTTCCACGCCTCACAATTGCGGAAGTATGTTTCCGACCCTTCTCATGTCATCGAACCGGATGTGATTCAACCGAAGGGACGACCTATCTTTTGAAGCGCCACCGAAGAATCGTTGATCGGAAAGCCAAACAATTCGAACAAAGAGATTCAACTTGTCAAAGTTGTGTGGGATCAAGACGGGAGATGCGACTTGGGAGCTGGAGGAGAAGATGAAGACTCGGTACCCTGAACTTTTCTCGAGGTAAGAATCTTATTTGCAATTTCGAGGACTAAATTTTTTAGAGGAGAGATTGTAACACCTGAGGACGAGATCGACATCGTATTAGACGACGATCGAGACCTCGACCAAGACCTTGTGTCGAGATCCCGTGACTAGATCGCTTGCGAGATCTTTGTCGAGCCGATGAGACCACGCACCACCACCGAATCGAGGAGGTCGCGCGGTCGAAGTTGATGAAGTCGCTGCATCGAAAGCGATGAGGACGCAAGTCGAGCCGAGGAGACCGCGTTCACGAACTCATGTTAGAACCTTGTGCGCTTGCACGAGCACTCTTGTCGACATCGTGTCGAGATGACACCTCGTATTATTTGAACGTTACTCGGCGTTATTATTATATTGTTTGTAATTATTACATTGTCGGCTTGCCGTTGACCGGCCAAGCAGTAGAGGGTAATTATGAGAGGAACGAGTTAACGGGTAGATGATTGATGGGATTGGCATCTTATAGCTGGAGTTACGTTTATACCCCTTTTCTCGCCAGTGTATACCACGGCCGCTTCCTCACACTCATTTCTCTTTTCTTCTTTCTTCCTTCCTTCGCTCGTGTTTCGTTGTTTTCTTTAAAAATCTCCATCGACGAAACCGTGAGTTCCATCGAGATTCTCGCACGCTTTCTTCATCAATTTTGTTCATCATCAACTTCTCGACCCATATCTTGTCTGATCGACCATCACCGTTGAGGTATGAAGAACAGATTTTCTTTCATCTGTGCTACTGTTTAGCGCTAATTCTTCTTCCATTTTTAACCAGTTTTATGCTTCCAAATCATGTCAAATTGATGGGTTTTCTTATTCACGATATTACCTATCTTTTTAACCGATTAATTGGGCTTGTAAAACAAAATTTCTTTCTCTCGATTTACGCAATCGGCAGTGCCCAGAAACCTCCATTTTTGGTTCGTTTCGATTTCTTGTTTTTCATTCGTTGCTTCTGATTATTGTTGTTGTCGATCTATCTGTTGAAGCATCAGATAACTTTTCATGAAATTTTGATCGAAATCCCTAACTTTGTGTTAGAGGAAAAATATCTTTCAGTTCTTGAGTATTATATTTTTCTGGGTTGTGGTTGAGTTTGGGGAAGAGAGAGCTAGATGTATTAGAACCCATGGATCGATCTGAATTGTGTTTGTTTTAGGAAGTCTGATTCAGAGATCGAGTGATTTCAGAATCGTGGTGTACGGAAAGCGAATCCAAGGACGCCAAGCGCAGAATCCAGATCGAGGATCAGACGCGTGTCGAGGTCGATCGAAAGCGTCGCGGTCGAAGTCGTTGTCGAAGTTCAAGAAGATGACCGTGTCGAGATCGAGTAAGAGAAGTCGTTGTTGAGCTCTTAGAAGACAGCTGTGTCGAGGTCGTTGTCGAGCAGCATTAACTTGGAGTTCGGTAAGGGCGCTTCACATTTATACTTGTTATAGTATGTAAGGGCGCTTCACAGTAATACTTTCGTAGTATGCTAGCGTAAGGGCATTTCATATTCTACGTGGTTATGTTATTGTGTATGGATTTCCTGATTTGTGTCGAGCTTGAAATGTTGTGATATGATTGAGTTTTTGCATGTATTTAATATGTGATTGAATATATGTCGTGAAGTGTGTATTGCATGTTGAATTGCGTTTCTTCATGTCGAGCTTGCTCTTTTATTTGACATGCGGTTGAATATCTTGTGTTTAACTCTTTGAATATCGTGATCTGGCGAATTGTTCATCGAGTGAAGCGAGCTAGGTGAGTCGTATGACGTTTTGAGCCGTGACCGGATAATCGAGGGTGCTAGGTCCCTTTTTGTTTACGGAGATTGACTAGACGTCGCCACGCCACTGACCTGAGCCGATCAGCCCTAGGGAGAGCGAGGATCCCAAGGCTTTGGCGACTTTCCGACATACTATGCAGCGTGTGCATTCCGGAAAATTGTCGAGTCGAGAGAAAATGGATTTGTGAGTTGTGTCGAGTTTAGAGTGAGATGGTCGAGTCACGTCGGTGAATGTTATACCTTCTTTGTGTGCTTATATTTATGTCGAGCTTATCTTAAATTGTTGAGAAGTTGACCCTTTCCCGTGGTGCCTTCAATCCATGACGGGTACCCAGGCGATGTCGAGCGCGGGTAACTCGGCGATGAAGCGATGCCGAGGAGGACCTCGACGAGGACCCGAGTGACGACCTCTATCTGTCGTGATTGTTTATTTGTTGGATGTTTGTTTTTCTGAGGACTGTACTTGTTTTTCTTTTATGTTCGAGGTCGTGACCAGTTTGGGCAGTGTTGTGTTGTTGCTCTGAGGGTAGACCGTGGTCTTACTTTTGGGCAACTGCGTGGGAGTCTGGAAGTACCCCAGGGTATGATTACTCTTTTGAAGTCGTCGTACCTTAGGTGTATTTTCTTTACACATTTGCTACTCTGTATTTTGTATACATTATTATTTCGAGTGATATATATATGTGTATGTTATGCATGTATGTTTTATTAGAATTTAAGTCTTGTGTCTTAGTTGCACCATGTTTCGAAAAGCTGTAATTACTCTGATGTGCACGAGTTGGTTTTAAAAAAAAAAAAAACATATTGTATTTTTAAAAAGGCACAAGAGTTTTGTTTTTAAAACACATCTCATATAGGTTTATGTTGAGCTTGGTGTGTTGAGCTCGGTAACTCGAGCTCGGTATATTGAGCTCGGTAGCGGTCCGGAAACGGGTCGTTACAAGTTCGACCCTCTCGGACTGTGAATCAGTTGAGTCTAGAGGTGATCCGGTTTAGGAAAGAGTCAGTTATGTCTGTAAGTCCGAGTTTTCTGAGTTCTTTTGGTGAATTATTGAGGTAGGCCACCTCAAGGATTCATTAAAAGAATGAGGAGGATAAAGATTTGCAGGGAATACTAGAGGCATGTACTCTTTCGCGAGACATTCTCATATATGTAATTACTCCTAAATACAGTTTCAGATTCCGTAATGATCGTCTAGTAGTAGTTCAGGTCGTGAAGGATTTCAGCCACTCTGGCCTGCCTAAGTCCACGGAATGCATGTCGGTTAGCTGAGCCGTGGCCACGTTAAACTCTGCTACCACTGGAAGCTCATTACGAAAGTTCTGGAAGAACGAATTTGATGATCAAAGTAGTTACGGGACTACGAGAGTATTATGGGATATTCTTGGAGAAACCTCAACCTTTGTGATATATTAGATATTTTGGTATTTGATAAACAATAATGATTCAAGAATTGGAAAGTATTTTCTTATAATATAAAAGTGTTAGTATTGAAAGATTTGATCTAATTTTTAGTTCTTGGTTGCATTCATTTTCTGATTCTATTTCAGGTTATTCTGTTCATGTTATTCATTCCTGATGGTAGGGTCTTGGTACTGCTATAGAATGCATCCCTTGCAATAGACTAGAATTTGATGTTGCTCTTAACATGCAATGCATATAGCTTTTGTATACTATTTGTAATGTATTATCTAATCCATAATTATTTTTCTTAAAAAGAAAGAGATTCTTCTATTTTCACTATGTTACTGCTGCTACCAACCAACTGTTGTGCCGGTTGTTGATGAATGAGTAAATATTGGACCTAGATCACCTTCACTTTCGAGTATCTAGTTTTTACCCATATATGCAAAGTTACTTGGGTTTTATGCCCTTTGAAACTGCATTCTCCTTGTCTCTGACCATAATGATTGAAACTTCTATTTGATGTAGTTGTGCTTGGAGCCATCAATCCATTTATTAGAGACTCTTTAATTTCTATTCTATATATGCTAGTCCTAAAGTCACATGAGAAAATAATGACAGATGATGTTGGTATGACTTGGTCCTTGAGATGGGAAATTACTGCATGCAGGATAGTTTTATTCCTTATTTTCTTCTTGGTTAGGATTTGTATACTAGTTCTAGTTTCACATGGAAGCCATTCGTGGGGAAGCTTAAGTAAATTTTAGATTTGTCGTACTGTTTTTTCTTATTTCCCAAGAAAAACTTATCAATGATTAATTATGGTTTAGGAAGGAAAAAAAAAGATTGAAAAAAGTGTCTATAATCTGCTCTAATAAATATAAACATAATTATCATGTGCTTGTACTAAAGTATATTTGGTTTGTAGTAGATTACATATTGTATTTTTCACTCACTTGTTGTGTTGATTCTGTTATCAAAATCTTTCATGGAATTAAACTGGATGATTTTATTTATGTCGTGTAATTGATACATATGTGTATGCATGTTAAATATAGTGTTGCATAGCCTTGAAAGTCCTGTATCAATCTGTTTAGAGTTAAAGCACAATAATAGCAGGAGCAATGAACTGTATGACAAGTGATTTTTTTGTTATTAGGTGGTTAATATTGTGTTCTCATAATGAATAAAATCAGTCGCTTTGTTTTGGGATGGGATGGTGACAAGCGTTTTGACGATTCTAATGTGTGATGCATGAAATTGAATGTTTATGTAGTTGATTGGCTTAAAAATTTGAGTTAGAACCTATCATATACTTATGGGATATGCCTGGAAGCTTGAATAGTTTGCTGATAGTAATTATGTTGTTTTTGCTTGAAGTTTCATAGCCTATTGTGCATGAAATACTTGTTATTTGAAGATGAAGGATTGGGTGATTAGATATCTTCAATGAAAAGTCTGTTTCTGTTTGGAATTACTGGGAATTATCGAATTGCAATTTTCACATGGGACCACTTGGAGATGATTTATATGTGTGTTAGGATCTTCCACATTAAATTTTGTAATTTTTGGATAAGTTTGAGATTTATGATTTAGTAGCCGTGAACTAATTTCTCTCGCTTGGTTTTTCATGTGATTGATTTCAACTCCATCCATGAATAGATTACATACTTACATGAAACATGGAGGTTTTAGAAGCATCCACCGATATTTGTCATGATGCTTGAGTTAGAATGTATGCTTCCTTAATGTTCAACTTGCATAGACCTTTTATGCTCATCAATTCGAGAACCAAGCATGCATTGTGTTTCTAAGCATGATAAATGTGTATATGTGTATATGTATATGTATGCCTTTACATGGATTGATGCTCACACTTGAATATTAAGATAAGATAATGGTTAAATGGAAATTTAGAATGTTTGTTTAAATACATATGGATATGTATATGTAATGGAGTTAAATGTGGTAGGGTCTGGTGTTGTTCGTGAGTTATATGCGAGTTCATCCATTTTCCTATGTTTGAAACTTGACTTAATTGTGTCTTGAATTCCATTTAAATATGTTCAAGTGGTTTCAAATCACCATCCGATTTGGATCTAAGTTAAAAAAGTGCTCTTTGAAATTCTTATTGCATGATTTTGAATTAGGTGCTGCCTATTATTTGTGTAATTGATTTTAGTTCACCTATATCCCGCAGATGTACTGAGAGTCTTAATCCTCCATATTGTGTTAGCGACCAGAGCTTATGTCAGGAAGTTGCTAGAGTTACCTAGAATGTTACGAACCTGAGAAGAGAGACGATTCTGAAGCAGGAAATGCGAAGGTCACTTTGGATATAGTGAGCTTAAATCTTGTGGTAGCTTGACGTAGTTGCCTTAGAACCTATGACCCTGCACTGTTTGAATTATTGTGACCGTCTATTACAATAGCATCTAGAATTGATAAGTAAGAACTCTTAGCTGTGAGGTTTCGATCAATTCGGGATGGGTGTTCGTAATCGTTTAGGTTCAACACTTGTTAATTAATCAAGATTGTTGGATCTAACCATTATGGATGGATCCTAGGTTGATTGGGAGCCTCGAAGCCTCTAGAGAACCTATAGCACTTTCGTGTCAGAACACCTTAGTAACTTCCGAAGCAATAAAGGGATGACGTAAAACCAGACTTGTAAATACCTCAGTTATAATTAGGTAACCTTGAAGTTGGGTAAGCCCTAGTTTGTTAAGAAACTTTAAGCCGCCTAGGCATAGTGACCTTAGCGAGATACCTAGCCTAAGGAAAGGTATTAGTCACAGCTAAATCACCGGAAATTCGAGGACGTTAATGTCAACGCTAGATTCAATAGTCAGTGTGTGAAGTGATCCTGTTGGCCAATCACAAACTCTGTCTTGATTTAATAAGCCTCTTATTAGGAATAAGGCTTAATTTGTGATCAGTTAACTAAATCACCGAATTATCCGTATATTCGACCTATAGTAGCCATTAATTTCTTTTCGAGATTTCGACTATTTAGAATAATCAGGAAACGAAACTGCTTATTTGAAGTAGAGTAGGATTAGAGTTCGCAGTGAAAGCACAGGAAGTAGAACCTGCGTGAGGATCATGTTAGATAGAAAGGCGAATTTTGGGGACAAAATTCCTAAAAGGTGGGGAGTAATGTAACATCCCAAATTCCCCAAGCCTAACTATTAGGAAATCCTAAGTGAAAACGAGATTTAATCCCTAAGGATTAAAATATAGTTCATAGCCTTAATTTAGTAATTTAAAGTAAATTTGGAACTTAGGGGTAAAATGGTAATTTTACCCTAGAATTAAGGAAGTGTGGGACTACTTATTCGTGAGTAGTATTTAATTAAATAATTTATCTGAGGTTCCTGTGAGGACCAAATAATAAATTATTATAATAAAATAGGGAGTTATTGGCTATTTTTAATAAATACAGGTTGTAGCCCCACCATACACCACTATCTCCTAGATCCCACCACATCTCACTCCCTCCTCCTCACTTACTCCCTCTCAGCGTGAATATTAAGCAGAAGAAGGAAGGAAACAAAATCAGAAAAGAGAAAAAAAAAAAAAACAAGAAAGAAGAAAGGAAGGAAAGAAAGGGAAGAAGGGAGACGAGGAAGAGAAGAAGGGAGAGGCGAGAAGAAAGGTGGCGACGGGAAGAGAAGAGGCCGCGACGGTGAAAGCTGGTGGCGGAGCCACCACCCTTCATGGCGAGCAGCAGAATGCGAGGGAGGGGGGAGGCCGAGAGAGATAGCTGGAGAGAGATAGTTGGACAGCGACTGAGAGAGAGAAGACCGAGGCTGAGGAAGGAGGAGATCACACGAGAGAGAAGAAGAAGAAGAAGAAAAAGAACGAGCGTGGTGAGAGGCGAGGGAGACAAAAATCGAATGGAAGAAGAAGAAGAAGAGGACAGCCTTGCATGTGGGTTTTGATTGATGGAGAAGGTGAACAAGAGCTCAGAATCATGGAAGTGGATTTCTGGAGCTCAAATCCCTAACTTGGGATTATTCAGGTAACATAGACTTCCCCCAAAACCTTCCTTAGAGTGTGCTAGGTTTTATTATTAATTTTATTAGTTCAATAATTAGTTTATTAGTCATACTGAATGGTCTTGTATGGGGTTTGACTGAAATAGGGTTGGACGGCTACCCCCAACCCCCCTTAAACCAATGTTTGATGTTTGTTCAGTTATGGGCTCCATTGAGCCTCATTCGGATTATTTATGTGATTGCTATGTTTGCTAAAATGAATGAATTAGATTCTGAAATGGCTCGACACCCGAGCTAGCCTATTTGTATGAGTTTGGGCTCCAAGACACTTATTTTAGGTGCAATGAATGACATATGATGAATTTAATCTTGTGAGTGTTGTCCTAGGTGTGAGGATTATTGTTGATGTTGCTGTTGAACCTAGAAGAGCTTGATTCCTAAATTTGTGAAATAACACGTTAAAAGTTCTATTAGTTTGGTCCCTTGTTGTGCCTTTGATTCATGATGCATTTATATGTAATTTTGTCTTGAAACTATTCCATTGGTGTTAGGATTGGTTTGGAAAGGATTTAGAATGAGGAACAAAGTTAGAAATGCAGGATTTTTGGACTGACAGCCACCACTACCGCAGTTGTGAAGCACGGCCTGGCCGTGTTTTGTTCTGTTTGTGAAGGGAAATAGGGAATTGGAGGAGCACGGCCGTGCTCCCCTGGACATATTTTATTTTATTTTCTTTCTTCTTTACGCTTTTATGATGTATTGCTTATGCAATGGCTTAAAAAGAAAGAGGCTTAATACTAAAATTGAGGTCAAGGCTATATTAATAGACTTGTATTCAAAAAAAAAAAAATAAGGGAAATGATGAATAAGGTTTGATGTCATGTATTATGAATTACATGTTTGGAATTGTCTGATTTGCATAGGCACTGATGGGTGATGTGGCATTGCGGGCTCACCAATGGGGTAAGCCACTGGGCTGGACAATAAAGTTCAGTAACCCGGGTGCGATAAAGAACACAATTACGTGATGTGGTATTGCGGGCTCACCAGTGGGGTAAGCCACTGGGCTGGACAATAAAGTTTAGTAAACCGAGTGCGATAAAGAACACAATTACGTGATGTGGCATTGCGGGCTCACCAGTGGGGTAAGCCACTGGGCTGGACAGTAAAGTCCAGTAACCCGGGTGTTGCGATAAAAGACTTACAAAGAGGCCCATTATGTTTGATTTGATTGTTTATGGAATGTTGGTTGTCCGAAGGTGCACCTAGGAGGCTGGTCTGTCGGTTGTGAATCCTTACAAGCGTATTCCGACGGGGACTCCCTTGGTCGATCATCATAAATTGGATCATTGCTTAGTTGGAAATGAGTTTAGGTCCAAGGGGGTACATTCAAAATCAGAAACTTGTATGAATTATGTGATTGTATGTTATGGGTATGAATTATGTTACCTTGCAAATGAATGCTCTTGAAGCAAGTTATGTTGAGGTTGACTGAATGACTGAAGTTGATGTTAAGATTAGGCCATAGTATTATTATATGTTAAGTATATGTTGTCAGGGAGGATTTTCCATACGTAGCACACGCGTGTGGCTGGAAACAACGGTAAAAGCATTTTTTTCTTCTAAGTCTAAATTACTGTGTTTTATAAACTCACCGTTGGGGCGTTGTTTTCAGGTACACTTGATGGAGGAGGTTCAGAGCACAAAGCGTGTTCGGTCTTGCCCTCGGCAAGACATTGAGTCACCGGATCACGAGTCAGAGTCCTTATCTCTAGGTTGAGTCCTTTGCAATTAGAAAATAATGTATAGGTTATATTTGTTTCATCTTGTGGTCTTTTTGAAAAAAGAGATGTAAATGATAGAGTTATTCCGCTTTTGAAACTCTGATAGATATATGTGTCATGTTTGGGTCTTTGAAATATTTCTTGCCAAATCAAACAAGGTTTTATTTATATCTTAAGGTTGTTATATTTGAAAAAATTTTCCAGGTGAAGTTTTCAATCTTTAATTAGTAAGTAATACCCTAATTAGAGTTAGGATGTTACATTAACCTTTCTACGTGTGAATTCTGGCTTGAAGAGGTGAATTTTCTCGGACATGTGATAACTAGAGATGGAATAGTTATGGATCCAGCTAAGATAGAAGCTGTGTTAGCATGGGAACAGCCGAAGACCGTGCGATGTATATCAGAAGCTTCATGGGTTTAGCAGGCTATTACCGGAGATTTATCGAAGGTTTTTCGAAGGTTATCGCACCACTCACACGACTTATAAGGAAGGATCAACCATTTGCTTGGACTGAAGAGTGTGAATCCAGTTTTTAGAAACTGAAGGAGCTTTTGACAATAGCACCTGTTTTGATTCTGCCCTAACCAGAAGAACCTTACGAGGTTTATTGCGATGCGTCACACCAAGGATTAGGATGCGTGCTGATGTAACATAGTAAAGTTGTGGCTTATGCTTCGAGACAGCTTAAGATTCAAGAGAGGAATTACCCTACGCACGATTTGGAGCTTGCTGTAGTGGTTTTCGCACTAAAGATTTGGAGGCACTACCTTTATGGGAGCACATTTACCGTGTACAGCGACCACAAGAGCTTGAGGTACTTATTCGATCAGAAGGAGCTCAACATGCGGCAGCGAAGATGGACATAATTTCTGAAGGACTACGACTTTACTTTGGAATACCATCCAGGGAAGGCGGACGTGGTAGCTGATGTACTAAGCAGGAAAAGCATTTTAGTTTCAACAATGATGATCAAGGAGTTGGAGATGCTAGAAAAGTTTCGAGACTTGCAGTTGAGCGTGGAAGTGTCACCAGGAAAGCTGAAGTTTGGAATGCTCACCATATCTAGCGGATTATTGGAGGAGATTAAGGAACAGCAGACTCATGACAAGCTAATTCAAGAAAAGGTTGAGCTTATAGCGCGAGGAAAAGCAACATAGTTCAAGGTTGGAGTAGACAGCATCTTGAGATGCGATGGGCGTGTTTGTGTACCCAACGTAGCTGAGCTGAGGAAGTTGATTCTCGACGAGGCACATAAGAGTGGTTTGAGTATTCATTCGGGAGTTACGAAGATGTATCAGGACTTAAAGAAGCATTTTTGATGGCCAGGAATAAAGAAACAAGTGGCGGAGTATGTGGCTTCCTGTTTAACTTATCAAAAAGCAAACGTAGAACATCAGCAACCAGTAGGGATGCTACAACCGCTCGATGTACCAGTGTGGAAGTGGGATAGCATTTCTATGGATTTCGTCGTGGGATTGCCGAGGATGCAGAAAAGGCATGACTCGATTTGGGTGATCGTCGACCGATTAACTAAATCGGCACATTTCTTGCCAGTGAGATCGACAAACAACGTAGAGAATCTGACAGAGATTTGCATTGCAGAGGTTGTGCGTACATGGTGTACCTTCTTCTATCGTTTCCGATCGAGACCCAAAGTTCACATCTCACTTTTGGAGGGAACTACAAGAAGCAATGGGAACTAAACTCAAACTTAGCTCATCGTATTACCCCCATCCGGCCGGTCGAGGCCAGAAAACGATTCAATCCTTTGGAAGATTTATTACGAGCATGCACATTGGATCACAGAGGGAGTTGCGACGATGTTTTACCGCTAGTGGAGTTCACCTATAACAACAGTTTCCACGCGAGTATTGGTATGGCACCGTATGAAGCGTTGTATGGATGTAAGTGTCAGACACCTCTTTGTTGGTACCAGAATGGCGAGAGTTCTATCGTGGGACCAGACATGATCCAGCAGACTACTGAGATGATCCGACTGATCATAGATAGGATGCGGACGTCTCAGAGTCGACAGAAGAGCTACGCAGACCAGGGACGCCGACCACTGGAGTTTGAAGAAGGAGAGAAAGTATTTCTCTGAGTTACCCCTATTACTGGAGTTGGTCGAGCGATCAAATCCAAGAAACTTACTCCTAAATTCATTGGACCCTACCAGATTCTTCGTCATATTGGTCCAGTAGCCTATCAAATTGCCTTGCCATCTTTCTTATCAAATATTCATGACGTCTTTCACATCTCACAATTGCAGAAGTATGTTTTCGACCCTTCTCATGTTATCGAACCGGATATGATTCAACTGAAGGACGACCTATCTTTTGAAGTGTCACCTACAAAGATTGTAGACCGAAAGACTAAGCAGTTAAGGAACAAGGAGATTCAACTGGTCAAGGTTGTGTATGACCAGAAGGCTGGAGATGCAACGTGGAAGTTGGAAGAGAAGATGAAGAACCAGTATCTAGAAACTTTTTGCGGTACGTATGTCACCTGTAGTTTTGAGGACGAAACTAATTTTAGAGGGAGAGTATTGTAACACCCGTATTTTTACGATACGATTATTAGCGTTATTATATTAACTGTCGTATTTATGCTATAATAAGTAGTTGCATGTTCTCTAAGTAAGTGATTTAAATAAATCAAGAGCTAAATATAATTGAGAATTAATATTTTATATTAGTTCGTGATTTGGATATTGTCGAAAAATTCTAAACGAAGTTTCATCGCACTGAATCATCAGGCGGTTTTGCCATGAGATAAAACTTCAAATGAACCTCGAACTCGATGAGAATCGAATCGTAACTTGCCGTGATTTTTTTTAGTATTTCATATGATTTTAATTATTTATAATTAAATATAATCACGCGGTGAATTTAATTTCTCGATAAATTAATTTTCGAGAATTTATCGGCGGGAAAAATTAATCGGTAACACGGTTATTTGACGCCGTATTTTAAGTAAACCTTAGACTCTAGAACTAGAGGGTAATCATAAGAGATGAGTGATTAAATGGGTAGAATAGTTGATTGTAACACCCTGTCTCCGGAGTGCTACAAAGTGAACATTCTGACAAAAGTTGACATGTTTCCGAAAGGTAGAATACTCTGCTCGTAGGGCTTTCAAGAAATGTGGTCCTATTTTTTTTTCTTTAAAAGGTTCTTTAAAGAAGCAGTCGGAGCATCACAACGACTTTTAGAAACATGGAGAAAAATAATTTAAGACACCACATTCATTTATTCTGTCAAATCATGTATAATAAACATGTCATGAAACATAACAGAGATTTATTACAACACTGAAATAAATGACAAATATCCTATAGCTGGTCGACAAGTTATACTCCTTACTAGACTACTAGTAAGTTCCATAACATAACACAAGTAAAAAGCTGGACGACTATCCTCAGCTGCTCCTCTCTGCAGTTCCGAGTCCTTCGCTTGCTCCACCATCTGGGTTACATTCATCAACTGAAAGAACCACTGGCAAGGGTCAAATTCATAAAAATAAAGAGACAAATACACATATTCGATAACGCACTCGGCAACAAAACATGTAATAACACAACATATTACAGGAGATAACAAATCATGATAATAGGCAAGCAACAGTATGCACAGTTCTCAAGACTCTCTTAAGACTCAGCTCACGACTCATTTTCTCTCGACTCGACAATTTTTCCGAAAAGCAGACGCCGATCCATCCACTGAATACCAGCCGTAGCTTTGGGATCTTCGCTCTCCCTATGACATTCAGCTCCGGTTCCTTAACGTTGCGACGCCTAGCTAATCCACCATGAACAAAGGGGACCTAGCACCCTCAGTTGTCCGGCTCACAGCTCAAAAACGTCTCGATGACTCGACAAAGCTCTCAGACTCGATGAACAATTCGCCGCATACGATATTCAAAGAGTGATACGCAAGATTACTCGACCGCATATCAAATAATAAGAGCATGCTTACTATGAAGAAACGCAATTCAACAATACAAGCAGCATAAGCAATTCACAGCATTATTCAATCGCATATTAAATAATTGCACAGCTCAACAACAATAGTCGACAATCAAATCATAGAATCCATCCCTCTGCAACTCGATGGAGTTCACAGAGAGGAACAAACAAGTGTGGGGAGTTGGGGATAGCTGTCAACTACTTGCAGACAGGCCCACTAAATGATCATAATAATGCTCAAACAATAAAACGAAGGGGTACGAGACCCTCACTTCGAACCCTGAGGTTCTCAGACTTCTTCGCATAAACACTTGAAATTAAATTCCTATCGTATCTAAAAGTTGCCCTTACACAAGGACATACAAAAATAAAAGCCTATAAATGTCTAGAAGTGCCTTTACCGAACTCCAAGTCACTCGCCCACGCACTCCGCGATTCTACGCCGCATAGTCTCAGATCACTCAAGCCTATTACACAAAGCAAGCTTAGCATAATCTAAAGACTTAGTTCTATATCCTTAGGCTCTGGAAACCTAAGACCTTTCCAACCTAAAGCACTCACACTTAGAAACATAATTTGAAATACTTGTTTTCAAAAGAATTCCATACACTTGAAAAAGCTACTCACAATTAAAAGACTAAAATTTCGAAGACTAAGAATCTTTTTGAAAGAATACTCAAAGTTGGAAAAACAAAGTTTTTAAATACTAAGCTTGTCTTCTTCAAAACTTGAGACATAATTTAATGCTAAATTTAATACTTTCCACCGCTACTTGAAATAAGACTCCACTTTGGCCATTGGATCACAAGGAATCCTTTGCCTTAGGTGTTTCATCGTCTTTGACAATCAAATACTCCTAATTCAATTAAACTACTATAAAAAACTTACACAATAATTCTTAACCACATCAATTATAGCTAATATAAATCAAAATCACAGCAACTCTCAAATTTTTAATCCAATCACTTTCTAAAAATTTTCCAAAGCTCACACAATCCTTAAACATACTAAATACAACTATTAAAAACCAAAGCTTATCAAAATCATGCCTCCAAAGCTCTAAGGAGCTCGCGGCCATACCTTCCCTTTTTCAAAAAATTTGCAAAACTCTACTCAATTCAACAACACCATTCAATCAATTTATTTCTTTCACCAAACAACAATTTGCTTACCAAAACAAACATTAATCAAGTCTAAGAACAATCTACAACTTCACTAAAAATCAAGAGTTTCATCAAAATCTTTTAGAACCTTGTTTTTAATCAAAACTAACAACTACAACTACAACAACTATCACTAATAATTAATCACCCTCAATTAATTTGGTGATTATCATGAGGAATCACATAACCCCTTCCCTTGGACCATAGGTCTAGGGTTTGTAAAATTTGGGGAAACAAGAGTTCATCTTCCCCATGATCACCATTAAGCAATACATAAAGCAATAAAACAAGAATTAAGCAAGCAAATCAATTCCTACTCCCTAAAAACATGGAGCTCACGGTTTTGAGGCTTGGGAAAGGAAAGGAGGGAAGCTTGATCTTGAACTTACTTACTAGGCTAAGGAGATGATAATTAGTGGAAGAGATTAGAAGAAAATGGTGATAGGAAAAGTAGAAAGAACTCACGCTAAAGAGAGAAGGAAAGGGGCCATGGAGCTTGGCTTGGTTCTTTCCCTTTCTCCACACTAGAGCAAGGTGAATTGAAAAGAATTAAAATGAAAGAACAGGGGTGCCTCGGCCAGCTGCACAAGAAGGAAAAGAAGTGGAATTTTGGGTAGATATGGAGTGGGTTTTAGTGAAAAATGGTCTAGCATGGTCTAATAAAAGAAGGGGTCACGCTGGGAGGAGCAAAATTGAGAAGGAAGTGGAATTTGGGTAGGAATTGGGTGCTCTAAAATAAATGCTATTGCATCATAAGTCATGATTTTAAAGGTTGTGATTAAAAGAAGGAAGGTGTATGAGATCATAAGATTAAGAACTAACTAATTAATCACTAAAAGTTAGACACCTTGATCTTAAAGCAAGATTCCAATTTAATTACCCAGTCTAAATATTTAATCTCTCTTCTCATGATTACCCGCTAATCCTAGAGTCTAGAGTGTACTAGCAAAAACACGGCATCGAATAATCGTGTTACCGATTAATTCTTCTGCCGATTATTTCGCGAAAATTAATTTGTCGAGAAATTAATTCACCGTGAAATAAAATATTATCATAAATAATAAAAATAATTAAATACACTCAAACACCATCGAAATAAGTTACATATTGATTTTCATCGAAATCGGAATTCATTTTAAATTGTAATGCGGGTAAAATTTACCCGGCGATTCAAAACCGACAAAACTTCGTTAAAGTTTTCCGACGATTTTCGAACCATGAATTAATTTTAAATATTAATTCTTAAATTTAATTTCATCTTGATTTAATTCAATCAATTTCTTAGTCAACAAAAATATGCGTTACCACGTAACGCAGAAAACTTATAATAAGTATAATTGATGAATTCTCTTTAAAAGCAGCATACGTCTACGCTGTCAATTAATTTGAATTGACATCATGAATAATAATTATTTATAATAAATAAATTATTCAAAATAACTCAAAATAATTTCTCGTACTCTCAGTAAACCATTGAGGTGATCAATCTCTATGACTTATTTTTCGAGTATTCAGGATTTTATCGCTAAAATCACTTTTCTTAAAAATTGGGATGTTACAATACTACCCCCCTTAAAATAGTTTCGTCCTCGAAACTACAAGGATAGTAAAATACAAAAAAATTACTTTACTCAAAATCATAAAATAATTTGCACACATAAGCATTCACAATACTTATTATTGTACGTAGTACTATAATATTTATAGCTACATAGTATAGCATGCAATAATAACAATCATACTCGAAGTCACTAAGCATATATACATATAGCACACCGGAAAGTGAACGTAGTTTGTGAATGAAGAAATCCTCACGATTTACTGACGCTTCATTCCAGAGCCACGATCTCTGCCCATTCACGGTCACGAACCTGAACTCGAGCATGAACACGAGCACGATTACGAACTCGACTACGGCTACACGCCATTACTACGAAAATAATACTATCCTATTCAAATGAAATCATGGTTACACATAGCAAGAATATAAAAGACCACTTAAGCTTCCAAAAAGATTAAAATCCCTTCCTTAAATCACATGTTTTTCCTAAGAAAATTTCTACCTCTGGAAAATCACTAAAACGAAGGTTGATGGAACAAAATTTTACTTAAGACTCAACCATTCTCATGGACAACAAAGTTCCTTTGAGATTAGGTCCTCATCATCTCAAAATCATCACTCAAATTTCAATTAAGGACTAAGGTACTCTCAATTTTAAATCAACAACTCATTCTCTCTAATATCCTTTTAGATCAACGTTCTAAAAAGTATACATCTTTATCAATGAAATTACTAACTATTAAGTGGTAAAATTGAAAAATCTATTTAGTAATACTTTACAGTTGAAAGATGCTGAAAAAATTGAAATAACACCTCTAGACACGTTACAACTTACTCAAAATTTTTAGAAACAAACTTTTAACCTAAACAATAGGGAATTATTCTCTTCCAAAAACTTAGCACAAGTATTAAGCTTCTAAAACAACAATTTATCAAGAACTAACATATTAACTGAGTAAAACTTTGTAACACCCCAAATTTCCTCAAGCTTGATTGATATGCATGCATAAGCTTAGTATGGCTCAATGATGAACTTTAAGTGATATTTTCATTGATTGTCATAGTTGAATATGTGAAAAATTGTGTTTGGTGAAATTTTGCGCAGTATGAATCGATTCCCAGGCCCTGTGAATCGATTCAGGGCTGTGGGTTTGCTGGGACTCGATTAGGTTTGCAGTGAATTGCAGAGTGAATCGATTCACAAAGGTTGATCCTCTGTGAATCGCAGCGTGAATCGATTCACGAAAGACAGTTCTCTGTGAATCGAATGGGAACCGCAGGAATCGATTCTGCACTTAAAAGCTGCGATTCCAGTCATTTTTACACCGAGTGAATCGATTCACCTATGCTGTGAATCGATTCACAAACCGCAAAGATATCGTAAAAACTCAGCAGAAAAGAACAGAACGCGATTGTTAGAGAGAGGGTTAGAGAGAGAGTGCGACGAGAGAGAAGAAGGAGAAGGGTTAAAACACCTAGGGTTCTCAAATTAGAGGGAAAACAAGGATTCATGCTAGATTCATCCTCGATCTTAGCTTGAATCCAAGTCAAAGTGTTTATGCTTGGATTGGAGAGTTGAAGGAAATCCCTAGAAGGCCAGCTTGAAGGAGAAGAGGAAGAACGTGAAGAAGGAAGAAGAAGAAGCTAAGCATCAACTTTGAACTTGAATCTTGGAAGTTGTGGTGAGTTCTTCCTTCTCTTAGGTGATGGGCACCCATAAGTCCCACATTAGGGTTTCCCTTGAAGAAAACCCTTGAACCCTAAAGGGTTTAAGGTTAGGATTTTCTAAATCTTTCTTATTTCTAAAGTTTTTGGTATTAAATTACTATGCATGTATAATTGGGACTGATTAAGGGGGTTAATGTTGTACCCCATAAACTGTGAGATTGATGTTTGACCATTGGGAGCTCCATGGAGCCCTAATGGAAGTGTGTCTTGTCTTGATGTATTTTTCTTGACTAAGCATGTTGTGTGTTTCCAATTGACTATGAAATGTATCTTTTACATGAATATGTTCAGTTACATGTGAAGTATGAGTGACACCTAATTGTATTCTTAATCTTGATTAAAGCATGCATTTAAGGATATAGTTGGTGAATTAAATTCCCTAAAAGACACAAAGATGCCTCAATAAAGGGGGTGATCGGTATGGTAAGCCGTGTGGGACGCCCTCGGACGGTTAAGACGTCTAACCACCATATCGAAAGCGTATTTGTGGGGTTATATGGACGTAAGCATATAACACTACCCATGAATACGAACCAAAGATGAATTAGAAATTCATAGTAATGATATGCATTGCATAAAAGTGTGTCATTATGTCTTAACTGATAGAGTATTATGTGAGTGGATGGTGAGGAGTCGAAGGGAGAATTCACTGAGATTATTATCTCACCCCACTCCTTTATTAATTGTTTTTACAGATGCACAGGTACCAAAGGAAGATTGACGGTTGCTAGCTCTGGAGAGCTTGTTATTTTGTAGTAGTTTATAGAAACACCTTGAAGATGTAATTCCTAGGATTATGTATTGGTGTTATACCAACATGGATTTATGTATTTACGTTTAGTTTTATGATATTTGAACTTACTGTTTGACTTTAAGTTTAAATTTGGGATTACTGTACCTAATGTTAATTATCCTATTTTCACGCTAATGAAAGTAAGGTGTTACAAACTTAGATTAACAATTAAAATTACTATTCACTCTCACGGGTTTAATGAACTTCAACAACACAAATAAAGGTTTTGCATACAATTTCTAAATCCTTTGTAGCAACAAAACTCATACTAAAATTAAAACGTTTCAAAACTAAACATTTTCCAAGGCTCCCCCTTGTTCAAGAACCACAAGAATTTCTTTAAACAGCGGGTGTTCCATGGCCTTAAAATACCAGGTCAAATTAACAACAATTATGCTGAAGCCATTTTCCTACAATTTAAATAAATCAACCCAAAATTTCAAATCCCTAAGGTTATCTTTCTATCATCACTCAGTTCAAGAAAAAGGATTACAAAACCAGCTCTTTTCTAAATCGAACACAAGATAACAATACTAAAGATTTTTCTTGATGAAACATAAAACAACAACCAATTCCACATAGCGTTTTAACAAAGGATTGATAATAAAACCTTTCTCTACCATTCCTATATTACGACTAACACAAAACTTCCAAGAATTTAGTTAGAAAAATTTGAAATTAAACCTCACACATAGTATATGTGGTCACAGGTTTATACTTTCGATAATACACACCAAAACTTCCTTTTTTTTCTTTTTTTTTTCAAAAGAAAATAAGATCAGGTACATTTCCCAACAAAACAAGATAAAAATAAGGTAGAAGACATTCCTGAACCCGAGATTGACTAGAAATTTTGGAAATTACCTTTTACTGTAAAAGGAGACAAAACCTTCCTAAACTTTTACCACGAAATTATAATTTAACAAAATTGTCTAAAACTAAGAATCATTCTTGACAAGATCATTAACAAACAATATTGGAATTGAAAACAAAAATTAAAATACTTACCTAGAGCTCCTCCAAGAACTCGCGGTGCTAAGACATTAACAGAAGCAGAACATCAACACCCTCAGTATTATCAACATTAACAATAGCTCCCACATCAACAAGTAACAGGAAACGAAGAGGGGATCTTCCTCCCAAATCATCCTAAGGCTCTCGGTTTTCTAAGAGGGAAGTAGAAGGAAATGCAACTCTCTAAGCCTCTCAAGATCCCTCACACTACCCACCACCACACAGTTTTGTATATTTATGAGGAGGGTTGAAGAAAATAGGCTTCTGGAGCATGAGTGGCTTACGACGCACCCAAAGGGAAGGATATAGGGAATTAATTTTCTTTCCACTCAATCACTCCCCACTAGACCAATTATTCCCCCACTATTTATCTTTTCATTCGTGGCCGATAGGGCAACAGGAGGATCACCCACTAACATTAAGGCTAAATGGAATATGCTCTGCTCCACCTATTGTGGACGAGTAACCGGTCACGTAAGGAAGAGAAGTGGAAAATGAGTCATCCCACTATGCTTGGCTCATCTTATAGAATAATCTCCCATGACTCAAAAGAATAAGGATAGGGTTTAGTAAAAATGTTTGGTACTACCCATTACTAGATGGACAAGTCGTCACGCACTACGTTACTACCGGTAATTCCCACCATCCCTCTAGATTCCATTTAACTAGGTCAAATGGATCTCACCCGAATTAAATTATCATAAGGCAATTAATTAAGGCTTGCTAGGAAGAAAATAATCGCGTTTAATATTTTTACTGGAAAATAAGAATACGCTTACACAAATAACAATCACACAATCAATCACACATATTCGCAGTAGTGCAAGAATAGGCTATTACGGGAACACAAATGTTAGTGGCAAACATGTCACACTCACAAATTCATAAAATACTTTTGATTTTCAAATAAAATACATCAAAATACTTCAAACATCAATCATTTACGTGATCTATATCTAGGATCACTAATATTTCAAAGATCACACTGAGCAATAACATTAATAATGATCATAAATATAATAACAACGTCTCCTGTACAATCCCAGAATCTCATTTCTTATTTCCCGAAGGACTTAAGGGAGTCGTGATGACGGAGGTCAACAAATCTCATGGTCTCTACAACTTACTCTTTTCACTGTTGTCCCAGCAGTTCACATTGATTCTTCGTAGTAGTCCGTTGAGCAACAACTGCCATCCCTACCACTTCTTGGGCTAGCTGAATCTTCTGATCCATCTCTTGAACTCTCAACTTTAATAAAAAGATCATTCGTCTCTGAGATACTGGATTCCCACAAGATCTTACAACCTAGTCAGAACCCCACAACAATTTTGTGTCTCAGCACATATTGTTTTCAATTAAGAAACAATTTCAAACAATTACAAGTGGAGTTACTCTACTTGAGGAACAAGCATACAAGCATGGTTTGACTCATAACAAGACAAGGTTTGACCTCTAACAATTATTCTTTATAAAACCCGACACTTGACCAGCTATAAATTCCCGACTCACAGTCCGGTAGAACCGAACTGCTCTGATACCACCATTGTAACACCCTGTCTCCGGAGTGCTACTAAGTGAACATTCTGACAAAAGTTGACATGTTTCCGAAAGGTGGAATACTCTGCTCGTAGGGTTTTCGAGAAATGTGGTCCTATTTTTTTTTTCTTTAAAAGGTTCTTTAAAGAAGCAGTCAGAGCATCACAGCGACTTTTAGAAACATGGCGAAAAATAATTTAAGACACTACATTCATTTATTCTATCAAATCATGTATAATAAACATGTCATGAAACATAACAGAGATTTATTACAACACTGAAATAAATGACAAATATCCTATAGCTGGTCGACAAGTTATACTCCTTACTAGACTACTAGTAAGTTCCATAACATAACACAAGTAAAAAGCTGGACGACTATCCTCAGCTGCTCCTCTGCGATTCAAGGTCCTTCGCTTGCTCCACCATCCGGGTTACATTCATCAATTGAAAGAACCACCGCAAGTGGTCAACTTCTTAAAAATAAAGAGACAGATACACATATTCGACAACGCACTCGGCAACAAAACATGTAATAACACAACATATTACAGGAAATAACAAATCATGACAATAGGCAAGCAACAGTATGCACAGTTCTCAAGACGCAACTCAAGACTCTCTTAAGACTCAGCTCACGACTCATTTTCTCTCGACTCGACAATTTTTCCGGAAAGCAGACGCCGATCCATCCACTGAATACCTGCTGTAGCTTTGGGATCTTCCCTCTCCCTAGGGCATTTAGCTCCGGTTCCTTAACGCTGCGACGCCTAGGTAATCCACCATGATCAAAGGGGACCTAGCACCCTCAGTTGTCCGGCTCACAACTCAAAAACGTCTCGATGACTTGACAAAGCTCTCAGACTCGATGAACAATTTGCCATATACGATATTCAAAGAGTGATACGCAAGATTATTCGACCGCATATCAAATAATAAGAGCATGCTTAATAAGAAGAAACGCAATTAAACAATACAAGCTGCATAAGCAATTCACAGCATTATTCAACCGCATATTAAATAATTGCATAGCTCAACAACAACAGTCGACAATCAAATCATAGAATCCATCCCTCTACAACTCGATGGAGTTCACAGAGAGGAACAAACAAGTGTGGGGGGTTGGGGACAACTGTCAACCACTTGCAGACAGGCCCACTAAATAATCATAATAATGCTTAAACAATAAAATGAAGGGGTACAAGATCCTCACTTCGAACCTTGAGGTTCTCAGACTTCTTCGCATAAACACTTGAAATTAAATTCCTGTCGTATCTAAAAGTTGCCCTTACACAAGGACATACAAAAATAAAAGCCTACAAATGTCTAGAAGTGCCCTTACCGAACTCTAAGCCACTCGCCCACGCACTCCGCGATTCTACGCCGCATAGTCTCAGATCACTCAAGCCTATTACACAAAGCAAGCTTAGCATAATCTAAAGACTTAGTTCTATATCCTTAGGCTCTGGAAACCTAAGACCCTTTCCAACCTAAAACACTCACACTTAGAAACATAATTTGAAATACTTGTTTTTAAAAGAATTCCATACACTTGAAAAAACTACAATTAAAAGACTAAAATTTTGAAGACTAAGAATCTTTTTGAAAGAATACTCAAAGTTGGAAAAACAAAGTTTTTAAATACTAAGCTTGTCTTTTTCAAAACTTGAGACATAATTTAATGCTAAATTTAATACTTTCCACCACTACTTGAAATAAGACTCCACTTTGGCCATTGGATCACAAGGAATCCTTTGCCTTAGGTGTTTCATCGTCTTTGACAATCAAATACTCCTAATTCAATTAAACTACTATCCAAAACTTACACAATAATTCTTAACCACATCAATTATAGCTAATATAAATCAAAGGTACCAAAATAATTTTCTAAGAGGCTTAAATCAAGGCTCCACTTGGTTTCTAGGATCTCAAAGAGTCTATTTCACCTTATTTCATAGCCTAAAAATCACAACAACTCTCAAATTTTTAATCCAATCACTTTCTAAAAATTTTCCAAAGCTCACACAATCCTTAAACATACTAAATACAACTACTATAAACCAAAGCTTATCAAAATCATGCCTCCAAAGCTCTAAGGAGCCCGCGGCCATACCTCCCCTTTTTCAAAAAAATTTGCAAAACTCTACTCAATTCAACAAAAGCATTCAATCAATTTATTTCTTTCACAAAACAACAATTTGCTTACCAAAACAAACATTAATCAAGTCTAAGAACAATCTACAACTTCACTAAAAATCAAGAGTTTCATCAAAATCTTTTAGAACCTTGTTTTTAATCAAAACTAACAACTACAACTACAACAACTATCACTAATAATTAATGACCCTCAATCAATTTGTGATTATCATGAGGAATCACATAACCCCTTCCCTTGGACCATAGGTCTAGGGTTTGTAAAATTTGGGGAAACAAGAGTTCATCTTCCTCATGATCACCATTAAGCAATACATAAAGCAATAATACAAGAATTAAGCAAGCAAACCAATTCCTACTCCCTAAAAACATGGAGCTCACGGTTTTGAGGCTTGGGAAAGGAAAGGAGGGAAGCTTGATCTTGAACTTATTTACTAGGCTAAGGAGATGATAATTGGTGGAAGAGATTAGAAGAAAATGGTGATAGGAAAAGTAGAAAGAACTCATGCTAAAGAGAGAAGGAAAGGGGCCATGGAGCTTGGCTTGGTTCTTTGCCTTTCTCCATGCTAGAGCAAGGTGAAATGAAAAGAATTAAAATGAAAGAACAGGGGTGCTTCGGCCAGCTGCACAAGAAGGAAAAGAAGTGGAATTTTGGATAGATATGGAGTGGTTTTTAGTGAAAAATGGTCTAGCATGGTCTAATAAAAGAAAGGGTCACGCTGGGAGGAGCAAAATTGATAAGGAAGTGGAATTTGGGTAGGAATTGGGTGCTCTAAAATAAATGTTAGTGCGTCATAAGTCATGATTTTAAAGGTTGTGATTAAAAGAAGGAAGGTGTATGAGATCATAAGATTAAGAACTAACTAATTAATCACTAAAAGTTAGACACCTTGATCTTAAAGCAAGATTCCAATTTAATTACCCAGTCTAAATATTTGATCTCTCTTCTCATGATTACCTGCTAATCCTAGAGTCTAGAGTGTACTAGCAAAAACACGGCGTCGAATAATCGTGTTACCGATTAATTCTTCTGCCGATTATTTCGCGAAAATTAATTTGCCAAGAAATTAATTCACCGCGAAATAAAATATTATCATAAATAATAAAAATGATTAAATACACTCAAACACCATCAAAATAAGTTACATTTCGATTTTCATCGAAATCGGAATTCATTTTAAATTTTAATGCGGGTAAAATTTACCCGGCGATTCAAAACGCGACAAAACTTCGTTAAAGTTTTCCTACGATTTTCGAACCATGAATTAATATTAAATATTAATTCATAAATTTAATTTCATCTTGATTTAATTCAATCAATTTCTTAGTCAACAAAAATACGCGTTACCGCGTAACGCAGAAAACATATAATAAGTATAATTGATGAATTCTCTTTAAAAGCAGCATACGTCTACGCTGTCAATTAATTTGAATTGACATCATGAATAATAATTATTTATGATAAATAAATTATTCAAAATTACTCAAAATAATTTCCCGTACTCTCAGTAAACCATTGAGGTGATCAATCTCTATGACTTATTTTTCGAGTATTCAAGATTTTATCGCTAAAATCACTTTTCTTAAAAATTGGGATGTTACATTGATGGGACTAATAGTTGACCTTATGAGTGGTGTCACTTTTGTGTAACTAGTTTTTACTAATTAGTAGTATTTTTGCTTAATTCCTGTTGGTTAGACCTTTGGTAAGAAAATATATGAACCTAACCCCACCTCCATCAGCCCATAACTCACGACCCCCTCTCTCTAACCTTCTTCATCTTCTTCACCCAAAAAAAGGAAGTTCTCCATGACCTCCACGGAAGCTTCACCAAAAGCTTGAACTACACCTCCATTCTTCTCAATTTTTGTGAGCTACTTCTTATTCTCTTCATCATCATCATCACCATCAACAAGAAAGCAAGAGGAGGAGCAATTTCTTTCCCCACTAATAGCCCAAAACCGTGATCTCTAGGAGGAAGAAAAGGTTGTGATTTTTGTTTGCATGTCTTACTTTTTAGCTTGTTTAAGGTCTAGGCTATGTTAGTTTGTGATTGAGCAAGGTTGATAATTATTTGGAGCCATTGAACAGCCCTAAGGCCGTGAGCTTGAGGGAAGGGAGTGGTGATAGTTTCTCTTGATGCATGTCTTATTTTGTTGCTTGATTTGCATGTTCTTGTGTTGGTGTTGTTGTTATTGTTGATAGTTTGGAATTAGAAGCATGATTAGATTGTTAATGATGAAATTGAAGCTCTTTAAAATGGAATTTGGTGGCTGGAATTTCTATTTAAAGGCTGGAAAATATGTGTTAGAAGGTTTAAGAACTATTAGACTTAATGCATGTGATTAAAAAGGAGAATTAGTAGGCTAATTTTGAAAGAATTGTCATGAGGGACTAAAAGAGCATGCTGAAATTGATTTAGGTTTATTTTTCAAGTGTCAATGATGCCACGACCATAGTTTAATTGTTTTGGATATAAGTATTAAAATGAATCAATGGTAGTGTTGTTATTAATTTTGTGAAAATTGAAAGATTTTTGGGGAAAAAAACTATGTGGTGGCCGAGAGGCCTAAGGAAAGAATTGGAGGAGAAAAACTGTGTTTTGTAACTTTATTTTAATTGTTATTGGTGCGTGTTTTGGTATTGAAAATTTTTTGATGAAAGGATTTGAAATAAAGAGATGAATGTGAAGTGTTTTGAAAATCTTTTGACTTTGAGTATTAAGGAAATAGGTTGATGTTTGATATGAATTTTCCTAAGTGTACCAAGTTGTTACTTGAAACTTGATGTCTTGGAGTGTAAGTAATTGACTTGTAGTTAGTTGCATTGAAATTGGCTTGATTAAAATGGCTTAAAACAAATGGGAATTTGAAGTTTTTCTTGAAAACCTAATTCTTGAAGTTTTGGGAAATGATTTTAGAACATGTTTTAAAATGTGTTGAAACTATATTTTGGTGAATGACTTGATGTTTTGGTATCTTGGATTGTAATTGAATGATTTAAAAATGTTGGTAGTTTGAAAGAGGCTTTACAATTTTTTTTTAAGAAGGAAGGAGGGTGTGGCCGAGAGCCTAGGAGGTGTAAAGAGCAAAAGAATTTTGTTGGGGAACTTACTTAAAAGGTTTGAATAAGTATGCTTTAGAATCTTGGACAAATGGAAAATGATTTTGGTGTCCAAAACCTTATTCTTTCAAAATTTTGATGAATAAAAATGCTAAGTGTGTTTGTTTGGGTAGGAAAGGGATAGGCTTTGAGGACCTAAGGATGTGGAGTATAGTTATAGTAATGTACTAAGTTTCCTTGTGTAATAGGAATTGCTAATTTCGAGACCGTGCGACAAGGATTCGAAGCAAGCGGAAGTATGCTAGTGAGCAAACTTGGTAAGGGCAACTTTTAGATACGATAGGAATTTAATTTCAAATATTTAAGCGAAGAAGTCTAAGAACCTCAGGGTTCGAAGTGAGGGTCTTGTACCCCTTCGTTTTTTTTTTGATATACTGATTATTTAGTGGGCTTGTCTGTAAGCAGTTGGCAGCTGTCCCTAACCCCCCCACACTTGTTGTACCTCTCTGTCAACTCCATCGAGTTACAGAGGGATGGATTCCATGATGTGATTGTCAATGTTGTAGAGTTATGCAATTATTTAAAATGTTATTGAATAACTGCTGTGAATTGCTTATGTATTGAATTGCGTTTCACTTAATAAGCTTGCTACAATTTATTTGATATGCGGTCGAATGATTATGTGAATTGCTTTTTGAATTTCGTATACGGGGAATTGTTCATCGCGTCTGAGAGCTTTGTCGATTCGTCGAGACGTTTTTGAGCTGTGATCCAGACAACTGAGGGTGCTAGGTCCCCTTCGTTCATGGTGGATTAGCTAGGCGTCGCAGCATTAAGGAACCGGAGCTGAATGTCCTAGGGAGAGCGAAGATCCCAAAGCTATGGCTGGTATTCAGTGGATGGATCGACGTCTGCTTTCCGGAAAAAAAAATTGTCGAGTCGAGAGAAAATGAGTCGTGAGTCGAGTCTTGAGCGAGAATTTGAGTTAAGCCTTGTGAACTGTATACAATGTTGTTGGCTTATTGCTTTATGGTTTGTTATATCTTGATTTGTTGAGAAGTTGACCCTTTCCCATGGTACCTTCGATTCATGATGGCTAACCAGGTGATGGCAAAGAACATACTGATTCCGGCGTTGCAGACGTCGCCAGAGATCATCTTTGACTTCCCTGACATCTAGTAGCCCACGGCGATGGAGTTTGACCCCATCTCTCGCCGTGTTGTATATATAGGGGATATTGTATAGACTTTCAGAGAGGATGGTGTTGCTGTGAGACAGGAGGTGTCACGACGTACAATGAGTTTCCCTATACGAACTATTCAGGTGGTTGATGCTTGGAGGACTACCCAGTGTGAGGGAGCTATGCCGGCCTCTTCTTCGTCTCCAGGAGGACCGATTGAGATTCCTAGTGCTACTGTTTCCAGGATTTTGTCACGAGGACGTAGTCGAAGACCGAGAGTGAGATGGACCGCTCGTAAGAGCGTGATTAGATGAGGATCTGCAGGAGCATCTACCTCGAGGGCAACTGCTGTTCAGAGTTTTTCATTAGGACCGGGTTCTCCTTCTGTTGTTAGGATCCCCACCCCACCGGTGGATCCACCCCCTGTTTGCGCGGTGTGCGAAGAGGCGGATTGTCTAGGTGCACGGCCTGATGATGATACGACTGTAGGAGAGTACGTGCCGAGTGACGTGCCAGAGAATGTGCCAGCTGCGGCACCTTTCATCGATTTGACAGGCGAGGATCCGATGGAGGACAAGGAGGAGGAAGATCCATCGGAGGATCTGGGTAGTGATTTGTAGATGCTGTGTTATCTGACTGCTGTTATGTTTTGGGATGACTGTAGTATATATCTTTTGTGTACAGTTAGTCGGTGAACAGTCGGGCTAGTGATGTTTTGCTGATGTAGGGTAGACTGGTGGTTCTACTTTTGGAGCAGCCCCATGCGTGGGTGTCTGCCGGGAGTACCCCCAGGGTATGATCACTATCACGAGGGTATTCATATCATAGGTGTATTATCTCATACATTACTACTCTGTTTTATTTTGTATATACTGTGTATGTTGATTGTATATCTTTATGAGTGTATGTATTTCCAGTACGTAACTTGTGTCCTAGTTGCACCATGTTTCGAAACACTGTAAGTACTCTGTGTGTGCTTTGCGGGCACTATTGTTTAAAAAAAAATATATACCTCATTTTCTGAGGGACACAAGAGTACCATTTTTAAAAATCCATCGCATACAGGTTTAGTTTTAGTTTAGTAGTGGTCCGAAAACTGGTTGTTACACTTGAAATGCGCAACAATGGTGGGTTTTAGTTTGGGACAACGTTCAGGTCGTGGTTTAGAAGGAAAAAGTGGAAAATTCTGAATTAAGGGTGCAAAGGAGCTTAAATAGGCAATTTGTGCCACTAGACGCGCGTCACACGCGGCCCTATGTGCCCTGGGTGCGCGCCACGCTCACTTGTCATGACTTTGTGCGCGTCATGCGCATTTTAATGTGCACCACGTGCATTTCAACGCCTCTATCTGCCTTTGCACATGCCACATGCGTCCATACTGATCAAATTGCTTCATGCTGAAGGACACTTATGCATGCACACCACATGTCGCATTTCCAATGGATCATGTGCCATGTCACAATTGACCAAAAGCTGCTGGCACACCATGTACCTATACGCTTCACGCGCTCCTGCGTAGACTTGTCCGATTTCGCGCGATTTCTTCGACTCCGACTTTCGTGCGATCCAAAACTCGATACCCTAACACTCAAACATGATTCTTAACACAAGAGGACATCAAATGGACTCAAGAATAAAGATTCGAGGTCTCATTTGTTCGTCCAGAAATTCACACTCGTCTAAGGCTATGAACACGCAAAATCCTAATTCTGACTCCGATCGTTCTCAAAATTTACGAGGTTTCTAAGACTTATACCAAAACCTTATCAAACACTATACCAACCTCAAACAACACACCAAACCTCGAAACATGCTCTCTAGCAAACACAGAAAGCAAGCATACGGCTGAAAAGTCAAATACACAATCAAATACACACAAATACACTTAGTCACATATAAACACACACTAAACCAGATTTAGAAAAATAAGGATGTTACACAAAGTCAAACCACAGTGTTTCTTTTTCAAAAGATGGAGAGAACTCAAGGCTTAAGGACCACATTGGGCATCCCATACTACTCAGTGTCATGCTCGGGCTTAGTAAACTGAGATGATGAGATCATACCACTTGGAGTTCAAACACAGGACACTAAGTCCAATTGTTTAACCATGGAACGCTAGTCTCAATCTTTTATTGGAATTCTAGGCCCGTAATGCGGAACACAAGACTCAATTCTTATCTTGAGACACCAAGCACACAATACGAAATGCTAGGTCGAATCCTTAATCAAGTAAATACGCATGCAAGAAGGAAGTCATGTCCTAACATAGGAGACATGGCCCATATTCTCAGTAGGAACACCAGGCTCCCCAATTTTTACTCTTTAGAAATTTGGATCTTTGGATTCTTTGAAATCCCTTTCGAAGACTGGTCATTGGGACCCTTTTGAAATCTATTCTCTTTTGAGCTGTTGTGTTGAATAGTACACTAGTTAAGTTTCCAGGAAAGCGAGGTGGTGATGAGCACGCTTAAATAATAAGTCTTTCCTTTCCAGAACTCTTCAAGACATATACTATTTAACCCAATTTTGAAATTCATTATTTAAACATCAAGTTTCTAGAAAACTTAGTGATTAAATTTATTTTTAAAAGAATCCTCTTAGACCACGCCTAACTCTGATCCATAAAGCGTTTTTGTATACCAACTCTTTTTTAGAAGAATTCCTTTGGTTTACCTTGAAAACTTTTCTCGGCTCTTGGAATCGCATCAGACTTACCATTGTAAGTCGTTAAACCAATTAAAATTGATTATCGCATTAACAATTAATTCAAAAACGATAAGCATACCAAATCATAATCAACATAGATTATCAAACCAACTAGTACAAACCAATATTGCCACGCAGAGCTAAATCATTCTCATTCATCACCTCAACCAATTCAAACCACAAATAATAATAATCACACCAATAAAACAAAGCAAAAAGCCTAAACTCATTATATAGAAATTTCCTTACTTTGTAACCTTTCCTTTGCTAATGTAACGAAGGTATTGACCGGAATCATTGCTCGAAATCACTCGAACCTTAACACAAAAGCACTATGTTTTAGAATCAAATCTAGGGTAGTAACCCTATAGTTAGGCCATGGCTTTTATACCTAAAAGGCTAGGATTTTGCCCAATTTTAACTCTTAATTCACTAGCACCTATATCTAGTAATATTAAGCTAAGAAAATTGCAAATCCAAGGCTAAAACACCTACGTAGCTCACAATTTCAACATAAAAACAACATGGGCTAGTTTTCAAAATTTCTAAACATGTTTTTCCATGCATCTTTAATATGTATGATGCAGCACCCCGTTCCTGGAGCGCTACTAAACTAATATTTCTAACAAAACATATTTCTGAAAAGTGAAATACTCTGCTTGCATGGTTTACAAAAATGTGGTTCTATTTTTTTTCTTTTAAAACTTCTTTTAAAAGAGCAATCAGAGTATTACAGTGATTTTAGAAACATGACGGTGAATAAATAATGATGCCAAAATAAACCACAATAACCATTCTAATAAATTTATTCAATCATTGCACATAGGACAATTCAAGTCTTGAAAACTAAAATACACTTATTACAACATTGTAATTAAAACTATGCACATCCTATAGTTGGTCGACATGCTACAACACTTACTAGACCTCTAGTAAGTTCAAACTAACACACAAGGCGGATAGCCAGATAGGACTATCCTCAGCTATACTTGTCAGCAACGTCGAACACTTTGCAGTCTTCATTATCTGGGTTACAATCATTGATTGAAAGAAACACGGGCAAGAGTCAGCTTCTTACACAAACAAATACAATAGCAGCAGCATGTACAATAACCATCCATATTATACAGATAGAACATAATATACAATTCAATAAGAATGCATAAATGTTATGTAAATGCAACTACATGCCACTATTTATGATTCTGGAATATCGCAATGGTCAGTCATTGGTGCACCATCGTACGTCCCCAATCGATCCTTTTCCATGCGATGGTTAATTAATAACGTTCCTAAATTTCTTTGGCCTTGAGGCAATCCATCACCCCAGGATATTCAGGTCGAAGTTATACCACAATGCATGACAATGCATTCCACCGACTCCAATGAACATATCAATGCACGTGATATTTCAGCCAGGCATAATCAAATAAAAATTCAATTATCCCGCACCAATAACAACATATATCTCCACATGAATTAAGCATATATCCAACAACACATCATATAATTAATTCAGAACCACAAAATCCAATCAACTTACATCCACAATTCAATATTCAATATCCATAAGCATATGAACATAACCACATTTCAACATTTAACATTATAACTCTAGGCATATCTAGAAGTAGCTTTACAGATTAGAGTTCCACGTCCATGCTAATGTCGAAGACACATCACGAATTCACGATCTCAGGGATCCTAGACAGCACACACTGAAACTTGAAACCATTTCTAATCCACCCAAAGAAATCCTTAGGTTATGGTTTAGTCCCAAATCCTTAGGTTACTCACCCAAAATACTTTTAGTAATACTTTACACCTAAAAGATACTAAAACAAAGTTAAAATAATATTTTTAAAGACTTACAACTTACTCAAAATCTTTACAACTAAACTTTTAACTTTAAACAATAGAAAATTATTTTTCTTTCAAAAACTAAAACAAATACTAAACTTCTAAAATAACTAATTAACAAGTACCAACATATTAATCAAGTAAAACTTAGATTAACAATTAAAATTACTAATTGCTCTTGTGGGTTTAATAAATTTAATTACACTAAAACAAAAAAGGTTTTGCACACTAAATTTTCAAGACTCCAACTTGTTCAAGAAACACAAGACGTCTTTGAACATTAGTTTTTTCATAGCCTTATCCAATTCAATCAACACTTAACATAATTATACTAAACCTTTTTTTACACTTTAAATAAACTAACCCCAAAACTTTAAATCCCTAAAAATTATTTTCCTATCATAACTTGATTCAAGTTCAAGGATTATAAAATCAATTCTTTTTCTTAATCAAACAAAAGATAACAATACTAAATCAAATACTTATTAATACAAAATAGTCAAGACTCCATTTTGGTTTAGGAATACAAAGATTCGATTTTACCTAAGTGTTTCATTGTCTTAAAATACCTATTCAACTACTAAAACTCAATTAAATTTTTCCCAAAATTTCCAAAACTTTGACAACAATTAAGTACACATAATTCAAGTCCAAAACACAAAAATCATTTTCATCCCAACCCTCTAGGGCTCTTGGCCACAACTCCAATTTTTTGGCATGAAATAACCGCGGCATGTATGCCTTGGCGTCTAGCTTAGGTTTTGTTTAGCTTGTCCCAATTTGAATGCGAGAAAAGATCAGCAAGAGTCCATTATCTGTCTGGTAGCTTGAGCAAATTTTCCACATTAATCTTGACTGCACCACGGTACTATGTCACATTGTCACCTTCAATTTCTCCTTTGACTTTTTTTTTGTCTCCTTAGAATTTGAAGCTCAATTATATTCAATGCCCTGCTGCTTAAGTTCTAACTTATGGAAGAGTTGATTAATAAGTGTCAGCATGGATTGTTTTGTTGATATGATTATTGGTTTAATATTTTTTGGTTTTGTTGATATGGTAATCTTTTAGATTCAAGCTAATTTGTTTCGAGTATAATGTTAGAACAAGACATTAAACTTTTCTTTTAGTAATTGTGTAACCTAACTATATATTAACAAGTTTTTATATGTGCAGTCTGTACACGAAGATCATCCTGACGAAGATCATCCTGAAGATGAATGAAGCTAATTCATGGAAGATTTAGATTTTTTAGACTTATGATAACAAGATGTAATTGCGTACTAGTATTTTATGCATGCATAGTAGACAATAATTATGATACAAAGTTGTTAACTTTTATTTTAATTAATCGTTTAGTTGTTTTAAATGATAATAATTATTTATCTATATTGTTTAATCACATTTATAATATACCATAGTTATACGATTATGCATCAAAATCATTTTATTGAAAACGAGTTGTCTATAAATGATATTTTGACCACATTTAAACGAAATGTTGCTTAAAATATTAGACAATTGGTGTACATTTGTGGCTTAAATGTTGCTTAAAACATTTGACAACATGTAAAAAAGTGTTGGCTACAACAGTTGGCAACGTTTGCATACGTGTGGCCTAAATGTATAAGCAACAGTTAAAAGCACATTGCCATAAATTGTAGAAGTGTTGCCTATAGTGGTTGGCCACAATTAAAATGGTGTTGCCTAAAAGACAAGACAACGCTTGTGTAATTGCGGCTTAATGTATAGGCAACACTTGTCTAAAGCAAGACAAGAAAAACCGTTGCCTGAAACAGGTCCAAAAAACTGTGACATTTTCTTGTGTTATAGGCAACGTTTATTTGTGCACCGTGGGGCTAAAACAAAAAACCGTGGCTTAAAGGAATAGGCAACGGTCGAATACTCCACGCCAACAAAACCGTGGTGAAACCGTTGCTTTTTCCATTTCTGACCACGGTTTTTTATTGTTGCCTAAACTGATTTTTGTTGTGGTGATAGAAATTAAGGGATCTGTAAGACTACCCTCGGAGCATGATGCCTCAGATTTTTATTACATAGAGTCGAAGTTGATCATGGACCTATGTATTGGTGGCCAATGGCTTTCAATAACTGTCTTATAGCTATGGGGCATGTAAGTATTGATTATTTGTAAATTTAGTTAACTACTTAAGTATTAATTATAATCATGATTTGTTTTAACATCTTAGCTAGGCATCTGCATCGCTTCTGCCTCATGAGAGGCAACGATCATTTGTATGGATTCTTGGATCCATATATGATTAGTGCTTCAAGCAGGTGAAAATTAGAGCTCGTACACCACTACTTGTTCCACAATGATGGAATTATTTTCAATTGATGATCATTTGTCCTAGTGATCATATTGTAATATGGATGTGTTCATTAAATAGAAACCCGAATGCAGACATCAAATGCAAAGTTGAATTGTAAGCGTTTATTTATCAAACATTAACTTTATGATATAAATTATTTATGCTCACAAATGGATAATTTACTTTTCATAAATACTTTTTTATCAAAGGGCTATGCTAGGATAATTCACTTTTCATGAATACTTTTTTAATCAAAGGACTATGCTACGATATTGGAAGTTAGAAGGTTATAGAAAGATTAAAAAGGTTACATGGGCTTTCCCCAATGTAGGTTGTTATTAAAACGTGATATTCATTTATAGTTTATAGTAGTTAATGTGTTAAGTAGTATACTGAAATTTGATATTCATTAGTTCATAGACGCCGCAACAACATGGAGGCTGGGAGTGTAGATATTATTTAAGGAAGAAAATATTGACCATTGTCTCCGAGGATATTTTTGATTCCTAGGAGAGGGTAATAAAATTTTTAACCTTTTAATATGATCTAAACATTTAATATTTATGACCTTGCAGATGTTGATGGTTTACATTGATTTAACTTTGTTTCAACTTACAGCTATTCTGTGATAACTCACCATTCTCTGATGAAGATATTTATGACATCCGACAATGCTTTGCAAGCTTCATTTTGAGTTATTATGAAAAGAACAAGAGAAAGACGTGAACTTGACATTAAGCTTCCTTTTTTTTACTGCACAAGTGAGATTTCACTTTTGGTAACTCACTTTTTGTTGTTGTCTTTTGACTCACAGAATTTCTAGCAATTCGGTTTTGATAAAGATTTTGAGGTCCTTGTGGTTGTGAATTGAAGTTGGCTGATGTACTTCCTCTTTTGATTCTTAGGGATGTTAGTTTATTGTAAATTATATAGTCAAAATAGAAGATTTGTCGTAGATGTAAATAAATTGATTGTTGTAGTGTAGACGAATATAGGGCAGTTGTACAAAATGCATTTTATCTGTTTCCTGCTGTGTATAAATTGCATTTGATCTTTTTCATGTCCAGGGCTGTACAAAATGTAAAACTTTATTTAAAAAATCACATGTTTTTACATTGGTTACGTAATCGATATAAAAAGTTGTTTTCATTGCATCGGTTGTACAGAATAACCGATGTAAAAAAACCCTCTTTTGGCTTTAGATTTTGACCTTTTTACACTGGTTACTATTTAATTGATATATGAAGGATTTTTTACATTAGTTGTATACCTGATGTAAAAAGACCAAACATTCAATACGGCTGATTCTAAATAGGCTCAACAACCAATGTAAAAAGCCATTTCCAACCGTCGTAAGAATGTCTAAATTGCACTAGTGTCACCGACAATAACCACATTGACAAGATGCTATTAACTAATGGAATTAAATTAGTCAATATTCAATAAAATAATTATACAGGTATGCTATCGTGAACTTAATTTCTATTTGTTCTTCTTATAACAACCAACTCATCAACTTTTAACCGCAAATATAAAAGGAAACTGTACTCTTTAATGTCTAAAACTATATTCTTCTATGGTTTCCATGCGCTATTGAGTTTCCTTAATTATTTTTGTCAATCATTAACGTAAATACCAATTTAATTAACTTTCAGTTTGGGCAAACAATAGTTCTCATCACTTTGACAACTGATTCTATAAATTGGAGTAACTTGGAGCCAATTTTACCATACAAAACAAATTAAGAAAATAAACACAAGTTAAGAGTAACTAATATACTATGGCAAAAACCACAACGACTTCCCTTGTTTTAGTCCTTCTTGTTATGGCAATTCTCAATGGCACCAAGGCTGCGCAGGAAGAAATCTATTGATTTACAAACCTAATTGGGTTGGATTTCATCCAGCTAATCATGATTGTTCTTTCCTTCATTGTGCGTATAATATTTGGCATTGTTATAATGACTGTTGTTATAATGCGTGTCCTACTAATAACACTTATAGCCCAGCTAATTCCCCTACTATTCCATGATCGAGGATTGTGGCCATGGCTTTGTGTGTTAGATCAATGCCTGTGAAAGTAATGTCAAAATTATACATACATTATATATATTTCTTATGCATTTAATTTGTGTTATTATGCTATGGATGTTATTGTTATATGATTGTTGATATAAAATTCTACAAGTATTTCTTATGAGATTGAGGGATTTTTCCATGAAGCATCACAATATATAACATATTTATTAATTTTTTCTCTCTGAAGAATTGTAACACCTGTAATTCATAATAATTGAATTTAAAAGTTTCGTACATTGATGACATACACTGAATGACGGAAATAACTTAATTAACAAATCAAGTTACAATCCATACAGCTGAACATGTGTTTGGTTTACTTGTCCTTCTAAAAAGAAAAGAAGTACATATAGAACTTAAGGTTTTTCTACATCACTGTTCAGTGATTTCTTAAAAACAGAAGACAATGATAAAAACTCCTCCTCACGAGATGAGGAAATGTCTCATGTACTCCTCTAATAATCCTTCTGTACCTATATATCTGAAACGAAAAGATGAAAAGGATGAGATAATAATCGTAGTGAGTCTTCAACGGATCTCTTACAGTAGTCACGCCAATATTAAAACAATACATATTGGGATAAACTAATGGAATAAACATGAGAACTTATCTAACTATGTAGAAACATCTAAGCATTTGTCTTCATTGATCCTAGCTTGAACTGGGACTCTATGCCGCCGGGTCTATCGGATGAGATTCTAGACCAATGTCAACTATTGCCAAACCAGCCATCACGAGACCCCAAACTGATGCCCATATATGGTATAGATGGTTAGACGTCAACAACCCGCAAGTGGCATCCCAATATGCCCAACCATACCATACCTCCATTACCAAAGGAAACTTTATCTTGTATTTTTCATTCACTAAATCATAAATAAGGAAATAGAAATCATACCTCCATACCATACCTCTAACCATACCATACCTCCCGTCTTAGGTCTATACTCCTAATTTCACGAGTACCCTCAACCATGGCAATCATAGAAATAACATCATGCCATGGCATATTATACATCATATTATCAGTGACATGTCATCATGTAGCGGGCAATTATATAACATATTATAAATGAAACATCCCAAATTTTTAAGAAAAGTGATTTTAACAATAAAATTCGGAATACTCGATAAATAATTCAGAGAGATTGATCACCTCGATGATTTACTGAGAGTACGGGAAATTATTTTGAGCTATTTTGAATAATTTATTTATTATAAATAAATATTATTCATGATGTCAATTCAAATTAATAGACAGCGTAGACGTATGTTGCATTAATGTGAATTCATCAATTTAAACTCTATATAAGTTTTTCTCCGTGACGTGGTAACACGTATTTTGTGCTAACCGAGAAATTGATTGAAATATATCAAGATGAAATTAAATTTAAGAATTAATATTTTATATTAATTCATGGTTCGAAAATCGTCGAAAAACTCTAACGAAGTTTCGTCACGTTTCGAATCGTTGGGTAAATTTTATCCGCATTAAAATTTAAAACCAACTCCGATTTCGATGAAAATCGAAACGTAACTTCTTGTGATTATTTTTGAGTGTTTTAGATTGTTTTTAATATTTATGATAATATTTTATCACCCGATGAATTAATTTCTTGGTAAATTAATTTTCTCGAATTAATCGGCCTAAAATTAATCGGTAACACGGTTAATCGACGCCTTGTTTTAGCAATCCTTAGACTCTAGGATTAGAGGGTAATCATGAGAGATGTGAGATTAGATGGGATAGATTAGATGAGGTGATTAGCGTCTTTTAAAGTTGATAGGTGTCACACTTTATGTGATTAGTTTTTTTGGCACCTTATTAGACTAGTTTTTAGTCAAGTGTTTTAATGATTCAAATAAATTTGTGATCCTCTTCCTTTTACTCAAGACCAACGTGTCTACCTCCCCTATTTACTCCTATTCTAATTTTTTTTCACTTACCATATTTATTTAGTTGATTTTAAGTGAAGTATTAACATTTATAAATAATTGTTTGATTGAATAATAATCCCTCCCCTTATGAATAGCCCCCCACGACCTCCCCTCTCTCTAACCCTCACATTTCACTCGTCTTCTTCACTCTTGAGAGAGAAAGAGCTTAGGGCTCATCCATGGGGTCCTTTCTCTTTACTTCTTCAAGTAGTTTCACATCCATCATTCCAAGTTTCTTGCGATAGTTTCTACTCCTCTTCACCATCACCTATTTCTTCACTTGAGTAAGTTGAGAGCAACATTCTTCTGTCCTTACTCAGCCCCAAATCATGACCTCCATGGCCACTTCCTCCTTGCACCATTTCAACTTCAATCTTCACCTAACTTGTTTCTAACTTCTTCATTGTCTTGATTGCCTCTTCCACACCTTGCAAGAAAAGAGAAAAAAAGAAATTCTCTCCCTCTCCTTGTCGCACAAAACAAAGGCCTCCCTCCCTCTCTTGTTAGTGGTAGTTTTCTTCCTTTTAATTCTTGATTCATGCTTATTTTGGTATTATTGTGTGTTGATTATGATTAAATGTAGGTTTTAATTATTGAATCATGTATTGAGTTGATAATAACATGCCTTGATTGATTTAATTGCTATTGGAATTGTTATGGATGCTTAAGTAGGAGAATTAGTATGTTAATTGTGAAAAATTGGTTCTTGAAGGACTAAAATGGCATGTGGAAATGGATTAAGTTGTTCTCTAATTTTTAGCATCCTATGGCCATGATGAAAATGTTTTGGAAATCAAAAGAATTGGAAAGTCTCTTTGGAACTTTTACTTTGGAATTGTTTTTGTAAATGAGTTAAGAAACTTAGTAAATTTGGTTTTGAACATGACTTGCCATTTGAAAAGAAATTGTGCATTTCTTGTAAGCTTGAGTTAGTAACTAATTTTGTGGGAACCACTTACATGGGAATGTGATAATAGGGATTTGAAAATGTTTACTGATAGCTTGATGATTGTTGCCTTTAAACGTAACTGAAAATGACTAGTAATACGTTTTGAAAAATGGTTGAGTCATGTCCTGGATATACCTTAATGTATTGATACCTTGGTGTATAACTAAACGACTTAGAAATGGTTTATTATTTTAAAAGGAAGTTTTGGCAAATGTTTTAGAAAAAAAGGATAGGGTCGTGAGCCCTAGGTGGGGAAAAAGGGAAAGAAAAATGGTTTTGCATACTTATCTTAACTTGGGTTAGTAGGTTGGTTGCATTAAAATTGGTTTGATTAAAATGGTTTGAATCAAAGGATAATTGGAAAGGTTTTCTTGGAAACTTGGTTTTTGGAAGTCTTGGAAATGGTTTTAGAACATGTTTGATTTGAGTTCCTTATGTGTGTTAATTGCTACATGATGTTAATTGAGTTTTGGAAAAAATGTATGGAATGGTTACTTGCTTGAAAGTGGTTTTGGAAAATTAGCCTTGATAGTGACTTGATTTTGAAAAAGAAAAATTGGTTGCACGTTCCTGTAACATATTAGTATTTTAAACTAAGTTTCTATGTGAAGTTGTTGTTTAGGTAAGGGGTTGAGTTGAGAACCTAGGGATTGTAGAACTAAGTTTTTAGAATTTCGCTAAGTTTGCTTTGTGTAATAGGCTCAAGTGACCCAAGACCGTGCAGCATAGAATCGAGGAATACGTGGATATGCTCAGCTTGAAGTTAGGTAAGGGCTACTTCTAGAAATATCTAGGATTTTATTTTATGTGCTTATAGGTAAGGGCGCTTCACATTTAATACTTGCTCTAGTTTGTTAGCATAAGGACAACTTTTAGATACGATAGGAATTTAATTTCAAGTGTTTATGCGAAGAAATCTGAGAACCTCAGGGTTCGAAGTGAGGGTCTTGTACCCCTTCGCTTTTTTTTTTTTTTTTGATATACTGATTATTTAGTGGGCTTGTCTGCAAGTGGTTGGCAGCTGTCCCCAACCCCCACACTTGTTTGTTCCTCTCTGTGAACTCCCTTGAGTTGCAGAGGGATGGATTTTATGATTGATTGTTGAGCTGTGCAATTATTTAATATGAGATTGAATGCATACTGCGAATTGCATATTGCTTGTTGAATTGCGTTTCTCCATGCAAACTGCTTGTATTGCTTAAGTTGTTGAATTGCGTTTCTTCATATTAAGTATGCTCTTATTATTTGATATGCGGTCGAATAATCTTGTGTACCACTCTTTGAATATCGTATGCGGCGAATTGTTCATCGAGTTTGAGAACTTTGTCGAGTCGTCGTGACATTTTTGAACTTCAACCCGAATAACCAAGGGTGATAGGGTCCCCTGAAGGTATGACTTGGGTGATAGGGTCCCCAAAGCTATGGCCGGTGTTTGGAACCGAACCACCTAGGGTGATAGGGTCCCCTAAAGCTACGGTTTGGCTGATAGGGTCCCCAAAGCTAAGGCGGGTGTTCGACTGCTTAGTTCACTGTTGTGTTATTTTTTTTTTAACTCAACCTGAATAACCAAGGGTGATAGGGTCCCTTAAAGCTACGGTTTGGGTGATAGGGTCCCCAAAGCTACGGCTGGTATTCAGTAGCTTGTTCGGAGTTATTTCCGGAATTGTAAAGTGTGATGGGAGAGTGTCGTGAGTTGCATTATGTGGCGTTTGTGTACCTTGTTATCTCTTGTTCTATAGTGGCATGTAGTTGCAATTGCAGGCATTGATGTATTCTTACTAAATGGTGTGTTCTGTTATGCTGCGTTATATTATATCATGCTATTTTTGGATTATCTGGTGTATTTTAAGAAGTTGACCCTTGCCAGTGGTTCTTTCAATTCATGAATATAACCCAGATGGCAGAGTAAGCGGAGGATTTGGAACTGCAGAAGGGAACAGCTGAAGATAGTCGTTCAGCATTCTACCTGTGTTATGTTGTAGAACTTTCTAGTAGGCTAGTAAAGAGTATAGCTTGTCGACCAGCTATAGGATATTCGTCTTTTAATTTAGTATTGTAATAAATCTCTGTTATGTTTCATGACACGTTTGTTATATATGATTTGACAGAATAAATGAATGTGGTCTATGTGGTGTCTTAAATTATTTTTCGCCATGTTTCTAAAAGTCGCTGTGATACTCTGACTGCTTCTTTAAAGAACCTTTTAAAAAAAAAATAGGACCACATTTCTCGAAAACCCTACGAGCAGAGTATTCCATCTTTCGGAAACATGTCAACTCTTGTCAGAATGTTCACTTAGTAGCACTCCGGAGACAGGGTGTTACAATAAACAATCACATAATCAGGTAAACAGGTATTCCTAGAGCATGCTACTAAAATCAAATATGGCATACCATCACAAACATATCATGTCACTGTGTTAACAGGAAACCTTAATCAATACCTAATCATTCCTATTGACCAATGGCCCACAACACCTAAACCTTAATCAATACAACTCCACTGAGGCCGCCAACTTAGGTATAGGGTTATTCGTGATTCCATCTCCAGTAAGGCTTAGGTCACCTTATGCATGCAAAGTATTCGATTCTACACTAGCAATCCCAATGAAAGTGCATTTTTTCTCTCATCTAGATTCCAATACAACAGCAAACTGCTGATCGGCTCCAACCATGAACTTACAAACAAGAAAATGGACACTTCTCCACACTTTTGGAGGTTCGGGCACTACCACCACTATCAACAATTGTCCAAAAATTCGATTGAGCACACTGTTACCACCCATAAATTGCCAGGAACACAAAAAAGCGACCAGATTGGAATTAGGAAAACAATAAAGCACAAATAATTCAAAGAATACATCACATCAATTATGTCCCTACCAGGTATTCACCTTCCAGCCACGAAAATTATGCTCTTGAGAAGTTTCCTCGTTCGGTGCCATAACTCGCACCAAAACTCTAAAATGCGAAGAATATTATCATATATAGTGACCAAAACCGACATGAGAGGAACCTAAATTCACACAAGAAAATGATCAAACCAGAGGTACTCACCCTCTGGCTCATGAATTTCAACAAAGATGAAGAACTTCGAGATCAAACCCTAGCTAATTCAGGGATCAAACCCTAGCTCATTCAGTACTCATTTCAACACGCAGGGACCTAAAACAACATCAGAATGAAGTAAGGAATAAGATTGGAAGAAGAATGAACAAAAGGGTTAAAAAGAGCAATACCAGTATCGACGAGGTACTGACATACCTTGATGTCGCAACGATCGAGAGTAAGCCCTACGAAGAGCAAACGATTAGAAACACATCGGTACGATCGGATTGGAACTGCAACACTTGAAACTATGGTTTCCAAAGCTTGGAACGCTAAGTGTGACTTCGTTTGTTCCTCCCTGTTTCTTGTTTATGAAGGTGATGAAGAAATCTATGATTAAAATGTAAAAGTAAATTTATAAAACAATTTAATTTAGGGCCAATGCTTAAGTGTTTGGTCCCCTATGCTTATGTGTGGCAAGCTTTGATGGAGGCGTCCCCTATGCTTAAGCATTTCGACCAAACATCGCCTTCACTGAGAAGCAGTCCATACACACGCGGTCCAGTCAAAACGTGACATGTGGTACCTACCTTGTAGGTTTATTTAGTAACTTACGCTCAAGCATTCCCATCTACTATGCTCTAATGTTCCATGGTTTTTACATCCTTTCTCTGCATGCTTAAGCATGCTAGCCTGTACTAAAATTTCCTTCTAATGTTTGCTTTCCAAAAAATAGTAGTCCTAATCCTACCTTAAGCACTCAATTAAACACATAATAACACACAAAGTCACATATTACTAAAAGCTTAGAAATTTTGATGTTACATGACCACCCCTTAAAGGAGATCCTGTCCTCGAAATCACCGGTGGTCTCATCCCAATAAACTTTGAACAGGGGAATACATTTACCGTGAAGTTCCTTCATCATTCGATCTAGAATCCTCATAGACATGGCCTCGTACTCTAAGTTCTTGTTGTGTGAAATAATAACACAGTTGTGCAAGTATACACAATCGCAACAAGTAGTAAAGAGTAAATCAAGATCGTTCCCACGAGGATTGATTAATTGCTTTCACAAGTTTTTCCAATAGCAAGTGAGTTAGTGAGTAAATAACAAAAACAGAAAATAAACATCAAGTTTTTGTGATTTTAATAACTGAATAAAACAGAATTAAGCAAGTGATTTGAGTAAAATTTGGATAAAGACAGCTAGGAATCAGTTCATTCATATTTCTACCAAGTTGGTTTCAGTGCCATAAGTCAGTGCCGTTTGGCACCTGGGCGCAGGGCACTAATGTGTTTGCCTTTCAGCACTTTCACCAGGGTTAAGTAAAGGGTACCTTATGTCTAAGCCCCCATTATGTTCTCCCTTGTCTAGTTAATGTGGCCAAGAACACCCTACAAGACAGATTTCCTATGTCTAGTTTAATCAAAATCAATTAAAGTGTCCTTTAAATTGATACCCCTTATATTGCCTCATGAAATCAGCATGTTATCACCTTTCAGCATCTAACATACAAGTACCTAACTAAAGTTAATCAAGCTGAAGTTAAATATGTAAGCAATAAAATCACACGAGACAAAGGTACAAAGGCAAAGACAAATAGACATTCACCAACCAGGTTTCAATACAAAATCACTTCATCCTAACATAAGAAAGTTAGCCCATAATGAGCCTAAAAATAAAACAACAAAAAATGGTGCCAAAAACAGAATCCATGGCACTAGAGTAAGAGTTCAGAAACTATTACAGATATGGAATAAAACAGTAAACAGAATTGCTCCCAGCTTTGTGAGCTCGAGAACCACTCCTTAAACAGCAATGTCTTGCTGAATCTGCTTCACTCTGTACTGAACAAGTTCCTTCTCTCCATGGACAAAGCTAAAAGCTTGAATTAATGGTGTTTGAAAGGGAAGAGAAGAGATGCGGCTGCTTCTTTTAGAGGGGACAGATGCTGCCCTAGCAGAGAAAATTAGAACCAGCCTCTTTTACTTCATTAGGTCATTATACTCTTATAGTCTCTCCTAAAATGGGCTAGCCAATGCGGATCCCCATAAAGATGCTGTCTTTGGGCCCAAAAATGAGTGCTTTTTGTCCTGTAGTGAGCTGAGAGAAAATGTAATATGACAGGAGGGGACCACTAAAAAGTCATGCTGCAACAACATATATAAGGACAGAGTCCTTTGTTTAGCTCCAATGAAAGATCACACGTTGCTGCTTTAATTCCAGGTCATTATCAACACAAAGGCCGTGGCATGGCACCAAACTTGGCACCGAGCAATTTTCATAAAAATCCCGCACAATGTCAAAACACATCAAAATGCTCACAAAGCACCAAAGTGCCTTAAACACTCCAAACAAGGGAAATCATGTTATTTACATAAATCTAATAAGTAAAGGATCTAAATTACTCTTAAACTCACACGATTCATAGTCATAAAAGCATAAATAACTCTTATTTCTAAGAGTTATCGCACCTAAACTTGAACCATTGTTTGTCCTCAAGTAATGACATATCAACAATAATGAAATAAAAATTATCACAAATGCAAAGAAGATCAACAAGTGAATTCAAACAACAAAATTTTTATTGAGTGGTTTTCACATGGCTTCACTTTCAGACTAACACTTTGTCAAGCAACCCCTTTGTGTTTCATGCTTCCTTGATTTGTTCCACTGATTTCCAGTGTGTGCGTGCACCCCTTATGCTCAATCAAAAAGCTAGTATAGATCCATCAAGTTCATCTCAGTTTTCCCCCCAAGAATTTTCCTAACTTGCACCTCCTAATCTAACAAAGGGGACTAGGCTTATAATTGTAGGAACTAGCGGCTACATGATAAGCAAAACAGCATAGACAAACTAAAAAAAAACATGGGATCAATGCACACTTATTCAATTTTTAATCTTTTTTCCTTTTTCTATGTTTTATCTCTTTTCCTTTTGATGCGAATAACAACAATTGTAATGAAGTTACCCGGTTACTCAACAAAGAGAATTTTTTTTTTATGTATTTTAGGCTTTTTCTGATTACTAATGTGTGCATTGTCCTATTCTTTAAATCTTTACAATGAGCATACCCTCAAACTTATCTTTTTACCTAGTCCTCCTTCATTGGTCAAATTTGGCAACATTGTTCAGTCCATTCCAAGGGTCCAACATCAATTAGTTTATAGGCTACCTATTCTTCCTTCTCAAGCTAAGGGTTTGTGTCAAAAATCAATGTTCCAACCAACTGTCAATCAGCACAAAATTCCAACAACACCATGCACAGAATCCTCATCAAGTTAAGCCATTGTGTCAACCAATTTTTTTTTCAAAGGAAGAAACGAAGAACACTACTGCAAGTGCAACACTTAAACTCCTAAACTATCCCTCCCCCCAACATAATTCCTTGCAGTGTCCCCACTGCAAATACTCTATGTCAGAAAAAGGGATGACACAATTAAACTAATTATGCAACCTGCAAACAAACTAGAACTAAATTTATCAAACACAAACAAACATACTAAAAATATTTACTACTAAAAAAAAATAGTAAAAGATTAGGGTGAGAAAATCCCTGCTTGGAGCCTTGAGCTCCTTCTCCTTGGTGTTCTCATCAGGCTAGCAATAGGCTCATCCACCTCATCACCAGTGATGGTGATCACAACCTCTTTAGCAGCTTTTTTTTTTCTTTTCTTACTCCCTTCAGCAGGGGAGGCTTTCTTCCTTGGGGTGTCAGCAGGGGGAGGTGGTGGCTACCAGTCTTCTTCAGCATTAGGGCCAGATTTGGCACTGCCCTCTTGAGGATCTTCTGCAACTCCTTCAGGCTCCTTCCCTTTTCTGGAACCCTTCTTCTTTTTCGGTGTCAATTCACTGGAGGGAGGCTCAACATCAGCTGCAGCATCCTCCTGGTCTCCTAAAATCCATTCAGGGAACTCAGGAGGTGCATTGCCCAATTTCTTGGGGAAATTGAAGTTGAAAATTATCTTTTGCCACATGTATTGCTCCTGAGTAAACCTCCAATATGCTTGCTGTTTGTTCAATAATTGGTTCACAACTTCAGCAAGCTCCTCACTACCTTCTTCATTGTGGTGAGCAGAAACAGCAGGACTGGGGGCACTAGTTGTTGTATTCCAAGGTTTTGGGACAGGCCATGTGACATCACTATAAAAAATGGGCACTCCTTCATGCTTACATAGGGCAGTGATCAAACAAGCAAAGAAAAGACTACCCTTAGTCCTCTTAGCACAAGCAATAATTTCACTATGAATCAACCTACCCACATCAACCTGTTTCCTTTCCAGAATGTGATGCAGCAGCACAATCCTCTCCTTATCTATGGTTTGATTGTGTGTAGTAAGGAGTAGGCTAGTAACCATAAAGTTGTACCATGTTTTAGCTGCAGGGATTATGGTGTTTCTCTTAATCCGGTAGTCATCCCCATGTCTCCTCTCCCAGTTGGTGCCTTCAACTATCAATTGATGCATTATCTCGTTCATCTGCTTCTCCTTCATGGCCTTCATCCTCTTTTCAAAGGCATCTCCTTTCTCCGGTAGGGAAAGATATTATTGATTCCTTCTAGAGAAAAAGGGACAGTGATTCCTCTAATGTTAGAGTAGTTGGTTTCAGGTTGACCTTCTTCCTGAGGGGGTATTCCGGCATAAAACTCTCTCACAATGGCCGTGACAAAGCTCTTAGGGTGGGAGCAAAAGTTTTCCCATTTGTATTGTTCAATCAGCATCATGATGTCAGGGGAGGCCTTTTGCAACTCGAAGCCCCTTTCAGGGTGCAGAGGTCTTTTTTCCATGCAATCTTTGCACCTCTTCTTCGACTCCTCATCATGGAATCTATCCTCTGGTGCCAGATTTGGCACTCGTGATTTTGTTCTTTGAGCTGTGTGCTTAGTTCTCATGGTTGTTAGCAATTGCTTCGAATGTTCTAAAGCTTGTGTCTCAATGATTTCTGGGAAAACAGAAAGATCTGGGCTGCCTCCCAGTAGCGCTTGGTTTATAAAAGTCCTTAGCCAGACTTATTTTTCCCTTCAGCTATCCTTGAATTTAGTGGTGACCCTTGTTTTTTCATCAGGGCCACCCCAATACTGCTTTACTCTCTGGCCATTGACTTTAAATGTTGCACCCGTGACCTCATCCAGTAAGTCTACTGCCCCATATGGATATAGCTTGATCAGTTGAAAGGACCAGACCACCTTGATTTGAGCTTCCCAGGGAATAATTTCAATCTTGAATTGAACAGCAGCACTTGAGATCCGTCTTTTAATTCCCTGGGTTGAATTTTCTTATCATGCCAAGCTTTAGTTTTGGCTTTGTATAGCTCAGCATTCTCATAGGCAAAGAGCCTATATTCTTCTAGGTCATGGAGTTAAAGAACCTTCCCGCCCCAGCCCTCTCCAAATCAAAATTCAGCTTCTTTGTAGCCCAGAAAGCTTTGTGCTGCAACTCAATAGGCAAATGGCAAGCCTTACCAAACACCAATCTATAGGGAGATGTCCCCAGTGGTGTCTTATATGCTGTTTTGTAGGCCCACAAGGTATCATCAAGATGCAATGACCAATCTTTCCTAGAAGGATTGACAACCTTCTCAAAAATCCTCTTAATTTCCCTATTGGATAGCTCAGCTTGGCCACTTGCTTGTGGATGGTATGCAGTAGCTATCTTGTGCTTCACCTTATACTTCATCAAGAGCTTTTCTATTAGTTTGTTACAAAAATGGGTGCCCTCATCACTTATAATTGCTCTAGGGACACCAAACCTTGTGAAAATATTCTTGTGCAAAAACTTGCTCACTGCCTTGACATCATTAGTAGGCAGAGCTATTGCTTCAATCCACTTGGACACATAATCCACAGCCACTAAAATGTACAGATTTCCAAAGGAAGGAGGAAAAGGGCCCATGAAATCCATGCCCCATACATCAAAGAGTTCAATTTCAAGGATGCTGTTGAGAGGCATTTCTTGTTTGCTTGAAATATTCCCTACCCGTTGGCATCTATCACAATGTTTAACAAAATCATAAGAATATTTAAATAGAGAGGGCCAGAAATAACCAGATTGCAAAACTTTGGCGGCAGTTCTGGCTCCTCCAAAGTGTCCTCCACAAGGTGCAGAGTGTTACCAAGTGACTTCAAACACAAGAGGGGGGTGAATTGTGATAGCGGTGCTTATAAAAAAATTACAGATAAATTACTGAATTAAAAAAAACTTGAAAGAAAAAACTTGCGAAAAGATAAATAACTTGAAGAATAAATTGCAATAAATAAATGACAGAAAATAAATGACCGAAAAATAAATAAAGAACAAAAATAAATAAAGTGCTTGAATGATAAAGAGACAGAGAGCAAAGAAGAGCACGCAAAGAAATTATACGAGGTTCGCCACCAAACACCCCTGTGGCCTACGCCCCGTCCCCCAAAGCAAAGCACTATGGGATTTTCACTAAATCACTAGCTTTTAAATCGAGTTCACTAGAAACCTTTACAACTCTATACCAGAGCAATACGTTCAAGAGATATCACCTCTCTATGAACACCTTGGGATTCCTACCCAAAAAGAAATGATTTTCGCAAATAAAATGAGATGAGAAAGATACACTCAATAGTGCAGATATAACAAATTGAAGCTCAAATAATACAACTCAAATTATGTAGAATAAAAAGACTCTCAAAAAATTGTGCTCAAATAAGTGTGAGTGATGGAGAATATTTGACAGAGTTTTAGCACAAAAATTAAGCACTTGTGTTATGTTAAAAACAATGCTCATGGTGCAGTGCTTTTATAGGCACTGAGAGGAGCGTCACTTTAAGAGAATTTGTCCGTTGCAGCATTTAAAGGGATTTGTCCATTGCAGCATTAAAGGGATTTGTCCGTTGCGTTTTGAATATGAAGAATTGAAAACACGGGGACAGAAAAGATTCTCGGACACCACTTGGTGTTCGACATCGTATTTCCATACGACCTCTCCCCAGCTCGGCATACAATCTCCCCAGCTCGGAATACGACCTCTCCACACAGCTCGACATACGACCTCTCCACACAGCTCGCCATACGACCTCTCCACAGCTCGGCATACGACCTCTCCACAGCTCGGCATACGACCTCTCCACACAGCTCGACATACGATCTCCTCATAGCTCGGCACGCGACCTCCTCACAGCTCGGCACGCGACCTCAGCTCGGCACGTGACCTCCTCACGGCTCGGCACGCGACTTCCTCACAGCTCGACACGGAGAATATTTTCCAAAGAAAACTTGAAATATTTTCCAAACAATATTTTGAATACAACTTAAGAATTTTTCAAAATACTTTGTGCCTAAAAATAATTTAGGAAAAATTATCATAAAATCAATTTTAGAATAAAAATCATTTTGTGAGTGTGTGATTTTATTTTAATTGAGAGCTTTTTATTACTACTTACAAATAGTCTTAATAAAAATAAATAAATACCCAAAACCCAAAGACTTGAGAAACTATCATTCTTGATACGCGTCTTGGTATTCTTTTCCACTTTTTGCACGGTTGACTATTTGCAAAGCTCCCTTTTGTCAATCATCAAAACCATCCTGTCAAGGCATGTATTCACAGACTCCCCCTTTTTGATGATGACAAACATCTCATGGAGGGAATTTAGTAAAATATAATCATGATATAGCAATGAGATATAAGCATTGTTTTTCAATAAAAGATATCAGAGTTTAAGCACAATATTTAGAAAAACTCCCCCTCACAATATGCATAATATAATTTACTCCGCCTGAATCATAAAACTCTCCCCCTTTTGTCAACATCAAAAAGCGAAAAAGATTAGAGGGAAAGGGTAAAACGTATGCATATACGTGTAACTAGATGGCGAAAAATAATAGAGTATCAAGGGTTCAATGAAGCATAAGAAATCCTTGGTAAAAAAATTATTCAGGGAGATAGCAAAAATAAAGCACTAGGATAAGAGTTACTAGTCCTCGTTCAACTCATTCTCATCATCAATTGTTTCCTCATCTTCACTGATATTAAGCGCATAATTGTTTGCAGTTAACATAACCTGCACAAACTTTTATTTTAACGATTACAGGAAGGACGGTTGCATTTCTCCACTTTTAGTCTTGGTAACGGAACCTGCATAAAAATGTTAGCACACTCCAACGCCCAAGTTAGAACTTATTCATAATAAAATGCACTCACACGCAGTCATTCAATGCATGATTGATCTAAAATTCCTAACTCGGTTCTTATAAAAAAGAAGTTTTCTTTAGGCAAAGGTTTAGTAAAAATATCTGCGAGTTGTTTAGATGTTTCCACAAACTCAATCACACAATCTCCTTTTTGAACATGATCTCTAATAAAATGGTGCCTAATTTCTATGTGTTTGGTCCGGGAGTGATAAACCGGATTTTTCGTGAGGTTTATGGCACTAGTATTGTCGCACTTAATTGGAGCAGTTTTGATTGATTCCATAATCATTCAACCGTTGTTTCATCCAAATGATCTCAGGCACAACAACTACCTCAGAACGTATTCGCTTCAAGAAGGGACAAAGCCACACCGCTTGTTTCTTACTATGCCATGAAACCAAGGCATTCCCAAGTAAGTGACATGTCCCACTAGTGCTTTTTCGGTCCATTTTGCAACCCGCAAAATCCGAATCCAGTACCCAATAAGTGTGCAACAAGACCTTTGGGGTACCATAAACCCATAGTTTGTGTGCGGTGAGATATCTCATGATGCTTTACCGCTAAGAGATGTGATTCCTTAGGATTTGCTTGAAAACGTGCACACATACAAACACTAGACATAATATCCGGACGACTTGCAGTGAGATAGAGAAGAGATCCTATCATACCTCGATACTTACTTACTTCGACCGACTTACCACCTTCATCTTTGTCAAGATAGCATGATGTGCTCATTGGAGTTGAGATTTCTTTGGCGTTGCTCATTCCACATCTTTTAAGCAACTCCTTGCAATATTTGGATTGATTTATAAAAATTCCTTCTGTTGTTTGTTTGATTTGAAGACCAAGGAAGTAGTTGAGCTCTCCCATCATGGACATTTTAAACTCACTTTGCATGATTTTGGAAAAATCTTCACACAAGGACTCATTAGTAGCACCAAAGATGATATCGTCAACATAAATTTGAACAAGTAAAATGTCATGATTTTTGTGTTTAATGAAAAGAGTGGTATCAACTTTTCCTCTTTCAAAACCTTTTTCAAGTAAATATTTGCTCAACCTCTCGTACCAAGCTCTCGAAGCTTGTTTTAAACCATATAAAGCCTTTTTCAATTTGAAAACATGATTTGGAAATTCAAAATTTTCAAAACCGGGAGGTTGATCAACATATACTTCTTCTTGAATAAAGCCATTAAGAAATGCACTTTTAACATCCATTTGAAAAAGTTTGAAATCCATGATGCATGCAAATGCGAGAAGCATGCGAATAGCTTCTAATCTAGCCACGGGTGCATAGGTTTCATCGAAATCTATGCCCTCTTGTTGGTTATAGCCTTTTGCAACAAGTCTAGCTTTATTTCTAACAATGATACCGTTTTCATCAAGCTTGTTGCGAAAGACCCATTTGGTCCCAATGACTAGGTGATCTTTAGGCCTAGGGACAAGTTCCCAAACATCATTTCTCTCAAATTGATTTAATTCCTCTTGCATAGCAAGGGTCCAATGCTCATCAAATATGGCTTCATTGACGTCATTTGGTTCAATTTGAGAGACAAAGGCCATATGATGACATGCATGATTAAGAGAGTTTCGAGTCGTTACCCCTTTTGAGATATCACCTATTATGTTGTCAAGAGGATAGTTCTTTGAGACTCTCCATTCCTTTGGAAGATTTGAGTGAGAGAGTTCTTGAGAGGGTTGAGGCAAGGACTCTTGATCCTCCTTTTGAACTTTTGATCTCTCTTGTTCCTCTAAATAAGTATCTCCTAACACTTCTGCAAGATCATCAACACTTTCTTCTACTGAAGATTTGGGGTTAGATTCATCAAAAGAAACATGCACAGATTCTTCAACAGTTAAAGTACGTTTATTAAAAATTCGAAAGGCTTTACTAGAAGTGGAATATCCAAGAAATAAACCTTCATCAGCTTTAGCATCAAATTTACCAAGGTTATCTTTACCTTTATTTAGAACAAAGCACTTACATCCAAATACGTGAAGGTGGGAAATGTTGGGCTTCCTCCCCTTGTAAATTTCATAGGGCGTTTGTTTTAGAATAGGTCTTATGAGGACTCTATTCATTACATAACATGCGGTGCTTACTGCTGCGTCTGCCTGTAAATACTTAGGAAGGTTGGTCTCATTGAGCATCGTCTCGCAAGCTCTTCAAGAGACCGATTTTCCTTTCCACCACTCCATTCTCTTGTGGTGTTCTAGGTGCGGAAAAATTATGCTCAATTCCATTTTCAGTACAAAAGGCCTCAAATGCCTCATTTTGGAATTCCCACCGTGATCACTTGAATGGATACTATGTTCATTCCTTTTTCATTTTGGATAACTTTAGCAAGTTTTCGAAAGGCAGCAAAAGCGTCATTTTTATGAGAAAGAAATAGAGTCCATGTATAGCGAGAATAGTCGTCCACAATAACAAGAGCATAGTAATTGCCACCAAAGCTTTTAGTTCTAGAAGGGCCAAATAAATCCATATGTAAAAGTTGTAAAGGCCGATTTGTTGAAACAATATTTTTAGATTTGAAAGAAGCCTTTACTTGTTTTCCCTTTTGACATGCATCGCAAAGTTTATCTTTTTCAAAGCGGAGCTTTGGTAAGCCAATTACTAAGTCCTTCGAACCAATTTATTAAGATGATCCATGTGAATATGAGCCATTCTTCTATGCCATAGCCAAGATTCATCCTCTTTACTAATAAGACAACATGCATCATTTGAAGGTATTTTATCTAAATCAAGCATATAAATATTTCCAATTCTAGGTCCAATAACAATAACATTTTCATTTATAGAATCCATGACCATGCATTTTGAAGAATCGAAAACCACTTTGTTTCCTTTATCACAAAGTTGACTAATGCTTAGCAAATTATGCTTCAAACCATCCACATACAAAACATTTTCAATAGTGGGATTAGGACTCTTACCAATGGAACCAATCCCAAGAATTTTACCTTTGTTGTTGTCACCATACCGGACATAACCACTATTCTTAGGTACCAATGAGGAGAACTTGCTTTTGTCTCCTGTCATGTGCTTTGAACAGCCGCTATCAAGATACCAATTTAAGTCCTTGGCTTTCAAGCACACCTACAACAACAGATTAATTTTTAACCTTTGGTACCCAAACTAAGTTGGGTCCAGATGAGTTAGTTTTTGGCAAAGTACCCTTTGGAATCCATATCTTTTTGCCAACCACATTCTTGTTCTTTCTAATATTGCAAATGGAGGCAGTGTGACCATTTCTACCACAGTGAAAGCATTTAATGAAAGGGCTGCTTGAAGTGTTGTTGTGATTGACAAATTTAAAGGATTTTCATGCGTTTGTGGATTATAACCCAAACCGGCTTTTCCAAAAGTACCCTTTTGTTTTCCCAATAGAATGTTTAAGTTATCCCTTCCCATGGTAAATTTGGCAAGGGTGTTTTCCAAATCTTCAATCTTGTTTTTCAAAACATTGCATTCATCACACTTGAAAGTATCAATCTTTTGGTTTTCACAAAAGGTGCAAGTAGAAACTTCAGTCACAACAACTTGTTTTTCCTTAAAAACTTCTATCTCTTGGTTTAAGAAAATAATTTTAGATTCAAGAGAAGAGATGGTTTTCTTAGAAGAAGAAATAATTTTTCGAAGTCTAGTCGTTTCATTATTTAATTCTTCACAAGTAATAAGCAGCTCATCATAAGCTAAAGGAGATTCGAGTTCAAGAGCATTTACCTCATCCTCCTCGTGTTTTGCCATGAGACATAAGTTGGCCTCCTCATTTTCTGATTCATCAGACGAGTCCATATCATTGTCATCCCAGGCAATGTAGGCTCTTCTTCCTTTTGATTCCTTGTGTGGTCTTCTATCAAATTTTTCGTTTTTCTTTTGACCATGAGGGCAGTAGGGTTTTATATGTCCCTTTTGACCACACTTGTAGCAAGTTGGATTAAAAGAAGTTCCTTCCTCATTTTTCTTTTGAGGATTTTGTACCTTGCCCGTTCTCCCCTTTTGCCTCATGAACCTTTTGAACCTTCGAACCATCAGACTTATGTCTTCCTCATTCTCATCTAGACTATCATTGTTGTCAGATTCCTCTTTTTCATTTACGATTGCTTTGAGAGCAATTCCTTTCTTTCTTATCACTTTCTTCACTCTCGGTGCGTCGATTTAGTTCAGGTTCATGTTCCTGCAATTTCCCAAACAAGGTTGCCAATGATATAGTAGATAAATCTTTAGATTCAGATATAGCAAGAACCTTGGGTTGCGATTTCTATTTAAACATCTAAGAACTTTATTAATTAAATCTTTATTATCAAGACTTTCCCAAGAGCTCTGAGATGGTTTATTATATGGATGAACCTTTTTGCATATCTTGTATGTTTTCACTTGGTTTCATCCTAAATAACTCATACTCATGGGTTAATGTGTTCATTCGACCCCTCTTGACCTCGGTAGTACCTTCATGGGTCAATAGAAGGGTGTCCCACATTTCTTTAGCAGTCTTGCAATTTGAGACCGTATAGACCTCATCGTAGCTTAAAGCGAAGTGATGATGTTCTTAGCTTTCAAATTGTATTGGACCTTTCTTATCATCTTTGGTCCAAAGTGATCTTGGTTTGTCTACCACCGCATCATTAATTGATTGAGTGGGGACAAATGGACCATTTTCCTGACATCCCAAATATCAAGATCAACACCCTCAAGAAAGATTTGCATTCTATCCTTCCAATAACCATACCCCTCACCATTGAAAAATGGGGTCTGTTCATGGAAGTTCCTCGTTATTGTTTGAAGTCATTCTCTTGAGGCGGTTAAGTCCTTTATACAAGAGTCTAGCTCGATGCCACTTGTTACCAAGTGACTTCAAACACAAGAGGGTGAATTGTGATAGCGGTGCTTATAAAATTACGGATAAATTACTTGAATTAAAAAAACTTGAAAGAAATAACTTATAAAAGATAAATAACTTGAAGAATAAATTGCAATAAATAAATGACAGAAAATAAATGACCGAAAAATAAATAAAGAACAAAAGTAAATAAAGTGCTTGAATGATAAAGAGACAGAGAGCAAAGAAGAGCACGCAAGCAAATTATACGAGTTCGGCCACCAAACACCCTGTGGCCTACGTCCTGTCCCCAAAGCAAAGCACTATGGGATTTTCACTAAATCACTAGCTTTTAAATTAGGTTCAGCTAGAAACCTTTACAACTCTATACCAGAGCAATACGTTCAAGAGATATCACCTCTCTATGAACACCTTGGGATTCCTACCCAAAAAGAAATGATTTTCGCAAATAAAATGAGATGAGAAAGATACACTCAATAGTGCAGATATAATAAATTGAAGCTCAAATAATACAACTCAAATTATGTAGAATAAAAAGACTCTCAAAAAATTGTGCTCAAATAAGTGTGAGTGATGGAGAATATTTGACAGAGTTTTAGCACAAAAATTAAGCACTTGTGTTATGTTAAAAACAATGCTCATGGTGCAGTGCTTTTATAGGTACTGAGAGGAGCGTCACTTTAAGAGAAATGTCCATTGCAGCATTAAAAGGATTTGTCCGTTGCAGCATTTAAAGGGATTTGTCCGTTGCAGCATTAAAGGGAATTGTCCGTTGCGTTTTGAATATGAAGAATTGAAAACACGGGGACGGAAAAGATTCTCGGACACCACTTGGTGTTCGACATCGTATTTCCATACGACCTCTCCCCAGCTCGGCATACAATCTCCCCAGCTCGGAATACGACCTCTCCACACTGCTCGACATACGACCTCTCCACACAGCTCGGCATACGATCTCTCCACAGCTCGGCATACGACCTCTCCACAGCTCGGTATACGACCTCTCCACACAGCTCGACATACGATCTCCTCACAGCTCGGCACGCGACCTCCTCACAGCTCGGCACGCGACCTCATCTCGGCACGCGACTTCCTCACAGCTCGACACGGAGAATATTTTCCAAAGAAAACTTGAAATATTTTCCAAACAATATTTTGAATACAACTTAAGAATTTTTCAAAATACTTTGTGCCTAAAAATAATTTAGGAAAAATTATCATAAAATCAATTTTAGAATAAAAATCATTTTGTGAGTGTGTGATTTTATTTTAATTGAGAGCTTTTTATTACTACTTACAAATAGTCTTAATAAAAATAAATAAATACCTAAAACCCAAAGAATTGAGAAACTATCATTCTTGATACGCGTCTTGGTATTCTTTTCCACTTTTTGCACGGTTGACTATTTGCAAAGCTCCCTTTTGTCAATCATCAAAACCATCCTGTCAAGGCATGTATTCACACAGAGTAACAATGTTGCAGGATGCTTCCAACTTCTTCTTCTGCCACACACCTTCTGAATAGTTGATCAACACCCTTCTTGTATAGAAAAGGTTCATCCCAGTAATACTGCTTCACTTGCTGGAAGAATCTCCTCTTTCGTTGGTAATCCATCTCAACTGGAATGATTTTGCAAACCAGGAAGTTCACTATATCAGCATACCAAGGTGCTGTGATGGCATCAACCTTGGCACCTGCTATTGCCAATAATTGCTCATCAGGAAAACTTTCCTTAATTTCACCTCCCTGTTGTTCAACAATGTCATTTTCAATTCTGGACAAGTGGTCAGCTACTTGATTCTCTACTCCTTTTTTATCTCTGATCTCTAAGTCGAACTCTTGAAGTAACATCACCCATCTTATCAATCTCGGTTTTGCATCTTTCTTGGTGTAAGACCCCATTTTCGGAGCGCTACTGTGCAACCCAATCTAATGCTGAAAACATTTAATGCTTGTATGCTTTCAGTTAAAGAGTACTCTTATGTATTTCGCAATGGAAAAATAGGAGTAATTTTTTTTTCATTTTCTTTCCTTTGAAACCCTTTTCAAAATGAGACATAGAGTACTACAGTTTTCTAAATGATGCCAATTCAAACTTTTGCAAATATCAGAGTATAATGCATCACAAAATAATGCGTCACAAAATAATACTTCACATAACATAATCATTTCGCACTAAGGCGAGGTTTTCTGAAAAGAGTAATTACAAAACAACAAATACAAAACCCTAAGCTAAGCTGGCCAACAACTATAACTCTTACTGAGAAACAGCTCAGTAAGACCAAACATGAAGTACTCAGAGGAATCTTCCTCCACTCGCTCAATCTTCAATGCTCCTAAAAAGCAAAGCTGCAATAGCTACCGAACACCATCTGGAAGTGACATCCATAAGGACATCCAATCCAACAACAGTGCAAGGGTAAATCCTTTGCCCACGAGTCTATCATAGGCTATGTCGTATGCAAACAATATATACATATATAATACAACAACATGCTTTTATATACATATACATACTTAATAGACCGCACACAATCAGCATGGTATATCAAGCATTGCATGTGAGCAAACAAAACAACCAACAGATCAACAATCAAGTCACTACAATATCAACCATTGCATGTGAGCAACTAACACAACCAACAGATCAACAATCAAGTCACTACAATATCAAACTATTGCATGTGAGCAGGCAAATCTATCAACAGATAAGTGATCAAGTCATCACAATATCCAATTATTGCATGTGAGCAGGCAAGTCAAACAACAAAACTATAATCAATTGTCACATATCAAGATGTGGTTAGTCATGCATGCCAATGCAGTATGACGAATTTGTGTATACACCTGCAACCTTAAATAAGGTCCAGCAGTATGACGAGGAATTTTCCCTACGTCCAAACGAAATTCCCTACCAATAGAGGGTTGCCTATCTTTGGTTACCAAAAGGACCTCGGGTATTCAACAAAGCCATTATTTTCCACCAGTCACCAAAAGGACTTCGGGCTACCACTAGTCACCAAAAGGACTTTGGGTATTTGGCATGTAGTGTCAACTCGCCTTTTGAAGTCTGTACGACCAATCAAATGCTACGAGTGACATGATAACTAGTCTTTTGAAGTCTTTAAGACTTTTAAACGCTCCGAGTGCCGATGCTCAATGGTTAGTATGCATCCAAACAAATTCAACAATATGGCATGCTCACCGTAGTGAACGCCCGAATGATATCCAACAAATTCAACAATATGGCAGGCTCACCGTAGTGAACGCCCGAGTGATATCCAAACAAATTCTACAATATGGCATGCGGATCGACGACACCTCAACTCACTCACTCTACTTAGTGAATTTTCATGCTTCCAATTCTTATATTACCTAGGTGAGGTTGTACCAAAATAAATCACTTATTTTGCTTTGGGTCATTAGAACCCGAGTTTCATCAAATTCTTTATCTAGCATGGTTCCATTTCTACTTATCTATAAGCTTAGGCTAGTCATACTACAACCCTCATGCTTATTTTTAAGCCAAAATACCTTTAACAATTACTTAGAATGCAAACACACGACACAAAGTCCGGGTGTTCAATTGCGGAACGCTAGTCTTAATCTCAGATCAGAACTCTAGGCATGTAATGCGGAACACTAGGCTCAATTTTTTTAGATTGAGATACTAGGCACGCCATACGGAACACTAGGTCCAATCCTAAACCAAGAAAATGCGCACGCAAGTAGGACATTAAGTCCCAGCACAGGACTCATAGTCCATATGCTCAATAGGAACACTAGGTTCCCTATGTTTTAATCTTTCAAAAACTCGATCTTTGAACTCTCTTTCTCTATTCTTATATTACTCCTATGTATCTGAAAATACTCGTTAACTCTAGGTAGTTGAAACCGTAGTTGAGCTAAATAATACGCTAGGATAATTCCCAAACTCTTTACTTAACTCAACCGTTTTCAAAATTTACAATGTTTTCTTTTTAAAAGAACCTCTTAAACAACTTCTAACCCTCTGATCCATAAAGCTGTTTGTACACCGGCTTATTTTAGAAAAATACCTTTAGTTTCCCATGAAAACATTTCTCGGCTCATGGAATCGCATCAGACTTACCGTTGTAAATCGTCAACCAATAACAGTCGATCAACAAGCTGCTGTAAGTTTTCGATGAGATCTTTAATTTGAATAATGTCCTAAAAAAATTCAGAATTTATTCGAAAACAAAAATTCGAACATTTTAACATTTTCTAAGATCAGATAAGTCTTACAGTGTGAATCCTTGATTCCAATATTGAAATTTTTTGATAGACAAGAAAAATCTGGACCATCTCATCATTTCCGTTTTTTCCATTAAAAAATCAAAATCAAAGCATTATTAATTAACCCATTATCCTCAACAATATTATCCAAATTCCAATCAATTCCAAGTTCCAATAAATCCAACATGATTCAAGGAAAACAACACAAATCATAATGCCACGCAGGGCCAAGAACATGCTACAGCATTTCATACAGCACCTAACAATTCAGTAAGCTACAACATGCTACATACTTCCATCAATTTCAAGTCCAATCAAATTAATCCAACATGGTTTAAGTCACACAATACTATTCAGTCTTGCCACACAGGGCCAAATCAATACACAATAATTCATACTACAACATCTCAACAACAGAAAGTAATACTACAAGTACTACCACACAATTTAATCAAACATCAAGCCAACCAACACACAAGGCGAAAAGCCCAAACTCATTATATAATAATTTCCCTTACCTTGGGCGCTTTAACAATCCAAGCAAGGTAAATTCAAAACCATCGTTAAGTCGCACCTCGCGCGTACCCTAAGCACGAACCTTAACAACACAAACTTAACAAAATTAGAACCAAAAACCCAAGCCCTTAGACTACTAGGGCAGCCACGGTTTTGGCCCTAAAAAGACCTAAATTCTTGCTAACTTAACCTATTTGGATTACAACTAATCATAGGCTATGTTTTAAGTTCAAGTCAAACAAGTTTTACAACTTTCATTTACTTTACTTACTTAGAAAAACATAAACCAAATTTTTTTACCAATTGAATAGTGTTTCTTACCAAATGAATAGTATTTCATCAACTTTGAACTACTTTTAGAACTATAAAACATGCCATAAAAATTAAAGAAATAGGTTAGTTACAACTTCAAAACAATGTTAAGACATATACTAAATCTTTTCCCAAAAAATCAAGCTTCTTTAAGTTGTTTTGCTAAATCAAATTCTTGATCAACTTTTACACTATTAAGAGACATAAAACAACTTGAATCAAGGTCTTAAAACACCATGAGAGCCACGGCTCAATGCATCAAAAACAAACCCCAAAAATCTTTTTAAATTTTTCATTTCCAAAACAAAACATTTCATAACATTCAATTCCTTTATCAATCAACTAACTTTTCTAACACTTAAACAACCTTGAAAACAATTTAAAACATCCTCCAAAATGCCATTCAAAGCCACGGTTTCCATCCCCTCTTTTGCATCCAAAACCATTTTCAAAAACTTGTAAACATAGTTATATGACTAGGATCCAAACATACAACTACTAAACCTTCAAAACTAACACCAAATCAACAAGAACAAAGTCAAGAACAAGGCTTAGAGCATCCTTAGGGATTCGGCCAGCAAGGGGTTAGGGTTTTCCCAAACTCAAAATACCAAAATCAAGGTGATTCATGGATGAAAACAAAGGGTTATGGAACTAGTCATGCAATACTAGCCAAAAACAAGCTTTTTAACTTCAAATAACTCTTGAATCCATCAAAAATCATATCATGGAACCCAAAAGAGATGAGGAAAGGTTTATGGAGCTTACCAAGAGTATGGGTGATGATTGAACAAGGGTGGAGATGAAAGGAAGCAAGAAAGCACACTTTGTTCTCCAAAATCTTCCAAAATCAAAGCTTTCTTTCTCTAGTTTTTTTCTCCAGTTTTTCACCAATGGAAGAAATGAGTGAAGCTTCAGCCCAAAGAGGATGATGACCACGGAATTTTAGGGGTAGGAGTGGAAGGAAAGATTCATTTAGTTAGAAACTAACTAATTAAGTCATAACCTAACTAAACTAACTACCTACCATTTACTTAATGGCCAATCACACCTTGACACTTGTAAATGTCATGATTAAAAGCAAGTTCAGCCCCCCTAGTGGCTGAGTAATTCGCCCATGTGCCCTAATCTGGAGATATTTTCGTTTTGTTGCGTTCTCACTCAACCGGGTGCGCGGCGTTACGCGTATATTAGGTTTTAATACTAAAAACTCCCAAAAATAATTCTAATTATAACCCCACACCCAAAAATCACAAATGTTCCTCGCGGCATAAGAAAAGTATCCATGTTTCTCATTTTCTCGAAATGCGAACCGAAACGTCGCAATTAGGTAGTCTCTGGCCATAGAAAATACACTAAACCCACACCCAAAAATCACAAATGTTCCTTGCGGCATAAGAAAAGTATCCATGTTTCTCATTTTCTCGAAATGCGAACCGAAACGTCGCAATTAGGTAGTCTCTGGCCATAGAAAATACACTAAATATTTTCTGATGCCCAAAAATTCTAGAAATATGACAATAAATCCTAAATATTGGAAAATGCTAAGATCTCAAATTTTATAAAATTTGGATCACGTTTTGGCATGTTTCAGTTAGAAACACACACAATAGCCTAGCTACGGCAGAATTCGATAGAATTCTCGCAGCGTAATAAAAACTGTAAATTAGTGAGGATCACTAATTTCAATTTCTTTTATCATATAGAAATTAATCAAACAATAAAATTATCAAAACAAAATCTTTAAAATAATAGTCATATTAAATATGACATAAAACAAACAATTAATACAATAACTAGACAATAAAATCCAAACTATGACTTAACAATATTATTAAATCCTGAAAATTATTTCTCATACAATAAAATAATTTTCCTCAATCAAATGGCCATTTTTCACATTTTTCAGGATTAATTCATATTAAAAATAGTATACGTCTACACTGTCTGTTAATCTGAATTAACTACTAAAACAGTAAATTGTTTACAATAAATCTTGGTAGTTCTTCGTACTTTTAACAAACCATTGAGGTCATGACTCTCTATGATTTATTTTCAAGTAGTTGGAACTACAAAATAATTTTTATAAAAATTGGGATGTTGCACTTGGCAATCAAATACTTAATTGCTGAGTGGTCAGTGTACACCACAAATTTTGTACCAACCAGATAGGCTCTGAATTTGTCAAAAGCAAATACCACTGCAAGCAATTCTTTCTCAGTGGTGGTGTAGTTCAACTGAGCATCCACCAATGTCTTGCTTGCATAGTAAATTGAATGAAACACCTTGTCATGTCTTTGACCTAGAATAGCGCCTATAGCAAAATCACTTGCATCACACATTAATTCAAATGGCTTATCCCAGTCGGGGGCAACAATGATAGGTGTTGTGGTTAAGGCTTTCTTCAGTGTCTTGAAAGCTGTCATGCAGTGTTCATCAAAATCAAAGGCAGTCTCATGCTGTAAGAGTTGGCAAAGGGGCTTTGAGATTTTTGAAAATCCTTGATGAACCGTCTATAGAAACCAGCATGCCCCAAAAAACTTCATACCCCCTTTACACTAGTTGGCGGAGGTAATTTCTCAATGACCTCAATCTTTGCCTTATCCACTTCAATGCCTTTCTTGGAGACTTTGTGGCCCAAAACAATGCCCTCTTGCACCATGAAGTGGCATTTCTCCTAATTCAGTACTAAATTAGTCTCCTCACACCTGGATAGCACTTGTTCCAAATTATCCAGGCAAGCCTAAAATGTCTCCCCAAAAACAGAAAAGTCATCCATGAAAATTTCTATGGATTTCTCAATAAAATCTGAGAATATTGCCATCATGCACCTTTGGAAAGTTGCTGGTGCATTGCACAAACCAAATGGCATCCTTCTAAAAGTAAAGGTGCCATAAGGGCATGTGAAAGTGGTCTTGTCTTGATCTTCAGGTGCTATGGCAATTTGATAGTAGCCTGAATACCCATCAAGGAAACAGTAAAACTCTTTCCTTGCCAATTTATCAATCATCTGGTCAATGAAGGGCAATGGGAAATGATCTTTCCTTGTTGCCTTGTTGAGCTTTCTGTAATCCATACAAATTAATTCATTCTTGTCATTAGCTATAACAGTCACTCCCCCTTTCTTTGGAACACATTGCACTGGACTAACCCAAGAGCTGTCTGAGATTGGATAAATAATTCCAGCATCCAACCATTTAATGATCTCCTTCTTAATTACCCCTTCATCACTGGGTTAAGCCTTCTTTGTGCGTCAATGCTTTTCTTAGCATTTTCCTCCAAAAAAAATTATGTGCATACAAAGAGTAGGACTTATGCCTTTTATGTCAACCATTTGCGACCCTATAGCCTTCTTATGTTTCTTCAAAACAGTAATCAGTTCCTTTTCCTGCTGCAAGCTCAAATCAGAAGCAATAATAATAGGAAGAATGTTATTCTCACCCAAATAAGCATACTTCAAGTGTGGAGGTAGCACTTTCAATTCCAGCTCAGGAGGTTTTTCAACAGAGAGAATATTGGATTTGGAGCTCTTATCACTGAGTTCCAACGACTCATACTTTCTGAACCATAATTGATTTACCGAAGCCTTCTTTTCTGTGTTTTTATCCTGCTCAAGTTCATAATCAGGGGCATTCAGTTCCTGTTTCAGTACATCTTTATCCCTCAAGAATTGATGTTGAACCAATGAATCGATGGTTCTAACAAAGGAACATTCTTCCACATTTTCTGCAGGATATTTGAAAGCATTAAGAACATTAAATTTTATTTCTTGATCATTGACTCTCATGGTGAGTTCACCCTTCTGCATATCAATCAGTGTTTTCCCTATGGCAAGGAATGGTCTTCCTAAAATAATAGGCACCTCAGCATCAGCTTCAAAATCAAGGATAATAAAGTCAGCAGGAAATACCAATTTGTCAACTTTGACAAGCACATCTTCGATTTTTCCTTCTAGATAAGCTAGTGTTCTGTCTACCAGTTACAGAGTCAGTGTTATAGGCCTGGCCTAACCAATTCCAACCTGTTGGAAGATGGACTTAGGCATTAGATTAATGCTTGCCCCTAAGTCACATAGAGCTCTCCCACAATAAGTGTCACCAATAGTGCACGGAATGGTAAAACAGCCAGGATCTTTTACCTTTTGGAGGATTTTGCTTTGCATCAGCATGCTACACTCCTGGGTCATAGCAACTGTCTCAAATTCTCCCAGCCTCCTTTTCTTGGTTAGAACATCCTTCATGAACTTTGTGTAATTTGGCATCTGTTGCAAGGCATCAACTAATGGAATGTTGATGTGAAACTATTTCAGTACATCAATGAACTTGTCAAACTGCTTGTCTTGATGGGCTTTCTTAAGTCTCTGAGGGAATGGTGGAGGTGGAAATTCAAGAATTAATCTGTTGCTTGCAGTTGCTGGTGTAGCTTTCTCAGCAGGTGCAGGTGCCAGAATTGGTGCTGGGATGGCACCAGAAGGTTCTTCTTCTTTTTCTTTTGAGGGCTGGCTAGTGGTAACATCAGGCCTTTGAGAAGGACCTGGTAATTCAGTACCACTCCTCAAATATATGGCTTTTATTTACTCTCCCCTGCTGGCTTGGCAGGTTCAGTTGTAGTATGCAGTGAACCACTTGGTCTTTGGTTCATAGCTATTGCAATCTGCCCCAACTGATTCTCCAAGTTTTTAATTGCTGCCCCCTGACTTCGGTACTGGGCTTTAGTTTCATTCATGAAAGCCTTCAGCATAGCCTCCATTGAGTTGTCAATAACAGGAGCAGCAGCTTTTTGAACTGGTTGAGCGGGGAAACCAGGGGGATGTGTGGGCTTTGCAGACACAGCAGCAGGTGCTGCATGATTATTGCTACTCCATGAAAAATTTGGGTGATTCTTCCACCCAGGGTTGTAGGTGTTGGAGTAAGAATTATTGTTTTTGTTGAAATTCCCTACATAATTGACAGATACAGGGTTGCTAGGGTACTCCTCATATAGATGACCTCCTCCACAATACACACAAGAAATAGCCTTGGCCTGCACATGTGCAGACTCTGCAGAATTCACAGGTGCTGTGTTGGCTCCAACAGTATTCATATTTTTAAACATGTTTGCAATTGCAGCCACCTATGCAGATAAGGTTGTCATTTCACTCACTTCATGGACTCCAGCAACCTTCTTTGCAGCACTCAATCTAGCAGTGGGCCACTAATAACTATTCGCAGAAATGGTCTCAATTTTCTCATATGCATCATTGTAAGACTGTGCCAAGAGGGCACCACCAGAAGAGTCATCAAGCATGTCTCTTGTTCTTCCTGAAAGACCATTATAAAATGTTTCCATTTGAATGCAAATAGGTATGCCATGGTGAGGGCATTTTCTGAGCAAATCCTTAAATCTTTCCCGAGCTTCAAACAGTGATTCCTCTTCATTTTGCCTGAAAGATGTAATTTCATTCCTCATCCAAGTATTCTTGATTGGAGGGAAATACTTGGTGAGGAATTTTTCTGCCATACCGTTCCAATCAGTGATAGAGTTGGGCTCCAAGGAATTTAGCCAAGCCTTGGCTCTATCCTTCAAGGAATATGGGAATAGCCTAAGTCTGAAAGCATCATCTGTAACTCCAGGAATTTTAAAATTACTACACACTTCAAGGAATTGTTTCAAGTGCAAATGAGGATCGTCTTGAGGTGTGCCACCAAATTGTCCCACAGTTTGCAGCATTTGGAACATCATAGGCTTAAATTCAAAGTGATTTGCAGTGATGTCAGGCCTTACTATGCCCGTGTGCATAGTTTGAGGATCAAAAACAGCATAGTCCCTCATTGGCCTGTCCCTATCATTGGCCAAGCCTATGATATCAGCATTCAGCACCAAGGCTTGGTACTGACTGTGAACACTGTGTTGAAACTGAACACTGCCTTCTTCTTCTGCATCAGGAATTGATTCTTCAGTATGGGGACCAGTGCCTGCCATATTTGCAGCAGCACCTAATGCAGCAAACGCTTGCCTCTCCCTTAACAACCTTCTGAAAGTTCTGTCAATCTCAGGATCCAACTGATATTCAGGTGCCGTGTGTCTGCGCATGTGCAGAGTTGAGCACTAACAGCTGACACAAACACCAAAAGAATTAGAATATCTCAACTAAAAAACCTACTAAATTCAAAACTATGTGAATTTAACCAATTCAATCTCCGGCAACGGCGCCAAAAACTTGTTGTGTGAAATAATAACATAGTTGTGCAAGTATACACAATTGCAACAAGTAGTAAAGAGTAAATCAAGATCGTTCCCACGAGGATTGATTAATTGCTTTCACAAGTTTTTCCAATAGCAAGTGAGTTAGTGAGTAAATAATAAAAACAGAAAATAAACATCAAGTTTTTGTGATTTTAATAACTGAATAAAACAGAATTAAGCAAGTGATTTGATTAAAATTTGGATAAAGACAGCTAGAAATCAGTTCATTCATATTTCCACTAAGTTGGTTTCAGTGCCACAAGTCAATGTCGTTTGGCACTTGGGCGCAGGGCACTAATGTGTGTGCCTTTCAGCACTTTCACCAGGGTTAAGTAAAGGGTACCTTATGTCTAAGCCCCCATTATATTCCCCCTTGTCTAGTTAATGTGGCCAAGAACACCCTACAAGACAGATTTCCTATGTCTAATTTAATCAAAATCAATTAAAGTGTCCTTTAAATTGATACCCCTTATACTGCCTCATGAAATCAGCATGTTATCACCTTTCACCATCTAACATACAAATACCTAACTAAAGTTGATCAAGCTGAAGTTAAATATGTAAGCAATAAAATCACATGAGACAACGGTACAAAGGCAAAGACAAATAGACATTCACTAACCAGGTTTCAATACAAAATCACTTCATCCTAACATAAGAAAGTTAGCCCATAATGAGCCTAAAAATAAAACAACAAAAAATGGTGCCAAAAACAGAATCCATGGCACTAGAGTAAGAGTTTAGAAACTATTACAGATATGGAATAAAACAGTAAACAGAATTGCTCCCAGCTTTGTGAGCTCGAGAACCACTCCTTAAACAGCAATGTCTTGCTGAATCTGCTTCACTCTGTACTGAACAAGTTCCTTCTCTCCATGGACAAAGCTAAAAGCTTGAATTAATGGTGTTTGAAAGGGAAGAGAAGAGATGCGGCTGCTTCTTTTAGAGGGGACAGATGCTGCCCTAGCAGAGAAAATCAGAACCAGCCTCTTTTACTTCATTAGGTCATTGTACTTTTATAGTCTCTCCTAAAATGGCCTAGCCAATGCTGATCCCCATAAAGATGCTGTCTTTCGGCCCAAAAATGAGAGCTTTTTGTCCTGTAGTGAGTTGAGAGAAAATGTAATATGACAAGAGGGGACCACTAAAAAGGCATGCTGTAGCAATATATATAAGGACAGAGTCCTTTGTTTAGCTCCAACGAAAGATCACACGTTGCTGCTTTAATTCCAGGGGCTGTTATCAACACAGTGCCGTGGCATGGTACCAAACTTAGCACTGAGCAATTTTCATAAAAGTCCTGCACAACGTCAAAACACATCAAAATGCTCACAAAAGCACCAAAGTGCCTTAAACTGCTCCAAACAAGGGAAATCACGTTATTTACATAAATCTAATAAGTAAAGGATCTAAATTACTCTTAAACTCACATGATTCATAGTCATAAAAGCATAAATAACTCTTATTTCTAAGAGTTATCGGTTCTCCCTTAGTTTTATTGACTCGGGTGATACTTTTTGAGTTGAGAAACATGGAAAACATCATGAAGTTTGGAGTGATTTGGCGGTAAAGTATATGATAGGCTATAGGGCCAATCCAATGAAGAATATGGAAAGGCTCAATAAACCTAGGAGTCAACTTTATAGATCTTATGGCTCTGCCTATTCCATTCCTTTGAGTTGCTCTTAGAAAAACATGATCCCCTTTATGGAATTCCATGGGCTTCTTCCTTTTATCACTATAACTCTTTTGCCTATCCTGCGCTGCTTTCATTTTCTCTCAGATCTTATTCACATGTTCTGTAGTGTGATGTACTACATCTGGTCCCAACGGTTGACTATCCTCGGTCTCATACAAAACAAAGGAGTCCTACACTTCATACTATAAAATGCTTTATATGCTGCCATATCAATGCTTGAGTGAAAACTATTATTATAGGGAACTCTTTCAAAGGTAAGAAATCATCCCAACTTCCTACATGTTCTAACATACTAGCTCTTAACAGGTCTCGTAATGACTGAATGGTTCGTTCAGTCTGACCATCTGTTTAAGGATGAGAAATTGAACTTAACCTCAAATTAGTCCTTAAAGCAACATGTAATTGCATCAAAAATTTAGTGGTAAATCTAGGGTCTCTATCACTTACAATACTAGACGGCACTCCATATAGTCTCATCACTTCCTTGATATAAATCTGGGTTAATTTCTCTGAGAAATACTTATCTCCTATAGGGATGTAGTGAGCTCACTTTTCAATCTATCTACAATCAGCAAAATCACATTATACTTCTTAGAGGTCCTAGGAAAACCACTACAAAATCCATGGATATACTATCCCACTTCCATTGTGGTACATCTAAAGATTACATCAGTCCTACTAGTTTCTGGTGTTCTACTTTAGCTTTCTAACAAACAAGGCAAGACAAGATGTATTCCAACACTTCCTTCATCACACGCTGACACCAAAATATTTTTGTCAAATCATGATACTTCGGATGAAAACTAAGGTTTCTTATAGGCTTCCTCCAGAATCATTTTCTTAACCTCTTCATCATTAGGTACACAAGTTCGGTCTTTGAATCTCAACGCACCCTCTGTTCCAAATTCAAATTCTTAGATCTTACCATTCTCCATCAATTCCTTCATCTTCAACAAATTTTCATTTGTCCCTTATTTCTTTTCCACAACTTGCAAGAAATCACTAGTCACTGAATTATTTCCCGAATTCATCCTATCACGGTACAGATGCACTCCCAGATTAAGATCTCTGAACAGTTCTACTAATTCTAACTCTTCTATCATCATGTTTGACATATGTGAAGACTTTCTACTTAAAGCATTTGCCACGATGCCATCCTTCCCTAGGCGGTATTTCAACTAAAATTCACAATCCTTAATGAACTCTATCCATCCCCTTTGCCGCATACTCAACTCCTTCTGGTCAAATAGGCACTTAATGTAACATCCCATTTTCGCAAAAGGTTTTCTTTGAAAACAGCAGTGTTTTTTTTCTTTTTTCACAAGTGTAATACTTGGGAACGACAAACAGCAACCACTTCTAATGTAAAACATAACCAACATCATAAATATGCATCATAGCAGTGTCAAGGATTAGAGTATTTTGCACGCAGGCAAGTTCCAAAATCTACACAAGTAGATGCTCAAAATAAAATACACCAGTCATGTGAAGAACCCTAACACCCAGAGTTGACTCATATCTGTGATGCATCCTGGCAGCTCCTATCAAAGGACTTAGGCCCAAAAGTCATATTGTACTAATCTAGAGTCTAACCAATTGATTCTATCTAACTATGTTGGCCCATAAGTAAACCTGAGATGCTTGCGAAGGCGAAACCCCACACGATAAGTCATCGACTCTTAGCTAGCAGGCCCCGATGCCTCTGATGGATCCTCTTCCTCCTCCTCGTCCTCACTATCAATCACTACTCTATCTCTCGCCACCCACTCCCTAGTGGTCCTACTCCCATTGATTGGGTCTCCGGCCATAGGGATTGGAGGCAAGGGATACGAGCAGTGAGGATAGTGAATACAAAATAAGGGAGGTCTACCCTCAGGTGCAGCAGGTGCCACCAATGAAGCTGTCGGTATAGCAGAACTAGTAGCAGTGACGATGGGAGGAGTGCCAGGAACTCCAGTTGAAGGTGGATGTGCACTCTGAACTAGGCATCATGGACGGATGTGTAGGGTCCACGAACGGAAAGGTCTCAACAGTCACCGTCGTCGGTAGTGTAGTAAGTAGACTAGGTGGTACATAAAAGTGAATCGTCTTACCGCTGAAGCGTACAGCATTAGAGTACTCCCCATCATTGTCGGTCTCAATAACTATTCCCAAGTGTGTCAAACGCCCAGAGATAGGATTGACGACCCAAGCCGTAGGGGTCTTCCCCTGAGGGAACTCATACGTCGTGTTTCCCATAAACCTCATCGGGATCGGCAATATCTAAGTATCGGTTCCAAGCATAAACATAAAACAAAAGAAATGCAAGGGTAGATTTCTTGTCCACGAGTTCATCACAGACTAGTTGCAAACAAACAAGATGTATATACATATAGTACATCGGCATGTCATTATATACATAAGCATACTTAATAGGCCGTATAAATCATCATAGTATATCTAGTATTTGCATGCGAGCAAACAATCAAACAACCAATCAATGATCAAATTATCACATATCAAAATGTGGTTAGTCATGCATGCCAATGCATTATGACGAGTTTGTGTATACACCTGCAGCCTTAAACAAGGTCAGCAGAGACGAGGAACTTTATTTCCCAATGTCCAAATCAAATTCCCCTACCAAGGGTATAGCCACACATTAGGCTTGCCACACATTAGGCATTGCTGCCACACGGGCATAAAGTGATAACTCAGCCTTTGAAAGTCTGTAAGACAGTCAACGCTTCGAGTGTCGATGCTCAATGGTTAGTATATATTTTAATTAATTAATGTGGATCGACGAACTCCTAACTCACTCTACTTAGTAAATTTTCATGCTTAAAATTCTTATGTTATCAAGGTGAGGTTGTACCAAAAATCACTCATTTAGCTTTGGGTCGTTGGAACCCTAATTTAATCGAATTCTTCACCTACCATGGTTCCATTTCTAACTTATCTATAAGCTTTGAATGAGAGAAAGAAGTGAGGAATCCTCTTTTCGAAATTTGAAATATTAAATAGTTATATATGTTATATATACTTTTATACTTTAGTTTTAGTATAGTTTCAACCATCACACTTATTTTTAAGTCAAAATACCTTTAACAATTTACTTATGAAATCATATTTTCGGCTTGTGAAATCACATCAGATTTACTGGTGTAAATCGTCAAACCAATCAGCAATCGATCGTCACATTATTAATTAACTCACACCACAATAACAACTTTTTGCATACCTCAATCAATTTCAATTCAACAATAAATCAAACATGATTTAAGCCATTCAATACCATTCATTGTTGTCACTCAAGACCAAACAGAACATGCTATAACATTTCACACAACATTAAACAATTCAACATACTACAGCATGTTACGGCATCACCACTAACACATAATAATACTATAGTTACTACCACAATTATTCATTCAATCAAACCACATAACAAACAAAAAAAAGATCCTAAACTCATTATATAGAAATTTCCCTTAGCTTGAACAATTTCCAACGTGTCACCGAAACATACCTCGCTCGAACCTTAACAATACAACTTAACAAAATTAAAACCAAAGACCCAAGTCCTAAGACTCTATGGCAGCCATGGTTTTAGGTCCTAAAAGGCCTAAAATCTTGCTAACTTAACCCTATTTGGATCACACTTAATCATATGCCATGTTACAAGTTCAAGTCAAGAAAGTTTTGAAACTTTCATTAACTCTACATACTTAGAAAAACTTAAACCAAGTTCTTACCAATTGGAATAGTGTTTTTACCAAATCAATAGTATTTTGCCAAATTTGAACTATATTTAAAACCATATAACATGCCATGAAAATTATAGAAATAAGTTTTTGACAAGATCAAGAAACAATCTTTGAAACATAAACTAAACCTTTTCCAAAAATTGCACTTCTTTGAATTGTTTTGCTAAACCAAATTTTGACCAACTTTATACTATTTTAAGGACATAAAACAACTTAAAACAATATTTAAAAATAACATGAGGACCAGGGTTTTGGTGCCCTAAAACAAACCCAAAGTTTTCAACTTTTCACTTCCAAAACAAATTATTTCAACACATTTAAATCCTTGAACCTTAAACTCACTTCCTCAACACTTACTACACTTTGAAAAAAATTTAAAACATCTCCCAAAACCTACTTAGAGGCCACGACATTCCAGCCCCCATTTACAAATAATTTATTTTTTCAAAACCTTGTAAACATGCATAAATGACTAGTATCCAAACGTACAATTTATAAACCTTCAAAAACTAATTCCAAATCGACAAAAATAACTAAAGATCAAGACTTAGAACAGCCCCAGAGTTTCTTCCAGAATAGGGGTTAGGGCTTTTTCAACTTTAAACATCAAGAACAAAGCTAACTATGGAAGAAAAACAAGGGTTATAAGGCTAATCAAGCATTTCTAGCAAAAACAAACTTTTAAACTAAAAAACAACTCTTAAATCCATCAAAACCCATATCATGGAACTCAAGAGAGATAAGGGAAGGATCATAGAAATTACCAAGAGATTAGATGATGATTGAACATGGATTGAGAAGAAAGGAAGTAAAGATGCAATCTTGATCACTAAACTTCCAAAACCGATGCTTTCCCAGTCTAGAAATTTTCTCAATTTTTCATCTCCAATGGAGGAATGAAGGGCGAAATGTGGCTAAGAGAGAGGGCCACGAAATCAGCTAGGACTTGGAAGGAAAAAATTTTGTTCATTTAGTTGGAAACTAACCAATTAAGTCCTAAACTAACTAAACCAACTACATACCTTTTACTTAATCACCAATCACCACTTGACACTTGTAAAAGAACCTTCTAAGACCAATTTTAGCTCCCTAGTGGCTGGGTGAACCACCCCTCCTGTAACACGCGTATTTTTACGATACGTTAGTTAACGTTATTTAGTGTATTTCTGTCGTATTTATGCTATAATAAAGCAATTTCTTGTTCTCTAAGAAAGTGTATTAATTAAATCAAGATCAAATTGTATTTGAGAGTTAATATTTTATATTAATCCACGGTTTGAAAATCGTCGAAAAATTCTAACGAAGTTTCGACACGTTTCGAATCGCCGGGCGGTTTCACGGCAGATAAAATTCTAAATGAACTCAGATTTCGATGAAAATCGAATCGTAACTTCTTGTGACTATTCTTGAGTGATTATTGTAATTTTTATTATTTATAATTAAATATTTTCACGCGATGAATTAATTTTCCATTAAATTAATTTGTGCGAGTTTATCGGTAACGCGGCATTTCGTCGCCGTGTTTTAAACAACCCCTAGACTCTAGAATTAGTGGGTAACCATGAGAGATGTGAGATTAGGTGGGTAAGACTAGATGATATAGTTAGGTGATAGGTGTCATATTATGTGTGATTCTTTTAAAAAAAAAAATTACTTTTTTTACCTAATGTGAATTATTATTATTACTATTGATGAATCATTTATTTAAATGTATAAAAGGTAAAGCAAACCCCCCATTTTCAGCACCCTTTCACGCCTTCCCCCACCTTCTCCCTTCATCTTCATCTTCATTTTTTTCCTTTCTTCTTCTCCAAGAGTTCATGACTTCCATGACCAAAAACCTCCACTTCCATTGAGTTTTTCAACTAACTTCCTTCATCAAAGTTCTTCCAAATCATCTCCTCTACTTAGACCTCCATTTTCATCATCATCCAAGTAAGAAAACTAATTTTTTTTCCTCCTTGTTGCTGTTGAAAATCGCAACAGCCCCCTCCCCATTTAAGCTTGATTTTTGTTCCCAAATCTTGCATAAATGCTAGGTTTTCTTCTCCATTCCATTACCTATGTTTCTAACCATCTAAATGAACTTAAAATCAGAATTTTTCCAACCCTTTTGAGCCCTAAAACTAGTGCTAAACAGCCCCATCATCATGATGATCTAGTTGTTGTTTTTAATGTTAATTAATTGATGATTATGTGGTTGTTTGTTGGTGTTGATGATGAATCTAAAGATATGAGCACTTCTAATGTCTCTTTGGTACATATGGGTGAAAACCCTAAGTATGAAGAAGAGGGTCATGGTGTGATCTTTGATGAGTCAACTAATTAAGTGGTTAATTGTGTTGTTAGGGATTGTTTGATGCTTGTTTAAGTTATAGTTTTTATTAAGCATGAATGAAGTGTTGTTTTGGAAAATTTGCCTATTCTTGAATCCTAAGACATAAGTGGCTTTGATGTTAAATTTTGAGCTTAAGTATTTGATAACATGTTTAGGATAGTTTTGGAGCTATTGGAATTGTTTGATGTTAGTTGAATGTGTAGTTGAGATCAAATAAGCTTAACATGGTAGCTTAATTATATTTTTTTTTTCTTCCATTCTTGAAGCATGAAAATAAGAGGCTATGATCATTTGGTTATGTGTTGGTTATTTATTAAGTGTTTAGAAACATTTTAAGATTGTTAGAATATGTATGCTTAAATTAGTATAGAACCTAGTTTATGTTTTGAGTAAAATTTGGTTCTTTAAGGACTAGAATAACATGTAGGAATGGATCATTTGATTTTTGAAATTATTGACATGATGATGGTATGGTTTAATTGTTAAAGGATTTTTAGAATTGGACAAATTGATTGAATTCTTGTTTTGTTTTTGGAACTAATTTTGAGTAAGTGGTTTATAAAGCTTTATGAACTAGTTTTGAAAATAAATTGTGTTTGAAAGAAAAGGCTATGGAAATGGCATTTCATTGTTGTGGAAATTGTTTTAGAAACAAAGTCTTGAAGGTGCTTGAATATGTTTTAGTTATGAGTTGTCTTAGGCGTATTAAATGTATTTGGTGATTGTTTGGGTTTAGAAATTATGCATGAAAATGGCTATCTACTTAAAAGAAGACTTTGCATTTTTTTTGTAAGGGATTTTTTATGGTGAACTTAGATGAGTCTATCAATGAAATAAAGAAAAGGCACTAAATGAGATTGTCCAAATCAAGAAAGGGACTGCAACTTTTTTTTTTTAATATTTCGAATTTTTTTTTTAAAAGGCAAAGCTGCCTTTCTTTTTCTTTAATCAAAACTTGACAGTTCTTGTTCCTTTTTTTTTTTTAACTTTCTTGTGCAGCCTTCAAAGATGATTCTTTTATAATTTTCTGGACAAAAAAGAAAAACAAAGTTAGAGAAACTCACAATTGAAAGGAAATGAAAATTAGAAATGAAGAAGAAGAATAAGAAGTAAACAGAAACTGAATAGAAGAAAGGAAAAACAAACAAAAATTTCAACCTCAACCTGAGCTTTGGTACCACTTGTGTAACGACCCGTTTCCGGACCGCTACCGAGCTCAATATACCGAGCTCGAGTTACCGAGCTCAACACACCGAGCTCAACTAAACCTGTATGAGATGTGTTTTAAAACGAAACTCTTGTGCCTTTTAAAAAGTACGGTCTATTATTTTTTTATAAAACCAGCTCGTGCACATCAGAGTAATTACAGCTTTTCGAAACATGGTGCAACTAAGACACACGACTTAAATTCTAATAAAACATACATGCATAACATACATATATATATCACTCGAAATAATAATGTATACAAAATACAGAGTAGTAAATGTACAAAGAAAATACACCTAAGGTACAACGACTTCAAAAGAGTAATCATACCACTGGGGTACTTCCAGCCAGACTCCCACGCAGGGTCGCTCCAAAAGTAAGACCACCAGTCTACCCTGTAGCAACAAAACATAACCGGCCCAAACTGGTCACGACCTCGAACACAAAGAAAAACAAAGTACAGTCATCAGAAAAACAAACATCCAACAACATAATCAATCACGACAAGTAGAGGTCGCTCGGGTCCTCGTCGAGCTCCTCCTCGGCATCATCTGCTGTCGAGTTCCCTGCGCCTCGACCTCGCCTGGGTAACCGGCATGGATTGAAGGCACCACGGGAAAGGGTCAACTTCTCAACAATACAAGATAAGCATGACATAAAGGATATAAGCAAACAAAGAAAGTATAACATTCACCGACGTGACTCGACCATCTCACTCTAACTCGACACAACTCCCAATCCATTTTCTCTCGACTCGACAATTTTTCCGGAATGTACACGCCGTACCGGATGGCGGAAAGTCCAGCCGAAGCCCTGGGAGCCTCGCTCTCCCCACGACAGTCGGACTCAGTCCCATAGCGTGGCGACGTCTAGTCAATCTCCGTAAACAAAAGGGGACCTAGCACCCTTAGTTATCCGGTCACGGCTCAAAACGCCATACGACTCACCTAGCTCGCTCACTCGATGAACACCGCCAGATACGATATTCAAAGAGTTAAACACAAGATATTCAACCGCATGTCAAATAAAAGAGCAAGCTCGACATGAAGAAACGCAATTCAACATGCAATACACAATTCACAGCATATATTCAATCACATATTAAATACATGCAAAAACCCAAATCAAATCACAACATTTCAAGCTCGACACAAATCAGGGAATCCATTCACAATAACATATAAAATAAAGTCTTAATAATGTCTAAAAGTTGCCCTTATGCACAAAACATAAACAAGTCGAATATGAAGTGCCCTTACGCTAGCATACTATGAAAGTATTAATGTGAAGCGCCCTTACCGAACTCCAAGTAAATGCTGCTCGACAACGACCTCGACACGGCTGTCTTCAAAGAGCTCGACAACGACTTCTCTTACTCGATCTCGACACGGCTGTCTTCAACGAGCTCGACAACGACTTCGACACGTACCGTCCTCAATCGACCTCGACACGTACACTTCTCAGTCGACCTCGACACGTACAGTTCTCGATCCGATTCATTGCTTCCACGCCCTTGGATTCGCTTTCCGTACACCTCGATTCGAAATCACACGATCTCTGAATCGACTTCCTAAAACAAGCACAACTCACCGATCTATGGGTTCTAATACACTTAGCTCTCATCCCAAACTTAACCACAACCCAGAAAATATAAAAACTCAAGAACTTAAATATATTTTTCCTCTAACACAAAGTTAGGGTTTTCGATCAAAAGTTCATGAAAAAGGTTATCTGATGTTACAACAGATAGATCGACAACAACAACAACCAGAAGCAACAAACGAAAAACAAGAAATCGAAACAAACCAAAAAGGAAGGGTTTCTGGGCACTGCCCATTTCAGAAATCAGAGAAAGAAATTTGTTTTACAAGCTCAAATAATCGGTTAGAAAGATAGGTAATATCGTGAAGAAGAAAACCCATTAGTTTGACATGATTTGGAAGCATAAAACTGGCTAAAAAATGGAAGGAAGAAACGGCGCTAAACAGTAGCACGAAGGAAAAGAAAAATCTGTTCTTCATACCTCAATTGATGGTTGAGATGGTGAGATATAGGTCGAGAAGATGATGAGGAACAAGGTTGATGAAGAAAATTTATGCAGAAGCTCGATGGAACTCAAGGTTCTTCGATGGAGATTTTGGAGAAAAACAAGGAACTCAGAGCAAAAGGAAGGAAGAAGAAAGAAGAAAAGAGAAATGAGTATCTGAGAAAACTGATCGTGGATACAACTGGTGAGAGAAGGGGTATTATCGTAACTCCAGCTATAAGATGCCAATCCCATCAATCAATCTACCCGTCTAATCGCTACTCTCTCATAATTACCCTCTACTCTATCGGTTCAGATCTACAACACAGCGACGAGAACGGCAAGCCGACAATGTAATAATTACAAACAATATAATAATAACGCTGAATAACGTTCGAAAGAATACGAGTTATCATCTCGACACGATGTCGACAAGGGTGCTCGTGCAAGCGCACAAGGCTCTAACACGAGTTCGTGCACGCGGCCTCCTCAGCTCGACATGCGACCTCCTCAGCTCGGTACGCGACTTCATCAACTCGACACGCGACCTCCTCAGCTCAGCAGCTAGTGCACGCAGTCTCCTCAGCTCGGCAAATGACCTCGGCAAACGATCTTGGCACGGAATCTCGACACAAGATCTCGACGCGAGGTCTCGACACAAGATCTCGACGCGAGGTCTCGATACGTCGGCCTAAGACGAGGTCGATCTCGCCCTCGGGTGTTACAATCTCCCTCTAAAAAAAATTTTCGTCCTCGAAATTGCAAATAAGTTTCTTACCTCGGAAAAGTTCAGGGTACTGAGTCTTCATCTTCTCCTCCAGCTCCCAAGTCGCATCTCCCGTCTTCTGATCCCATACAACTTTGACAAGTTGAATCTCTTTATTCCGCAACTGCTTGGCTTTCCGATCAACGATCCTTGCTGGTGATGCTTCGAAAGATAGGTCGTCCTTCAGTTGAATCACATCCGGTTCGATGACATGAGAGGGGTCGGAAACATACTTCCGCAATTGTGAGACGTGGAAGACGTCGTGGATGTTCGACAAGAATGGTGGCAAGGCAATCTGATATGCCACTGGACCGATACGACGAAGAATCTGATAAGGTCCAATAAATTTAGGAGTAAGTTTCTTGGATTTGATCGCTCGACCAACTCCAGTAGTGGGGGTGACTCTAAGAAATACATGTTCTCCTTCCTCGAACTCGAGCGGTCGACGTCGTTGGTCTGCATAACTCTTCTGTCGACTTTGAGATGTTCGCATCCTATCTCTGATCAAACGGATCTTCTCAGTAGTCTGTTGGATCATATCTGGTCCCACAACAAAACGCCGCCGTCCTGGTACCAACAAAGAGGCGTCGACATTTCCGTCCGCATGCTGCTTCAAAAGGTGCCATTCCAATACTCGCATGGAAGCTGTTATTGTAGGTGAACTCCACCAATGGTAAGACGTCGTCCCAACTTCCTCGGTGATCTAAGGTACACGCTCACAACAAATCTTCAAGTGATTGGATCGTTCTCTCGATCGGCCGTCGATGCGAGGATGATATGCCGAAGCTAAGCCTGAGCTCGGTTCCCATCGCTCCTTGCAATTCCTCCAAAAATGAGACGTGAACTTGATCTCGGTCCGACACGATCGAAGAGGTATTCCATGAAGTCGCACTATCTCCGCGATGTAGATCTCGGCCAGCTTTTCCACGTTGTATGTCGACCTCACTTTGGTAAGAAATGGCAGATTTGGTCAATCGGTCGATGATCACCCAAATCGAATCATTCTTCTTCTGCGTCTTCGCAAACCTACAACAAAATCCATGGAAATACTATCCCATTTCCATACCGCACGTCAGCGATTATAGCATTCCCGCAGGTCGTTGGTGCTCCACCTTCGCTTCGACACGTTAAACACGGTTACGTGCTCGGCCACTTGCTTCTTCATTCCTGACCACCAAAAATGCTTCTTCAAGTCTTGATACATCTTCGTAACTCCTGGATGAATACTAAAGTTGCTCTTATGCGCTTCGAGAATTAACTTTCTCACTCGGATCGTTAGGTACACATACTCGGCCATTGCACCTCAAGATGTCGTCCGTTCAGACTTGGAATTCGTCGCCTTCCCTTGCGCTATCAATCGAACCTTCTCTTGCGAAGCTCGTCATGAACCTTCCGGTCTCGGATCTCGCCCAACAATCATTAGAGATGGTAAGCATACCAAATCTCAACTTCCCCGGTGAAACTTCGACACTCAACTTCAAGTCTCGGAACTTCTCGAGCATCTCCAACTCCTTGATCATCATTGCCGAGGTTAAAACGCTCTTCCTACTCAACGCATCTGCTACCACGTTAGCCTTACCGGATGGTATTCCAACGTAAAGTCGTAGTCCTTGAGAAATTACGTCCATCTACGCCGACGCATGTTGAGTTCTTTACGGTCGAGCAGTACTTCAAGCTCTTGTGATCGCTGAAAAGCGATGAAGTGCTCCCATAAAGGTAGTGTCTCCATATCTTGAGAAAAACTCTGCCGCCGGCTCCAAGTCGTGAGTAGGGTAGTTCCTCTCGTGAATCTTAAAAAGTCTTGAAGCATACGCGACCACCTTCCGATGTTGCATCAGCACGCATCCCAATCCCTGGTGTGACGCATCACAATACACCTCGAAAGGCTCTTCGGGTTGAGGCAAAATCAGCACAGGCGCTGTCGTCAAAAGCTCCTTCAGTCTTTGAAAACTGGCTTCGCACTCCTCGGTCCAGGTAAAAGGTTGATTCTTCCTCGTCAGTCGTGTAAGAGGCGCGACAATCTTCGAGAAACCTTCAATGAATCTTCGGTAATAGCCTGCTAAGCCGACAAAACTTCTGACCTAGGTAACCGTCTTCGGTTGTTCCCACGCTAGTTGTAACGACCCGTTTCCGGACCGCTACCGAGCTCAATATACCGAGCTCGAGTTACCGAGCTCAACACACCGAGCTCAACTAAACCTGTATGAGATGTGTTTTAAAACGAAACTCTTGTGCCTTTTAAAAAGTACGGTCTATTATTTTTTTTATAAAACCAGCTCGTGCACATCGAGTAATTCTGACTTTTGACACATGGTGCAACTAAGACACAAGACTTAAATTCTAATAAAACATACATGCATAACATACATATATATATCACTCGAAATAATAATGTATACAAAATACAGAGTAGTAAATGTACAAAGAAAATACACCTAAGGTATGACGACTTCAAAAGAGCAATCATACCACAGGGTACTTAAGCGGAACTCACGCAGGGGCTGCTCCAAAAGTAAGACCACCAGTCTACCCTGTAGCAACAAAACATAACCGGCCCAAACTGGTCACGACCTCCGAACACAAGAGAAAAACAAAGTACAGTCATCAAAAAAACAAACATCCAACAACATAATCAATCACGACAAGTAGAGGTCGTCTCTCGGGTCCTCGTCGAGCTCCTCCTCGGCATCATCTGCTGTCGAGTTCCCTGCGCCCTCGACCTCGCCTGGGTAACCGTCATGGATTGAAGGCACCACGGGAAAGGGTCAACTTCTCAACAATACAAGATAAGCACGACATAAAGGATATAAGCAAACAGCAAAGTATAACATTCACCGACGTGACTCGACCATCTCACTCTAACTCGACACAACTCGCAATCCATTTTCTCTCGACTCGACAATTTTTCCGGAATGCACACGCCGTACCGTATGTCGGAAAGTCTAGCCGAAGCCTTAGGATCCTCGCTCTCCCTAGGACAAATCGGCTCGGGTCCCATACCGTGGCGACGTCTAGTCAATCTCCCGTAAACAAAAGGGGACCTAGCACCCTTAGTTATCCGGGTCACGGCTCAAAAACGTCATACGACTCACCTAGCTCGCTCACTCGATGAACAATTCGCCGCATACGATATTCAAAGAGTTAAACACAAGATATTCAACCGCATGTCAAATAAAAGAGCAAGCTCGACATGAAGAAACGCAATTCAACATGCAATACACAATTCACAGCATATATTCAATCACATATTAAATACATGCAAAAACCCAAATCAAATCACAACATTTCAAGCTCGACACAAATCAGGGAATCCATTCACAATAACATATAAAATAAAGTCTTAATAATGTCTAAAAGTTGCCCTTACGCTAGCATACTATGAAAGTATTAATGTGAAGCGCCCTTACCGAACTCCAAGTTAATGCTGCTCGACAACGACCTCGACACGGCTGTCTTCAAAGAGCTCGACAACGACTTCTCTTACTCGATCTCGACACGGCTGTCTTCAACGAGCTCGACAACGACTTCGACACGTACCGTCCTCAATCGACCTCGACACGTACACTTCTCAGTTGACCTCGACATGTACAGTTCTCGATCTGGATTCCGCTGCTTCCACGTCCTTGGATTCGCTTTCCCGTACACCTCGATTAGGAAATCACACGATCTTGGGAATCAGACTTCCTAAAACAAGCACAACTCAGCTCGATCTATGGGTTCTAATACACTTAGCTCTCATCCCAAACTTAACCACAACCCAGAAAATATAAAAACTCAAGAACTTAAATATATTTTTCCTCTAACACAAAGTTAGGGTTTTCGATCAAAAGTTCATGAAAAAGGTTATCTGATGTTACAACAGATAGATCGACAACAACAACAACCAGAAGCAACAAACGAAAAACAAGAAATCGAAACAAACCAAAAAGGAAGGGTTTCTGGGCACTGCCCATTTCAGAAATCAGAGAAAGAAATTTGTTTTACAAGCTCAAATAATCGGTTAGAAAGATAGGTAATATCGTGAAGAAGAAAACCCATTAGTTTGACATGATTTGGAAGCATAAAACTGGCTAAAAAATGGAAGGAAGAAACGGCGCTAAACAGTAGCACGAAGGAAAAGAAAAATCTGTTCTTCATACCTCAATTGATGGTCGAGATGGTGAGATATAGGTCGAGAAGATGATGAGGAACAAGGTTGATGAAGAAAATTTATGCAGAAGCTCGATGGAACTCAAGGTTCTTCGATGGAGATTTTGGAGAAAAACAAGGAACTCAGAGCAGAAGGAAGGAAGAAGAAAGAAGAAAAGAGAAATGAGTATCTGAGAAAACTGATCGTGGATACAGCTGGTGAGAGAATGGGTATTATCGTAACTCCAGCTATAAGATGCCAATCCCATCAATCAATCTACCCGTCTAATCGCTACTCTCTCATAATTACCCTCTAATCTATCGGTTCAGATCTACAACACAGCGACGAGAACGGCAAGCCGACAATGTAATAATTACAAACAATATAATAATAACGCTGAATAACGTTCGAAAGAATACGAGTTATCATCTCGACACGATGTCGACAAGGGTGCTCGTGCAAGCACACAAGGCTCTAACACGAGTTCGTGCACGCGGCCTCCTCAGCTCGACATGCGACCTCCTTAGCTCGGTACGCGACTTCATCAACTCGACACGCGATCTCCTCAGCTCAGCAGCTAGTGCACGCATTCTCCTCAGCTCGGCAAATGACCTCGGCAAACGATCTTGGCACGGAATCTCGACACAAGATCTCGACGCGAGGTCTCGACACAAGATCTCGACGCGAGGTCTCGATACGTCGTCCTAAGACGATGTCGATCTCGTCCTCAGGTGTTACAATCTCTCCCTCTAAAAAAATTTCGTCCTCGAAATTGCAAATAAGTTTCTTACCTCGGAAAAGTTCAGGGTACTGAGTCTTCATCTTCTCCTCCAGCTCCCAAGTCGCATCTCCCGTCTTCTGATCCCACACAACTTTGACAAGTTGAATCTCTTTATTCCGCAACTGCTTGGCTTTCCGATCAACGATCCTTGCTGGTGATGCTTCAAAAGATAGGTCGTCCTTCAGTTGAATCACATCCGGTTCGATGACATGAGAGGGGTCGGAAACATACTTCCGCAATTGTGAGACGTGGAAGACGTCGTGGATGTTCGACAAGAATGGTGGCAAGGCAATCTGATATGCCACTGGACCGATACGACGAAGAATCTGATAAGGTCCAATAAATTTAGGGGTAAGTTTCTTGGATTTGATCGCTCGACCAACTCCAGTAGTGGGGGTGACTCTAAGAAATACATGTTCTCCTTCCTCGAACTCGAGCGGTCGACGTCGTTGGTCTGCATAACTCTTCTGTCGACTTTGAGATGTTCGCATCCTATCTCTGATCAAACGGATCTTCTCAGTAGTCTGCTGGATCATATCTGGTCCCACAACAAAACGCTCGCCGTCCTGGTACCAACAAAGAGGCGTCTGACATTTCCGTCCGTACAGTGCTTCAAAAGGTGCCATTCCAATACTCGCATGGAAGCTGTTATTGTAGGTGAACTCCACCAATGGTAAGACGTCGTCCCAACTTCCTCGGTGATCTAAGGTACACGCTCGCAATAAATCTTCAAGCGATTGGATCGTTCTCTCAGTCTGACCGTCAGTCTGTGGATGATATGCCGAGCTAAGCCTGAGCTCGGTTCCCATCGCTCCTTGTAATTCCCTCCAAAAATGAGACGTGAACTTCGGATCTCGGTCCGACACGATCGAAGAGGGTATTCCATGAAGTCGTACTATCTCCGCGATGTAGATCTCGGTCAGCTTTTCCACGTTGTATGTCGACCTCACTGGTAAGAAATGAGCATATTTGGTCAATCGGTCGACGATCACCCAAATCGAATCATTCTTCTTCTGCGTCTTCGGCAAACCTACAACAAAATCCATGGAAATACTATCCCATTTCCATCTTGCACGTCAGCGATTGTAGCATTCCGCGGTCGTTGGTGCTCCACCTTCGCTTTCTGACACGTTAAACACGAAGCTACGTACTCGGCCACTTGCTTCTTCATTCCGGACCACCAAAAATGCTTCTTCAAGTCTTGATACATCTTTGTAACTCCTGGATGAATACTAAAGTTGCTCTTATGCGCTTCGTCGAGAATTAACTTTCTCGGCTCGGATACGTTAGGTACACATACTCGGCCATTGTACCTCAAGATGTCGTTCGTTCCGACTTGGAATTCTGTCGTCTTCCCTTGCGTTATCAACTGAACCTTCTCTTGCAGAAGCTCGTCATGAACTTGCTGGTCTCGGATCTCGTCTAACAATCTGTTAGAAATGGTAAGCATACCAAATCTCAGCTTCCCTGGTGAAACTTCGACACTCAACTTCAAGTCTCGGAACTTCTCGAGCATCTCCAACTCCTTGATCATCATTGCCGAGGTTAAAACGCTCTTCCTACTCAACGCATCTGCTACCACGTTAGCCTTACCGGGATGGTATTCCAACGTAAAGTCGTAGTCCCTGAGAAATTCTATCCATCTACGCTGACGCATGTTGAGCTCTTTCTGGTCGGACAGGTACTTCAAGCTCTTGTGATCGCTGAAAACAGTAAGAGTGCTCCCATAAAGGTAGTGTCTCCATATCTTGACGCCAAAAACTCTTGCTGCGAGCTCCAAGTCGTGAGTAGGGTAGTTCCTCTCGTGAATCTTAAGGTGTCTTGAAGCATCTGCGACCACCTTCCGATGTTGCATCAAAGACGCATCCCAATCCCTTGTGTGACGCATCACAATACACCTCGAAAGGCTCTTGGTTGAGGCAAAATCAAGACAGCGCCGTCGTCAAAAGCTCCTTGATCTTTGAAACCGGCCGCACTCCTCGGTCCAGGCAAAGGTTGATTCTTCCTCGTCGATCGTGTAAGAGGCGCGACAATCTTCGAGAAACCTTCAATGAATCTTCGGTAATATCCTCGCTAAGCCGACAAAACTCGATCTCGTGCGTCTTCGGTTGTTCCCACGCTAGCACCGCCTCAATCTTAGTTGGATCCACGGCTATCCCTTCTTTGGAAATCACGTGACCAAGAAAATTCACCTCTTCGAGCCAAAATTCACACTTCGACGAGGTTGGCATAGAGTTGCTTATCTCGTAATATCTGCGATGCTCGGCGTAAGTGTTCTGCGTGCTCTTCTCGGTTCCTCGAGTAGATCGATTATGTCGTCGATGAACACTACAACGAACTGATCCAAAAGCGAATGGAAAATCCTGTTCATGTAGTCCATAAACACGGTGGCGCGTCGTCACTCCAAACGGCATCACCAAGTACTCGTAGTGACCGTATCTGGTCCTGAAAGCTGTTTTGGGAACATCTTCCTCCTTCACGCGAATCTGATGGTAGCCCGACTTCAAGTCTATCTTGGAAAAGATCGCCGCTCCACGAAGTTGATCCATCAAGTCGTCAATACGTGGTAACGGATAACGGTTCTTCACGGTAACCTTGTTGAGCTCGCGATAGTCCACGCACAGTCTTGATCGTCCATCCTTCTTCTTAACCAACAACACTGGAGCTCCCCACGGTGACACGCTCGGTCGTATGAATTGCTTCGACTCCAAGTGTTCGATCTGGGACTTCGATTCTTTCATCTCGGCGGGAGACATCCTGTATGGCACTTTGGAGATCGGTCTGTCCCTGGAATCGGTCGATGGAGAACTTCGACCTCGTCTTTGGTGGTAACCACAGCACGTCTTCGGAAAACGTCCTCAAAGCCACACACCACTGGAACATTCTTCACGTCGATCTGCTGGAAAACTTCCGAACTAGCGGATACATGTATTCCCTAGTTCCTTCTTTCAAAGAAACTCCGATCGTTCGAGAAAGATAATTGGAGACTCAAGGTGCAGGAATATTACAGTTTTACGGGCACAGTCCAAGAGGACATGGTGGTGTGACAACCAATCCATCCCGAGGATGACATCTAAGCCCTTAAGAGGCAAACAAACCAAATTGACCACAAACTTTCTACTGTGAATAACCACTACACAATTAAGACATGCAGTGTTTGTGACTAAGGTTTTAGCAGCTGGGGTTGTAACTACCAATTTAAACGGTAAGGCAGTCACAGTCAAGTTCAAATGGTTCACACAATCAGAAGAAATAAAGGAATGGGTTGCACCCGAATCAAAAAGAACGGATAAGGATTTACCCTCGATCTCACATTCACCTTGGATAAGATCTTCAGCTCGATCTGCTTCCTCACCACTCATGCAGAAAACTCTGCCTTTAGCTACCTGACGCTTCCCTTTGGCCCTTGCCGCAAGCATCGTCGGTTCAGCTTTAGGTGTAGGACAATCCTTGGCAAAATGCCCTGGTTTCTTGCAGTTGAAACACACCTCCTCCTTCTGAGTACAGTTACTCGCGTAATGTCCCGGCTTTCCACATCGATAGCAAGTCACTTCTACACCGGTCTGACCTCCACTCCTCGCTCCCTGGGCCATCGGACGACATCATCCTGTTGTCGTTCCCCGAGGTCGGTCGTAAGGCTTCTTCTGCGGTTGTTTCCCTTTACGTGCAAATCTACGCCCGCACTCACGGGGTCTCACCGTCCGCCCCACAACGATCTTCTTCTTGTGGCTTCTTACTCCTTCTACCTCGACACATCGATCAATCAACTCTTGGAGGTTTGAATCCTCAACGACACCATCGACTTCGAATGTCGAATCTCAATCCCGTTGGAATCTCTCACTTAACCATCTTTGGTCAACTCGATCACGGAATGGACTGAAATACCTCATGGCGACTCGAACTTGGTCGCATACTCGGACTCTGTCGAGTTGCCTTCTTTGCAATTGAAGAAACTCTTGCTCCTTCTCGGCTCGTGCGATGTCTGGGAAGTACTTGTCCAAGAACCTTTCACAAAAAGCTCCCGAGTCATCTCGCGACGTTCGCTATAAATGTTTGCTTCACTCCTCCACCAATACTCTGCGTCTCTAGCGATGAAGTAGGTAGCATAGTCGACCTTCACGTTGTCCGGACAATGGAGTGCCTCGAAGATCTTCTCGATCTCTTGCATCCAAAGATCAACTTTATCTGGGTTTGGCTCACCGTAGAACTTCGGTGGATCATGCTTCCTAAAGTCGGCCAATCCTCTCGCTTGACAAAGATTTCGCTACGCTTCGTTCTTTGTTCTTGCAGGTTCTGAGTTAACGCCGTCTGGTTGAGCCATCGCGTTAACTGTTGAGTTCTGGCGGTGATTGTTGAGCCATGGCTGCCGCCATCTCGGTCATAGCTTGAATTGCTCGTTCCATGTCGGCGTTCTCGATTCTGGTATGCGTATCTCGGCGAGGTGGCATTAGATTCCACAAAGTTCAAAACCACATCGAATCTCACAACAAGGATGTGTTAAAACACCTTTGCTTCAATCAAGAAAGCTTGATTGAAACAATTTCTCAAGCAATAAGTGCTTCACTTAATCAAACAAAGAATCAACATATTACAACTAGGTACCCAACACACATAACCCGACACGGTGACGGTCCAAATCTCCTATGCACGGCTCGGTCGAGCGAAGCGCTCGATACCAACAATGTAACGACCAGTTTAGGACCGCTACCGAGCTCAATATACCGAGCTCGAGTTACGAAGCTCAACACACCGAGCTCAACTAAACCTGTATGATATGTGTTTTAAAGCGAAACTCTTGTGCCTTTTAAAAAGTACGGTCTATTATTTTTTATAAAACCAGCTCGTGCACATCGTAGTAATTCTGACTTTTGAAACATGGTGCAACTAAGACACAAGACTTAAATTCTAATAAAACATACATGCATTACATTCATATATATATCACTCTAAATAATAAAGTATACAAAATACATAGATGTAAACGTACAAAGAAAATACACCTAAGGTATGGCGACTTCAAAGAGCAATCATACCACAGGGGTACTTAAGCGAACTCCCACGCAGGGGCTGCTCCAAAAGTAAGACCACCAGTCTACCCAGCAACAAAACATAAAGCCCAAACTGGTCACGACCTCGAACACAAAGAAAAACAAAATGCAGTCATCGGAAAAACAACCATCCATCACACATAACCAATCACGACAAGTCCAGGCCGTCGCCCTGGTCCTCGTCGAGCTCCTCCTCGGCATCATCTGCTGTCGAGTTCCCTGCGCCCTCGACCTCGCCTGGGTAACCGTCATGGATTGAAGGCACCACGGGAAAGGGTCAACTTCTCAACAATACAAGATAAGCACGACATAAAGGATATAAGCAAACAGCAAAGTATAACATTCACCGACGTGACTCGACCATCTCACTCTAACTCGACACAACTCGCAATCCATTTTCTCTCGACTCGACAATTTTTCCGGAATGCACACGTCGTACCGTATGTCGGAAAGTCCAGCCGAAGCCTTGGGATCCTCGCTCTCCCTAGGACAGTCAACTCAGGTCCCATAGCGTGGCGACGTCTAGTCAATCTCCCGTAAACAAAAGGGGACCTAGCACCCTTAGTTATCCGGGTCACGGCTCAAAAACGTCATACGACTCACCTAGCTCGCTCACTCGATGAACAATTCGCCGCATACGATATTCAAAGAGTTAAACACAAGATATTCAACCGCATGTCAAATAAAAGAGCAAGCTCGACATGAAGAAACGCAATTCAACATGCAATACACAATTCACAGCATATATTCAATCACATATTAAATACATGCAAAAACCCAAATCAAATCACAACATTTCAAGCTCGACACAAATCAGGGAATCCATTCACAATAACATATAAAATAAAGTCTTAATAATGTCTAAAAGTTGCCCTTACGCTAGCATACTATGAAAGTATTAATGTGAAGCGCCATACGAACTCAAGTTAATCTTTGCTCGACAACGACCTCGACACGGCTGTCTTCAAAGAGCTCGACAACGACTTCTCTTACTCGATCTCGACACGGCTGTCTTCAAAGAGCTCGACAACGACTTCTCTTACTCGATCTCGACACGGCTGTCTTCAACGAGCTCGACAACGACTTCGACACGTACCGTCCTCAATCGACCTCGACACGTACACTTCTCAGTCGACCTCGACACGTACAGTTCTCGATCTGGATTCCGCTGCTTCCACGTCCTTGGATTCGCTTTCCCGTACACCTCGATTCGGAAATCACACGATCTCGGGAATCAGACTTCCTAAAACAAGCACAACTCAGCTCGATCTATGGGTTCTAATACACTTAGCTCTCATCCCAAACTTAACCACAACCCAGAAAATATAAAAACTCAAGAACTTAAATATATTTTTCCTCTAACACAAAGTTAGGGTTTTCGATCAAAAGTTCATGAAAAAGGTTATCTGATGTTACAACAGATAGATCGACAACAACAACAACCAGAAGCAACAAACGAAAAACAAGAAATCGAAACAAACCAAAAAGGAAGGGTTTACGGCACCCATTTCGTAAATCGAGAAAGAAATTTGTTTTACAAGCTCAAATAATCGGTTAGAAAGATAGGTAATATCGTGAAGAAGAAAACCCATTAGTTTGACATGATTTGGAAGCATAAAACTTGCTAAAAAATAGAAGGAAGAAGCGGCTAAGCAAGAGTACGAAGGAAAAGAAAAATCTGTTCTTCATACCTCAATTGATGGTCGAGATGGTGAGATATAGGTCGAGAAGATGATGAGGAACAAGGTTGATGAAGAAAATTTATGCAGAAGCTCGATGGAACTCAAGGTTCTTCGATGGAGATTTTGGAGAAAAACAAGGAACTCAGAGCAGAAGGAAGAAAGAAGAAAAGAGAAATGAGTATCTGAGAAAACTGATCGTGGATACAGCTGGTGAGAGAAGGGGTATTATCGTAACTCCAGCTATAAGATGCCAATCCCATCAATCAATCTACCCGTCTAATCGCTACTCTCTCATAATTACCCTCTACTCTATCGGTTCAGATCTACAACACAGCGACGAGAACGGCAAGCCGACAATGTAATAATTACAAACAATATAATAATAACGCTGAATAACGTTCGAAAGAATACGAGTTATCATCTCGACACGATGTCGACAAGGGTGCTCGTGCAAGCACACAAGGCTCTAACACGAGTTCGTGCACACGGCCTCCTCAGCTCGACATGCGACCTCCTTAGCTCGGTACGCGACTTCATCAACTCGACACGCGATCTCCTCAGCTCAGCAGCTAGTGCACGCATTCTCCTCAGCTCGGCAAATGACCTCGGCAAACGATCTTGGCACGGAATCTCGACACAAGATCTCGACGCGAGGTCTCGACACAAGATCTCGACGCGAGGTCTCGATACGTCATCCTAAGACGATGTCGATCTCGTCCTTAGGTGTTACACTAGTACAGCTTCAATCTTAGTTGGATTCACAGCTATCCCTTCTTTGGAAATCACGTGACCAAGAAAATTCACCTCTTCAAGCCAAAATTCACACTTCGACAGGTTGGCATAGAGTTGCTTATCTCGTAATATCTGCAGTACTCGACATAAGTGTTCTTCGTGCTCTTCTCAGTTCCTCGAGTAGATCAGTATGTCGTCGATGAACACTACAACGAACTGATCCAAAAACGAATGGAAAATCCTGTTCATGTAGTCCATAAACACAGTTGGCGCATTTGTCACTCCAAACGGCATCACCAAGTACTCGTAGTGACCGTATCTAGTCCTGAAAGCTATTTTGGGGACATCTTCCTCCTTCACGCGAATCTGATGGTAGCCCGACTTCAAGTCTATCTTGGAAAAGATCGCCGCTCCACGAAGTTGATCCATCAAGTCGTCAATACGTGGTAACGGATAACGGTTCTTCACGGTAACCTTGTTGAGCTCGCGATAGTCCACGCCACGATCTTGATCGTCCATCCTTCTTCTTAACCAACAACACCGGAGCCCTCACGGTGACACGCTCGGTCGTATGAATTGCTTCGACTCCAAGTGTTCGATCTGGGACTTGATTCTTTCATCTCGGCGGAGACATCCTGTATGGCGCTTTGGAGATCGGTCTGTCCTGGAATCAGTCGATGGAGAACTTCGACCTCGCCAGTGGTAACCCTGGCACGTCTTGAAAACGTCCTCAAAGCCACACACCACCGAACATTCTTCACGTCGATCTGGCTGGAAAACTTCCGAACTAGCGGATACATGTATTCCCAAGTTCCTTCTTTCAAAGAAACTCCGATACGTTTAGCAGAAAGATAATTGGAGACTCAAGGTCCGGAAAAATTACGCTTTCACGGGCACAGTCCAAGAGGACATGGTGGTGTGACAACCAATCCATCCCGAGGATGATATCTAAGCCCTTAAGAGGCAAACAAACCAAATTGACCACAAACTTTCTACTCTGAATAACCACTACACAATTAAGACATGCAGTGTTTGTGACTAAGGTTTTAGCAGCTGGGGTTGTAACTACCAATTTAAACGGTAAGGCATTTACAGTCAAGTTCAAATGGTTCACACAATCAGAAGAAATAAAGGAATGGGTTGCACCCGAATCAAAAAGAACGGATAAAGATTTACCATCGATCTCACATTCACCTTGAATAAGATCTTCATCTCGATCTGCTTCCTCGCCACTCATGCAGAAAACTCTGCCTTTAGCCACTTGACGCTTCCCTTTGGCCTTTGCTGCAAGCATAGTCGGTTCAGCATTGGGTATGGGACAATCCTTGGCAAAATGCCCTGGCTTCTTGCAGTTGAAACACACCTCCTCCTTCTGAGTACAGTTACTCGCGTAATGTCCCGGCTTTCCACAACGATAGCAAGTCACCTCGACACCGGTCTGACCTCCACTCCTCGCTCCCTGGGTCATCGGACGATACTGTCCCCTGTTGTTGTTCCCCTGAGGTCGGTCGTAAGGCTTCTTCTGCAGTTGTTTCCCTTTCTGTGCAAATCTACGCCCGCACTCACGGGGTCTCACCGATCCGCCTACAACAGTCTTCTTCTTGTGGCTCCTCACTCCTTCTACCTCGACACAGCGATCTATCAGCTCTTGGAGGTTTCGAATCCTCAACGACACCACTGACTTCTGAATGTCGAATCTCAATCCCCGTTGGAATCTCTCACTCAACCATCTTTGGTCAGCTCGATCACGAAATGGACTGAAATACCTCGCCAGCGACTCGAACTTGGCCGCATACTCGGACACCGTCATACCGCCTTGCTGCAGTTGAAGAAACTCTTGCTCCTTCTCGGCTCGTGCAGTATCTGGGAAGTACTTGTCCAAGAACCTTTCACGGAAAATGTAACACCTGAGGACGAGATCGACATCGTCTTAGGACGACGTATCGAGACCTCGCGTCGAGATCTTGTGTCGAGACCTCGCGTCGAGATCTTGTGTCGAGATTCCGTGCCAAGATCGTTTGCCGAGGTCATTTGCCGTGCTGAGGAGAATGCGTGCACTAGCTGCTGAGCTGAGGAGATCGCGTGTCGAGTTGATGAAGTCGCGTACCGAGCTAAGGAGGTCGCATGTCGGTGAGGAGGCGCGTGCGAACTCGTGTTAGAGCCTTGTGCGCTTGCACGAGCACCCTTGTCGACATCGTGTCGAGATGATAACTCGTATTCTTTGAGCGTTATTCAGCGTTATTATTATATTGTTTGTAATTATTACATTGTCGGCTTGCCGTTCGTCAACGTGTTGTAGATCGGGCAAGCGAGTAGAGGGTAATTATGAGAGAGAGGCGATTAGATGGGTAGAATGATTGATGGGATTGGCATCTTATAGCTGAAGTTCTGATTATACCCCTTCTCTCACCAATTTGTATACCACGGCCAGGTTCCCTCGGATACTCATTTCTCTTTTCTTCTTTCTTCTTCCTTCATACGCTCACGAGTTCCTTGTTTTTCTCCAAAATCTCCATCGAAGAACCTTGAGTTCCATCGAGCTTCTGCATAAATTTTCTTCATCAACCTTGTTCCTCATCATCTTCTCGACCTATATCTCACCATCTCGACCATCAATTGAGGTATGAAGAACAGATTTTTCTTTTCCTTCGTGCTACTGTTTAGCGCCGTTTCTTCCTTCCATTTTTTAGCCAGTTTTATGCTTCCAAATCATGTCAAACTAATGGGTTTTCTTCTTCACGATATTACCTATCTTTCTAACCGATTATTTGAGCTTGTAAAACAAATTTCTTTCTCTGATTTCTGAAATGGGCAGTGCCCAGAAACCCTTCCTTTTTGGTTTGTTTCGATTTCTTGTTTTTCGTTTGTTGCTTCTGGTTGTTGTTGTTGTCGATCTATCTGTTGTAACATCAGATAACCTTTTTCATGAACTTTTGATCGAAAACCCTAACTTTGTGTTAGAGGAAAAATATATTTAAGTTCTTGAGTTTTTATATTTTCTGGGATGTGGTTAAGTTTGGGATGAGAGCTAAGTGTTATTAGAACCCAGAGATCGAACTGAGTTGTGCTTGTTTTAGGAAGTCTGATTCCCGAGATCGTGTGATTTCCGACTCGAGGTGTGCAGGCGAATCCAAGGGCGTGGAAGCGGCGGAATCCGGATCGAGAAGCTATGCGTGTCGAGTCGGCCGAGAAGTGTGCGTGTCGAGGTCGATTGAGGGCCGATGCGTGTCGAAGTCGTTGTCGAGCTCGTTGAAGACAGTAGATGTCGAGATCGAGTAAGAGAAGTCGTTGTCGAGCTCTTTGAAGACAGCCGTGTCGAGGTCGTTGTCGAGCAGCATTAACTTGGAGTTCGGTAAGGGCGCTTCACATTAATACTTTCATAGTATGCTAGCGTAAGGGCACTTCATATTCGACTTGTTTATGTTTTGTGCGTAAGGGCAACTTTTAGACATTATTAAGACTTTATTTTATATGTTATTGTGAATGGATTCCCTGATTTGTGTCGAGCTTGAAATGTTGTGATTTGATTTGGGTTTTTGCATGTATTTAATATGTGATTGAATATATCTTTGTGAATTGTGTATTGCATCTTTGAATTGCGTTTCTTCATGTCGAGCTTGCTCTTTTATTTGACATGCGGTTGAATATCTTGTGTTTAACTCTTTGAATATCGTATCTGGCGAATTGTTCATCGAGTGAAGCGAGCTAGGTGAGTCGTATGGCGTTTTGAGCCGTGACCGGATAACTAAGGGTGCTAGGTCCCCTTTTGTTTACGGAGATTGACTAGACGTCGCCACGCTATGGGACCTGAGTTAGTATCTAGGGAGAGCGAGGATCCCAAGGCTTCGGCTGGACTTTCCGACATACGGTACGGCGTGTGCATTCCGAAAAAATTGTCGAGTCGAGAGAAAATGGATTGCGAGTTGTGTCGAGTTAGAGTGAGATGGTCGAGTCACGTCGGTGAATGTTATACTTTGTTGTTTGCTTATATCCTTTATGTCGTGCTTATCTTGAATTGTTGAGAAGTTGACCCTTTCCCGTGGTGCCTTCAATCCATGACGGTTACCCAGGCGGTGTCGAGGGCGCAGGGAACTCGGCGCCAGATGATGCCGAGGAGGAGCTCGACGAGGACCCGAGTGGCGACCTCTACTTGTCGTGATTGATTATGTTCTTTGGATGTTTGTTTTTCTGATGACTGTACTTGTTTTTCTTTGTGTTCGAGGTCGTGACCAGTTTGGGCCGGGTATGTTTTATTGCTACAGGGTAGACTGGCGGTTTACTTTTGGAGCAGCCCCCTGCGTGGGAGTCTGTCGGAAGTACCCCCAGGGTATGATTGCTCTTTTGAAGTCGTCATACCTTAGGTGTATTTTCTTTGTACATTTACTACTCTGTATTTTGTATACATTATTATTTCGAGTGATATATATATGTATGTTTTGCATGTATATTTTATTAGAATTTAAGTCTTGTGTCTTAGTTGCACCATGTTTCGAAAAGCTGTAATTACTCTGATGTGCACGAGCTGGTTTTATAAAGAAAATAATAGACCGTACTTTTTAAAAGGCACAAGAGTTTCGTTTTAAAACACATCTCATACAGGTTTAGTTGAGCTCGGTGTGTTGAGCTCGGTAACTCGAGCTCGGTATATTGAGCTCGGTAGCGGTCCGGAAACGGGTCGTTACAGAAAAGCTCCCAGTTCATCTCGCGACGTTCTGCTATAAATGTTTGCTTCACTCCTCTCCACCAATACTCTGCGTCTCCTAGCAGTAAGTAGGTGGCATAGTCGACCTTCACGTTGTCCGGGCAATGGAGTGCCTCGAAGATCTTCTCGATCTCTTGCATCCAAAGATCAGCTTTATTTGGATTTGGCTCACCATAGAACTTCGGTGGATCATGCTTCCTAAAGTCGGCCAATCCTCTCGCTTGACAAAGATTTCGCTTTGCTCGCGTTCTTTGTAAGTTCTGCTGAGTTAACGCTGCCGTCTGTTGAGCCATCGCGTTAGCCTGTTGAGTTGCAGCAGCTGATTGTTGAGCCATGGCAGCAGCTGATCCGGACCGCTACCGAGCTCAATATACCGAGCTCGAGTTACCGAGCTCAACACACCGAGCTCAACTAAACCTGTATGAGATGTGTTTTAAAACGAAACTCTTGTGCCTTTTAAAAAGTACGGTCTATTATTTTTTTATAAAACCAGCTCGTGCACATCGTAGTAATTCTGACTTTTGAAACATGGTGCAACTAAGACACAAGACCTAAATTCTAATAAAACATACATGCATAACATACATATATATATCACTCGAAATAATAATGTATACAAAATACAGAGTAGTAAATGTACAAAGAAAATACACCTAAGGTATGACGACTTCAAAAGAGCAATCATACCCTGGGGGTACTTCCGGCAGACTCCCACGCAGGGGGCTGCTCCAAAAGTAAGACCACCAGTCTACCCTGTAGCAACAAAACATAACCGGCCCAAACTGGTCACGACCTCGAACACAAAGAAAAACAAAGTACAGTCATCAGAAAAACAAACATCCAACAACATAATCAATCACGACAAGTAGAGGTCGTCGCTCGGGTCCTCGTCGAGCTCCTCCTCGGCATCATCTGCTGTCGAGTTCCCTGCGCCCTCGACCTCGCCTGGGTAACCGTCATGGATTGAAGGCACCACGGGAAAGGGTCAACTTCTCAACAATACAAGATAAGCACGACATAAAGGATATAAGCAAACAGCAAAGTATAACATTCACCGACGTGACTCGACCATCTCACTCTAACTCGACACAACTCGCAATCCATTTTCTCTCGACTCGACAATTTTTCCGGAATGCACACGCGCCGTCAGATGTCGGAAAGTCCAGCCCAAGCCTTGGGATCCTCGCTCTCCCTAGGGACGGTCGACTCAGTCCCATAGCGTGGCGACGTCTAGTCAATCTCCCGTAAACAAAAGGGGACCTAGCACCCTTAGTTATCCGGGTCACGGCTCAAAAACGTCATACGACTCACCTAGCTCGCTCACTCGATGAACAATTCGCCGCATGCGATATTCAAAGAGTTAAACACAAGATATTCAACCGCATGTCAAATAAAAGAGCAAGCTCGACATGAAGAAACGCAATTCAACATGCAATACACAATTCACAGCATATATTCAATCACATATTAAATACATGCAAAAACCCAAATCAAATCACAACATTTCAAGCTCGACACAAATCAGGGAATCCATTCACAATAACATATAAAATAAAGTCTTAATAATGTCTAAAAGTTGCCCTTACGCACAAAACATAAACAAGTCGAATATGAAGTGCCCTTACGCTAGCATACTATGAAAGTATTAATGTGAAGCGCCCTTACCGAACTCCAAGTTAATGCTGCTCGACAACGACCTCGACACAGCTGTCTTCAAAGAGCTCGACAACGACTTCTCTTACTCGATCTCGACACGGCTGTCTTCAACGAGCTCGACAACGACTTCGACACGTACCGTCCTCAATCGACCTCGACACGTACGCTTCTCAGTCGACCTCGACACGTACAGTTCTCGATCTGGATTCCGCTGCTTCCACGTCCTTGGATTCGCTTTCCCGTACACCTCGATTCGGAAATCACACGATCTCGGGAATCAGACTTCCTAAAACAAGCACAACTCAGCTCGATCTATGGGTTCTAATACACTTAGCTCTCATCCCAAACTTAACCACAACCCAGAAAATATAAAAACTCAAGAACTTAAATATATTTTTCCTCTAACACAAAGTTAGGGTTTTCGATCAAAAGTTCATGAAAAAGGTTATCTGATGTTACAACAGATAGATCGACAACAACAACAACCAGAAGCAACAAACGAAAAACAAGAAATCGAAACAAACCAAAAAGGAAGGGTTTCTGGGCACTGCCCATTTCAGAAATCAGAGAAAGAAATTTGTTTTACAAGCTCAAATAATCGGTTAGAAAGATAGGTAATATCGTGAAGAAGAAAACCCATTAGTTTGACATGATTTGGAAGCATAAAACTGGCTAAAAAATGGAAGGAAGAAACGGCGCTAAACAGTAGCACGAAGGAAAAGAAAAATCTGTTCTTCATACCTCAATTGATGGTCGAGATGGTGAGATATAGGTCGAGAAGATGATGAGGAACAAGGTTGATGAAGAAAATTTATGCAGAAGCTCGATGGAACTCAAGGTTCTTCGATGGAGATTTTGGAGAAAAACAAGGAACTCAGAGCAGAAGGAAGGAAGAAGAAAGAAGAAAAGAGAAATGAGTATCTGAGGGAACCGGTCGTGGTATACAGCTGGTGAGAGAAGGGGTATAATCGTAACTTCAGCTATAAGATGCCAATCCCATCAATCATTCTACCCATCTAATCGCTCCTCTCTCATAATTACCCTCTACTCTGTCGGTCAACGATCTAGACACGGCGACGAGAACGGCAAGCCGACAATATAATTATTACAAACAATATAATAATAACGCTGAATAACGTTCGAAAGAATACGAGTTATCATCTCGACACGATGTCGACAAGGGTGCTCGTGCAAGCGCACAAGGCTCTAACACGAGTTCGTGCACGCGGCCTCCTCAGCTCGACATGCGACCTCCTTAGCTCGGTACGCGACTTCATCAACTCGACACGCGATCTCCTCAGCTCAGCAGCTAGTGCACGCATTCTCCTCAGCTCGGCAAATGACCTCGGCAAACGATCTTGGCACGGAATCTCGACACAAGATCTCGACGCGAGGTCTCGACACAAGATCTCGACGCGAGGTCTTGATACGTCGTCCTAAGATGATGTCGATCTCGTCCTCAGGTGTTACAACTTGATGACTACCTTTTTGTTAAGTAGCCTTGTTACGATCTTTGGTAGATACAAGTGTTGTTTTTAGTGCAATTGATAAGAACAAAAGAATATGGAAAGAGGAAAGGAATGAAAGCACCACAATTCCCTAAGGAATTGATAAGCAAGTCGAAGAACGCCACAAGAAGGTCACTTCTTGATAAGTTCAGTTTGGCTCAATCCAGAACCCAAGAGTGCATAACTCTTCCAAGTGTTTAACACTAGTTTTTTCTCAGAAGCAAAATTCTGATCTTTTGATTGATAATGGCGTGATTATAAAGGGGAATACAAGGAAATGCAGCTGCTTTTTCTCTTCCTAAACAGCCCACTAATGGGTAATTAAATGTGTAATACAAAGTGTAACCAACTAGCACTTAATGGGACAAGAAATGAACACCAAGTCAGCAACCCAAGTAAGTGTCTGGGTGTGGTACATCAGCCCAAAGGATGAACCTAGGCGTGATTTAGGTGCATAAAGGAGCTTCTAGAAATTCCTTTAGACAAAGCTTTAAAATTTGGCTTCAATGTGTCTTCAAAGTGTAACTGCCAAATATTTAAAGATGAGACAATGCAATGAACTACTCCTTCAATTCTGATTCTTCAAAGTGTAACCACCAAGCATTAAAGGTGAAACAATGCACTGATGCTCTTCAATTCTTTGTCTTGTGCATTTATGAATCTTCATTAGTTTCTTTCCCCCTCTTGATGGCGCCTTCATTCAGCTTTAGTGTAGCTGAATTATTTGTTTTCTGTAACACGCGTATTTTTTTATGCGTTAATTAACGTTATCTATTATAGTTTGTCGTATTTACGCTATAATAAAGCAGCTTCTTGTTCTTTGAGGAAGTGTATGAATTAAATCAAGATCTAATTAAATTTGAGAATTAATATTTCATATTAATTCACGGTTTGAAAATCGTTGAAAAATTCTAACGAAGTTTTGACGCGTTTCGAATCGCCGGGCGGTTTCATCGCAGATAAAATTATAAATGAACTCCGATTTCGATGAAAATCGAATCGTAACTTACTGAGACCATTTTTGAATATTTTTCATGAATTTTATTATTTATAATTAAATATTTTCACGCGATGAATTAATTTCTCGTTAAATTAATTTTCGCGAGTTTATTGGTAACGCGGTTTCTCGTCGTCGTGTTTTAAACAACCCCTAGACTCTAGAATTAGTGGGTAACCATGAGAGATGTGAGATTAGGTGGGTAAGATTAGGTGATATATTTAACATCTAATATAATTGCTAGGTGTCTTTGGTTGTGTGTTTTTTTTTAAAAGAAAATCTTTATTTCAACAACTTCTACTAACTATGCCTATTTTATTATTATAAAAGCAAGGAGGTGAAGGCTATATGCAGCCATTCCCAGCTTCAATCTCACGCCACCTTCCTCCCAAACCCTCTTCTCCATCTTTTCTTTTCTTCTCCAAGCTTCCACCACTTCCATTGATGATTCCATCCATTCCTTTGATCCTTTGAGCAAGGTTCCTTCATCAATATTGTTCCATACCATCTCCTCTACCTAGATCATCATCTTGATCATCATTTGAGGTAAAGAAATCAGATTTCTCTCCCCCTTCTTGCTGCTGCTGTCGTGGCTTTCCCCCTCCCATTTTGGCTAGTTTCTTTGCTTCCAAACTTTGATTAATTGCTAGGTTTTCTTCCTCATCCTACTACCTATCTTTCTAACCATTTGTATGAGCTTAAAAACAACTCTTCCCCCTCTATTTTCTGCAGTAAATTAGCGCCACCCTCCCCCATTTTTAGTGTTTTGGTCTTTGCTTGTTTTATGTCTTAATATGTTGCTTGTTTGTTGTTGGTTGTTGTTGATTCATGGTTGAAGCATCATAGAACTCTTCCCTTGAGCTTTGATCGAAAAACCCTAGGCATGAGCAAGAGGGAAATTGTGTAATCTTGCTTAAATCATGTAATTAATAATTTATATGTGTTGTAGGAATTGATTAGATGCTAATTGCATGTGTAGTTAATTTAATTAGGAGTAACATGTTAGTTTGCAATTTTTCTATTCTTGAGTCTTAAGAAACATGTTACTTAATTATCTAAATATGTGTTTAAGTATGTGATAATGTGTTTAATATGATCTTAGGACTATTTGGGATTAAATTGCATAATTAGTTTAGTGTTAGATAAGTTTTGGTACAAAATTGAGTTTAGAGGGACTAAAAAAGGCATGTAGGGAATTGATTTTTTTTTAAATGCTTTAAATTCTAGCATGCTTGTTTATGGTCTTAATTTAATTGTTGAAGCATGATGAAAAACATTTTTAAGAAACATAAACTTGGTTTTGATTAAATTGTGCTTAGTATGTGTTACTTGAAATAAGGCTTGAAATTGTATTTGAGCCTGATTTAGTACTTAGAATGCTTACATGTATGAAAGAAGCTTTTTATAAAATTTTTGAAGAAAAACAAGCTAGAGGCCGAGAGGCCTAGAGAGTTTTTTTTTTTAATGAAAAACATTAGTTATGCCTTAGTTGTGTAAATGTGTGTTTATGTGAATGTTTTCAAACTAGTTAAAAGAGTTACCTTGAGTCACTTGTTATGCAAGAAACCTTTATTTTTAAAATGTTATTTTCTTTCAAAAAAAAAATAGCATTCTTGGATTCTTGAGTGTTGGGTTAAGTAAGGGATAAGTGAGGAATAAGTGTTATTAGGATTTCTAGTTTGTACTAAGTTGTACACGTAATAGGAATCGAAGTTTTCAAGATCGTGCGGTGCGGAAATCGAGGTGTACGTGGAAGCGGACCCGAGGACGTAGGAGCAGTGTTAGCAATGACAAGCGGTAAGGGCACTTCTAGACATTTAGGATTCATTTTGTAACCCCAATTTTTTTTTTTTTAGAAAAGTGATTTTAGCAATAAAATCCTAAATACTCGAAAAATAAGTCATAGAGATTGATCACCTCAGTGATTTACTAAGAGTATGTGGAATTATTTTGACAAATTTGAAATAATTTATTTATTATAAATAATTATTATCCGTGATGTTAATTCAAGTTAATAGACAGCGTAGACGTATGCTGCGTTAATACGAATTCGTCAATTTAAACTTTATGTAAGTTTTCAGTGTGACGTGGTAACGCGTATTTTTGTTGACTAAGAAAATGATTGAATTAAATCAAGATGAAATTAAATTTAAGAATTAATATTTTATATTAATTCATGATTCGAAAATCGTCGAAAAACTCTAACGAAGTTTCGTCGCGTTTCGAATCGCCGGGTAAATTTTATCCGCATTAAAATTTAAAACCAACTCCGATTTCGATGAAAATCGAAACGTAACTTCTTGTGATTATTTTTGAATGTCTTAGATTGCTTTTATTATTTATAATAATATATTATCACGCGATGAATTAAATTGTCGCAAAATTAATTTTCGCGATTTTATCGGCGGGTAATTTAATCGGTTGCGTGGTTTTTCGGCGCCATGTTTTAGTACTCTTAGACTCTAGAATTAGAGGGTAATTATGAGGGATGTGAGATTAGATGGGATAGACTAGATGATGTGATTAGCATCTTACTTTATTGATAGGTGTTATGTTTTGTGTGATTAAATTTTACTACTTTTCCTAAACTATTATTAACCAAGTAAAGCTTGTTTTAATTGTTGTTTTTTTTCTTTTCCTCCCTCACCTCCTTGAGCCTATCAGGCCGTCGCCCATACTCTCCCCTTTTTACACCTACTTTTATTTGTTCACTTACAATATTTACTTAAATGATTTTTAAGTGAAGTACTAATATATGGATATTTGTTAAATATGTGCTTAATTCATAAAATCAATAAAAACCCCTCCCCCAGCAGCAAGAAACCCGTGACATTCCCCTCACCCTCCATTTCTTCCTTGCTTCTTCTTTTGAGTTTGGAAAGAGAAGCTCCAAGGGTTCTTTCTTCCATCTCCATGGCGTGAACCACCTCCCCTGTTTCTCACTTCCCCTTCAATTTTTATTTCTCTTCCAACCCACCTTTCTTTTTGGGGGCTGAACAGCGCCCCACCCTCACTCTCTACTTTTATTTCTTCTCCTTCATCTTTGTGTGAGAAAGCTTGGAAGCTCATCCATGGCTTTCTCCCTCTCCTTCTTGGCATGAACTACCTCTCTTCTTCAACCTCCATCACTTCCAACTTCTCCTTCTTCTTGTCTTCATCTTCACAATTTTGTAAGTGAGCTTGGAAATCAATTTTTCCTCCCCAATTTGCTGCTGAAAAACCGTGGCCTCCTAATAGGTGATAGGATGAGTTTTCTTGCTTTTATACTTGTACTTATGCATTGTATTTTGGTTGTTTAGGATCATGATTTAGATGAACCAAATTTTCCCCAAATTCTTGGAACCCTAGGTGCAAGTCAAGAGGAAAAAGAGGGGTAATGTGACCTTGAGCTTCAATCTATCAATTAAATTGTTTATTTGAGCTATTTAAAGTTGTTTGATGCTTGTTTGAGAAATAATTTTTGAGTTGGCATGTTAAACTTGTTGTTTAAGGGTTTAGCCTATTCTTTAATTTAGGGATAAGTGGGTTTATGTTGTAGACCCATGTGTTTAATTGTTGAATGATATGTTTTAGGTAGTTTAATGGCTATTGGATTGATTATGTATGAGTTAGTAGTAAAGATAGTGTATGTTACTTGTGAGAAAATGATTCTTGAAGAACTAATATGGCATGTAAAATTTGGTTAGTTGTTTTCTAGTAATTAATGTTGTTTTGACCAATGATTTAATTGATTGGAGCCTAGTTGAAACTTAGTTTTGATTGTGATTTGAAATCAAAGGAAATAAAAAAAACTTGAAAGGTTTTTGGAAACATGGTTCTTGAAGTTTTGAAAAAATGTTTTGGAAGATGTTTGGTTTAAATTCTCTTAGGTGTATTAATTACTACATGATATTATTTGAGTTTTGAAGTAATGTTTTAAAATGAAATTGATTTGGAAAATGTCTAGAACAAGTCCTTAAATGTGCTTAAATCATGTTTGGTGTTGTCTTGATGATTATTTGCCTTGTAGTATATTTGAAAATGTTAAGTGAAATGGCACTACCTTATTGTTGAAGAACTTGCAAATTGGCCATTTAAATTAGGCCCTTAGCCGTGAGCCCCTTGGATAAAAGAAAGAAAGATTTCTTACCAAACTTGTCTTGACGTATATGCATGTTTAATTGGAATTTGAGTTATTAGTTTTGTGAAAGCCTATCCTTTAAAGCATGATTTTGAAAAGTGGTAAATAAATTCGCATGTTTGGAATATGTTTTAGAACATATCTTGAAAAATGCTTGAGCTATGCCTTGGTTAAAACTTGATGTTTGTTGCTTTGAAACGTAGTTGAAAATGAATTGGAAATGGTTTGTTGTTGTGAAAAAGAGGTTTTTGGCAAATTTTCTTGAAAGAAAAGGGATTGAGGCCGAGAGGCCCAGGGGGTATTGGAAGGGAAATTTTTGTTTATGAACTTCTCTAAGTGTTTTCATGAGTATGTGCTTAGGCTCTAAAATTTATGAAAGTGGCTAATTGCATGATTGGTTATTTTGAAGCTTCCAGAAAAGATTTTAGTTTCAAAACTTCACTCTTTTCAAATAGGTTAGCATTTTCTAAAGTAAGTGTTATGTGTTATTTTTTTTTTAGAAGTGTTTTTGTTCAAAAACATTATTTCCTTTCTAGTAGATAGTATTTAAATGCTTGAATGAATACTTGGTTAGGAAAGGGTTAAGGTGGAGAGACTAAGGATTATAGAATTAGGCTTTTAGAATTATGCTAAGTTTGTTTCGTGTATTAGGCTTTGAGTAATTCGAGACCGTGCGGCGTAGGATCGAAGAATACGTGGATACGCGTGGCTTGGAGTTCGGTAAGGGCACTTCATATTCTACGTGTTTATGTTAGCGTAAGGGCGCTTCACATTTATACTTATTTCTGTATGTCCTTGTGTAAGGGCAATTTTTAGATGCGAATTTAATTTCAAGAGTTTATGCGAAGAAGTCTGAGAACCTCCGGGTTCAAAGTGAGGGTCTTGTACCCCTTCGCTTTATTTTTTGATATACTGCTTATTTAGTGGGCTTGTCTGCAAGTGGTTGGTAGCTGTCCCCAACCCCCCACACTTGTTTGTTCCTCTCTGTGAACTCCATCGAGTTGCAGAGGGATGGATTTTATGATTTGATTGTCGTTGTTGTTGTTGAGCTGTGCAATTATTTAATATGCGGTTGAATAATGCTGTGAATTGCTTATGTTGTTTGTATTGTTGAATTGCGTTTCTTCATGCAAACTGCTTTTATTGCTTAAGTTGTTGAATTGCGTTTCTTCATATTAAGCATGCTCTTATTATTTGATATGCGGTCGAATAATCTTGCGTATAACTCTTTGAATATCGTATGCGGCGAATTGTTCATCGAGTCTGAGAGCATTGTCGAGTCGTCGTGACGTTTTTGAGCTGTGAGCCGGACAACTGAGGGTTCTAGGTCCCCTTCGTTCACGGTGGATTAGCTAGGCGTCGTAGCGTAGGAACCGGGACTGCTTACCTAGGGAGAAGCGAAAGATCCCAAGGCTACGGTTGGTATGACAGTTGATGGATCTGCGTCTGCTTTCCGGAATAATTGTCGAGTCGAGAGAAAATGAGTCGTGAGATGAGTCATGAGAGGGTCTTGAGTTGCATCTTGAGAACTGTGCATACTGTTGTTTGCCTATTATCACGATTTGTTATTTCCTGTAATATGTTGTGTTGTTACATACTTTGTTGTCGAATAGGCGTATCTGCTCTTTATTTTTAAGAAGTTGACCCTTGCCAGTGGTTCTGTCAATTAATGATTGTAACCCAGATGGCGGAGCAAGCAGAGGATTGGAACTGCAAGGAGGAGCAGCTGTAGATGGTCGTCTAGCGTGACTTGTACTATGTTGAAGAGTCTACTAGCAGTCTAGTGAGGAACGTATTGTGCCGACTGTAACGACCCGTTTCCGGACCGCTACCGAGCTCAATATACCGAGCTCGAGTTACCGAGCTCAACACACCAAGCTCAACATAAACCTATATGAGATGTGTTTTAAAAACAAAACTCTTGTGCCTTTTAAAAATACGATATATTTTTTTTCATAAAACCAACTCGTGCACATCAGAGTAATTCTGACTTTTCGAAACATGGTGCAACTAAGACACAAGACTTAAATTCTAATAAAACATACATGCATAACATACACATATATATATATCACTCGAAATAATAATGTATACAAAATACAGAGTAGCAAATGTGTAAAGAAAATACACCTAAGGTACGACGACTTCAAAAGAGTAATCATACCCTGGGGGTACTTCCGGCAGACCCCCACGCAGGTCGCTCCAAAAGTAAGACCACCCACTACCTCAGAGCAACAAAACAACACCGCCTAAACTGGTCACGACTTCAACACAAAAGAAAAACAAGTACAGTCCCCAGAAAAACAAACATCCAACAAATAAACAATCACGACAGATAGAGGTCGTCACTCGGGTCCTCGTCGAGCTCCTCCTCGGCATCGTCTACTGTCGAGTTACCTGCGCCCTCGACATCGCCTGGGTAACCGTCATGGATTGAACGCACCACGGGAAAGGGTCAACTTCTCAACAATTCAAGATAAGCTCGACATAAAAATATAAGCAAACAAGAAAGTATAACATTCACCGACGTGACTCGACCATCTCACTCTAAACTCGACACAACTCACAAATCCATTTTCTCTCGACTGACAATTTTCCGAATGCACACGCCGACAGATGTCGGAAAGTCCAGCCAAGCCTTGGGATCCTCGCTCTCCCTAGGGCGATCTAACTCAGTCCCGTGAGCGTGGCGACGTCTAGTCAATCTCCCGTAAACAAAAAGGGGACCTAGCACCCTCGATTATCCGGTCACGGCTCAAAACGCCATACGACTCACCTAGCTCGCTCACTCGATGAACAATTAAGCGCATACGATGTTCAAAGAGTTAATCACAAGATATTCAACCGCATGTCAAATAAAAGAGCAAGCTCGACATGAAGAAACGCAATTCAACATGCAATACACACTTCACGACATATATTCAATCACATATTAAATACATGCAAAAACTCAATCATATCACAACATTTCATTTCGACACAAATCAGAAATCCATACACAATAACATAACCACGTGGAATATGAAATGCCCTTACGCTAGCATACTACGAAAATATTAATGTGAAGCGCCGCCTTACCGAACTCCAAGTTAATCTTTGCCGACAACGACCTCGACACTGTCTTCTAAGAGCTCGACAACGACTTCTCTTACTCGATCTCCACACGGCTGTCTTCAACGAACTCGACAACGACTTCGACATCGACGCTTCTCGATCGACCTCGACACGTCTGATCCTCGCTCGGATTCACGCTTCCGCGTCCTTGGATTCGCTTTCCCGTACACCTCGATTCGGAAATCACTCGATCTCGGGAATCAGACTTCCTAAAACAAACACAACTCAGATCGATCCATGGGTTCCAATACATCTAACTCTCTCATCCCCAAACTCAACCACAACCCAGAAAAATATAAAACTCAAGAACTGAAAGATATTTTTCCTCTAACACAAAGTTAGGGATTTCGATCAAAATTTCATGAAAAAGTTATCTGATGCTTCAACAGATAGATCGACAACAACAATAACCAGAAGCAACAAACGAAAAACCAGAAATCAAAATGAACCAAAAATGGAGGTTTCTGGGCACTGCCGATTGCAGAAATCAGAGAAAGAAATTTGTTTTACAAGCCCAATTAATCGGTTAGAAAGATAGGTAATATTGTGAAGAAGAAAACCCATCAATTTGACATGATTTGGAAGCATAAAACTGGTTAAAAATGGAAGAAGAATTAGCGCTAAACAGTAGCACGAAGAAGATAAAAATCTGTTCTTCATACCTCAACGGTGATGGTCGATCGACGAGATATGGGTCGAGAAGTTGATGATGAACAAGATTGATGAAGAAAGCTTGTGCAGAATCTCGATGGAACTCACGGTTTAAATCGATGGAGATTTTTGAAGAAAACAACGAAACACAGAGCGTAAGGAAGGAAGAAGAAAGAAGAAGAGAAAGAATGAGTGTGAGGAATCGGTCGTGGTATACAACCGGCAAAAAGGGTATAAACCTAACTCCAGCTATAAGATGCCAATCCCATCAATCATCTACCCGTTAAATCGTTCCTCTCATAATTACCCTACTGCAGCCGGTCAACGGCAAGCCGACAATGTAATAATTACAAACAATATAATAATAACGCCGAGTAACGCTCAAATAATACGAGGTATCATCTCGACACGATGTCGACAAGTGTGCTCGTGCAAACGTACAAGGTTCTAACACGCGTTCGTGAACCCGGGGTCCTCAGCTCCACTTGCGTCCTCATCATTTCGATGCAGCGACTTCATCAACTCGACACCCGACCTCCTCGCCAAAGCAGCCTAGTGCATCGTGGTCTCATCACCGACAAATGATCTCGGCAACGATCTAGTCACGGATCTCGACACAAGGTCTTGGTCGAGGTCTCGATACGTCGTCCTAATACGATGTCGATCTCGTCCTCGGGTGTTACAATCTCTCCTCTAAAAAATTTCGTCCTCGAAATTGCAAATAAGATTCTTACCTCGTAAAAGTTCAGTCTTGAGTCTTCATCTTCTCCTCCAGCTCCCAAGTCGCATCACCCGCCTTTTGATCCCACACAACCTTGACAAGTTGAATCTCTTTGTTCAAGAATCGTTTGGCTTTCCGATCAACGATCCTTGCTGGTGACGCTTCAAAAGATAGGTCGCCCTTCAGCTTGAATCACATCCGCTCGATGACATGAGAAGGGTCGGAAACATACTTCCGCAATTGTGAGACGTGAAAGACGTCGTGGATGTTCGACAAGAATGGGGTAAGGCAATCTGATATGCCACCGACCAATACGACGTAAGAATCCGTAAGGTCCAATGAATTTAGGGGTAAGTTTCTTGGATTTGATCGCTCGACCAACTCTAGTAGTGGGGTGACTCTAAGAAATACATGTTCTCCTTCCTCGAACTCGAGTGGTCGACGCCGTTGGTCCGCATAACTCTTACATCGACTTTGAGATGTTCGCATTCGATCTCGATCAAACGGATCTTCTCGGTAGTCGCTGGATCATATCTGGTCCTACGACGGTTCGCTCGCCGTCCTGGTACCAACAAAGAGGCGTCGACATTTCCGCCCATACAACGCTTCAAAGGTGCCATCCCAATACTCGCATGGAAACCGTTGTTGTATGTGAACTCCACCAATGGTAAGACGTCGTCCCAACTTCCTCGATGATCTAACGCATAAGCTCGCAACAAATCTTCAAGCGATTGGATCGTTCTCTCGATCGACCGTCGATGCGTGGATGATATGCCGAGCTAAGCCTGAGCTCGGTTCCCATCGCTCCTTGCAATTCCTCCAAAAATGAGACGTGAACTTCGGATCTCGGTCCGACACGATCAAAGAGGGTATTCCATGAAGTCTTACTATCTCCGCGATGTAGATCTCGGTCAGCTTTTCCACGTTGTATGTCGACCTCACTGGTAAGAAATGAGCAGATTTGGTCAATCGGTCGACGATCACCCAAATCGAATCATTCTTCTTCTTCGCCTTCGCAAACCTACAACGAAATCCATGGAAATATCGTCCCATTTCCATACCGCACGCTGCGATTGTAGCATTCCTGCAGTCGTTGGTGCTCCACCTTCGCTTCGACACGTTAAACATGAAGCTACGTGCTCGGCCACTTGCTTCTTCATTCCGACCACCAAAAATGCTTCTTCAAGTCTTGATACATCTTCGTAACTCCGGGATGAATACTAAAGTTGCTCTTATGCGCGCGTCGAGAATCAACTTCCTCACCGGATACGTTAGGTACGCACTCGGCCATTGCACCTCAAGATGTCGTCGCTCCGGCCTGAAATTCTCGCTTTCCCTTGCGCTATCAATCAATCTTTTCTTGCGAGCTCGTCATGAACTTGCTGGTCTCGGATCTCGTCCAACAATCTGTTAGAAATGGTAAGCATACCAAATCTCAGCTTCCCCGGTGAAACTTCGACACTCAACTTCAAATCTCGGAACTTCTCGAGCATCTCCAACTCCTTGATCATCAATACCGAGGTTAAAACGCTCTTCCTGCTCAACGCATCTGCTACTACGTTAGCCTTACCGGGATGGTATTCCAACGTAAAGTCGTAGTCCTTGAGAAATTCTGTCCATCTACGTTGACGCATGTTGAGTTCTTTCTGGTCGAACAGGTACTTCAAGCTCTTGTGATCGCTGAAACAAGAAGTGCTCCCGTAAAGGTAGTGCCTCCATATCTTCAAGCAAAACCTACTGCTGCTAGCTCCAAGTCGTGAGTAGGGTAGTTCCTCTCGTGAATCTTAAGCTGTCTTGAAGCATACGCGACCACCTTCCGATGTTGCATCAGTACGCATCCCAATCCCTGGTGTGACGCATCACAATACACCTCGAAAGGCTCTTCTGGTTGAGGCAAAATCAGACAGCGCCGCCGTCAAAAGCTCCTTCATCGTTGAAAATCGGCTTCACACTCCTCGGTCAAGCAAAAGGTTGATCCTTCCTCGTCAATCGTAAAGAGGCGCGACAATCTTCGAGAAACCTTCAATGAATCTTGATAATAGCCGCTAAGCCGACAAAACTCCCGATCTCAGAATCGCCTTAGGTCGCTCCCATGCTATCACCGCCTCAATCTTAGTTGGATCTACACTATCCCTTCTCCTGGAAATCACGTGACCAAGAAAATTCACCTCTTCAAGCCAAAATTCACACTTCGACAAGGTTGGCATAGAGTTGCTTATCTCGTAATATCTGCGATGCTCGACATAGGTGTTCTGCGTGCTCTTCTCGGTTCCTCGAGTAAATCAATATGTCGCCGATGAACACTACAACGAACTGATCCAAAAGCGAATGGAAAATCCTGCTCATGTAGTCCATAAACACACCGGCGATTCGTCACTCCAAACGGCATCACCAAGTACTCGTAGTGATCGTATCTAGTCCTGAAAGCTGTTTTGGCGACATCTTCCTCCTTCACGCCGAACTGATGGTAGCCCGACTTCAAGTCTATCTTGGAAAGATCGCCGCCCACGGTTGGTCCATCAAGTCGCCAATACGTGGTAACGGATAACGGTTCTTCACGGTAACCTTGTTGAGCTCGCGATAGTCCACGCCACGGCCTTGATCGTCCATCCTTCTTCTTAACCAACAACACCGAGCTCCCCACGGTGACACGCTCGGTCGTATGAATTGCTTCGACTCCAAGTGTTCGATCCGGGACTTCAGCTCTTTCATCTCGGCAGAGACATCCTGTAAGGCGCTTTGGAAATCGGTCACTTCACGGAATCAGTCGATGGAGAACTCGACCTCTCGTCTTGGTGGTAATCCCTGGCACGCCTTCTGAAAACGCCCTCAAAATCACACACCACCGAACATTCCTCACGTCGATCTGCTGGAAAACTTCCGAACTAGCTAGATACATGTATTCCCTAGTTCCTTCTTTCAAAGAAACTCCAATACGCTCGGCAGAAAGATAATTGGAGACTCAAGGTCCGGAAAAATTACGCTTTACTGCACAAATTAAAAGGACATGGTGGTGTGACAACCAATCCATCCCGAGGATGACATCTAAGCCCTTAAGAGGCAAACAAACCAAATTGACCACAAACTTTCTACTCAATAATCACTACACAATTAAGACATGCGATGTTTGTGACTAAGGTTTTAGCGGTGGGGTTGTAACTACTAATTTAAACGGTAAAGCGCCACAATAAGCTCAAATGGTTCACACAATCAAAAGAAATAAAGGAATGGGTTGCACCCGAATCAAAAAGAACGGATAAGGATTTACCCTCGATCTCACATTCACCTTGGATAAGATCATCACTCGACCGCTTCCTCGCCACTCATGCAGAAAACTCGCCTTTAGCCACTTGACGCTTCCCTTTGGCTCTTTCGCAAGCATAGTCGGTTCAGCTTTAGGTGTAGGACAATCCTTAGCAAAATGCCCTGGCTTCTTGCGGTTGAAACACACCTCCTCCTTCCGAGTACGATTACTCGCGTAATGTCCCGCTTTCCACATCGGTAGCAAATCACCTCGACACCGGGTCCGACTCTCCACTCCTCGGTACTTGGGTCATCGGACGACATCGCCCCTCGTTGTCGTTCCTGAGGCCTGGCCGTAAGGCCTCTTCTGCGGTGGTTTCCTTCTCAGGCAAATCTCCGCCCCGCACTCTGGGTCTCACCGGTCCGCCCACAATAATCTTCTTCTTGTGGCTCCTCACTCCTTCTACCTCGACACATCGATCAATCGGCTCTTGGAGATTTCGGATCCTCAACGACACCATCGACTTCGAATGTCGAATCTCAATCCCGCTGGAATCTCTCACTCAACCATCTCTGGTCAACTCGGTCACGAAATGGACTGAAATACCTCGCCAACGACTGAACTTGGCCGCATACTCGGACATCAGCCGAGTTGCCTTCTTGCAGCTTGAAGAAATTCCTGCTCCTTCTCGGCTCGTGCGATGTCAGGAAGTACTTGTCCAAAAACCTTTCACGAAAAAGCTCCCAGGTCATCTCGCGATGTTACGCTATAAACGCTTGCTTCACTCCTCTCCACCAATACTCGCGTCTCCTAGCGGTAAGTAGGTGGCATAGTCGACCTTCACGTTGTCCGACAATGAAGTGCCTCAAAGATCTTCTCGATCTCTTGCATCCAAAGATCGCCTTTATCCGGATTTGGCTCACCGTAGAACTTTGTGGATCATGCTTCTGAAGTCGGCCAATCCTCGCTTGACAAAGATTTCGCTCGTTCTTTGTTCTTTCGCAAGTTCTGCTGAGTTAACGCTGCCGTCTGTTGAGCCATTGCGTTAGCCTGTTGAGTTGCAGCAGCTGATTGTTGAGCCATGGCTGCCGCCATCTCGGTCATAGCTTGAATAGCTCATTCCATGTCGACGTTCTCGGTTGCAGATGTCGTATTCCTACGAGGTGGCATTAGATTCCACAAAGTTCAAAACCCTGTCAGAATCTCACAACAAGGATGTGTTAAAACACACTTTCTCATGCAATTTCTCAAGCAATAAGTGCTTCACTTAATCAAACAGCAATCAACACAATACAACTAGGTACCCAACACATAACCCGACATAGTGACCAGTCCAAATCTCCTATGCACAGCTCGGCCGTAATCGAATCGCCTGATACTAACAAAGGTAACGACCGCTTCCTGACCGCTACCGAAGCTCAATATACCGAGCTCGAGTTCTGAGCTCAACACACCAAGCTCAACATAAACCTATATGAGATGTGTTTTAAAAACAAAACTCTTGTGCCTTTTAAAAATACGATATATTTTTTCATAAAACCAACTCGTGCACATCGTAGTAATTACAGCTTTTCGAAACATGGTGCAACTAAGACACAAGACTTAAATTCTAATAAAACATACATGCATAACATACATATATATATATATATCACTCGAAATAATAATGTATACAAAATACAGAGTAGCAAATGTATAAAGAAAATACACCTAAGGTACGACAACTTCAAAAGAGTAATCATACCCTGGGGGTACTTCCGGCAGACTCCCACGCAGGGGGCTGCTCCAAAAGTAAGACCACCACTCCACCCCGTAGCAACAAAACAACACTGCCAAAACTGGTCACGACTTCGCACACAAAAGAAAAACAAGTACAGTCCTCAGAAAAACAAACATCCAACAAATAAACAATCACGACAGATAGAGGTCGTCACTCGGGTCCTCGTCGAGCTCCTCCTCGGCATCGTCTCATCGCCGAGTTACTGCGCCCTCGACATCGCCTGGGTAACCGCTATGGATTGAAGGCACCACGGGAAAGGTCAACTTCTCAACAATTCAAGATAAGCTCGACATAAAAATATAAGCAAACAAAGAAAGTATAACATTCACCGACGTGACTCGACCATCTCACTCTAAACTCGACACAACTCACAAATCCATTTTCTCTCGACTCGACAATTTTCCGAATGCACACGCCCGTCTGGTATGTCGGAAAGTCCAGCCGAAGCCTTGGGATCCTCGCTCTCCCTAGGGCGATCCTCGAGGTCCCGTGGCGTGGCGGACGTCTAGTCAATCTCCGTAAACAAAAAGGGACCTAGCACCCTCGCTTATCCGGTCACGGCTCAAAACGCTATACGACTCACCTAGCTCGCTCACTCGATGAACAATTCGCCGTGATACGATATTCAAAGAGTTAAACACAAGATATTCAACCGCATGTCAAATAAAAGAGCAAGCTCGACATGAAGAAACGCAATTCAACATGCAATACACACTTCACGACATATATTCAATCACATATTAAATACATGCAAAACTCAATCATATCACAACATTTCACCGACACAAATCAGAAATCCATACACAATAACATAACCACGTAGAATATGAAATGCCCTTACGCTAGCATACTACGAAAATATTAATGTGAAGCGCCCTTACCGAACTCCAAGTTAATCTTTGCCGACAACGACCTCGACACAAATTGTCTTCTAAGAGCTCGACAACGACTTCTCTTACTCGATCTCGACACGGCTGTCTTCAACGAACTCGACAACGACTTCGACACGTCGCTTCTCACCGACCTCGACACGCATAATCCTCGCTCGATTCTACGCTTCCGCGTCCTTGGATTCGCTTTCCCGTACACCTCGATTCGGAAATCACTCGATCTCGGGAATCAGACTTCCTAAAACAAACACAACTCAGATCGATCCATGGGTTCCAATACATCTAACTCTCTCATCCCCAAACTCAACCACAACCCAGAAAAATATAAAACTCAAGAACTGAAAGATATTTTTCCTCTAACACAAAGTTAGGGATTTCGATCAAAATTTCATGAAAAAGTTATCTGATGCTTCAACAGATAGATCGACAACAACAATAACCAGAAGCAACAAACGAAAAACCAGAAATCGAAATGAACCAAAAATGGAGGTTTCTGGGCACTGCCGATTGCAGAAATCAGAGAAAGAAATTTGTTTTACAAGCCCAATTAATCGGTTAGAAAGATAGGTAATATTGTGAAGAAGAAAACCCATCAATTTGACATGATTTGGAAGCATAAAACTGGTTAAAAATGGAAGAAGAATTAGCGCTAAACAGTAGCACGAAGAAGATAAAAATCTGTTCTTCATACCTCAACGGTGATGGTCGATCAGACGAGATATGGGTCGAGAAGTTGATGATGAACAAGATTGATGAAGAAAGCTTGTGCAGAATCTCGATGGAACTCACGGTTTCGTCGATGGAGATTTTTGAAGAAAACAACGAAACACAGAGCAGAAGGAAGGAAGAAGAAAGAAGAAAAGAGAAAGAATGAGTGTGAGGGAATCGGTCGTGGTATACAGCTGGCGAAAAAGGGGTATAAACGTAACTCCAGCTATAAGATGCCAATCCCATCAATCATCTACCCGTTAAATCGTTCCTCTCATAATTACCCTCTACTGCTTGGCCACGGTCAGCGGCAGCGACAATGTAATAATTACAAACAATATAATAATAACGCTGAGTAACGCTCAAATAATACGAGGTATCATCTCGACACGATGTCGACAAGTGTGCTCGTGCAAACGCATAAGGTTCTAACACGGGTTCGTGAACGCGGTCTCCTCACCGACTTGCGTCCTCATCATTTCGATGCACGCGACTTCATCAACTCGACACCCGACCTCCTCAGTTCAGCAGCTAGTGCACGTGGTCTCATCAGCTCGACAAATGATCTCGGCAAACGATCTAGTCACGGGATCTCGACACAAGGTCTTGGTCGAGGTCTCGATACGTCGTCCTAATACGATGTCGATCTCGTCCTCAGGTGTTACACCGACCAGCTATAGAATAATCGTCGTTGTTCAGTATTGTAATAAATATCTGTTACGTTTCAAGATATGTATTGTTAGACGTGAATTGGTGGAACAATTGAATGTGGTTATGTTATGTTTGAAATTATTTTCCGCCATGTTTCTAAAAGTCGCTGTGATGCTCTGACTGCTTCTTTAAAGAACCTTTAAAAAAAAAATAGGACTACATTTCTCGAAAACCCTACGAGCAGAGTATTCCACCTTTTGGAAATATGTCAACTGTTGTCAGAATATTCACTTAGTAGCACTCTGGAGCCAGGGTGTTACAATAGTGGTATCAGAGCGGTTCGGTTCTAACCGGACTGTGAGTTGGGAAACTATAGCTGGTCATGTGTCGGGTTTTGTAGAAAACAATTGTTAGAGGTTAAACTGGGTCTTATGGTGAGTCAAACCATGCTTGTGTACTTGTTTCTCAAGTGGAGTAATTCCGCTTGTAATTGTTTGAAATTGTTCCTTAATTGAAACAACGTGTGCTGAGACACACCAAACCTATTGTGGGATTTTTATTAGGTTGAGAAACCTCGTGGAAATCCAATATCTCCGAAACGAATGATTGTTCCTGTTTTAGCAAATAAGTCAGAGATGGATCAGAGGATTTGGATGACCCAGATTCCAGACGCAGGGACGTGTCCCTCCATTAAGCAAAGGAGAGAGCTTAGCAGCTGAAGAATTCATTTCAGGGAACACAGCAATAAGGCGTTATGCTTAGGCGGAGATTTGGAATAGAGATAGTTCGTTGGAGACGTTATTAGCATTATTGCATATATGTGATCCTTGAAGTACTAGTGGTTCTAGGTATAAACCACACTGTTTGTTGTTTGAATTATTTTGATACATACTAAATTTGAAAATCAAAACTAATTTACGATTTTTTTAGTGTGACCTGTTTGGCACTAACATTTGTGTGTTCGCAGTAGTCGATTCTTGCACTACCGCGAATATGTGTGACTGATTGTGTGATTGATTATTTGCGTGAGCGTATCTTTATTTTCCCAACGAAAATATTATACGCGATTATTTTTAGCAAGCGTTAATTAAATATCTTATGATATTTTAATTCACGCGAGATCCATTTGACCTAGTTGGATGGAATATAGAAGGATAGTGGGAATTGCGGGTCATATTTTTAGTACGTGGCAAGTTATGTAGCTGGCATTGGGTAGTATCCAAAATTCTTATTCCAAACTTTGCCCTGATTTTTCATATCTTAGGAGATTTACTTTAGGTAGAAACCAAGTATAGTTAGATGACTCATTTCCACTTCTCTTCCTTATGTGACCGGTTACTCGTCCACAATAGGTGGAGCAGAGCATATTCCATTTAGCCTTAGTGTTAGTGGGTGATCCTCTTGTTGCCCTGTCGGCCACGAACGAAAAGAAAAATAGTGGGGGAATAATTGGTCTAGTGGGGAGTGGTTGAGTGGAAAGAAAATTGATTCCCTTTATCCTTCCCTTTGGGTGCGTCGCAAGCCACTCATGCTCCAGAAGCCTATTTTCTTCAACCCTCCTCATAAATATACAAAACTGTGTGGTGGTGGGTAGTGTGAGGGATCTTGAGAGGCTTAGAGAGTTGCATTTCCTTCTACTTCCCTCTTAGAAAACCGAGAGCCTTAGGATGATTTGGGAGGAAGATCCCCTCTTCGTTTCCTGTTACTTGTTAATGTGGGAGCTGTTGTTAATGTTGATAATACTGAGGGTGTTGATGTTCTGCTTCTGTTAATATCTTGGCACCGCGAGTTCTTGGAGGAGCTCTAGGTGAGTATTTTAATTCTTGTTTTCAATTCCTGTATTGTTTGTTAACGAACTTGTTGAAAATGGTCCTAAGTTTTAGATGATTTTGTTAAATCATGATTTAGTAGTAAAAGTTTGAAAATGAACTTGATTCCTTTGTTGTAAAAGATGATTTCAAGGTATCTTAACTGAACTTTGATATAAAGACGTTCTTGATCTTATCTTCTTATAGGAAACCGAGTTTTATGTGTGTGTATTGTTGAGATTTTTTTTGGTGTAGTTAAATTGAAGTGACCACCCGTGGCCACCTATATTTAGGTGTGAGATATATTTCAAATCTTCCTGATTCCAATCCTTGATAATTTCGTGATTTCCATCTTGTTTCTTTCATAGTTCGGTTAGTGTCATAGTCTAGGAATTTTGAAAATTTAGATTTGAGTTAAAATTGTTTTAAGTGTTGCCAAGTTGGAAAATTTTTGAAAAGAAAGTTGAGTTTAAAATCCTTGAACTTGTACCAAGTATGACAGGAAATTGATTTTTGGACTTTAAGTTGGGCTATTGGTTTAAAAGTTTTAGTATATTTGTTGTTTTGATTGATTGTGCTTAAGACAATGAAAAACCTAATGTTCAAGGGAATCCTTGTATTCCTAAACAAGGTGGAGTCTTAGGGAATTAAGTGTTTAAAGTTTTCAAGTCTTAGTGCGAGTTTTATGATTGTAAAAACTTTGAAAGAAGAAAATTCTTGGATATTATTTTATTAATTGAAATCGAGGGAGTATTTAATGTCTTGGTATTAATTTTAAAATTTTCCTTGATTACCTGTTAGTGTTGTTAATTAGGTATTCTAGAAGTTCAATAATTGCTTTGGTTTTGAAAGGAAAATGAATTTCTAGTGTTTTAGAGTTAAAAGATTGGTTATGAAAATTTTGAGAGAGTGTGTAATTTAGATATAGTTCTCTGAGAAGAGAAAAATGATTTTGAGTTTTGAGCACTTAGCTATTGGTGTGTGAATTTTTTTAGAAAAAGCTTTGATTTAAAAAGAACTTTGAATATAAGTGGGGTATTAATTTTGGTTTAATCTTTGAATTGGAGTGTGGGTGACGAATTTGAGACGATGAGAACCTAATCCCAAGAGGACCTTGTTGTCCAAGAGAGTGGTTGAGTCTTGGAAAAAAAAAATGAAATGATGTCTTCATTAGTTCCTTGTTTTTGTGTATTCCTAAGAAATTGATGATTTCTGTTAGAAAAAGGTTGATTGGAAAAGAGAATTTTAATCTTTTGTAGGTTGTAAATGATTTTTATATATTCTTTTTATGTGTAAACGTGGTTGCTTGCGAATAGGTTAGTATCATTTTCGTAGTAATGGCGTGTAACTGCAGACGAGATTGTATTCACATCCATGTTCGTGAGTGTGATCGTGGATAAGCAGATGCCGTGAGCGGGAAGGAAGCATCAGTCAGCAATAAGAGATTCTTTGTTTACTAACTACACTTACTTTGCGTTGTGCTAAATGTATATGTGGTTGATTGCTACTATTGTTTGCTATACTATGTAGCTAAAAATATTATAGTGCTATGTATATTAATATGTACTATGAGTGCATTGTGTGCAAAATATTTTATAGTTTTGGGTAAAATATTTTTCCATATTTTACTATCCGTGTAGTTTCGAGGACGAAACTATTTTAAGGGGGATGGTATTGTAACCCCAATTTTTTTATTTTTTTTTAGAAAAGTGATTTTAGCAATAAAATCCTAAATACTCGAAAAATAAGTCATAGAGATTAATCACCTCAATGATTTACTAAGAGTATGTGGAATTATTTTGACAAATTTGAAATAATTTATTTATTATAAATAATTATTATCCGTGATGTTAATTCAAGTTAATAGACAGCATAGACGTATGCTGCGTTAATACGAATTCGTCAATTTAAACTTTATGTAAGTTTTCGGTGTGACGCGGTAACGCGTATTTTTGTTGACTAAGAAAATGATTGAATTAAATCAAGATGAAATTAAATTTAAGAATTAATATTTTATATTAATTCATGGTTCGAAAATCGTCGAAAAACTCTAACGAAATTTCGTCGCGTTTCGAATCGCCAGGTAAATTTTATCTGCATTAAAATTTAAAACCAACTCCGATTTCGATGAAAATCGAAACGTAACTTCTTGTGATTATTTTTGAATGTTTTAGATTGCTTTTATTATTTATAATAATATATTATCACGCGATGAATTAAATTGTCGCAAAATTAATTTTCGCGATTTTATCGGCGGGTAATTTAATCGGTTGCGTGGTTTTTCGGCGCCGTGTTTTAGTACTCTTAGACTCTAGAATTAGAGGGTAATTATGAATGATGTGAGATTAGATGGGATAGACTAGATAATGTGATTAACATCTTACTTTATTAAATTTTGTGTGATTAAATTTTACTACTTTTCCTAAACTATTATTAACCAAGTAAAGCTTGTTTTAATTGTTGTTTTTTTTCTTTTCCTCCCTCACCTCCTTGAGCCTATCAGGCCGTCGCCCATACTCTCCCCTTTTTACACCTACTTTTATTTGTTCACTTACAATATTTACTTAAATGATTTTTAAGTGAAGTACTAATATATGGATATTTGTTAAATATGTGCTTAATTCATAAAATCAATAAAAACCCCTCCCCCAGCAGCAAGAAACCCGTGACATTCCCCCACCCCTCCATTTCTTCATTGCTTCTTCTTTTGAGTTTGGAAAGAGAAGCTCCAAGGGTTCTTTCTTCCATCTCCATGGCGTGAACCACCTCCCCTGTTTCTCACTTCCCCTTCAATTTTTATTTCTCTTCCAACCCACCTTTCTTTTTGGGGGCTGAACAGCGCCCCACCCTCACTCTCTACTTTTATTTCTTCTCCTTCATCTTTGTGTGAGAAAGCTTGGAAGCTCATCCATGGCTTTCTCCCTCTCCTTCTTGGCATGAACTACCTCTCTTCTTCAACCTCCATCACTTCCAACTTCTCCTTCTTCTTGTCTTCATCTTCACAACTTTGTAAGTGAGCTTGGAAATCAATTTTTCCTCCCCACTTTGCTGCTGAAAAACCGTGGCCTCCTAATAGGTGATAGGATGAGTTTTCTTGCTTTTATACTTGTACTTATGCATTGTATTTTGGTTGTTTAGGATCATGATTTAGATGAACCAAATTTTCCCCAAATTCGTGGAACCCTAGGTGCAAGTCAAGAGGAAAAAGAGGGGTAATGTGACCTTGAGCTTCAATCTATCAATTAAATTGTTTATTTGAGCTATTTGAAGTTGTTTGATGCTTGTTTGAGAAATAGTTTTTGAGTTGGCATGTTAAACTTGTTGTTTAAGGGTTTAGACCTATTCTTTAATTTAGGGATAAGTGGGTTTATGTTGTAGACCCATGTGTTTAATTGTTGAATCATATGTTTTAGGTAGTTTAATGGCTATTGGATTGATTATGTATGAGTTAGTAGTAAAGATAGTGTATGTTACTTGTGAGAAAATGATTCTTGAAGAACTAATATGGCATGTAAAATTTGGTTTGTTGTTTTCTAGTAATTAATGTTGTTTTGACCAATGATTTAATTGATTGGAGCCTAGTTGAAACTTAGTTTTGATTGTGATTTGAAATCAAAGGAAAAAAAAAACTTGAAAGGTTTTTGGAAACATGGTTCTTGAAGTTTTGAAAAAATGTTTTGGAAGATGTTTGGTTTAAATTCTCTTAGGTGTATTAATTACTACATGATATTATTTGAGTTTTGAAGTAATGTTTTAAAATGAAATTGATTTGGAAAATGTCTAGAACAAGTCCTTAAATGTGCTTAAATCATGTTTGGTGTTGTCTTGATGATTATTTGCCTTGTAGTATATTTGAAAATGTTAAGTGAAATGGCACTACCTTATTGTTGAAGAACTTGCAAATTGGCCATTTAAATTAGGCCCTTAGCCGTGAGCCCCTTGGATAAAAGAAAGAAAGATTTCTTACCAAACTTTGAACGTGAACACAAGAAGGGGGGGTTGAATTGTGTTGAAAACTTTTCACAAACTTTATGTTAAAAACACTTAGAATAAAAGTTTCTCAAAACTGTTTGATAATCGGATGGTGAAAATAAACCAGACGCTGAAAATCAGTTTGTGAAAACTTGTTTTTAACACAACAAGATAGAAATGAATTGAAAGCAGTAAAGCAGGAGACACAGAAATTTATACTAGTTCACTACCAAACTGGTAGCTACGTCTAGTCCCTTCGTCCCTGAAGGATTTTCCACTATAATCAGTCTGATTACAAATTTCCTCAAGAGTATTCTACTGTCACAACTTGACAATACTCTCAACTTCTCAAAATGACTCGATCTGGTCGAGCCTTTGAGGATACAGCCTAAACTAGGCCAAAACAAACTTATACAAGTGAGTTGAAATACAGTTGAAAATAACTCTCACAGAGAGGATAAAAGATTAAGCTCAACTAAAGAAAAACTTTCTTAAAGAAAGGGTCGAACGCTGAATTCAGTTCAGTAGTCCAAGGACTTAGCACGAGACTTGGTTGCTCACAGAATGTTCTCTCTTTTTCTCTTCAATGGATACCATGAGGTATATATAGGAGATCCAAGGATATGACCGTTGAGGTAAAAATGGCTCCTTACCATTGACTAGAGTAAATTCAAAATGCTGTTTCTTTCTTGCTTTGCAGAGAATGTCCCAGTAGTCCATGTTACCGTTTTTCTTGCTTGTACGATTTTTGTCTTGTAGTTAAAGATTTCAACTTTGATATCTCGTACACCGATTTTAGCGCTCAAGATCAATTTTGAGATCCGTTCCAAAGACTTCTGAGAGGTAGAGCAGCAACGTGACTAACACGTGATTTGAAGTGAGGTTCAGACGCTCGCTCAGAGTTGGAAGTTCGGACGCTCGTTCAAAGTTGGAAGTTCGGACGCTTGTAGCAATTTGATAAGCATAGTGTATAAAGAGGAATTTCCAGACGCTCACTAGGATGAGCCGGATGCTGACAAATAGAATGAATCCTTCTCTTGAGAATTACTTTCTTCTTGCTTGAGTGGCTTAGAAAATACATATTATTAGTATCTGCACACTTCAAAAAATGTTAGAACATAAATTGTTCTCTTGTGAATATTTTGTTATCATCAAAATTAATGAGGGTCTAAACATCTCAATCGTTTAGGTTCCAACAATCTCCCCCTTTTTGATGATGACAAATATCTAAGGTTGATGACAAATATCAAAATTAATGAGGGTCTAAACATCTCAATCGTTTAGGTTCCAACAATCTCTCCCTTTTTGATGATGACAAATATCTAAGGTTGATGAACAATTTATTTTCAAAAAGACATTAAGGGTCTCCCCCTGAATTTAACAGTTTGGATTTATATGAACAATTCAGGTTTTAAGGCAATTTTTGGTAATCAAATTCATCTAAGTGATTACGAAAAATCAGTAAATATATCAGAGCATGTATTTAATAAAGTGAGATCGGATGCTGATTATATACCAAATAGATTGATTTAATCAAATATATTTCATTGTTCCGAAAATTTATTAAACATTATCATAGCACTTGATCAATGAATATTAGCGCACAAAAAATACTATGTATGAAATGATATGCATGATACTATATCCATCGGACAATGGACATCGGATGGTGGAGAATCGGATTCTCACGTGTTCAATATACCTTTCTTTCGTGTTCATCATACCTTTTCTTTTACTCCCCCTTTTGTCATCAGACAAAAAGAGTGTAAAAACACATCATAGTCAAAATACTGCTTAGAAAAATTTGAATAAGAGACAGATAATAAGATCAAAAACAGTTATATATATATATATATATCAACCAAATAAAACATATTTTATATCACACACAAGAAAAAATAATAATTTCAAGTGTTTTGAAGAGGTGGATGTGGGATATTGAGACGTTCGTAGAGAAGCTTCAGTGCAGTTTCCAGCTGAGTAACCTTTAAGTTTGTAGCCTTCATTTCTTCAAATTCTGCTCTTGGAATGGTGACCATCTCAACTGCAGAAGTAGAAGTAGAAGGTCCAGCTTCTGGTACAGATGCAGACTTCATCTTCTGATGCTCTGCTAGCACCCAGTTGGATAACTGTAGTCTCAAATCCTTCTTCCTTTGAGCTCTTAAAAAGAATCCATCATTTGGTATAACCCATTTGATGAAGTTTCCGAGTCTTCTTAGCTCTGATTCTGTCTGAATCTCCCACTGATGCTTGACATCTTCTGGATACAGCAAAATCATGAAGATGGTTTCTCTATGACGAACAACATCAGCTGTGTAAGAGTCAAATCTATCTCCAGCGTCTTCTCCCCATAAGTTTCTGATAAAGACACTCAAAGCTTCACAAGTGAAGGAGAGTGCTTCATTTTCTGCCAGGTAAATTCTTCTCGATTTTCCTGTCATATTCTTCAAGCACAAGGGGGTCGAGACGTGGTAATAGGGCTTTGGCTTTCCCCGATTCAAACCATTGACTCCACATAAACCCAATATCAAAGAGTTTAGTCACAGCTGACCCATTGGTTATTGATCTTCATGCGGTCCAAGGGTCCGATTCGAGCATCTGAACACATCATCAAGTATACTTTGTTCAAGTTGATGTCGGTAACTTTGCCGATTTTCCCAACAAGAGGAATAGTGGCCTTTCAAAGATCGCAGCAGCTTGAGGAGCCGCTTCTCCATTCATCTTGCTTGCAGAAGTCGTAGAACCTTCCGGCGTGATCCTCGTAAATCTTGGCAATAGGAAGTCGTGAGAAATCCTTAATATTGTACTTTGTAGGTGCCTTCTCATATTCCTTTAGCCCTATCTTCTTTGAAAGGTCGCTTCCACTGGAGCGGGTTCCTTCCTTTTCCAGGAATAGACCAAGGTAGCCACCTTTGTCTATCCGTACTATCTTAATGAAGCAGATGATGGGTCTCGATATTGCCTTATAACTTCAATTCTTTTTCGCTCAAGGCAATGTACCATGAAGGCGACTTCATCATCTGTTATCCACCTTCCACATTCTTCCAATGTGAGTGGTTCAGATCGAGGAAGGGATAGAGGAAGATCGACAGAGAAGGGAATTGCCCCCGCTTCCTCAAGTCGGGTCTCAACCTTCCTTTGAAGGACATTTGGACGAGGTCATCTCCATCCTTGAGGGTTGCACTTATAGGATTGGCAATCTCCAATCTGGCGACTCAGTGAAGGTTTTTAAATGCCAGGTTGAGGGGCGGTTGTAGATCTTTGTTATATATCTCATACTTTACAAACTGAGGTTTGTATGAGATATTTTTCTTTTCACCAGCGTCTGTTGGTTTTATGGTAAGGGTAAGTAAGGTGGGAGTGGCTTTGGTGATCTTATAGGCTTTTGGTGAGTGGGGTTTGAAAGGATTAATGGGAGGTGTTTTGAAAAGGAGGTTAAATGGATGAGAATGAAGCTTGGAAATGTATGTAGTGAGTGAAGTGTTTGGGGAAATTTGGGGTAGGTTAAGATAGAGTGTAGTGGATGATGGTTGGATAATGGGGGTTTTCTGTGTAAGGGTTTGATGTTGTGATGGCTGAGCAAAGGATAGTGGTGGAGCAGGAATAGTATCAGATGCAACAACAGATACAGATTCATCAGGAGAATTCAGTACCTTTGGTTCAGGTTCAGATTGCCTGACTGATCTTTTGAGCTTCATGCGAGGCGGATCTTTGGAGGCGAATCGAATGTCCTTCTTCGTAGTCCGGATCTTTGAGGCGGCTTCTCGACCTGGTTTGCTCCTCTTCCTCGTAACTGGTGATGGGAACGAGGTCCTCATCTTCTGGTTCCTCAACAGTAGGTGCAGGAGCCACCTTCTGTTTTGTTCTTCTGGTCTCTCTCGAAGGAGACTCAGCGTGTCTTTTCTCACCAGGCTTTGAGCTTCTGGTGGTTGTCTTTTCCGTTTCCTCTTCCTGTTGCTCAACTTTCACTTTCTTCATCATGGACCCAGTAAGCAATTTCATTCTTACTAAGCTGTTGACTCCAAAAGTGTCAGGAATCACAATGTTATCAGCACCAAAATACTTTGCCTTCACTTGATCTGGTAAAGCTGTCAGCTTGTTTATGACCAGATTCTTGTCCATCATTTTGGTGAGCAAGACACCATACGGAATGAACTTGTAGGTATTCTTCTTGTTAGCAACACCTTTTCTTGAGTTGACAAGAGCATTGACCAGGTTATTGTAGATTAACCTTGGCAGGTTCACCTTGTTGCCCGCCATGAAGTGTCTCAGGATGAATTTCTGCTCGTAGTTGACAATATCACTAGAGCCAGCCTTTAACAGGACGCTCTTGGTGATAATCTTATGAAGAACTCTGAAATGACTTTTCAGATTCTTGGCAGTAGGAGTTACACCAGATTCTTTCAGCTGCTGGTAGTTTTCAAACAGATCGTTGTTGACCTTCTCAATCCCATGGAATGCGTCAGCCTATTCTGAATAGAAGACGATGCCTTCACACGGACACCCAGTAACTTCAGAAATGTTTTTGATGGTAAGGACAAACTTGAATCCTTTCACTGTTCCTTCAATGATACCACCTTTGTGTAGCCGAACATTTCCCCAGAATTCTTTAATCGCCGTCACCAGAACCTCAACCGGGTTCCGTAAGAAATCTTGTTCCCACCCATTGCCTTGAACCCTTTGAAGAAGTCGGCCGTAAAGTTTGAAGCTTTCCAAATCGACTCGATTTTCCATCAAGACTTTTCCTTGAGACATGGTGTTATAGATAGTCAGATATTCGAAGTTGATACTCGACCATGAGTGCGATTGAAATGGAGGCGATGAAGGTTTTAGGGTTTAAGCACACAGAGAGAGAGTGAGGAAAGAGAACGAGTACGTCTTTAGCGAAACAGAGAGTGGAGCGAAAGAAGTGGAGTAGTGGGAAGGATATAGATGATAGTACAAAGACTTTTTCAAAAACCGCTACGTATTTCCACATGAAATTTAAATCAAAAAGAAAAGAAAATAAAAATTCGCTTTTCATTAAATGCGGACGCCAAAATAAAAGTAGAAAATTTTATCGAAGAACGTAAATAATCATGACTCAAGAGGTATGATGAGGCGCTTGAGTCCGTAACACGTGTGACACGTGTGGGTGTGCTCGGGCCACGCAACCGACTTACGGGATGATGAGTTATGATGCGTATGACAAATAAGATGCAGATGCACATACATGCTTACGTCATATCAGATGCTGAAATTTAGCTTATAATCAGACGCCGAGATTAATCATTCTTTATAAGATGAAAGTTTAAATTCCTTCTTATAAAATTGAATCTATCTTCAGCAAGGGTTTTGTAAATATGTCACCACCGATGATCGAGTGTCTACAAATTTTATTTCTAAAATACCCTTCGAACATAGTCTCTTATAAAATGATGCTTAATCTCAATGTGCTTTGCTCTAGAATGCAATATTGGATTTTTGTCGACATATGGCGGATGTATTATCACGTAAGATAGGAATGTTACTCTCTTTTATCAAGTAGTCTTCAAGTTGATACTTCATCCACGTAGTTGAGAATCGCAACTTCTTCTTGAGATGTATTCAACCTGCGTTGAGAGTGCTATTGTACTTTGCCTTTTGCTTGACCAAGACACAAGATTAGCTCCAAGGAATTGGCAGCCTCCACTTGTGCTTTTTCTTTCAATTCGATCTCCAAAGAAAGTCAGCATCACGTAAACCTACTAATTGGTAATCTTTGATTTCTTATAAAGCAAACCAAGATTAGTAGTTCCTTGCAAATATCTAAATATTCTTTTAACAAAGACTTAAATGTGATTCTCTAGGATCGATTGAAACCTAGCACACACAAAGTGAACATAATATCGTGTCTTGAAGCCGTAAGATAAAGTAGAGATCCAATCATACCTCTGTATAGCTTCGATCTACCTTCTTACCAATTTCATCTTTCTTGAGAGAAGCGGTAGGATGCATAGGCGTGCTCATCGACTTGCAATCCAAAGATCTTGAATTTCTTCAATAATTCTTTGATGTATTTGCTTTGATGAATATAAATACCATCATTGCATTGCTTGATTTGTATTCCAAGAAAGAACTTCAATTCTCCCATCATGCTCATCTCAAATTCAGCCTGCATAAGCTTAGAAAATTCTTTGCAAAGGCTTTCATTAGTAGCTCCAAAAATAATATCATCAACATATATTTGGACAAGTATGAAATGCTTGTTTGAGGTTTTTCTGAAAAGAGTTGTGTCAACTAAACCTCTAGTAAATCCATTTTCCATTAAAAAGGAACTTAGTCTATCATACCATGCTCTGGGAGCTTGCTTAAGACCATATAGTGCCTTTTTAAGGTTAAAACATGTTCAGAAATTCAATATCTTCAAAACCAGGAGGTTGTTTGACATAAACTTCTTGATTATAAAACCATTTAAAAAGCACTTTTCACATCCATTTGATATAAAGTTATCTCATGATGTCTTTGCAAAAGAAAGTAAAATGCGAATTGCTTCTAATCTTGCAACAGGTGCAAAAGTTTCAGTGAAATCAATACCTTCTTCTTGTGAGTAGCCTTGAGCAACTAACCTTGCTTTATTTCTCACAACCTTACCGTCTTCATCAAGCTTATTTCTAAATACCCATTTAGTGCCAATAGCTTGCTTATCTTCTGGTAGAGTGACTAGCTTCCAGACATCATTTCTTTGGAACTGATTTAACTCATCTTGCATGGCTAGAATCCACCCTTTATCTTCCAAGGCTTGATCAATCGTCTTAGGTTCCATCTCAGAGAGAAGTGCGAAGTCAGCATGCTCCTTGAAAGAGGATCTGGTTCGTACTTTATCACCAGGTTCTCCTAAGATTTGATCTTTTGGATGATTGGTCTTGTACTTCCAGCTTTTTCTTGCTTCAGCTTCCGCTTGGGTAGAATTCTTAGTCTTTTCACCACCAGATGATGAAGATGTATTTTCACCGTCTGGCTTTTCACCTATCCGACCAATTCCAACTATTTTACCTTTCTGGTTTCCTCCGAAACTGTAACGACCCGTTTCCGGACCGCTACCGAGCTCAATATACCGAGCTCGAGTTACCGAGCTCAACACACCGAGCTCAACATAAACCTATATGAGATGTGTTTTAAAAACAAAACTCTTGTGCCTTTTAAAAATACGATATATTTTTTTTCATATAACCAACTCGTGCACATCAGAGTAATTACAGCTTTTCGAAACATGGTGCAACTAAGACACAAGACTTAAATTCTAATAAAACATACATGCATAACATACACATATATATATATCACTCGAAATAATAATGTATACAAAATACAGAGTAGCAAATGTGTAAAGAAAATACACCTAAGGTACGACGACTTCAAAAGAGTAATCATACCCTGGGGGTACTTCCGGCAGACTCCCACGCAGGTCGCTCAAAAGTAAGACCACCACTACCTCAGAGCAACAAAACAACACCGCCTAAACTGGTCACGACTTGAACACAAAGAAAAACAAATGCAGTCCTCGGAAAAACAAACATGCAACAACTAAACAATCACGACAGATAGGCGTCGTCACTCGGGTCCTCGTCGAGCTCCTCCTCGGCGTCGTCTCTATCGCCGAGTTACTGCGCCCTCGACATCGCCTGGGTAACCGTCATGGATTGAAGGCACCACGGGAAAGGTCAACTTCTCAACAATTCAAGATAAGCTCGACATAAAAATATAAGCAAACAAGCAAAGTATAACATTCACCGACGTGACTCGACCATCTCACTCAACTCGACACAACTCACAAATCCATTTTCTCTCGACTCGACAATTTTCCGGAATGCACACGCCGCATCAGATGTCGGAAAGTCGGCCAAGCCTTGGGATCCTCGCTCTCCCTAGGGCCTAACTCAGGTCCCGTGAGCGTGGCGACGTCTAGTCAATCTCCAGTAAACAAAAAGGGACCTAGCACCCTCGATTATCCGGTCACGGCTCAAAACGTCATACGACTCACCTAGCTCGCTCACTCGATGAACAATTAAGCGCATACGATATTCAAAGAGTTAATCACAAGATATTCAACCGCATGTCAAATAAAAGAGCAAGCTCGACATGAAGAAACGCAATTCAACATGCAATACACACTTCACGACATATATTCAATCACATATTAAATACATGCAAAAACTCAATCATATCTCAACATTTCATTTCGACACAAATCAGAAATCCATACACAATAACATAACCACGTAGAATATGAAATGCCCTTACGCTAGCATACTACGAAAATATTAATGTGAAGCGCCGCACATACTATGAAAATATTAATGTGAAGCGCCGCTACCGAACTCCAAGTTAATCTTTGCTCGACAACGACCTCGACACGGTGTCTTCAAAGAGCTCGACAACGACTTCTCTTACTCGATCTTGACACGGCTGTCTTCAACGAGCTCGACAACGACTTCGACACGCGTCGCTTCTCGGTCGACCTCGACACGCGTCTGATTCTCGATCTGGATTCCGCTGCTTCCGCGTCCTTGGATTCGCTTTCCCGTACACTTGATTCGGAAATCACTCGATCTCGGGAATCAGACTTCCTAAAACAAACATAACTCAGATCGATCTATGGTTTCCAATACATCTAACTCTCTCATCCCCAAACTCAACCACAACCCAGAAAAATATAAAACTCAAGAACTGAAATATATTTTTCCTCTAACACAAAGTTAGGGATTTCGATCAAAATTTCATGAAAAAGTTATCTGATGCTTCAACAGATAGATCGACAACAACAATAACCAGAAGCAACAAACGAAAAACCAGAAATCGAAATGAACCAAAAATGGAGGTTTCTGGGCACTGCCGATTGCAGAAATCAGAGAAAGAAATTTGTTTTACAAGCCCAATTAATCGGTTAGAAAGATAGGTAATATTGTGAAGAAGAAAACCCATCAATTTGACATGATTTGGAAGCATAAAACTGGTTAAAAATGGAAGAAGAATTAGCGCTAAACAGTAGCACGAAGAAGATAAAAATCTGTTCTTCATACCTCAACGGTGATGGTCGATCAGACGAGATATGGGTCGAGAAGTTGATGATGAACAAGATTGATGAAGAAAGCTTGTGCAGAATCTCGATGGAACTCACGGTTTCGTCGATGGAGATTTTTGAAGAAAACAACGAAACACAGAGCAGAAGGAAGGAAGAAGAAAGAAGAAAAGAGAAAGAATGAGTGTGAGGGAATCGGTCGTGGTATACAACTGGCAAAAAAGGGGTATAAACCTAACTCCAGCTATAAGATGCCAATCCCATCAATCATCTACCCGTTAAATCGTTCCTCTCATAATTACCCTCTACTCTGTCGGTCAACGGCAAGCCGACAATGTAATAATTACAAACAATATAATAATAACGCTGAGTAACGTTCGAAATAATACGAGGTATCATCTCGACACGATGTCGACAAGTGTGCTCGTGCAAACGTACAAGGTTCTAACACGGGTTCGTGAACGCGGTCTCCTCAGCTCGACTTGCGTCCTCATCAGCTCGGTACGCGACTTCATCAACTCGACACCCGACCTCCTCAGTTCAGCAGCTAGTGCACGTGGTCTCATCAGCTCGACAAATGATCTCGGCAAACGATCTAGTCACGGGATCTCGACACAAGGTCTTGGTCGAGGTCTCGATACGTCGTCCTAATACGATGTCGATCTCGTCTCAGGTGTTACAATCTCTCCTCTAAAAAATTTCGTCCTCGAAATTGCAAATAAGATTCTTACCTCGGAAAAGTTCAGGTCGAGTCTTCATCTTCTCCTCCAGCTCCCAAGTCGCATCACCCGTCTTTTGATCCCACACAACCTTGACAAGTTGAATCTCTTTGTTCATAATCGCTTGGCTTTCCGATCAACGATCCTTGCTGGTGACGCTTCAAAAGATAGGTCGTCGCTTCGCTTGAATCACATCCGGTTCGATGACATGAGAAGGGTCGGAAACATACTTCCGCAATTGTGAGACGTGAAAGACGCCGTGGATGTTCGACAAGAATGGGGGAAAAGGCACTGATATGCCACCGACCAATACGACGAAGAATCTGTAAGGTCCAATGAATTTAGGGGTAAGTTTCTTGGATTTGATCGCTCGACCAACTCCGATGAGTGGGGGTGACTCTAAGAAATACATGTTCTACTTCCTCGAACTCGGGTGGTCGACGCCGTTGGTCCGCATAACTCTTACATGCCGACTTTGAGATGTTCGTGATTCGATCTCGATCAAACGGATCTTCTCGGTAGTCTCTGGATCATATCTGGTCCTACGATAGTTCACTCGCCGCCCTGGTACCAACAAAGAGGCGTCGACATTTACGCCCATACAGGCGCTTCAAAAGGTGCCATCCCAATACTCGCATGGAAACCGTTGTTGTATGTGAACTCCACCAATGGTAAGACGTCGTCCCAACTTCCTCGGTGATCTAACGCATAAGCTCGCAACAAATCTTCAAGCGATTGGATCGTTCTCTCGATCGGCCGTCGATCAGGATGATATGCCGAGCTAAGCCTGAGCTCGGTTCCCATCGCTTCTTGCAATTCCCTCCAAAAATGAGACGTGAACTTCGGATCTCGGTCCGACACGATCGAAGAGGGTATTCCATGAAGTCGCACTATCTCCGCGATGTAGATCTCGGTCAGCTTTTCCACGTTGTATGTCGACCTCACTGGCAAGAAATGAGCAGATTTGGTCAATCGGTCGACGATCACCCAAATCGAATCATTCTTCTTCTGCGTCTTCGGCAAACCTACAACGAAATCCATGGAAATGTTGTCCCATTTCCATACCGCACGCTCAGCGATTGTAGCATTCCCCGCAGTCGTTGGTGCTCCACCTTCGCTTCGACATGTTAAACATGAAGCTACGTGCTCGACCACTTGCTTCTTCATTCCACCACCAAAAATGCTTCTTCAAGTCTTGATACATCTTCGTAACTCTGGATGAATACTAAAGTTGCTCTTATGCGCTTCGTCGAGAATCAACTTCCTCACTCGGATCGTTAGTACGCACACTCTCGGCCATTGCACCTTAAGATGTCGTCGCTCCGACCAAATTCGCATCTTTCCGCTTGCTATCAACTGAATCTTTTCTTGCAGAAGCTCGTCATGAACTTGCTGGTCTCGGATCTCGTCCAACAATCTGTTAGAAATGGTAAGCATCCCAAATCTCAGCTTCCCCGGTGAAACTTCGACACTCAACTTCAAATCTCGGAACTTCTCGAGCATCTCCAACTCCTTGATCATCATCGCCGAGGTTAAAACGCTCTTCCTACTCAACGCATCTGCTACTACGTTAGCCTTACCGGGATGGTATTCCAACGTAAAGTCGTAGTCCTTGAGAAATTCTGTCCATCTACGTTGACGCATGTTGAGTTCTTTCTGGTCGAACAGGTACTTCAAGCTCTTGTGATCGCCGAAAACAAGAAGAGTGCTCCGTAAAGGTAGTGCCTCCATATCTTCAAGCCAAAAACTCTCACCGCTAGCTCCAAGTCGTGAGTAGGGTAGTTCCTCTCGTGAATCTTAAGCTGTCTTGAAGCATACGCGACCACCTTCCGATGTTGCATCAGCACGCATCCCAATCCCTGGTGTGACGCATCACAATACACCTCGAAAGGCTCTTCTGGTTGAGGCAAAATCAGCACAGGCGCTGTCGTCAAAAGCTCCTTCAGTCGTTGAAAACTGGCTTCACACTCCTCGGTCCAAGCAAAAGGTTGATCCTTCCTCGTCAATCGTGTAAGAGGCGCGACAATCTTCGAGAAACCTTCAATGAATCTTCGGTAATAGCCTGCTAAGCCGACAAAACTCCTGATCTCGGTAACCGTCTTAGGCTGTTCCCATGCTATCACCGCCTCAATCTTAGTTGGATCCACAGCTATCCCTTCTCTGGAAATCACGTGACCAAGAAAATTCACCTCTTCAAGCCAAAATTCACACTTCGACAGGTTGGCATAGAGTTGCTTATCTCGTAATATCTGCAGTACTCGACATAGGTGTTCTGCGTGCTCTTCTCGGTTCCTCGAGTAAATCAATATGTCGTTAATGAACACTACAACGAACTGATCCAAAAACGAATGGAAAATCCTGTTCATGTAGTCCATAAACACAGCTGGCGCATTCGTCACTCCAAACGGCATCACCAAGTACTCGTAGTGACCGTATCTAGTCCTGAAAGCTGTTTTGGCGACATCTTCCTCCTTTACGCGAATCTGATGGTAGCCCGACTTCAAGTCTATCTTGGAAAAGATCGCCGCTCCACGAAGTTGGTCCATCAAGTCGTCAATACGTGGTAACGGATAACGGTTCTTCACGGTAACCTTGTTGAGCTCGCGATAGTCCACGCACACCTTGATCGCCCATCCTTCTTCTTAACCAACAACACCGAGCTCCCCACGGTGACACGCTCGGTCGTATGAATTGCTTCGACTCCAAGTGTTCGATCCGGGACTTCACTCTTTCATCTCGGCAGAGACATCCTGTAAGGCGCTTTGGAAATCGGTCCTGTTCCTGGAATCGGTCGATGGAGAACTTCGACCTCTCGTCTTGGTGGTAATCCCGCACGCCTTCGAAAACGTCCTCAAAATCACACACCACCGAACATTCTTCACGTCGATCTGTTTGGAAAACTTCCGAACTAGCTAGATACATGTATTCCCTAGTTCCTTCTTTCAAAGAAACTCCAATACGTTCGCGTAAAGATAATTGGAGACTCCAAGGTCCGGAAAAATTACGCTTTACGCACGCAGTCCAAAAGGACATGGTGGTGTGACAACCAATCCATCCCGAGGATGACATCTAAGCCCTTAAGAGGCAAACAAACCAAATTGACCACAAACTTTCTACTCAATAATCACTACACAATTAAGACATGCAAGTGTTTGTGACTAAGGTTTTAGCAATTGGGGTTGTAACTACTAATTTAAAGCGGTAAAGCGATCCACAATAAGCTCAAATGGTTCACACAATCGGTAAGAAATAAAGGAATGGGTTGCACCGAATCAAAAAGAACGGATAAGGATTTACCCTCGATCTCACATTCACCTTGGATAAGATCATCACTGCTCGCTTCCTCGCCACTCATGCGTAAAACTCGCCTTTAGCCACTTGACGCTTCCTTTGGCTTTTGCCGCAAGCATCGTCGGTTCGACTTTAGGTGTAGGACAATCCCAGCAAAATGCCCTGGCTTCTTGCGGTTGAAACACACCTCCTCCTTCCGAGTACGATTACTCGCGTAATGTCCCGCTTTCCACATCGGTAGCAAATCACCTCGACACCGTCCGACCTCCACTCCTCGGTACTTGGGTCATCGGACGACATCGCCCTGTTGTCGCTCCCCGAGGTCGGTCGTAAGGCCTCTTCTGCGGTGGTTTCCCTTTCAGGCAAATCTACGCCCGCACTCTGGGGTCTCACCGGTCGCCCACAATAATCTTCTTCTTGTGGCTCCTCACTCCTTCTACCTCGACACATCGATCAATCGGCTCTTGGAGATTTCGGATCCTCAACGACACCATCGACTTGAATGTCGAATCTCAATCCCGCTGGAATCTCTCACTCAACCATCTCTGGTCAACTCGGTCACGAAATGGATCGAATACCTCGCCAACGACTCGAACTTGGCGCATACTCGGACACTGTCGAGTTGCCTTCTTGCAGCTTGAAGAAATTCCTGCTCCTTCTCGGCTCGTGGCAAAGATCCTGGAAGTACTTGTCCAAAAACCTTTCACGAAAAAGCTCCCAGGTCATCTCGCGATGTTCTGCTATAAACGTTTGCTTCACTCCTCTCCACCAATACTCTGCGTCTCCTAGCAGTAAGTAGGTGGCATAGTCGACCTTCACGTTGTCCGGGCAATGAAGTGCCTCAAAGATCTTCTCGATCTCTTGCATCCAAAGATCACCTTTATCCGGATTTGGCTCACCATAGAACTTCGGTGGATCATGCTTCCTGAAGTCGGCCAATCCTCTCGCTTCAGCATTTCGTTACGCTCGTTCTTTGTTCTTTGCAAGTTCTGTGAGTTAACGCTGCCGTCTGTTGAGCCATTGCGTTAGCCTGTTGAGTTCTGCGGTGATTGTTGAGCCATGGCTGCCGCCATCTCGGTCATAGCTTGAATAGCTCATTCCATGTCGACGTTCTCGATTTGCAGATGTCGTATTCCTACGAGGTGGCATTAGATTCCACAAAGTTCAAAACCCCGTCGAATCTCACAACAAGGATGTGTTAAAACACACCGCTTCAATCAAGAAACAGTTCAAACAATTTCTCAAGCAATAAGTGCTTCACTTAATCAAACAAAGAATCAACACAATACAACTAGGTACCCAACACATAACCCGACATAGTGACCGGTCCAAATCTCCTATGCACACTTCTACGGAATCAATCGCTCGCCTGATACCAACAAAGGTAACGACCCGTTTCCGGACCGCTACCGAGCTCAATATACCGAGCTCGAGTTACCGAGCTCAACACACCAAGCTCAACATAAACCTATATGAGATGTGTTTTAAAAACAAAACTCTTGTGCCTTTTAAAAATACGATATATTTTTTTTCATAAAACCAACTCGTGCACATCAGAGTAATTACAGCTTTTCGAAACATGGTGCAACTAAGACACAAGACTTAAATTCTAATAAAACATACATGCATAACATACACATATATATATATCACTCGAAATAATAATGTATACAAAATATAGAGTAGCAAATGTGTAAAGAAAATACACCTAAGGTACGACGACTTCAAAAGAGTAATCATACCCTGGGGGTACTTCCGGCAGACTCCCACGCAAGGGGCTGCTCCAAAAGTAAGACCACCAGTCTACCTCAGAGCAACAAAACAACACCGCCAAACTGGTCACGACTTGAACACAAAGAAAAACAAGTACAGTCCTCGGAAAAACAAACATCCAACAAATAAACAATCACGGCGGATAGAGGTCGTCACTCGGGTCCTCGCCGAGCTCCTCCTCGGCATCGTCTCATCGCCGAGTTACTGCGCCCTCGACATCGCCTGGGTAACCGTCATGGATTGAAGGCACCACGGGAAAGGTCAACTTCTCAACAATTCAAGATAAGCTCGACATAAAAATATAAGCAAACAAAGAAAGTATAACATTCACCGACGTGACTCGACCATCTCACTCTAAACTCGACACAACTCACAAATCCATTTTCTCTCGACTCGACAATTTTCCTAATGCACACGCTGCATCAGTATGTCGGAAAGTCCAGCAAGCCTTGGGATCCTCGCTCTCCCTAGGGCGGTCAACTCAGTCCCGTAGCGTGGCGGCGTCTAGTCAATCTCCGTAAACAAAAAGGGGACCTAGCACCCTCGATTATCCGGTCACGGCTCAAAACGTCATACGACTCACCTAGCTCGCTCACTCGATGAACAATTAACGCGATACGATATTCAAAGAGTTAAACACAAGATATTCAACCGCATGTCAAATAAAAGAGCAAGCTCGACATGAAGAAACGCAATTCAACATGCAATACACACTTCACGACATATATTCAATCACATATTAAATACATGCAAAAACTCAATCATATCACAACATTTCAGCTCGACACAAATCAGGAAATCCATACACAATAACATAACCACGTAGAATATGAAATGCCCTTACGCTAGCATACTACGAAAATATTAATGTGAAGCGCCCTTACATACTATGAAAATATTAATGTGAAGCGCCCTTACCGAACTCCAAGTTAATGCTGCTCGACAACGACCTCGACACAGCTGTCTTCAAAGAGCTCGACAACGACTTCTCTTACTCGATCTCGACACGGCTGTCTTCAACGAGCTCGACAACGACTTCGACACGTACGCTTCTCAGTCGACCTCGACACGTACAGTTCTCGATCTGGATTCCGCTGCTTCCGCGTCCTTGGATTCGCTTTCCCGTACACTTGATTCGGAAATCACTCGATCTCGGGAATCAGACTTCCTAAAACAAACATAACTCAGATCGATCTATGGTTTCCAATACATCTAACTCTCTCATCCCCAAACTCAACCACAACCCAGAAAAATATAAAACTCAAGAACTGAAATATATTTTTCCTCTAACACAAAGTTAGGGATTTCGATCAAAATTTCATGAAAAAGTTATCTGATGCTTCAACAGATAGATCGACAACAACAATAACCAGAAGCAACAAACGAAAAACCAGAAATCGAAACGAACCAAAAATGGAGGTTTTACGGGCACCGCCGATGCGTAAATCGAGAGAAAGAAATTTGTTTTACAAGCCCAATTAATCGGTTAGAAAGATAGGTAATATTGTGAAGAAGAAAACCCATCAATTTGACATGATTTGGAAGCATAAAACTGGTTAAAAATGGAAGAAGAATTAGCGCTAAACAGTAGCACGAAGAAGATAAAAATCTGTTCTTCATACCTCAACGGTGATGGTCGATCAGACGAGATATGGGTCGAGAAGTTGATGATGAACAAGATTGATGAAGAAAGCTTGTGCAGAATCTCGATGGAACTCACGGTTTCGTCGATGGAGATTTTTGAAGAAAACAACGAAACACAGAGCAGAAGGAAGGAAGAAGAAAGAAGAAAAGAGAAAGAATGAGTGTGAGGGAATCGGTCGTGGTATACAGCTGGCGAAAAAGGGGTATAAACGTAACTCCAGCTATAAGATGCCAATCCCATCAATCATCTACCCGTTAACTCGTTCCTCTCATAATTACCCTCTACTCTGTCGGTCAACGGCAAGCCGACAATGTAATAATTACAAACAATATAATAATAACGCTGAGTAACGTTCGAAATAATACGAGGTATCATCTCGACACGATGTCGACAAGGGTGCTCGTGCAAACGTACAAGGTTCTAACACGGGTTCGTGAACGCGGTCTCCTCAGCTCGACTTGCGTCCTCATCAGCTCGGTACGCGACTTCATCAACTCGACACCCGACCTCCTCAGCTCAGCCGCTAGTGCACGTGGTCTCATCAGCTCGACAAATGATCTCGGCAAACGATCTAGTCACGGGATCTCGACACAAGGTCTTGGTCGAGGTCTCGATACGTCGTCCTAATACGATGTCGATCTCGTCCTCAAGTGTTACAGAAACCAACGAATCCAGCTTCTCTAGGTCTTAGTTCTTGGAACATATGCTTCTCTCCCGTCATGTGACGCGAGCATCCACTGTCTAAGTACCAAGATTGGTGTATTGACTTTGTTGCTAAGCATGTCTGCAACATAGATTATTTTATCTTTAGGTACCCATATCTTTTTGGGTCCTTTCTTGTTAGTTCTAGAAGGAGGCTTATCCTTCTTAGTTTTAAAAACATTACATGCATTTTTCAAATGACCAGATTTATTGCAGTAAGTACAATGTAAGCATTTACTATGGCTATGGGATTTATCAGATGCTGAATTATTTTCTAAAATGGTTTCATCTGGTATATAGCCAAGACCATGAGTTGTCGTTTTACTGACACCCCAGATCATTGAAGCTTGCTTGCTTCGAGTTACACTCTCTGCAAGAAACTTTTGAAATGCTTGTTCGTAGTCATTTGATTTGCAAATAGGATTGCTCAGCAACTACTGTAACTCTTAGCTTGAGAGCTCTCGGCACGGTTGCTTGCTAGCTTCCAGGCTGGTTATCCACCGTATTAATCGATTTTCGGTTTTCACAGTTCTCTTTAATGAGTACAGAGTTTTCATTGCGTAAAGAATGAAAATCTTGTGATAGTTTTAAAAATTTCTTTTTCAAATTCTTGTACTCGATGAGAGAGTGGCGTAGTCCTTAAGAAGATCATCAAAAGCAAGTTGAAGTTCGAGTAGAGTCATATACTATTACCTCTTCAACATCTTCTTCGACTCAATGTCCGTGGTATGCGCCATGAGAGCAATGTGAGCTTCTTCTTTATCTTCCTCAGAGGAGGATAAGTCAAGATCTTCCCATGTTGCCATGAGACCTTTCTTCTTTTTCTTGAAGGAGCTTCTTGTGGACTTCTCTTTAAGATTAGGACACTCGGATTTGAAATGTCCAGGCTTCTTACATTCATAGCAAATGACTTGGGCTTTGTCTTTGCTCTCCTTCTTGTCCTTTGAATCTTTCTTCTGAAACTTCCTTCTGAAGTTTCTTTTCTTCCACATTTTCTGGATCTTCTTAGATATGAACGCTAGCTCATCATCTGATCCGTCAGAATCTCCTTCTGACACTTCATCGTCTGATTCTTCTTCTTCAGCCTGCAAGGCTTTTGAAGTACTAGTTTTATGATGATTGACTTTTAGAGCAATAGACTTACTCTTCTTGGTAGGTTCTTCTTCATTTAGCTCAAGTTCATGAGCTTTCAACGAACTCATAAGATCTTCAAGTCGAAGAACATTTAGATCTTTTGCTTCTTGAATAGCAGTGACTTTGGGTCTCCACCGCTAGTCAAGCTTCTTAAGATCTTTCTAACATGATCGGTGTAGTATAGCTTTTTCCAAGGGCTCAGAACCCATGAACTAGTGTTTGGAACCTTCCAAACATAGTTTCAATGTTCTCTCCATCTTCCATTTTAAATAGTTCATAATCAAGTAACCATCATGCTAGCTTTTGTTTCTCTTACTGGGCAGAGCCCTCATAAGACAAAACAAGAGAATCCCAATTTCTTTGGCGAGATCAAACTTGCCACATTTGTCATATTCTCTTTCTCACATAGCACGATGAGAATAAATCTAGCCTTCTGGTTTGTTTGATATCTCTTTTTCTGATCATCAGACCAGTTTTCCCTAGGTATTGCAACACCAAGGGCATTAGCGGGAGAAATGTATCCGCCTTCAATTATATCCCACAAATCAAGATTTTGTGCCTCAATGAATGCTTTCATCTTATCTTTCCAGTAATCAAATTTTTCTCCATTGAATAGAGGAGGACGGTTCATATGACCACCTTCAGTAGACATGTTCACAATATAGAATCTTTTCTCTTGACACTGTTAAGTGCTCAACCAAGAGGCCGAGCTCTGGTACCAACTGAACGTGAACACAAGAAGGGGGGGTTGAATTGTGTTGAAAACTTTTCGCAAACTTTATGTTAAAAACACTTAGAATAAAAGTTTCTCAAAACTGTTTGATAATCGGATGGTGAAAATAAACCAGACGCTGAAAATCAGTTTATGAAAACTTGTTTTTAACACAACAAGATAGAAAGAAATTGAAAGCAGTAAAGCAGGAGACACAGAAATTTATACTAGTTCACTACCAAACTGGTAGCTACGTCTAGTCCCTTCGTCCCTGAAGGATTTTCAACTATAATCAGTCTGATTACAAATTTCCTCAAGAGTATTCTACTGTCACAACTTGACAATACTCTCAACTTCTCAAAATGACTCAAGACAATGAGCCTTTGAGGATACAAATTTCAAACTAGGCCAAAACAAACTTATACAAGTGAGTTGAAATACGCTTGAAAATAACTCTCACAGAGAGGATAAAAGATTAAGCTCAACTAAAGAAAAACTTTCTTAAAGAAAGTGGTCGAACGCTGAATTCAGATTCGAGAGTCCAAGGACTTAGCACGAGACTTGGTTGCTCGCTGCATCGTTCTCTCTTTTTCTCTTCAATGGATACCATGAGGTATATATAGGAGATCCAAGGATATGATCGTTGAGGTAAAAATGGCTCCTTACCATTGACTAGAGTAAATTCAAAATGCCGTTTCTTTCTTGCTTTGCAGAGAATGTCCCAGTAGTCCATGTTACCGTTTTTCTTGCTTGTACGATTTTTGTCTTGTAGTTAAAGATTTCAACTTTGATATCTCGTACACCGATTTTAGCGCTCAAGATCAATTTTGAGATCCGTTCCAAAGACTTCTGAGAGGTAGAGCAAAGAACGTGACTAACACGTGATTTGAAGTGAGGTTTAGACGCTCGCTCAGAGTTGGAAGTTCGGACGCTCGTTCAAAGTTGGAAGTTCGGACGCTTGTAGCAATTTGATAAGCATAGTGTATAAAGAGGAATTTCCAGACGCTCACTAGGATGAGCCGGATGCTGACAAATAGAATGAATCCTTCTCTTGAGAATTACTTTCTTCTTGCTTGAGTGGCTTAGAAAATACATATTATTAGTATCTGCACACTTCAAAAAATGTTAGACCATAAATTGTTCTCTTGTGAATATTTTGTTATCATCAAAATTAATGAGGGTCTAAACATCTCAATCGTTTAGGTTCCAACAAACTTGTCTTGACGTATATGCATGTTTAATTGGAATTTGAGTTATTAGTTTTGTGAAAGCCTATCCTTTAAAGCATGATTTTGAAAAGTGGTAAATAAATTCGCATGTTTGGAATATGTTTTAGAACATATCTTGAAAAATGCTTGAGCTATGCCTTGGTTAAAACTTGATGTTTGTTGCTTTGAAACGTAGTTGAAAATGAATTGGAAATGGTTTGTTGTTGTGAAAAAGAGGTTTTTGGCAAATTTTCTTGAAAGAAAAGGGATTGAGGCCGAGAGGCCCAGGGGGTATTGGAAGGGAAATTTTTGTTTATGAACTTCTCTAAATGTTTGCATGAGTATGTGCTTAGGCTCTAAAATTTATGAAAGTGGCTAATTGCATGATTGGTTATTTTGAAGTTTCCAGAAAAGATTTTAGTTTCAAAACTTCACTCTTTTCAAATAGGTTAGCATTTTCTAAAGTAAGTGTTATGTGTTATTTTTTTTAGAAGTGTTTTTGTTCAAAAACATTATTTCCTTTCTAGTAGATAGTATTTAAATGCTTGAATGAATACTTGGTTAGGAAAGGGTTAAGGTGGAGAGACTAAGGATTATAGAATTAGGCTTTTAGAATTATGCTAAGTTTGTTTCGTGTATTAGGCTTTGAGTAATTCGAGACCGTGCGGCGTAGGATCGAAGAATACGTGGATACGCGTGGCTTGGAGTTCGGTAAGGGCACTTCATATTCTACGTGTTTATGTTAGCGTAAGGGCGCTTCACATTTATACTTATTTCTGTATGTCCTTGTGTAAGGGCAATTTTTAGATGCGAATTTAATTTCAAGAGTTTATGCGAAGAAGTCTGAGAACCTCCGGGTTCAAAGTGAGGGTCTTGTACCCCTTCGCTTTATTTTTTGATATACTGCTTATTTAGTGGGCTTGTCTGCAAGTGGTTGGTAGCTGTCCCCAACCCCCCACACTTGTTTGTTCCTCTCTGTGAACTCCATCGAGTTGCAGAGGGATGGATTTTATGATTTGATTGTCGTTGTTGTTGTTGAGCTGTGTAATTATTTAATATGCGGTTGAATAATGCTGTGAATTGCTTATGCTGTTTGTATTGTTGAATTGCGTTTCTTCATGCAAACTGCTTTTATTGCTTAAGTTGTTGAATTACGTTTCTTCATATTAAGCATGCTCTTATTATTTGATATGCGGTCGAATAATCTTGCGTATAACTCTTTGAATATCGTATGCGGCGAATTGTTCATCGAGTCTGAGAGCATTGTCGAGTCGTCGTGACGTTTCTGAGCTGTGAGCCGGACAACTGAGGGTGCTAGGTCCCCTTCGTTCACGGTGGATTAGCTAGGCGTCGCAGTCAGGGAACCGGATCGCTACCTAGGGAGAAGCGAAAGATCCCAAGGCTACGGCTGGTATGACAGTTGATGGATCTGCGTCTGCTTTCCGGAATAATTGTCGAGTCGAGAGAAAATGAGTCGTGAGATGAGTCATGAGAGGGTCTTGAGTTGCATCTTGAGAACTGTGCATACTTTTGTTTGCCTATTATCACGATTTGTTATTTCCTGTAATATGTTGTGTTGTTACATACTTTGTTGTCGAATAGGCGTATCTGCTCTTTATTTTTAAGAAGTTGACCCTTGCCAGTGGTTCTGTCAATTAATGATTGTAACCCAGATGGCGGAGCAAGCAGAGGATTGGAACTGCAAGGAGGAGCAGCTGTAGATGGTCGTCTAGCGTGACTTGTACTATGTTGAAGAGTCTACTAGCAGTCTAGTGAGGAACGTATTGTGCCGACCAGCTATAGAATAATCGTCGTGTTCAGTATTGTAATAAATATCTGTTATGTTTCAAGATATGTATTGTTAGACGTGAATTGGTGGAACAATTGAATGTGGTTATGTTATGTTTGAAATTATTTTCAGCCATGTTTCTAAAAGTCGCTGTGATGCTCTGACTGCTTCTTTAAAGAACCTTTAAAAAAAAATAGGACTACATTTCTCGAAAACCCTACGAGCAGAGTATTCCACCTTTCGGAAATATGTCAACTGTTGTCAGAATATTCACTTAGTAGCACTCTGGAGCCAGGGTGTTACACATTTTTTATGTCCCTGTGTAAGGACAACTTTGGATATGCTTAAGCTATTGTTTTGTTATTTAAATTGCTTTATTTAAATACGAAGAAGTCTGAGAACTCTACGAGTTCGAAGTTAGGGTCTTCGAACCCCTTCGTTTATTGTTGTCGTGCGGTCGAACATATTCCGAGTCATTCGTGGGTGAAAACTTTGTGGTTGGTCTCCTGAACCCAACCCCCCACATCTGTGTACCTCTCTGTTAACTCCATCGAGTTGCAGAGGGATGGATTCCTTGATTTGCGTGTCAAGCATGTAATGTTGTGATATGATTGAGTTATGCATTATTTGATATGAGATTGAATATATGCCACGAATTGCGTGTTGCTGTTGAATTGCGTTTCTTCATGCAGGGTGTTTTTATTGCTTAAAATGTCGAATTGCGTTTTCTTCATGTTAAGCATGCTCTCTTTATTTGATATGTGGTCAAGTAATTTTATGCGTCACTCTTTGACTATCGTAAGCGGCAAGCTGTTCATCGAGTGAGAGAGCTAGGCGAGTCGTCGTGACGTTTTTGAGCCGTGACCCGGATAACTGAGGGTGCTAGGTCCCCTTTTGTTTACGGTAGATTGACTAGACGTCGCAGCGTAGGGACCGGGGCTGCTTACCTAGGGGGAAGCGAAAGATCCCAAGGCTATGGCTGGTATGTCAGTTGATGGATCTGCGTCTGCTTTCCGGAATAATTGTCGAGTCGAGAGAAAATGAGTAGCGAGTTCAGTCGAGTCTAGAGTGAGAGGGTTGAGTCACGTTTTGCGAATGATATACATTTTTGTTTGCTTATTTCTTTATGCCTTGATTATCTTGATTTGTTGAGAAGTTGACCCTTTTCCGTGGTGCCTTCAATCCATAATGGTTACCCAGGCGATGGCGAGGACGCAGGGAACCCGATAGCAGATGATGGTGAGGAGGACCTCTTCGAGGATCCGGACGATGACCTTTATTTGTCGTGATTGACTATGTCTATTATATGTTTTCTTGGGATAGCTGTAGTATGTTTTTTGTGTACAGTGGTTGTGACCAGTTGGGCCGGGTGATGTTTTGTTATTATAGGGTAGACTGGTGGTTTCACTTTTGGAGCAGCCCCCTGCGTGGGTGTCTGCCGGGAGTACCCCCAGGGTATGATTGCTCTCTTGAGGGTAATCATACCATAGGTGTATTTCTTTGCACATTTTCTACTCTGTTATTTTGCACATACTATGTATATGACTTATGTATTTATGCATGTATGTTTTATCGGTATTTAAGTCTTGTGTCTTAGTTGCACCATATTTCGAAAAGCTGTAATTACTCTGATGTGCGCTTGCGGGAATTATTGATATATAAAAAAAAAAGTACCGCATTTTTCTAAAGGGCACAAGAGTACCGTTTTAAACGCATCGCATACAGGTTTAGTTTAGCTCTGTAGCGGTCCGGAAACGGGTCGTTACATTTTCCTCAATTAAAAGGCCATAGAAAAAAATACACTCCAAATGACAAGAATGCAAGAAACCAAACAAACTGTTTGTTGGGCTTTAGCGCAAATTAGATAGTTCAGCCCAACAATTTATTCAATTTTAAACACACCAAAACAACTTAAAATAATGCATGACATTGGGTCATGCGCCATCCATTGGCCCATCTATGCAATAGACCAATTTGGGCTCTAAGTCTTCAAGTATTGGGCTCTCCTTAAACATTTGGATCACCAAAAGGTTCAAGACCTCCTTAGCTCTATTAGCACGTGCCCTTGTCATAGGACCTCCCAAATTTCAGAGAACTTGATCATCCTTGCTCTTTATGTCCTCATCAAAATGTTACTTCTGTAGCTGCTAAATTAGACTAAGTCATGCATATCTAAATGGTATCTTTTGTTAATTGTTAATTATATGTTAAAGAATAAGTCACAACATCTATTGGCATTCAATTATCTTGGTTTCTCTTATTTAGGTCTCTTTATTCAATGGTTTTTTATACTAATAGATGGAAGATATAATTTTTCCCCTTCTAACATCATTCAAGTATATTCAGATTCTTACTATTTATTTCATAACATTGTATCTTTTTCCAAACCGTGCACTTATCCATTATTCCTCTTAGAAGTTTTGATTCTTGATGCTAAGTTATGTATATTGCTGGTAATATCAATCTTTGCATAACAATATCATGTTGGAACCTAAACGATTGAGAAGTTTGGGCCCTCATTAATTTTGATGATAACAAAGTAATTCTCAACAGAATAATTTATCTTCTAACATATCTTTGAGTGTACAGGTATCAAAAGCTTCATATATATATGTACAAAACACTCAAGGAAGAAGAAGAAGAAATTTACAAAAAGAGTTGAATACAATCTACTCGTGTCAACATCCGAACTCACTTCAGCGTCTTGTTAATAGCAAGCATCAAAGCAGTGTTACTCCTTGACACGTGGAATACTTAATTGCTGCGAGCGTCCGTCCTCTGTTCTAAGCGAGCATCTGATCCCTTTAATGAAGCACGTGATGATCACGTTTTTGCTCTTAGCCTCAGACTGTTCTGGAACATAATTCGAATTTGATTTTATGCGCTCATTTTGATGTACGAGGAAGCAAAGGTGACACCTTTAGCACAAGACAAAAATCGTACAAGGCAATTGCAAATAGCAGATAGTACGAAAATGGTAATGTGTACTATTTTGATATTCTCTGGAAAGGAAGAAAAGGACTACAATTCAAATTACCTCACTCAATGGAAAGGAGACATTTTTACTGCAGCGGTAATACCCTTGAAGACTCCTTTATATACCCCAAGGTATTCATTGAAGACGAGTTAGGAAAAACTGTGAAGAAACTTTATTCTGAAAGCGATATTACTCAAGTGAGCAATCAAGTTTCGTGCCAAGTTTCTGGTCTACTAGAACTGAACTCAGCGTCTTATACTTTCTTTTAGAAAGCTATTCTGTTTTGAGCTTAATCTTTTCATCCTCTCTGTGAGAGTTATTTTGATTGTAATCAAAAGTATAATCTCTTTTGTAAACTGTATTTTAGCCTTGTGAAGGTTTCGTTCCTCAAAGGCTCGACTGCACTGAGTCATTTTGAGAAGTTGAGAGTATTCTCAAGTTTGTGACAAAAGAATACTCTTGAGGAAAATTGTAATAAGTTGATTATAGTGAAAAATCCTTCAGGAACGAAGAGACTAGACGTAGCTACCAGTTGGTGGTGAACTAGTATAAATCTCTGCGTCTCATCCTTTATTGCTTTACATTTATCTTTACCTTGCTCAGTAAAACAAGTTTTCATAAGCTGTTTGATTTCTACATCCGGTTTAATTCTCTGCATCTGATATACAAACAATTTTGAAAAACCTGTGTTGAAGTTTTTACGTATAATTTGGAAAAAGTTTTTAACACAATTCAATCCCCCTTCTTGTGTTCACGTTTAGTTGGTATCAGAGCTCAGCCTCTTGGTTGAGCACTTAACAGTGTCAAGAGAAAAGATCCTATACTGTGAACATGTCTACTAAAGGTGGTCATATGAACCGTCCTCCTCTATTTGATGGAGAAAAATTTGATTACTGGAAAAATAAGATAAAAGCTTTCTTTGAGACACAACAACTTGAGTTGTGGGATATAGTTCAAAGTGGTTACATTCCTCCCACTAATCCTCGTGGTGTTGCTATAGCCAGAGAAGATTGGAATGATGAATAGAAAAAGATATCAAATCAATCAAAAGGCTAGATTCATTCCTATATGTGCTATGACAGAAAAAGAATATGATAAATGTGGCAAATTTGATACTGCCAAAGAAATCTGGGACTCACTTATTTTATCTTACGAAGGCTCTGCCCAAGTAAGAGAAACCAAAGCTAGCATGTTGGTTCGCCAATACGGGTTGTTCAAAATGGAAGATGGTGAAAGCATTGAAACCATGTTTGGAAGATTTCAAACACTTCTTCATGGGTTACAGGCCCTTAGAAAAAGTTACACTACACCTAACCATGTTAGAAAGATCTTAAGAAGCTTGACTAAGCAGTGGAGACCCAAGGTCACTGCTATTCAGGAAGCAAAAGATCTAAATGTCCTATGACTTGAAGATCTTATGAGTTCGTTGAAAGCTCATGAACTTGAGCTAAATGAAGAAGAACCTATCAAAAAGGGCAAGTCTAGTGCTTTGAAAGTCGCTCAACATAAAGCCAGTTCTTCCAAAGCCCTTCAGGCTGAAGAAGAAGAATCAGAAGATGAAGCTTCAGAAGGAGATGTTGACACATCAGAAGATGAGCTCGCGTTTATATCTAGGAAGATACAAAGAATGTGGAAGAAGAGAAACTTCAGGAGGAAGTTTCAGAAGAAAGACACTAAGGACAAGAAGGAAAGCAAGGACAAGGCTCAAGTCATTTGCTATGAATGTAAAAAGCCTGGACATTTCAAGTCCGAATGTCCTAATCTTAAGGAGAAGCCCACAAGAAGTTCTTTCAAGAAAAAGAAGAAGAGCCTCATGGCTACATGGGAAGATCTAGATTTATCCTCATCTGAGGAAGATAATGAAGTAGAAGCAAATCTCGCTCTTATGGCAGACACTGACCTTGATTCAGAAGAAGAAGTTGAAGAGGTAATAATATATGATTCCTACTCAGAACTTCAACTTGCATTCGATGATCTTCTTAAGGACTCTGCCACTTTCTCTGTTGAGTTTAAGAATTTGAAAAAGAAATTTTCAAAATTATCACAAGACTTTCAAGCTTTAAACAAAGAAAAATCTATACTCAATAAAGAGAATTAGAAGCTGAAAACTGAAAATCAGCATTTGATGGATAACTAGCGTCTGACCGCTAACAAGCAACCAGGAGCTGAGAGCTTTCAAGCTGAAAGCTCTAAAGTTACAGGCAATTCTAAATGCAAATCAAATGATTATGAATATGCTTTTCAAAAGTTTCTTGCAGAGAGTGTAACTCGTAGCAAGCAAGCTTCAATGATTTGGGGTGTTAGTAAAACAACAACTCATGGTCTTGGTTATATATCAGATGAACCTCTTTTAGAAAATAATTTAGCATCTGATAAATCCAATAATCATATTAAATGCTTGCATTGTACTTACTGCAATAAACCTGGTCATTTGAAAAGTGCATGTGCTGTTTTTAAAACTGTGAAGGATAAGCTTCCTTCAAGAACTAACAAGAAAGGACCCAAAAAGATATGGGTACCTAAAGATAAAATAGTCTATGTTGCAGACATGCTTAGCAACAAAGTCAACACACCTATCTTGGTACTTAGACAGTGGATGCTCGCGTCACATGACGGGAGAAAAGCATATGTTCCAAGAACTAAGGCCTAAAGAAGCTGGATTCGTTGGTTTCGGAGGAAACCAGAAAGATAAAATAGTTGGAATTGGTCGCATTGGTAAAGGCTCTCTTCCCTCTATTGATAATGTACTATATGTTGAAGGACTTAAACATAACTTATTGAGCATAAGTCCATTATGTGACAATGGTTATGAAGTCATCTTTACAGAAACTGGATGTTTAGTAAAAAGCAAGAAAGACGGCTCTACTTTCTTTACTGCTAAGAGGAAACAAAATATTTACAAAATTGATCTCTCAGAACTTGCAAAACAAGATGTCAAGTGTCTTATGTCTGTTGACAAAGAACAATGGATTTGGCACAAGAGATTGGGTCATACCAATTTGAGAGTAATTTCAAAATTGAACAAGCACAGTCTTGTCAGAGACTTACCAAATCTTAAGTATCAATCCGATGCTCTCTGTGAGGCATGTCAAAGAGGAAAACAAGTTAAAACTTCTTTTCACTCAAAAAATGTTGTTTCAACCTCTAGACCACTTGAGCCTTTGCATCTTGATCTTTTTGGTCCAACTAGGACAGCTTCTTTAACTGGAAAGAAATATGGGTTAGTCACTGTTGATGATTTTACTAGATGGACATGGGTTAGATTCCTTGCTCACAAAGATGAGTCATACAAGGTATTTACTGTATTCTGCAAAACAGTTCAAAATGAAAAAGGATTTGCATTTCTTCTATTATAAGTGATCATGGGGGAGAATTTGAAAATGAAAGCTTTCAAAAATTTTGCGATGATAACGGCATCTCCCACAATTTCTCCTCTCCTAGAACACCTCATCGGTGTTGTAGAAAGGAAGAATAGGTCCCTCTAAGAAATGGCCAGGACCATGATCAATGAGGCTGACATTGCAAAACATTTTTTGGCAGAAGCAGTAAACACAGCTTGTTACATTCAAAATAGAATTTCTATTAGACCTATTTTGAAGAAGACTCCATATGAACTGTGGAAAGGAAGGAAACCAAACATATCATATTTTCATTCATTTGGATGTACGTGTTACATTTTAAATACTAAGGATCAGCTTGATAAGTTTAATTCAAAAGCTGACAAAGGAATCTTTTTGGGATATTCTGAAAGATCTAAAGCTTTTAGAATATACAATAAAAAAACTATGACAGTGGAAGAATCCATTCATGTCAAATTTGATGACAAGAAGCCTGACACAGCCATGTCAGAGCTAGATGAATTATTTTTCGAATTAAATATAGGTAATAGTACAAATAGTGAACCTACATCTTCATCGTCCAGTGGTGACCAGATACAAGAATCTTTAGAAGCTAAATTCAGAAAGAGCTGGAAGTACAAAGCCAATCATCCTGAAGATCAAATCATAGGAAAACCTGGAGATAGAGTAAGAACCAGAACCTATTTTAAAGAGCATGCAGATGTGGCACTACTCTCAGAAATGGAACCTAAAACAATTGATCAAGCATTGAAAGATGAAGGTTGGATTCTGGCCATGCAAGAAGAGTTGAATCAGTTCCAAAGAAACGATGTATGGAAGCTGGTTACTTTACCAGAAGATAAGCAAGCTATTGGTACTAAATGGGTATTTAGAAACAAGCTTGATGAAGATGGAAAGGTTGTGAGAAACAAGGAAAGATTGGTTGCTCATGGTTACTCACAGGAAGAAGGTATTAATTTTACTAAAACATTTGCACCTGTTGCAAGGTTAGAAGCTATACGCATCTTACTTTCATTTGCTGCACATCATGATATAACTCTTTATCAAATGGATGTGAAAAGTGCTTTCTTGAATGGTTTTATAATTGAGGACGTCTTTGTAAAACAACCTCCTGGATTCGAAGACATTGAATTTCCAGAACATGTCTTCAAGCTTAAAAAGGCCCTGTATGGTCTTAAGCAAGATCCCAGAGCTTGGTATGAAAGACTGAGTACATTTTTGATGAAAAATGGCTTTACTAGAGGTCTAGTAGACACTACTCTTTTTAGAAAAACATCAAACAAGCACTTTATAATTTTTCAAATATATGTTGATGACATTATTTTTGGAGCTACTAATGAAAGCCTTTGCAAAGAATTTTCTAAGCTAATGCAGGCTAAATTCGAGATGAGCATGATGGGTGAACTGAAGTTTTTCCTTGGAATTCAAATCAAACAATGCAATGATGGTATATGTATACATCAAAGCAAATATATCAAGGAATTGCTAAAGAAATTCAAAATGATGGATTGCAAACCTATGAGTACCCCTATGCATCCCACATGCATTCTAGGTAAAGATGAAACCGGTAAAAAGGTAGATCAGAAGATGTACAGAGGTATGATTGGATCTCTGCTTTATCTTACAGCTTCAAGACCTGATATTATGTTCAGCGTCTGTCTGTGTGCTAGATTTCAATCAGATCCTAGAAATCACACTTGAGTGCTGTTAAAAGAATCTTTAGATATTTGCAAGGATCTACTAATCTTGGTTTGCTTTATAAGAAATCAAAAGATTACAAGTTACTAGGTTTCTGTGATGCTGACTTTGCTGGAGACCGAATTGAAAGAAAAAGCACAAGTGGAGGCTGCCAATTCCTTGGAGCAAATCTTGTATCTTAGTCAAGCAAAAGGCAAAGCACGATTGCAGTCTCAACAGCAGAAGCTGAATATATTTCAGTAGCAAGTTGCCGCTCTCAACTTCTGTGGATGAAATATTAACTTGAAGATTATCTGATAAAAGAGAGTAATATTCCTATCTTTTGTGATAATACTTCTGCAATCTGTCTTACTAAAAATCCCATATTGCATTCACGAGCCAAGCACATTGAGATTCAGCATCATTTTATAAGCGGCTATGTTCAGAAGGGTATTCTCGAAATAAAATTTGTAGACACTGATCATCAGTAGGCTGACATATTTACAAAACCCTTGCTTAAGATAGATTCAATTTTATAAGAAGAAATTTAAATTTTCATCTTATAGAAGAATGATTAATCTCAGCGTCAGATAATATGCACAATCTCAGCATCTGGTATGACATAAGCATGTATATGACATAAGCATGTATATGAATAGGCATCTTATTTGTCATGTGCATCATAACTCATCGTCTGGTGAATCGGTTGCCTGCGTCCGAGCACACCCACACGTAAGGACTTAAGCGTCTCATCACATCTACTGAGTCATAATTATTTATGTCTTTCGATAAAATCTTTTTTCTTGATCTTACTTTTCTTTTGGCGTCTACATTTAATGAAAAGACGAATCTTTATTTTCTTTTCTTTTTGATTTAATTTTTGTGTGAAAATACGAAGCGATTTTTTGAAAAAGGACTGTACCATTTTCTATTAACTTTTCCACTACTCCACATTTTTCGCTCCATCACTTCACTCTGCATTTTCTTGCAAAAATTGTTCTCTCTCTCTCTCTCTGTGTGTGTTTTCGAACCCTAAAACCTCCATCACCCTCTCTGCAACTAGTACAATGGCCGACAGAAAGGTTGGACAATACACTGCTGCCTTCGATGTCTTCTCTGAGGCAAAACTCCTGAATGAGAACAGGATTGATTTTGAGAATTTCAAGCTATACGGTTTTGATTTTGAAGAAGGTCTAGAGAAACTGGGCTGGAAAAATTACTTCATCTGCGAACCAGTCGACGTACTGAGCTATGCTATTAAGGAGTTCTGGGGGAACGCTTACTTACTTCCGAGAGAAATCATAGAAGGACACATCAGAGGCTTCAAGTTACGTTTCACCATTAACTCTATTGCTCAAATGATCAAGTGCCCTTGTGAAGGAATCAGTTACCATGCAAACTGGGTTGACGCATACAGAGGACTGGAAAATGTCAACGAAGCCCTGTTTGAAAACTACTGTGAATTGAAGAAGAAGAACATAACTCCCACGGCCAAAGACTTGAAAAGCCACTACAGAGTACTGCACAAAATCATCGCTAAGAGCGTGATTCTGAAGGCTGGCTCAAGCGACATAGTGAACTACGAGCAAAAGTTCATTATGAGAAACTACATGGATGGGAAGAAAATCAATCTGCCAAGGTTGATTATCAACAATCTGATAAATGCTCTTGTCTTCTCAAGGAAGAGTGTCCATAAGAAGAATATCATCAAAGTTATCCCTTATGGAGTTCTTCTCTGTATAATGATGATTAAAGACGGTGTTGTGAGGAAGCTGACTGACTCTATCAACACAGAAGAAAAAGAAAAAATACTTTGGCGTCGGTGCTGTTGTTCGTCCAGAAGTTTTTGGAGTCAACAGTTTAGTCAGAATACACCTGATAACTGGCTCTATGATCAAGAAAGTGAAAATAGAGCAACAGGAAGGAGAAGCTAAAAAGAAAACCACCAGAAGCTCAATGGCTGGTGTGAAGAGACCTACTGAATCTCCTTCAAGGGAGACAAGAAGAACAAAACAAAAGGTGGCTCCTGCACCTACTGTTGAGGAACCAGAAGATGAGGATAGAATTCCCATCAGAAAGGTCTTGGAGAAAAAGTATAGGCCAGAAGCTGAAAAAGATGCTTCAGCGTCCGGTCAAGGGAAGCAAGTCCCTCCTCCTCCTCCTGCTATTGTTGCCCCAAGAGGAACAAAAAGAAGGTTGGTTAAGTCTTCAAAGCTTAACCCAAAGGTACTCGACTTTACTGCTGATGAGTCAGTATCTATCTTTGATGCTCATGATATTATTCTTGCACCCCCATTGTCTGTTTCACAACCACAAACACAACCACAAACCAAGAAAACCAGAATGAGCCTCCAACAAACCTCTGCCCTCTCTAAACCTACCCAACCATCATCCTATACACTCAACCCCACAAAATTTCTCAAATACTTCACTTACCTCATACATTTCTAAACTTCACTCTCATCCCTTTAACCTACTATTCAAAGTACCTCCCATTAATTCCTTCAAACCCTACACACCTAAAACCTATTCAATAACCAAAACCACTCCAACTTCACTCACCATTACCCATAAACCGACAGACTTTAGTGGAAGGAAGAATGTCTCATGTATTAACAAACCATGGTTTGTTAAGTATGAGTCATATCACTGCATCTACAATCTTCCCTCTACATGGTATTTGAAAACCTTCACCTCTGGAGCTGCCAGACTGGAGATTGCCCCTCCGATGAATGCTACCTTCAAGGATGGAGAAGACCACTTTCAGATGTCATTCAAAGGAAGATTGAGACCAGCACCTGGTAGCAGAGCAATTCCTTTCTCTGGTGACCTTCCTAGATCCCTACCACAAACTGAACCTCTCACATTGGAGGAATGCGGAAGGTGGATCACAGATGAAAAAGCTGCCTTCATGGCACACTGTCTTGAGATGAAGAAGATTGAAGTAATCAGACAGTTCAGGGATCCTTCGTCTGTATTAGTGAAGATTGTACTAGACAGACAAAGGTGGCTACCTTGGTCTATCCCTGGGAAAAGGAAAGAACCTGCTCCTGGCAAGCAGCCATTCAGCAAGATCGGGCTCACAGAGTTTGAGAAGGCTCCCAAGAAGTATAATCTTAAGGAATTCTCTAAGCTTCCGATTGCCAAGATCACTGAGGATCACGCCAGAAGGTTTTATCTGAGTTCTCTAAAGGAAGATGAATGGAGAACTGGCTCCTCAAACTGCTGCAATGCTGCAAAAGCCACAATTCCAACAGTTGGCACTATCAATAGAATTACTGACAGGAACAGTCTACTTTGATGATATGTTCAGGTGCTCAGTAATCAGACCACTTGACTGCATGAAAACATATGTCCAATGGGCTGCTGTGACCAAGCACTTTGACATTGGATTTACTTAGAGTCAATGGTCGAAGTCGTGGAAAGACAAAGCTATGTTACTGTAACACCATGTTTCCGGAGTGCTACTAAGTGAACATTCTGACAAAAGTTGACATGTTTCCGAAAGGTGGAATACTCTGCTCGTAGGGTTTTCGAGAAATGTGGTCCTATATTTTTCTTTTTTTAAAATTCTTTAAAGAAGCAGTCAGAGCATCACAACGACTTTTTGAAACATGGCGGAAAATAATTTCAAACATAACATAACCACATTCAATTGTTCCATCAATCCACGTCTAACAATACATATCTTGAAACATGACAGACATTTATTACAATACTGAACAACGACAATTACTCTATAGCTGGCCGGCACAATACGTTCCTCACTAGATTGCTAGTAGACTCTTCAACATAGTATAAGTCACGCTAGACGACCATCTACAGCTGCTCCTCCTTGCAGTTCCAATCCTCGGCTTGCTCCGCCATCTGGGTTACAATCATTAATTGACAGAACCACTGGCAAGGGTCAACTTCTTAAAAATAAAGAGCAGATACGCCTATTCGATAATAAAATATGTAATAACACAACATATTACAGAAAATAACAAATCATAACACAAAGATAACAAGATACACAATTCTCAAAACGCCATTCATATCTCCTAAGACACTCTCGACAATTTCGGAAAGCAACGTCGATCCATCCCCTGAATACCAGCCGTAGCCTTGGGTTTCATCACCACCCGGGTTATTCAGGTTAAGTTCCGTAACAACGCAGACGCCCACTGCGCAATTTGAACACCAGTCGTGGCTTTGGGCTTCTACACCACCAGATGCCAACTGAGCAATTGAACACCAGCCGTGGCTTCAGGCTTCTACACCACCTCAGCCGTGGCATCGGGCTTCACACCACCCTTGGTTGTTCGAGCCACTGAACACCAGCTTTGGCTTCGGGCTTCTTCACCACCCAGCCGTAGCTTCGGACTTCTACACCGCCCTTGGTTGTTCAGATCGAAACTCCAAACGTCACGACACTCGACGACTCGACTAAACTCTCAGACTCGATGAACAATTCGCCGCATACGATATTCAAAGAGTTATACGCAAGATTATTTGACCGCATATCAAATAATAAGAGCATGCTTAATATGAAGAAACACAATTCAACAATTTAAGCAATAAAAGCAGTTGCATGAAGAAACGCAATTCAACGATACAAACAGCACAAACAATTCACAGCTCAATAATAACCGACAACAATCAACTCGTAGAATTCATCCCTCTGCAACTCTATGGAGTTCACAAAGAGGAACAAACAAGTGTGGGGGGTTGGGGACAGCTACCAACCACTTGCAGACAAGCCCACTAAATAATCAGCATACAAAAATAAAGCGAAGGGGTACAAGACCTTCACTTCGAACCCTTAGGTTCTCAGACTTCTTCGCATAAATGCTTGAAATTAAATTCTATCAATATCCAAGTTGCCATTACGCAGTAGCATACAAAAAAATAAAACCTACGAATGTCTAGAAGTGCCCTTACCGAGCTCCAAGCCACGCGTCCACGTACTCCTTGGTTTCCACACTGTACGATCTCGGATCACTCGAAATAACACCACGCATAAACTTAGCACAATTCTATAACCTAACTTAAAAACCTTAGACTCTCATCCTATTCTTTTTTTCTAACCAAGCATTTCCACTTAGAACTTAATACTAAGTTTAGAAAATAATTTACACTTGAATACACACAAATTAAAATTAACATTTTAAAGAATCACCTACACTTGAAAGAAATAACAAACAATTGGAAGAGTAAGGTTTTAAAGACTAAGACTCATAGAATTCATCCCCAAACCCTCTTTCAAAAATGGTTTTCATCCCCAAGAAATATATATAACAACCCACAACTACTTACTTAGAACTAAATCCTAAGTAAGGAAGACACAACAAGCAATTTAAAACCAAAACACATTTTCTTTAATTTTGAAACATGGAACCATGACTAAGAATTCATTCTTATTAGTAACCATATTGGATTCAAGACTCCACTAGGTCTTAGGATTATAAAGTCCCCTTGGCTCCTTAATGTATCATAGCCTTACATTCCCAATCACTCCAAATTTTCAATCAAACTCTTTTCTAAAGGAATTTTCAATACTTGAACAATTATTAAACACACTTAATACAAGTTAAAACACAAAAATATTTTAACAAGGTACATGCACTTGAAACAATAAACACTTGAAATTAAAGTTTTTAAAGACTTAAGACTTATCTCCTTCAAAACTTAAAATATTCAACAACACTAAGAATCGATACTTTTCATGCCAAACTCAATAAAAATCCTTAATTGGGCTCCACTTGGCTTTCTTGAGTCTCAAAGAACTCAATTACCATATGTGTTTCATTGCCTCAAGGATCCAACCAATCCAATTTAAACTTCATTTCAAGAGTGTAAGGGTTAATTGATAATTACAATAGTCTCACACTCTCAAAACACATACAAATTTAATCAAACATTTTCCTAAATTTTCCAAAGCTTAGAACATATCAATACAACCATAAAAATCAAGATTGCCACAATTTTTCCTTTCCCAAATCCCATGGGGTTCGCGGCCCTCTCACACAAGTTGGAGGCAATTTACAACCTTTCAAAATAAATTAGACAATACCATTTCATATAACACTTTTTTCACCAAACAACAAACTACTACATAAGGGGAAACCCAACCAAGTTTCAAAAAATGTTTTTAAATCTCTCAAAGAACAAAGTTTTCACACATAAATCACTAACTCACTTACTTTTACATGAATCATAATCATAAACACCACTAATCCTCTTTTCAAGAATAGGTCCTCATCACAATGATACCCAAAACAACATCTAATTCCAAAGCTATGAACCCAATACATCAACAACAACAACAACAACATCAAGGAGCTCAAATCACAATTTTATTCCTTTGATTCCCTCAAGATCACACCCATCCCTCTTTTTCCCCCCTTAGGGTTTCACCTTAGGTTCCAAGGATTTGAGATTTTGGTGCTCATATCCATCATTGATCATAATCAAATAACAATTGAAGCATGAAACAAGAATAAAATCAAGGAAATACATCCTACACAAAAAAAAACCTCCACGGTTTTGCAAGAAAACAAAGGGAGGACAAATGATTTGGTTCAAACCTCTCATTCAAGAAATTAGCTCCAATCTCTTCCTCTGATTCGGCCCCCCTTCCCTCTCTCGCGGTCCCTTTCTCTCCCAAGCTCTCTGTCTCTCTTTCTCTCGGTCTGTCCTGCTTCTTCTTTCCTTTCTCACTGCTGCTCGCTTCTCCAAAGCCACCACCACGAAGCTTCCTCCCTCCGGCCGCTACGGCTACGCCCAGGCTTCCTTCCTCCATCGCCGCCTCCTCTTCTCCCGTGTTCTCTACCTCGCTCTCCCTCGTCTTCTCTCCGGCGCGGTGGCACGCCGCCAACCACTTGGCCGTCGCGGCCTCCCCCTCTCTTCCTCCACCGTCGCGCCCTTTTTCCTTCTTCCCCTTCTCTTCTCTTCTCCCTCTTCTTTCCTTTTTCTCCCCTGCTCCTCGTTCCCTTCCTTCTCTTTCTTTTTTTTTTCCTTTTCCAGCTTTGCTTCTTTCTCACGTAGGAACAAAAATAAAAGGGAATAGGGGGAGTGCTAGGGTAGGTAACGTTTAAGTGTGGTGTATGGTGGAGTAGACAATGATTTATTAAAAAAATTAAACCAATCAACTCCCATTTAACTATCATCAATAATAAAACAAGTGAAAACACTCAAAAATAATCTTAACAAATTACGATTTGATTTTCATCGAAATCAGAGTTCATTTTAAATTTTAATGCGGATAAAATTTACCCGGCGATTCAAAACGCGGCGAAACTCCGTTAGAGTTTTCCGACAATTTTCGAACCATGAATTAATATAAAATATTAATTCTTAAATTTAATTTCATCTTGATTTAATTCAATCAATTTCTTAGTCAACAAAAATATGCGTTACCGCGTCACACCGAAAACTTATATAATGTTTAAATTGATGAATTCACATTAAAGCAGCATACGTCTACGCTGTCTATTAATTTGAATTGACATCATGAATAATAATTATTTATAATAAATAATTATTTAAAATGAGTCAAAATAATTCCACGTACTCTTAGTAAATCATTGAGGTGATCAATCTCTATGACTTATTTTTCGAGTATTCAGGATTTTATCGCAAAAATCACTTTTCTTAAAAATTGGGATGCTACAATACCACCCCCCTTAAAATAGTTTCGTCCTCGAAACTACACGGATAGTAAAATACGGAAAATTACTTTACTCAAATTCATAAGATAATTTACACACATAAGCATCACAACACATATTAATATAAGTAGTACTATAATATTTATAGCTACATAGTATAACATGCAATAATAACAATCACAAAGCATATACATATAGCACACCGTAAAGTAAGCGTAGTTAGTGGACGAAGAAATCCTCACGATTGACTGACGCTTTATTCCAGAGCCACGATCTCTGCCCATTAACGGTCACAAACCTGAACGCGAGCACGACACGAACACGAATACGAACTCAACTACGGTTACACATAGCAAAAATTCAACAGATTAAAATTCTTTTCTCTAATCAAACCTTTTTCTAAAAAGGAGAGATTAATTTCTTAGAACCAATATCAACACAAGGATTTAAATAGACACAACTTCTTTTTTCTCAAGACTCAACCATTCTCAAGGATACTAAAGTTCCTTTAAGATTAGGTTCTCATTGTCTCAGAATTATCATTCAAGCCTCAATTAAGACTAAAAGTACTCTCAATTTTTAAATCAACAATTCACTCACTCTAAAATCCATTTTAGGTCAACGTTCTAAAAAAATGTATACACCTTTATCAATGAAATTACTAACTATTAAGTGGTAAAATTGAAAATCCTGTTTAGTAATATTTTGCACTTGAAAGATACTAAAGCAAGATTGAAATAACACCTCTAGACACGTTATAACTTACTCAAAATTTTTAGAAATAAACTTTTAACTTTGAACAATAGGAAATTATTTTCTTTCAAAACCATAACCATTTCTAGAATCCTACTAAAATTGAAAGGTTTTCAAAACTAAACATTTTCCAAGACTCCACCTTGTTCAAGGATCACAAGGATTTCTTTAAACATTGGGGTGTTTCATGGCCTTAAACACAAAACAACAAAACAACAATTATATCGCTAGTCCAAACTTTAAAGCCCAAAAATTAATTTCCTATCATAACTTGGTTCAAGTTCAAGGATTTCGAAATCAACTCTCTTTCCAACTTGGCAGCACTTAAAACAAATTTTAACTCAAATCTAAATATTTCCTAGAACTACTAAACTTGAACAATAATCAAAATATGGAAAAAATCAAAGTTTTTAACACAAAATTTTCTTCAACGATACACACGCGTGAAAACTTGGTTCCTCTAGAAGAAAATAAGGTCAGATTATTTCCCACTAAGACAAGATAAAAATAAAATAATAATTTAACAAAAATCATTTTAAAACTTAAAACCATCTTCAACAAGATTACTAACAAACAATACAGAAATCGAAGGCAAAGGAATTAAATTATTCGCTGAGAGTTCCTTCGAGAACTCGTGGTGTTAATACATCGAAAAAGAAGAAGAAATCTTACAATCACTAGTCATACGTTCACAAACATCACTCACCAATGCTTAGGATAGGGAGAATTCTCATCTAACCTCATCTCAAACTTACAGTTTAGTCTAGGGAATCGGTAGGGAAGGTAACTCTCCGAGTTTGGTAAGGTTTCTCACACTTTCAAATCACCACCCGATTTGGTATCACCTATGGAAGAAGAATGGGATCACTTATGCAGAAACCATTCGCGGCATGTAATAGGAGGAAAAGGAAGGAAACTAGGTTCTCTCAACACTAATACCAATACTACACTATTCTCTCCCACCTTCTCTTTTCTTGCAGTGACCGGCCAAGGAGGACAAAAGGAAAGGTGGCGTTCCCTCAAGTTTGTCTGGTTGGTCTTAATTCAAGGAAGATTATTTCTTAAGGTAAGGTGAAGCTAAAACTTGGTACAATTTTAGGTACTACCTCAAAACTAATTCTGCATCTAATCTCGCACCAACCACACCATACCCCTTGCTAACCTCTCTCACTAACTTTCCAGCTTCCCTTCGACTGAGTTGAATGGTTTCGCGTAGATTAAAATGTCACAAGACATTTAATCGGCGCTTGCTGGGAAAGTAATCGCGTTCAATATTTTCATTGGAAAATAAGTTTACGCTCACACAGATAACAAACGCACAATCAATCACATAATTTCATAGCAGTACCAAAGCAAACTACTACAAAACACAGATGTTAGTGGCACATATGTCACACTCAGAAAATCATGAAATAATTTCAATTCTTTTCAAATCTAGTATTATGTATCAAAATAATTCAAACATCAAACAACGTGGTTTATATCTAGAACCACTAATATTTCAAAGATCACGCTAAGCAATAATATTAATAATGATGATAAATACAATAATATCTCTGACAGGCAATTATTGCCTCAGCTTGGCTATCTGAAGTCTTGAATCCAATTCTCGAACTATCCGCTCCGGTAGGAAGAATCGTTCGTCCCAGAGGTCGGATTCCCACAAGGTTTTACAACCTCATTAGAACCCCACAAAAATTTCGTGTGTCTAAGGACACATTGCTCCAATTAAGGACAATCTAAACAATTACAAGTAGAGTTAATCCACTTGAGGAACAACCACACAAGCATAGTTCGACTCACAATAAAACATATCTTGACTCCCAACAGGCTAACTTCTATCATTACGACACTTGACCAGCTATAGCTACCCATCTCACAGTCCGGTTAGAACCGAACCGCTCTGATACCACCATTGTAACACCCTATTTCCGGAGTGCGACTAAGTGAACATTCTGACAAAAGTTGACATGTTTCCGAAAGGTGGAATACTCTGCTCGTAGGGTTTTCGAGAAATGTGGTCCTATTTTTTTTTTTTAAATTCTTTAAAGAAGCAGTCAGAGCATCACAGCGACTTTTAGAAACATGGCGGAAAATAATTTCAAACATAACATAACCACATTCAATTGTTCCATCAATCCACGTCTAATAATACATATCTTGAAACATGACAGACATTTATTACAATACTGAACAACGACAATTACTCTATAGCTGGCCGACACAATACGTTCCTCACTAGATTGCTAGTAGACTCTTCAACATAGTATAAGTCACGCTAGACGACGATCTACAGCTGCTCCTCCTTGCAATTCCAATCCTCTGCTTGCTCCGCCATCTGGGTTACAATCATTAATTGACAGAACCACTGGCAAGGGTCAACTTCTTAAAAATAAAGAGCAGATACGCCTATTCGATAATAAAATATGTAATAACACAACATATTACAGAAAATAACAAATCATAACACAAAGATAACAAGATACACAATTCTCAAAACGCCATTCATATCTCCTAAGACACCCTCGACAATTTCGGAAAGCAACGTCGATCCATCCCCTGAATACCAGCCGTAGCCTTGGGTTTCATCACCACCCGGGTTATTCAGGTTGAGTTCCGTGACAACGCAGACGCCCACTGCGCAATTTGAACACCAGTCGTGGCTTCGGGCTTCTACACCACCAGATGCCAACTGAGCAATTGAACACCAGCCGTGGCTTCAGGCTTCTACACCACCTCAGCCGTGGCATCGGGCTTCCACACCACCCTTGGTTGTTCGAGCCACTGAACACCAGCTTTGGCTTCGGGCTTCTTCACCACCCAGCCGTAGCTTCGGACTTCTACACCGCCCTTGGTTGTTCGGGCCACTGAACACCAGCTTTGGCTTTGGGCTTCTTCACCACCCAGCCGTAGCTTCGGACTTCTACACCGCCCTTAGCTGTTCAAATCGAAACTCCAAATGTCACGACACTCGACGACTCGACTAAACTCTCAGACTCGATGAACAATTCGCCGCATACGATATTCAAAGAGTTATACGCAAGATTATTCGACCGCATATCAAATAATAAGAGCATGCTTAATATGAAGAAACGTAATTCAACAATTTAAGCAATAAAAGCAGTTGCATGAAGAAACGCAATTCAACGATACAAACAGCACAAACAATTCACAGCTCAATAACAACCGACAACAACCAACTCATAGAATTCATCCTTCTGCAACTCTATGGAGTTCACAGAGAGGAACAAACAAGTGTGGGGGGTTGGGGACAGCTACCAACCACTTGCAGACAAGCCCACTAAATAATCAGCATACAAAAATAAAGCGAAGGGATACAAGACCCTCACTTCGAACCCTTAGGTTCTCAGACTTCTTCGCATAAATGCTTGAAATTAAATTCTATCAATATCCAAGTTGCCATTACGCAGTAGCATACAAAAAAATAAAACCTACGAATGTCTAGAAGTGCCCTTACCGAACTCCAAGCCACGCGTCCACGTACTCCTTGGTTTCCACACTGTACGATCTCGGATCACTCGAGCCTAACACCACAGACAAACTTAGCACAATTCTATAACCTAACTTAAAAACCTTAGGATCTCATCCTATTCTTTTTTTCTAACCAAGCATTTCCACTTAGAACTTAATACTAAGTTTAGTAAATAATTTACACTTGAATACACACAAATTAAAATTAACATTTTAAAGAATCACCTACACTTGAAAGAAATAACAAACAATTGGAAGAGTAAGGTTTTAAAGACTAAGACTCATAGAATTCATCCCCAAACCCTCTTTCAAAAATGGTTTTCATCCCCAAGAAATATATATAACAACCCACAACTACTTACTTAGAACTAAATCCTAAGTAAGGAAGACACAACAAGCAATTTAAAACCAAAACATATTTTCTTTAATTTTGAAACATGGAACCATGACTAAGAATTCATTCTTATTAGTAACCATATTGGATTCAAGACTCCACTAGGTCTTAGGATTATAAAATCCCCTTGGCACCTTAATGTATCATAGCCTTACATTCCCAATCACTCCAAATTTTCAATCAAACTCTTTTCTAAAGGAATTTCCAATACTTGAACAATTGTTAAACACACTTAATACAAGTTAAAACACAAAAATATTTTAACAAGGTACATGCACTTGAAACAATAAACACTTGAAATTAATGTTTTTAAAGACTTAAGACATATCTCCTTCAAAACTTAAAATATTCAACAACACTAAGAATCGATACTTTTCATGCCAAACTCAATAAAAATCCTTAATTGGGCTCCACTTGGCTTTCTTGAGTCTCAAAGAACTCAATTACCATATGTGTTTCATTGCCTCAAGGATCCAACCAATCCAATTTAAACTTCATTTCAAGAGTGTAAGGGTTAATTGATAATTACAATAGTCTTACACTCTCAAAACACATCCAAATTTAATCAAACATTTTCCTAAATTTTCCAAAGCTTAGAACATATCAATACAACCATAAAAATCAAGATTGCCACAATTTTTCCTTTCCCAAATCCCATGGGGCTCGCGGCCCTCTCACACAAGTTGGAGGCAATTTGCAACCTTAATCAATACCTAATCATTCCTATTGACCAATGGCCCACAACACCTAAACCTTAATCAGTACAACTCCACTGAGGCCGCCAACTTAGGTATACGGTTATTGGTGATTCCACCTCTAGTAAGGCTTAGGTCACGTTATGCATGCAAAGTATTCTATTCTACACTAGCAATCCCAATGAAAGTGCATTTTTTCTCTCATCTAGATTCCAATACAATAGCAAACTGCTGATTGGCTCCAACCACCAACCATGAACTTACAAACAAGAAAATGGACACTTTTCCACACTTTTGGAGGTTCGAGCACTACCACCACTATCAACAATTGTCCAAACATTTGATTGAGCACACTGTTACCACCCATAAATTGCCAGGAACACAAAAAAGCGACCAAATTGGAATTAGGAAAACAATAAAGCACAAATAATTCAAAGAAGACATCACATCAATTATGTCCCTACCAGGTATTCACCTTTCAGCGACGAAAGTTAAGCTCCTGAGAAGTTTCCTCATTCGGTGCCATAACTCGGACCAAAACTCTAAAATGCGAAGAACATTATCATATATAGTGACCAAAACCGACATGAGAGGAACCTAAATTCACACAAGAAAATGATCAAACCAGAGGTACTCACCCTCTGTCTCGTGAATTTTAACAAAGATGAAGAACTTCGGGATCAAACCCTAGTTCGTTCAGGGATCAAATCGTAGCTCATTCAGTAATCGTTTCAACACACAGGGACCTAAAACAACATCAGAATGAAGTCAGGAATAAGATTAGAAGAAGAATGAACAAAAGGGTTAAAAAGAGCAATACCAGTATCGACGAGGTACTGACATACCTTGATGTCGTAACGATCCAGAGTAAGCCCTACGAAGAGCAAACGATTAGAAACACATCGGTACGATCGGATTGGAACTGCAACACTCGAAACTATGGTTTCCAAAGCTTGGAACGCTAAGTGTGGCTTCGTTTGTTCCACCCCTGTTTCTTGTTTATAAAGGTGATGACGAAATCTATGATTAAAATATAAAAGTAAATTTATAAAACAATTTAATTTAGAGCCAATGCTTAAGCGTTTGGTCCCCTGTGCTTATGTGTGGCAAGCTTTGATGGAGGCGTCCCCTACGCTTAAGCATTCCGACCAAACATCGCCTTCACCGAGAAGTAGTCCGTACACACGCGGTCCAGTAAAAATATGACATGTGGTACCTACCTTGTAGGTTTGTTTGGTAACTTAGGCTCAAGCGTTCCCGTCCACTATGCTCCAATGTTCCATGGTTTTTACGTCCTTTCTCTACATGCTTAAGCATGCTAGCCTGTACTAAGATTTTCTTCTAATGTTTGCTTTCCAAAAAATAGTAGTCCTAATCCTACCTTAAGCACTCAATTAAACACATAATCACACACAAAGCCACATATTACTAAAAGCTTAAAAATTTTGATGTTACACTACCACCCCTTAAAGGAGATCCTGTCCCCAAAATCACCTGTGTTCTCATCCCAATAAACTTTGAACAGAGGAATACATTTACCATGAAGTTCCTTCATCCTTCGATCTAGAATCCTCATAAACATGGCCTCGTACTCTAAGTTCTTGTTGTGTGAAATAATAACACAGTTGTGCAAGTATACACAATCGCAACAAGTAGTAAAGAGTAAATCAAGATCGTTCCCACGAGGATTGATTAATTGCTTTCACAAGTTTTTCCAATAGCAAGTGAGTTAGTGAGTAAATAATAAAAACAGGAAATAAACATCAAGTTTTTGTGATTTTAATAACTGAATAAAACAGAATTAAGCAAGTGATTTGAGTAAAATTTGGATAAAGACAGCTAGGAATCAGTTCATACATATTTCCACCAAGTTGGTTTCAGTGTCATAAGTCAGTGTCGTTTGGCACCTGGGCGCAGGGCACTAATGTGTGTGCCTTTCAGCACTTTCACCAGGGTTAAGTAAAGGGTACATTATGTCTAAGCCCCCATTATGTTCCCCCTTGTCTAGTTAATGTGGTCAAGAATACCCTACAGGACAGATTTCCTATGTCTAGTTTAATCAAAATCAATTAAAGTGTCCTTTAAATTGACACCCCTAATATTGCCTCATGAAATCAGCATGTTATCACCTTTCAGCATCTAACATATAAGTACCTAACTAATGTTGATCAAGCTGAAGTTAAATATGTAAGCAATAAAATCACATGAGACAAAGGTACAAAGGCAAAGATAAATAGACATTCACCAACCAGGTTTCAATACAAAATCAATTCATCCTAACTTAAGAAAGTTAGCTCATAATGAGCCTAAAAATAAAACAACAAAAAATGGTGCCAAAAACAGAATCCATGGCACTAGAGTAAGAGTTTAGAAACTATTATAGATATGGAATAAAACAGTAAACAGAATTGCTCCCAGCTTTGTGAGCTCGAGAACCACTCCTTAAACAGTAATGTCTTGCTGAATCTGCTTCACTCTGTAATGAACAAGTTCCTTCTCTCCATGGACAAAGCTAAAAGCTTGAATTAATGGTGTTTGAAAGGGAAGAGAAGAGATGCAGCTGCTTCTTTTAGAGGGGACAGATGCTGCCCTAGCAGAGAAAATCAGAACCAGCCTCTTTTACTTCATTAGGTCATTGTACTTTTATAGTCTCTCCTAAAATGGGCTAGCCAATGTTGATCCCCATAAAGATGTTGTCTTTGGGCCCAAAAATGAGAGCTTTTTGTCCTGTAGTGAGCTGAGAGAAAATGTAATATGACAGGAGGGGACCACTAAAAAGGCATGCTACAACAACATATATTAGGGTTTTTGTACTAAAAACCCAAAAATAATTCTAATTATAAGTCCCCACTCAAAAATTATTACTTATCCAAACATGACATTAGAAAAGTACCCACGTATCTCGTTTTCTCGAAATACGAACCGAAAAGTCACAATTAGGCAGTTTTTGGGCGTAGAAAATACCCTATATATTTTCTGATGCCCAAAAATTCGTAAAAAAATTCCAATAAATGATAAATATTGGAAAATGCTTAGATCTTAAATTTTATAAAATTTGGATCACGTTTGGATAGGTGTCAGTTAAAACTAGCACTACAGTTCAAATTCAGCGTTTTACGGTAGAATTCAAACATTGAAAGAAAAACCCTAAATTAATAATAACTATTACTCCCTATATCTCTTATCAAATAGAGCAAATCAAAAACTAGGATCATTCACATAGCTTTATTAACGGATAAGTCATATTACGAACGATAGAAAACAATAAATACTTAAATAGTTAAACACTAAAACTTAGGGTGTTACATTACCACCCTCCTTAAAAAATTTCGTCCCCGAAAATTACACAACTAGAAAAGTTATGGGTATTTTGCTCTCATCTTGTCTTCCAGCTCCCAAGTTGCATCGTCGGTTGCCTGATTCCAGATTACTTTGACCAGTTGTATTTGCTTAGCCCTCAATTGCTTAATCCTTCGGTCTTCGATTCTTATAGGAGGAACCTTAAAAGATAGATTTTCTTTCCATTGAATCACATCCGGTTCAATAACATGAGATGGATCAGGAATGTACTTTCGCAATTGCGAGACATGAAATACATCATGGATATTAGAAAGAAATGGCGGCAAAGCGATCTGATAAGTTGTTGGACCTATGCGACTAATAATCTAATAAGGTCCAATGAATTTGGGAGTTAACTTCCTGGATTTGATGGCTCGACCCACACCCGTAGTAGGTGTCACTCGAAGAAAAACATGCTTGCCTTCCTCAAACTCGAGTGCTCATCTTCTTTTATCAGCATAACTTTTCTGTCTACTTTGAGATGTCTTCATCTTCTCTCTGATCTGTTTAACCTTTTCAGTCATTTGTTGTACTAACTCCGAGCCAGCAATCACGCTCTCCCCATCTTGATACCAACACAGGGGTGTTTGGCACTTACGTCCATACAATGCTTCGTAAGGCGCCATTCCAATGCTCGTGTGAAAACTGTTGTTGTAAGTAAACTCAATTAATGGCAGTAAATTGTCCTAGCTTCCATGGTTATCGAGTGCGCATGTTCTCAGCAAATCTTCTTGGCTTTGAATCGTGCGTTCTGTCTGTCCATCAGTCTGCGGATGATAAGCAGAACTCAGTCTGAGTTTCGATCCAAGAGCTTCTTGCAAACTTTTCCATAAATGTCATGTAAACCTCGGATCATGATCTGAAACTATACTCGATAGTACACCATGCAGTCGAATAATCTCCCTGATGTATAACTCTGCAAGCTTTTCTACGTTGTCAGTGGTCTTTACCGGTAAAAAATGTGCTGATTTCTTCTGGGTTCTTGGCAGTCCTATTACAAAGTCCATAGAAATGTTGTTCTCAGACACGTCAAGCGATTGAACCATTCCTGCAGGTCTCTGGTGCTCCACTTTAGCTTTTTGACAAGTTAAACACGAAGCAACATAGTCAGCTACTTGTCTCTTCAATCCAGGCCACCAAAATCTTTGCTTCAAATCCTGGTACATCTTCGTTGTCCCAAGGTGAAGACTAAGTTTGCTCTTGTGTGCTTCGTCCAAGATTGTCTTTCTCAGCTCATCGTTATCGGGCACACAAATTCTCCTTTGATTCTGATGATGTCATCTTGTCCTATGGTAAACTCACCTCCTATGCCTTGATTAATTAGTTCTCTCTTCTCCTTCAACAGTTCATCTGCAACTTGTAGTTCCTTAATCTCTTCCAATAGTCCATTGGTTATGGTAATCCTTCCATAACTCATCTTTCCTGGAGAAAATTCCACCGATAATTCAAAGCACGAAAAGCTTCAAGTAATTCCAATTCCTACACCATCAGTCTGGCAGTGTGAATACTCTTCCTACTCAATACATCAGCTACGATGTTTGCCTTTCCTGGGTGATATTGCAACGTGAAGTCATAATCCTAAAAAAATTCCATCAAATGTCTTTGCCTCATGTTCAGCTCCTTTTGATCGAATAAATACTTCAGGCTTTTGTGTTAACTGAATACGTCGAATGTGCATCCATAAAGATAGTTTCTCCAAATCTTCAGCACAAATACAACTGTAGCAAGCTCCAAATCATGTGTTGGATAGTTCCTCTCATGGTTCTTCAGTTGTCGCGAAGCGTAAGTTACGACTCTCCGATGTTGCATAAGCACGCATCCTAAACCTTGGTGAGAAGCGTCACAATAAACTTCGTATGGTTTGTCAGATTGTGGGTCACAATAAACTTCGTATGGTTCATCAAATTGCGGTAAAACTAAGACTGGTGATGTTGTCAAACGTTCCTTTAATAGTTGAAAACTTGTCTCGCACTTCTCAGTTCAAGCGAATGGTTGACCTTTCCTTGTCAGCTGCATCAATGGTGCTACGATCCGAGCAAAGCCTTCAATGAATCTCCGATAATAACCAGCTAAACCTACGAAACTCCGGACCTCAGTCACGATCTGCGGTTATTCCCATGCTAACACTGTCTCTACCTTGACAAGATCTACAACAATTCCTTTTTTCGAGATCACATGTCCTAAAAACTTCACTTCGACAAGCCAGAATTCGCACTTGGACAGGTTGGCGACAACTTCTTCTCACGAAAAATCTACAAAACTTGGTATAGATGCTCCTGATGGTCTTCCAGACTCTTCGAATAAATGAGAATGTCATCGATGAACACAACGACAAACCGATCCAAGAATGAATTGAAGATCCTATTCATATAGTCCATGAATATAGCAGGTGCGTTTGTCACTCCAAATGGCATTACAAGGTACTCATAATGTCCATATCTAGTTCTGAACGCTGTCTTGGGAATGTCTTCAGTCTTAACCCTAATCTGGTGATAACCAAATTTCAAATCAATCTTCGAGAAAACAACGGCTCCTCATAATTGGTCCATCAGATCATCGATACGTGGTAGAGGATATCGATTCTTGATAGTCACTTTGTTGAGTTATCGATAGTCCACGCAAAGCCTTGAATGCCCGTCTTTCTTCTTCATAAGCAATACTGGCGCTCCCCAAGGAGATACGCTTGGTCGTATAAACTGTTTGGACAATAAATCCTCAATCTGGCTCTTCAGCTCAATCATCTCCAAAGGAGACATGGAAATTGGGCCAGTTCCAGGAATTAAGTCAATAGAGAACTCAATGTCTCGTACTGGAGGTAGACCTGGTACGTCTTCTGGAAACACATCTGGGAAGTTCTTCATGACAGATACATTGTTAACATCAATCTCCATCTTGGCCTCTAGGCTAGCTAACGAGATGTATTCTTGAGTTCCCTCTTTCAAGGTCATTCCGAGGTGGTTCGCAGCCAAAAACTCCGAGATATTCGGCTCAGGAAAGACTAGGACTTTACGAGCACAGTCTAACAGGATATGATTGTGAGATAAGCAATCCATCCCGAGGATTACATCAATATTTTTCAACGATAAACAGATCACGTAAACGAAGAATTTCCTATATTGAACAGTCATGGGACAACGCAAACAGGCAGTTTTTGCAGTCAAAGTATTATCAGCAGGAGTAGAAACAACCAAATCAAACGGTAATGCAGAAACAGGAAGATTCAGATGCTTCACACAATCCACAGAGATGAATGAATGTGTCGCAAGTTCCCTCGATGAGGTCCTATGAGATTTCTTCGTCGATTATTGAAAACACGCGTCCTGTTGCTGAGGGCCATGATTTCACAGCATTTGTAGATGGTTCAACTTTCGGCAGACGACAATCTTTGATCACGTGTCCTGGATTCTTGCAATTGTAACATACCTTCTCTTTTGAGCACTTGTCAGCCAAATGGTCCTTACTTCCACAGTTATAGCAACATAGTTGATTCTTCTGGCTATTCCCAATGCCTTGTGCCACTGGGTGATACTGATTGCGATTATTCCCTTGGGGACGGGAATATGGCTTACTCTGGTGCTGTTTCCCTTTGTTTCCACGACCTTGGTTCCCTGGTTTAGATGGTCCTCCAACTCTCCTTTGTCTGTTGTTCTTCATGACTTCAAACTCTCTGCTTTTCACCAATTATTGGAAACGATGAATTCCTAGCGGCAACACTGAATCCTAAATGTCGCTTTGTAAACCATTAACAAAGCGCTCACACATGTATTCTTCATCCACCTGCTGTTGAAAGAAACAAAAATGCTTAGCTAACGATTCAAACTTTGCAGCGTATTCCCCAATACTCCAGCTTCCTTAGTAAACTCTCAGAAATTCATGTTCTTTCTCAATGCGAGCACTTTTGGGAAAATACTTCTCCAAAAACATGGCACGAAACGCTTCACAGGTCACTTCCTGATGGTCGGCTTCCATCATCAACTTCATCCCTCTCCACCAGTACTCTGCGTCTCCCAGCAGCAGGTATGTGGCATAGTTCACCTTAACGTCCTCAGGACTACGAAGAACTTCAAATATCTTTTCGATTTCCTGTAACCAGAGATCGGCCTGTTCTAGATGAGAATCCCCATAGAATTTTGGCGGGTCATGGCAGTAAAAATCAATCAAACCCTTCGCCTCAGCAGTTCGTTCCTCGCATTATTGCTTTTGCAGGTCACGCTGTTGCTCGCAGTCATCTGTTGTGCTACTGCAGCAGCCATTTAGTCATCGCTCGCACTACTCAGTCCATATCCTGGTTTCCAGCACCAAGAATAGAGGTATCACGTCTAGGAAATGCCATAAGTTCCTACAAGTCAAAAACTAGTCAGAACCTGACAACAATAATCAATCACCTGAGGTGACCGCACACAATTTCACGCAATGTCACACCTGTTTCAACTTGGAAATATTCAGATAATCGACACAGAGTTCACAAAATCCTAGGCACATCAGACTCCTACCCGACAATTCCCAGCATCCTAGGCCAGCATACACTAAGCGGTCCAGTGAGAACCGAACTGCTCTGATACCACTAATGTAACATCCCATTTTCGCAAAAGGTTTTCTTTGAAAACATCAGTGTTTTTTTCCACAAGTGTAATACTTTAGAACGACAAACAGCAACCACTTCTAAAGTGAAACATAATCAACATCATATATATGCTTCATAGCAGTGTCAAGGATCAGAGTATTTCGCATGCAGGTGAGTTCCAAAATATACACAAGTAGATGCTCAAAATAAAATACATCAGTCATATGAAGAAACCTAACATCTAGAGTGGACTCATATCTGTGATGCATCCTGGCAGTTCCTATCAAAGGACTTAGGCCCCAAAGTCATATTGTATTAATCTAGAGTCTAACCAACTGATTCTATCTAACTATGTTGGCACATAAGTAAACCTGAGATGCTTGCGAAGGCAAAACCCCGCACGGTAGGTCATCGACTCTGAGCTAGCTGGCCCCGATGCCTCTGAAGGATCCTCTTCCTCCTCCTCATCCTCACTATCAATCACTACTCTATCTCTCGCCATCCACTCCCTAGTGGTCCTACTCCCATTGATTGGGTCTCCGGCCGTAGGGATTGGAGGCAAGGGATAAGAGCACTGAGGATGGTGAATACAAAATGAGGGAGGTCTACCCTCAGGTGCAGCAGGTGACGCCAATGAAGTTGTCGGTATAGCAGAAGTAGTAGCAGTGACGATGGGAGGAGTTCCAGGAACTCCAGTCGAAGGTGGATGTGCATTCGAACTAGGCATCATAGACGGATGTGTAGGGTCCATGAACGGAAAGGTCTCAACAGTCGTCGTTGTCGGTAGTGTAGTAAGTAGACTAGGTGGTACATAAAAGTGAACCGTCTTACCGCTGAAGCGTACAGCAGTAGAGTACTCCCCATCATCGTCGGTCTCAATAACTATTCTCGAGTGTGTCAAACACCCAGAGATAGGATTAACGACCCACACCATAGGAGTCTTCCCCTCAGGGAACTCATACATCATGTTTCCCATAAACCTCATTGGGATCGGCAACATCTAAGTATCGGTTCTAAGCATAAACATAAAACAAAAGAAATGCAAGGGTAGATTTCTTGTCCACAAGTTCGTCACAGGCTAGTTGCAAACAAAAAAGATATATATACATATAGTACATCGGCATGTCATTATATACATAAGCATACTTAATAAGCATTATGACGATGCATTGTGACGAGTTTGTGTATACACCTGCAGCCTTAAACAAGGTCAGCAGAGACAAGGAATTATATTTCCCAACGTCCGAATCAAATTTCCCTACCAAGGGTATAGCCACACATTAAGCTTGCCACGCATTAGGCATTGCTGCCACACGGGCATGAAGTAACAACTCAGCCTTTAAAAGTCCGTAAGACGGTCAACACTTCGAGTGTCGATGCTCAATGGTTAGTATATATTTTAATTAATTAATGCGGATCGACGAACTCCCAACTCACTCTACTTAGTAAATTTTCATGCTTACAATTCTTATGTTATCAAGGTGAGGTTGTACCAAAAATTACTCATTTATCTGTGGGTTGTTGGAACCCTAATTTAATCGAATTCTTCACCTTTAACAATTTACTTAAGAAATCATATTTTCGGCTTGTGAAATAGCATCAGATTTACCGGTGTAAATCGTCAAACCAATTAGCAATCGATCGTCGCATTATTAATTAACTCATACCACAATAACAACTTTTTACATACCTCAATCAGTTTCAATTCAACAATAAATCAAACATGATTTAAGCCATTCAATACCATTTATTGTTGTCACTCAAGACCAAACAGAACATGCTACAACATTTCACACAGCATTAAATAACTCAATATACCACAATAGGTTATAGCATCGCCACTAACACATAATAATACTACAGTTACTACCACAATTATTCACTCAATCAAACCACATAACAAACAAAGCGAAGATCCTAACAAGCTTCAGATAAGAAATTTTCAACGTGTCACCAAAACATACCTCGCTCGAACCTTAACAATACAACTTGACAAAATTAAAACCAAAGACCCAAGTCCTAAGACTCTATGGCAGCCACGGTTTTAGGTCCTAAAAGGCTAAAATCTTGCTAACTTAACCTTATTTGGATCACACCTAATAATATGCGATGTTACAAGTTCAAGTCAAGCAAGTTTTGAAACTTTCATTAACTCTACATACTTAGAAAAACTTAAACCAAGTTTTTACCAATTGGAATAGTGGTTTTACCAAATGAATAGTGTTTTGCCAAATTTGAACTATATTTAAAACCATATAACATGCCATGAAAATTATAGAAATAAGTTTGTGATAAGATCAAGAAACAATCTTTGAAACATAAACTTTACCTTTTCCAAAAATCACACTTCTTTGAATTGTTTTACTAAACCAAATTCTTAACCAAATTTACACTATTTTAAGGACATAAAACAACTTAAAACAATGTTTAAAAATAACATGAGGACCATGGTTTTGCTGCCCTAAAACAAACCTAAAGTTTTTAACTTTTCACTTCAAAAACAAATCATTTCAACACATTTAAATCCTTGAAACTTAAACTAACTTCCTCAACACTTAATACACTTTGAAAACAATTTAAAACATCCCCTAAAACCTACTTAGAGGCCACGGTTTTCAACCCCCATTTACAAACAATTTATTTTTTCCAAAACCTTGTAAACATGCATAAATGACTAGTATCCAAACATGCAACTTATAAACCTTCAAGAACTAATTCCAAATCAACAAAAATAACTCAAGACCAAGACTTAGAACAGCCCCAAAGTTTCAGCCAGAATAGGGGTTAGAGCTTTTTCAACTTTAAACATCAAGAACAAAGCTAACTATGGAAGAAAAACAAGGGTTATTTGGCTAATCAAGCATTTCTAGCAAAAACAAACTTTTAAACTCAAAAACAACTCTTAAATCCATCAAAACCCATATCATGGAACTCAAGAGAGATAAGGGAAGGATCATAGAGATTACCAAGAGATTAGATGATGATTGAACAAGGATTGAGAAGAATGGAAGTAAAGATGCAATCTTGATCACCAAAACTTCCAAAACCCACACTTTCCCTTTCTAGAAATTTTTTCAAGTTTTTGGATCCAATGGAGGAATGAAGGGCTGAATGTGGCTAAGAGAGAGGGCCACGAAATCAGCTAGGACTTGGAATGAAGGAATTTTGTTCATTTAGTTGGAAACTAACCAATTAAGTCCTAAACTAACTACCTGCCTTTTACTTAATCACCAATCACCACTTGACACTTGTAAAAGAACCTTCTAAGGACAAGTTCAGCTTCCCTAGCTGCTGGGTGAACCACCCCTCAGCCCTACATTTCATAATATTTTCGTTTCGTTGCGTTATCGCTCAACCGGGTGCACAGCGTTTCACGTCTATTAGGGTTTTTGTACTAAAAACCCCAAAAATAAGTCTAACTATAAGTCCCCACTCAAAAATTATTATTTAGCCAAAATATTCCTCATGACATGAGAAAAGTACCCACGTATCTGGTTTTCTCGAAATGCGAACTGAAAAGTCGCAATTAGGTAGTTTTTAGGCATAGAAAATACCCTATATATTTTCTGATGCCCAAAAATTCCCAAAAAATTTCAATAAATCATAAATATTGGAAAATTCTTATATCTCAAATTTTATAAAATTTTGATTATGTTTGGATAGGTTTCAGTTAAAACTCGCCCTATAGTTCAAATTCAGCGTTTTACGGTAGAATCCAAACATTGAAAGAAAACCCTAAATTAATAATAATTATTACTCCCTATATCTCTTATCAAATAGATCAAATCAAACACTAGGATCATTCACATAAATTTATTAACGGATAAGTCGTATTACGAACGATAGAAAATAGATAAATACTTAAATAGTTAAACACTGAAACTTAGGGTGTTACACTTAAGGCTCTTATGGTTGCTAAATGTAACACACGTATTTTTATGATACGTTGTTTAGCGTTAATTAGTACGTTTTGCCATACTTATGCTATAATAAGCAATTGCTTGTTCTTTAAGTAAGTGATTTAATTAAATCAAGAGTTAATATAATTGAGAATTAATATTTTTATATTAATTCACGGTTTGAATATCGTCAAAAAATTCTAACGAAGTTTTGTCGCGTTTCAAATCGCCGGGCAGTTTCTGCCGCAGATAAAATTTAAAACGAGCCCCGATTTCGACGAAAATCGAATCGTATCTTATTCTAAGTGTTTTTGAGTGATTATTGTTGTTATTATTAATTATGAAATAATATTATCACGCGGAGAATTAATTCCTCGCGAATTAATTTTTCGGGATTTTATCGGCGAAAAATTAATCGGTTTTGCGGTTTCTCGTCACCGTGTTTTTAAATCTTGAGACTCTAGATTAGAGGGTAACCTTGAGAGAAGTGAGATTAGATGGGTTAGAGTGAGTGATGTGATTAGCATCTTTTAAAGTGATTTAAGTGTCACATGTGTGTGGTTTTTATTTTAAAAACTATTACTTAATTTATTTTTATTACTACTAATTATGCCTTATTATTTTTTTAAGTTTATAAAAGAAGGTAGACCCCCCATTTTCAGCTTCATTTCACGCCACCCTCACCCCCACACTCTCCTATCTTCTTTTACCTTCTTCTTGAAGAAGCCAAGAGCTTCATGACTCCATAGCCAAAAACCTTCAAATCCATTGAGTTTTTCAACTAGCTTTCTTCATCAAACTTGTTCCAAATCATCACCTCAACTTAGTTCTTCATTCTCATCATCATCCAAGTAAAAAAAAACAGAATTTTTTCCCCTTATTTTGCTGCTGAAAATCGTGACTTTCTCCCCCACTTTTAGTCTTGATTTTTGCTTCCAAACTTTGTCAAAATGCTAGGTTATTCTCTCTACTATATTACCTATGTTTCTAACCATTTGAATGAGAAGAAAAATCAAGTTTTCCTCCCCAAATCACTGTTCAAATCACCGCCCAAAACCCTCCCCTTTTGATTACTTGATTTGTTTGTTTCTAGTTTGAATTAATTGATGTTTATGTGTTGTTTTGTTGGTTGTTGATGATTAGAAAGAGATGAAACATCATGAACCCCTTTCTTGATGATTTAGGGTGAAACCCTAAGTGATAAAAGAGGGGAGAAATGTTGTGATCCTCTCCAATCATGTAGTTGTGTTTTGAGTAAAATTGGTTCTTGAGGGACTAGAGTAACATGTAAGGAAATGATCCATTGTTCTTTAAATTCTTGACATGGTGATGGCATGATTTAAGTGTTTAAGGATTTTGGAATTTAACTAAATGATAGAACTCTTGTTTTGGGACTAATTTGGAGTAATTGGACTATGAGGCTTGTGAACTAGTTTCGAAAATGACTTGTTTTGAAAAAGAAGGCTATGGAAATGGTATGAAATTGTTATGGCAATTATTTTAGAAACATAACTTTGGATATGCTTGAGTATGTTTAGTAAAGGTTTGATGCTTTAATGCCTTGATGTATGTTTGGAAGTGATTAGGAAAGGGGTTAGTTGAGAGCTAAGTTCTAATTTTTCCTAGAAGTATGCTAAGTTGTATTTGGTAATAGGAATCGAAATACCGGAGATTGAGTGACGCGGACCCGAGGACGTTGGAGTTATGCAAGTGACAGCTTGTGGTAAGGGCACTTCTAGACATCGTAGGCTTTTATTGTTGTATGTCCTTGTGTAAGGGCAATTTTTAGGTGCGAATTTAATTTCAAGTGTTCATGTGAAGAAGTCTGAGAACCTAAGGGTTTGAAGTGAGTGTCCTGTACCCCTTCGCTTTATTTTTGTTATATATGCTGATTATTTAGTGGGCTTGTCTACAAGTGGTTGGCAGCTGTCCCCAACCCCCCACACTTGTTTGTTCCTCTCTGTCAATTCCATCGAATTGCAGAGGGATGGATTCCATATTGATTGACGACTGTTGCTGCTAAGTGTGATTATTTGAGATGAGATGCTTATGTTGTTTATCATTGATGAATTGAGTTATATTGCTATGTTGCTTATGCTGTTGAACTGAATTATATTGTTATAATTATACGAATTGTCCATCGGAGTGCGAGAGTTGGTCGAGTCGTTGAGTCATTGAGACATTTTTGAGCTTAAGCCGATTCACCTAGGGTGCGAGGATCCCCTAAAAGGCTACGGCTGGTGTTCGGTAGGGAATGGCTAGACGTTAGTTTTGTCGGGACGTTTTTGAGCTTGCGTCGATTCACCTAGGGTGCTAGAATCCCCTAAAAGGCTACGATTGGTATTCGATAGGGAATAGCTAGGCATCGTAATGCTAATGGAACCTGAGCTAAATGTCCTAAGGTGAGGAGAGAGCCCAAGGCTACGGCTGGTATTCAATGGATGGATCCGCGTTACTTCTGGTATGTGGCGTAAGTGTTGAGAGAATGAGTCTTGATTTGGGTCTTGAGTCGCGCTTGTGAATTGTATACACTGTTGTTTGCCTACTGCTTTATGCTTTGGTTTATTTTGATTATTTGAGAAGTTGACCCTTTCTCGTGGTGCCTTCAACCAATGGTGGCTACCCAGGCGATGGCGAGGGCGTAGGGAACCCGATAGCCGATGATGGTGAGGAGGACCTCTTCGAGGATCCGGGCGACGACTTTTATTTGTCGTGATTGACTATGTCTGTTATATGTTTTCTTGGTATGGTTATAGTATGTCTTTTGTGTACAGTGGTTGTGACCAGTTGGGCCGGGTGATGTTTTGTTATTACAAGGTAGACTGGTGGTTTCACTTTTGGAGCAGCCCCCTGCGTGGGTGTCTGCCGGGAGTACCCCTAGGGTATGATTGCTCTCTTGAGGGTCATCATACCATAGGTGTATTTCTTTGCACATTTTCCACTCTGTTATTTTGCACATACTGTGTATATGACTTATATATTTATGTAGGTATGTTTTATCAGTATTCGAGTCTTGTGTCCTAGTTGCACCATGTTTCGAAACGCTATATTTACTCTTAGAGTGCCTGTTGGAATTATTGATGTTAAAAAAAAAGTACCGCATTTTTCTAAAGGGCACAAGAGTACCGTTTTTAAAATGCGTCACATACTGGTTACTTTCGGTTTCGTAGCGGTCCGGAAACGGGTCGTTACACTAAACACGATAAAATTGTCTCCATAGAGGTAATGTCTCAAAATATTCAATGCAAACATTATGGCAGCTAACTCTAGGTCATGGGTGAGATAGTTTCTCTCATGAGTTTTCAACTGTCTAGAGGCATAGACTACTACTCTACCTTGTTTCATTAAAATACATCGCAACCCTTGATAGGATGCAACACTATACACATCAAACTCTCCAAAATGGTCATGTAAAACTAAAATAGGTGATGAAGTTAACCTAGTCTTCAAATCTTGGAAACACTTCTCATACTTATTCGACCACACGAAACAAATGTGTTTCTGACTCAATTAGACCATAGGCCAGGCTAGCATGGAAAATCCTTCAATGAATCTTCTGTAGTATCCAGCTAGTCCAAAGAAACTCATAATCTAACCCACGGTCTTCGGTCTTACCCAGTTGGTCACAACTTCTACCTTCAAAGGATCTACTGTTATTCATTTCTTGTTAATCGCATATTCAAGAATTTGTACTTTCTCCAGCCAAAACTCACACTTAGGTAACCTGGCAAACAATTGTCTATCCTTCAAGATCTGAAGAACAATCGTATGGTGTTCTTCATGTTCCCTCTTATTATAGGAATAGATAAAGATATCGTCGATGAACACGACCATGAACTTGTCTAATAATGGTCTAAAGATCCTACTCATATAATCCTTAAAACCACAAGAGCATTAGTTGCTTATATTCACACAAAACCTAGACGATCTATCCTTTTTCTTAACGAATAGTACTGGGGTTCCCCAAGACAGTTCTAATGAATTCCATCAGAAACATGTCATTTAACTGTTTCTTCAGTTCTACTAACTCAGCTGGGGATATTCTATGTGCTATATATATAGGTGTTGTTCTTGGGATGGGGTCTATAGTAAATTCTATCTCTTTCTAGTGGTAACCCTCGATCATCTTTGGGAAATACTTCTGAAAATTCTCGCACAATCAATACTAGGAGTATCCTTAACATTCATAGAAAATAACATCTCATATTCTTGAGAGTCACTACTGGGTTTAAAACTACTTTCATTGGAAGATACCATACTAACTGAGTCAGGAAAAGAAAGCATCTTATGAGCACAGTCCAGTAGCACATGGTTGGTAGTGAGCCAATCCATCCCTAAGATAATTTCTAGTTCTTGCAAGGGAAGACAGACAAGATCAACAAGAAAATTTGTATTCTCTATAATAATAGGACATTTCAATTAAACTAGAGTAGTAGTTAGAGAATCGCTAGTTGGAATAGAAACTACCAGTTTATAAGGCAAAGAAAAAATAGTAAGTTTCAAATGATTGACGCAATCATGTGAGATAAAAGAATGAGTAGCACACAGTCAAATAAAACAACTAAGAGCTTACCAGAGATGATACACATACCTTGTACCATCCCTGTGAATACATGTCTTGACAGGATTGTTTTGATGATTGACAAAAGGGAGTTATGCAAATAGTCGACTGTGCAAAAAGCGGAAAAGAATACCTAGATGCATATCAAGGATCGGAGGTTCTCAAGTCTTTGGGTTTTGAATATTTATTTATTTTTCTTAGGACTATTTGTAAGTAGTAGTAAAATGCCCTCAATTAAAATTAAATCACACACTCACAATGTTTTATCTAAAATTAATTTTATGTCATTTTTTTCTAAATTATTTCAGTCACAAAATATTTCGAAAAATGTTTTGAACAGTGTCCAAAAATACCCATCCTTTATCTTAGAAAAATATTTTATTTTTGGCACTTATTTTGAAAGACAAACAGAATGCTCATAATCGTTTATGACACAATAATCATTTATCTGTTTCTTTTTTCTTCTGTGTGTTTCAAAGAATCCATAATCGATTATAAACATTATAATAATCAATTATTTTAATCTGATGGCATAAATAAAGGATTATTACTTGGCCATAATCATATATGGTGTCTTAAATTTCAAAAATAAGACCGTTGCAAGATTTCACCTATAAAACAGACTTAGTGTAACACCTGAGGACGAGATCGACATCGTATTAGGACGACGTATCGAGACCTCGACCAAGACCTTGTGTCGAGATCGTTTGCCGAGATCATTTGCCGAGCTGAGGAGACCACGTGCACTAGCTGCGGAGTTGAGGAGGTCGCGTGTCGAGTTGATGAAGTCGCGTACCGAGCTGATGAGGACGCATGTCGAGCTGAGGAGACCGCGTTCACGAACTCGTGTTAGAACCTTGTGCGCTTGCGCGAGCACCCTTGTCGACATCGTGTCGAGATGACACCTCGTATTCTTTCGAACGTTATTCAGCGCTATTATTATATTGTTTGTAATAATTATATTGTCGGCTTGACCGTTCTCGTCGCGTGTTTAGACCGTTGACCGACAGAGTAGAGAGTAATAATGATGAGAGGAACGATTAAACGGATAGATGATTGATGGGATTGGCATCTTATAGCTGGAGTTACGATTATACCCCTTTCTCACCAGCTGTATACCACGACCGATTCCCTCACACTCATTCTTTCTCTTTTCTTCTTTCTTCTTCCTTCCTTTTGCTCTGAGTTTCGTTGTTTTCTTTAAGAATTTCCATCGACGAAACCGTGAGTTCCATCGAGATTCTGCACAAGCTTTCTTCATCAATTTTGTTCATCATCATCTTCTCGACATATCTCGTCTGCTCGATCACCGTTGAGGTATGAAGAACAGATCTTTCTTTTCCTCTGTGCTACTGTTTAGCGCTAATTCTTCTTCCATTTTTAACCAGTTTTATGCTTCCAAATCATGTCAAATTGATGGGTTTTCTTCTTCACAATATTACCTATCTTTCTAACCGATTAATTGGGCTTGTAAAACAAATTTCTTCCTCTGTTTTTCTGCAATCGGCAGTGCCCAGAAACCTCCATTTTTGGTTCGTTTCGATTTCTTGTTTTTCATTCGTTGCTTCTGGTTATTGTTGTTGTCGATCTATCTGTTGAAGCATCAGATAACTTTTTCATGAAATTTTGATCGAAATCCCTAACTTTGTGTTAGAGGAAAAATATATTTCAGTTCTTGAGTTTTATATTTTTCTGGGTTGTGGTTGAGTTTGGGAAGAGAGAGCTAGATGTATTAGAACCCATAGATCGATCTGAGTTATGTTTTTTTTAGGAAGTCTGATTCCCGAGATCGAGTGATTTCCGAATCAAGGTGTACGGGAAAGCGAATCCAAGGACGTGGAAGCAGCGGAATCCAGATCGAGATCGTTGTCGAGCTCGTTGAAGACAGCCATGTCGAGATCGAGTAAGAGAAGTCGTTGTCGAGCTCTTTGAAGACAACTGTGTCGAGGTCGTTGTCGAGCAGCATTAACTTGGAGTTCGGTAAGGGCGCTTCACATTAATACTTTCGTAGTATGCTAGCGTAAGGGCAACTCCTAGATATCTCTAAGACTTTATTTTTATTGTTATACTTATGTATGGACTCCTTAATTGGTGTCGAGATTGGAATGTTGTGATATGATTGAGTTTTTGCATATATTTGATATGTGATTGAATATATGTTGTGAATGGTGTATTGCTGTCGAAGTGCGTTTCTTCATGCAGAATGTTTTATTGCTTAATTGTCGAATTGCGTTTCTCCATGTTAAGCATGCTCTCATTATTTGATATGTGATCAAGTAAGTTGTGTTACTCTTTGACATGCGGCGAGCTAATCATCGAGTGAGAGAGCTAGGGAGTCGTATGACATTTTTGAGCCGGACCCAGATAACTGAGGGTGCTAGGTCCCCTTTTTGTTTATGGTGGATTGGCTAGGCGTCGCATTATCAGTTTGGGGTTGGACCTGCTGATTAATGCATGGTATCGGTTTGGGTTTGGACCTGCCGTTTACCTATTACGTCAGTTTGGGGATGGACCTGCTGATGATATTCCGGAATAAGAATTGTGTCGAGTCTAGAGTGAGATGGTCGAGTCACGTGTGATGATTGAGATATATTATTGTGTTGTTTATTTCTTTATGTCGAGCTTATCTTGAATTGTCGAGAAGTTGACCCTTTCCCGTGGTGCCTTCAATCCATGACGGTTACCCAGACGATGTCGAGGGCGCAGGTAACTCGGCAGGAGGCGGTGCCGAGGGGGGGCTCGGCGAGGACCCGAGTGGCGACCTCTATCGTGATTGTTGTTTGTTGGATGTTTGTTTTTACGAAGACTGCCGTTTTCTTTTATGTTCGAGGTCGTGACCAGTTTGGGCAGTGTGTTTTATTGTTTCAGGGTAGACTGGTGGTCTTACTTTTGGAGCAGCCCCCTGCGTGGGAGTCTGCCGGAAGTACCCCCAGGGTATGATTGCTCTTTTGAAGTCGTCGTACCTTAGGTGTATTTTCTTTGCACATTTGCTACTCTGTATTTGTATACATTATTATTCGAGTGATATATATATATGTGTATGTTATGCAAGTATGTTTATTTAGAATTCAAGTCTTGTGTCTTAGTTGCACCATGTTTCGAAAAGCTGTAATTACTCTGATGTGCACGAGTCGGTTTTATAAAAAAAATATATCGTATTTTTAAAAGGCACAAGAGTTTTGTTTTTAAAACACATCTCATATAGTTTTATGTTGAGCTCGGTGTGTTGAGCTCGGTAACTCGAGCTCGGTATATTGAGCTCGGTAGCGGTCTAGAAGCAGTCGTTACATTGTTGGTATCGAGCGATTCGATTCGACCGAGCCGTGCATAGGAATTTGACCGGTCACCGTGGTCGGGTTATGTGTTGGGTACCTAGTTGTATTATGTTGATTCTTTGTTTGATTAAGTGAAGCACTTATTGCTTGAGAAATTGTTTGAACTGTTTCTTGATTGAAGCGGTGTGTTTTAACACATCCTTGTTGTGAGATTCTGACAGTGGTTTTGAACTTTGTGGAATCTAATGCCACCTCGTAGGAATACGACATCCGCAATCGAGAACGTCGACATGGAACGAGCTATTCAAGCTATGACCGAGATGGCGGCAGCCATGGCTCAACAATCACCGCTGCGAACTCAACGAGGCTAACGCGATGGCTCAACAGACGGCGGCGTTAACTCGCCAGAACTTGCAAAGAACACAGAACGAGCGAAATCTTTGGCGAGAGGATTGGCGGACTTGAGGAAGCATGATCCAATCAAGTTCTACGGTGAGCCAAATCCGGATAAAGGCGATCTTTGGATGCAAGAGATCGAGAAGATCTTTCGAGGCACTTCATTGCGGACAACGTGAAGGTCGACTATGCCACCTACTTACCTGTTAGGAGACGCGAGTATTGGTGGAGAGGAGTGAAGCAAATATTTATAGCGAGCGTCGCGAGATGACACGGGAGCTTTTTCGTGAAAGGTTTTTGGACAAGTACTTCCCGGATCTTGCACGAGCCGAGAAGGAGCGGGAATTTCTTCAATCTGCAGCAAGGCAACTCGACAAAGGTCCGAGTATGCGCCAAGTTCGAGTCGTTGGCGAGGTATTTCAGTCCATTTCGTGATCGAGTTGACCAGAGATGGTTAAGTGAGATATTCCAACTGGATTGAGATTCGACATTCAAGTCGATGAGTGTCGTTGAGGATCCGAAACCTCCAAGAGCCGATTGATCGATGTGTCGAGGTAGAAGGAGTGAGGAGCCACAAGAAGAAGACTCGTGGGCGGACGGTGAGACCCAGTGCAGGCGGATATTTGCACGTAGCGGAAACAACCGCAGAAGAAGCCGTGCGACCGACCTCGGGGAACGACAACGAGGGGACAATATCGTCCGATGACCCAGTACCGAGAAGCGGAGGACGGACTAGTGTCGAGGTGACTTGTTTCCGCTGTGGAAAGCGGGACATTACGCCAATAATCGTACTCGAAGGAGGGTGTGCTACAACCGCAAGAAGCCAGGGCATTTTGCCAAGGATTGTCCTACACCTAAAGTGAACCGACTATGCTTGCAAAGGCCAAAGGAAAGCGTCAAGTGGCTAAAGGCGAGTTTTACGCATGAGTGGCGAGGAAGTGAGCAGTGAAGATCTTATCCAAGGTGAATGTGAGATCGAGGGTAACTCCTTATCTGTTCTTTTTGATTCGGGTGCAACCCATTCCTTTATTTCTTCTGATTGTGTGAACCATTTGAACTTGACTGTGGCTGCTTTACCGTTTAAATTAGTAGTTACAACCCCAAATGCTAAAACCTTAGTCACAAACACCGCATGTCTTAATTGTGTAGTGATTATTGAGTAGAAAGTTTGTGGTCAATTTGGTTTGTTTGCCTCTTAAGGGCTTAGATGTTATCCTCGGGATGGATTGGTTGTCATACCACCATGTCCTTTGGACTGTGCCCGTGAAAGCTGTAATTTTTCCAGACCTTGGAGTCTCCAATTATCTTTCGCCGAACGTATTGGAGTTTCTTTGAAAGAAGGAACTAGGGAATACATATATCGGCTAGTTCGGAAGTTTTCCAGCGATCGGCGTGAAGAATGTACCCGGTGGTGTGTGACTTTGAGGGCGTTTTTCCCGAAGGCGTGCCAGGGTTACCACCGGTCGAGAGGTCGAGTTCTCCATCGACCGATTCCAGGAACAGACCGATTTCTAAAGCACCATACGAGGATGTCTCTGCCGAGATGAAAGAAGCGAAGTCCCAGATCGAACACTTGGAGTCGAAGCAATTCATACGACCGAGCGTGTCACCGTGGGGAGCTCGGTGTTGTTGGTTAAGAAGAAGGATGGACGATCAAGACTGTGCGTAGATTATCGCGAGCTCAACAAGGTTACCGTGAAGAACCGTTATCCGTTACCACGTATTGACGACTTGATGGATCAACTTCGTGGAGCGGTGATCTTTTCCAAGATAGACTTGAAGTCGGGCTACCATCAGATTCGCGTGAAGGAGGAAGATGTCGCCAAAACAGCTTTCAGGACTAGATACGGTCACTACGAGTACTTGGTGATGCCGTTTGGAGTGACGAATGCGCCAGCTGTGTTTATGGACTACATGAACAGGATTTTCCATTCGTTTTTGGATCAATTCGTTGTAGTGTTCATCGACGACATATTGATTTACTCGAGGAACCGAGAAGAACACGCAGAACACCTATGTCGAGTACTACAGATATTACGAGATAAGCAACTCTATGCCAACCTGTCGAAGTGTGAATTTTGGCTTGAAGAGGTGAATTTTCTTGGTCACGTGATTTCCAAAGAAGGGATAGCTGTGGATCCAACTAAGATTGAAGTGCTAGCGTGGGAACAATGAAGACGGATTCTGAGATCGGGAGTTTTGTCGGCTTAGCGCTATTACCGAAGATTCATTGAAGGTTTCTCGAAGATTGTCGCGCCTCTTTACACGATCGACGAGGAAGGATCAACCTTTGCTTGGACCGAGGAGTGAAGCCGATTTTCAACGATCGAATGAGCTTTTGACGGCAGCGCTGTGCTGATTTTACCTCAACCCGAAGAGCCTTTCGAGGTGTATTGTGATCGTCGCACCAGGGATTGGGATGCGTCTTTGATGCAACATCGGAAGGTGGTCGCGTATGCTTCAAGACAATTAAGATTCACGAGAGGAACTACCCTACTCACGACTTGGAGCCGGGCAGATAGTTTTTGGCTGAAGATATGGAGACACTACCTTTATGGGAGCACTTCTTTGCTTTCAGCGATCACAAGAGCTTGAAGTACTGTTCGACCGTAAAGAACTCAACATGCGTCGGCGTAGATGGACGTAATTTCTCAAGGACTACGACTTTACGTTGGAATACCATCCCGTAAGGCTAACGTAGTAGCGCATGCGTTGAGTAGAAAGAGCGTTTTAACCTCGGTAATGATGATCAAGGAGTTGGAGATGCTCGAGAAGTTCCGAGATTTGAAGTTGAGTGTCAGTTTCACCGGAAGCCGAGATTTGGTATGCTTACTATTTCTAACAGATTGTTGGGCGAGATCCGAGACCAGCAAGTTCATGACGAGCTTCGCAAGAGAAGATTCAGTTGATAAGCGCAAGGGAATGCGGCCAATTTCAGGTCGGAGCGGGCGACATCTTGAGGTGCAATGGCCGAGTGTGCGTACCTAACGTTTCCGAGCCGAGAAAGTTGATTCTCGACGAGCGCATAAGAGCAACTTTAGTATTCATCCCGAGTTACGAAGATGTATCAAGACTTGAAGAAGCATTTTTGGTGGTCCTGAATGAAGAAGCAAGTGGCCGAAGTCGTAGCTTCGTGTTTGGCGTGTCGAAGCGAAGGTGGAGCACCAACGACCTGCAGGAATGCTACAATCGCTTGACGTACCAGTATGGAAATGGGACAGTATTTCCATGGATTTCGTTGTAGGTTTACCGAAGACGCAGAAGAAGAATGATTCGATTTGGGTGATCGTCGACCGATTGACCAAATCTGCTCATTTCTTGCCAGTGAGGTCGACATACAACGTGGAAAAGCTGACCGAGATCTACATCGCGGAGATAGTACGACTTCATGGAATACCCTCTTCGATCGTGTCGGACCGAGATCCGAAGTTCACGTCTCATTTTTGGAGGGAATTACAAGGAGCGATGGGAACCGAGCTCAGGCTTAGCTCGACATATCATCCTCGCACGACGGTCGACCGAGAGAACGATCCAATCGCTTGAAGATTTGTTGCGAGCTTGTGCGTTAGATCACCGAGGAAGTTGGGACGACGTCTTACCATTGGTGGAGTTCACCTACAATAACGGTTTCCATGCGAGTATTGGAATGGCACCTTTGAAGCGGCTGTATGGACGGAAATGTCGACGCCTCTTTGTTGGTACCAGGACGGCGAGCGAACCGTCAGAGGACCAGATATGATCCAAACAGACTACCGAGAAGATCCGTTTGATCGAGAGATCGGATGCGAACATCTCAAAGTCGACGTAAGAGTTATGCGGACCAACGACGTCAACCACTCGAGTTCGAGGAAGGAGAACATGTATTTCTTAGAGTCACCCCCACCATCGGAGTTGGTCGAGCGATCAAATCCAAGAAACTTACCCTAAATTCATTGGACCTTACCGCATTCTTCGTCGTATTGGTCGGTGGCATATCGATTGCCTTACCCCCATTCTTGTCGAACATCCACGACGCCTTTCACGCCTCACAATTGCGGAAGTATGTTTCCGACCCTCTCATGTCATCGAACCGGATGTGATTCAACCAAGGGCGACCTATCTTTGAAGCATTACCCGGCAAGGATCGTTGATCGGAAAGTCAAACGATTCTGAACAAAGAGATTCAACTTGTCAAAGTTGTGTGGGATCAGAAGACGGGAGATGCGACTTGGGAGCTGGAGGAGAAGATGAAGACTCAGTACCCTGAACTTTTCTGAGGTAAGAATCTTATTTGAAATTTCGAGGACGAAATTTTTTTAGAGGGAGAGATTGTAACACTAGAGGACGAGATCGACATCGTATTAGGACGACGTATCGAGACCTCGACCAAGACCTTGTGTCGAGATCGTTTGCCGAGATCATTTGCCGAGCTGAGGAGACCACGTGCACTAGCTGCGGAGTTGAGGAGGTCGCGTGTCGAGTTGATGAAGTCGCGTACCGAGCTGATGAGGACGCATGTCGAGCTGAGGAGACCGCGTTCACGAACTCGTGTTAGAACCTTGTGCGCTTGCGCGAGCACCCTTGTCGACATCGTGTCGAGATGACACCTCGTATTCTTTCAGCGTTATTGACGCTATTATTATATTGTTTGTAATAATTATATTGTCGGCTTGCCGCTCGTCGGCGTGTTTAGACCGCGGATTGGCCAAGCGAGTAGAGAGTAATAATGATGAGAGGAACGATTAAACGGATAGATGATTGATGGGATTGGCATCTTATAGTTGGAGTTACGATTATACCCCTTTCTCACCAGCTGTATACCACGACCGATTCCCTCACACTCATTCTTTCTCTTTTCTTCTTTCTTCTTCCTTCCTTTTGCTCTGAGTTTCGTTGTTTTCTTTAAGAATTTCCATCGACGAAACCGTGAGTTCCATCGAGATTCTGCACAAGCTTTCTTCATCAATTTTGTTCATCATCATCTTCTCGACATATCTCGCCTGCTCGATCACCATTGAGGTATGAAGAACAGATTTTTCTTTTTCTCTGTACTCTTTGTTTAGCGCTAATTCTTCTTCCATTTTTAACCGCTTTATGCTTCCAAATCATGTCAAATTGATGGGTTTTCTTCTTCACAATATTACCTATCTTTCTAACCGATTAATTGGGCTTGTAAAACAAATTTCTTCCTCTGTTTTTACTGCAATCGGCGGTGCCGAAACCTCCATTTTTGGTTCGTTTCGATTTCTTGTTTTTCATTCGTTGCTTCGGTTATTGTTGTTGTCGATCTATCTGTTGAAGCATCGGATAACTTTTTCATGAAATTTTGATCGAAATCCCTAACTTTGTGTTAGAGGAAAAATATATTTCAGTTCTTGAGTTTTATATTTTTAAGGTTGTGGTTGAGTTTGGGAAGAGAGAGCTAGATGTATTAGAACCCATAGATCGATCTGAGTTATGTTTTTTTAGGAAGTCCGATTCTGAGATCGGTGATTTCAATCAAGGTGTACGGAAAGCGAATCCAAGGGCGTGGAAGCGGCGGAATCCGGATCGAAGCTATGCGTGTCGAGGTCGATCGAGAAGCGTGCGTGTCGAGGTCGATTGAGGGCGATGCGTGTCGAAGTCGTTGTCGAGCTCGTTGAAGACAGTAGTGTCGAGATCGAGTAAGAGAAGTCGTTGTCGAGCTCTTTGAAGACACCGTGTCGAGGTCGTTGTCGGCGGCATTAACTTGGAGTTCGGTAAGGGCGCTTCACATTAATACTTTCGTAGTATGCTAGCGTAAGGGCAACTCCTAGATATCTCTAAGACTTTATTTTTATTGTTATACTTATGTATGGACTCCTTAATTGGTGTCGAGATTGGAATGTTGTGATATGATTGAGTTTTTGCATATATTTGATATGTGATTGAATATATGTTGTGAATGGTGTATTGCTGTCGAAGTGCGTTTCTTCATGCAGAATGTTTTATTGCTTAATTATCGAATTGCGTTTCTCCATGTTAAGCATGCTCTCATTATTTGATATGTGATCAAGTAAGTTGTGTTACTCTTTGACATGCGGCGAGCTGATCATCGAGTGAGAGAGCTAGGGAGTCGTATGACGTTTTTGAGCCGGACCCAGATAACTGAGGGTGCTAGGTCCCCTTTTTGTTTATGGTGGATTGGCTAGGCGTCGCATTATCAGTTTGGGGTTGGACCTGCTGATTAATGCATGGTATCGGTTTGGGGTTGGACCTGCCGTTTACCTATTACGTCAGTTTGGGGATGGACCTGCTGACGATATTCCGGAATAAGAGTTGTGTCGAGTCTAGAGTGAGATGGTCGAGTCACGTGTGATGATTGAGATATATTATTGTGTTGCTTATTTCTTTATGTCGAGCTTATCTTGAATTGTCGAGAAGTTGACCCTTTCCCGTGGTGCCTTCAATCCATGACGGTTACCCAGGCGATGTCGAGGGCGCAGGTAACTCGACAGTAGATGATGCCGAGGAGGAGCTCGACGAGGACCCGAGTGACGACCTCTATCTATCGTGATTGTTGTTTGTTGGATGTTTGTTTTTCTGAAGACTGTACTTCGTTTTTCTTTTATGTTCGAGGTCGTGACCAGTTTGGGCAGTGTGTTTTATTGTTTCAGGGTAGACTGGTGGTCTTACTTTTGGAGCAGCCCCCTGCGTGGGAGTCTGCCGGAAGTACCCCCAGGGTATGATTGCTCTTTTGAAGTCGTCGTACCTTAGGTGTATTTTCTTTGCACATTTGCTACTCTGTATTTTGTATACATTATTATTCCGAGTGATATATATATATGTGTATGTTATGCATGTATGTTTTATTAGAATTTAAGTCTTGTGTCTTAGTTGCACCATGTTTCGAAAAGCTGTAATTACTCTGATGTGCACGAGTTGGTTTTATAAAAAAAAATATATCGTACTTTTAAAAGGCACAAGAGTTTTGTTTTTAAAACACATCTCATATAGGTTTATGTTGAGCTTGGTGTGTTGAGCTCGGTAACTCGAGCTCGGTATATTGAGCTCGGTAGCGGTCCGGAAACGGGTCGTTACACTTAGCAATGTCAGTCTACGGATGATTCTTTTTGTAATGCTGCAACAGTTCTTTACCTGTACTTAAAATCTTTGCTGAAAATTTTGTTTTATCACACTCTCTTATTTTTCACCAGCTTTTAATTTTATTTGAGAGTTTTTTATACTACATAGTTTAACTGTATTTTTTCTTAGTTTCAAGTTGTATAAATTTGCACTTTTGAGTGTATCTTCATCTTACTATTTTATTTGTAAAAATTATTTTTGGGTAAGAATCCCAAGTGGTTCATAGAGAGATAATATCTCTTGAACTAGTTGCTCTGGTTTAGAGCAGTAAAGGTGTGGTTCGTAGAGAGGTGATATCTCTTGAACTAGGTATTCTGGTTTAGAGTTGTAAAGATTTCTAGCTGAGCCTGATTTAAAAGCTAGTGGTTTAGTGGAAATCCCATAGTGCTTTGCTTTGGGGACAGGACGTAGGCCACAGGGATGTTTGGTTGCCGAACCTATATAAATTGATGCGTGCTCTTCTTTGCTCTCTATCTCTTTATTGTTCAAGCAATTTCTTGTTCAGTTCTTTATTTTATTGCTTTTACCATCAGTCATTTACTTTTTAGTTATTTAATTTCTGCCATTTATTTTATTGCAAGTTAATTTTTGCAACTTATATTTCAAGTCATTTATTTTTCCGCAGTTAAATTCTTGCAAGTTATATTCCAGCAATTTATTTGTAAAAAATTTTAAAAGCACCGGTCACACACAATTCACCCCCTCTTGTGTTTGGAGTCACTTGGCAACTACCCTAGAATATAGGACAAGTAAAAGAATTAGGAGGCTATATACGAGAGTGTAACATCCCAAATTTTATGAAAATTATTTTATAGTTTCCGACTACTTGAAAATAAATCATGGAGATTGATCACCTCAATGGTTTGTTAAAAGTACGAAGAACAACAAAGATTTATTGTAAACAACTTAATATTTTAGTAATTAATTCAGATTAACAGACAGTGTAGACGTATACTGTTTTTAATATGAATTAAGCTTGAAAAAATGTGTGAAAATTGTTGTTTGATTAAAGGAAAATATTTTATTGAAGGAGAAATAATTTTTAGGACTTAATAGATATTTATAAGTCACAGTTTGGATTTTTAAAGTTTAGTTAATTATCAAATTGTCTGTTTTATATCATATTTAATATGACTTTTATTTTTATGATTTTTATATTGATGATTTTATTGTTTGAATAATATCTAGATGACAAGAGAAATTGAAATTAGTGATCCTCACTAATATTACAATTTTTATTACGCTGCGAGAATTTTGTTGAATTCTGTTGTAACTAGGCTATTGGATGAGTTTCTAACTGAAACATGCCCAAACGTAATCCAAATTTTATAAAATTTTAGACCTTAGTATTTTCCAATAATTAGGATTTATTGGAAATTTTTCTGGAATTTTTGGGCATCAGAAAAAAATTATTGTATTGTCTACGCCCCGAACTGCATTACGGTAGCGTTTTAGCTCGTAAATCGAGAAAATGACATTCGTAGAAATACTTCTAATATTTTTGGGGACATTTTGGTTGATTAATAATTTTTGAGTATAGAATAATTTATTAGATTTATTTTTGGAGTTTTTGGTACAAAAACCCTAATAGACGTGGAACTCCGCGCACCTGGTTGATCGATAACTCGCCGAAGCGAAACCCTTTGATCTTTTTAGGGGGATGTCGACCAAAATGGACCAATGGGAGGCCAGCCATGTGCTGGTAGCCTACAATTTGGAAATGGAGCCTTTTGATTGGCTTAGGTGTAATTGGTAGTTAGTTTACTTAGTTAGTTTGTAACTAAATGGTTAAGATCCAACTAAATGAACAATTTTTATCTCATCCTTGTCCCTTGAGATCTCTATAAATAGGAGATCAGCCCCTTCATAATTTTTCCATTTATGCTTGGTGGAGAAGATTCTAGAGAGAGAAAGTGTGAGGAATCTTGAAAAACTTAGTGTTTTTGAGTGCAATCTTCCTTCCTTTGTTCTTGATTCTTGATCAATCATCCTTAGACTTCTTGGTAAGCCTCTTAAACCACGTTATTTTCCTCTTGGCTGCCATGGAAGAGTTCTTCAAGGTTTTAGTGTTGTTTTGTTTAGAAATTGTTAGATCTTGATGTATTAGCTTGATTAATCTTTAGATCCATCTTTTTCCTCCATGATTAAGCATGTTTAGTGTTTTTAAAATTTGAAAACTTCAACTCTTGGTTCTGGTCGAATTTATAAGGCTGTTGGGGGCTTGATGTTGGCTTGATTTTGTTGATTTAGATTTAGTTCTTGGAGGGTTTTGAGTAGTATGTCTGAAAACTAGTCATATAAGCATGTTTTACAAAGTTTTGGAAAAATAAATTTGGTTGTTTAGGGGGCTAGAAACCGTGGCCTCTAATATGGTTTTGGGGGATGTTTTAACTTGATTTTAAAGTATGTTAGATGTTATGGAAGTTGGTTTAAGGTTTAAGGATTTAAGTGTGGTGAAATGATATGTTTTGGAAATGAAAAGTTGAAAATTTTGAGTTTGTTTTAGGGCACCAAAACCGTGGCCCTTACGTTATTCTTAAACATTCTTTTAAGTTGTTTTATGTCTCTAAAATATTGTAGGGTTAGGAATTTGGTTTGGCAAAACATTTCAAAGAAGTTTGATTTTGGGAAAAGATTTGGTTTATGTTTCAATAATTGTTTTGAACTTTTAATGAAATTGTTTCTAAAATTTGGTGACATGTTTTAGTGTTTTAAAAAGTGGTTCAAAGTTGGGAAAACACTATTCAAAGTGGTAAAACACTATTCCAATTGGTAAAATTTTGGGTTAGGTATTTTTCTAAGTGTGTAATGTTTGAAAAAGTTTCAAAACTTGCATAACTTTGACTTGATTCATGACATATGACTAGGTGTGATTCAAATGGGATTAAGTGAGTAATTCTTAGGCCTTTAGGGACCCAAACTGTGGCTGTCCTAGGGTGTTAAGACTTGTATTTTTGGGTTCTAATTGTATTAAGTTTGTGTTATTAAGGTTCGTGCTTAAAGTTCGCGCGAGGTTCAACTTGACGACAGTTTGGAATTGCCTTGTTTGGATTGTTAAAGCGCCCAAGGTAAGGAAAATTCTTACATAATGAGTTTGGGCTTTTCGCCTTGTTTGTTGAGTGGTTTGATTGATTGTTAATTGTGTGGTAGTATTTGTAGTATTACTATGTGTTATAGAGATATTGTAGCATGTTTTTGGCCCCGTGTGGCAACAATGATTTGGATTTTATGTCTTAAATCAATTATGAATGTTTTGATTTGAACTTGGAATTGATTAAAGTATGCATAAATAAGGTCAATGATGATGGATTAATTAACAATGCGACGATCTACTGTTATTGGTTTGATGATTTACAAACGGTAAATCCGATGCGATTTCATAAGCCAAGAAAAGGTTTCATAAAAGAAATATTGAGGGGAATTTTGACTTAAAAGTAAGCGTGAGGATTTTAGTAAAACTAGCCAAAGCTTGCAAAGAATTTTTCAATGGAACCATAGTAGAAAAAGAACTTGAGTAAAATTTGCAAAAATGGTTGAGTTGAATGATGCGTCTGGGAAAATTCTGGCTAGGAAAGACTTGGTAATTAAGAGTGTTCGCACCACCTCTCTTTCCTGGGAATTCCCCTAATGCCTTATTTAGCACAACTAGGGTTCCAACGACCTAAGCTCAAAAGCTATTTCTGGCACAATATCACTTAGATGTGACACCAAAACTGAGATTTAAAAATTCACTAAGAAAGTGAGTACTCGTCGATCCGCATTGATTAAAATAAATTATGTCTCAGACGCTCCTTAATGATAAGTGGGTTGTATAAAAAAAAATTGTTTGGATGCATACTGACCATTGAGCATCGACACTCGTAGCGTTTGATTGTCTTAAGGACTTCAAAAGGGCGGGTTGTCACTTCTTGCCAGCTACCCAAGGTACCCATTGGACCAGAGGTAGTAGTTGGCAACACGGCCTAATGTGTGGCTATACCCTTGGTAGGGGAATTTGTTCGGACCTGGAAAAGGCTTTCCTTGTTCCAATTGCTGTCCTTGTTTAAGGCTGCAAGTGTATACACAAACTTGTTCATGATGCATTGGCATGCATGGCTAACCACATTTATGATATGTGATAAATTGTTTGATGAATCTGACATTATGATGACTAGATCATTGATCTACTGATAGAACTGTTTGCTCACATGCAATTGTTTAATATTGCGGTGACTTGATTGTTGATCTGTTTGGTTGATTTGTCTGTTCACATGCAAATGCTTGATATACCATGATGATGTGTGCGGTTTATTAAGTATGTATACATATATAAAGGCGTGTTGTTGTATTATATATATATATATCTTGTTTGCATGCGACATAGCTTATGATAAACTCGTGGACAAAGAATTTACCCTTGCACTGTTATTGGATTGGACATTCTTATGGATGTTACCAGATGGAGTGTCACATTGCTGCTGCAATGTGACGCTCCATCTGGTAACATCCATAAGAGGAAGGGCTAAAAGAATTAAGGAGCAACTCAAAGTACAAGTGGCTTATCTTATTGATAAGAGTATTTGTGCTAAAGATGTTTCTTATGGTGTTAACCTCTTAGTGATAAATATAATATAGTTCTTTTATTTGATTTGAGTTGTAACAATCAAAACTATTTTAGTAGTTAATTGTTTGGACCATGGGCTTGTATTTTGGGCCATGTGTTTTTGTTTTGTTTGGCCTTACATGGCCTAGTAGGAGATGTTGCCTATATAAGGCCAAGTAGTATGACACTTGCAAGACCCTAACTTTGAATGAAATTTACATTTTGGTGAGATTAGAGAAAGCTTCTCTTTGTGTTCTTCATTGAACCAACTTGGATCTCATCAAGGACTTCCTTACTCTTGTGGCGATTCCTCACTATGATCTTATCATTCTCCAAAGGAATGTGGTGATCTTCCTCTCCATCTCTTGTCTAAATCCATTGTATGTTTTTATTTATTTTTTCCATTTTGTTCTTCTTTGGATATTCTCCTCTTGATTCTTGAAATTACACTTGGAAAAGATCCTTTAATTTCTATGGAATCCCTTGGACTCTTATCAAGTGGTATCAGTGAGCCTTCCCAAGTGTAGTTGTTTTGAATCAAAATCTGAAAAAAAAATAAAAAATATGCAGTACGTGTTTTTGGATAGTTCTTGTTGGTATCATTGATTCATGATTGTTCTTGTTGGTTCATGAATAGTACGTGTTTCTGGATATATTTCGCATCAAATTCGTGTTGTTTTGAGTCAGCATAGCGAATCTGCAATTTTCTGGTTTTTACCTAAAACACCATTGTTGAAGCTTCAAGCTTGAGTTCATGCTTATCTTAATGATTTTGTGTAATCCTTGTGTTGTTGTTGATTACAAGTGATTTCTTGTGTGTTTTAATGTCCATTTCATCATTTATATTCTGATTTTGAGTGGAGATTCGAATTTTTATTTCTTTGGAAAAAAAATCTAGAAAAAGTCATCACGTTCTTCACTCATCTTCTTCCCAAAGACTGTTTTGATCCAAAACTTTTGTGGCAAAATTTTTTTGATGTTATTTCTTCAATACATACTCAAATTTGGATTTTCAAAAGCCTAAATTGATTATAAAAAAGAGAGGAATTCAATTCTGCAGAGAAACAGTGAAAAAAAAAGTGATTCTGCACAAAGAAAAGTACTTATAGAAAAAAAGCATTTTGCACAAAAAAAAAAGAAACAAAAAAAAATTCCAAAATTATTGAGTATGATACATCAATCATTTTGCATCATTGTTAATCTATTTGGTTGTGCTTTCTTTTTTTTTTTTTAGCTTTTCTTGCTTGTCTCTTAAATTCATTGGTTTTGTCTTAGAGTCTCTCTTGTCTTTAATTGGCCTCTTGAATGATAACTTTCATATGTGTGTTTTGTCACATTTGCATGGAGGTTTACCACAAGCTTGATTGAGCCTTGTTTGATTCTTTTAAGAACTTGAAGAGTGGCATTAGGGAGTGGAAAAAGACAAGTGTGAACATTAGAGAAAAAGCCTAAAATTGTGTGAAACACGAGTGACACTTTCTTTGAGTGAAACACTTAGCGAGTGATATGGGTGACTCTCCATCTACTTCCCCAAGGATGGCTTCCCTTATTGGCCATATGACTAGAATGTTGGAGGCTCAAACCAATATATTCAATGCTCAAGTCAATGGATTGAGGGAGGAATTTTTGCATCAAAGGGATGATCGGTCCACACATGGGAGGCATTCTAATGTTGGTGAGTATGATGATGAATCCGAAAGGGATGAGAGGCATGAAACTCATAGGCATAGGAGAAGGCATAGGGGACATAGAAGGCACCATAGGGATCATAGTGGTGATGGAAGAAGGCATAGAAGGTATGATGGTAAGCATGAAAGTAAAATTAAATTTCCTTCATTTCATGGGAAAAGTGATCCGGATGCTTATTTAGATTGGGAACTTAAGATGGATCAATTATTTGAGGCTCATGATATTCAAGAAGATAGGAGGGTGAAATTAGCTTCTTTAGAGTTTAAAGATTACGCTTTACTTTGGTGGGACCAAAATGTAAAGGATAGGAGAAGGTGTGGTGCTAGAGAAATGGATGATTGGGAAGATTTGAAAAGCATTTTGAGAAAAAGATATGTTCCCTCTCATTACCATAGGGAATTATAACAAAAGCTCCAAAAGTTAAAGCAAGGGTCTAAAAGTGTTGAAGATTATTACAAAGACTTTGAAACTTTGAGGATTAGATCCAATACAAGGGAGGATGAAGAAGCTACAATAGCTAGGTTCCTCAATGGCGTAAGCTATGAAATAAGGGATATGGTGGAACTACAACATTTTGTAGATATTGAGGAGCTTGTCCATCAAGCTTCTAAAGTGGAGCAACAAATTAAAAGAAAAGGCAACTACAAGAAATATTCCTCAAGCAAGGATAAGGCTGTTTCACATTGGAAGGACAAGCACAAGAGGGAGGGCTCAAAGTCTCCCAAGGTCGCCACTTCAAAGGAGGGAGGTAAGTCTTCTAACCCTTCTAAATCTACTTTTTCCGGTTCTTCATCTATAAAATGCTTTAAATGCTTGGGAAGAGGTCACATAGCATCAAATTGCCCAAATAAAAAAACCATGATTGCAAGAGGCAAAGATGTTTATGAAACTGCTTCCTCATCATATTCTTCCCCTTCACAATCCTCTTCAAATTCTTCTTTAAGTGAGCAAGAGAGTGATTGTGAATTGGCTCCCCTTAAAGGAGATCTTCTCATGGTAAGAAGACTCCTAGGAGTCAAAGTAAAGGAGCATGATGATTCTCAAAGAGAAAATATTTTCCATAAAAGATGTTTAATTAAGGGAAATATTTGCTCTTTGATCATTGATGGAGGTAGTTGTACAAATGTGGCTAGCTCTAGATTAGTCAATAAACTTGATATTAAAACGACTCTCCATCCTAAGCCATACAAATTGCAATGGCTTAATGAAAAAGAAGAGCTCTTGGTTGACAAACAAGTCTTGCTTTCTTTTAGCATAGGTAAATATCATGATGAAATTTTATGTGATGTTGTGCCCATGGAGGCGGGCCACCTATTGTTGGGTAGGCCATGGCAATTTGATCGTATGGTCATACATGATGGTAGAACCAATACCTTCACTTTTATGCATAAAAAGCATAAAGTGACTCTTTTGCCTCTTAGTCCCAAAGAAGTTTGTCATGATCAACTTGCTTTGAAAGAAAAAAGGGATCAAGATAAAAAGGAGGAAAAGGGGAAACCTATCTTGAATGTCCGTAAATCAAGTAAAAAGGGTTCAATTCCTATGTTTGAAAGTTTGTTCATCAGAGAGCATGCGGTTAGGAAGGCATTGTTGGCTAGACAACCTATGTATTTTCTTTATTACAATGATTTGTGTTTGTCTACTTCACATGATGCTTTGCCTAGTTCTTTGGATTGTCTTTTGAATGAGTTTAAAGATGTGTTCCCTACAGATTTACCTTATGGCTTACCAATTTTAAGAGGCATTGAATATCAAATTGATCTAATGCCTAGTGCCTCTTTACCTAATAGGCCGCCATATAGGACTAATCCGGAACAAACTAAAGAGATTGAAAAACAAGCCAAAAGCTCTTGTCAAATGGTTGGGTTAGAGAGAGTCTAAGCCCTTGTGCCATGCCGGTTATCTTAGTACCAAAGAAAGATGGTACTTGGCGCATGTGCACCGATTGCCGTGCCATTAATAACATCACAATTAAATATAGGCACCCAATACCTAGGCTTGATGATATGTTGGATGAGTTGCATAGGGCTAGTGTCTTCTCTAAAATTGATTTAAAGAGTGGCTATAATCAAATAAGAATTAGAGAGGGAGATGAGTGGAAAACCGCTTTTAAGACTAAATGTGGTCTTTATGAGTGGTTAGTCATGCCTTTTGGTTTGACCAATGCCCCTAGCACTTTCATGCGTTTAATGAATCATGTCTTGAGATGCTTTATTGGAAAATTTGTTGTGGTGTATTTTGATGACATCCTCATTTATAGTTTGAATATGCATGATCACATTGAGCATTTGAGGAGTGTCTTGGATGTTTTACTAGTGAAAAGTTGTATGGAAACTTGGAAAAATGCACTTTTTGTCAAAGTGAGGTTGTGTTTTTGGGCTTTGTAGTGAGTGCACAAGGTGTTAAGGTGGATGAGGAAAAGATTAAGGCCATCAAAGATTGGCCTACACCTAAGTGCATGAGTGAGGTAAGGAGCTTTCATGGTCTAGCTAGTTTTTATAGGCGCTTTGTTCCTAATTTTAGCACTTTGGCCGCTCCATTAAATGAAATTGTTAAAAAAGATGTTGCATTTCATTAGGGAAAAGAGCAAGAAGAGGCCTTCAATGCTCTTAAATATAAATTGATGAATGCACCCATTTTGGCTTTGCCAAATTTTGCCAAAACATTTGAGATTGAGTGTGATGCATCCAATGTTGGTATAGGGGCTGTCCTATTGCAAGAAGGCCACCCTATTGCCTATTTTAGTGAAAAATTGAGTGGAGCTAGTTTAAACTACTCTACTTATGACAAAGAGTTGTATGCCTTGGTTAGGGCATTACACACTTGGCAACACTATTTGCTCCCTAAAGAATTTGTGATCCATAGTGATCATGAATCTTTGAATTACTTAAAAGGCCAAGGAAAACTCAATAAAAGGCATGCTAAGTGGGTTGAGTTTTTGGAACAATTCCCTTATGTCATCAAACATAAAAAGGGGAAAACAAATGTAGTGGCGGATGCCCTCTCAAGAAGGTATTCTCTAATCACTACTCTTCAAACTAGGCTTCTTGGTTTTGATCATGTTAAAGATTTGTATGCCTTGGATGATGATTTTGCTTCTCTTTTTAATGACTGTGAGCTTATGGTACATGATTCTTTTTATAGACATGATGGATATTTGTTCAAAGGAAACCGCTTGTGCATTCCTAAATTTTCTCTACGTGAATTACTTGTTAGAGAAGTGCATAAAGGTGGTTTAATGGGTCATTTTGGGGAACATAAGACTCTTGACATGTTGCATGAGCATTTCTATTGGCCTCGCATGAAACATGATGTGCATCTAGTTTGTTCTAGGTGCTTAGTTTGTAAAAAGGCTAAATCGAAAAGCATGCCTCATGGTTTGTATACCCCTCTCCCCATTCCCTCTTCTCCTTGGGTAGACTTGTCTATGGATTTTGTGTTGGGGTTACCCAAGAACAAGTTTGGTCGTTGTAACGACCCGTTTCCGGACCGCTACCGAGCTCAATATACCGAGCTCGAGTTACCGAGCTCAACACACCAAGCTCAACATAAACCTATATGAGATGTGTTTTAAAAACAAAACTCTTGTGCCTTTTAAAAAATACGATATGTTTTTTTTTTTATAAAACCAACTCGTGCACATCAGAGTAATTACAGCTTTTCGAAACATGGTGAAACTAAGACACAAGACTTAAATTCTAATAAAACATACATGCATAACATACACATATATATATATATATCACTCGAAATAATAATGTATACAAAATACAGAGTAGCAAATGTGTAAAGAAAATACACCTAAGGTACGACAACTTCAAAAGAGTAATCATACCCTGGGGGTACTTCCGGCAGACTCCCACGCAGGGGGCTGCTCCAAAAGTAAGACCACCAGTCTACCCTGTAGCAACAAAACACACTGCCCAAACTGGTCACGACCTCGAACACAAAAGAAAAACGAAGTACAGTCCTCAGAAAAACAAACATCCAACAAATAAACAATCACGACAGATAGAGGTCGTCACTCGGGTCCTCGTCGAGCTCCTCCTCGGCATCGCTTCATCGCCGAGTTACTGCGCCCTCGACATCGCCTGGGTAACCGTCATGGATTGAAGGCACCACGGAAAGTGGTCAACTTCTCAACAATTCAAGATAAGCTCGACATAAAAATATAAGCAAACAAAGCAAAGTATAACATTCACCGACGTGCCTCGACCATCTCACTGTAAACTCGACACAACTCGCAAATCCATTTTCTCTCGACTCGACAATTTTCCGGAATGCACACGCCGCATCAGTATGTCGGAAAGTCCAGCCAAGCCTTGGGATCCTCGCTCTCCCTAGGACGGTCAACTCAGGTCCCGTGGCGTGGCGGCGTCTAGTCAATCTCCCGTAAACAAAAAGGGGACCTAGCACCCTCGATTATCCGGTCACGGCTCAAAAACGTCATACGACTCACCTAGCTCGCTCACTCGATGAACAATTCGCCGCATACGATATTCAAAGAGTTAAACACAAGATATTCAACCGCATGTCAAATAAAAGAGCAAGCTCGACATGAAGAAACGCAATTCAACATGCAATACACAATTCACGACATATATTCAATCACCTATTAAATACATGCAAAAACTCAATCATATCACAACATTTCAAGCTCGACACAAATCAGGAAATTCATACACAATAACATAACCACATAGAATATGAAATGCCCTTACGCTAGCATACTACGAAAATATTAATGTGAAGCGCCCTTACCGAACTCCAAGTTAATGCTGCTCGACAACGACCTCGACACAGCTGTCTTCAAAGAGCTCGACAACGACTTCTCTTACTCGATCTCGACACGGCTGTCTTCAACGAACTCGACAACGACTTCGACACGTACGCTTCTCAGTCGACCTCGACACGTACAGTCCTCGATCTGGATTCTGCTGCTTCCGCGTCCTTGGATTCGCTTTCCCGTACACCTTGATTCGGAATTCACTCGATCTCGGGAATCAGACTTCCTAAAACAAACACAACTTAGATCGATCCATGGGTTCCAATACATCTAACTCTCTCATCCCCAAACTCAACCACAACCCAGAAAAATATAAAACTCAAGAACTGAAATATATTTTTCCTCTAACACAAAGTTAGGGATTTCGATCAAAATTTCATGAAAAAGTTATCTGATGCTTCAACAGATAGATCGACAACAACAATAACCAGAACAACGAATGAAAAACAAGAAATCGAAACGAACCAAAAATGGAGGTTTCTGGGCACTGCCGATTGCAGAAAAACAGAGGAAGAAATTTGTTTTACAAGCCCAATTAATCGGTTAAAAAGATAGGTAATATTGTGAAGAAGAAAACCCATCAATTTGACATGATTTGGAAGCATAAAACTGGTTAAAAATGGAAGAAGAATTAGCGCTAAACAGTAGCACGAAGAAGATAAAAATCTGTTCTTCATACCTCAACGGTGATGGTCGATCAGACGAGATATGGGTCGAGAAGTTGATGATGAACAAAATTGATGAAGAAAGCTTGTGCAGAATCTCGATGGAACTCACGGTTTCGTCGATGGAGATTTTTGAAGAAAATAACGAAACACAGAGCAGAAGGAAGGAAGAAGAAAGAAGAAAAGAGAAAGAATGAGCGTGAGGGAATCGGTCGTGGTATACAGCTGGCGAGAAAGGGGTATAAACGTAACTCCAGCTATAAGATGCCAATCCCATCAATCATCTACCCGTTAACTCGTTCCTCTCATAATTACCCTCTACTCTGTCGGTCAACGGCAAGCCGACAATGTAATAATTACAAACAATATAATAATAACGCTGAGTAACGTTCGAAATAATACGAGGTATCATCTCGACACGATGTCGACAAGTGTGCTCGTGCAAGCGTACAAGGTTCTAACACGAGTTCGTGAACGCGGTCTCCTCAGCTCGACTTGCGTCCTCATCAGCTCGGTACGCGACTTCATCAACTCGACACGCGACCTCCTCAGCTCAGCAGCTAGTGCACGTGCTCTCATCAGCTCGACAAAAGATCTCGGCAAACGATCTAGGCACGGGATCTCGACACAAGGTCTTGGTCGAGGTCTCGATACGTCGTCCTAATACGATGTCGATCTCGTCCTCAGGTGTTACAGTCGTGACTCCATATTTGTTGTGGTGGACCGCTTTTCTAAAATGGCTCACTTCATACCATGTCATAAAGTTGATGACGCTTGTCACATTGCTAATTTGTTCTTCAAAGAGGTTGTCAAATTGCATGGGATTCCTAAATCCATTGTATCGGATAGGGATTCTAAATTTTTGAGTCATTTTTAGAAAACATTATGGGCTAAGCTTGGCACCAAACTTCTTTTTTCCACCACTTGTCACCCTCAAACGGATGGACAAACCGAAGTGGTCAATAGAACTCTTGGTACCATGCTTAGAACTATTTTGCAAGTTAATTTGAAGGCATGGGAATAATGTTTACCATTTATAGAGTTTGCTTATAATAGAGTACCTCATGGCACCACTTCTCATTCACCATTTGAAGTTGCCTATGGGTTCAATCCTCTAACTCCTCTTGATTTGATTCCTTTGCCTATTAATGATGAGCTTTTGCATAAGGATGCCGAAGCTAGAGCACAATTTGTGCAAGATTTGCATGCCCAAGTGAAGGCAAACATTGAGAAGAAAGTTGAGCAATATGCCAAAAGTGCCAACAAGGGTAAGAAAAAGGTGGTATTTGAACCCGGTGATTGGGTTTGGGTCCATTTGCGCAAAGAGAGGTTTCCTTCTCAAAGGAAATCCAAGCTTCTACCAAGAGGGGATGGACCATTTCAAGTCTTGGAGCGCATCAATAATAATGCCTACAAGATTGACTTGCCCGGTGAGTATAATGTGAGTGCATCTTTTAATGTTTGTGACTTGTCTCCTTTTGATGCAGGTACTCACGAGGACTCCACTAATGAAGATCTTAATTCGGGGTCGAATTCTCTTCAAGAGGGAGGGAATGATGTGGAACAAAGTAGGCTTAAGGAGATAAAGATTCAAGACTTTGGATTGGATGGACCAATAACAAGAGGAAGGGCTAAAAGAATTAAGGAGCAACTCAAAGTATAAGTGGCTTATCTTATTGATAAGAGTATTTGTGCTAAAGATGTTTCTCATGGTGTTAACCTCTTAGTGATAAATATAATATAGTTCTTTTATTTGATTTGAGTTGTAACAATCAAAACTATTTTAGTAGTTAATTGTTTGGACCATGGGCTTGTATTTTGGGCCATGTGTTTTTGTTTTGTTTGGCCTTACATGGCCTAGTAGGAGATGTTGCCTATATAAGGCCAAGTAGTATGACACTTACAAGACCCTAACTTTGAATGAAATTTACATTTTGGTGAGATTAGAGAAAGCTTCTCTTTGTGTTCTTCATTGAACCAACTTGGATCTCATCAAGGGCTTCCTTACTCTTGCGGCGATTCCTTACTATGATCTTATCATTCTCCAAAGGAATGTGGTGATCTTCCTCTCCATCTCTTGTCTAAATCCATTGTATGTTTTTATTTATTTTTTCCATTTTGTTCTTCTTTGGATATTCTCCTCTTTGATTCTTGAAATTACACTTGGAAAAGATCCTTTAATTTCTATGGAATCCCTTGGACTCTTATCATGTTGTGATCTTGCTGAATGACTTTTTAGTAAAGTTTATAGTTGTTGGCCAGCTTAGCTTAGAGTTTTGTTTTGATTATTTGCGTAATTCAGTATTGCCTTGTAATTACACTCTTCGAAAAACTCGCCTCAGTGCGAAATGATAATGTTATGTTTTACGTGATCTGAAGCATTAATTGTGATGTGATATACTCTGATAACTTGCCTTGATTTTTTTTAGTGTTTGATATGATTTTAATTATTTATAATTAAATATAATCACGCGGTGAATTTAATTTCTCGTTAAATTAATTTCCGGGAATTTATCGGCAGGAAAAATCAATCGGTAACACAGTTATTTGACGCCGTATTTTAAGTAAACCTTAGACTCTAGAACTAGAGGGTAATTATAAGAGATGAGAGATTAAATGGGTAGAATAGTTGATGGGACTAATAGTTGACCTTATGAGTGGTGTCACATTTCTGTGACTAGTTTTTACTAAGTAGTAGTATTTTTGCTTAATTCCTATTGGCTAGACCTTTGGTAAGAATATATATGAACCTAACCCCACCCCCATCAGCCCATAACTCACGACGGCCTCTCTCTAACCTTCATCATCTTCTTCACCCAAAAAAAAAAGAAGTTCTTCATGACCTCCATGGAAGCTTCACCAAAAGCTTGAACTACACCTCCATTCTTCTCCATTTTTGTGAGCTACTTCTTATTCTCTTCATCATCATCATCACCATCAACAAGAAAGCAAGGGGAGGAGCAATTTCTTTCCCCACTAACAGCCCAAAACCGTGATCTCTAGGAGGAAGGAAAGGTTGTGATTTTTGTTTGTATGTCTTACTTTTTAGCTTGTTTAAGGTGTAGGCTAGCTTGTTTAAGGTGTAGGCTATGTTAGTTTGTGATTGAGCAAGTTTGATAATTATTTGGAGCCATTGAACAGCCCTAAGGCCGTGAGCTTGAGGGAAGGGAGTGGTGATAGTTTCTCTTGATGCATGTCTTATTTTGTTGCTTGATTTGCATGTTCTTGTGTCGGTGTTGTTGTTATTGTTGATAGTTTGGAATTAGAAGCATGATTAGGTTGTTAATGATGAAATTGAAGCTCTTTAAAATGGAATTTGGTGGCTGGAATTTCTATTTAAAGGCTGGAAAATATGTGTTAGAAAGTTTAAGAACTATTAGACTTAATGCATGTGATTAAAAAGGAGAACTAGTAGGCTAATTTTGAAAGAATTGTCATGAGGGACTAAAAGAGCATGCTGAAATTGATTTAGGTTTATTTTTCAAGTGTCAATGATTCCATGATCATAGTTTAATTGTTTTGGATTTAAGTATTAAAATGAATCAATGGTAGTGTTGTTATTAATTTTGTGAAAATTGAAAGATTTTTGGGGAAAAAAACTATGTGGTGGCCGAGAGGCCTAAGGAAAGAATTGGAGGAGAAAAATTATGTTTTGTAACTTTATTTTAATTGTTATTGGTGTGTGTTTTGGTATTGAAAATTTTTTGATGAAAGGATTTGAAATAAAGAGATGAATATGAAGTGTTTTGAAAATCTTTTGACTTTAAGTATTAAGAAAATAGGTTGATGTTTGATATGAATTTTCCTAAGTGTACCAAGTTGTTACTTGATACTTGATGTCTTGGAGTGTAAGTAATTATCTTGTAGTTAGTTGCATTGAAATTGGCTTGATTAAAATGGCTTGAAACTAATGGGAATTTGAAGTTTTTTTTTAAAAACCTAATTCTTGAAGTTTTGGGAAATGATTTTAGAACATGTTTTAAAATGTGTTGAAACTATATTTTGGTGAATGACTTGATGTTTTGGTATCTTGGAATGTAATTGAATGATTTAAAAATATTGGTAGTTTGAAAGAAGTTTTACAAATTTTTTTAAGAAGGAAGGAGGGTGTGGCCGAGAGCCTAGGAGGTGTAAAGAGCAAAAGAATTTTGTTGGCGAACTTATTTAAAAGGTTTGAATAAGTATGCTTCAGAATCTTGGATAAATGGAAAATGATTTTGGTGTCCAAAACCTTATTCTTTCAAAAGTTTGATGAATAAAAATGCTAAGTGTGTTTGTTTGGGTTGGAAAGGGATAGGCTTTGAGGACCTAAGGATGTGGAGTATAGTTATAGTAATGTACTAAGTTTCCTTGTGTAATAGGAATTGCTAATTCCGAGACCGTGTGACAAGGATTCGAAGCAAGCGAAAGTACGCTAGTGAGCAAACTTGGTAAGGGCAACTTTTATATACGATAGGAATTTAATTTCAAATATTTAAGCGAAGAAGTCTGAGAACCTTAGGGTTCGAAGTGAGTGTCTTATACCCCCCTTTTTTTTTATATACTAATTATTTAGTGGGCTTGTCTATAAGCGGTTGGTAGCTATCCCCAACCCCCCACACTTGTTGTACCTCTCTGTCAACTCCATCGAGTTACAGAGGGATGGATTCCATGATGTGATTGTTGATGTTGTGGAGTTATGCAATTAGTTAAAATGTTATTGAATAACTGTCGTGAATTGCTTATGTATTGAATTGTGTTTCACTTAATAAGCTTGCTATAATTTATTTGATATGCGGTTGAATGATTATACGAATTGCTCTTTGAATTTCATATGCGGCGAATTGTTCATCGAGTCTGAGAGCTTTGTCGAGTCGTCTAGACGTTTTTGAGCTGTGAGCCGGACAACTGAGGGTGCTAGGTCCCCTTCGTTCATGGTGGATTAGCTAGGTATTGCAGTGTTAAGGAACCAGAGCTGAATGTCCTAGGGAGAGCGAAGATCCCAAAGCTGCGGCTGTATTCAGTGGATGGATCGGCGTCTGCTTTCTGGAAAAAAAAATTGTCGAGTTGAGAGAAAATGAGTCGTGAGTTGAGTCTTGAGCGAGAATTTGAGTTGAGCCTTGTGAACTGTATACAACGTTGTTGGCTTATTGCTTTATTGATTGTTATATCTTGATTTGTTGAGAAGTTGACCCTTTCCCGTGGTACCTTTGATTCATGATGGCTACCCAGGTGATGGCGAAGAACATACTGATTCCAGCGATGCGGACGTCGCCGGAGATCAACTTTGACTTCCCCGACATCGAGCATGAATGTGAACACAAGAAGGGGGTTGAATTGTGTTAAAAAAATTTCGCAAACTATGCGTAAAAACTTCAAAATAAGTTGTTCAAAACTGTTTTGTATATCGGATGCAGAGAATTGAACAGCACCGGATGCAGAAATTTAAACAGTTTATAAAAACTTGTTTTACTGAGCAAGGTAAAGATAAATAATGTAAAGTAGTAAAGGATGAGACTCAGAGATTTAACTAGGCCAAATACAGTTTTACAAAAGAGATTATGATTTTGATAACAATCAAAATAACTCTCACAGAGAGGATGAAAAGATTAAGCTCAAAACAAAATAGCTTTCTAAAAGAAAGTATAAGACGCTGAGTTCAGTTCAATGTAGACCAGAAACTTGGCACGAAGCTTGATTGCACACTTGAGTAATATTGCTTTCAGAATGAAGTTTCTTCGCCGTTTTTCTAACACTTCTTCAATGAATACCTTGGGGTATTTATAGGAGTCTTCAAGGGTATTACCGTTGCAGTAAAAATATCTCCTTGCTATTGAGTGAGGTAATTTGAAATGTAGTCCTTTTCATCCTTTCCAGAGAATATCAGAATAGTACACATTACCGTTTTCGTACTATCTGCAATTTGCAATTGCCTTGTACGATTTTTGTCTTATGCTAAAGGTGTCACCTTTGCTTCCTCGTACATCAAAATGAGCGCACAAAATCAAATTCGAATTCCGTTCCAGAACAGTCTGAGGCTGAGAGCAAAAACGTGATCACCACGTGCTTCATTAAAGAGATCAGACGCTCGCTCAGAACAGAGGACGGACGCTCGTAGCAATTGAGTGTTCCACGTGTCAAGAAGTCACACTGCTGGACGCTTGCTGTTAACAAGACGCTGAAGTGGGTTCGGATGCTAACACTAGTGGATTGTATTCAATTCTTTTGTATATTTCTTCTTCTTTCTTGAGTGATTTGTACATATATAAATGAAGCTTTGATACCTATACACTCAAAGATATGTTAGAAGATAAATTGTTCTCTTTGAGAAATATTTTGTTATCATCAAAATTAGTGAGGGTCTAAACTTCTCAATCGTTTAGGTTCCAACAATCTCCCCCTTTTTGATGATGACAAATATCTAAGGTTGATGAACATTTTAATTTCAGAATAACATTAAAGGTCTCCCCCTGACTTTAACACTTTTGATGTATAATACAATTCTAGTATTAAGGCGATTGTAGATAAACAAATTCATTTAAATGATAGCAAAAATACATAGATGAATCAGAGCATATTTTTAACAAGGTGAGATCGGATGCTGATTTACATTCTATCAAAACGATTTTTCATATTACCAACTTTATTGATCATTGTTAGATAATTGGGTCAATGAATATCAATGCAGTTAATAGATATTAGAGCAATGAATAACCATACAAATGCTATGTATGAAATGATATGCGTGATAAATTTAGTTTTAGTGAATTCATCGGACGGTGAATTTGTTAATCATCGGACGGTGAATTTGTTAATCAGACTTTTCTCACGTGTTCATCAGACCTTTCTTTTACTCCCCCTTTTGTCATCAGACAAAAAGAGTGTAAAGCACATCATAGTCAAAAAGATGGCTTAGAAAAATTTGAATGTATATAAACAAATAATCAGATAAAGGCATGAATAGTCAAATAATCAGAAAAGCATTGAATATAAAAAAATAAGAGAGTACCCAAAAAAAATTTATATCACAAAAAAAAGAAAGAAAATTAAGGGTTTGGTGGTGGAGGAGGAATGTTAAGACGTTCATATAGAAGTTTCAGTGCATTCTCTAGCTGAGTGACTTTCAGATTAGTAGCCTTCATTTCTTCAAACTCTGCTTTAGGAATGGTGACCATTTCAACTGCAAGAGTAAAAGTAGAAGGTCCAGCTTCTGGTGCAGGTTTCATCTTCTGATGCTCTGCTAGCACCCAGTTGGAAAGCTTCAGTCTCAAGTCCTTCTTTTGTTGAGCCTTTTGAAAGAATGCATCATTTGGTATAAACCATTTGATGATACTTCCAAATTTCCTCTGCTCAGATTCTAACTGAATTCTTCTCCTTTTCTCCACCTCTTCTGGATACAGCAAATCCATGAAGACCGTTTCCCTATGCAGAAGCACGTCAGCAGTGAAAGCCTCAAACTTATTCCCAGCTTCTTCTCCCGATATCCTTCTGATGAATTCACTCAATGCTTCAGAAGCAAAGGAGATTCCTTCATTTTCTGCCAGGTACAATCCTCCCAGATTTTCCCAGTCATCTTCTGTAAGCACCAGGGGGCGAGGCATGGTGACAAGGCTTTGTCTTTCCATGTCTTTGACCATTGACTCCAAGTGAATCCTATGTCAAAGTGCTTTGTCACTACAGCCCATTGGACATAAGTCTTCATGCAGTCGTGTGGTCTGATTACTGAGCATCTGAACATATCATCGAAGTAAACTGTTCCCAGATTGATGTCAGTAATTCTGCTGATTATGCCAACTGTCGGAATAGTGGCCTTCTCGGCATTGCAGCAGTTTGAGGAGCCAGTTCTCCATTCATCTTCCTTCAGAGAATTCAGGTAAAACCTTCTGGCATCATCCTTAGAGATCTTGGCAATCGGAAGCTTAGAGAATTCCTTAAGATTGTACTTCTTGGGAGCCTTCTCATACTCCGTGAGCCCGATCTTCTTTGAATGGTCGCTTGCCAGAGCGAGTTCTTTCCTTTTGCGAGGATAGACCAAGGTAGCCACATTTGTGCATGCGGTACAATCTTCAACTTTATTCTGATCAAAGGATCCCTGAACTGTCTGATTACTTCAATCTTCTTCATCTCAAGACAGTGTACCATGAAGGCAGCTTCTTCATCTGTGATCCATCTTCTGCATTCTTCCAATGTGAGCGATTCAGTTTATGGTAGGGATCTAGGAAGGTCAATAGAGAAGGGAATTGCTCTGCTACCAGATGCTGGTCTCAATCTTCCTTTAAATGACATCTGAAAGTGGTTTTCTCCATCCTTGAAGGTAGCACTCATCGGAGAGGCAATCTCTAGTCTAGCAGCTCCAGAGGTGAAGGTTTTCAAATGCCATGTGGAGGGACGATTGTAGATGCTATGATATATCTCATACTTAACAAATCGTGGTTTTTTAATACATGAGACATTCTTCTTTCCACCAGTGTCTGTAGGTTTATGGGTAATGGTGAGTAAGGTGGGAGTGGTTTTGGTGATTTTATATTTTTTAGGTGTGTAGGGTTTGAAGGGATTAACGGGAAGTACTTTGAATAATAGATTAAAAGGATGAGAGTGAAGTTTGGAAATATATCTGGTAAGTGAAGTATTTGAAGAATTTTGTGGTAGGTCAAGGTTGAGTGTAGAGGATGATGGTTGGGTAGGTTTAGGGAGGTTAGAGGTTTGTCGGAAGCTCATTTTGGTTTTCTTGGTTTGTGATTGTGTTTGTGGTTGTGAAACAAACAATGGGGGTGCAGGAATAACATCATGAGCATCAAAGACAGATACTGATTCATCAGCAGTAAAATCAAGTACCTTTAGGTTAACCTCTGAAGACTTAACCAGCCTTCTTTTCGATCCTCTCGTGACAACAACAGCAGGAGGAGGAGGAGGGATTTGCTTCCCTTGACCGGACGCTGAAGCATCCTTTTCAGCTGCTGGCCTAAACTGTTTTTCCAAGACCTTTCTGATGAGAATTCTATCCTCATCTTCTGGTTCTTTAACAGTAGGTGCAGGGGCCACCTTCTGTTTTGTTCCTCTTGTCTCCCTTGAATGAGACTCAGCAGGTCTTTTCACACCAATCATTGAGCTTCTGGTGGTTTTCTTTTCAGCTTTTCCTTCGTGTTGCTCTATTTTCACTTTCTTGATCATAGAGCCAGTAATTAGCTGCATCCTGACCAAACTGTTGACTCCAAAAACTTCTGGACGAACAACAGCACCAACACCAAAGTATTTTTCTCTTTCCTCTGTGTTGATGGAGTCAGTCAGCTTCCTCACAACGCCGCCTTTGATCATCATAATGGAGAGAAAGACTCCATAAGGGATTATCTTGACGATATTCTTCTTATCAACACTCTTCCTCGAGAAGACAAGGGCGTTTATCAGATTATTGATAATCAACCTTGGCAGATTGATTTTCTTCCCATCCATGTAGTTCCTCATAATGAACTTTTGCTCGTAGTTCACTATGTCGCTTGAACCAGCCTTCAGAATCACGCTCTTGACGATGATTTTGTGCAGTACTCGGTAGTGGCTTTTCAAGTCTTTGGCCGTGGGAGTAAGTTCTTCTTCTTCTTCAGTTCACGGTAGTTCTCAAACAGGGCTTTGTTGACGTTTTCAAGTCCTCTGTAAGCATCAGCCCAGTTTGAATGGTAACTGATTCCTTCACACGGTCACTTGATCGTCCGAGCAATAGAGTTGATGGTGAAGCATAGTTCGAAGCCTCTGATATGTCCTTCTATGACTTCTGTAGCATCCCAATTTTTAAGAAAAGTGATTTTTGCGATAAAATCCTGAATACTCGAAAAATAAGTCATAGAGATTGATCACCTCAATGATTTACTAAGAGTACGTGGAATTATTTTGACTCATTTTAAAAAATTTATTTATTATAAATAATTATTATTCATGATGTCAATTCAAATTAATAGACAGCGTAGACGTATGCTGCTTTAATGTGAATTCATCAATTTAAACATTATATAAGTTTTCGGTGTGACGTGGTAACGCGTATTTTTGTTGACTAGGAAATTGATTGAATTAAATCAAGATGAAATTAAATTTAAGAATTAATGTTTTATATTAATTCATGGTTCGAAAATTGTCAGAAAACTCTAACGGAGTTTCGCCGTGTTTTGAATCGCCGGGTAAATTTTATCCCCATTAAAATTTAAAATGAACTCTGATTTCGATGAAAATCGAATCGTAATTTGTTAAGATTATTTTTGAGTGTTTTCACTTGTTTTATTATTGATGATAGTTAAATGGGAGTTTATTGGTTTAATTTTTTTAATAAATCATTGTCTACTCCACCATACACCACACTTAAACGTTACCTACCCTAGTACTCCCCCTATTCCCTTTTATTTTTGTTCCTGTGTGAGAAAGAAGCAAAGCTGGAAAAGAAAAAAAAAGGGAAGGAAGGGAACCAGGAGCAGGGGAGAAAAAGGAAAGAAGTGGGAGAAGAGAAGAGAAGGGGAAGAAGGAAAAAGGGCGCGACGGTGGAGGAAGAGAGGGGGAGGCCGCGACGGCCAAGTGGTTGGCGGCGTGCCACCGCGCCGGAGAGAAGACGAGGGAGAGCGAGGCAGAGAACACGGAGAAGAGGAGGCGGCGATGAAGGAAGGAAGCCTGGGCGTAGCGGCGGCCGGAGGGAGGAAGCTTCGTGGTGGTGGCGAGAAGCGAGCAGCGAGTGAGAAAGGGAAGAAGAAGCAGGACAGACCGAGAGAGAGAGAGATAGAGAGCTTGGGAGAAAAAGGGACCGCGAGAGAGGGAAGGGGGCCGAATCAGAGGAAGAGATTGGAGCTAATTTCTTGAATGAGAGGTTTGAACCAAATCATTTGTCCTCCCTTTGTTTTCTTGTAAAACCGTGGAGGTTTTTTGTGTGTGTAGGATGTATTTCCTTGCTTTTATTCTTGTTTCATGCTTCAATTGTTATTTGATTATGATCAATGATGGATATGAGCACCAAAATCTCAAATCCTTGGAACCCAAGGTGAAACCCTAAGGGGGGAAAAAGAGGGATGGGTGTGATCTTGAGGGAATCAAAGGAATAAAATTGTGATTTGAGCTGCTGGATGTTGTTGTTGTTGTTGTTGATGTATTGGGTTCATAACTTTGGAATTAGATGTTGTTTTGGGTATCATTGTGATGAGGACCTATTCTTGAAAAGAGGATTAGTGGTGTTTATGATTATGATTCATGTAAAAGTAAGTGAGTTAGTGATTTATGTGTGAAAACTTTGTTCTTTAAGAGATTTAAAAACATTTTTTGAAACTTGGTTGGGTTTCCCCTTATGTAGTAGTTTGTTGTTTGGTGAAAAAAGTATCATATGAAATGGTATTGTCTAATTTATTTTGAAAGGTTGCAAATTGCCTCCAACTTGTGTGAGAGGGCCGCGAGCCCCATGGGATTTGGGAAAGGAAAAATTGTGGCAATCTTGATTTTTATGTTTGTATTGATATGTTCTAAGCTTTGGAAAATTTAGGGAAATGTTTGATTAAATTTGGATGTGTTTTGAGAGTGTAAGACTATTGTAATTATCAATTAACCCTTACACTCTTGAAATGAAGTTTAAATTGGATTGGTTGGATCCTTGAGGCAATGAAACACATATGGTAATTGAGTTCTTTGAGACTCAAGAAAGCCAAGTGGAGCCCAATTAAGGATTTTTATTGAGTTTGGCATGAAAAGTATAGATTCTTAGTGTTGTTGAATATTTTAAGTTTTGAAGGAGATGAGTCTTAGTCTTTAAAACCTTACTCTTCCAATTGTTTGTTATTTCTTTCAAGTGTAGGTGATTCTTTAAAATGTTAATTTTAATTTGTGTGTATTCAAGTGTAAATTATTTTCTAAACTTTTTTTTTTTTCAAAAGAAAGGAAGGGGCCTCGTTAAAACCTTCTGATGCAAAATTAATTTACACTTAGAACTTAATACTAAGTTTAGAAAATATCCAAAATTATTTTCTAAACATAGTATTAAGTTCTAAGTGGAAATGCTTGGTTAGAAAAAAAGAATAGGATGAGAGCCTAAGGTTTTTAAGTTAGGTTATAGAATTGTGCTAAGTTTGTCTGTGGTGTTAGGCTCGAGTGATCCGAGATCGTACAGTGTGGAAACCAAGGAGTACGTGGACGTGTGGCTTGGAGTTCGGTAAGGGCACTTCTAGACATTCGTAGGTTTTATTTTTTTGTATGCTACTGCGTAATGGCAACTTGGATATTGATAGAATTTAATTTCAAGCATTTATGCGAAGAAGTCTGAGAACCTAAGGGTTCGAAGTGAGGGTCTTGTACCCCTTCGCTTTATTTTTGTATGCTGATTATTTAGTGGGCTTGTCTGCAAGTGGTTGGTAGCTGTCCCCAACCCCCCACACTTGTTTGTTCCTCTCTGTGAACTCCAAAGAGTTGCAGAGGGATGAATTCTATGAGTTGGTTGTTGTCGGTTGTTATTGAGCTGTGAATTGTTTGTGCTGTTTGTATCGTTGAATTGTGTTTCTTCATGCAACTGCTTTTATTGCTTAAATTATTGAATTGCGTTTCTTCATATTAAGCATGCTCTTATTATTTGATATGCGGTCGAATAATCTTGCGTATAACTCTTTGAATATCGTATGCGGCGAATTGTTCTTCGAGTCTGAGAGTTTAGTCGAGTCGTCGAGTGTCGTGACGTTTGGAGTTTCGATCTGAACAGCCAAGGGCGGTGTAGAAATCTGGCTACTGGTGGGTGGTGAAGAAGCCCAAAGCCAAAGCTGGTGTTGATGGCCCGAACAACCAAGGCGGTGTAGAAGTCCGGCTACTGGTGGGTGGTGAAGAAGCGGCCAAAGCCGTGTTGATGGCTCGAACAACCAAGGGTGGTGTGGAAGCCCGATGCCACGGCTGAGGTTGTGTAGAAGCCTGAAGCCACGGCTGGTGTTCAATTGCTCAGTGGGCGTCTGCGTTGTCACGGAACTTAACCTGAATAACCCGGGTGGTAATGAAACCCAAGTCTACGGCTGGTATTCAGGGGATGGATCGACGTTGCTTTCCGAAATTGTCGAGAGTGTCTTAGGAGATATGAATGGCGTTTTGAGAATTGTGTATCTTGTTATCTTTGTGTTATGATTTGTTATTTTCTGTAATATGTTGTGTTATTACATATTTTATTATCGAATAGGCGTATCTGCTCTTTATTTTTAAGAAGTTGACCCTTGCCAGTGGTTCTGTCAATTAATGATTGTAACCCAGATGACGGAGCAAGCAGAGGATTGGAACTGCAAGGAGGAGCAGCTGTAGATGGTCGTCTAGCGTGACTTATACTATGTTGAAGAGTCTACTAGCAATCTAGTGAGGAACGTATTGTGCCGGCCAGCTATAGAGTAATTTTCGTTGTTCAGTATTGTAATAAATGTCTGTCATGTTTCAAGATATGTATTGTTAGACGTGGATTGATGGAACAATTGAATGTGGTTATGTTATGTTTGAAATTATTTTCCGCCATGTTTCTAAAAGTCGCTGTGATGCTCTGACTGCTTCTTTAAAGAATTTAAAAAAAAAATATAGGACCACATTTCTCGAAAACCCTACGAGCAGAGTATTCCGCCTATCGAAAACATGTCAACTTTTGTCAGAATGTTCACTTAGTAGCACTCCGGAAACAGGGTGTTACAATGGTGGTATCAGAGCGGTTCGGTTCTAACCGGACTGTGAGATGGGTAGCTATAGCTGGTCAAGTGTCGGAATGATAGAAGTTAGCCTGTTGGGAGTCAAGATATGTTTTATTGTGAGTCGAACTATGCTTGTGTGGTTGTTCCTCAAGTGGATTAACTCTACTTGTAATTGTTTGGATTGTCCTTAATTGGAGCAATGTGTCCTGAGACACACAAAATTTTTGTGGGGTTCTAATGAGGTTGTAAAACCTTGTGGGAATCCGACTTCTGGGACGAACGATTCTTCCTACCGGAGCGGATAGTTCGAGAATTGGATTAGAGACTTCAGATAGCCAAGCTGAGGCAATAATTGCCTTTCAGAGATATTATTGTATTTATCATCATTATTAATATTATTGCTTAGCGTGATCTTTGAAATATTAGTGGTTCTAGATATAAACCACGTTGTTTGATGTTTGAATTATTTTGATACATAATACTAGATTTGAAAAGAATTGAAATTATTTCATGATTTTCTGAGTGTGATATATGTGCCACTAACATCTGTGTTTTGTAGTAGTTTGCTTTGGTACTGCTATGAAATTATGTGATTGATTGTGCGTTTGTTATCTATGTGAGTGTAAACTTATTTTCCAATGAAAATATTGAACGCGATTACTTTCCCAGCAAGCGCCGATTAAATGTCTTGTGACATTTTAATCTCTGTGAAACCATTGACTTCGATCGAAGGGAAAATTTGGAAAGTTAGTGAGAGAGGTTAGCAAGGGGTATGGTGTGGTTGGTGCGAGATTAGATGCAGAATTAGTTTTGAGGTAGTACCTAAAATTGTACCAAATTTTAGCTTCACCTTACCTTAAGAAATAATCTTCCTTGAATTAAGACCAACCAGACAAACTTGAGGGAACGCCACCTTTCCTTTTGTCCTCCTTGGCCGGTCACTGCAAGAAAAGAGAAGGTGGGAGAGAATAGTGTAGTATTGGTATTAGTGTTGAGAGAACCTAGTTTCCTTCCTTTTCCTCCTATTACATGCCGCGAATGGTTTCTGCTTAAGTGATCCCATTCTTCTTCCATAGGTGATACCAAATCGGGTGGTGATTTGAAAGTGTGAGAAACCTTACCAAACTCGGAGAGTTACCTTCCCTACCGATTCCCTAGACTAAACCGTAAGTTTGAGATGAGGTTAGATGAGAATTCTCCCTATCCTAAGCATTGGTGAGTGATGTTTGTGAACGTATGACTAGTGATTGTAAGATTTCTTCTTCTTTTTCGATGTATTAACACCACGAGTTCTCGAAGGAACTCTCAGCGAATAATTTAATTCCTTTGCCTTCGATTTCTGTATTGTTTGTTAGTAATCTTGTTGAAGATGGTTTTAAGTTTTAAAATGATTTTTGTTAAATTATTATTTTATTTTTATCTTGTCTTAGTGGGAAATAATCTGACCTTATTTTCTTCTAGAGGAACCAAGTTTTCACGCGTGTGTATCGTTGAAGAAAATTTTGTGTTAAAAACTTCGATTTTTTCCATATTTTGATTATTGTTCAAGTTTAGTAGTTCTAGGAAATATTTAGATTTGAGTTAAAAATTGTTTTAAGTGCTGCCAAGTTGGAAAGAGAGTTGATTTCGAAATCCTTGAACTTGAACCAAGTTATGATAGGAAATTAATTTTTGGGCTTTAAAGTTTGGACTAGCGATATAATTGTTGTTTTGTTGTTTTGTGTTTATGGCCATGAAACACCCCAATGTTTAAAGAAATCTTTGTGATCCTTAAACAAGGTGGAGCTTGGAAAATGTTTAGTTTAGAAAACCTTTCAATTTTAGTAGGATTCTACAAATGGTTATGGTTTTGAAAGAAAATAATTTCCTATTGTTCAAAGTTAAAAGTTTATTTCTAAAAATTTTGAGTAAGTTGTAACGTGTCTAGAGGTGTTATTTCAATCTTGCTTTAGTATCTTTCAAGTGCAAAATATTACTAAACAGGATTTTCAATTTTACCACTTAATAGTTAGTAATTTCATTGATAAAGGTGTATACATTTTTTTAGAACGTTGACCTAAAAGGGATTTTAGAGTGAGTGAATTGTTTTTTTAAAAATTGAGAGTACTTTTAGTCTTAATTGAGGCTTGAATGATGATTCTGAGACAATGAGAACCTAATCTTAAAGGAACTTTAGTATCCTTGAGAATGGTTGAGTCTTGAGAAAAAAGAAGTTGTGTCTATTTAACTCCTTGTGTTGATATTGGTTCTAAGAAATTAATCTCTCCTTTTTAGAAAAAGGTTTGATTGGAGAAAAGAATTTTAATCTGTTGAATTTTTGCTATGTGTAACCGTAGTTGAGTTCGTATTCGTGTTCGTGTCGTGCTCGCGTTCAGGTTTGTGACCGTTAATGGGCAGAGATCGTGGCTCTGGAATAAAGCGTCAGTCAATTGTGAGGATTTCTTCGTCCACTAACTACGCTTACTTTACGGTGTGCTATATGTATATGCTTTGTGATTGTTATCATTGCATGTTATACTATGTAGCTATAAATATTATAGTACTACTTATATTAATATGTGTTGTGATGCTTATGTGTGTAAATTATCTTATGAATTTGAGTAAAGTAATTTTCCGTATTTTACTATCCGTGTAGTTTCGAGGACGAAACTATTTTAAAGGGGGTGGTATTATAGCATCCCAATTTTTAAGAAAAGTGATTTTTGCGATAAAATCCTGAATACTCGAAAAATAAGTCAAAGAGATTGATCACCTCAATGATTTACTAAGAGTACGTGGAATTATTTTGACTCATTTTAAATAATTTATTTATTATAAATAATTATTATTCATGATGTCAATTCAAATTAATAGACAGCGTAGACGTATGCTGCTTTAATGTGAATTCATCAATTTAAACATTATATAAGTTTTCGGTGTGACGCGGTAACGCGTATTTTTGTTGACTAAGAAATTGATTGAATTAAATCAAGATGAAATTAAATTTAAGAATTAATATTTTATATTAATTCATGGTTCGAAAATTGTCGGAAAACTCTAACGGAATTTCGCCGCGTTTTGAATCGCCGGGTAAATTTTATCCGCATCAAAATTTAAAATGAACTCTGATTTCGATGAAAATCGAATCGTAATTTGTTAAGATTAATTTTGAGTGTTTTCACTTGTTTTATTATTGATGATAGTTAAATGGGAGTTGATTGGTTTAATTTTTTTAATAAATCATTGTCTACTCCACCATACACCACACTTAAACGTTACCTACCATAGCACTCCCCCTATTCCCTTTTATTTTTGTTCCTGCGTGAGAAAGAAGCAAAGCTGGAAAAGAAAAAAAAAAAAAAAAGAGAAGGAAGGGAACGAGGAGCAGGGGAGAAAAAGGAAAGAAGAGGGAGAAGAGAAGAGAAGGGGAAGAAGGAAAAAGGGCACGACGGTGGAGGAAGAGAGGGGGAGGCCGCGACGGCCAAGTGGTTGGCAGCGTGCCACCGCGCCGGAGAGAAGACGAGGGAGAGCGAGGCAGAGAACACGGGAGAAGAGGGAGGCGAGCGATGGAGGAAGGGGAAGCCTGGACGTAGCCGCAGCGGCCGGAGGGAGGAAGCTCGTGGTGGTGGCACTGGAGAGCAGAACCGCGAGTGAGAAAGGAAAGAAGAAGCAGGACAGACCGAGAGAGAGAGACAGAGAGCTTGGGAGAGAAAGGGACCGCGAGAGAGGGAAGGGGGGCCGAATCAGAGGAAGAGATTGGAGCTAATTTCTTGAATGAGAGGTTTGAACCAAATCATTTGTCCTCCCTTTGTTTTCTTGCAAAACCGTGGAGGTTTTTTTTGTGTGTAGGATGTATTTCCTTGCTTTTATTCTTGTTTCATGCTTCAATTGTTATTTGATTATGATCAATGATGGATATGAGCACCAAAATCTCAAATCCTTGGAACCCAAGGTGAAACCCTAAGGGGGAAAAAGAGGGATGGGTGTGATCTTGAGGGAATCAAAGGAATAAAATTGTGATTTGAGCTCCTTGATGTTGTTGTTGTTGTTGTTGTTGATGTATTGGGTTCATAGCTTTGGAATTAGATGTAGTTTTGGGTATCATTGTGATGAGGACCTATTCTTGAAAAGAGGATTAGTGGTGTTTATGATTATGATTCATGTAAAAGTAAGTGAGTTAGTGATTTATGTGTGAAAACTTTGTTCTTTGAGAGATTTAAAAACATTTTTTGAAACTTGGTTGGGTTTCCCCTTATGTAGTAGTTTGTTGTTTGGTGAAAAAAGTGTCATATGAAATGGTATTGTCTAATTTATTTTGAAAGGTTGCAAATTGCCTCCAACTTGTGTGAGAGGGCCGCGAGCCCCATGGGATTTGGGAAAGGAAAATTTGTGGCAATCTTGATTTTTAAGGTTGTATTGATATGTTCTAAGCTTTGGAAAATTTAGGAAAATGTTTGATTAAATTTGGATGTGTTTTGAGAGTGTAAGACTATTGTAATTATCAATTAACCCTTACACTCTTGAAATGAAGTTTAAATTGGATTGGTTGGATCCTTGAGGCAATGAAACACATATGGTAATTGAGTTCTTTGAGACTCAAGAAAGCCAAGTGGAGCCCAATTAAGGATTTTTATTGAGTTTGGCATGAAAAGTATCGATTCTTAGTGTTGTTGAATATTTTAAGTTTTGAAGGAAATGAGTCTTAGTCTTTAAAACCTTACTCTTCCAATTGTTTGTTATTTCTTTCAAGTGTCGGTGATTCTTTAAAATGTTAATTTTAATTTATGTGTATTCAAGTGTAAATTATTTTCTAAACTTAGTATTAAGTTCTAAGTGGAAATGCTTGGTTAGAAAAAAAGAATAGGATGAGAGCCTAAGGTTTTTAAGTTAGGTTATAGAATTGTGCTAAGTTTGTCTGTGGTGTTAGGCTCGAGTGATCCGAGATCGTACAGTGTGGAAACCAAGGAGTACGTGGACGCGTGGCTTGGAGTTCGGTAAGGGCACTTCTAGACATTCGTAGGTTTTATTTTTTTATATGATACTGCGTAATGGCAACTTGGATATTGATAGAATTTAATTTCAAGCATTTATGCGAAGAAGTCTGAGAACCTAAGGGTTCGAAGTGAGGGTCTTGTACCCCTTCGCTTTATTTTTGTATGCTGATTTTTTAGTGGGCTTGTCTGCAAGTGGTTGGTAGCTGTCCCCAACCCCCCACACTTGTTTGTTCCTCTCTGTGAACTCCATAGAGTTGCAGAGGGATGAATTCTGTGAGTTGGTTGTTGTCGGTTGTTATTGAGCTGTGAATTGTTTGTGATGTTTGTATCGTTGAATTGCGTTTCTTCATGCAACTGCTTTTATTGCTTAAATTGTTGGATTGCGTTTCTTCATATTAAGCATGCTCTTATTATTTGATATGCGGTCGAATAATCTTGCGTATAACTCTTTGAATATCGTATGCGGCGAATTGTTCATCGAGTCTGAGAGTTTAGTCGAGTCGTCGAGTGTCGTGACGTTTGGAGTTTCGATCTGAACAGCCAAGGGCAGTGTAGAGGTCCGAAGCTACGGCTGGGTGGTGAAGAAGCCCAAAGCCAAAGCTGGTGTTCAGTGGCCCGAACAACCAAGGGCGGTGTAGAAGTCCGAAGCTACGGCTGGGTGGTGAAGAAGCCCGAAGCCAAAGCTGGTGTTCAGTGGCTCGAACAACCAAGGGTGGTGTGGAAGCCCGATGCCACGGCTGAGGTGGTGTAGAAGCCTGAAGCCACGGCTGGTGTTCAATTACTCAGTTGGCATCTGGTGGTGTAGAAGCCCGAAGCCATGACTAGTGTTCAAATTGCATAGTGGGCGTTTGCGTTGTCACGGAACTTAACCTGAATAACCCGGGTGGTGATGAAACCCAAGGCTACGGCTGGTATTCAGGGGATGGATCGACGTTGCTTTCCGAAATTGTCGAGAGTGTCTTAGGAGATATGAATGGCGTTTTGAGAATTGTGTATCTTGTTATCTTTGTGTTATGATTTGTTATTTTCTGTAATATGTTGGTTTATTACATATTTTATTATCGAATAGGCGTTTCTGCTCTTTATTTTTAAGAAGTTGACCCTTGCCAGTGGTTCTGTCAATTAATGATTGTAACCCAGATGGCGGAGCAAGCAGAGGATTGGAACTGCAAGGAGGAGCAGCTGTACATGGTCGTCTAGCGTGACTTATACTATGTTGAAGAGTCTACTAGCAATCTAGTGAGGAACGTATTGTGCCGGCCAGCTATAGAGTAATTGTCGTTGTTCAGTATTGTAATAAATGTCTGTCATGTTTCAAGATATGTATTGTTAGACGTGGATTGATGGAACAATTGAATGTGGTTATGTTATGTTTGAAATTATTTTCCGCCATGTTTCTAAAAGTCGCTGTGATGCTCTGACTGCTTCTTTAAAGAATTTTTTTTAAAAAAAAATATAGGACCACATTTCTCGAAAACCCTACGAGCAGAGTATTCCATCTTTCGGAAACATGTCAACTTTCGTCAGAATGTTCACTTAGTAGCACTCCGGAAACAGGGTGTTTCAACTTCCCCCGGAAGTAAGTACGCATTCCCCCAGAACTCCTTAATAGCATAGCTCAGTACGTCAACTGGTTCCCAGATGAAGTAGTTTTTCCAGCCCAGTTTCTCAAGACCTTCTTCAAAATCAAAACTGTGCAGCTTGAAGTTCTCAAAATCAACCCGGTTCTCATTCAGAAGTTTTGCCTCAGAGAAGACGTCGAAGGCAGCAGTGTATTGTCCAACCTTTCTGTCGGCCATTGTAGTAGTTGAAGAGAAGGTGATGAAGGTTTTAGGGTTCGCAAACACACAGAGAGAGAGAGAGACAGACAGAGAGAAAGAGAACAGTTTTGCAGAAAACGCAGAGTGAAGTGATGGAGCGAAAAATGTGGAGTAGTGGGAAAGTTGATAGAAAATGGTACAGTTCTTTCTCAAAAAATCGCTTCGTATTTCCACATAAAAATTAAATAAAAAAGAAAAGAAAATAAAGATTATCCTTTTCATTAAATGCAGACGCCAAAAGAAAAGTAAGATCAAGAAAAAGATTTTATCGAAAGACATAAATAATTATGACTCAGTAGATGTGATGAGATGCTTAAGTCCTTAACACGTGTGACACGTGTGGGTGTGCTCGGACGCACGCAACCGATTCACCAGACGATGAGTTATGATGCATATGACAAATAAGATGCTTATTCATATACATGCTTATGTCATACCAGATGCTAAGATTTTGTATATTATCAGAAGTTGAGATTAATCATTCTACTACAAGATGAAAATTTAAATTTCTTATAAAATTAAATCTATCTTCAGTAAGGGGTTTTGTAAATATGTCAGCCCACTGATGGTCAGTGTCTACAAATTTTATTTCTAGAATACCCGTCTGAATATAGTCTCTTATGAAGTGATGCTTAATCTCAATGTGCTTAGCTTGTGAATGCAATATGGGATTTTTAGTAAGACAGATTGCAGAAGTATTGTCACAAAAGATAGGAATGTTACTCTCTTTTATCAGATAGTCTTCAAGTTGATATTTCATCCACAGAAGTTGAGAGCTACAACTTGCAGCTGAAATATACTCAGCTTCTGCTGTTAAGAGTGCCATCGTGCTTTGCCTTTTGCTTGACCAAGATACAAGATTTGCTCCAAGGAATTGGCAGCTTCCACTTGTGCTTTTTCTTTCAATTCGGTCTCCAGCAAAGTCAGCATCACTGAAACATACTAACTTGTAATCTTTTGATTTCTTATAAAGCAAACAAAGATTAGTAGATCCTTGCAAATATCTAAAGATTCTTTTAACAGCACTCAAGTGTGATTCTCTAGGAGCTTTTTGAAACCTAGCACACAGACAGACGCTGAACATAATATCAGGTCTTGAAGCTATAAGATAAAGTAGAGATCCAATCATACCTCTGTACATCTTCTGATCTACCTTTTTACCAGTTTCATCTTTACCAAGAATACATGTGGGATGCATAGGAGTACACATAGGTTTACAATCCACCATTTTGAATTTCTTTAGCAATTCCTTGATATATTTGCTTTGATGTATATATATACCATCATTGCATTGTTTGATTTGAATTCCAAGGAAAAACTTCAGTTCACCCATCATGCTCATCTTGAATTCAGTCTACATTAGCTTAGAAAATTCTTTGCAAAGGCTTTCATTAGTAGCTCTAAAAATAATGTCATCAACATATATTTGAACAATTATAAAGTGCTTGTTTGATGTTTTTCTAAAAAGAGTAGTGTCTACTAGACCTCTGGTAAAGCCATTTTTCATCAAAAATGTACTCAGTCTTTCATACCAAGCTTTGGGAGCTTGCTTAAGACCATAAAGGGCCTTTTTGAGTTTGAAGACATGTTCTGGAAATTCAATGTCTTCGAATCCAGGAGGTTGTTTTACAAAGACTTCCTCAGTTATAAAACCATTCAAGAAAGCACTTTTCATATCCATTTGATAAAGAATTATATCATGATGTGCAGCAAAAGAAAGCAAAATGCATATAGCTTCTAACCTTGCAACAGGTGCAAATGTTTCTGTAAAATCAATACCTTCTTCCTGTGAGTACCCTTGAGCAACTAATCTTGCTTTGTTTCTCACAACCTTTCCATCTTCATCAAGCTTGTTTCTAAATACCCATTTAGTGCCAATAGCTTGCTTTTCTTCTAGTAAGGTAACCAACTTCCATACATCGTTTCTTTGGAACTGATTTAACTCCTTTTGCATGGCCAGAATCCAGCCTTCATCTTTCAATGCTTGATCAATTATTTTAGGTTCCATTTCAGAGAGTAGTGCCATATCTGCATGCTCTTTAAAAGAGGATCTGGTTCTTACTTTATCTCCAGGTTTTCCTATGATTTGATCTTTAGGATGATTGGCTTTGTACTTCCAGCTCTTTATGAATTCAGCTTCTGAAGATTCTTGTGTTTGGTCACCACCGAACGATGAAGATGTAGGTTCACTATTTATAGTATTACCTATATTTAATTCTGAAAACAATTCATCTAGCTCTGACATGGCTGTGTCAGGCTTCTTGTCATCAAATTTGACATGAATGGATTCTTTCACTATCATAGTTTCTTTATTGTATATTCTAAAAGCTTTAGATCTTTCAGAATATCCCAAAAAGATTCCTTTGTCAGCTTTTGAATCAAACTTACCAAGCTGATCGTTAGTATTTAAAATGTAACACGTGCAACCAAATGAATGAAAATATGATATGTTTGGTTTCCTTCCTTTCCACAGTTCATATGGAGTCTTCTTCAAAATAGGTCTAATAGAAATTCTATTTTGAATGTAACAAGCTGTGTTTACTGCTTCTGCCCAAAAATGTTTTGCAATATTAGCCTCATTGATCATGGTCCTGGCCATTTCTTGGAGGGACCTATTTTTCCTTTCTACAACACCATTTTGTTGAGGTGTTCTAGTAGAAGATATGCCGTTATCATTGCAAAATTTTTGAAAGCTTTCATTTTCAAATTCTCCTCCACGATCACTTTTAATAGAAGATATGCAAATTCCTTTTTCATTTTGAACTGTTTTGCAGAATACAGTAAATACCTTGTATGACTCATCTTTGTGGGCAAGGAATTTAACCCATGTCCATCTTGTGAAATCATCAACAATGACTAACCCATATTTCTTTCCAGATAAAGAGGCTGTCCTTGTTGGACCAAAAAGATCAAGATGCAAAAGCTCAAGTGGTCTAGAGGTTGAAACAACATTTTTTGAATGAAAAGAAGTTTTAACTTGTTTTCCTCTTTGACATGCCTCACAGAGAGCATCAGATTGATACTTGAGATTTGGTAAGCCTCTGACAATACTGTGCTTGTTTAATTTTGAGATTAATCTCAAATTGGCATGACCTAATCTCTTGTGCCAAATCCATTGTTCTTCGTCAACAGACATGAGACACTTGACATCTTGTTTTGCAAGTTCAGAGAGATAAATTTTGTAAATATTTTGTTTCCTTTTAGCAGTAAAGAAAGTAGAGCATTCTTTCTTGCTTTTTACTAGACATCCAGTTTCTGTAAAGATGACTTCATAACCGTTGTCACATAGTTGACTTATGCTCAATAAGTTATGTTTAAGTCCTTCAACATATAGTACATTATGAATAGAGGGAAGAGAGCCTTTACCAATGCGACCAATTCCAACTATTTTACCTTTCTGGTTTCCTCCGAAATCAACGAATCCAGCTTCTTTAGGCCTTAGTTCTTGGAACATATGCTTTTCTCCCATCATGTGACGCGAGCATCCACTGTCTAAGTACCAAGATAGGTGTGTTGACTTTGTTGCTAAGCATGTCTGCAACATAGACTATTTTATCTTTAGGTACCCATATCTTTTTGGGTCATTTCTTGTTAGTTCTTGAAGGAGGCTTATCCTTCACAGTTTTAAAAACAATACATGCACTTTTCAAATGACCAGGTTTATTGCAGTAAGTATAGTGCAAGCCTTTACTATGATTATTGGATTTATCAGATGCTGAATCATTTTCTAAAAGAGGTTCATCTGATATATAACCAAGACCATGAGTTGTCGTTTTACTGACACCCCAAATCATTGAAGCTTGCTTGCATTTAGGATTGCCTGTAACTTTAGAGCTTTCAGCTTGAGAGCTCTCAACTTCTGGTTGCTTGTTAGCGATCAGACGCTGGTTATCCATCAGATGCTGATTTTCAGTTTTCAGCTTCTAATTTTCTTTGTTGAGTACAGATTTTTCTTTGTTTAAAGCTTGAAAATCTTGTGATAATTTTGAAAATTTCTTTTTCAAATTCTTATACTCAATAGAGAGAGTGACAGAGTCCTTAAGAAGATCATCAAATGCAAGTTGAAGTTCAGAGTAGGAATCATATACTATTACCTCTTCAACTTCTTCTTTTGAATCAAGGTCAGTGTCTGCCATGAGAGCGAGATTTGCTTCTACTTCATTATCTTCCTCAGATGAGGATGAATCTAGATCTTCCCATGTAGCCATGAGGCTCTTCTTCTTTTTCTTGAAAGAACTTCTTGTGGACTTCTCCTTAAGATTAGGACATTCGGACTTGAAGTGTCTAGGCTTTTTACATTCATAGCAAATGACTTGAGCCTTGTCCTTGCTCTCTTTCTTGTCCTTAGTATCTTTCTTCTGAAACTTCCTTCTGAAGTTTCTTTTCTTCCACATTCTTTGTATCTTTCTGGATATAAATGAGAGCTCATCTTCTGATGTGTCAGCATCTCCTTCTGAAGCTTCATCTTCTGATTCTTCTTCTTCAGCCTGAAGGGCTTTGGAAGAACTGACTTTATGTTGAGAGACTTTTAAGGCAATAGACTTGCCCTTTTTGACCGGTTCTTCTTCATTTGGCTCAAGTTCATGAGCTTTCAACGAACTCATAAGATCTTCAAGTCGTAAGACATTTAGATCTTTTGCTTCCTGAATAGCAGTGACCTTGGGTCTCCACTGCTTAGTCAAGCATCTTAAGATCTTTCTAATATGGTCAGGTGTAGTGTAACTTTTTCCAAGGGCCTGTAACCCATGAACAAGTGTTTGAAATCTTCCAAACATGGTTTCAATGTTTTCACCATCTTCCATTTTGAATAACTCATATTGGCGAACCAACATACTAGCTTTGGTTTCTCTTACTTGGGCAGAGCCTTCGTAAGATAAAACAAGTGAGTCCCAGATTTCTTTGGCAGTATCAAATTTGCCACATTTATCATATTCTTTTTCTGTCATAGCACATATAAGAATGAATCTAGCCTTTTGATTGATTTGATATCTCTTTTTATGTTCATCATTCTAATCTTCTCTGGCTATCGCAACACCACGAGAATTAGTGGGAGGAATGTAACCACTTTGAACTATATCCCACAACTCAAGTTGTTGTGTCTCAAAGAAGGCTTTTATCTTATCTTTCTAGTAATCAAATTTTTCTCCATCGAATAGAGGAGGACGGTTCATATGACCACCTTCAGTAGACATGTTCACAGTATAGGATCTTTTCTCTTAACACTGTTAAGTGCTCAACCAAGAGGCCGAGCTCTGGTACCAATTGAACATGAACACAAGCAGGGGGTTGAATTGTGTTAAAAACTTTTCGCAAACTATGCATAAAAACCTCAAAGTAAGTTGTTCAAAACTGTTTTGTATATCGGATGCAAAGAATTGAACAGGACCGGATGCAGAAATTTAAACAGTTTATAAAAACTTGTTTTACTGAGTAAGGTAATGATAAATAATGTAAAGCAGTAAAAGATGAGACTCAGAGATTTAACTAGGCCAAATACAGTTTTACAAAAGAGATTATGATTTTGATAACAATCAAAATAACTCTCACAGAGAGGATGAAAAGATTAAGCTCAAAACGAAATAGCTTTCTAAAAGAAAGTATAAGACGTTGAGTTCAGTTCAATGTAGACTAGAAACTTGGCACCATGCTTGATTGCACACTTGAGTAATATTGTTTTCAGAATAAAGTTTCTTCGCTGTTTTTCTAACACTTCTTCAATGAATACCTTGGGGTATTTATAGGAGTCTTCAAGGGTATTACCGTTGCAGTTAAAATATCTCCTTGCTATTGAGTGAGGTAATTTAAAATGTAGTCCTTTTCATCATTTCCAAAGAGTATCAGAATAGTACACATTACCGTTTTCGTACTATCTGCAATTTGCAATTGCCTTGTACGATTTTTGTCTTATGCTAAAGGTGTCACCTTTGCTTCCTCGTACATCAAAATGAGCTCACAAAATCAAATTCGAATTCCATTCCAGAACAGTCTGAGGCTAAGAGCAAAAACGTGATCACCACATGCTTCATTAAAGAGATCAGACGCTCGCTCTGAACAGAGGACGGACGCTCGTAGCAATTGAGTGTTCCACGTGTCAAGAAGTCACACTTCTTTGGGCGCTTCTTTGTTAACAAGACGCTGAAGTGGGTTCGGATACTGACACTAGTGGATTGTATTCAATTCTTTTGTATATTTCTTCTTCTTTCTTGAGTGATTTGTACATATATAAATGAAGCTTTGATACCTGCACACTCAAAGATATGTTAGAAGATAAATTGTTCTCTTTGAGAAATATTTTGTTATCATCAAAATTAGTGAGGGTCTAAACTTCTCAATCATTTAGGTTCCAACAGAGCAGCCCACAGCGATGGAGTTTGACCCTATCTCTCGCCGAGTTGTATATAAAGGGGATATTGTACAGATTTTCAGAGAGGACGGTGTTGCTGTGAGACAGGAGGTGTCACGACGTACAATGAGTTTCCCTATACGGACTATTCTGGTGGTTGATGCTTGGAGGACTACCCAGTGTGAGGGAGCTATGCCAGCCTCTTCTTCGTCTCCAGAAGGACCGATTGAGATTCCTAGAGCTACTATTTTCCAGGATTTTGTCACGAGGACGTGGTCCAGGACCGAGAGTGAGATGGACCACTCGTAAGAGCGTGATTAGATGAGGATCTGCAGGAGCATCTACCTCGAGTGCAACTGCTGTTCAGAGTTTTTCATTAGGACCGGGTTCTCCTTCTGTTGTTAGGATCCCCACCCCACCAGTGAATCCACCCCATGTTTGCGGGTGTGCGGAGAGGCGGATTGTCTAGGTGCATGGCCTAATGATGATGTGACTGTAGGAGAGTACGTGTCGAGTGACGTGCCAGGGGACGTGCCAATTGCGGTACCTTTCATCGATTTGACAGGCGAGGATCCGATGGAGGACAAGGAGGAGGAGGATCAATCAGAGGATCTGGGTAGTGATTTGTTGATGATGTGTTATCTGACTGCTGTTATGTTTCCTTTTGGGATGACTGTAGTATATATCTTTTATGTACAGTTAGTCGGTGACCAGTCGGGCTAGTGATGTTTTGCTAATGCAGGGTAGACTGGTGATTCTACTTTTGATGCAGCCCCTGCGTGGGTGTCTGCCGGGAGTACCTCTAGGGTATGATCACTCTCACGAGGGTATTCATATCATAGGTGTATTCTCTCATACATTACTACTCTGTTTTATTTTGTACGTACTGTGTTTGTTGATTGTATATGTTTATGAGTGTATGTATTTCCAGTACGTAACTTGTGTCCTAGTTGCACCATGTTTCGAAACGCTGTAAATACTCTGTGTGTGCTTTGCGGGCACTATTGTTAAAAAAAAATAAAAAAAATAAAAATATACCACATTTTCTGAGGGATACAAGAGTATCGTTTTTAAAAATCCATCGCATACAAGTTTAGTTTTAGTTTATTAGCGGTCCAAAAACGTGTCGTTACAATGGTAGTATCAGAGCCTAGTTAGGTTCTAACCGGACTGTGCATAGAAAATTTAAAACTGGTCACCGTGTCGAGCTGTGTTTGTTGAGTGATTAGTTGTGTTGTGATGTTATTGTTTGCTGACTGAAGCAGTTTGTCTGCCAATTTTTGAATTGTTTCTTGATTGAAACAATGTGTGTTAACACATCACTTGTTTGTGAGTTTTTGGCAGGTTTTGGATTTTTCGAAATCTAATGCCACCTCGCAGAGACCCTACAGCCGGATCAGATAACTCCAACATGGAACGACCGATTCAGGCTATGATAGAAATGGTGGTGGCTATGGCCCAGCAATCGGCTACTGCGACCCAACAGTCTAATGCGATGGCCCAGCAGACGGCGGCTTTGACCCAGCAGAACTTGCAGCAACAGCAGAGAGCTGAGCATAATGCTGAAGCGAGAGGATTGGTGGACTTTCGGAAGCACGACCCACCGAAGTTCTATGGCGAGCCAAACCCGGACAAAGCTGACTTATGGATGCAAGAGATCGAGAAAATCTTTGAGGCACTTCGTTGCCTAAACAATGTGAAGGTAGACTACGCCACTACTTGTTGCTAGGGGATGCTGAGTATTGGTGGAAGGGTGTGAAGTAAGCATTGACCGCGGAGCGTCATGAGATAACCTGGGAGGTTTTCCACAGAAGATTTTTAGACAAGTATTTTCCTGACACAGCATGGGCGGAGAAAGAGCTAGAGTTTCTTCGACTACAGCAAGGCAGCATGACGGTGTCAGAATATGCTGCGAAGTTTGAATCACTTGTTAGGTACTTCAGTCCATTCCGCGACCGAACTGACCAAGGTTGGCCAAGTGAGAGATTTCAGAGAGGTTTAAGGTTTGATATTCAAAAGTCAGTGGTGTCACTAACGATCAGAAATCTCCAAGAGTTGATCGACCGTTGCTTTGAGGTAGAAGGAGTCAGGAGCCACAAGAAGAAGACTAGCCAGGTGGACCGATGAGACCTCAGAGCACGGGACAGAGGTTTGCACACAAAGGAAAGCAGCAGAAGAAGCCCTACAACCGACCCAAGGGAACAACAACAGGGGACAGTATTGCCCGATGGCCCAAAACGCGAGGAGCAGAAATCAGATTGGGACCGATGTGACCTGTTATCGTTGTGGAAGGCCAGGGCACTATGCAAGCAACTGTATCCAGAAAGAAGATGTGTGCTTCAACTGCAAGAAGCTGGGGCACTTCGCCAAGGATTGCCCGACACCTAAGGCTGAACCGGCAATGCACGCAGCAAAGGCTATAGGAAACACCCAATGGCTAAAGGCAGAGTTTTCTGCATGAGTGGAGAAGAAGCAGAGCAGACTGATGACCTCATCCAAGGAGATTGTCAGATTGAGGGTAAATCCCTAACCGTTCTTTTTTATTTGGGTGCAACCCATTCCTTTATTTCCTCAGATTGCGTAGACCGTTTAAAGTTGACTGTGACTGCTTTACTATTCAAACTAGTAGTTACTACCCTAGCTGCTAAAACCTTGGTTACCAACACTGCATGCCTTAATTGTGTAGTGGTCATTCAGGGTAGAAAATTTGTGGTTAATTTGGTCTGTTTACCACTTAAGGGTCTAGATATCATTCTCGGGATGGATTGGTTGTCTCACCACTATGTCCTTTTGGACTGTGCCCGAAAAACCGTGGTTTTTCCCGACCTCGAAATCTCTAACTACCTATCTGTTAATCACATTGGTGTTTCATTGAAAGAGGGAACTCAGGAATACATGTACTTAGCTAGTTCAGAAGTTTCTTAGGAGCTCGAGTTGAAGAATGTTCCTGTGGTCTGCGACATTTTCGATGTTTTTCCAGAAGATGTGCTGGGATTATCGCCAACAAGGGAAATCGAATTTTCCATTGATTTGCTTCCAGGAACAGGACCAATTTCGATAGCGCCCTATCGAATGTCACCAGCCGAGATGAAAGAGTTAAAGTCTCAGATTGAGCACTTGGAGTCGAAGCAGTTCATACGACTAAGTGAGTCGCCATGTGGAACCCCAATGTTACTAGTGAAGAAGAAGGATGGGCGATCAAGACTGTGTGTGGATTATCGCCAACTCAACAAGGTTACTGTCAAGAATCGGTATCCGTTACCGCGTATCGATGATTTGATGGACCAACTACGAGGAGCTGCGATATTTTCCAAGATTGACTTGAAGTCAGGTTATCATCAGATTCGAGTGAAGGAAGAGGATATTCCCAAGACCGCTTTCAGGATGAGATATGGTCACTACGAGTACTTAGCGATGCCATTTGGAGTGACGAATGCACCAGTAGTGTTTATGGACTACATGAACAGGATCTTTCACCCATTCTTGGATCAGTTTATGGTAGTGTTCATCGACGACATTTTGATTTACTTGAGGAGTAGAGAGGAGCACGAAGAGCATTTACGTCAAGTACTGCAAATACTCTGAGAGAAGCAGCTTTATGCTAACCTTTCTAAGTGTGAATTCTGGCTTGAAGAGGTGAATTTTCTCGGACATGTGATAACTAGAGATGGAATAGTTGTGGATCCAGCTAAGATAGAAGCTGTGTTAGCATGGGAACAGCCGAAGACTGTGACAGATATCAGAAGCTTCATGGGTTTAGCAGGCTATTATCGGAGATTTATTGAAGGTTTTTCGAAGGTTGTCGCACCACTCACACGACTTATAAGGAAGGATCAACCGTTTGCTTGGACTGAAGAGTGCGAATCCAGTTTTTGAAAACTGAAGGAGCTTTTGACAACAAAGACTGTGTTGATTACGCCTGACCGTAAGAACCTTACGAGGTTTATTACGATGCGTCACACCAAGAATTAGGATGCGTGCTGATGCAACATCGGAAAGTTGTGGCTTTTGCTTCGAGACAGCTCAAGATTCACGAAAGGAATTACCCTACGCACGATTTGGAGCTTGCTGTAGTGGTTTTCGCATTAAAGATTTGGAGGCACTACCTTTATGGGAGTACATTCACCGTGTACAGCAACCACAAGAGCTTGAGGTATTTATTCAATCAGAAGGAGCTCAACATGCGGGCGAAGATGGACATAATTTCTGAAGGACTACGACTTTACTTTGGAATACCATCCAGGGAAGACGGATGTGGTAGCTGATGCACTAAGCAGGAAAAGCGTTTTACTTCCAACAATGATGATCAAGGAGTTGGAGATGCCAGAGAAGTTTCGAGACATGCAGTTGAGCGTGGAAGTGTCACCAGGAAAGCTGAAGTTTGGAATGCTCACCATCTCTAGCGGATTATTGGAGGAGATTAAGGAACAGTAGACTCATGACAAGCTAATTCAAGAGAAGGTTGAGCTTACAGCGCGAGGAAAAGCAACAGAGTTCAAGGTTAGAGTAGACAACATCTTGAGATGCGATGGTGTTTGTGGACCCAACGTAGCTGAACTGAGGAAGTTGATTCTCGACGAGGCACATAAGAGTGGTTTGAGTATTCATTCGGGAGTTACGAAGATGTATCAGGACTTAAAGAAGCATTTTTGGTGGCCAGGAATAAAGAAGCAAGTGGCGGAGTATGTGGCTTCCTGTTTAACTTATCAAAAAGCGAACGTAGAACATCAGCAATCCGCAGGGATGCTATAACCGCTCGATGTACCAGTGTGGAAGTGGGATAGCATTTCTATGGATTTCGTCGTGGGATTGCCGAGGACGCAGAAGAGGCATGACTTGATTTGGGTGATCGTCGACCGATTGACTAAATTGGCACATTTCTTGCCAGTGAGATCGGCATACAACGTAGAGAAGCTGATAGAGATTTGCATCGCAGAGGTTGTGCGTCTACATGGTGTACCTTCTTCTATCGTTTTCGATCGAGACCAGAAGTTCACATCTCACTTTTGGAGGGAACTACAAGAAGCAATGGGAACCAAACTCAAACTTAGCTCAGCGTATTACCCCCAGACCGACGGTCAGACCGAGAGAACGATTCAATCACTAGAAGATTTATTACGAGCATGCACATTGGATCATAGAGGGAGTTGCGATGATGTCTTACCGCTAGTGGAGTTCACCTATAACACAGTTTCCACGCGAGTATTGGTATGGCCCCGTATGAAGCGTTGTATGGACGTAAGTGTCAGACACCTTTTTGTTGGTACCAGAATGGCGAGAGTTCTGTCGTGGGACTAGACATGATCCAGCAGACTACTAAGATGATCCGACTGATCATAGATAGGATGCGGACGTCTCAGAGTCGATAGAAGAGCTACGCAGACCAGGGAAGCCGACCATTGGAGTTTGAAGAAGGAGAGCATGTATTTCTCCAAGTTACCCCTATTACTGGAGTTGGTCGAGTGATCAAATCCAAGAAACTTACTCCTAAATTCATTGGACCCTACCAGATTCTTCGTCGTATTGGTCCAGTAGCCTATCAAATTGCCTTGCCACCTTTCTTATCAAATATTCATGACGTCTTTCACGTCTTGCAATTGCAGAAGTATGTTTTCGACCCTTCTCATGTTATCGAACCGGGTATGATTCAACTGAAGGACGACCTATCTTTTGAAGTGTCACCTGCAAAGATTGTAGACCGAAAGACTAAGCAGTTAAGGAACAAGGAGATTCAACTGGTCAAGGTTGTGTAGGACCAGAAGGCTGGAGATACAACATGGAAGTTGGAAGAGAAGATGAAGAACCAGTATCTAGAACTTTTTTACGGTACGTATCTCACCTGTAGTTTCGAGGACGAAACTATTTTTAGAGGGGGAGTATTGTAACACCCGTATTTTTACGATACGATTATTAGCGTTATTATAGTATTAACTGTCGTATTTATGCTATAATAAGTAGTTGTCTGTTCTCTAAGTAAGTGATTTAAATAAATCAAGAGCTAAATATAATTGAGAATTAATATTTTATATTAGTTCGTGATTCGGATATTGTCGAAAAATTCTAAACGAAGTTTCATCGCAATTCAAATCATCGAGCAGTTTTGTCGCAGATAAAAATTCAAATGAACCTCGAACTCAATGAGAATCGAATCGTAACTTGCCGTGATTTTTTTTAGTGTTTGATATGATTTTAATTATTTATAATTAAATATAATCACGCGGTGAATTTAATTTCTCGTTAAATTAATTTTCGGGAATTTATCGGCGGGAAAAATTAATCGGTAACACGGTTATTTGACGCCGTATTTTAAGTAAACCTTAGACTGTAGAACTAGAGGGTAATCATAAGAGATGAGAGATTAAATGGGTAGAATAGTTGATGGTACTAATAGTTGACCTTATGTGTGGTGTCACATTTATGTAACTAGTTTTTACTAATTAGTAGTATTTTTGCTTAATTCCTATTGGCTAGACCTTTGGTAAGAAAATATATGAACCTAACCCCACCTCCATCAGCCCATAACTCATGACCCCCTCTCTCTAACCTTCATCATCTTCTTCACCCAAAAAAAAAAGAAGTTCTCCATGACCTCCATGGAAGCTTCACCAAAAGCTTGAACTACACCTCCATTCTTCTCAATTTTTGTGAGCTACTTCTTATTCTCTTCATCATCATCATCACCATCAACAAGAAAGCAAGAGGAGGAGCAATTTCTTTCCCCACTAACAGCCCAAAACCGTGATCTCTAGGAGGAAGGAAAGGTTGTGATTTTTGTTTGCATGTCTTACTTTTTAGCTTGTTTAAGGTCTAGGCTATGTTAGTTTGTGATTGAGCAAGGTTGATAATTATTTGGAGCCATTGAACAGCCCTAAGGCTGTGAGCTTGAGGGAAGGGGGTGGTGATAGTTTCTCTTGATGCATGTCTTATTTTGTTGCTTGATTTGCATGTTCTTGTGTTAGTGTTGTTGTTATTGTTGATAGTTTGGAATTAGAAGCATGATTAGATTGTTAATGATGAAATTGAAGCTCTTTAAAATGGAATTTGGTGGCTGGAATTTCTATTTAAAGGTTGGAAAATATGTGTTAGAAGGTTTAAGAACTATTAGACTTAATGCATGTGATTAAAAAGGAGAACTAGTAGGCTAATTTTGAAAGAATTGTCATGAGGGACTAAAAGAGCATGCTGAAATTGATTTAGGTTTATTTTTCAAGTGTCAATGATGCCATGACCATAGTTTAATTGTTTTGGATATAAGTATTAAAATGAATCAATGGTAGTGTTGTTATTAATTTTGTGAAAATTGAAAGATTTTTGGGGAAAAAAACTATGTGGTGGCCGAGAGGTCTAAGGAAAGAATTGGAGGAGAAAAATTGTGTTTTGTAACTTTATTTTAATTGTTATTGGTGCGTGTTTTGGTATTGAAAATTTTTTGACGAAAGGATTTGAAATAAAGAGATGAATGTGAAGTGTTTTGAAAATCTTTTGATTTTGAGTATTAAGGAAATAGGTTGATGTTTGATATGAATTTTTCTAAGTGTACCAAGTTGTTACTTGATACTTGACATCTTGGAGTGTAAGTAATTGACTTGTAGTTAGTTGCATTGAAATTGGCTTGATTAAAATGGCTTGAAACAAATGGGAATTTGAAGTTTTTCTTGAAAACCTAATTCTAAAAGTTTTGGGAAATGATTTTAGAACATGTTTTAAAATGTGTTGAAACTATATTTTGGTGAATGACTTGATGTTTTGGTATCTTGGAATGTAATTGAATGATTTAAAAATGTTGGTAGTTTGAAAGATGCTTTACAAATTTTTTTAAGAAGGAAGGAGGGTGTGGCCGAGAGCCTAGGAGGTGTAAAGAGCAAAAGAATTTTGTTGGGGAACTTACTTAAAAGGTTTGAATAAGTATGCTTTAGAATCTTGGATAAATGGAAAATGATTTTGGTGTCCAAAACCTTATTCTTTCAAAAGTTTGATGAATAAAAATGCTAAGTGTGTTTGTTTGGGTAGGAAAGGGATAGGCTTTGAGGACCTAAGGATGTGGAGTATAGTTATAGTAATGTACTAAGTTTCCTTGTGTAATAGGAATTGCTAATTCCGAGACCGTGCGACAAGGATTCGAAGCAAGCGGAAGTATGCTAGTGAGCAAATTTGGTAAGGGCAACTTTTAGATACGATAGGAATTTAATTTCATGTATTTAAGCGAAGAAGTCTAAGAACCTCAGGGTTCGAAGTGAGGGTCTTGTACCCCTTCGTTTTATTTTTTTTTGATATACTGATTATTTAGTGGGCTTGTCTGTAAGCAGTTGGCAGCTATCCCCAACCCCCCAACACTTGTTGTACCTGTCTGTCAACTCCATCGAGTTACAGAGGGATGAATTCCTTGATGTGATTGTCGATGTTGTGGAGTTATGCAATTATTTAAAATGTTATTGAATAACTGATGTGAATTGCTTATGTATTGAATTGTGTTTCACTTAATAAGCTTGCTACAATTTATTTGATATGCGGTCGAATGATTATACGAATTGCTCTTTGAATTTCGTATGCGGTGAATTGTTCATCGAGTCTGAGAGCTTTGTCAATTTGTCGAGACGTTTTTGAGCTGTGAGCCGGACAACTGAGGGTGCTAGGTCCCCTTCGTTCATGGTGGATTAGCTAGGCGTCGCAGCGTTAAGGAACCCGAGCTGATTGTCTTAGGGAGAGCGAAGATCCCAAAGCTATGGCTGGTATTCAGTGGATGGATCAGCGTCTGCTTTCCGGAAAAAAAAATTGTCGAGTCGAGAGAAAATGAGTCGTGTGTCGAGTCTTGAGCGAGAATTTGAGTTAAGCCTTGTGAACTGTATACAATGTTGTTGGCTTATTGCTTTATGGATTGTTATATCTTGATTTGTTGAGAAGTTGACCCTTTCCCATGGTACCTTCGATTCATGATGGCTACACAGGTGATGGCAAAGAACATACTGATTCAGGCGTTGCAGACGTCGCCAGAGATCATCTTTGACTTCCCCGACATCGAGCAGCCCACGGCGATGGAGTTTGACCCCATCTCTCACCGTGTTGTATATATAGGGGATATTGTATAGACTTTCAGAGAGGACGGTGTTGCTGTGAGACAGGATGTGTCGCAACGTACAATGAGTTTCCCTATACGAACTATTCAGGTGGTTGATGCTTGGAGGACTACCGAGTGTGAGGGAGCTATGCCGGCCTCTTCTTCGTCTCTAGGAGGACCGATTGAGATTCCTAGTGCTACTGTTGCCAAGATTTTGTCACGAGGACATGGTCGAAGACCGAGAGTGAGATGGACTGCTCGTAAGAGCGTGATTAGATGAGGATCTGTAGGAGCATCTACCTCGAGGGCAGCTGCTGTTCAGAGATTTTCATTAGGACCGGGTTCTCCTTCTATTGTTAGGATCCCCACCCCACCCGTGGATCCACCCTCTGTTTGCGCGGTGTGCGGAGAGGCGGATTGTCTAGGTGCACAGCCTAATGATGATGCGACTATAGGAGAGTACGTGCCGAGTGACGTGCCAATTGTGGCACCTTTCATCGATTTGACAGGCGAGGATCCGATGGAGGACGAGGAGGAGGAGGATCCATCGAAGGATCTGGGTAGTGATTTGTAGATGCTGTGTTATCTGACTACTGTTATGTTTCCTTTTGGGATGACTGTAGTATATATCTTTTGTGTACATTTAGTCGGTGACCAGTCGGGCTAGTGATGTTTTGCTGATGTAGGGTAGACTGGTGGTTCTACTTTTGGAGCAGCCCCTGCGTGGGTGTCTGCCGGGAGTACCCCCGGGGTATGATCACTATCACGAGGGTATTCATATCATAGGTGTATTCTCTCATACATCACTACTCTGTTTTATTTTGTACATACTGTGTATGTTGATTGTATATGTTTATGAGTGTATGTATTTCCAGTACGTAACTTGTGTCCTAGTTGCACCATGTTTCGAAACACTGTAAGTATTCTGTGTGTGCTTTGCGGGCACTATTGTTTAAAAAAAAATATACCACATTTTCTGAGGGACACAAGAGTACCGTTTTTAAAAATCCATCGCATACAAGTTTTAGTTTTAGTTTAGTAGCGGTCCGAAAACTGGTCGTTACACTTGAAATGCTCAACAATGATGGGTTTTAGTTTAGAACAACCTTCAGGTCGTGGTTTAGAAGGAAAAAGTGGAAAATTCTGAATTAAGGGTGTAAAGGAGCTTAAATAGGCAATTTGTGCCACTAGACACGTATCACACGCGGCCCTATGTGCCCTGGGTGCGCGCCACGCGCACTTGTCATGACTCTGTACGCGTCATGCGCATTTTAATGTGCAACACGTGCATTTCTACGCCTCTCTCTGCCTTTGCGCATGCCACATGCATCCATGCTGATCAAATTGCTTCATGCTGAAGGACGCTCATGCATGCACACCACGTGTCGTGTTTCCAATGGATCATGTGCCACGTCACAATTGACCAAAAGCTGCGGGCACACCATGTACCTATGCGCTTCACGTGCTCCTGCGCAGACTTGTCCGGTTTCGCGTGACTTCTTCGACTCCGACTTTCGTGCGATCCAAAACTCGATACCTGTAACGACCCGTTTCCGGACCGCTACCGAGCTCAATATACCGAGCTCGAGTTACCGAGCTCAACACACCGAGCTCAACATAAACCTGTATGAGATGTGTTTTAAAACGAAACTCTTGTGCCTTTTAAAAATACGATATATATTTTTTTTTTATAAAACCAACTCGTGCACATCAGAGTAATTCTGACTTTCCGAAACATGGTGCAACTAAGACACAAGACTTAAATTCTAATAAAACATACATGCATAACATACATATATATATCACTCGAAATAATAATGTATACAAAATACAAAGTAGCAATGTATAAAGAAAATACACCTAAGGTATGACGACTTCAAAACAACAATCATACCACAGGGGTACTTAAGCGGAACTCCCACGCAGGGGGCTGCTCCAAAAGTAAGACCACCAGTCTACCCTGTAGCAACAAAATATACCCGGCCCAAACTGGTCACGTCCTCGGAACACAAAAGAAAAACAAGTACAGTCATCAAAAGAAATACGTCGAACAACATAATCAATCACGACAAGTACAGGTCGTCACTCGGGTCCTCGTCGAGCTCCTCCTCGGCATCATCTGCTGTCGAGTTTCCTGCGCCCTCGACATCGCCTGGGTAACCGTCATGGATTGAAGGCACCACGGGAAAGGGTCAACTTCTCAACAATTTAAGATAAGCTCGACATAAAGGATATAAGCAAACAGCAATAATATATCTCAATCACCACACGTGACTCGACCATCTCACTCTAGACTCGACACAACTCTTATTCCGGAATATCGTCAGCAGGTCCATCCCCAAACTGACGTAATAGGTAAACGGCAGGTCCAACCCCAAACCGTTACCATGCATTAATCAGCAGGTCCAACCCCAAACTGATAATGCGACGCCTAGCCAATCCACCATAAACAAAAAGGGGACCTAGCACCCTCAGTTATCTGGGTCCGGCTCAAAAACGTCATACGACTCCCTAGCTCTCTCACTCGATGATTAGCTCGCCGCATGTCAAAGAGTAACACAACTTACTTGATCACATATCAAATAAAGAGAGCATGCTTAACATGAAGAAAACACAATTCGACATTTAAGCAATAAAACATTCTGCATGAAGAAACGCAATTCGACAGCAATACACCATTCACAACATATATTCAATCACATATCAAATACATGCAAAACTCAATCATATTACAACATTCCAATCTCGACACCAATCAAGGAGTCCATACATAAATATAACAATAAAAATAAAGTCTTAGAGATATCTAGGAGTTGCCCTTACCGAACTCCAAGTTAATGCTGCTCGACAACGACCTCGACACAGCTGTCTTCAAATGAGCTCGACAACGACTTCGACACGTAATGTCCTCAATCGACCTTGACACGTACGCTTCTCAGTCGACCTCGACACGTACAGTTCTCGATCTGGATCCCACTGCTTCCACGTCCTTGGATTCGCTCTCCCGTACACCTCGATTCGGAAATCACACGATCTCGGGAATCAGACTTCCTAAAATAAACACAACTCAGCTCGATCTATGGGTTCTAATACACTTAGCTCTCTTCCCAAACTTAACCACAACCCAGAAAAATATAAAACTGAAGAACTGAAATATATTTTTCCTCTAACACAAAGTTAGGGTTTTCGATCAAAAGTTCATGAAAAAGGTTATCTGATGCTTCAACAGATAGATCGACAACAACAACACCCAGAAGCAACAAACGAAAACAAGAAATCGAAACAAACCAAAAATGAAGAGTTTCTGGGCACTGCCGATTGCAGAAAAACAGAGGAAGAAGCCCAATTAATCGGTTAGAAAGATAGGTAATATCGTGAAGAAGAAAACCCATCAATTTGACATGATTTGGAAGCATAAAACTGGCTAAAAATGGAAGGAAAAGTAGCGCTAAACAGTAGCACAGAGGAAAAGAAAAATCTGTTCTTCATACCTCGATGGTGATGGTCGAGCAGGCGAGATATAGGTCGAGAAGATGATGATGAACAAGATTGATGAAGAAAGTTGATGTAGAATCTCGATGGAACTCACGGTTTCGTCGATGGAAGTTCTTGGAGAAAAACAACGAAACTCAGAGCAGAAGGAAGGAAGAAGAAAGAAGAAAAGAGAAATGAGTGTTTGAGGGAATCGGTCGTGGTATACAGCTGGTGAGAAAAGGGTATAATCGTAACTCCAGCTATGAGATGCCAATCCCATCAATCATCTACCCGTCTAATCGTTCCTCTCATAATTACTCTCTACTCTGTCGGTCAACGGTCTAGACACGCGACGAGAACGGCAAGCCGACAAAATAATTATTACAAACAATATAATAATAGCGCTGAATAACGTTCGAAAGAATACGAGGTATCATCTCGACACGATGTCGACAAGGGTGCTCGTGCAAGCGCACAAGGTTCTAACACGAGTTCGTGAACGCGGTCTCCTCAGCTCGACATGCGTCCTCATCAGCTCGGTACGCGACTTCATCAACTCGACACGCGATCTCCTCAGTTCAGCAGCTAGTGCACGCGGTCTCCTCAGCTCGGCAAATGACCTCGGCAAACGATCTTGGCACGGGATCTCGACACAAGGTCTTGGTCGAGGTCTCGATACGTCGTCCTAATACGATGTCGATCTCGTCCTCAGGTGTTACAATACCCTAACACTCAAACATGATTCTTAACACAAGAGGACATCAAATGGACTCAAGAATAAAAATTCAAGGTGTAACACCCGTATTTTTACGATACGTTATTTAGCGTTATTATAATAAATTTTTGTCGTATTTACGCTATAATAAAGAAATTTCTTGTTCTCTAAGAAAGTGTATTAATTAAATCAAGATCAAACTATATTTGAGAATTAATATTTTATATTAATTCACGGTTTGAATATTGTCGAAAAATTCTAACGAAGTTTCGTCGCGTTTCAAATCGCCGGGCGGTTTCGCCGCAGATAAAATTCTAAATGAACTCCGATTTCGATGAAAATCGAATCGTAACTTGTTGAGATTATTTTTGAGTGATTATTGTTATTTTTATTATTTATGAAATAATATTATCACGCGAAGAATTAATTCCCCGCGAATTAATTTTTCGAGATTTTTACGGCGAGAAATAAATCGGTTTTTCGGTTTCTCGTCACCGCGTTTTTAAATTTTAAGACTCTAGATTAGAGGGTAGCATTGAGGGAAGTGAGATTAGGTGAGTTGAGGGAGTGATGGGATTGGTACCTAATAAAGTTTTTTTTTAGTCACACGTGTGTGGTTTTTAATTAAAAACTATTACTTAAATTGTTTTTATTACGTACTAGTATTTTTAATAGATTACTTAAGTGAAAAAGAGGTGAAGAACCCCCCACATTCTGAACTCCCAGCGTGAACCCCCACCTCTTTTGCTCTCTTGATTTCCTTTCTTCTTCTCCAAGAGTTTATGACTTTCATGGCCAAAAACCTCCACTTCCATTGAGTTTTTCAACTAACTTCCTTCATCAAACTTGTTGCAAATCACCACCTCAACTTAGATCTTCATTCTCATCATCATCCAAGTAAGAAAAACTTTTTTTTTCCTCTGTTTTGCTGCTGGAATTCGCGACAGTCCCCTCCCCTTTTGAGCTTGATTGTTGTTTCCAAACTTTGCCAAATTGCTAGGTTTTCCTCTCTATTATATTACGTATGTATCTAACCATCTAAATGAGCTTAAAATCAGAATTTTCTCACCCTCCATGAACCCTAAAACCAGCGCTAAACAGCCCCAGTGTTATGTTGATCTAGTTGTTGTTTTTAATGTTAATTAGTTGTGATTATGTGGTTGTTTGTTGGTGTTGATGATGAATATAAGGATATGAGCACTTCTAATGTCTCTTTGGTACATATGGGTGAGAACCCTAAGTATGAAGAAGAGGGTCATGGTGTGATCTTTGATGAGTCAACTAATTAAGTAGTTAAATGTGTTGTTAGGGATTGTTTGATGCTCGTTTAAGTTATAGTTTTTATTAAGCATGAATGAATTGTTGTTTTTGGAAATTTGCCTATTCTTGAATCCTAAGACATAAGTGGCTTTGATGTTAAATCTTGAGCTTAAGTATTTGATAACATGTTTAGGATAGTTTTGGAGCTATTGGAATTGTTTTGATGTTAGTTGAATGTGTAGTTTAAATCAAATAAGCTTAACATGGTAGTTTAATTATATTTTTTTCCATTCTTGAAGCATGAAAATAAGAGGCTATGATCATTTGGTTATGTGTCAGTTGTTTATTAAGTGTTTAGAAGCATTTTAAGGTTGTTAGAATATGTATGCTTAAATTAGTATAGAACCTAGTTTATGTTTTGAGTAAATCAGACTTTGGTGAAAAACCTCTACTTGAAAGTATGAAAATGGGACTTGAAATACTTTTGAATTGTGACTTAGAATGTGTTTCATAATGTGTTTAAGTCATGTTTGATATTGCTTGATGCCTTGATACTTGAAGCATGTTGAAAATGACTTGGAAATGCTAGTAACATTGAAAAAAAGGTTTTTGCAAAATCTTTTAGAAAAGAAGGGTGTGGCCGAGAGGCCTAAAAAGGGAGTAGGAAAGGAAATTTTGTTATTAACTTATGTAAATGCTTGTGAGAGTATATGTTTAGGCTTTGAAAAATTGTGAAGAGGTTTATTGCTGGTGGTTTACTTGAAGTTCAAGAAAGCTTTTTAGTTTCAAAAACTTTATCTTTTCAAGTAAGTTAAGATTCCAAAATTGTTATGTGTTATGCTACCCTTTCAAAAAGTACTTGATTTTAAAACCTTATTTATTTTCTAGTAGCTAATTATTTAAAATACTTAAGTGAGTTTGGTTAGAAAAAGGGCTAAGCTGAGGGCTTAAGCTAGTTAGAACTTATAGATTGTGCTGAGTTACTCGTTGTGATAGGAATCGTGTTCCGAAGACCGAACGACGCAGACTAGAGGATTTTGGAGCGACGTTGGCGACTGTTCGTGGTAAGGGCACTTCTAGACATTCGTAGGTTTTTTTTTTGTATGCCACTACGTAATGGCAACTTGGATATTGATAGAATTTAATTTCAAGCATTTATGCGAAGAAGTCTGAGAACCTAAGGGTTCGAAGTGAGGGTCTTGTACCCCTTCGCTTTATTTTTTTATGTGTTGAATATTTAGTGGGCTTGTCTGCAAGTGGTTAGTAGCTGTCCCCAACCCCCCACACTTGTTTGTTCCTCTCTGTGAACTCCATAGAGTTGCAGAGGGATGAATTCTATGAGTTGGTTGTTGTCGGTTGTTATTGAGCTGTGAATTGTTTGTGCTGCTTGTATCGTTGAATTGCGTTTCTTCATGCAACTGCTTTTATTGCTTAAATTGTTGAATTGCATTTCTTCATATTAAGCATGCTCTTATTATTTGATATGCGGTCGAATAATCTTGCGTATAACTCTTTGAATATCGTATGCGGCGAATTATTCATCGAGTCTGAGAGTTTAGTCGAGTCGTCGAGTGTCGTGACGTTTGGAGTTTCGATCTGAACAGCCAAGGGCGGTGTAGAAGTCCGGTTACTACCGGGTGGTGAAGAAGCCCAAAGCCAAAGCTGGTGTTCAGTGGCCCGAACAACCAAGGGTGGTGTGGAAGCCCGTTGCCACGGCTGAGGTGGTGTAGAAGCCTGAAGCCATGGCTGGTGTTCAATTGCTCAGTTGGCATCTGGTGGTGTAGAAGCCCGAAGCCACGACTGGTGTTCAAATTGCACAGTGGGCGTCTGCGTTGTCAAGGAACTTAACCTGAATAACCCGGGTGGTGATGAAACCTAAGGCTAAGGCTGGTATTCAGTGGATGGATCAACGTTGCTTTCCGGAATTGTTGAGAGTGTCTTAGGAGATATGAGTGGCGTTTTGAGAATTGTGCATCTTGTTATCTTTGTTGTATGATTTGCTATTTCTATGTTTAATTGAGAAGTTGACCCTTTCCCGTGGTGCCTTCAATCTATGATGGTTACCCAGGCGATGGCGAGGATGCGGGGGACCCGATGGCGGGCGATGAGGAGGAGGACCCCTTCGAGGATCCGGGCAATGACTTTTAATGATCGTGATTGGCTATTACACGCTTGTATTTCGAATGGCTGTAGGGTTTTGATTATAGTATACAGTTGTTGTGGTGACCAGTTAAGTTTTTAGTGTTGTTCTATGTGTATTGCAGGGTAGACTGGTGGTATACTTTTGGAGCAGCCCCCTGTGTGGGTGTCTACCAGGAGTACCCCAGGGTATGATTGTCTTCACAAGGATTCTCATACTTTAGGTGTATTTCCTTGCACATAGTTATGCACCGCTTTTATTTTGTATGCACTAAATATGTTTTGTATGTACTGTTAGGGCTGTCGTGCTTATATATATATATATATATATATATATTGTGTATGTGTTCCAGTACATAGTCTTGTGTCTTTATTTCGTTGTAGTAGTCAATTGTATTTATAGTTCCATCACGTTTCGAAAACGTTGCTCGTACTCTGAGTGTGTGTTACAAAATATGCTTGTTTATAAAAAGAAAAAAAAATTTACTGCATTTTCCAAAAGACACAAAGAGTACTTTTTCGAAAACCTACTTGTATTTAGAGTTGTTCCAAGCTTATTAGCGGTCCGGAAACGGGTCGTTACACAAGGTCTCATTTGTTCATCCAGAAATTCACACTCGTCTAAGGCTATGAACACGCAAAATCCTAATTCTGACTCCAATCGTTCTCAAAATTTATGAGGTTTCTAAGACTTATACCAAAACCTTATCAAACACTATACCAACCTCAAACAACACACCAAACCTCGAAACATGCTCTCTAGCAAACACAGAAAGCAAGCATACGGCTGAAAAGTCAAATACACAATCAAATACACACAAATACACTTAGTCACATATAAACACACACTAAACCAGATTTAGAAAAATAAGGATGTTACATAAAGTCAAACCACAGTGTTTCTTTTTCAAAAGATGGAGAGAACTCAAGGCTTAAGGACCACATTGGGCATCCCATACTACTCAGTGTCATGCTCGGGCTTAGTAAACTGAGACGATGAGATCATACCACTTGGAGTTCAAACACAGGACACTAAGTCCAATTATTCAACCATGGAACGCTAGTCTCAATCTTTGATTGGAATTCTAGGCCCGTAATGCGGAACACAAGACTCAATTCTTATCTTGAGACACCAAGCACACAATACGAAATGCTAGGTCGAATCCTTAATCAAGTAAATACGCATGCAAGAAGGAAGTCATGTCCTAGCATAGGAGACATGGCCCATATTCTCAGTAGGAACACCAGGCTCCCCAATTTTTTCTCTTTAGAAATTTGGATCTTTGGATTCTTTGAAATCCCTTTCGAAGACTGGTCATTGGGACCCTTTTGAAATCTATTCTCTTTTGAGCTGTTGTGTTGAATAGTACACCAGGTAAGTTTCCAGGAAAGCGATGTGGTGATGAGCACGCTTAAATAACAAGTCTTTCCTTTCCAGAACTCTTCAAGACATATAATATTTAACCCAATTTTGAAATTCATTATTTAAACGTCTAGTTTCTAGAAAACTTAGTTATTAAATTTATTTTTAAAAGAATCCTCTTACACCACGTTTAACTCTCTGATCCATAAAGTGTTTTTGTATACCAACTCTTTTTTAGAACAATTCCTTTGGTTTACCTTGAAAACTTTTCTCGGCTCTTGGAATCGCATCAGACTTACCATTGTAAGTCGTTAAACCAATTAAAATTGATTATCGCATCAACAATTAATTCAAAAACGATAAGCATACCAAATCATAATCAACATAGATTATCAAACCAACTAGTACAAACCAATATTGCCACGTAGAGCTAAATCATTCTCATTCATCAGTCTGAACCAATTCAAATGACAAATAATAATAATCACACCAATAAAACAAAGCAAAAAGCCTAAACTCATTATATAGAAATTTCCTTACTTTGTAACCTTTCCTTTGCTAATGTAATGAAGGTATTAACCGGAATCATTGCTCGAAGTCACTCGAACCTTAACACAAAAACACTATGTTTTAGAATCAAATCTAGGGTAGTAACCCTAGAGTTAGGCCATGGCTTTTATACCTAAAAGGCTAGGATTTTGTCCAATTTTATCTCTTAATTTACAAGCACCTAGATCTAGTAATATTAAGCTAAGAAAATTGCAAATCCAAAGCTAAAACACCTATGTAGCTCACAATTTCAACATAAAAACAACATGGGCTAGTTTTCAAAATTTCTAAACATGTTTTTCCATGCATCTTTAATATGTATGATGCAGCACCCCCTTCTTGGAGCGCTACTAAACTAATATTTCTAACAAAACATATTTCTGAAAAGTGAAATACTCTGCTTGCATGGTTTACAAAAATGTGGTTCTATTTTTTTCTTTTAAAATTTCTTTTAAAAGAGCAATCAGAGTATTGCAGTGATTTTAGAAACATGACGGTGAATAAATAATGACACTAAAATAAACCACAATAACCATTCTAATAAATTTATTCAATCATTGCACATAGGACAATTCAAGTCTTGAAAACTAAAATACACTTATTACAACATTGTAATTAAAACTGTGCAGATCCTATAGTTGGTCGACATGCTACAACACTTACTAGACCTCTAGTAAGTTCAAACTAACACACAAGGCGGATAGCCAGATAGGACTATCCTCAGCTATACTTGTCAGCAACGTCGAACACTTTGCAGTCTTTATTATCTGGGTTACAATTATTGATTGAAAGAACCACGGGCAAGAGTCAACTTCTTACACAAACAAATACAATAGCAGCAGCATGTACAATAACCATCCATATTATACAGATAGAACATAATATACAATTCAATAAGAATGCATAAATGTTCTGTAAATGCAACTACATGCCACTATTTATGATTCTGGAATATCGCAATGGCCAGTCATTGGTGCACCATCGTACGTCCCCAATCGATCCTTTTCCATGCGATGGTTAATTAACAACGTTCCTAAATTTCTTTGGCCTTGAGGCAATCCATCACCCCAGGATATTCAGGTCGAAGTTGTACCACAATGCATGACAATGCATTCCACCGACTCCAATGAACATATCAATGCACGTGATATTTCAGCCAGGCATAATCAAATAAAAATTCAATTATCCAGCACCAGCAACAACATATATCTCCACATGAATTAAGCATATATCCAACAACACATCATATAATTAATTCAAAACCACAATAAATTAGTAAATCCAATCAACTTACATCCACAATTCAATATTCAATATCCATAAGCATATGAACATAACCACATTTCAACATTTAACATTATAACTCTAGGCATATCTAGAAGTAGCCTTACAGATTAGAGTTCCACGTCCATGCTAATGTCGAAGACACGTCACGAATTCACGATCTCAGGGATCCTAGACAGCACACACTGAAACTTGAAACCATTTCTAATTCACCCAAAGAAATCCCTAGGTTATGGTTTAGTCCCAAATCCCTAGGTTACTCACCCAAAATACTTTTAGTAATACTTTACACCTAAAAGATACTAAAACAAAGTTAAAATAATATTTTTAAAGACTTACAACTTACTCAAAATCTTTACAACTAAACTTTTAACTTTAAACAATAGAAAATTATTTTTCTTTCAAAAACTAAAACAAATACTAAACTTCTAAAATAACTAATTAACAAGTACCAACATATTAATCAAGTAAAACATAGATTAACAATTAAAATTACTAATTGCTCTCGTGGGTTTAATAAATTTAATTACACTAAAATAAAAAAGGTTTTGCACACTAAATTTTCAAGACTCCAACTTGTTCAAGAAACACAAGACGTCTTTGAACATTAGTTGTTTCATAGCCTTATCCAATTCAATCAACACTTAACATAATTATACTAAACCTTTTCTTACACTTTAAATAAACTAACCCCAAAAGTTTAAATCCCTAAAAATTATTTTCCTATCATAACTTGATTCAAGTTCAAGGATTATAAAATCAATTCTTTTTCTTAATCAAACAAAAGACAACAATACTAAATCAAATACTTATTAATACAAAATAGTCAAGACTCCATTTTGGTTTAGGAATACAAAGATTCGATTTTACCTAAGTGTTTCATTGTCTTAAAATACCTATTCAACTACTAAAACTCAATTAAATTTTTCCCAAAATTTCCAAAACTTTGACAACAATTAAGTACAGATAATTCAAGTCCAAAACACAAAAATCATTTTCATCCCAACCCTCTAGGGCTCTCGGCCACAACTCCAATTTTTAGGAAAAATTTGCAAAACTTTCAAATCAATAAAACTTCAGCACACAACATCTAAATTCTTTTCCAAACAATCGAGATTTCAAATCAAAACCATTACACCAATTACTTTGCTCCTATCATAGCTTTTCAAGAATCAAGGTGTCTCAAAACACAATTTTCATTGTTCAAACTCAAATCAACAACAACAATAAAAAATTTAAGCATCAAATAGCAAGAACCCCTAAACTAATTTCATGATTCACAATAGCAATCATACTTTCCCGTTTTCCATAGAACCCTTAGACTAATTTCATGGTTTAGTTGTTGTATTAATTGTCTGTTTTATGTCATATTTAATATAACTATTATTTTAAAGATTTTGTCTTGATAATTTTATTGTTTGAATAATATCTAGTTAATAAGAGAAATTGAAATTAGTGATCCTCACTAATTTATAGTTTTTCTTATGCTGCCAGAATTCTGTTTAATTCTGCCGTAACTACGCTATTGTGTGTGTTACTAACTGAAACATGCCCAATCGTGATCCGAATTTTATAAAATTTTAGATCTTAACATTTTTCAATATTTATGATTTACTGGAAATTGTTCTGGAATTTTTGGGCATCAGAATAATATAGAGTGTTTTGTAAGCCCAAAATTGCATTACGATCGCGTTTTAGCTCATAAATCGAGAAAGCGACATTCATAGAAATACTTCTAATACATTTTAGGGAAATTTTGGTTGATTAATAATTTTTTTATTATAGAATAATTTATTATATTTATTTTTGGAGTTTTTGATACAAAAACCCTAATATACGCGTAACGCCGCGCACCCGATTGAGCGAGAACGCGACGAAACGAAATATCTAGATATTTTGGGCTAAGGGGAGATGCATCCAGCCACTAGGGGAGCTGAACCTCATCCTTAGAACCTTCCATGACAAGTGTTAGCTTATGATTGGTTAGTTAGTAAACGGTAGGAAGTTAGTTTAGTTTGTTTGTGACTGGTTGGTTAGTTTCCAACTAAATGAATATTTTCTTCCACCATTGCCCCTCAAAATTTCGTGGCTTCTCCTTCCCTTGGCTGCCCCATTTCAGTTCTTCGATTCATGACTTGGAGAGAAAAAAAATTCTTGAGAAAGAAAGTGGTGTTCTTGAAGAAAATTTGTGATTTAACCTTTGATCTTGATCCTTTCTTCTTCCTCCTTGATTCGATCACCACCATCCTTGTGGGTAAGATTCCTAATTCCTTTTCCTTTCTCCATGGCTGCCATGGATGAGTTTTCATGGTATTTGTGTTGTTTCTTGATAGGTCCACGGCAAGTGTACCGGGTCGTTACAAGTAATAATTTCGGTAAATACCGGTTATCGTCCTCAAGGATCGAAAGCCAAATACCAACAATTGACAACAACTTCTAAGTGAACACCAAATGGTTTTGATTATGATTGGTGGTGGTACGAGAATAACAAAGGCACAATGCAAATAGTGATTTAATTCAATGGAGAAAAGTGTTGGAGTCAAGCTTCATTCTAATACAACTTTGGAATATTTCAATATAGCAATTAACACAACGTGGTTCACTAGTTTGTCTATCAATTTCATTAAACTAGTTAAATCCCAATTCCTTAGGTAAATAACCCTTTTTATCTAGCTAGAAGTCCAATTCCTTGGATGCATTCAACAAGGTAAAAGCATGAGGCAAAAGAAATTACAGAGATAGCAAGTTCCCAAAGGCTATTCCTAGCTCATAAGAAACAAGGGTCACCTTCCTAGAGCACAAAAGCATATTAAACTTCCATTCAACACACAATTCAAAAGTTCATTCCACGATTGATCAAGTCTCAAAAAGCATTAAGAAAAAGGAAGGAGAACACCAAACTAAGAGAAATCACATGCATTAATAAGAAACTACATCAAATATCCATAGTGTTCATAGAAATCCACTTTACTCCAACAAAAGGAGATTTAGTTCCACATGATGATAGTAGAGAATGAAAAGAAAAACAGAGAAAAGAGATAAGAACCCATCCACAAGCCAAGGAGTTGAGCTTCCACCCTTCTCCTTTTGCCTCCTTCAATGGGTGTGCTAGGGTTTGTGCTCCCAAGTCTTCTTTCTGCCTCTAATTCGTTCTCCACCCTTGTTCAGACCATTAGTTAGGTATTTATATCAACTGGGCCTGAAAGAAAGCCCAAAACGCGCAAGGACACAAAATAACAGCAGGCGCCCTGCGCCTTGTATTCAGCGAGCGGCGCCAGCGCCACAGCTTACGGCGCCTACGCCTGGTTCTTACCTTCGGCCAGCGCCTGCATACTGGATCACCAAGATCAGGCGCCAGGCGCTAGCCTGTTTGAGGCGCCCTGCGCCCTGCAGTCTTCTGCTACCATGGTTCCCAGCCAGGCTCCTCGCTGGATTGGTGGCGCCTGCGCCTGACTTCAGGCAGCAACTCCACTTCAATTTGCTCTCATGATCTTAGGTACATGTCTCAAATTAACCCTTTTCATACCTACAAAAAGGCAAGACCACAATAAGGACATTTCTTCCATCAAAATAACAAAAGAGCTAACATGATTGTCAACTAGAATTTCTCCACAACAATGACTCAAACACCTAAGATTAGAGGCCAAACAAGGAATAAAGTCTAAGTTTGCATGAGACTTCCCTTCAATTAAGTGCATGAAAATGAGCATACTAGGGAACAATCAAACACTCCAAACTTAAACCTTGCTTGTCCTCAAGCAAGAACTCAGCAAAAACAATTACACACAATGCCAATCTTGATCTAACCATTGGACTAACCCACAATTTTTCACCACTTTCAAATGTTATCGCACAACAAGCACACTAATCACAAAAAAATTCATTGGGCTTTATCTTCATCAGAACCAACATGAGACTATCACAAATTAGACATTGGAGTCACATAAACAGTGAATTCACCATCATAAACTCAACAAGTAATGGAATGCACAATTGAAACTTTCAAAGTGATTGAAATGCTTTCTTTTCTAGTCACAACGTTTAGGAAAAATTTCCACTCAAACTCTCAAGTGTTTTGGGGTTTGTGTTTCACTCATTCAACACAATTTGAGCTCATCCCCCATGGATTTGATTTTCATCTCATCCTCACATGATTACCACTTGCACAATTCTCTAATCAAAAGGTCTTTTGAGGTTGTAACTTGGCCAAGGTAGGGGTGGATGAATTAGACATTTAGGCTTATCACCCTTCAAGATAGATGAGCATCAACCAACTCTAGAAAATTTCACTATATTTCCTCTTTTCTTCATTTTTCCAAAGATGGTATTTCCCAAAAATCCAATCCTTAAACAACGTTTGTCACACAATTTTCGATCCCCCAGTAACACTTTGGTCTCAAAGGGGTACCACTCCAAGAACCAGCCTTTTTTTTTTTTTTTGCACAACTCAAACCAAAACAAATATGGTAATGTTCCCCCTCACTCCAAACTTAGTTCTTTGTCAACCTTTGTTCATGCTCAACTAACCTCTTTAAGTGGGTACAAGATAATAACATGGTTAAAGGCTATTGTTTTGATGGGTTAACAAGAACAAAAAGCTTTAGGCTCAATGGGGCTTTGCAAACAAAGGTCATATTATGTTGGGTTGGCTTTTTAGCTAATTGGCTTCCAATGAAATTTGCCTTCTCTCTATCAAAGCATTGTGCAACCAATAACATGCAACAGAGATTCAATCAAAGTTAGGGGAATATAAACTCAAATGTGTCCTCTCAAAAAGAATTATTGATGAAGGCTCTACAAAAACCACAGGACATGCATATATCAATCACAAAGAAATTGTAACAAACAAAACAGTTGAGCAATGGTTGACTCACTCCAATAAGTTTCTAGTCTCAAGTTGTAACTCTTCAAAGACCCATTTAACATCACCCCAAGTGATTGGTGCTCAACACAAAATTCAAATCACAAGTGGGTTCAAATCATAGTTCAGCCAACAGTTATTTCAATTTGACATCTTGGACTACAACACAAAGTACTAAAAACATCACACTTTGACACATAATAAAGACAACTCCAAACTTAAGCTTTGACACACAAACTAAGATGAAAATCAAACAAACTAAATTCTAAAATTGCAAGAGAAAGAGATAGGAACTCCCTCGCATGGGTTGCCTCCCATGAAGCGCTTCTTTAACGTCACTAGCTTGACGCTGTTAATCCGCTCTCAAGGTGGCATATATGACACAAAGAATACGTCATCCTTCTTCTTTCTTTTCTTAATCAAGGACTCCATGAACTTGAGGTATGGATGACATTGCTTCCAAGGCTTCTCAACGTGGAGGATGACGAATAAGGCATCGAGGGCATCTACGAATCGATCAAGCTCTTCATTCCCATCTACCTTTTGTGAATCATTTTTCACTACCACCACGTCTTCATTTTGGTCCTTCCCCCTAACCATATTATGCTCAGATTGAATTTCATGTGGCTCTTGTACTAACTGTTTACAAATTTCATCAGCTTGCATTTTGAAATTTTGCATCACAGCTTTGATCTGATGATAATTGGCTCTTGTTTTGGCCTCCGAATTGGATAGCTCTTGTGCATATTGCACCAGAGCTATTTCCCAAGGTTTTGGCTCTTCGGGAATCACTTGAATGCATGGTGGTGGTGGTGGTAAACATGACAAAAATGATTCCCAATCCTCCTTAGAGCATCTATAAACAAGCTTATTCGTCATGCACTCAAATTGTGGTTGGGAATCTACTGTTCCATGCATACACTGAAAAGCAAGCACCTCAAACAAGTGTCAAAGCAACTGAGAACTAAAAAAAATGTTAAGGAAAATATGAAAAGAAGTACAAAGTAATTAAACTAACACTAAAATAGAAATTAAAATGGGTTCGAAATAGAAGTCGCCTTCGAAATTACTAGTAATGGTAAAATCGATCCCCGACAACGACGCCAAAAACTTGATAGGTCCACGGCAAGTGTACCGGGTCGTTACAAGTAATAATTTCGGTAAATACCGGTTATCGTCCTCAAGGATCGAAAGCCAAATACCAATAATTGACAACAACTTCTAAGTGAACACCAAATGGTTTTGATTATGATTGGTGGTGGTACGAGAATAACAAAGGCACAATGCAAATAATGATTTAATTCAATGGAGAAAAGTGTTGGAGTCAAGCTTCATTCTAATACAACTTTGGAATATTTCAATATAGCAATTAACACAACGTGGTTCACTAGTTTGTCTATCAATTTCATTAAACTAGTTAAATCCCAATTCCTTAGGTAAATAACCCTTTTTATCTAGCTAGAAGTCCAATTCCTTGGATGCATTCAACAAGGTAAAAGCATGAGGCAAAAGAAATTACAGAGATAGCAAGTTCCCAAAGGCTATTCCTAGCTCATAAGAAACAAGGGTCACCTTCCTAGAGCACAAAAGCATATTAAACTTCCATTCAACACACAATTCAAAAGTTCATTCCAAGATTGATCAAGTCTCAAAAAGCATTAAGAAAAAGGAAGGAGACCACCAAACTAAGAGAAATCACATGCATTAATAGGAAACTACATCAAATATCCATAGTGTTCATAGAAATCCACTTAACTCCAACAAAAGGAGATTTAGTTCCACATGATGATAGTAGAGAATGAAAAGAAAAACAGAGAAAAGAGATAAGAACCCATCCACAAGCCAAGGAGTTGAGCTTCCACCTTTCTCCTCTTGCCTCCTTCAATGGGTGTGCTAGGGTTTGTGCTCCCAAGTCTTCTTTCTGCCTCTAATTCGTTCTCCACCCTTGTTCAGACCATTAGTTAGGTACTTATATCAACTGGGCCTGAAAGAAAGCCCAAAACGCGCAAGGACACAAAATAACAGCGGCGCCGCACCTGTGGGCATACTGCGCCGTGTTCGAGCGGCGCCCGGGCGCCACCTACGGCGCCCTGCGCCCTGGTTCTTCTGCTTCAGCAGGCGCCCTGCGCCCGTGGGCGCCCTGCGCCCTGGATCACCGAGATCAGGCGCCAGGCGCTAGCCTGTCTGAGGCGTCCTGCGCCCTGTAGTCTTCTGCTACCATGCTTCCCAGCAGGCGTCCTGCGCCTGGATTGGCTGGGCGCCCTGCGCCCTGACTTGTGCAGTAACTCCACTTCAATTTGCTCTCATGATCTTAGGTACATGTCTCAAATTAACCCTTTTCATACCTACAAAAAGGAAAGACCACAATAAGGATATTTCTTCCATCAAAACAACAAAAGAGCTAACATGATTGTCATCTAGAATTTCTCCACAACAATGACTCAAACACCTAAGATTAGAGGCCAAACAAGGAATAAAGTCTAAGTTTGCATGAGACTTCCCTTCAATTAAGTGCATGAAAATGAGCATACTAGGGAACAATCATTTCTCATGATTTTAGTTTTGATTCTTGAAGGAAAGTGATGTTTAAGCTTCAATCTTCCATCCTTTCTTCTTAATCCTTGATCCATCACCTCCAAACTTCTTGGTAAGCTTCATATCCATTCTTTTCTCTCTTGAGTTTCATGATATGGGTTTGGTTGGTTTTAGGAATTATTTTTGGGCAAAAGTGTTAGATTTTGCTAGATATGCATGATTAGTCTTTTAGCCTTTTGTTTTCTTCCGACATTAGCTTTGTTCTTTGTTTTTAAAAATTGGAAACTCTAACTTTTTGAGTTGGCCGAAACCTAGGGGCTGTTCTAAGCCTTGGCTTTGCTTGGTCTTTGTTGTTTTAGAGTTGATTCTTGATGGGTTATACTTGCTAAGTTTGGAAACTAGTCTTATAATCATGATTACAAAGTTTTGGAAAAACCAATTTGTTAAAAAGGGGGGCTGAAACCGTGACTCCTAATATGATTTTGGAGGATGTTTTAAATTGATTTCAAAGTGTTGTAAGTGTTGAAGGGGTTGGTTTATTGTTAAAGGAATTGAATGTAGTGAATTTGTATGTGTGAAACTTTGAAAAATTGTTTGAAATAAATCAAATTTGGGGCTGTTTTGGAGCTCTCAAAATAATAGCTTAATAGCATGATTTGGGTGAGTTTCAACTTGTTTTTAATTGTATTAAAGTGGTAAAGAAGTTTGGTTTTGATAAGAAGTTTTGATTAAGCAAAGTTTGTAAGATTTTGATGTTAAAAGGTTTGAAAATTTGGAGTTGTATTTGAAGCCTTGAAACCGTGGCCTTCAAAGGGATTTTGTGACTTGTTCTTGACTTGCATTTATGCTTAAAAATAGTTGTAAAAGTGGTTGATGATTTGATTTAGCAAAACAATTCAAAGAAGCATGATTTTGGAAAAAGTTTTGGGTTATGTCTTAAGAATTGTTTTAAACTTGTAATGAATTTAATTCTAGAATTTTGTGACATGTTTTAGTGCTTTGAAAAATGGTTCAAAGTTGGCAAAACACTATTCATTTGGTAAAACACTATTCCAATTAGTAAATTTTGGTTTAGCTATTTTTCTAAGTGTGTAGCTTTTGTAAAAGCTTGAAAACTTGCATGGTTTGAATTTGTTTCATGGCATATGATTAGGTGTGATCCAAATAGGTTAAGCTAGAAAGATTTTAGGCCCTTTTAGGACTAAAACTGTGGTTGCCCTAGAGTCTTAGGACTTGGGTTTTTGGTTCTAATTGGATTAAGTTTGCGTTGTTAAGGTTCGTGCATAAGGCTTGTGTGGGGAACGACTTGACGATAGTTCGAATTTACCTTGCTTGGATTGTTAAAGTGCGCAAGGTAAAGGAAATTCTTACATAATGAGCTTGGGCTTTTCACCTTATGTGTTGTTTGTTTGATTGTTGATTGATTGTGTGGTAGTACTTGTAGTATTACTATGTGCTGTTGAGATGTTGTAGCATGAACTGCTGTGTATTGATTTGGCCCTGTGTGGCAAGACTGAATTGTATTGTGTGACTTAAATCATACTAGATTGATTTAATTGGACTTGAAATTGATGATAATATGTAGCATGTTCTTGGCCTTGCGTGGCATTATGAGTTGTATTGTTTTCCTTGAATCACCTTGGATTTCATTGGAACTTGGCATTGAATTGGAATATGAAAAATATTATTGTTGATAATGGATTAATTAACAATGCGTTGATCGACTGCTATTAGTTGACGAATTACATCGGTAAACCTGATCCGATTCCACAAGCCGAATTCTGATTTCGTAAACAAATTGTTAAGGGCATTTTGATTTAAAAGTAAGTGTGAGGGTTTTAGTATAACTAGCCAAAGCTTGCAAGGAAATTTCAATGGAATAATAGTAGAGAAAAGAACTTGAAATAAATAGTATAATTTGCGAAAACGGTTGAGTTAAACGATGCACCTGGGAAAATTCTGGCTAGGAAATGGTAATTAAGAGTGTTTGCACCACCTCCCTTTCCTGGGAATTCTTACAGTGTGTTATTTAGCACAACTAGGGTTTCAACGACCTAGTTTTAAACAGTATTTTTAGATAAATAGGGGGGATACAAGAACTGAGAAAGAGATTTCAAAGATCGAGTTTTCGAAAGAATAAAACATAGGGAATGTATTGTTCCTATTGAGCATTTGTGTAACACCTGAGGACGAGATCACGAGATCGACCTCGTATTAGGACGTCGGATCGAGACCTCGCGTTGAGATCTCGTGTCGAGACCTCGTACCAAGACCTTGTGTCGAGATTCCGTGCCAAGATCGCGTGCCGAGGTCATTTACCGAGCTGAGGAGATCGCGTGTATTAGCTGCTGAGATCGCGTGTCGAGTTGATGAGGTCGCGTACCGAGCTGAGGAGGTCGCATGTCGAACTGAGGAGGCCGCGTGCACAAACCCATGTTAGAGCCTTGTGCGCTTGCACGAGCACCCTAGTCGACATCGTGTCGAGATGATAACTCGTATTCTTACGAACGTTATTCAGCGTTATTACTATTGTTTGTAATAATTATATTGTCGGCTTGCAGTCTCGTCGCCGTGTCTAGATCTCTGGCCTATAGAGTAGAGGGTAATCATGAGAGAGTAGCGATTAGATGGGTAGATTGACTGATGGGATTGGCATCTCATAGCTGGAGTTACGATAACGCCCTTCCCTCACCAAACAGTATACCACGATCGGTTCCTCAAACATTCACTTTCTCTTTTCTTCTTTCTTCTTCCTTTCTTCTCTGAGTTCCTATTCCTCTCCAAACCTCCATCGAAGAACGTTGAGTTTTATCGAGATTCTGCATAAACCTTCTTCATCAATTTTGTTCCTCATCATCCTCTCGACATATCTCACCATCTCGACCACCATTTGAGGTATGAAAAACAGATTTTCTCTTCTTCATGCTACTGTTTAGCGCTACTTCTTCTCTCCATTTTAGCCAGTTTTATGCTTCCAAATCATGTCTAACTGATGGGTTTTCTTCTTCATGATATTACCTCCCTTTCTAACCGATTATTTGGGCTTGTAAAACAAATTGTTTCCTCCGTTTTCTGCAATAGGCAGTGCCCAAAAACCCTTCCTTTTTGGTTGTTTCGATTTCTTGTTTTAGTTTGTCGTTTGTTGCTTCTTGTTGTTGTTGTTGTCGATTTATCTGTTGTAGCATCGGATAACCTTTTTCATGAACTTTTGATCGAAAACCCTAACGTTGTGTTAGAGGAAAAATTGTCTTGTCTGAGATGTATGAAAGGAGTTATTTTGTAATGTTTACTGGGTTGTAGTTAAGATTGGGGTTATGAGAGCTAAGTGTTATTAGAACCCATAGATCGAACTAAGTTGTGCTTGTTTTAGGAAGTCTGATTCCCGAGATCGTGTGAATTCCGAATCAAGGTGTACGGGAGAGCGAACCCGAGGACGTGGAAGCAGCGGAATCCAGATCGAGAACTGTACGTGTCGAGGTCGACTGAGAAGCGTACGTGTTGAAGTCGATTGAGGACGGTACGTGTCGAAGTCGTTGTCGAGCTCGTTTGAAGACAGCCGTGTCGAGGTCGTTGTCGAGCAGCGTTAGCTCGGAGTTCGGTAAGGGCACTTCATATTCTACGTGTATATGTTTATGCGTAAGGGCAACTTTTAGACATTATTAAGACTTTATTTTATATGTTATTGTGTATGGATTCCTTGATTGGTGTCGAGCTTGAAATGTTGTGATATGATTGAGTTTTTGCATGTATTTAATATGTGATTGAATATATGCTGTGAATTGTGTATTGCATGCTGAATTGTGTTTCTTCATGTCGAGCTTGCTCTTTTTATTTGACATGCGGTTGAATATCTTGTGTATAACTCTTTGAATATTGTAAGCGGAGAGCTGTTCATCGAGTGAGAGAGCTAGGCGAGTCGTATGACGTTTTTGAGCCGTGACCCGGATAACTAAGGGTGCTAGGTCCCCTTTTTGTTTACGGGAGATTGACTAGACGTCGCATTATCAGTTTGGGGTTGGACCTGCTGATTAATGCATGGTATCGGTTTGGGGTTGGACCTGCCGCTTACCTATTACGTCAGTTTGGGGATGGACCTGCTGACGATATTCCGGAATAAGAGTCGAGTCGAGTCTAGAGTGAGATGGTCGAGTCACGTTGGTGAATGATATACTGTGATGTCTGCTTATTTCTTTATGTCGTGTTTATCTTGAATTGTTGAGAAGTTGACCCTTTCCCGTGGTGCCTTCAATCCATGACGGTTACCCAGGCGATGTCGAGGGTGCAGGGAACTCGACAGCAGATGATGGCGAGGAGGAGCTCGACGAGGACCCGAGCGACGACCTCTACTTGTCGTGATTTGCTTTGTTTTTCTTTTGTGTTCAGAGGTCGTGACCAGTTGGGCCGGTTATGTTTTGTTGTTACAGGGTAGACTGGCGGTTTACTTTTGGAGCAGCCCCCTGCGTGGGTGTCTGCCGGAAGTACCCCCAGGGTATGATTGCTCTCTTGAAGTCGTCATACCTTAGGTGTATTTTCTTTGTACATTGCTACTCTGTATTTTGTATACATTATTATTTCGAGTGGTATATATGTATGTTATGCATGTATGTTTTATTAGAATTTAAGTCTTGTGTCTTAGTTGCATCATGTTTCAAAAGTCAGAGATACTACGATGTGCACTGGTGGTTTTAAAAAAGTAGACCGTACTTTTTAAAAGGCACAAGAGTACCATTTTAAAACACATCTCATACAGGTTTAGTTGAGCTCGGTGTGTTGAGCTCGGTAACTCGAGCTCGGTATGTTGAGCTCGGTAGCGGTCCGGAAACGGGTCGTTACATTTGTTGGTATCAGAGCGATTGATTCGGTTGAAATTTGTGCATAAAATTTGACCGGTCACCGTGTCGGGTTATGTGTTGGGTACCTAGTTGTAATATGTTGATTCTTTGGTTGATTAAGTGAAGCACTTATTGCTTGAGAAATTGTTTGAACTGTTTCTTGATTGAAGCAGTGTGTTTTAACACATCCTTGTTGTGAGATTCTGACAGGGTTTTGAACTTTGTGGAATCTAATGCCACCTCGTAGAGATACGACAATTTATCGAGAACGTCGACATGGAGCGAGCAATTCAAGCTATGACCGAGATGGCGGCGACCATGGCTCAAAGAATCACCGCAACTCAACAGGCTAACGCGATGGCTCAGCCAGGCGGCGTTAACTCGGCAGAACTTACAAAGCAACAACGGCGGCGGGCGAATCTTTGGCGGAAGGATTAGCGGACTTTAGGAAGCATGATCCACCGAAGTTCTACGGTGAGCCAAATCCGGATAAAGCCGATCTTTGGATGCAAGAGATCGAGAAGATCTTCGAGGCACTTCATTGCCTCGAACAACGCGTGAAGGTCGACTATGCCACCTACTTCATCGCTAGGAGACGCAGAGTATTGGTGGAGAGGTGAAGCAAACATTTATAAGCGGAACGTCGCGAGATGACCAGGAGCTTTTTCGTGAAAGGTTCTTGGACAAGTACTTCCCAGATCTTGCACGAGCCGAGAAGGAGCAAGAGTTTCTTCAATTGCGGCAAAGCGGACTCGGCCGATGTCAGTATGCGGCCAAGTTTGAGTCGCTGGCGAGGTATTTCAGTCCATTTCGTGATCGAGCTGACCAAAGATGGTTGAGCGAGAGGTTCCAACGAGGTCTGAGATTTGACATTCAGAAGTCAGTGGTGTCATTGAGGATTCGAAACCTCCAAGAGCTGATAGATCGTTGTGTCGAGGTAGAAGGAGTAAGAAGCCACAAGAAGAAGACTATTGTAGGCGGACCGGTGAGACCCCAGAGTGCGGGGCAGAGATTTGCACAGAAAGGAAAACAACTGCAGAAGAAGCCTTACGATCGACCTCAGGGGAACAACAACAGGGGACAGTATCGTCCGATGACCCAGGGAGCGAGGAGTGGAGGTCAGACCGGTGTCGAGGTGACTTGTTTTCGTTGTGGAAAGACGGGACATTATGCGAGTAACTGTACTCAGAAGGAGGAGGTGTATTTCAACTGTAAGAAGCCAGGGCATTTTGCCAAGGATTGTCCCACACCTAAAGCTGAACCAGCAATGCTTGCGGCAAAGGCCAATGGAAAGCGTCAGGTAGCTAAAGGCAGAGTCTTCTGCATGAGCGGTGAGGAAGCAGAGCGAGCTGATGATCTTATTCAAGGTGAATGTGAGATTGAGGGTAAATCCTTATCCGTTCTCTTTGATTCGGGTGCAACCCATTCCTTTATTTCTTCTGATTGTGTGAACCATTTGAACTTGATTGTATCGCTTTACCGTTCAAATTGGTAGTTACAACCCAATTGCTAAAACCTTAGTCACAAACACCGCATGTCTTAATTGTGTAGTGGTTATTGAGTAGAAAGTTTGTGGTCAATTTGGTTTGTTTGCCTCTTAAGGGCTTAGATGTCATTCTCGGGATGGATTGGTTGTCACACCACCATGTCCTCTTGGGTGTGCCAGTAAAGCTGTAATTTTTCCGGACCTTGGAGTCTCCAATTATCTTTCTTTGAGCGTGTCGGAGTTTCTTTGAAAGAAGGAACTAGGAATACATGTATCCGCTAGTTCGGAAGTTTTCCAACGGATCGACGTGAAGAATGTACGGTGGTGTGTGACTTTGAGGGCGTTTTCAGAAGGCGTGCCAGGGTTACCACCGGTCTGAGAGGTCGAAGTTCTCCATCGACCGATTCCAGGGACAGGACCGATCTCCAAAGCGCCATACAGGATGTCTCTGCCGAGATGAAAGAAGCGAAGTCCCGGATCGAACACTTGGAGTCAAAACAATTCATACGACCGAGCGTGTCACCGTAGGAGCTCCGGTGTTGTTGGTTAAGAAGAAGGATGGACGATCAAGGCGTGCGTGGACTACCGCGAGCTCAACAAGGTTACCGTGAAGAACCGTTATCCGTTACCTCGTATTGGCGACTTGATGGATCAACTTCGTGGAGCGGCGATCTTTTCAAGATAGACTTGAAGTCGGGCTACCATCAGTTCGCGTGAAGGAGGAAGATGTCCCCAAAACGACTTTCAGGACCGGATACGGTCACTACGAGTACTTGGTGATGCCGTTTGGAGTAGCGAATCGCCCGGTGTGTTTATGGACTACATGAACAGGATTTTCCATTCGTTTTTGGATCAGTTCGTTATAGTGTTCATCGACGACATATTGATTTACTCGAGGAACCGAGAAGAGCACGAAGAACACTTACGTCGAGTACTACAGATATTATGAGATAAGCAACTCTATGCCAACCTGTCGAAGTGTGAATTTTGGCTCGAAGAGGTGAATTTTCTTGGCCATGTGATTTCTAGAGAAGGGATAGCTGTGGATCCAACTAAGATTGAAGCTGTGCTAGTGTGGGAACAGTAGAAGGCGATTCTGAGGTCGAAGTTTTGTTGGCTTAGCGTGCTATTATCGAAGATTCATTGAAGGTTTCTGGAAGTTTGTCGTCCCTCTTCCACGGCTTACGAGGAAGGATCACCCTCTTGCCTGGACCGAGGAGTGCGAATCCAGTTTTCAAAGACTGAAGGAGCTCTTGACGACAGCGCCCGTGTTGATTTTGCCTCAACCCGAAGAGCCTTACGAGGTGTATTGTGATGCGTCACACCAGGGATTGGGATGCGTGCTGATGCAACATCGGAAGGTGGTCGCGTATGCTTCAAGACAGCTTAAGATTCACGAGAGGAACTACCCTACTCACGACTTGGAGTTGGCGGCAGATAGTTTTTCTTGAAGATATGGAGACACTACCTTTATGGGAGCACTCTTCTTGTTTCGGCGATCACAAGAGCTTGAAGTACTGTTCGACCGAAAAAGAACTCAACATGCGTCGGCGAGATGGACAGAATTTCTCAAGGACTATGACTTTACGTTGGAATACCATCCCGGTGAGGCTAACGTGGTAGCAGATGCGTTGAGTAGGAAGAGCGTTTTAACCTCAGCAATGATGATCAAGGAGTTGGAGATGCTCGAGAAGTTCCGAGACTTGAAGTTGAGTGTCGAAGTTTCACCGGGGAAGCTGAGATTTGGTATGCTTACCATTTCTAACAGATTGTTGGACGAGATCCGAGACCAGCAAGTTCATGATGAGCTCCTGCAAGAGAAGGTTCAGTTGATAGTGCAAGGGAAGGCGACAGAATTCCAAGTCGGAACGGACGACATCTTAAGGTGCAATGGCCGAGTATGTGTACCTAACGTAGCTGAACTGAGAAAGTTAATACTCGACGAAGCGCATAAGAGCAACTTTAGTATTCATCCAGGAGTTACGAAGATGTATCAAGACTTGAAGAAGCATTTTTGGTGGTCCGGAATGAAGAAGCAAGTGGTCGAGCACGTAGCTCGCGGTTTAACGTGTCGTAAAGCCGGAAGGTGGAGCACCAACGACCTGCGGGAATGCTACAATCGCTTGACGTACCAGTTTGGAAATGGGATAGTATTTCCATGGACTTCGTTGTAGGTTTGCCGAAGACGCAGAAGAAGAATGATTCGATTTGGGTGATCGTCGACCGATTGACCAAATCTGCTCATTTCTTGCCAGTGAGGTCGACATACAACGTGGAAAAGCTGACCGAGATCTACATCGCAGAGATAGTGCGACTTCATGGTATGCCCTCTTCAATCGTGTCGGACCGAGATCCGAAGTTCACATCTCATTTATGGAGGGAATTGCAAGGAGCGATGGGAACCGAGCTCAGGCTTAGCTCGGCATATCATCCCCAGACTGACGGTCAGACTGAGAGAACGATCCAATCGCTTGAAGATTTGTTGCGAGCATGTACGTTAGATCACCGAGGAAGTTGGGACGACGTCTTACCATTGGTGGAGTTCACCTACAATAACAGTTTCCATGCGAGTATTGGAATGGCACCTTTTGAAGCACTGTATGGACGGAAATGTCAGACGCCTTTTTGTTGGTACCAGGACGGCGAGCGTTCTGTTGTGGGACCAGATATGATCCAGTAGACTACCGAGAAGATCCGTTTGATCAGAGATAGGATGCGAACGTCTCAAAGTCGACAGAAGAGTTATGCAGACCAAAGACGTCGACCACTCGAGTTCGAAGAAGGAGAACATGTATTTCTTAGAGTCACCCCCACTACTGGAGTTGGTCGAGCGATCAAATCCAAGAAACTTACCCCTAAATTTATTGGACCTTATCAGATTCTTCGTCGTATCGGTCCAGTGGCATATCAGATTGCCCTGCCACCCTTCTTGTCAAACATTCACGACGTCTTCCACGTCTCACAATTGCGGAAGTATATTTCCGACCCCTCTCATGTCATCGAACCGGATGTGATTCAACTGAAGGATGACCTATCTTTCGAAGCATCACCAGCAAGGATCGTTGATCGGAAAGCCAAACAGTTGCGGAACAAAGAGATTCAACTCGTCAAAGTTGTGTGGGATCAGAAGACGGGAGATGCGACTTGGGAGCTGGAGGAGAAGATGAAGACTCAGTACCCTGAACTCTTTCATGGTAAGTTTTTTTTTTTTGCAATTTCGAGGACGAAATTTTTTTAGAGGGAGAGATTGTAACACCTGAGGACGAGATCACGAGATCGACCTCGTATTAGGACGTCGGATCGAGACCTCGCGTCGAGATCTCGTGTCGAGACCTCGTACCAAGACCTTGTGTCGAGATTCCGTGCCAAGATCGCGTGCCGAGGTCATTTACCGAGCTGAGGAGATCGCGTGTATTAGCTGCTGAGATCGCGTGTCGAGTTGATGAGGTCGCGTACCGAGCTGAGGAGGTCGCATGTCGAACTGAGGAGGCCGCGTGCACGAACCCATGTTAGAGCCTTGTGCGCTTGCACGAGCACCCTAGTCGACATCGTGTCGAGATGATAACTCGTATTCTTACGAACGTTATTCAGCGTTATTACTATTGTTTGTAATAATTATATTGTCGGCTTGCAGTCTCGTCGCCGTGTCTAGATCTCTGGCCTATAGAGTAGAGGGTAATCATGAGAGAGTAGCGATTAGATGGGTAGATTGACTGATGGGATTGGCATCTCATAGCTGGAGTTACGATAACGCCCTTCCCTCACCAGCTGTATACCACGATCGGTTCCCTCAAACATTCACTTTCTCTTTTCTTCTTTCTTCTTCCTTTCTTCTCTGAGTTCCTATTCCTCTCCAAACCTCCATCGAAGAATGTTGAGTTTTATCGAGATTCTGCATAAACCTTCTTCATCAATTTTGTTCCTCATCATCCTCTCGACATATCTCACCATCTCGACCACCATTTGAGGTATGAAAAACAGATTTTCTCTTCTTCATGCTACTGTTTAGCGCTACTTTTCCTCTCCATTTTAGCCACCTTATGCTTCCAAATCATGTCTAACTGATGGGTTTTCTTCTTCATGATATTACCTCCCTTTCTAACCAATTATTTGGGCTTGTAAAACAAATTGTTTCCTCCGTTTTCTGCAATAGGCAGTGCCCAAAAACCCTTCCTTTTTGGTTGTTTCAATTTCTTGTTTTAGTTTGTCGTTTGTTGCTTCTTGTTGTTGTTGTTGTCGATTTATCTGTTGTAGCATCGGATAACCTTTTTCATGAACTTTTGATCGAAAACCCTAACGTTGTGTTAGAGGAAAAATGGTCTTGTCTGAGATGTATGAAAGGAGTTATTTTGTAATGTTTACTGGGTTGTAGTTAAGATTGGGGTTATGAGAGCTAAGTGTTATTAGAACCCATAGATCGAACTAAGTTGTGCTTGTTTTAGGAAGTCTGATTCCCGAGATCGTGTGAATTCCGAATCAAGGTGTACGGGAGAGCGAACCCGAGGACGTGGAAGCAGCGGAATCCAGATCGAGAACTGTACGTGTCGAGGTCGACTGAGAAGCGTACGTGTCGAGGTCGATTGAGGACGGTACGTGTCGAAGTCGTTGTCGAGCTCGTTTGAAGACAGCTGTGTCGAGGTCGTTGTCGAGCAGCGTTAGCTCGGAGTTCGGTAAGGGCACTTCATATTCTACGTGTATATGTTTATGCGTAAGAGCAACTTTTAGATATTATTAAGACTTTATTTTATATGTTATTGTGTATGGATTCCTTGATTGGTGTCGAGCTTGAAATGTTGTGATATGATTGAGTTTTTGCATGTATTTAATATGTGATTGAATATATGCTGTGAATTGTGTATTGCATGTTGAATTGCGTTTCTTCATGTCGAGCTTGCTCTTTTTATTTGACATGCGGTTGAATATCTTGTGTATAACTCTTTGAATATTGTAAGCGGAGAGCTGTTCATCGAGTGAGAGAGCTAGGCGAGTCGTATGACGTTTTTGAGCCGTGACCCGGATAACTAAGGGTGCTAGGTCCCCTTTGTTTACGGAGATTGACTAGACGTCGCATTATCAGTTTGGGGTTGGACCTGCTGATTAATGCATGGTATCGGTTTGGGGTTGGACCTGCCGCTTACCTATTACGTCAGTTTGGGGATGGACCTGCTGACGATATTCCGGAATAAGAGTCGAGTCGAGTCTAGAGTGAGATGGTCGAGTCACGTTGGTGAATGATATACTGTGATGTCTGCTTATTTCTTTATGACGTGCTTATCTTGAATTGTTGAGAAGTTGACCCTTTCCCGTGGTGCCTTCAATCCATGACGGTTACCCAGGCGATGTCGAGGGTGCAGGGAACTCGACAGCAGATGATGGCGAGGAGGAGCTCGACGAGGACCCGAGCGACGACCTCTACTTGTCGTGATTTGCTTTGTTTTTCTTTTGTGTTCAGAGGTCGTGACCAGTTGGGCCGGTTATGTTTTGTTGTTCTGGTGGTAGATCAAGGTTTACTTTTGGAGCGACCCCTGCGTGGGTGTCTGTGGAAGTACCCAGTATGATTGCTCTCTTGAAGTCGTCATACCTTAGGTGTATTTTCTTTGTACATTGCTACTCTGTATTTTGTATACATTATTATTTCGAGTGGTATATATGTATGTTATGCATGTATGTTTTATTAGAATTTAAGTCTTGTGTCTTAGTTGCATCATGTTTCGAAAAGCTGTAGATACTCTGATGTGCACAAGCTGGTTTTAAAAAAAAAATAGATCGTACTTTTTTAAAAGGCACAAGAGTACCATTTTAAAACACATCTCATACAGGTTTAGTTGAGCTCGGTGTGTTGAGCTCGGTAACTCGAGCTCGGTATGTTGAGCTCGGTAGCGGTCCGGAAACGGGTCGTTACATTTGTTGGTATCAGAGCTTGATTCGGTTCGACCGAAATGCATAGGAATTTGGACTGGTCACTGTGTCGGGTTATGTGTTGGGTACCTAGTTGTAATATGTTGATTGCTGTTTGATTAAGTGAAGCACTTATTGCTTGAGAAATTGTTTGAACTATTTCTTGATTGAAGCAGTGTGTTTTAACACATCCTTGTTGTGAGATTCTGACAGGGTTTTGAACTTTGTGGAATCTAATGCCACCTCGTAGAGATCGGCCATTTATGGCAGAGAACGTCGACATGGAACGAGCAATTCAAGCTATGGCCGAGATGGCGGCAGCCATGGCTCGAGAATCAGTCTGCAACTCAACAGTTAACGCGATGGCTCAACAGACGGCGTTAACTCAGCGAACTTACGGAACAACAATGAGCGAGCGGGCGAATCTTTGGCGAAGGATTGGCAGACTTTAGGAAGCATGATCCACCGACGTTCTACGATGAGCCAAATCCAGATAAAGCTGATCTTTGGATGCAAGAGATCGAGAAGATCTTCGAGGCACTTCATTGCCGAACAACGTGAAGGTCGACTATGCCACCTACTTCATCGCTAGAGACGCAGAGTATTGGTGGAGAGGAGTGAAGCAAACATTTATAGCGGAACGTCGCGAGATGACCTGGGAGCTTTTTCGTGAAAGGTTCTTGGACAAGTACTTCCCAGATACTGCACGAGCCGAGAAGGAGCAAGAGTTTCTTCAATTGCAGCAAGGCAGCTCGACAGTGTCCGAGTATGCGGCCAAGTTTGAGTCGCTGGCGAGGTATTTCAGTCCATTTCGTGATCGAGCTGACCAAAGATGGTTGAGCGAGAGGTTCCAACGAGGTCTGAGATTTGACATTCAGAAGTCAGTGGTGTCATTGAGGATTCGAAACCTCCAAGAGCTGATAGATCGTTGTGTCGAGGTAGAAGGAGTAAGAAGCCACAAGAAGAAGACTATTGTAGGCGGACCGGTGAGACCCCCAGTGCGGGCGTAGATTTGTACAGAAAGGAAAACAACTGCAGAAGAAGCCTTACGACCGACCTCAGGGGAACAACAACAGGGGACAGTATCGTCCGATGACCCAGGGAGCGAGGAGTGGAGGTCAGACCGGTGTCGAGGTGACTTGTTTTCGTTGTGGAAAGACGGGACATTATGCGAGTAACTGTACTCAGAAGGAGGAGGTGTGTTTCAACTGTAAGAAGCCAGGGCATTTTGCCAAGGATTGTCCCACACCTAAAGCTGAACCAGCAATGCTTGCGGCAAAGGCCAAAGGAAAGCGTCAGGTAGCTAAAGGCAGAGTCTTCTGCATGAGCGGTGAGGAAGCAGAGCGAGCTGATGATCTTATTCAAGGTGAATGTGAGATTGAGGGTAAATCCTTATCCGTTCTCTTTGATTCGGGTGCAACCCATTCCTTTATTTCTTCTGATTGTGTGAACCATTTGAACTTGACTGTGACTGCTTTACCGTTCAAATTGGTAGTTACAACCCCAGCTGCTAAAACCTTAGTCACAAACACTGCATGTCTTAATTGTGTAGTGGTTATTCAGAGTAGAAAGTTTGTGGTCAATTTGGTTTGTTTGCCTCTTAAGGGCTTAGATGTCATTCTCGGGATGGATTGGTTGTCACACCACCATGTCCTCTTGGACTGTGCCCGTAAAACTGTAATTTTTCCAGACCTTGGAGTCTCCAATTATCTTTCTGCTGAACGTATCGGAGTTTCTTTGAAAGAAGGAACTAGGGAATACATGTATCTGGCTAGTTCGGAAGTTTTCCAGCAGATCGAAGTGAAGAATGTACCAGTGGTGTGTGACTTTGAGGACGTTTTCCCGAAGACGTGCCAGGGTTACCACCAGTGCGAGAGGTCGAGTTCTCCATCGACCTGATTCCAGGGACAAGACCGATTTCCAAAGCACCATACAGGATGTCTCCTGCCGAGATGAAAGAACTGAAGTCCCAGATCGAACACTTGGAGTCAAAGCAATTCATACGACCGAGCGAGTCACCGTGGGGAGCTCCAGTGTTGTTGGTTAAGAAGAAGGATGGACGATCAAGGCTGTGCGTGGACTACCGCGAGCTCAACAAGGTTCTCGTCAAGAACCGTTATCCGTTACCTCGTATTGACGACTTGATGGATCAACTTCGTGGAGCGGCGATCTTTTCCAAGATAGACTTGAAGTCGGGCTACCATCAGATTCGCGTGAAGGAGGAAGATGTCCCCAAAACAGCTTTCAGGACCAGATACGGTCACTACGAGTACTTGGTGATGCCGTTTGGAGTGACGAATGCGCCAGCTGTGTTTATGGACTACATGAACAGGATTTTCCATTCGTTTTTGGATCAGTTCGTTGTAGTGTTCATCGACGACATATTGATTTACTCGAGGAACCGAGAAGAGCACGAAGAACACTTACGTCGAGTACTACAGATATTACGAGATAAGCAACTCTATGCCAACCTGTCGAAGTGTGAATTTTGGCTCGAAGAGGTGAATTTTCTTGGCCATGTGATTTCTAGAGAAGGGATAGCTGTGGATCCAACTAAGATTGAAGCTGTGCTAGTGTGGGAACAGCCGAAGACGGTTACCGAGGTCAGAAGTTTTGTTGGCTTAGCAGGCTATTATCGAAGATTCATTGAAGGTTTCTCGAAGATTGTCGCGCCTCTTACACGGCTTACGAGGAAGGATCAACCTCTTGCCTGGACCGAGGAGTGCGAATCCAGTTTTCAAAGACTGAAGGAGCTCTTGACGACAGCGCCCGTGTTGATTTTGCCTCAACCCGAAGAGCCTTACGAGGTGTATTGTGATGCGTCACACCAGGGATTGGGATGCGTGCTGATGCAACATCGGAAGGTGGTCGCGTATGCTTCAAGACAGCTTAAGATTCACGAGAGGAACTACCCTACTCACGACTTGGAGCTGGCAGCAGTAGTTTTTGCGCTGAAGATATGGAGACACTACCTTTATGGGAGCACTCTTACTGTTTTCAGCGATCACAAGAGCTTGAAGTACCTGTTCGACCAGAAAGAACTCAACATGCGTCAGCGAAGATGGACAGAATTTCTCAAGGACTATGACTTTACGTTGGAATACCATCCCGGTGAGGCTAACGTGGTAGCAGATGCGTTGAGTAGGAAGAGCGTTTTAACCTCAGCAATGATGATCAAGGAGTTGGAGATGCTCGAGAAGTTCCGAGACTTGAAGTTGAGTGTCGAAGTTTCACCGGGGAAGCTGAGATTTGGTATGCTTACCATTTCTAACAGATTGTTGGACGAGATCCGAGACCAGCAAGTTCATGACGAGCTCCTGCAAGAGAAGGTTCAGTTGATAGCGCAAGGGAAGGCGACAGAATTCCAAGTCGGAACGGACGACATCTTAAGGTGCAATGGCCGAGTATGTGTACCTAACGTAGCTGAGCTGAGAAAGTTAATACTCGACGAAGCGCATAAGAGCAACTTTAGTATTCATCCAGGAGTTACGAAGATGTATCAAGACTTGAAGAAGCATTTTTGGTGGTCCGGAATGAAGAAGCAAGTGGCTGAGTACGTAGCTTCGTGTTTAACGTGTCAGAAAGCGAAGGTGGAGCACCAACGACCTGCGGGAATGCTACAATCGCTTGACGTACCAGTTTGGAAATGGGATAGTATTTCCATGGACTTCGTTGTAGGTTTGCCGAAGACGCAGAAGAAGAATGATTCAATTTGGGTGATCGTCGACCGATTGACCAAATCTGCTCATTTCTTGCCAGTGAGGTCGACATACAACGTGGAAAAGCTGACCAAGATCTACATCGCAGAGATAGTGCGACTTCATGGTATACCCTCTTCAATCGTGTCGGACCGAGATCCGAAGTTCACATCTCATTTATGGAGGGAATTGCAAGGAGCGATGGGAACCGAGCTCAGGCTTAGCTCGGCATATCATCCCCAGGCGACGGTCGACCGGTGAGAACGATCCAATCGCTTGAAGATTTGTTGCGAGCATGTACGTTAGATCACCGAGGAAGTTGGGACGACGTCTTACCATTGGTGGAGTTCACCTACAATAACAGTTTCCATGCGAGTATTGGAATGGCACCTTTTGAAGCAATCGTATGGGCGGAAATGTCGACGCCTTTTTGTTGGTACCGGGGCGGCGTTACATTGTGGGACCAGATATGATCCGATGAACTCACGAGAAGATCCGTTTGATCGAGAGATAGGATGCGAACGTCTCAAAGTCGACGTAAGAGTTATGCGGACCAAAGACGTCGACCACTCGAGTTCGAAGAAGGAGAACATGTATTTCTTAGAGTCACCCCACCATCGAGTTGGTCGAGCGATCAAATCCAAGAAACTTACCCCTAAATTTATTGGACCTTATCGATTCTTCGTCGTATCGGTCGATGGCATATCGGTGCCACCGCCACCCTTCTTGTCAAACATTCACGACGTCTTCCACGTCTCACAATTGCGAAGTATATTTCCGACCCTCTCATGTCATCGAACCGGATGTGATTCAAGCGAAGGATGACTTATCTTTCAAGCATCACCAAAGAAGGATCGTTGATCGGAAAGCCAAGCGATTCGCGAACAAAGAGATTCAACTCGTCAAAGTTGTGTGGGATCAGAAGACGGGAGATGCGACTTGGGAGCTGGAGGAGAAGATGAAGACTCAGTACCCTGAACTCTTTCATGGTAAGTTTTTTTTTTTTGCAATTTCGAGGACGAAATTTTTTTAGAGGGAGAGATTGTAACACCTGAGGACGAGATCACGAGATCGACCTGGTATTAGGACGTCGGATCGAGACCTCGCGTCGAGATCTCGTGTCGAGACCTCGTACCAAGACCTTGTGTCGAGATTCTGTGCCAAGATCGCGTGCCGAGGTCATTTACCGAGCTGAGGAGATCGCGTGTATTAGCTGCTGAGATCGCGTGTCGAGTTGATGAGGTCGCGTACCGAGCTGAGGAGGTCGCATGTCGAACTGAGGAGGCCGCGTGCACGAACCCATGTTAGAGCCTTGTGCGCTTGCACGAGCACCCTAGTCGACATCGTGTCGAGATGATAACTCGTATTCTTACGAACGTTATTCAGCGTTATTACTATTGTTTGTAATAATTATATTGTCGGCTTGCAGTCTCGTCGCCGTGTCTAGATCTCTGGCCTATAGAGTAGAGGGTAATCATGAGAGAGTAGCGATTAGATGGGTAGATTGACTGATGGGATTGGCATCTCATAGCTGGAGTTACGATAACGCCCTTCCCTCACCAGCTGTATACCACGATCGGTTCCCTCAAACATTCACTTTCTCTTTTCTTCTTTCTTCTTCCTTTCTTCTCTGAGTTCCTATTCCTCTCCAAACCTCCATCGAAGAACGTTGAGTTTTATCGAGATTCTGCATAAACCTTCTTCATCAATTTTGTTCCTCATCATCCTCTCGACATATCTCACCATCTCGACCACCATTTGAGGTATGAAAAACAGATTTTCTCTTCTTCATGCTACTGTTTAGCGCTACTTCTTCTCTCCATTTTAGCCAGTTTTATGCTTCCAAATCATGTCTAACTGATGGGTTTTCTTCTTCATGATATTACCTCCCTTTCTAACCGATTATTTGGGCTTGTAAAACAAATTGTTTCCTCCGTTTTCTGCAATAGGCAGTGCCCAAAAACCCTTCCTTTTTGGTTGTTTCGATTTCTTGTTTTAGTTTGTCGTTTGTTGCTTCTTGTTGTTGTTGTTGTCGATTTATCTGTTGTAGCATCGGATAACCTTTTTCATGAACTTTTGATCGAAAACCCTAACGTTGTGTTAGAGGAAAAATGGTCTTGTCTGAGATGTATGAAAGGAGTTATTTTGTAATGTTTACTGGGTTGTAGTTAAGATTGGGGTTATGAGAGCTAAGTGTTATTAGAACCCATAGATCGAACTAAGTTGTGCTTGTTTTAGGAAGTCTGATTCCCGAGATCGTGTGAATTCCGAATCAAGGTGTACGGGAGAGCGAACCCGAGGACGTGGAAGCAGCGGAATCCAGATCGAGAACTGTACGTGTCGAGGTCGACTGAGAAGCGTACGTGTCGAGGTCGATTGAGGACGGTACGTGTCGAAGTCGTTGTCGAGCTCGTTTGAAGACAGCCGTGTCGAGGTCGTTGTCGAGCAGCGTTAGCTCGGAGTTCGGTAAGGGCACTTCATATTCTACGTGTATATGTTTATGCGTAAGGGCAACTTTTAGACATTATTAAGACTTTATTTTATATGTTATTGTGTATGGATTCCTTGATTGGTGTCGAGCTTGAAATGTTGTGATATGATTGAGTTTTTGCATGTATTTAATATGTTATTGAATATATGCTGTGAATTGTGTATTGCATGTTGAATTGCGTTTCTTCATGTCGAGCTTGCTCTTTTTATTTGACATGCGGTTGAATATCTTGTGTATAACTCTTTGAATATTGTAAGCGGAGAGCTGTTCATCGAGTGAGAGAGCTAGGCGAGTCGTATGACGTTTTTGAGCCGTGACCCGGATAACTAAGGGTGCTAGGTCCCCTTTTTGTTTACGGGAGATTGACTAGACGTCGCATTATCAGTTTGGGGTTGGACCTACTGATTAATGCATGGTATCGGTTTGGGGTTGGACCTGCCGCTTACCTATTACGTCAGTTTGGGGATGGACCTGCTGACGATATTCCGGAATAAGAGTCGAGTCGAGTCTAGAGTGAGATGGTCGAGTCACGTTGGTGAATGATATATTGTGATGTCTGCTTATTTCTTTATGACGTGTTTATCTTGAATTGTTGAGAAGTTGACCCTTTCCCGTGGTGCCTTCAATCCATGACGGTTACCCAGGCGATGTCGAGGGTGCAGGGAACTCGACAGCAGATGATGGCGAGGAGGAGCTCGACGAGGACCCGAGCGACGACCTCTACTTGTCGTGATTTGCTTTGTTTTTCTTTTGTGTTCAGAGGTCGTGACCCGGTTGGGCGGTTATGTTTTGTTGTTCTGAGGTGGTAGTGGCGGTTTACTTTTGGAGCGACCCTGCGTGGGTGTTCCTGGAAGTACCCCAGGGTATGATTGCTCTCTTGAAGTCGTCATACCTTAGGTGTATTTTCTTTGTACATTGCTACTCTGTATTTTGTATACATTATTATTTCGAGTGGTATATATGTATGTTATGCATGTATGTTTTATTAGAATTTAAGTCTTGTGTCTTAGTTGCATCATGTTTCGAAAAGCTGTAGATACTCTGATGTGCACAAGCTGGTTTTAAAAAAAAAAATAGATCGTACTTTTTTAAAAGGCACAAGAGTACCATTTTAAAACACATCTCATACGAGTTTAGTTGAGCTCGGTGTGTTGAGCTCGATAACTTTCGAGCTCGGTATGTTGAGCTCGGTAGCGGTCCGAAGCGGGTCGTTACATTTGTTGGTATCGAGCTTGATTCGGTTCGTAGAAATTGCATAGGAATTTGGGTGAGTCAGCGTGTCGGGTTATGTGTTGGGTACCTAGTTGTAATATGTTGATTCTTTGTTTGATTAAGTGAAGCACTTATTGCTTGAGAAATTGTTTGAGCTGTTTCTTGATTGAAGCGGTGTGTTTTAACACATCCTTGTTGTGAGATTCGAGCGGGGTTTTGAACTTTGTGGAATCTAATGCCACCTCGTAGAGATACGGCAATGTGTAGAACGTCGACATGGAACGAGCAATTCAAGCTATGGCCGAGATGGCGGCGACCATGGCTCAAAGAATCACCGTGCCGCAACTCAACGAGCTAACGCGATGGCTCAACAGACGGCGTTAACTCAGCAGAACTTACAAAGAACAACAATGAGCGGGCGAGTGTCAAGCGAGAGGATTGGCAGACTTTAGGAAGCATGATCCACCGAAGTTCTACGGTGAGCCAAATCCAGTTAAAGCTGATCTTTGGATGCAAGAGATCGAGAAGATCTTCGAGGCACTTCATTGCCCGAACAACGTGAAGGTCGACTATGCCACCTACTTACTGCTAGGAGACGCAGAGTATTGGTGGAGAGGAGTGAAGCAAACATTTATAGCGGAACGTCGCGAGATGACCTGGGAACGTTTTCGTGAAAGGTTCTTGGACAAGTACTTCCCAGATACTGCACGAGCCGAGAAGGAGCAAGAGTTTCTTCAATTGCAGCAAGGCAGCTCGGCGATGTCCGCGTATGCGCCAAGTTTGAGTCGCTGGCGAGGTATTTCAGTCCATTTCGTGATCGAGCTGACCAAAGATGGTTGAGCGAGAGGTTCCAACGAGGTCTGAGATTTGACATTCAGAAGTCAGTGGTGTCATTGAGGATTCGAAACCTCCAAGAGCTGATAGATCGTTGTGTCGAGGTAGAAGGAGTAAGAAGCCACAAGAAGAAGACTATTGTAGGCGGACCGGTGAGACCCCAGAGTGCGGGGCAGAGATTTGCACAGAAAGGAAAACAACTGCAGAAGAAGCCTTACGACCGACCTCAGGGGAACAACAACAGGGGACAGTATCGTCCGATGACCCAGGGAGCGAGGAGTGGAGGTCAGACCGGTGTCGAGGTGACTTGTTTTCGTTGTGGAAAGACGGGACATTATGCGAGTAACTGTACTCAGAAGGAGGAGGTGTGTTTCAACTGTAAGAAGCCAGGGCATTTTGCCAAGGATTGTCCCACACCTAAAGCTGAACCAGCAATGCTTGCGGCAAAGGCCAAAGGAAAGCGTCAGGTAGCTAAAGGCAGAGTCTTCTGCATGAGCGGTGAGGAAGCAGAGCGAGCTGATGATCTTATTCAAGGTGAATGTGAGATTGAGGGTAAATCCTTATCCGTTCTATTTGATTCGGGTGCAACCCATTCCTTTATTTCTTCTGATTGTGTGAACCATTTGAACTTAATGTGTCCATTTGAACTCGGTAGCGGTCCGGAAACGGGTCGTTACAATATGGGCCATGTGTCCTGTGCTAGAACTTAATGTCCTGCTTGCGTGCGCATTTTCTTTATTAAGGATTGGACCTAGTATTCCGTATAGCGTGCCTAGTATCTCAACCTAAAAATTGAGCCAAGTGTACCGCATTACGTGGCTAGAGTTCTGATCTAAGATTAGGACTAGCGTTCTGCAATTGAACACCCAGACTTTGTGTCCTGTATTGAACTCTTAGTTAATTGAGGTTTGGAAACCCACTAAGTCGAGTGAGTGAGGGTTCGTCGATCCGTATTGATTAATTAAAACATTACTCGGGCGTTCACTACGGTGAGCATGCCATATTGTAGAATTTGTTGGATATCACTCGGGCATTCACTACAGTGAGCATGCCATATTGTAGAATTTGTTTGGATGCGTACTAACCATTGAGCATCGACACTCGGTGTAACACCCTAATTTTCAATGTATAACTACTTAGTAATTATCTGTTTTCTATTGTTCCTAATATGACTTTTTGTTAATAAAATTATGTTGATACTTGTATTATTGAGATTTATTCTATTTGATAGGAATAATAGAGATTATTAATTATTACTAATTTAGGGTTTTCTTGCAATGCTCGAATTCTGCCGTAAAACGCTGAAATTGAACTATAGGGCTAGTTTTGACTGAAACCTACCCAAATGTGATCCAAATTTTATAAAATTTGAGATCTAATAATTTTCCAATATTTATGATTTATTGGAATTTTTTGGGAAATTTTGGGTATCAGAAAATATATAGGGTATTTTCTATTGCCCAAGAACCGCTTAACGGTGACGCTGAGCTCGTAAATCGAGAAAATGACATTCATAGTAAAACTTATAATATTTTTGTGGATATGTTGAGTGATTAATAATTTTTAATTATATAGTAATTTATTAGTATTATTTTTGAAGTTTTTAGTACAAAAACCCTAATATACGGGAAACGCTGCGCACCCGGTTGAGCGATAACGCGACTAATTGAAAATATCTTGATATTAGGGCTGAGGGGCGGTTGACCAGCCACTAGGGGAGCTGAACATGTGTTTAAATGATTGAGTTTACAAGTGTCAAGTTGTGGTTGGTAATTAAGTAAATGGTGGTTAGTTAGTTTAGGACTTAATTAGTTAGTTTCTAACTAAATGAGCTTTTCCTTCCATTTTTGTCCCTGAAATTTCGTGGCCCTCTCCCTCATTAGACACCAGCTCCATTCATTCCACCATTGGTGAAGAACTTGAGAAAAAAAATTAGAGAAAGAAAGTTGTGATTTTGGAAGTTTTTGGAGATCAAAGTGTGCATCCTTGCTTCCTTTCATCTCCACCCTTGTTCAATCATCATCTATACACTTGGTAAGCTCCATAAACCTTTCATCATCTCTCTTGGGTTCCATGATATGGGTTTTGAAGGTTTTAGGAGCTATTTTTGAATAATAGAGCTTGTTTTGGCTAGTATTGCATGTATAGCTTCATAACCCCTTATTTCCTTCCATGATTCACTTTGCTTTTGGTGTTTTAAGTTTGGAGAAACCCTAACCCTATGCTGCCCGAAATTTAAGGACTATTCTAAGCCTTGTTCTTGACTTATTTTTGTGGTTTTAGAGTTAGTTTTGATGAGTTATGCTAGATAGGTTTGGATACTAGTCATATATGCATATTACAAGATGTATGGAAAATAAATTTTTTTGTGAAAGGGGGCTGAAAATCATTGCCTTAATGACGATTTAAGGGGATGTTTTAAATTGTTTTCAAAGTGATTTATGTGCTGAGGAAGTTAGTTTAAGGTTCAAGGATCTAAGGGTCGTGTAATGCATGTTTTGGAAATGAAAAAAAATTGAAATTTTGGGTTGTTTTTGAAGCATTGAAAACCGTGGCCTTTATGCCATGTTCAAGAATTGTTTTAAGTTGTCTTAAGCTTATAAAATATTGCAAAAGTTGATTTAGGATTTGATTTAACAAAACAATTCAAGGAAGTTTGATTTTGGAAAAAAAAACTTAGCTTATGTTTTAAGGATTGTCTTAAACTTATATCTAACTTGTTTCTAAAATTCTTATGGCATGATCTATAGCATTTAAATGTGGTTTAAAGTTGACAAAATACTATTCATTTGGTAAAACACTATTCCAATTGGTAAGATTTGGTTGTGAGTTTTTCTAAGTGTGTAGATTTAAGGAAAGTTTCAAAATTTGCATGACTTGATCTTGCAATGTAATATATGATTAGGTATGATCCAAATAGGTTAAGTTATCAAGATTTTTAGGTCTTTTTAGGACCAAAGCCATGGCTGCCCTAGAGCCATAGGGCTTGAGTTGTTGGTTCTAATTTTGTTAAGTTGTATTGTTAAGGTTCGAGCAAGGTACGTGCCGTCAACGAGTTGGAAATTCCTTATTCGGAGCTTGTTCGAGGTAAGGGAAATTTCTATATAATGAGTTTAGGCTCTTGCTTTGTTTGGTGTGTGGTCTGATTGAATGAATATTGGTGGTAGTAATTGAAGTATCACTAAGTGTTAGGGTGATGTTGTAATATACCGTAATATGTATAAATGTTTGATGCTATGTGAAATGTCGTGGCATGCTCTATTTTATCTTGAATGACAACTATGAATGTTGTTGAATGCCTTAAATCATGCTTCATTTATTGTTGAATTGATACTGATTGAAGTATGCAAAAGCAAAGAAGGATTGTTATTGTGATATAAGTTAATTAATAGTGCGACAATCAAGTATTGATTGGTTGACGATTTACATCGGTAAATCTGATGCAGTTCCACAAACCGAAAATATGATTCCATAAATAAATTATTTGGCATAACCTTACATAGGTAATACAATATTTGGAAGCATGAAAATTCACTAAGTAGAGCGAGTAAGGGTTTGTCAATCATAATTGATTAATTGACTTGTATTCTAACCATTGAGCATCGACACTCGGAGCGTTTGATTGGTCTCACAGACTTCAAAAGACGAGTTGTCCCTGCATTGCCAAAGTAGTGGCAAGCCTAAGTAGAGGCTATATTGTTCGGACGTTGGGAAAGTAGTCCCCGTCATACTGCTGACCTATCAAGGCTACAGGTGTATACACATACTGGTCATACTGCATTGGTATACATGACTAACCACATTTTGATATGTGATGATTGATCATTGAATTGTTGTTGATTTGCGTGCTCACATGCAAATATTTGGTATGCTATGATACTATATGTGATCTATATGTATGTATATGTATATGTTGACATGCTGATGTACTAGATATATGTATATCTTGTTTGTTTGCAACTAGCCTGTGATGAACTCGTGGACAATAAATTTACCCTTGCATTCCTTTTGTTTTATGTTTATGTTTGAAACCGATACTTAGATGTTGCTGATCCTGATGAGGCACATAGGGAGTATGACGTATGAGTTCCCTCAGGGAAGACCCCTTCGGCGTGGGTTGTCAATCCTATTTCTCGGCGTTTGACACACACGGGATTAGTTTTGGAGACCAACAACGATGGGAAGTATTCTACTGTTGTACGCTTCAGCAGTAAGACGATTCACTTCTTCATACCACCAAGTTTACTTACTACACTACGGATGACCACGACTGTTGTGACCCATCTGTTTGTGGACCCTTCACATCCATCCATGATACCGAGTTCAAGTGCACATCCACCTTCGACTGGAGTCCTTGGAACTCCTCCCATCTTCACTGCTACTACTTCTGCTATACCGACAGCTTCATTGGAGACACCTGCTGCACCTGCAGGTAGTCCTCTCCCATCTTGCATTCATCGTCCTCATCGCTCTTATCCACTTGCCTCCAATCCTCATCACGAGACCCAATCAATGGGTGTAGGACCACTAGGGAATGGATGGCGAGAGATAGAGTAGTGATCGATAGCGAGGATGAGGAGGAGGAGGAGGATCCTTCAGAGGCATCGGGGCCTGCTAGCTCAGAGTCGAGGACCTATCGTGCGGGGTTTCCCCCTCGCAAGCGTCTCAGGTTACGTGTGGGCCAGGATAGTTAGATAGAGTTAGTTGGTTAGACCCTAGTTATTATATTGTACAGTATGATTTTGGGCCTAAGTCCTTTGACAGGAGCTGCCAGGATGCATCACGGATATGAGTCAACTCTAGGTTTAGGGTTTTCATATGACTGATGTATTTTATTTTGAGTGTGTACGGTGTATATATATATATATATATATATATGATGTTGGCTATGTTTTATTTTAGAAGCGGGTATTGGTTATCATTTTAAAGTATTACACTAAAAAAAAACTGTTAGTTTCAAAGAAAACTTTTTGCGAAAATGGGATAATACATTTAGTGGTATCAGAGCAATTCGGTTCTACCCAGATTGTTTAGTGTATGCTGATCTAAGATGTTGGGAATTGATAGGTAGTCTGATGTGCCTAGGATTTTGTGAACTCTGTGTTGATTGTCTGACATGTTTCCAAGTTGAAACAAGTGTGACATTATGTGCAATTGTGTGCGGTCACCTCAGGTGATTATTTTTGTTGTGGGGTTCTGACTGGTTTTAACCTTGTAGGAACCCATAATGCCGCCAAGACGCTAGAACCCAGTTCCTGAAGCTGCAAATCCAGAAATGGCCCAGATGGCCTAAGCAATAGCCAACATGGCTGCTGCCGTTACTCAACAGGCTACTGCTGCCGGCGAGAGCTCGACAATCTTTGAGCGTGATCAACAGAGCAGCTGAGGGAAGAGCGAAATGTAGAGATGAAGGGATTATCTGAATTCCGTCGTCATGAACCTCCAAAGTTCCATGGAGACTCTAATCTAGAGAAAGCTTATTTGTGGCTCCAAGAAGTGGAGAAGATTTTCGAGGTACTTCACACTACAGAGAACGTGAAGGTAACCTATGCAACCTACTTGCAGTTAGGCGACGCTGAGTACTGGTGGAAAGGAACCAAGCTGATGATGTAGGCTAACCATCAGGAAGAAACTTGGGAAGCATTTCGGGAAAAATTTCTTGATAAGTATTTCCCTCAAAGTGCCAGAGACCGTATGGAGGAAGAATTCCTGAGGATTCGCCAGGGAAACATGAACATGGGAGAGTATGCGGCGAGATTTGAGTCTCTTGCAAAGTATTTCTGATTTTTCCAACACAACATTGACGAGGCATATATGTGTGCAAGGTTTACCAAGGGATTACGATATGAGATCATGGAACTAGTGAAACCACAAGGCATCCGTGAGTTCCAAAACCTCATGGAGAAGAGTCGGGAAGTTGAGGAGAGAAAGAACAATCGCTATAACAAAAAAAAATCAGGAGGACCCTCCAGGAACAACCAGAATAACCAAGGTCGAGGGAACAAAGGGAAGCATCATCAGGACAAGCCATATTCACGCCCCCAGGGGAATAATCGCAATCAGTACCGCCCATTGGGAATATCCAGAAGGGTGAACTACGTTGCTATAACTGTGGAAGTAAGGACCATTTGGCCGACAAGTGTTCAAAACAGAAGGTGTGTTACAACTACAAGAAGCCGGGACACATGGTCAAGGACTGTAATCTGCCAAAAGTTGAACCATATGTGAATGCTATGAAAGCGGCACGACCTTCAGCAAGAGGACGCATGTTTTCAATAACAGGCAAAGAGACCTCATCGAGGGGACTTGCGACATCGCAGGTAACCTTCTATCAAAACTTTTTGATTCTGGCGTGACACATTCATTCATCTCTTTGGATTGTGTGAAGAATCTGAGTCTTCCTGTTTCTGCATTGCCATTTGATTTGGTTGTCTCCACTCCTGCTGATAAGATTTTAACTGCTAAAACTACTTGCTTGCATTGCCCTATGACTGTTCAAGATAGGAAATTCTTTATTAACTTGATTTGTTTGCCGTTGAAAGACCTTGATGTGATTCTCGGGATAGATTAGTTATCTCACAATCATATCCTACTTGATTGTGCTCGTAAAGTCCTAGTTTTTCCCGAGCCGAATATTTCGAAGTTTTTGGCTGCAAACCACCTCGGAGTGACCTTGAAAGAGGGAACTCGAGAATACATCTCATTAGCTAGCCTAGAGTCCAAGATGGAGATCGATGTCAACAGTGTACCTGTCATGAAGGACTTCTCAAATGTATTTCCAGAAGATGTGCCAGGTCTACCTCCAGTACGGGACATTGAATTCTATTTTGACTTAATTCCTGGAAGCGGCCCGATTTCTATCGCACCTTATCGAATGTCTTTTTGGGAGCTGATTGAGCTAAAGAGCCAGATTGAAGACTTGATGGCCAAACAGTTTATACGACCAAGCGTATCTCCTTAGGGAGCACCAGTACTGCTCGTGAAAAAGAAAGACGGACATTCGAGACTTTGCGTAGACTACCGACAACTCAACAAAGTGACTATCAAGAATCGGTATCCTCTACCGTGCATCGATGATCTGATGGACCAATTGCAAGGAGCTGCTGTTTTCTCGAAGATCGATCTGAAGTCTGGTTATCACCAGATTAGGGTTAAGACTGAAGACATTTCCAAGACAGCCTTTAGAACTAGATATGGACATTATGAGTATCTTGTAATGTCATTCGGCGTGACAAACGCACCTGCTATATTCATGGACTATATGAATATGATCTTCAATTCATTCTTGGATCGGTTCGTCGTTGTATTCATTGAAGACATTCTCATTTATTTGAAGAGTCTGGAAGACCATCAGGAGCACCTACACCAAGTTTTGCAGATTTTACGCGAGAAGAAGTTGTACGCCAACCTGTCCAAGTGCGAATTTTGGCTTGATGAAGTGAAGTTTTTGGGACATGTAATCTCGAGAGAAGGAATTGCTGTAGACCCTGTCAAGGTAGAGACGGTGTTAGCATGGGAACAACCGCAGACCGTAAGTAAGATCCGGAGTTTTGTAGGTTTAGCGGGTTATTATCGGAGATTTATCGAAGGTTTTGCTTGGATCGTAGCACAATTGACGCAGCTGACAAGGAAAGATCAACCACCAAGAAGTGCGAGACAAGTTTTCAACTTTTGAAGGAACGTCTAACAACATCACCAATCTTAGTTCTGCCGCAACCTGACAAACCGTATGAAGTTTATTGTGATGCTTCTCATCAAGGTTTAGGATGCGTTTTAATGCAACGTAGGAGAGTCGTAGCTTACGCTTCGCGACAATTGAAGAATCATGAGAGGAACTATCCAACACACGATTTGGGGCTTGCTGTAGTTGTTTTTACATTAAATATTTAGAGACACTATCTTTATGGATGCACGTTCGTCGTATTCAGTGACCACAAAAACCTGAAGTATCTATTCAATCAGAAAGAGTTGAACATGAGGCAAAGGCGTTGGATGGAGTTTTTAAAGGACTATGACTTCACATTACAATATCACCCAGGAAAGGCGAACGTTGTAGCTAATGCACTGAGTAGGAAGAGTATTCACACTGCCGGACTGATGGTGAAGGAATTGGAACTAATTGAAGCTTTTCGTGATTTGAACTTGACGGTGGAATTTTCTCCGGGGAAGATAAGCTGTGGAAGGATTACCATAACCAGTGGACTATTGGAAGAGATTAAGGAACTACAAGTTGCAGATGAACTGTTGAAGGAGAAGAGAGAACTGATTAATCAAGGTATAGAAGGTGAGTTTACCATAGGACAAGATGGCATCATCAGAATCAAAGGGAGAATTTGCGTGCTGAGGAAGACAATATTGGACGAAGCATACAAGAGCAAACTTAGTCTTCACCCTGAGACAACGGAGATGTACCAGGATTTGAAGCAAAGATTTTGGTGGCCTGGACTGAAGAGGCAAGTAGCTGACTATGTTTCTTCCTGCCTAACCTTTTTTTTTTTTAAAGCAAAAGAAAGGAAGAGGGCCTCGTTAAAACCTTCTGATGCAAAACCTTCCTTAGGGAAAAAACACCAAGAAGGAAAAAGAGTACCGTCCCCTAAATTTTATTAATAAAAAATAAAAATGAAAACGAGTAAACATGGGGGGACAAAACCAAAACCCATGAGGGAAGACAGTTCGACAAAGAATGACTAAAATCCAGCTGGCGTGCAAAAGCATCACAATAATATCTCTCATATCAACTATGTTGGCACCAAAGATACTAACAATCATCTGCAGCACACCAGTCAAAGAACAAAAACAACCAATAAAAACCACCATAGAGCATAAACTATTTAAATCTAAAGTTAGGGAGCCCAAATTTATTCCTGAAGAAATCCGTCCTGATAAAAGAAGGGATAGAATTCCACCAAGAGAAGCATCTAGAAGTGACACCAAAAGAGGCCAACTTGTCCGCACAATGGTTTCCTTCCCTGAATATATGAGAAATTTTAAAGGACATGGAAGAAGTAGTGAAGATGTAGTTCCTCCATCGGGTGCGAAGATGCCAAGGGGCGAGAACAGGATGAGAGAAAGCTTGGACCACTAAAGAAGAGTCACACTCCAGCCAAAGACGAGTCCACCCTTTACGGGCCGCCTCTTCAATGGCAAAAATTGCAGCCAAAAGCTCAGCCTCAAAAGAGGAAGTGGTGCCAAAAAAATTAGCAAAGCAACCCAGCACAGCACCACTGCGGTCCCTGAAAATGCCTCCACCCCCAACAAGACCAGGAGCACCCCGGGCAGCCCCGTCAGTGTTCGCTTTAACCCAACCACAAGGCAGAGGAAACCAATCAACTTGGGTGATAACAGGCGTCTTAGGAGCATGGATCCGAATGCCAAACTTTTTAAGAATCAAGAACTCTTGCAGAGAGGAAGACATACAAGCAGTGGTCAAATTGCCAGATAAAGAAGAAGAGCCCACAACCATGTTCTTAGCAGCCCAGAGAGCCACCTTTTTTCCATCGAACTTAAGCTTATTCCGACAGAACCAGATGACCCACACAGTATTTATGAGAGCAGCTGAAACAACAACCTTAGTTTGCGGACTCCAATGTAAATTACACACCTTCAACAAATCACGCATGGAAGAGGAGCCCAAATTAAAGCAGAGGATCGAAGCAAGCCAATCCCAGAGAGCTTTTTAGTAAAACTGCACTGAAAAAAAAGATGATTGGAAGTTTCCTCAGCTGCATAACAGAAACTGCAAATAGAGACACACACGCAACCCCTAGCTCTAAGGTTGTCTTCTGTGGGCATACGATTGTCAAAGAACCTCCAAGTGACAAAAAGACTTGGAGGAGGGATAGAGGCATGCCAAATCAACTTGTGCCACGAGACTATCCATTGAGTGCGTTTCCGGTCTTTGATAGGCATCCTTAGCAGAAAGTAAGCCAGAGTTGGAATCTCTCCAAAGCAACCGATCAGCCTCAAAAAACCGAGGCATACAAACCTGCTCAATCTCCACAGCGACCTGAGGGGCAGTGGTCAGGATACGCCTCGGAATGTGCCAAGTATTATCATGGAAGAAGTCCGCAACTGAGGCAATAAACTGACTGTGAAGATGACCCGGAATTTGCAACAACTGCACAAGAGGTAAGGAAAGCCAATTATCAACCCAGAAATTAACAGTCGACCCATCTCCCAATTGCCAAATAGAGTGAGCAATGACAGTGTTGATGTGAGATTTAATCCCTGGCCAAATGGAAGACTTGATGTATCTGGGAATGGGTTGCTTGTTTTTAAGGAATCTGGCACGGTAAAAAAGAGCCCACTCCGCTTCCGAAGAAAGCATGTCCCAGCTGAGCTTTAGAAGAGAGGCTTTGTTGAGAGTTCTCAAAGATTTTATACCAAGACCTCCTTCCTGCGCAGGAGAGCACAACGTGTCCTAAGCCACTGTCACCACTTTCCTAACTTTGGTATCACCTGCCCAAATGAAATTCCTGATAGCTTGATCCAGCGAATTAAGAAGAGAAACCGGCCAGGCGTAGATGCGGAAGCTGTATAAGAACATGCTCTGGATGACCGATTTAACAAGCTCGACTCTGTCCATAATAGAAAGCATGGAACCTTTCCAAGTGGCAAGCTTAGAGACAATTCTTTCCACAATGGGTTGGAGATGATTTTTACGAGGCTTACCTTTGAAAAGAGGGACTCCCAAGTAGGTAAAAGGGAGATGACCAAAGACCAAATCCCAAAGAAATCGGGTGAGAGTAGTGATCTTAGAAGAGGAGGCATTACTAGCATAGAACTTGCATTTATTCAGGCTAAGGATTTGACCAGAGACTTGACCATAGGAGTACACCAAGTTCATTAAATTCTCCAAGTTCCTCTTGGTGCCCTTGCAAAAAACCATCACATCATCTGCATAAAGAACATGACTGGGGATAGAAAAGTTGTTAGGACCTGTAAAGGGCTTGAGAGAGCCGGTAGAAATCAGGTTGGAAATACCCCTACTCAGAACATCCTCAGCAAGGCAAAAGAGGAGAGGAGATAGAGGGTCTCCCTGCCGCACTCCCCTTTTACAAGAGAAGAAACCAACCGGACACCCATTAACAGCAAAAGAAAGCTTAACTGAGTGGAGAATGACCTCAACCCACTTACAAAACGTATCATGAAAACCAAAAGCACGCAGCACAGACAATAAAAAATCCTAGTCAAGAGTGTCAAAAGCCTTTTTGATATCAAGCTTAAGAGCAATATTACCTCCATACGTCTTGTAATCCAGCAAATTAACCGCCTCCGAAGCAATACAAATGCAATCCTGGATGTGCCTATCCCTTAAGAAACCCCTCTGCTACGGAGAGATAATCTTAGGAGCTATAGAAGCCAGCCTGTCAGCAAGGACCTTGGTAAAAATTTTGAACTGAAAGTTGGCCAAAGCTATGGGCCTGAAATCTTCAATACGATCCGCCCCACTGAATTTGGGAATTAAAACAACAAGATTGGAGTTCATATTAGGTAAAAGCCACCCTTGCGAGAAGAATTGCTTAACCGAATTATACACATCAGTTCCAACAATATCCCAAAAAGCCTTGTAGAAGCAGCCCCCAAACCCATCAGGCCCAGGAGCGCCATCCTCATTGAGGGAGAAGACAGCATTCTTAACTTCCTCAGCAGACGGAATTGCAACCAAAGCAGCATTATCAAGAGGAGAGACAGTAGAGGGAACGACTTGGTTAACTAAATTATTAGGAGAACAAGCATTGTGGCCGGCATAAAGAGAGGAGTAATAATCAATAACATGGGCTGCAATGTCGTCAGGATCCTCTAAAATATCATCTCCATGTTTCAGGGCAGTCATGGCCTTAGAAAGCGTGGGATTTTGGCAACCTTGTGGAAGAAATTAGTGTTCCTATCACCATGGCAATGCCACTGAATTTTAGACTTTTCTTTCCAAAAAGCCTCTTCAATGCTAAGAGCTTGTTGGAGTTCCAGCTGTGCAAGGCTTTCTTGCTCTAATAAGGAATCAGTGGGGCCAGCTGAATCAATTAAAAGCTGGGCAGACTCAACAGCAGCAAGAGCATTATCCACTCTCACATGAACATTGCCAAAAACTAGCTTGTTCCAAGACTTAAGCTCCTTCTTTAAAGATTTTAGCTTTTGAGAGAGAATGAACATAGGGCAGCCCACAACGGGGTTGCTCCAGACATCCTTAACAAGCCTACTACAGTCCTCATGCTGCAACCACATTTTATGAAACTTAAAAGGAGAAGGCACCCGAAAGTTACCTCTATGCATCACCAGGAGCAAAGGAAAATGATCAAATGTGCTACGAATAAGAGTGGTACAAGTAGTGGAAGACCAGAAACCAAGCCAGTCATCATTGCACAAGCTCCTGTCAAGCCTCTTTTCCGTATGAGCATAACCCCTCCTACCATTACTCCAAGTGAATTGAGCACCTCTAGTAAGGATGTGAGTCAAGTGGCAGCAATCAGTAAAATTATTAAAATCATCACAAGCAATTCTGGGAGGAAGCCGAGAGCCTTTAACCTCATGAGCACCTAAAACAGAATTAAAGTCACCAATATAACTCCAAGGACCAGGATTGGCCGCCTGTAGAGAGATTAGATCAGTCCACAACTTGCGCCTAGTCAGATAAGAAGTGCTCGCATAAACTGCACAAACAAAAATAGTTTGACCATCAATTGTCAAAGAAATAGAAACTTGCTGAGAAGTATTACTAATAACAGTGGGAGTGAGAGAATCCGAACAAAGACACCATAAATTGGGAAGAGAAGAGTTTTTATTGTTGAGCATGAAAGGCTTCAAATGCAACTGACGCCAAAAGGAAGGTGGCACATCATTTATGACAATCCAAGGCTCAGCAATAAATAACAGATCCGGATGATGGATGTTACAAAATTTCTTTAGAACCACTCTAGTGTCGGGGTTGGAAAACCCCCTACAGTTCCAATAAGTAAACTTCATTAGGCAAGGTTTCTAGGACCACCCCTTGAACGGGTTTGATAAGCCCCAGCCTTAGCAACCTGCTTTGCATTCTTCTTCAACTTCTTTTTCTTCGATTTGGACATGGCTGGTGTGAACTGAGAGGACTCAGCGCCGTCTGCCTCCACCAAATACTTAGAAGCTGAACCACACACTTGATTAGACACAGCAGCAGGAGATTCCATTTCAATATCCTCATCGACCTCTTCATTATCAGAGTTTACCTCCACGTCGTCACTCCAAAGCCTACCCATAAGTTGCATGTCATGCGCAACATTAGCGTTGGTGAAGTGATCAATCGGATTCACCAAAGCACCCACAGTAACATGAGGCCTGTTATTAGACACGACAGGATGGTCATCTTCAGCAACATTGAGGGGACTAGTACTGATAGAATTATCAACTGAATCCGCAACAAAGCCAGAATGATCAAGAGAATCCGGCACAATAGTGGCACTCTCATTATCAGGCAAATCAGTATGCTGGTCGTCATCATGCACACTATCAGTGTTGATCAAAGGCAGTTGAACAGGTCAACTAGCCTCTCCTACAACTGGATGCGATTGATTGATGAATCCCAACAAAGGATCCGGGTCCTTCTGCATGTCTGCAACAGAAAAAGGAACATTATTAACACCAAACAAATCATTATGATTAGAGGGTACCTTTTCCACCGAGATAGCCGTAGGGTCAAATTTGCGAGGCGATTCATTGTTGTTGACAGGAATAGCAACTCCTTTGCCTTTGTCAGTGGTGTTATCATCCGCAGAGGGCTTGGAGACATACTTGAAATTATTCTTGTGCTGCTACAAAGGAGCTTGAACGTTATCTGCAACCCCTTTAGGCTTAGGGTCAGTGGCAGCATTATTCACCCTAGGCATGGAGTTTTTACAAGTATCCAAAGAGTGGCCAATAGATTTGCATGCAGTGCAAAAAAGCGGCAGCCTCTCATATTCCATGTGAACGAAAACTGCGTGGTCATCACGCTCCACCAACAAGCGGTCATGGATATCCTTGGACAAATCCAACTCGATTAGAACACGGGCAAAGTGACCAAATGTCCTCTTCATCGTTGCCTCATCCAAAGCAATTGGTACCCCAATTCCTCCAGCGATTTCAAACAAGATTTTTGGACGCCAATACACTCTAGCAAGGCCATAGAGACGAACCTAGCATTGAGCAGTGGTGGGGCGAATCAAATGAGGATTAAAATCGGGAGTCCAGGTTGAAATACGAAGAACACCAGGATTCAAGTTCCAAGAGCCATTAGATCGAACTCTTCTCAAGTCGTCACCATTGGAGAAACAAAATTCATAGTATGCCTTGCCAAGGGAAACCATAGACCAAGAACCAACAGGTTTCCATAGATTCGAAAGCTTGGACCGCAAGTCATTCATCTTGATGGGGGTATCGCCTTTGGAAAGCAACAAACAGCCATAAAGAACGTTCTTGCATTCGGCAACCCCAACCAGGTACTCATCCTCAGAAATCTTGATCGAGAGGGCTTCGCCTTTGAAGCATGGTTTGGGTAATTGGCTTAGAGGAATGTCACAAGAATTATTGACGGCCTGAGCAAAGGTTTTTGTCGCGGCCTTCGGATGATCCGTGGCTGCTGGTTGCTATTGGGTGATGGCTGCTGGTTGCCTAGAAGGGGAAGACGCCGGCACGGGAGAAGGAGGAGGGCCGAGGAAGGCCCAGGGGCAGACCACCCCGGCGGCCATATCAGGCAACGAGAACGCCGAAGAATGCCGAAGAACCTATCGCAAGACAGAAGAACGCCGACGAAGGAAGCAGGTGTCCCGTAAAAGAAGGGGTGGGGGCGGGTCTGAAGCGCAACCAGGCACACGAAACTCTGGTGCCGTCGTAGAAAACAAAGATGAAACCAGGTCGCGCCGAAGCAGCGGCGACGTCACGAGAAACACAGTCTGCGAAGTAGCGTCACGAAGAGACGCTGGACGACAAAGGTGATGCGCCGAGGATGAGGGAGGTGAGAGAAGAAGGGGACGACGTCACTCATGCGCCGGAGGGCCGCCGGCCATGAAGAACCGGTAGAAGCAGACGGCAGCGCGGGCAAACCCTAAAACACTAATTTTCTCTTCTTCCTGCCTAACCTGCCAGAAAGCTAAAGTGGAGCACCAGAGACCTGCTGGAATGGTTCAATCGCTTGATGTGCCTGAGTGGAAATGGGACAATATTTCTATGGACTTTGTAGTTGGACTGCCAAGAACCCAGAAAAAATTTGATGCTATTTGGGTAGTCGTGGATCGTTTGACTAAGTCAGCACATTTCTTACCAGTAAAGACCACCAACAACGTAGAAAAGGTTGCAGAGTTATACATCAGGGAGATTGTCCAACTACATGGAGTGCTGTCGAGTAAAGTTTCAGATCGTGACCCGAAGCTTACGTCTTATTTATGGAAAAGCTTGCAAGAAGCTCTTGGATCAAAACTCAGACTGAGTTCAGCCTATCATCCGCAGACTGATAGAATGCACAATTCAAAGCCTAGAAATTTGTTGAGAGCATGCGTACTCGATAACTGTGGAAGCTGGGATGATCTACTGCCATTGATCGAGTTTACTTACAACAACAGTTTTCACCCGAGCATTGGAGAATGGCGCCTTATGAAGCATTGTATGGATGCAATGCCAAACACCCCTGTGTTGGTATCAAGATGGAGAGAGCATGTTCATTGGCTCAGAATTGGTACAACAAACTACCGAGAAGGTTAAGCAGATCAAAGAGAAGATGAAGACCTCTCAAATCAGACAGAAGAGTTACGCAGATAAAAGAAAACGACCACTCGAGTTTGAGGAAAGTGAGCATGTCTTTCTGTGAGTCACACCTACTACGAATGTGGGTCGAGCCATCAAATCCAGGAAACTAACTCCCAAATTCATTGGACCTTATCAGATTATTCATCGCATAGGTCCAGTAGCTTATCAGATCGCATTGCTGCCATTTCTTTCTAATATCCATGACGTATTTCATGTCTCGCAACTACAAAAGTACATACCTGATCCATCTCAAGTTATTGAAATGGATGTGATTCAACTGAAAGAAAATCTATCTTTTGAGGTTTCCCCTGTGAGGATCGAAGACCAAAGGATCAAGCAATTGAGGGATAAGCAAATACCATTGGTCAAAGTAATCTGGAATCAGGCAACTGGTAACGCAACTTGGGAATTAGAAGACAAGATGAGGGCGGAGTATCCAGAATTGTTCTAGTTGTATAATTTTCGAGGACGAAAATTTTTAAGGAGGGTGGTAATGTAACACCCTAATTTTCAATTTATAACTACTTAGTAATTATCTGTTTTCTGTCGTTCCTAATATGACTTTTTGTTAATAAAATTATGTTGATATTTGTATTATTGAGATTTATTCTATTTTATAGGAATAATAGAGATTATTAATTATTACTAATTTAGGGTTTTCTTGCAATGTTCGAATTCTGCCGTAAAACGCTGAAATTGAACTATAGGGCTAGTTTTGACTGAAACCTGTCCAAATGTGATCCAAATTTTATAAAATTTTATATCTAAGTATTTTCCAATATTTATGATTTATTGGTAATTTTTGGGAATTTTTGGGTATCAGAAAATATATAGGGTATTTTCTATTGCCCAAGAACCGCTTAACGGTGACACTGAGCTCATAAATCGAGAAGCGACATTCATAGTAAAACTTCTAATATTTTTGTGGATATTTTGAGTGATTAATAATTTTTAATTATATAGTAATTTATTAGTATTATTTTTAAAGTTTTTAGTACAAAAACCCTAACATACGCGAAACGCCGCTCACCCGGTTGAGCGATAACGCGACGAATTGAAAATATCTTGATATTAGGGCTGAGGGGCGGTTCACCAGCCACTAGGGGAGTTGAACATGTGTTTAAATGATTGAGTTTACAAGTGTCAAGTTGTGGTTGGTAATTAAGTAAATGGTGGTTAGTTAGTTTAGTTAGTTTAGGACTTAATTAGTTAGTTTCTAACTAAATGAGCTTTTCCTTCCATTTTTGTCCCTGAAATTTCGTGGCCCTCTCCCTCATTAGACACCAGCTCCATTCATTCCACCATTGGTGAAGAACTTGAGTGAAAAAACTAGAGCAAGAAAGTTGTGATTTTGGAAGTTTTTGGAGATCAAAGTGTGCATCCTTGCTTCCTTTCATCTCCACCCTTGTTCAATCATCATCTATACTCTTGGTAAGCTCCATAAACCTTTCCTCATCTCTCTTGGGTTCCATGATATGGGTTTTGAAGGTTTTAGGAGCTATTTTTGAATTATAGTGCTTGTTTTGGCTAGTATTGCATGTATAGCTTCATAACCCCTTATTTCCTTCCATGATTCACTTTGCTTTTGGTGTTTTAAGTTTGGAGAAACCCTAACCCTATGCTGGCCGAAATTTAAGGACTATTCTAAGCCTTGTTCTTGACTTATTTTTGTGGTTTTAGAGTTAGTTTTGATGAGTTATGCTAGATAGATTTGGATACTAGTCATATATGCATATTACAAGATGTTTGGAAAATAATTTTTTTTGTAAAAAACAGTGGCCTTAATGATGATTTAAGGGGATGTTTTAAATTGTTTTCAAAGTGATTTAACTGTTGAGGAAGTTAGTTTAAGGTTCAAGGATCTAAGGGTGGTGTAATGCATATTTTGGAAATGAAAAAAAAATTGAAATTTTGGGTTGTTTTTGAAGCTTTGAAAACCGTGGCCCTTATGCCATGTTCAAGCATTGTTTTAGGTTATCTTAAGCTTAAAAAATGTTGTAAAAGTTGATTTAGGATTTCATTTAACAAAACAATTCAAGGAAGTTTGATTTTGGAAAAAAAACTTAGCTTATGTTTTAAGGATTGTCTTAAACTTATATCTAACTTGTTTCTAAAATTCTTATCGCATGATCTATAGTTTTTAAATGTGGTTTAAATTTGACAAAATACTATTCATTTGGTAAAACACTATTCCAATTGGTAAGATTTGGTTGTGAGTTTTTCTATGTGTGTAGATTTAAGGAAAGTTTCAAAATTTGCATGACTTGAACTTGTAATGTAATATATGATTAGGTGTGATCCAAATAGGTTAAGTTATCAAGATTTTTAGGACTTTTTAGGACCAAAGCCATGGCAGCCCTAGAGCCATAGGGCTTGAGTTTGTTGGTTCTAATTTTGTTAAGTTGTATTGTTAAGGTTCGAGCGAGGTACGTGCCGTCGACGAGTTGAAAATTCCTTATTTGGAGCTTATTCGAGGTAAGGAAAATTTCTATATAATGAGTTTAGGCTCTTGCTTTGTTTATTGTGTGGTCTGACTGAATGAATATTAGTGATAGTAATTGTAGTATCACTAAGTGTTAGGGTGATGCTGTAATATACCGTAATATGTTTAAATGTTTGATGCTATGTGAAATGTCGTGGCATGCTCTATTTGATCTTGAGTGACAACTATGAATGTTGTTGAATGCCTTAAATAATGCTTGATTTATTGTTGAATTGATACTGATTGAAGTATGCAAAAGCAAAAAGGATTGTTATTGTGATATAAGTTAATTAATAGTGCGACGATCGAGTATTGATTGGTTGACGATTTACATCGGTAAATCTGATGCGGTTCCACAAGCCGAAAATATGATTCCATAAATAAATTATTTGGCATAACCTTACACAGGTAATACAATATTTGGAAGCATGAAAATTCACTAAGTAGAGTGAGTGAGGGTCTATCGATCGGCATTGATTAATTGACTTGTATTCTAACCATTGAGCATCGACACTCAGAACGTTTGATTGGTCTCACAGTCATCAAAAGACGAGTTATCCCTACATTGTCAAAGTAGTGGCAAGCCAAAGTAGTGGCAAGCCTAAGTAGAGGCTATATTGTTCGGACGTTGGGAAAGTAGTCCCCGTCATACTGCTGACCTATCAAGGCTGCAGGTGTATACACAAACTGGTCATACTGCATTGGCATACATGACTAACCACATTTTGATATGTGGTGATTGATCATTGAATTGTTGTTGATTTGCCTGCTCACATGCAAATATTTGGTATGCTATGATACTGTATGTGATCTATATGTATGTATAAGTATATGATGACATGCTGATGTACTAGATTTATGTATATCTTGTTTGTTTGCAACTAGCCTGTGATGAACTCGTGGACAATAAATTTACCCTTGCATTCCTTTTGTTTTATGTTTATGCTTAAAACCGATACTTAGATGTTGCCGATCCCGATGAGGCAAATGGGGAGTACGACATATGAGTTCCCTCAGGGGAAGACGCCTTCGGCGCGGGTCGTCAATCCTATTTCTGGGAGTTTGACACACACGGGATTAGTTTTGGAGACCAACGACGACGGGGAGTATTCTACTGCTGTACGCTTCAGCAGTAAGACGATTCACATCTTCATACCACCTAGTTTACTTACTACACTACTGACGACTGCAACTATTGTGACCCATCCGTTCGTGGACCCTTCACATCCATCCATGATACCGAGTTCTAGTGCACATCCACCTTCGACTGGAGTCCTTGGAACTCCTCCCATCTTCACTGCTACTACTTCTGCTATACCGACAGCTTCATTGGAGACACCTGCTGCACCTGCAGGTAGTCCTCTCCCATTTTGCATTCATTGTCCTCACTGCTCTTATCCCTTGCCTCCAATCCCTACTGCCGGAGACCCAATCAATGGGTGTAGGACCACTAGGGAATTGATGGCGAGAGATAGAGTAGTGATTGATAGCGAAGACGAGAAGGAGGAGGAGGATCCTTCAGAGGCATCGGGGCTTGCTAGCTCGGAGTCAAGGACCTATCGTGCGGGGTTTCTCCATCGCAAGCGTCTCAGGTTACGTATGGGCCAGCATAGTTAGATAGAGTCAGTTGGTTAGACTCTAGTTATTATATTGTACAGTATGACTTTTGGGCCTAAGTCCTTTGACAGGAGCTGCCAGGATGCATCATGGATATGAGTCAACTCTAGGTTTTAGGGTTTTCATATGACTGATGTATTTTATTTTGAGTATGTACTGGTGTATATTTTGGAATTCACCTGTGTGCGAAATATTCTGATCCTTGACACTGCTATGATGCATATATATATATATATATATATATATTGCGAAAATGGGATGTTACACTCGGAGCGTTTGAATGGTCTTAAAGACTTCAAAAGACGAGTTGTCATGTCACTCGGAGTGTTTGATTGGTCTTACGGACTTCAAAAGACGAGTTGACACTGCATTGCCTAAGTAGAGGCAAGCCAAAGTAGTGGCCAGCCAAAGTAGTGGCAAGCCTAAGCAGAGGCTATCTTGTTCGGACATTGGGAAAGTAGTCCCCGTCATACTACAGACCTATTAAGGCTGCAGGTGTATACACAACTTGTCACACTGCATTGACATGCATAGCTAACCACATTTATGATATGTGATGAAATTGATATTGTGATGACTTGATCACTGGTCTGTTGATAGATTTGCCTGCTCACATGCAATAGTTTGATATTGTAGTGACTTGATTGTTGATCTGTTGTTGTCGTATTATATATGTATATATTTTTTGCATGCGATATAGCCTATGATAAACTCGTGGACAAAGGATTTACCCTTGCACTGTTGTTGGATTTGATGTCCTTATGGATGTCACTTCCAGATGGAGTTCGGTAGCTGTCGCAGCTTTGTCTTTCAGGAGCATTGAAGATTGAGCCAATGGAGGAAGATTCCTCTGAGTGTTTCATGATATGGTCTTGCTGAGCTGTTTCTCAGTAAGAGTTATAGTTATTGGCCAGCTTAGCTTAGGGTAATGCCATTGTTATTTGTGTAATTACTCTTTTCAAAAAACCTCGCCTTAGTGCGAATGATTATGTTATGTGAAGTATTATTTTCTGATGCATTATACTCTGATAATTGCAAAAGTCTAAATTGGCATCATTTAGAAAACTGTAGTACCCTATGTCTCATTTTGTAAAGGGTTTCATAGGAAAGAAAAAAAAAATTACTCCTATTTTTCCATTGCGAAATACATAAGAGTACTCTTTAACTGAAAGCATACAAGCATTAAATGTTTTCAGCATTAGATTGGGTTGCACAGTAGCGCTTCGAAAATGAGGTGTTACAATTGGTGGTATCAGAGCAGTTCGGTTGTAACCGGATCGCTTTGTCTAAGCTGGCCTAGATTGTGGGGAATTATCGGGAATAAGTTTGTTATGCCTAGGTTATGTGGATTTTGTTGTGATTGTCTGTGATGTTTCCTAGCTGAAACAGGTATGATATTGTGTGAAATTGTGTGCGATCATTGTAACGACCCGTTTCCAGATCGCTACGAAACCAAAAGAAGCCTATATGTGACGTGTTTTTAAAACGGTACTCTTGTGTCCTTCAGAAAATGCTGTATATATATATATATTTTTTTTTAAACGATAGTGCCTGTAAAGCACACACAGAGTACTTACATCGTTTCGAAACATGGTGCAACTAGGACACAAGACTATAAAGCTGATAAAGCATACATGCATAAATACATAAGTCATATATATACAGTATGTGCAAAATAACAGAGTAGAAAATGTGCAAAGAAATACACCTATGGTATGAAGACCCTCGAGAGAGAAATCATACCCTGGGGGTACTCCCAGCAGACACCCACGCAGGGGGCTGCTCCAAAAGTGAAACCACCAGTCTACCCTGTGACAACAAAACATCACCCGGCCCAACTGGTCACCAACTCACTATACACAAAAAGATGAATATACATACTACAGTCATCCACAAAGAGAAACACAACAGCAATCAGAGAATACAGCCACTACAAGGCACTGTCCCGATCCTCTGAGGGATCCTCCTCCGCCTCATCCTCCATCGGATCCTCGCCCGTCAAATCGATGAAGGGGGCAGCAGCTGGAACGTCCTCGGGCACATCACTCGGCACGTACTCTCCCACATCCACATCGTCCTCAGTCCATGCGCCTAAGCAATCTGCCTCCCCACATACCATACAAACAGCGGGCCTGTAACGACCCGTTTCCGGACTGCTACCGAGCTCAATATACCGAGCTCGAGTTACCGAGCTCAACACACCAAGCTCAACATAAACCTATATGAGATGTGTTTTAAAAACAAAACTCTTGTGCCTTTTAAAAATACGATATATTTTTTTTTATAAAACCAACTCGTGCACATCGAGTAATTCTGACTTTCGAAACATGGTGCAACTAAGACACAAGACTTAAATTCTAATAAAACATACATGCATAACATACACATATATATATATCACTCGAAATAATAATGTATACAAAATACAGAGTAGCAAATGTGTAAAGAAAATACACCTAAGGTACGACGACTTCAAAAGAGCAATCATACCCTGGGGGTACTTCCGGCAGACTCCCACGCAGGGGGCTGCTCCAAAAGTAAGACCACCAGTCTACCCTGTAGCAACAAAACAACACTGCCCAAACTGGTCACGACCTCGAACACAAAAGAAAAACAAGTACAGTCCTCAGAAAAACAAACATCCAACAAATAAACAATCACGACAGATAGAGGTCGTCACTCGGGTCCTCGTCGAGCTCCTCCTCGGCATCGTCTACTGTCGAGTTACCTGCGCCCTCGACATCGCCTGGGTAACCGTCATGGATTGAAGGCACCACGGGAAAGGGTCAACTTCTCAACAATTCAAGATAAGCTCGACATAAAAATATAAACAAACAGCAAAGTATAACATTCACCGACGTGACTCGACCATCTCACTCTAAACTCGACACAACTCGCAAATTCATTTTCTCTCGACTCGACAATTTTTCCGGAATGCACACGCCGTACTGTATGTCGGAAAGTCCAGCCGAAGCCTTGGGATCCTCGCTCTCCCTAGGGCGATCAACTCAGTCCCGTAGCGTGGCGGCGTCTAGTCAATCTCCAGTAAACAAAAAGGGGACCTAGCACCCTCGATTATCCGGTCACGGCTCAAAACGTCATACGACTCACCTAGCTCGCTCACTCGATGAACAATTAAGCATACGATATTCAAGGAGTTAAACACAAGATATTCAACCGCATGTCAAATAAAAGAGCAAGCTCGACATGAAGAAACGCAATTCAACATGCAATACACAATTCACGACATATATTCAATCACATATTAAATACATGCAAAAACTCAATCATATCATAACATTTCAAGCTCGACACAAATCAGAAATTCATACACAATAACATAACCACATAGAATATGAAATGCCCTTACGCTAGCATACTACGAAAATATTAATGTGAAGCGCCCTTACCGAACTCCAAGTTAATGCCGCCGACAACGACTGACACATTTGTCTTCAAAGAGCTCGACAACGACTTCTCTTACTCGATCTCGACACGGTGTCTTCAACGAACTTCGACAACGACTTCGACACGCACGCTTTGATCGACCTCGACACGAGCGATCCTCGATCTGGATTCTGCTTTGCCAGCGTCCTTGGATTCGCTTTCCCGTACACCTTGATTCGGAAATCACTCGATCTCGGGAATCAGACTTCCTAAAACAAACACAATTCAGATCGATCTATGGTTCTAATACATCTAGCTCTCTCTTCCCCAAACTCAACCACAACCCAGAAAAAATATAAAACTCAAGAACTGAAAGATATTTTTCCTCTAACACAAAGTTAGGGATTTCGATCAAAATTTCATGAAAAGTTATCTGATGCTTCAACAGATAGATCGACAACAACAATAACCAGAAGCAACAAACGAAAAACCAGAAAATTGAAACGAACCAAAAATGGAGGTTTCTGGGCACTGCCGATTGCAGAAATCAGAGAAAGAAATTTGTTTTACAAGCCCAATTAATCGGTTAGAAAGATAGGTAATATCGTGAATAAGAAAACCCATCAATTTGACATGATTTGGAAGCATAAAACTGGTTAAAAATGGAAGAAGAAATAGCGCTAAACAGTAGCACAGATGAAAGAAAATCTGTTCTTCATACCTCAATGGTGATGGTCGATCAGACGAGATATGGGTCGAGAAGTTGATGATGAACAAGATTGATGAAGAAAGCTTGTGCAGAATCTCGATGGAACTCACGGTTTCGTCGATGGAGATTTTTGAAGAAAACAACGAAACACAGAGCAGAAGGAAGGAAGAAGAAAGAAGAAAAGAGAAATGAGTGTGAGGGAATCGGTCGTGGTATACAGCTGGCGAGAGAAAAGGGGTATAAACGTAACTCCAGCTATAAGATGCCAATCCCATCAATCATCTACCCGTTAACTCGTTCCTCTCATAATTACCCTCTACTCTGTCGGTCAACGGCAAGCCGACAATGTAATAATTACAAACAATATAATAATAACGCTGAGTAACGTTCGAAAGAATACGAGGTATCATCTCGACACGATGTCGACAAGGGTGCTCGTGCAAGCGTACAAGGTTCTAACACGAGTTCGTGAACGCGGTCTCCTCAGCTCGACTTGCGTCCTCATCAGCTCGGTACGCGACTTCATCAACTCGACACGCGACCTCCTCATTTCGGCCAGCCTAGTGCACGTGGTCTCATCACCGACAAAAGATCCGGCCAAACGATCTACTCACGGGATCTCGCCACAAGGTCTTGGTCCAGGTCCCGATACGTCGTCCTAATACGATGTCGGTCTCGTCCTCAGGTGTTACAATCTCTCCCTCTAAAAAAATTTCGTCCTCGAAATTGTAAATAAGATTCTTACCTCGGAAAAGTTCGAGTCTTGAGTCTTCATCTTCTCCTCCACTCCCAAGTCGCATCTCCCGCCTTCTCGATCCCACACAACTTTGACAAGTTGGATCTCTTTGTTCCGCAATCGCTTGGCTTTCCGATCAACGATCCTTGCCGGGTGACGCTTCAAAAGATAGGTCGCCCTTCGGTTGAATCACATCCGGTTCGATGACATGAGAAGGGTCGGAAACATACTTCCGCAATTGTGAGACGTGAAAGACGTCGTGGATGTTCGACAAGAATGGGGTAAGGCAATCGATATGCCACCGACCAATACGACGAAGAATCGTAAGGTCCAATGAATTTAGGGTAAGTTTCTTGGATTTGATCGCCGACCAACTCGATGAGTGGGGGTGACTCTAAGAAATACATGTTCTCCTTCCTCGAACTCGAGTGGTCGACGCCGTTGGTCCGCATAACTCTTACATCGACTTTGAGATGTTCGCATCCGATCTCGATCAAACGGATCTTCTCGGTAGTCTGCTGGATCATATCTGGTCCTCTGACGATTCGCTCGCCCTGGTACCAACAAAGAGGCGTCGACATTTCCGCCCATACGGTAGCTTCAAAGGTGCCATCCCAATACTCGCATGGAAAAGTTGTTGTATGTGAATTCCACCAATGGTAAGGCGTCGTCCCAACATCCTCGGTGATCTAACGCATAAGCTCGCAACAAATCTTCAAGCGATTGGATCGTTCTCTCGGTCGACCGTCGATGCGTGGATGATATGCCGAGCTAAGCTCGAGCTCGGTTCCCATCGCTCCTTGCAATTCCCTCCAAAATGAGGCGTGAACTTCGGATCTCGGTCCGACACGATCAAGAGGGTATTCCATGAAGTCGTACTATCTCGCGATGTAGATCTCGGTCGCCTTTTCCACGTTGTATGTCGACCTCCGGCAAGAATGAGCGGATTTGGTCAATCGGTCGACGATCACCCAAATCGAATCATTCTTCTTCTGCGTCTTGGCAAACCTACAACGAAATCCATGGAAATACTGTCCCATTTCCATACTGGTACGTCAGCGATTGTAGTATTCCTGCAGGTCGTTGGTGCTCCACCTTCGCTTCGACACGCCAAACATGAAGCTACGTGCTCGGCCACTTGCTTCTTCATTCCGACCACCAAAAATGCTTCTTCAAGTCTTGATACATCTTCGTAACTCAGGGATGAATACTAAAGTTGCTCTTATGCGCTTCGTCGAGAATCAACTTCCTCGGCTCGGATACGTTAGGCACGCACACTCGGCCATTGCACCTCAAGATGTCGTCGCTCCGACCTGAAATTCGCCGCTTTCCCTTGCGCTTATCAATCAATCTTCTCTTGCGAAGTTCGTCATGAACTTGCTGGTCTCGGATCTCGCCCAACAATCTGTTAGAGATAGTAAGCATACCAAATCTCGGCTTTCGGTGAAACTTCGACACTCAACTTCAAGTCTCGGAACTTCTCGAGCATCTCCAACTCCTTGATCATCATTACCGAGGTTAAAAGCGCTCTTCCTGCTCAACGCATCCGCTACTACGTTAGCCTTCAGGGATGGTATTCCAACGTAAAGTCGTAGTCCTTGAGAAATTCTGTCCATCTACGTTGACGCATGTTGAGTTCCTTACGGTCGAGCAGTACTTCAAGCTCTTGTGATCGCTGAAAACAGTAAGAGTGCTCCCATAAAGGTAGTGCCTCCATATCTTCAGCGCAAAAACTACTGCTGCTAGCTCCAAGTCGTGAGTAGGGTAGTTCCTCTCGTGAATCTTAAGTTGTCTTGAAGCATACGCGACCACCTTCCGATGTTGCATCAGCACGCATCCCAATCCCTGGTGTGATGCATCACAATACACCTCGAAAGGCTCTTCTGGTTGGGGCAAAATCAACACAGGCGTTGTCGTCAAAAGCTCCTTCAGTCGTTGAAAACTGGCTTCACACTCCTCGGTCCAAGCAAAAGGTTGATCCTTCCTCGTCAATCGTGTAAGAGGCGCGACAATCTTCGAGAAATCTTCAATGAATCTTCGGTAATAGCCTGCTAAGCCGACAAAACTCCTGATCTCGCAGAACCGCCTTAGGTCGTTCCCATGCTATCACCGCCTCAATCTTAGTTGGATCCACAGCCTATCCCTTCTCTGGAAATCACGTGACCAAGAAAATTCACCTCTTCAAGCCAAAATTCACACTTCGACAGTTGGCATAGAGTTGCTTATCTCGTAATATCCGTAGTACTCGACATAGGTGTTCTGCGTGCTCTTCTCGGTTCCTCGAGTAAATCAATATGTCGTCGATGAACACTACAACGAATCGATCCAAAACGAATGGAAAATCCTGTTCATGTAGTCCATAAACACACGGTGGCGCGATTCGTCACTCCAAACGGCATCACCAAATACTCGTAGTGACCGTATCTAGTCCTGAAAGCTGTTTTGGCAACATCTTCCTCCTTCACGCGAATCTGATGGTAGCCCGACTTCAAGTCTATCTTGGAAAGATCGCCGCTCCACGAAGTTGGTCCATCAAGTCGTCAATACGTGGTAACGGATAACGGTTCTTCACGGTAACCTTGTTGAGCTCGCGATAGTCCACGCCACGGCCTTGATCGTCCATCCTTCTTCTTAACCAACAACACCGAGCTCCCCACGGTGACACGCTTCGGTCGTATGAATTGCTTCGACTCAAGTGTTCGATCCGGGACTTCACTCTTTCATCTCGGCGGGAGACATCCTGTATGGCGCTTTGAAATCGGTCCTGTTCCTGGAATCGGTCGATGGAGAACTCGACCTCTCATCTTGGTGGTAATCCCGCACGCCTTCGGAAAACGTCCTCAAAATCACACACCACTGATACTTTCTTCACGCCGCTCTGCTGGAAAACTTCCGAACAAGCCAGATACATGTATTCCCTAGCTCCTTCTTTCAAAGAAACTCCAATACGTTCAGAAAGATAATTGGAGACTCAAGGTCTGGAAAAATTACGCTTTCTCGCACGCAGTCAAGGACATGGTGGTGTGACAACCAATCCATCGCGAGGATGACATCTAAGCCCTTAAGAGGCAAACAAACCAAATTGACCACAAACTTTCTACTCAATAATCACTACACAATTAAGACATGCGGTGTTTGTGACTAAGGTTTTAGCAATTGGGGTTGTAACTACTAATTTAAACGATAAGCAATCACAATCAAGTTCAAATGGTTCACACAATCGTAAGAAATAAAGGAATGGGTTGCACCCGAATCAAAAAGAACGGATAAGGATTTACCCTCGATCTCACATTCACCTTGGATAAGATCATCACTCGACCGCTTCCTCGCCACTCATGCAGAAAACTCGCCTTTAGCCACTTGACGCTTCCCTTTGGCTCTTTGCCGCAAGCATAGTCGGTTGACTTTAGGTGTAGGACAATCCTTAGCAAAATGCCCTGGCTTCTTGCAATTGAAACACACCTCCTCCTTCTCGAGTACGATTACTCGCGTAATGTCCCGCTTTCCACATCGGTAGCAAATCACCTCGACACTGGTCCGACCTCCACTCCTCGGTACTTGGGTCATCGGACGATCTGATCCTCGTTGTTATTCCCCGAGGTCGGTCGTAAGGCCTCTTCGTGGTTGTTTCCCTTTCGTGCAAATCTACGCCCGCACTCTGGGTCTCACCGTCCGCCCACAACAATCTTCTTCTTGTGGCTCCTCACTCCTTCTACCTCGACACATCGATCAATCACTCTTGGAGATTTCGATCCTCAACGACACTACTGACTTCGAATGTCGAATCTCAATCCCGTTGGAATCTCTCACTCAACCATCTCTGGTCAACTCGTTCACGAAATGGACTGAAATACCTCGCCAACGATTCGAACTTGGCGCATACTCGGACACCGCCGAGTTGCCTTCTTGCAGATTGAAGAAATTCCTGCTCCTTCTCGGCTCGTGCGATGTCAGGAAGTACTTGTCCAAAAACCTTTCACGAAAAAGCTCCCGTGTCATCTCGCGATGTTACGCTATAAACGCTTGCTTCACTCCTCTCCACCAATACTCTGCGTCTCCTAGCAATAAGTAGGTGGCATAGTCGACCTTCACGTTGTCAGGCAATGGAGTGCCTCAAAGATCTTCTCGATCTCTTGCATCCAAAGATCGACTTTATCCGGATTTGGCTCACCGTAGAACTTCGGTGGATCATGCTTCCCTGAAGTCCGCCAATCCTCTCGCCAAAGATTTCGCTCGCTTCGTTCTTTGTTGCCGCAAGTTCGCTGAGTTAACGCCGCCGTCTGTTGAGCCATCGCGTTAGCCTGTTGAGTTCGGCGGTGATTGTTGAGCCATGGCTGCGCCATCTCGGCCATAGCTTGAATAGCTCGTTCCATGTCGGCGTTCGGTTGCGGATGTCGTATTCCTCTGGTGGCGTTAGATTCCACAAAGTTCAAAACTCTGTCGGAATCTCGCATAAGGATGTGTTAAACACACCGCTTCAATCAAGAAAGCAGTTCAAACAATTTCTCAAGCAATAAGTGCTTCACTTAATCAAACAAAGAATCAACACAATACAACTAGGTACCCAACACATAACCCGACACGGTGACGGTCAAATTCTATGCACGGCTCGGTCGAGCAGAATCAGCTCGATACCAACAAAGTAACGACCCGTTTAGGACCGCTACCGAAGCTCAATATACCGAGCTCGAGTTACCGAGCTCAACACACCAAGCTCAACATAAACCTATATGAGATGTGTTTTAAAAACAAAACTCTTGTGCCTTTTAAAAATACGATATATTTTTTTATAAAACCAACTCATGCACATCGAGTAATTACACTTTTGAAACATGGTGCAACTAAGACACAAGACTTAAATTCTAATAAAACATACATGCATAACATACACATATATATATATCACTCGAAATAATAATGTATACAAAATACTGAGTAGCAAATGTGTAAAGAAAATACACCTAAGGTACAGCGACTTCAAAAGAGCAATCATACCACTGGGGTACTTCCAGCGAGACTCCCACGCAGGGGTCGCTCCAAAAGTAAGACCACCAGTCTACCCTGTAGCAACAAAACAACACTGCCCAAACTGGTCACGACCTCGAACACAAAAGAAAAACAAGTACAGTCCTCAGAAAAACAAACATCCAACAAATAAACAATCACGACAGATAGAGGCCGTCACTCGGGTCCTCGTCGAGCTCCTCCTCGGCATCGTCTACTGTCGAGTTACCTGCGCCCTCGACATCGCCTGGGTAACCGTCATGGATTGAAGGCACCACGGGAAAGGGTCAACTTCTCAACAATTCAAGATAAGCTCGACATAAAAATATAAACAAACAAAGAAAGTATAACATTCACCGACGTGACTCGACCATCTCACTCTAAACTCGACACAACTCGCAAATTCATTTTCTCTCGACTGACAATTTTCCGGAATGCACACGCCGTATCAGATGTCGGAAAGTCCAGCCAAGCCTTGGGATCCTCGCTCTCCCTAGGACAATCAACTCAGGTCCGTGAGCGTGGCGGCGTCTAGTCAATCTCCCGTAAACAAAAAGGGGACCTAGCACCCTCGATTATCCGGTCACGGCTCAAAAAGCGTCATACGACTCACCTAGCTCGCTCACTCGATGAACAATTAGCATACGATATTCAAGGAGTTAAACACAAGATATTCAACCGCATGTCAAATAAAAGAGCAAGCTCGACATGAAGAAACGCAATTCAACATGCAATACACAATTCACGACATATATTCAATCACATATTAAATACATGCAAAAACTCAATCATATCATAACATTTCAAGCTCGACACAAATCAAGAAATTCATACACAATAACATAACCACATAGAATATGAAATGCCCTTACGCTAGCATACTACGAAAATATTAATGTGAAGCGCCCTTACCGAACTCCAAGTTAATGCTGCTCGACAACGACTTCGACACAGCTGTCTTCAAAGAGCTCGACAACGACTTCTCTTACTCGATCTCGACACGGCTGTCTTCAACGAACTCGACAACGACTTCGACACGTACGCTTTCAGTCGACCTCGACACGAACAGTCCTCGATCTGGATTCTGCTGCTTCCGCGTCCTTGGATTCGCTTTCCCGTACACCTTGATTCGGAAATCACTCGATCTCGGGAATCAGACTTCCTAAAACAAACACAATTCAGATCGATCTATGGTTCTAATACATCTAGCTCTCTCTTCCCCAAACTCAACCACAACCCGTAAATATATAAAACTCAAGAACTGAAAGATATTTTTCCTCTAACACAAAGTTAGGGATTTCGATCAAAATTTCATGAAAAGTTATCTGATGCTTCAACAGATAGATCGACAACAACAATAACCAGAAGCAACAAACGAAAAACCAGAAAATCGAAACGAACCAAAAATGGAGGTTTTCTCGGCACCGATTGCGTAAATCGAGAAAGAAATTTGTTTTACAAGCCCAATTAATCGGTTAGAAAGATAGGTAATATCGTGAATAAGAAAACCCATCAATTTGACATGATTTGGAAGCATAAACCGTTAAAAATGGAAGAAGAAATAGCGCTAAAGCGATGCTTACGGATGAAAGAAAATCTGTTCTTCATACCTCAATGGTGATGGTCGATCGGGCGAGATATGGGTCGAAGTTGATGATGAACAAGATTGATGAAGAAAGCTTGTGCAGAATCTCGATGGAACTCACGGTTTAAATCGATGGAGATTTTTGAAGAAAACAACGAAACAGGCGAGAAGGAAGGAAGAAGAAAGAAGAAAAGAGAAATGAGTGTGAGGGAATCGGTCGTGGTATACAGCTGGCGAGAGAAAAGGGGTATAAACGTAACTCCAGCTATAAGATGCCAATCCCATCAATCATCTACCCGTTAACTCGTTCCTCTCATAATTACCCTCTACTGGCCGGTCAACGGCAAGCCGACAATGTAATAATTACAAACAATATAATAATAACGCTGAGTAACGTTCGAAAGAATACGAGGTATCATCTCGACACGATGTCGACAAGGGTGCTCGTGCAAGCGTACAAGGTTCTAACACGAGTTCGTGAACGCGGTCTCCTCAGCTCGACTTGCGTCCTCATCAGCTCGATGCAGCGACTTCATCAACTCGACACGCGACCTCCTCATTTCGGCGACTAGTGCACGTGGTCTCATCAGCTCGACAAAAGATCTCGGCAAACGATCTAGTCACGGGATCTCGACACAAGGTCTTGGTCGAGGTCTCGATACGTCGTCCTAATACGATGTAGATCTCGTCCTCAGGTGTTACAGGGCCGCTCCTCTGGTGGGGTAGGAACTCGGTCAACAAGAGGGGAACTCGGAATAGCAACCGCCCTCGAAGTCGATGCTCCTGCGGACCCTCGTCTAATCACGCTCTTATGAGTGGTCTGTATCACCCGTTGTCCTCGACCACGTCCGCGGGATGAGCACGGGAACCGCCGCCTGGGACGTCAGTCGATCCCTCGGGAGACGAGGAAGAGTCGGGCATGGCCTCCTTTCCCTGAGAAGCCCTCCAGGCATCGATGATCTGCGTCGTCCTAATCGGGAAGCTAACGGTACGTCTAGTCACCTCCCGCCTCACAATCGTACCATCCTCTTTAAAGGTCTGTACAACATCTCCCGTGTAGACCACGCGGCCGGTGATAAGATCAAACTCCATAGTAGTAGGTAGCTCAATGTCGGGAAAATCGAATACAATCTCCGATGAGGTCTGCATCTCGGGTATCAGAATACTCTTCTCCATCACCTGGGTAACCATCATGGGTTGAAGGTACCACAGGAAAGGGTCAACTTCTCAAATAATCACAATAAACCAATGCATAAAACAGTAGGCAAACAACAGTGTATACAATTCACAAGTGTGACCCAAGACTCAAATCAAAACTCCCTCTCTCAACACTTTTACCACAAACCGGAAGTAACGCGGATCCATCCACTGAATACCAGCCGTAGCCTTGGGCTCTCCCCTCACCCTAGGACATTCAGCTCAGGTTCCATTAGCGTTACAACGCCTAGCTATTCCCTATCGGACACCAGCCGTAGCCTTTTAGGGGATTCTAGCACCCTAGGTGAATCGACTCAAGCTCAAAAACGTCCCGGCAAATCTGCTCAGGTGTCGTCGTTAGGGGTCCCTTCAGTCTCTGAAAATTGGATTCACATTCTTCAATCCACTGAAAAGATTAATTCTTCTTCGTAGGTCTTGTAAGTGGTACTACCATCTTTGAAAAACCTTCTATAACTCTTCGGTAGTAGCCTGCCAATTCAACAAAACTTCTGATATCTGTCTCAATCTTCGGCTGTTCTCATCTTGACACAGCTCCAATCTTGGCTAGATCCACAGCCATACTGTCTTTGGGGATCACATGTTTGAGAAAATTCATCTCTTCAAGTTAGAATTCACACTTAGGTAGTAAACATAAAGTTGATCCTCTTGTAGCATCTGCAGTACTTGGCAGACATGCCCTTCGTGCTCCCTTCTGCTCCTTGAACATATCAAAATGTTGTTCGTAGATACCATTGTAACTGGTACATTCTTCAACTCGTCGCTTGGTAACTTCCATACTAACGAGGAAATATGAAATCCTGAGCTCTCTCTTTTACAAAAATCTTCGATAGAATTAACAGAAAGGTATGTAAAGACTCCAAATTAGGAAAAACTACTATTTTTGGGCACAGTCCCGAAGGATATGGTAATTCGAAAACCAATCCGACCCTAGAATAATGGTAAGACTTTTAAAAAAATATGCGACTCAGATTGACAAGAATTTCCTATACTCTACAATTACTACACAACGAAGTCATGCAGTATTAGAACTAAAGTCTTAGCAGTTGGAGTAACTACTACTAAGTCAAGAAAAATAATGTAGTCAAAAGAAATTTTCAACCCAGCTCACACAATCCAAGGAACTAATGTACTGTCTGGCATTAGAATCGAAGATTATGGATAGAGAGTTACCCTCAATTTCGTAATCCTTCTGAGTTAGATCTCTTGATCACTTTGCTTCTTTGTCGTCCATACTAAAAATCCTACCTGAGGTAGTCAGATGCTTTCCCTTTGCCCTTGCCGCGTTCACTCTCGGTTCCGTCCTTTGGAGCTTTGCAGTCATTGACAAATGTCCAGGTTTGTTGCAGTTGAATACACTGGGTCCTTTGCAGTGCAGTCGTTAACAAGATGTCCCGGTCTTCCATAATGATAGTAAAGTTGTCTATCTCTAATCTGTTTTTCCACCACCGAATTCTCGCCATAGGCGACATCGCTCTCGCTATAAACGGAGAATTCTTGCTCCTTTTCCACTCGTGCAGTTTCTGAAAGATACCTCTCTAAAATCTCCTGTGAAAGATCTCTCAACAAATCCCAGATGCTCAGCCCATTCTTGAGTTGTCCTCTTCCAGATGGAGTTATCAGGTCCAAACGTATGGTCCTCACGGTGGCAGTAGATTCCTACAAGGTTTCAAAACCTATCCGAACCTCACACGTAAGTGACGTGTTAACACACATTGCTTCAATTTAGAAACAATCCAATCAATTTTAAGCAAAACTGCTTCACTCAGCAAACAATAACAACAATAGCATGACTATCTACCCGACAAAGCAAAACTAGACACGGTGACCAGCCTAATGATTCAATGCACAGTCCGGTTAGAACCGAACCGCTCTGATACCACCCTTGTAACGACCCGTTTCCAGATCGCTACGAAACCAAAAGAAGCCTATATGTGACGTGTTTTTAAAACGGTACTCTTGTGTCCTTCAGAAAATGCGGTATATATATATATATTTTTTAAACGATAGTGCCTGTAAAGCACACACAGAGTACTTACAGCGTTTCGAAACATGGTGCAACTAGGACACAAGACTTTAAAGCTGATAAAGCATACATGCATAAATACATAAGTCATATATATACAGCATACATGCATAAATACATAAGTCATATATATAAAGCATACATGCGATGAAATTTCATCAGGTGTCGTCGTTAGGGGTCCCTTCAGTCTCTGAAAATTGGATTCACATTCTTCAATCCACTGAAAAGATTAATTCTTCTTCGTAGGTCATGTAAGTGGTACTACCATCTTTGAAAAACCTTCTATAACTCTTCGGTAGTAGCCTGCCAATTCAACAAAACTTCTGATATCTGTCTCAATCTTCGGCTGTTCTCATCTTGACACAGCTCCAATCTTGGCTAGATCCACAGCCATACTGTCTTTGGGGATCACATGTTTGAGAAAATTCATCTCTTCAAGTTAGAATTCACACTTAGACTGGTAAACATAAAGTTGATCCTCTTGTAGCATCTGCAGTACTTGGCAGACATGCCCTTCGTGCTCCCTTCTGCTCCTTGAACATATCAAAATGTTGTTCGTAGATACCGTTGTAACTGGTACATTCTTCAACTCGTCGCTTGGTAACTTCCATACTAACGAGGAAATATGAAATCCTGAGCTCTCTCTTTTACAAAAATCTTCGATAGAATTAACAGAAAGGTATGTAAAGACTCCAAATTAGGAAAAACTACTATTTTTGGGCACAGTCCCGAAGGATATGGTAATTCGAAAACCAATCCGACCCTAGAATAATGGTAAGACTTTTAAAAAAATATGCGACTCAGATTGACAAGAATTTCCTATACTCTACAATTACTACACAACGAAGTCATGCAGTATTAGAACTAAAGTCTTAGCAGTTGGAGTAACTACTACTAAGTCAAGAAAAATAATGTAGTCAAAAGAAATTTTCAACCCAGCTCACACAATCCAAGGAACTAATGTACTGTCTGGCATTAGAATCGAAGATTATGGATAGAGAGTTACCCTCAATTTCGTAATCCTTCTGAGTTAGATCTCTTGATCACTTTGCTTCTTTGTCGTCCATACTAAAAATCCTACCTGAGGTAGTCAGATGCTTTCCCTTTGCCCTTGCCGCGTTCACTCTCGGTTCCGTCCTTTGGAGCTTTGCAGTCATTGACAAATGTCCAGGTTTGTTGCAGTTGAATACACTGGGTCCTTTGCAGTGCAGTCGTTAACAAGATGTCCCGGTCTTCCATAATGATAGTAAAGTTGTCTATCTCTAATCTGTTTTTCCACCACTGGAATTCTGGCCATAGGGCGATACTGCTCCTGCTATAAACGGAGAATTCTTGCTCCTTTTCCACTCGTGCAGTTTCTGAAAGATACCTCTCTAAAATCTCCTGTGAAAGATCTCTCAACAAATCCCAGATGCTCAGCCCATTCTTGAGTTGTCCTCTTCCAGATGGAGTTATCAGGTCCAAACGTATGGTCCTCACGGTGGCAGTAGATTCCTACAAGGTTTCAAAACCTATCCGAACCTCACACGTAAGTGACGTGTTAACACACATTGCTTCAATTTAGAAACAATCCAATCAATTTTAAGCAAAACTGCTTCACTCAAAGAAACAATAACAACAATAGCATGACTATCTACCCGACAAAGCAAAACTAGACACGGTGACCAGCCTAATGATTCAATGCACAACCGTTAGAACCGAACCGCCTGATACCACCCTTGTAACGACCCGTTTCCAGATCGCTACGAAACCAAAAGAAGCCTATATGTGACGTGTTTTTAAAACGGTACTCTTGTGTCCTTCAGAAAATGCGGTATATATATATATTTTTTTAAACGATAGTGCCTGTAAAGCACACACACAGTACTTACAAATAAGCCAAACATGGTGCAACTAGGACACAAGACTTTAAAGCTGATAAAGCATACATGCATAAATACATAAGTCATATATATACAGTATGTGCAAAATAACAGAGTAGAAAATGTGCAAAGAAATACACCTATGGTATGAAGACCCTCGAGAGAGAAATCATACCACAGGGTACTCTAGCAGACACCCACGCAGGTTGCTCCAAAAGTGAAACCACCAGTCTAGCCTGTGACAACAAAACATCACCCGGCCCAACTGGTCACCAACTCACTATACACAAAAAGATGAATATACATACTACAGTCATCCACAAAGAGAAACACAATAGCAATCAGAGAATACAACCACTACAAGGCACTGTCCCGATCCTCTGAGGGATCCTCCTCCGCCTCATCCTCCATCGGATCCTCGCCCGTCAAATCGATGAAGAGGCGGCACTGAACGTCCTCAGGCACATCACTCGGCACGTACTCTCCCACATCCACATCATCCTCAGTCCATGCGCCTAAGCAATCTGCCTCCCCACATACCATACAAACAGCGGGCCGCTCCTCTGGTGGGGTGGGAACTCGGTCCACAAGAGGGGAACTCAGAATAGCAACCGCCCTGGAAGTCGATGCTCCTGCGGACCCTCGTCTAATCACGCTCTTACGAGCGGTCTGTATCACCCGTGGTCCTCGACCACGTCCGCGGGATGAGAGCCTGGGAACCGTCGCTCTGGGGACGTCAGTCGATCCCTCGGGAGACGAGGAAGAGTCGGGCATGGCCTCTTTTCCCTGAGAAGCCCTCCAGGCATCGATGATCTGCGTCGTCCTAATCGGGAAGCTAACGGTACGTCTAGTCACCTCCCGCCTCACAATCGTACCATCCTCTCTAAAGGTCTGCACAACATCTCCCGTGTAGACCACGCGGCCGGTGATAAGATCAAACTCCATAGCAGTAGGTAGCTCAATGTCGGGAAAATCGAATACAATCTCCGATGAGGTCTGTATCTCGGGTATCAGAATACTCTTCTCCATCACCTGGGTAACCATCATGGGTTGAAGGTACCACAGGAAAGGGTCAACTTCTCAAATAATCACAATAAACCAAAGCATAAAACAGTAGGCAAACAACAGTGTATACAATTCACAAGTGTGACCCAAGACTCAAATCAAAACTCCCTCTCTCAACACTTTTACCACAAACCGGAAGTAACGCGGATCCATCCACTGAATACCAGCCGTAGCCTTAGGCTCTCCCCTCACCCTAGGACATTCAGCTCAGGTTCCATTAGCATTACAACGCCTAGCTATTCCCTATCGAACACCAGCCGTAGCCTTTTAGGGGATTCTAGCACCCTAGGTGAATCGACTCAAGCTCAAAAACGTCCCGGCAAATCCAACGTCTAGCCATTCCCTACCGAACACCAGCCGTAGCTTTTTAGGGGATTCTTGCACCCTAAGTGAATCGGATCAAGCTCAAAAACGTCCTAACGACTCAACGACTCGACCGACTCACGCACTCCGGTGAACAATTCGCATAATTATAACAATATAATTCAGTTCAACAGCATAAGCAACATAGCAATATAACTCAATTCATCAGATATGAATAACATAAGCATCTTATCTCAAATAATCATATTTAGCAGCACAGACAACAATCAATATAAATCCATCCCTCTGCTATTCAATGGAATTGACAGAGAGGTACAAACAAGTGTGGGGGGTTGGGGCATTTGCAAACCACTTGCAGACAAGCCCACCAATATTGACATATAAAAATAATAAAGCGAAGGGGTACAAGACCCTCACTTCGAACCCTTAGGTTCTCAGACTTCTTCGTATTTAATAAAGCAATTAAATAACGAAAAGCCTAAAAATATCTAAAGTTTCCCTTAGCACCAACAGTCGCTAACGTCGCTCTGAAATCCTTAAGTCCGCGTCCACGTACACCCCGGTTTCCGCACCGCACGATCTCGGATCACTCGAGCCTAACACAACGAACAGCTTAGCACAATCTAAGATTCTAACTAAACTTAAGCTCTCAACTTAACCCTTTTTCCAACTAAACTCATTCAAGCATTTAAATTATTAGCTACTTGAAAATAAATAAAGTTTAAAAAAAAAATCAAAATACTTTTTGAAAGATAATTTATCAAATAACAATTTATAATCCTTAACTTGCTTGGAAAGAATAAGATTTTGACTCAAAAATCATTTTTCTTGTAAAGTTAATACATAACACCTAATTCAAGAAAATGCTAATTTTTCAAGAACACTTTTCTTAAGACCTTAAGCATAGTACAAAATCAATTAAACACTATTCCTAAAATTTCTAAGTCCTAAAACATAACACATACAAGTATTTAATCTAAGTTCACCATAAAAAAAACATCCCTTACAAAAAAAAATGCAAAGTCTTCTTTTAAGTTGATAGCCATTTTCATGCATAATTTCTAAACCCAAACAATCACCAAATACATTTAATACACCTAAGACAACTCATAACTAAAACATATTCAAGCACCTTCAAGACTTTGTTTCTAAAACAATTTCCACAACAATGAAATGCCATTTCCATAGCCTTTTCTTTCAAACACAATTTATTTTCAAAACTAGTTCATAAAGCTTTATAAACCACTTACTCAAAATTAGTTCCAAAAACAAAACAAGAATTCAATCAATTTGTCCAATTCTAAAAATCCTTTAACAATTTAACCATACCATCATCATGTCAATAATTTCAAAAATCAAATGATCCATTCCTACATGTTATTCTAGTCCTTAAAGAACCAAATTTTACTCAAAACATAAACTAGGTTCTATACTAATTTAAGCATACATATTCTAACAATCTTAAAATGTTTATAAACACTTAACAAATAACCAACACATAACCAAATGATCATAGCCTCTTATTTTCATGCTTCAAGAATGGAGAAATATGATTAAACTACCATGTTAAGCTTATTTGATCTCAACTACACATTCAACTAACATCAAACAATTCCAATAGCTCCAAAACTATCCTAAACATGTTATCAAATACTTAAGCTCAAAATTTAACATCAAAGCCACTTATGTCTTAGGATTCAAGAATAGGCAAATTTTCCAAAACAACACTTCATTCATGCTTAATAAAAACTATAACTTAAACAAGCATCAAACAATCCCTAACAACACAATTAACCACTTAATTAGTTGACTCATCAAAGATCACACCATGACCCTCTTCTTCATACTTAGGGTTTTCACCCATATGTACCAAAGAGACATTAGAAGTGCTCATATCTTTAGATTCATCATCAACACCAACAAACAACCACATAATCATCAATTAATTAACATTAAAAACAACAACTAGATCATCATGATGATGGGGCTGTTTAAGCGCTAGTTTTAGGGCTCAAAAGGGTTGGAAAAATTCTGATTTTAAGTTCATTTAGATGGTTAGAAACATAGGTAATGGAATGGAGAAGAAAACCTAGCATTTATACAAGATTTGGGAACAAAAATCAAGCTTAAATGGGGAGGGGGCTGTTGCGATTTTCAGCAGCAACAAGGAGGAAAAAAAATTAGTTTTCTTACTTGGATGATGATGAAAATGGAGGTCTAAGTAGAGGAGGTGATTTGGAAGAACTTTGATGAAGGAAGTTAGTTGAAAAACTCAATGGAAGTGGAGGTTTTTGGCCATGGAAGTCATGAACTCTTGGAGAAGAAGAAAGGGAAAAAAAATGAAGATGAAGATGAAGGGAGAAGGTGGGGGAAGGCATGAAAGGGTGCTGAAAATGGGGGGTTTGGTTTACCTTTTATACATAAAAAAAAAATGACTCATCAATAATAATAATAATAATAATAATAATAATTCACATTAGGTAAAAAGTAAATTTTTTTTTAAAAGAATCACACATAATATGACACCTATCACCTAACTATATCATCTAGTCTTACCCACCTAATCTCACATCTCTCATGGTTACCCACTAATTCTAGAGTCTAGGGGTTGTTTAAAACACGGCGACGAAATACCGCGTTACCGATAAACTCGCGAAAATTAATTTAACAAGAAATTAATTCATCGCGTGAAATTATTTAATTATAAATAATGAAAATCATATCAAATATCCAAAAATAATCTCAATAAGTTACGATTCGATTTTCATCGAAATCGAAGTTCATTTAGAATTTTATCTGCGGCGAAACTGCCCGGCGATTCGAAACGCGTCGAAACTTCGTTAGAATTTTTCGACGATTTTCCAACCGTGGATTAATATAAAATATTAACTCTCAATTTTAATTTGATCTTGATTTAATTAATACACTTTATTAGAGAACAAGAAATTGCTTTATTATAGCATAAATACGACAGAAATACACTAAATCGCGTTAACTAACGTATCGTAAAAATACGCGTGTTACAATACTCCCCCTCTAAAAATAGTTTCGTCCTCGAAACTACAGGTGAGTTACGCACTAAAAAAAAACTTTGGATACGAAGTCTTCCACTTCTCCTCCAACTCTCACATTACGTCTCTGGTCCTCTGATCCCGCACAACTCGACAACTGCATCTCCCCATTCCTTAATTTCTTGATCTTCCTATTTACAACCTTTGCAGGAACTACTTCAGTAACAAGTCATCCCATCATTAAATCATGCTTACTTCGCCACGGAATCCTCGATACCAACCTATATGTATCTGACGCTTACGTCCATACGGCGCTTCGTAGGGTATCTTCCCCAATTCCTTAGTGCAAAATCTACTGTAGTGAATCCCAAATCGTGCACAAGATATTTCCTCTCATGGATTCTTAAGCTATCCCGAAGCATAAGCCACAACTTTCCGATGTAGCATCAGTACACCTCCTAATCCTTGGTGCGATGAAATTTCACAAGGTTCTTCCGATGAAGGCAAAATTTGCTCAGTGTAAATGCGTTAGGGGTCCCTTCAGTCTCTGAAAATTGGATTCACATTCTTCAATCCACTGAAAAGATTAATTCTTCTTCGTAGGTCATGTAAGTGGTACTACCATCTTTGAAAAACCTTCTATAACTCTTCGGTAGTAGCCTGCCAATTCAACAAAACTTTTGATATCTGTCTCAATCTTCGGCTGTTCTCATCTTGACACAGCTCCAATCTTGGCTAGATCCACAGCCATACTGTCTTTGGGGATCACATGTTTGAGAAAATTCATCTCTTCAAGTTAGAATTCACACTTAGACTGGTAAACATAAAGTTGATCCTCTTGTAGCATCTGCAGTACTTGGCAGACATGCCCTTCGTGCTCCCTTCTGCTCCTTGAACATATCAAAATGTTGTTCGTAGATACCAATGTAACTGGTACATTCTTCAACTCGTCGCTTGGTAACTTCCATACTAACGAGGAAATATGAAATCCTGAGCTCTCTCTTTTACAAAAATCTTCGATAGAATTAACAGAAAGGTATGTAAAGACTCCAAATTAGGAAAAACTACTATTTTTGGGCACAGTCCCGAAGGATATGGTAATTCGAAAACCAATCCGACCCTAGAATAATGGTAAGACTTTTAAAAAAATATGCGACTCAGATTGACAAGAATTTCCTATACTCTACAATTACTACACAACGAAGTCATGCAGTATTAGAACTAAAGTCTTAGCAGTTGGAGTAACTACTACTAAGTCAAGAAAAATAATGTAGTCAAAAGAAATTTTCAACCCAGCTCACACAATCCAAGGAACTAATGTAATGTCTGGCATTAGAATCGAAGATTATGGATAGAGAGTTACCCTCAATTTCGTAATCCTTCTGAGTTATATCTCTTGATCACTCTGCTTCTTTGTCGTCCATACTGAAAATCCTACCTGAGGTAGTCAGATGCTTTCCCTTTGCCCTTGCCGCGTTCACTCTCGGTTCCGTCCTTTGGAGCTTTGCAGTCATTGACAAATGTCCAGGTTTGTTGCAGTTGAATACACTGGGTCCTTTGCAGTGCAGTCGTTAACAAGATGTCCCGGTCTTCCATAATGATAGTAAAGTTGTCTATCTCTAATCTGTTTTTCCACCACTGGAATTCTGGCCATAGGGCGATACTACTCCTGCTATAAACGGAGAATTCTTGCTCCTTTTCCACTCGTGCAGTTTCTGAAAGATACCTCTCTAAAATCTCCTGTGAAAGATCTCTCAACAAATCCCAGATGCTCAGCCCATTCTTGAGTTGTCCTCTTCCAGATGGAGTTATCAGGTCCAAACGTATGGTCCTCACGGTGGCAATAGATTCCTACAAGGTTTCAAAACCTATCCGAACCTCACACGTAAGTGACGTGTTAACACACATTGCTTCAATTTAGAAACAATCCAATCAATTTTAAGCAAAACTGCTTCACTCAGCAAACAATAACAACAATAGCATGACTATCTACCCGACAAAGCAAAACTAGACACGGTGACCGACCTAATGATTCAATGCGGTCAGGTTAGAGAACCGAAACCGCTCACGATACCACCCTTGTAACGACCGTTTCAGATCACTCTGAAACCAAAAGAAGCCTATATGTGACGTGTTTTTAAAACGGTACTCTTGTATCCTTCAGAAAATGCGGTATATATATATTTTTTAAAACGATAGTGCCTGTGAAGCACACAAGAGTACTTACAACATTTCGAAACATGGTGCAACTAGGACACAAGACTCTAAAGCTGATAAAGCATACATGCATAAATACATAAGTCATATATATACAGTATGTGCAAAATAACAGAGTAGAAAATGTGCAAAGAAATACACCTATGGTATGAAGACCCTCGAGAGAGAAATCATACCCTGGGGGTACTCCCGGCAGACACCCACGCAGGGGGCTGCTCCAAAAGTGAAACCACCAGTCTACCCTGTGACAGCAAAACATCACCCAGCCCAACTGGTCACCAACTCACTGTACACAAAAAGATGCATATATATACTACAGTCATCCACAAAAAGAAACACAACAGCAATCAGAGAATACAGCCACTACAAGGCACTGTCCCGATCCTCTGAGGGATCCTCCTCCGCCTCATCCTCCATCGGATCCTCGCCCGTCAAATCGATGAAGGGGGCAGCAGCTGGAACGTCCTCGGGCACATCACTCGGCACGTACTCTCCCACATCCACATCATCCTCAGTCCATGCGCCTAAGCAATCTGCCTCCCCACATACCATACAAACAGCGGGCCGCTCCTCTGGTGGGGTGGGAACTCGGTCCACAAGAGGGGAACTCAGAATAGCAACCGCCCTGGAAGTCGATGCTCCTGCGGACCCTCGTCTAATCACGCTCTTACGAGCGGTCTGTATCACCCGTGGTCCTCGACCACGTCCGCGGGATGAGAGCCTGGGAACCGTCGCTCTGGGGACGTCAGTCGATCCCTCGGGAGACGAGGAAGAGTCGGGCATGGCCTCTTTTCCCTGAGAAGCCCTCCAGGCATCGATGATCTGCGTCGTCCTAATCGGGAAGCTAACGGTACGTCTAGTCACCTCCCGCCTCACAATCGTACCATCCTCTCTAAAGGTCTGCACAACATCTCCCGTGTAGACCACGCGCGGCGATGATAAGATCAAACTCCATAGCGATGGTAGCTCAATGTCGGGAAAATCGAATACAATCTCCGGAGGTAAGTGCGTATCTCGGGTATCGAATACTCTTCTCCATCACCTGGGTAACCATCATGGGTTGAAGGTACCACAGAAAGGTCAACTTCTCAAATAATCACAATAAACCAAAGCATAAAGCGGTAGGCAAACAACGGTGTATACAATTCACAAGTGTGACCCAAGACTCAAATCAAAACTCCTCTCTCAACACTTTTACCACAAACCTAAGTAACGCGGATCCATCCATCAATACCGGTAGTAGCCTTGGGCTCTCCCCTCACCCTAGGACATTCAGCTCAGGTTCCATTAGCATTACAACGCCTAGCTATTCCCTATCGAACACCAGCCGTAGCCTTTTAGGGGATTCTAGCACCCTAGGTGAATCGACTCAAGCTCAAAAACGTCCCGGCAAATCCAACGTCTAGCCATTCCCTACCGAACACCAGCCGTAGCTTTTTAGGGGATTCTTGCACCCTAAGTGAATCGGATCAAACTCAAAAACGTCCTAACGACTCAACGACTCGACCGACTCACGCACTCCGGTGAACAATTCGCATAATTATAACAATATAATTCAGTTCAACAGCATAAGCAACATAGCAATATAACTCAATTCATCAGATATGAATAACATAAGCATCTCATCTCAAATAATCATATTTAGCAGCACAGACAACAATCAATATAAATCCATCCCTCTGCTATTCAATGGAATTGACAGAGAGGTACAAACAAGTGTGGGGGGTTGGGGACAGCTGCAAACCACTTGCAGACAAGCCCACTGAATATTCAGCATATAAAAATAATAAAGCGAAGGGGTACAAGACCCTCACTTCGAACCCTTAGGTTCTCAGACTTTTTCGTATTTAATAAAGCAATTAAATAACGAAAAGCCTAAAAATATCTAAAGTTTCCCTTAGCACCAACAGTCGTTAACGTCGCTCTAAAATCCTTAAGTCCGCGTCCACGTACACCCCGGTTTCCGCACCGCACGATCTCGGATCACTCGAGCCTAACACAACGAACAGCTTAGCACAATCTAAGATTCTAACTAAACTTAAGCTCTCAACTTAACCCTTTTTCCAACTAAACTCATTCAAGCATTTAAATTATTAGCTACTTGAAAATAAATAAAGTTTAAAAAAAAATCAAAATACTTTTTGAAAGATAATTTATCAAATAACAATTTATAATCCTTAACTTGCTTGGAAAGAATAAGATTTTGACTCAAAAATCATTTTTCTTGTAAAGTTAATACATAACACCTAATTCAAGAAAATGCTAATTTTTCAAGAACACTTTTCTTAAGACCTTAAGCATAGTACAAAATCAATTAAACACTATTCCTAAAATATCTAAGTCCTAAAACATAACACATACAAGTATTTAATCTAAGTTCACCATAAAGAAAAACATCCCTTACAAAAAAAAATGCAAAGTCTTCTTTTAAGTTGATAGCCATTTTCATGCATAATTTCTAAACCCAAACAATCACCAAATACATTTAATACACCTAAGACAACTCATAACTAAAACATATTCAAGCACCTTCAAGACTTTGTTTCTAAAACAATTTCCACAACAATGAAATGCCATTTCCATAGCCTTTTCTTTCAAACACAATTTATTTTCAAAACTAGTTCATAAAGCTTTATAAACCACTTACTCAAAATTAGTTCCAAAAACAAAACAAGAATTCAATCAATTTGTCCAATTCTAAAAATCCTTTAACAATTAAACCATACCATCATCATGTCAATAATTTCAAAAATCAAATGATCCATTCCTACATGTTATTCTAGTCCTTAAAGAACCAAATTTTACTCAAAACATAAACTAGGTTCTATACTAATTTAAGCATACATATTCTAACAATCTTAAAATGTTTATAAACACTTAATAAATAACCAACACATAACCAAATGATCATAGCCTCTTATTTTCATGCTTCAAGAATGGAGAAATATGATTAAACTACCATGTTAAGCTTATTTGATCTCAACTACACATTCAACTAACATCAAACAATTCCAATAGCTCCAAAACTATCCTAAACATGTTATCAAATACTTAAGCTCAAAATTTAACATCAAAGCCACTTATGTCTTAGGATTCAAGAATAGGCAAATTTTCCAAAACAACATGTAACACCTGAGGACGAGATCGACATCGTATTAGGACGACGTATCGAGACCTCGACCAAGACCTTGTGTCGAGATCCCGTGACTAGATCGTTTGCCGAGATCTTTTGTCGAGCTGATGAGACCACGGAGACTAGTCAGAAATGAGGAGGTCGGGTGTCGAGTTGATGAAGTCGCGTCATCGAAATGATGAGGGCGCAAGTCAGTGAGACCGCGTTCACGAACTCGTGTTAGAACTTTGTATGCGTTTGCACGAGTACTCTTGTCGACATCGTGTCGAGATGATACCTCGTATTATTTCGAACGCGTTACTCAGCGTTATTATTATATTGTTTGTAATTATTACATTGTCGACTTGTCGCTGACCGGCCAGTAGAGGGTAATCATGAGAGGAACGAGTTAACGGGTAGATGATTATTGGGATTGGCATCTTATAGCTGGAGTTACGTTTTACCCCTTTCTCGCCAAAGTATACCACGACCGTTTCACTCATTTCTCTTTTCTTCTTTCTTCTTCCTTCCTTCTCGCTCTGTGTTTCGTTGTTTCCTTAAAATTTTCATCGACGAAACCGTGAGTTCCAGCGAGATTCTGCACAAGAGTTCTTCATCAATTTTGTTCATCATCAACTTCTCGAGCCATATCTCGTCTGGTCGGCCATCACCGCTGAGGTATGAAGAACAGATTTTCTTTCATCTGTACTCTTGTTTAGCGCTAAATCTTCTTCCATTTTTAATCGCTTTATGCTTCCAAATCATATCAAATTGATGGGTTTTCTTCTTCACAATATTACCTATCTCTTTAACCGATTAATTTGGCATGTAAAACAAAATTTTTTTCTCTGATGTTCTATGCAACGCCGTAAAACCTCCATTTTTGATTCGTTCGATTTACGGTTTTTCGCTCGTTGCTTCATTATTGTTGTTGTCGATCTATCTCTGAAGCATCGATAACTTTTCATGAATTCTGATCGAAATCCCTAACTTTGTGTTGGAGGAAAAATATCTTTCAGTTCTTGAGTTTTATATTTTCTGGGTTGTGGTTGAGTTGGGGAAGAGAGAGCTAGATGTATTAGAACCATAGATCGATCTGAGTTGTGTTTGTTTTAGGAAGTGTGATTCCCGGGATCGAGTGAATTCTCAATCAAGGTGTACGGAAAGCGAATCCAAGGACGCGGCGCAGAATCCGAGCGAGGATCAGACGTGTCGAGGTCGACTGAGAAGCGTACGTATCGAAGTCGTTGTCGAATTCGTTGAAGACAGCCGTGTCGAGATCGAGTAAGAGAAGTCGTTGTCGAGTTCTTTGAAGACAGCTGTGTCGAGGTCGTTGTCGAGCAGCATTTAACTTGGAGTTCGGTAAGGGCAACTTCTAGATATCTCTAAGGCTTTATTTTATAAGTCCTTATGTAAGGGCGCTTCACATTTATATTTGTTATAGTATGTAAGGGCGCTTCACATTATTACTTTCGTAGTATGCTAGCGTAAGGGCATTTCATACTCTATGTGGTTATGTTATTGTGTATGGAATTACTGATTTGTGTCGAGATGAAATGTTGTGATATGATTGAGTTTTGCATGTATTTAATATGTGATCGAATATATGTCGTGAAGTGTGTATTGCATGTTGAATTGCGTTTCTTCATGTCGAGCTTGCTCTTTTATTTGACATGCGGTTGAATATTTTGTGTTTAACTCCTTGAATATCGTATCACGTGGTGTTCATCAGTGAGCGAGCTAGGTGAGTCGTATGACGCGTTTTGAGCCGTGACCGGATAATCGAGGGTGCTAGGTCCCCTTTTGTTTACTGAGATTGACTAGACGCCGCCACGCCACGGGACCTGAGTTGACTGTCCTAGGGAGAGCGAGGATCCCAAGGCTTTACCGACTTTCCGACATACCAGACGGCGTGTGCATTCCGGAAAATTGTCGAGTCGAGAGAAAATGGAATTGTGAGTTGTGTCGAGTTTAGAGTGAGATGGTCGAGTCACGTCGGTGAATGTTATACTTTCTTTGTTTGCTTATATTTTTATGTCGAGCTTATCTTAACTTGTTGAGAAGTTGACCCTTTCCCGTGGTGCCTTCAATCCATGACTGATTACCCAGGCGATGTCGAGGGCGCAGGAACTCGGCGATGAAGACGATGCCGAGGAGGAGGTCGACGAGGACCCGAGTGACGACCTCTACCGTCGTGATTGTTTATTTATTGGATGTTGGTTTTTCCGAGGAATGTTCTTGTATTTCTTTTATGTTCGAGGTCGTGACCAGTTTGGCGATGTTGTTTTTGTTGCTCTGAGGGTAGACTGGTGGTCTTACTTTTGGAGCAAACCCACTGCGTGGGAGTCTGGAAGTACCCCCAGGGTATGATGGCTCTTTTGAAGTTGTCGTACCTTAGGTGTATTTTCTTTGCACATTTGCTACTCTGTATTTGTATACATTATTATTCGGGTGATATATATATGTGTATGTTATGCATGTATGTTTTATTTGAATTTAAGTCTTGTGTCTTAGTTGCACCATGTTTCGAAAAGCTGTAATTACTCTGATGTGCACGAGTTGGTTTTATAAAAAAAAAATATATATCGCATTTTTAAAAGGCACAAGAGTTTTGTTTTTAAAAACACATCTCATATAGGTTTTGTTGAGCTTGGTGTGTTGAGCTCGGTAACTCGAGCTCGGTATATTGAGCTCGGTAGCGGTCCGGAAACGGGTCGTTACACAACACTTCATTCATGCTTAATAAAAACTATAACTTAAACAAGCATCAAACAATCCCTAACAACACAATTAACCACTTAATTAGTTGACTCATCAAAGATCACACCATGACCCTCTTCTTCATACTTAGGGTTTTCACCCATATGTACCAAAGAGACATTAGAAGTGCTCATATCTTTAGATTCATCATCAACACCAACAAACAACCACATAATCATCAATTAATTAACATTAAAAACAACAACTAGATCATCATGATGATGGGGCTGTTTAGCGCTAGTTTTAGGGCTCAAAAGGGTTGGAAAAATTCTGATTTTAAGTTCATTTAGATGGTTAGAAACATAGGTAATGGAATGGAGAAGAAAACCTAGCATTTATACAAGATTTGGGAACAAAAATCAAGCTTAAATGGGGAGGGGGCTGTTGCGATTTTCAGCAGCAACAAGGAGGAAAAAAAATTAGTTTTCTTACTTGGATGATGATGAAAATGGAGGTCTAAGTAGAGGAGGTGATTTGGAAGAACTTTGATGAAGGAAGTTAGTTGAAAAACTCAATGGAAGTGGAGGTTTTTGGCCATGGAAGTCATGAACTCTTGGAGAAGAAGAAAGGGAAAAAAAATGAAGATGAAGATGAAGGGAGAAGGTGGGGGAAGGCATGAAAGGGTGCTGAAAATGGGGGGTTTGGTTTACCTTTTATACATAAAAAAAAAATGACTCATCAATAATAATAATAATAATAATAATAATAATTCACATTAGGTAAAAAGTAAATTTTTTTTTAAAAGAATCACACATAATATGACACCTATCACCTAACTATATCATCTAGTCTTACCCACCTAATCTCACATCTCTCATGGTTACCCACTAATTCTAGAGTCTAGGGGTTGTTTAAAACACGGCGACGAAATACCGCGTTACCGATAAACTCGCGAAAATTAATTTAACAAGAAATTAATTCATCGCGTGAAATTATTTAATTATAAATAATGAAAATCATATCAAATATCCAAAAATAATCTCAATAAGTTACGATTCGATTTTCATCGAAATCGGAGTTCATTTAGAATTTTATCTGCGGCGAAACTGCCCGGCGATTCGAAACGCGTCGAAATTTCGTTAGAATTTTTCGACGATTTTCCAACCGTGGATTAATATAAAATATTAACTCTCAATTTTAATTTGATCTTGATTTAATTAATACACTTTCTTAGAGAACAAGAAATTGCTTTATTATAGCATAAATACGACAGAAATACACTAAATCGCGTTAACTAACGTATCGTAAAAATACGCGTGTTACAATACTCCCCCTCTAAAAATAGTTTCGTCCTCGAAACTACAGGTGAGTTACGCACTAAAAAAAAACTTTGGATACGAAGTCTTCCACTTCTCCTCCAACTCTCACATTACGTCTCTGGTCCTCTGATCCCGCACAACTCGACAACTGCATCTCCCCATTCCTTAATTTCTTGATCTTCCTATTTACAACCTTTGCAGGAACTACTTCAGTAACAAGTCATCCCATCATTAAATCATGCTTACTTCGCCACGGGATCCTCGGTACCAACCCATATGTATCCGACGCTTACGTCCATACGGTAACCGTAGGGTATCTTCCCCAATTCCTTAGTGCAAAATCTACTGTAGTGAATCCCAAATCGTGCACAAGATATTTCCTCTCATGGATTCTTAAGCTATCCCGAAGCATAAGCCACAACTTTCCGATGTAGCATCAGTACACCTCCTAATCCTTGGTGCGATGAAATTTCACAAGGTTCTTCCGATGAAGGCAAAATTTGCTCAGGTGTCGTCGTTAGGGGTCCCTTCAGTCTCTGAAAATTGGATTCACATTCTTCAATCCACTGAAAAGATTAATTCTTCTTCGTAGGTCATGTAAGTGGTACTACCATCTTTGAAAAACCTTCTATAACTCTTCGGTAGTAGCCTGCCAATTCAACAAAACTTTTGATATCTGTCTCAATCTTCGGCTGTTCTCATCTTGACACAGCTCCAATCTTGGCTAGATCCACAGCCATACTGTCTTTGGGGATCACATGTTTGAGAAAATTCATCTCTTCAAGTTAGAATTCACACTTAGACTGGTAAACATAAAGTTGATCCTCTTGTAGCATCTGCAGTACTTGGCAGACATGCCCTTCGTGCTCCCTTCTGCTCCTTGAACATATCAAAATGTTGTTCGTAGATACCGTTGTAACTGGTACATTCTTCAACTCGTCGCTTGGTAACTTCCATACTAACGAGGAAATATGAAATCCTGAGCTCTCTCTTTTACAAAAATCTTCGATAGAATTAACAGAAAGGTATGTAAAGACTCCAAATTAGGAAAAACTACTATTTTTGGGCACAGTCCCGAAGGATATGGTAATTCGAAAACCAATCCGACCCTAGAATAATGGTAAGACTTTTAAAAAAATATGCGACTCAGATTGACAAGAATTTCCTATACTCTACAATTACTACACAACGAAGTCATGCAGTATTAGAACTAAAGTCTTAGCAGTTGGAGTAACTACTACTAAGTCAAGAAAAAATAATGTAGTCAAAAGAAATTTTCAACCCAGCTCACACAATCCAAGGAACTAATGTAATGTCTGGCATTAGAATCGAAGATTATGGATAGAGAGTTACCCTCAATTTCGTAATCCTTCTGAGTTATATCTCTTGATCACTCTGCTTCTTTGTCGTCCATACTGAAAATCCTACCTGAGGTAGTCAGATGCTTTCCCTTTGCCCTTGCCGCGTTCACTCTGCCCGCCCTTTGGAGCTTTGCAGTCATTGACAAATGTCCAGGTTTGTTGCAGTTGAATACACTGGGTCCTTTGCAGTGCAGTCGTTAACAAGATGTCCCGGTCTTCCATAATGATAGTAAAGTTGTCTATCTCTAATCTGTTTTTCCACCACTGGAATTCTGGCCATAGGGCGATACTACTCCTGCTATAAACGGAGAATTCTTGCTCCTTTTCCACTCGTGCAGTTTCTGAAAGATACCTCTCTAAAATCTCCTGTGAAAGATCTCTCAACAAATCCCAGATGCTCAGCCCATTCTTGAGTTGTCCTCTTCCAGATGGAGTTATCAGGTCCAAACGTATGGTCCTCACGGTGGCAATAGATTCCTACAAGGTTTCAAAACCTATCCGAACCTCACACGTAAGTGACGTGTTAACACACATTGCTTCAATTTAGAAACAATCCAATCAATTTTAAGCAAAACTGCTTCACTCAGCAAACAATAACAACAATAGCATGACTATCTACCCGACAAAGCAAAACTAGACACGGTGACCAGCCTAATGATTCAATGCACAGTCCGGTTAGAACCGAACCGCTCTGATACCACCCTTGTAACGACCCGTTTCCAGATCACTACGAAACCAAAAGAAGCCTATATGTGACGTGTTTTTAAAACGGTACTCTTGTATCCTTCAGAAAATGCGGTATATATATATTTTTTAAAACGATAGTGCCTGTGAAGCACACACAGAGTACTTACAGCATTTCGAAACATGGTGCAACTAGGACACAAGACTCTAAAGCTGATAAAGCATACATGCATAAATACATAAGTCATATATATACAGTATGTGCAAAATAACAGAGTAGAAAATGTGCAAAGAAATACACCTATGGTATGAAGACCCTCGAGAGAGAAATCATACCCTGGGGGTACTCCCAGCAGACACCCACGCAGGGTCGCTCCAAAGTGAAACCACCAGTCTCCCCTGTGACAACAAAACCTCACCCGGCCCAACTGGTCACCAACTCACTATACACAAAAAGATGAATATACATACTACAGTCATCCACAAAGAGAAACACAACAGCAATCAGAGAATACAGCCACTACAAGGCACTGTCCCGATCCTCTGAGGGATCCTCCTCCGCCTCATCCTCCATTGGATCCTCGCCGTCAAATCGATGAAGGGCAAGCGTGAACGTCCTCGGGCACATCACTCGCACGCATTTCTCCCACATCCACATCATCCTCGCCCATGCGCCTAAGCACCGCTTCTCACATACCATACAAACAATGGGCCGCCTGCGGTGGGGTGGGAACTCGGTCCACAAGAGGGGAACTCGTAATAGCAACCGCCGGAAGTCGATGCTCCTGCGGACCTCGCTCTAATCACGCTCTTCTGAAGCGTCAGATCACCCGTGGTCCTCGACCACGTCCGCGGGATGAGAGCCTGGGAACCGTCGCTCTGGGGACGTCAGTCGATCCCTCGGGAGACGAGGAAGAGTCGGGCATGGCCTCTTTTCCCTGAGAAGCCCTCCAGGCATCGATGATCTGCGTCGTCCTAATCGGGAAGCTAACGGTACGTCTAGTCACCTCCCGCCTCACAATCGTACCATCCTCTCTAAAGGTCTGCACAACATCTCCCGTGTAGACCACGCGGCCGGTGATAAGATCAAACTCCATAGCAGTAGGTAGCTCAATGTCGGGAAAATCGAATACAATCTCCGATGAGGTCTGCATCTCGGGTATCAGAATACTCTTCTCCATCACCTGGGTAACCATCATGGGTTGAAGGTACCACAGGAAAGGGTCAACTTCTCAAATAATCATAATAAACCAAAGCATAAAACAGTAGGCAAACAACAGTGTATACAATTCACAAGTGTGACCCAAGACTCAAATCAAAACTCCCTCTCTCAACACTTTTACCACAAACCGGAAGTAACGCGGATCCATCCACTGAATACCAGCCGTAGCCTTGGGCTCTCCCCTCACCCTTGGACATTCAGCTCAGGTTCCATTAGCATTACAACGCCTAGCTATTCCCTATCGAACACCAGCCGTAGCCTTTTAGGGGATTCTAGCACCCTAGGTGAATCGACTCAAGCTCAAAAACGTCCCGGCAAATCCAACGTCTAGCCATTCCCTACCGAACACCAGCCGTAGCTTTTTAGGGGATTCTTGCACCCTAGGTGAATCGGCTCAAGCTCAAAAACGTCCTAACGACTCAACGACTCGACCGACTCACGCACTCCGGTGAACAATTCGCATAATTATAACAATATAATTCAGTTCAACAGCATAAGCAACATAGCAATATAACTCAATTCATCAGATATGAATAACATAAGCATCTCATCTCAAATAATCATATTTAGCAGCACAGACAACAATCAATATAAATCCATCCCTCTGCTATTCAATGGAATTGACAGAGAGGTACAAACAAGTGTGGGGGGTTGGGGACAACTACAAACCACTTGCAGACAAGCCCACTGAATATTCAGCATATAAAAATAATAAAGCGAAAGGGTACAAGACCCTCACTTCGAACCCTTAGGTTCTCAGACTTCTTCGTATTTAATAAAGCAATTAAATAACGAAAAGCCTAAAAATATCAAAAGTTGCCCTTACCACCAACAGTCGCTAACGTCGCTCTGAAATCGTTAAGTCCGCGTCCACGTACACCCTGGTTTCCGCACCGCACGATCTCGGATCACTCAAGCCTAACACAACGAACAGCTTAGCACAATCTAAGATTCTAACTAAACTTAAGCTCTCAACTTAACCCTTTTTCCAACTAAACTCATTCAAGCATTTAAATTATTAGCTACTTGAAAATAAATAAAGTTTAAAAAAAAATCAAAATACTTTTTGAAAGATAATTTATCACATAACAATTTATAAACCTTAACTTGCTTGGAAAGAATAAGATTTTGACTCAAAAATCATTTTTCTTGTAAAGTTAATACATAACACCTAATTCAAGAAAATGCTAATTTTTCAAGAACTCTTTTCTTAAGACCTTAAGCATAGTACAAAATCAATTAAACACTATTCCTAAAATTTCTAAGTCCTAAAACATAACACATACAAGTATTTAATCTAAGTTCACCATAAAAAAAAACATCCCTTACAAAAAAAAATGCAAAGTCTTCTTTTAAGTAGATAGCCATTTTCATGCATAATTTCTAAACCCAAACAATCACCAAATACATTTAATACACCTAAGACAACTCATAACTAAAACATATTCAAGCACCTTCAAGACTTTGTTTCTAAAACAATTTCCACAACAATGAAATGCCATTTCCATAGCCTTTTCTTTCAAACACAATTTATTTTCAAAACTAGTTCATAAAGCTTTATAAACCACTTACTCAAAATTAGTTCCAAAAACAAAACAAGAATTCAATCAATTTGTCCAATTCTAAAAATCCTTTAACAATTAAACCATACCATCATCATGTCAATAATTTTAAAAATCAAATGATCCATTCCTACATGTTATTCTAGTCCTTAAAGAACCAAATTTTACTCAAAACATAAACTAGGTTGTATACTAATTTAAGCATACATATTCTAACAATCTTAAAATGTTTATAAACACTTAATAAATAACCAACACATAACCAAATGATCATAGCCTCTTATTTTCATGCTTCAAGAATGGAGAAATATGATTAAACTACCATGTTAAGCTTATTTGATCGCAACTACACATTCAACTAACATCAAACAATTCCAATAGCTCCAAAACTATCCTAAACATGTTATCAAATACTTAAGCTCAAAATTTAACATCAAAGCCACTTATGTCTTAGGATTCAAGAATAGGCAAATTTTCCAAAACAACACTTCATTCATGCTTAATAAAAACTATAACTTAAACAAGCATCAAACAATCCCTAACAACACAATTAACCACTTAATTAGTTGACTCATCAAAGATCACACCATGACCCTCTTCTTCATACTTAGGGTTTTCACCCATATGTACCAAAGAGACATTAGAAGTGCTCATATCTTTAGATTCATCATCAACACCAACAAACAACCACATAATCATCAATTAATTAACATTAAAAACAACAACTAGATCATCATGATGATGGGGCTGTTTAGCGCTAGTTTTAGGGCTCAAAAGGGTTGGAAAAATTCTGATTTTAAGTTCATTTAGATGGTTAGAAACATAGGTAATGGAATGGAGAAGAAAACCTAGCATTTATACAAGATTTGGGAACAAAAATCAAGCTTAAATGGGGAGGGGGCTGTTGCGATTTTCAGCAGCAACAAGGAGGAAAAAAAATTAGTTTTCTTTCTTGGATGATGATGAAAATGGAGGTCTAAGTAGAGGAGGTGATTTGGAAGAACTTTGATGAAGGAAGTTAGTTGAAAAACTCAATGGAAGTGGAGGTTTTTGGCCATGGAAGTCATGAACTCTTGGAGAAGAAGAAAGGGAAAAAAAAATGAAGATGAAGATGAAGGGAGAAGGTGGGGGAAGGCGTGAAAGGGTGCTGAAAATGGGGGGTTTGGTTTACCTTTTATACATAAAAAAAAAATGACTCATCAATAATAATAATAATAATAATAATTCACATTAGGTAAAAAGTGAATTTTTTTTTTAAAAGAATCACACATAATATGACACCTATCACCTAACTATATCATCTAGTCTTACCCACCTAATCTCACATCTCTCATGGTTACCCACTAATTCTAGAGTCTAGGGGTTGTTTAAAACACGGCGACAAAATACCGCGTTACCGATAAACTCGCGAAAATTAATTTAACAAGAAATTAATTCATCGCGTGAAAGTATTTAATTATAAATAATGAAAATCATATCAAATATCCAAAAATAATCTCAATAAGTTACGATTCGATTTTCATCGAAATCGGAGTTCATTTAGAATTTTATCTGCGGCGAAACTGCCCGGCGATTCGAAACGCGTCGAAACTTCGTTAGAATTTTTCGACGATTTTTCAACCGTGGATTAATATAAAATATTAACTCTCAATTTTAATTTGATCTTGATTTAATTAATACACTTTCTTAGAGAACAAGAAATTGCTTTATTATAGCATAAATACGACAGAAATACACTAAATCGCGTTAACTAACGTATCGTAAAAATACGCGTGTTACAGTCATCTCAGATGATTGAATTTGATGTGGGGATTTTGGTTAGTTTACTTTGTAGAAATTCGATACCTTCGGGGCGAACGAGTCTTTCTGCTAGTGCTAGTAACTTAGATGTGAATCACGTAATTCGAGTGATAGTCTGGATAGCAACTACTGTCGCACAATAGATTGCCGCAGAGAATCAACACGATTGGTTAAGACAACGAACGGAGGGGCGAGCTATTGGAGGGTCAGTTAAGCCAGATTATCAAGGCAAAGGACAAAGATGAAGACAACAACAAGGAACATCTCATTCCCATCCTCAGGGAAATCACCGCAGTCAGTATTGTCCTATGGCAGGCTATTGGGAATGGCCGGGAGTTGAAGTGGTACTGTCACCAATGTGGAAGCAAGGAACAGTTAGCTGATGAATGCTCATCAAAGGACCGACTATGCTGTAACTGTAAGGAAGCGGGATATCTGTCCAGAGACTGCAAGGTACCACGAGCTGAGTCTATTGTCAACAATGTTGAAACTACAAGACCAACCACTAAGGGACGTGTCTACACCCCAAGTAGAGCAGAGAACTCATCATCTGAAGACTTCATCGCAGGAAATGCGATACAAGGAGTTTTGAGCGGACCGAGATTTACGAGTGGTTATCCGTAGGTGACGCTATAATTGTAGTATTATATGTGTTATGGTGTGCATGTAGTTCTAAATATAGACCACATAAGTGTTTTAACTCTGTGACGTATTTTATTATTATACTAGATTCCAAAATCCAAATTTTCAATATACTTTTGGTATTACGATGTATGTTCTTGTAATTAATGTATAATTATTTGTGATTTATGCTGTTGTTGATTTCGTGGTTAATGATTTTTAGAATTTTCCTTTCTTTTAATGTCATAAAATCGTGGGTTTTTGAAGAACTTGTGGATGAGTATTTCAAATTACTTAAGCTTTTGATCTTGGGTTGTTTTAAATTGTTTTATTGATGGCTTTGGAAAAATTTTCTTTTCTTTTATTGTATAAAAACAATTATTTATGTGATTATTTTGTTAGCGTATTTCTTATACGCGAATATTTTAGAGCGCATTGAATTAAATTTCTCTTGATAATTTAATTTACGTGATTTGTCGCCAATTGAGCAACTGATTACGCGACTACCCTGACACAGCCAAATAGAGCAATGCCGAGACCGTGGGGCTAATTCAAGAGAGCATTTTTGAGTAGGTGAGAATTGTTAGTGGGAGTATGGTGTCATGATCATTGGTTAGACAATTTTACAAAATCCTATTCCACTTTATTCTGTCTTTAGAGACATTGATGGCTTAATAGAATTTTGGGTATGGACCATTTTTTTTCCTTGCTTTCTTTCTTACTAGTTCCGTCTCATTAACAAGGGGGGATGTGAGTCCATTATTGATGTTGATATTGGTAAACATCTAAGATTCCTTTTTTCTCCTTTCTTGTAAGTTATCTTATTTCCTTTGACCATTGGCCAACCACACTTATATATAAGGAGGAGAGGAGTTTGTTTTCATTTTAGTGTGAAGTGTCGTGAGTTCTAGTGTGAGAAAAACCAAACATTCATCTTCTTGTTCTTTTTGCAAACCGTGAGCTTTAGGATGACTTTGGGGGAAAATCCTTTTGCAAATCCTTGGCGTTTATGCTGGTTGATGTTGTCAGTGATTTTGTGTTTGGTGATCGTGCAAATTTTTCTTTCTTGTTTTGTCTACAGACCGTGGGTTCATAGAAGATTTTAGGTTCTATGAGTGTTTTTATGTTGGCAATATCTTGCTGGGGTTAGCATGTAGCTAACGGCCTTCATAACCGTGTTTGTGACTGTACGTGTTCGTAACCGTGTTCGTGACTATACGTGTTCGTGATCGTGTTCGTGATCATGTTCGTGATCGTGGATTTGAAATAAGGTATCATTTGCAAGGACTTCTTCAACATGGACGCGTAGTACTGTGTTTTGTAGACATTTAAGTTGATAATGTAGTGCCTTACTTTAGTAAGGATATATGAATAAAATGTATGCTTTGAGTTTGATTGTTTGAGTGTAATAATTATTATGTTGTATTGAATTTCAAAGTTCAAATTTATAATATGTTTTAAGTATTAACTTATAATTTTTCGAATTTTAATTTTTAAGTTAATTTTCGGAGACGAAATTTTTTAAGGAGGGTGGTAATGTAACATCCCAATTTTTATGAAAATTATTTTATAGTTTCTGAATACTTGAAAATAAATCATAGAGATTGGTCACCTCAATGGTTTGTTAAAAGAACGAAGAACAACAAAGATTTATTGTAAACAATTTACTGTTTTAGCAATTAATTCAGATTAAGAGACAGTGTAGACGTATACTGTTTTTAATATGAATTAATATCGAAAAATGTGAAAGATTGTTGTTTGATTAAAGAAAATTATTTTATTGAAAGAGAAATAATTTTCAGGATTTAATAAATATTTTCAAGTCATAGTTTGAATTTTCATGGTTTAGTTGTTGTATTAATTGTCTGTTTTATGTCATATTTAATATAACTATTATTTTAAAGATTTTGTCTTGATAATTTTATTGTTTGAATAATATCTAGTTAATAAGAGAAATTGAAATTAGTGATCCTCACTAATTTACAGTTTTTCTTAAGCTGCGAGAATTCTGTTGAATTCTGCCGTAACTAGGTTATTGTGTGTGTTTCTAACTGAAACATGCCCAATCGTGATCCAAATTTATAAAATTTTAGATCTTAGCATTTTCCAATATTTATGATTTATTGGAAATTTTTCTCGAATTTTTGGGCATCAGAATAATATAGGGTGTTTTCTAAGCCCAGAACTGCATTACAGTTGCGTTTTAGCTCGTAAATCGAGAAAGCGACATTCGTAGAAATACTTTAATATTTTTAGGGAAATTTTGGTTGATTAATAATTTTTTTATTATAGAATAATTTATTAGATTTATTTTTGGAGTTTTTGATACAAAAACCCTAATATACGCGTAACGCCGCGCACCCGATTGAGCGAGAACGCGACGAAACGAAATATTTAGATATTTTGGGCTAAGGGGAGATGCATCCAGCCACTAGGAGAGCTGAACCTCATCCTTAGAACCTTCCATGACAAGTGTTAGCTTACGATTGGTTAGTTAGTAAATGGTACGAAGTTAGTTTAGTTTGTTTGTGACTAGTTGGTTAGTTTCCAACTAAATGAACATTTTCTTCCACCATTGCCCCTCAAAATTTTGTGGCTTCTCCTTCCCTTGGCTGCCCCATTTCAGTTCTTCTATTCATGACTTGGAGAGAAAAAAATTCTTGAGAGAGAAAGTGGTGTTCTTGAAGAAAGTTTGTGATTTAACCTTTGATCTTTGATCCTTTCTTCTTCCTCCTTGATTCGATCACCACCTTCCTTGTGGGTAAGATTCCTAATTCCTTTTCCTTTCTCTATGGCTGCCATGGATGAGTTTTCATGGTATTTGTGTTGTTTCTCATGATTTTAGTTTTGATTCTTGAAGGAAAGTGATGTTTAAGCGTCAATCTTCCATCCTTTCTTCTTAATCCTTGATCCATCACCTTCAAACTTCTTGGTAAGCTTCATATCCATTCTTTTCTCTCTTGAGTTTCATGATATGGGTTTGGTTGTTTTTAGGAATTATTTTTGGGCAAAAGTGTTAGATTTTGCTAGATATGCATGATTAGTCTTTTAGCCCTTTGTTTTCTTCCAACATTAGCTTTGTTCATGGTTTTTAAAATTTGGAAACCCTAACTTTTTGAGTTGGCCGAAACCTAGGGGTTGTTCTAAGCCTTGGCTTTGCTTGGTCTTTGTTGTTTTAGAGTTGATTCTTGATGGGTTATACTTGCTAAGTTTGGAAACTAGTCTTATAATCATGATTACAAAGTTTTGGAAAAACCAATTTGTTAAAAAGGGGAGGCTGAAACCGTGACTCCTAATATGATTTTGGGGGATGTTTTAAATTGATTTCAAAGTGTTGTAAGTGTTGAAGAAGTTGGTTTATTGTTAAAGGAATTGAATGTAGTGAATTTGTATGTGTGAAACTTTGAAAAATTGTTTGAAATAAATCAAATTTGGGGCTGTTTTGGAGCTCTCAAAACAGTAGCATAATAGCAAGATTTGGGTGAGTTTCAACTTGTTTTTAATTGTATTAAAATGGTAAAGAAGTTTGGTTTTGATAAGAAGTTTTGATTAAGCAAAGTTTGTAAGATTTTGATGTTAAAAATTTGAAAATTTGGAGTTGTATTTGAAGCCTTGAAACCGTGGCCTTCAAAGGGATTTTGTGACTTGTTCTTGACTTGCATTTAGGCTTAAAAATAGTTGTAAAAGTGGTTGATGATTTGATTTAGCAAAACAATTCAAAGAAGCATGATTTTGGAAAAAGTTTTGGGTTATGTCTTAAGAATTGTTATAAACTTGTAATGAATTTAATTCTAGAATTTTGTGACATGTTTTAGTACTTTGAAAAATGGTTCAAAGATGACAAAACACTATTCATTTGGTAAAAACACTATTCCAATTGGTAAATTTTGGTTTAGCTATTTTTCTAAGTGTGTAGCTTTTGTAAAAGCTTGAAAACTTGCATGGTTTGAATTTGTTTCATGGCATATGATTAGGTGTGATCCAAATAGTTAAGCTAGAAAGATTTTAGGCTCTTTTTAGGACTAAAACCATGGCCGCCCTAGAGTCTTAGGACTTGGGTTTTTGGTTCTAATTGGATTAAGTTTGCGTTGTTAAGGTTTGTGCATAAGGCTTGTGCAGGGAACTACTTGACGATAGTTCAAATTTACCTTGCTTGGATTGTTAAAGCGCCCAAGGTAAGGGAAATTCTTACATAATGAGTTTGGGCTTTTCGCCCTGTGTGTTGTTTGTTTGATTGTTGATTGATTGTGTGGTAGTACTTGCAGTATTATTATGTGTTGTTGAGATGTTGTAGCATGAACTGCTGTGTATTGATTTGGCCCTGTGTGGCAACACTGAATTGTATTGTGTGACTTAAATTATACTAGATTGATTTAATTGGACTTGAAATTGATGATAATATGTAGCATGTTCTTGGCCCTACGTGGCATTATGAGTTGTATCGTTTTCCTTGAATCACCTTGGATTTCATTTGAACTTGGCATTGAATTGGAATATTAAAAATATTATTGTTGATAATGGATTAATTAACAATGCGTTGATCGACTGCTATTGGTTGACGATTTACATCGGTAAATCTGATGCGATTCTACAAGCCGAATTCTGATTTCGTAAAAAAATTGTTAAGGGCATTTTGATTTAAAAGTAAGCGTGAGGGTTTTAGTACAACTAGCCAAAGCTTGCATGGAAATTTCAATGGAGATTTCAACGACCTAGTGTTTAACAGTATTTTCAGATAAATAGGGGGGATACAAGAACTGAGAAAGAGATTTCAAAGATCGAGTTTTCGAAGGAATAAAACATAGGGAGCGTAGTGTTCCTATTGAGCATATAGGCCATATGTCCTGTGCTGGGACTTAATGTCCTGCTTGCGTGCGCATTTTCTTGATTAAGGATTGGACCTAGTGTTTCGTATGGCGTGCCTAGTATCTCAACCTAAAAATTGAGCCTAGTGTTTCGCATTACGTGCCTAGAGTTCTGATCTAAGATTGGGACTAGCATTCCGCAATTGAACACCCGGACTTTGTGTCCTGTGTTGAACTCTTAGTTAATTGAGGTTTGGAAACCCACTAAGTTGAGTGAGTGAGGGTTCGTCGATCTGCATTGATTAATTAAAACATTACTCGGGCGTTCACTACGGTCAGCATGCCATATTGTAGAATTTGTTAGATATCACTCGAGCGTGCACTACGGTGAGCATGCTATATTGTAGAATTTGTTGGATATCACTCGGGCGTTCACTGCATGAGCATGCCATATTGTTGAATTTGTTTGGATGCGTACTAACCATTGAGCATCGACACTCGAAGCGTTTGAATGGTCTTAAAGACTTCAAAAGACGAGTTGTCATGTCACTCGGAGCGTTTGATTAGTCTTATGGACTTCAAAAGATGAGTTGACACTGCATTGCCTAAGTAGAGGCAAGCCAAAGTAGTGGCCTGCCAAAGTAGTGGTAAGCCTAAGCAGTGACTATCTTGTTCGGACGTTGGGAAAGTAGTCCCCATCATGCTGCTGACCTATTAAGGCTGCAGGTGTATACACAACTTGTCATATTGCATTGACATGCATAGCTAACCACATTTATGATATGTGATGAATTTGATATTGTGATGACTTGATCACTGGTCTGTTGATAGATTTACCTGCTCACATTCAATAGTTTGATATTGTAGTGACTTGATTGTTGATCTGTTGGTTGTTTTGTTTGTTCACATGCAATGCTTGATATATCATGATGATGCGTGCGGTCTATAAAGTATGTATATGTATATAAAAGCATGTTGTTGTATTATATATGTATATATTGTTTGCATGCGACATAGCCTATGATAAACTCATGGACAAAGGATTTACCTTTGCACTGTTGTTGGATTGGATGTCCTTATGGATGTCACTTCCAGATGGAGTTCGGTAGCTATCGCAGCTTTGTCTTTCAGGAGCATTGAAGATTGAGCCAATGGAGGAAGATTCCTCTTAGTGCTTCGTGTTATGGCCTTGCTGAGCTGTTTCTCAATAAGAGTTATAGTTGTTGGCCAGCTTAGCTTGGGGTAATGCCGTTGTTATTTGTGTAATTACTCTTTTCAGAAAACCTCGCCTTAGTACGAAATGATTATGTTATGTGAAGTATTATTTTGTGATGCATTATACTCTGATAATTGCAAAAGTCTGAATTGACATCATTTAGAAAACTGTAGTACTCTATGTCTTATTTTGAAAAGGGTTTCAAAGGAAAGAAAATAATAAAAAAAATTACTCCTATTTTTCCATTGCGAAATACATAAGAGTACTCTTTAACTAAAAGCATACAAGAATTAAATGTTTGCAGCATTAGATTGGGTTGCACAGTAGCGCTCCGAAAACGAGTTGTTACAAACAGAATCCCTTTTCTTTGATTTAAAACTGGATCTGCATGATCTTCTCTTTTTCTCGCATGAAAATCTCGAAGATCTCGACCGAATCATGCGGAATGGATGTGATTTAGATCAGATTTGGTGGAGAAAAAAAAGGAAGGAGAGGATTGAAGGGAAGGAGGTGCTGCGGCTAGGGTTTTAGTGGTAGAGATGAAGGAATTAGGGTGAGGTTTTGGTTAGGGTTTGGTTGGAAGAAGAAATAAAAAGAGAGGGAGAGGTGGAGCTCAGCCACCGCGGCCTAGGGTTTGACTGGAGAGGTAGGAAGAAGAGAGAAAGAGATAGGAATAAGAGAGGGAGAATGGAGGGTGTAGGCTGAGAATGAGGGAGTGAAAAATGGGGGTGGAGCGGCGCTAGATTAAAGAGGGAGAAGAGGAAAGATTTAGGTTTAAGTTAGGGTTTGAGTGGGTTTGGGCTGCATGATTTGTTGGTACGCTAGTGGGCTTGGGGGAATGCGTAAGGGAAAATAGGGGGTGCGAGCAGCAGGGCATGGTTGTGAGGGAAGAGGGGATGCACGCATGAAAGGAGGGATGTGCGCGTGGAAGGAAGGGTGCGCTGGGCTGGCAAGCTGGGCTGTGGCCAGTTTTTGGCCATTGCTATTTGCATCGCTCACATTTCTATTTGTAACCCTTTCTCTTTTTGTTCCTTTATTTCTCTTTATTCTTCTCTTGCCTTCTTTTTAATAAGACCAAAAATATTATCTACTACTATTACTACTACTAATTTAAAAAGGTTAAAATAAATAATACAATAAAATAAAATAAAAAGGCCGGACAAAATTAAGGTACTACATAATGTAATTGGAATGTCTCTATCTTCATCCATATCAAGAACCAAAAAATCTATTGGGAGTGTCCTCTATTATTTCTCATAGGTAAACAAGAGTTTTATCGGCTAACTGCAAAGAAATGTTAGAGGGTTGTGGTTCCTACAAGTTGCGCTTTCTAACTATAGATAAAGGCATTAAATTCACACTTGAGCCCAAATCACATAATGAACTAAATGTCATATTACTAATTGAACAGGGAATGGCAAAAGTTCCCGGATCTTTAAGCTAAGGTGGTAATTTGTTCATAAGCATCGTAGAGCAATCTTCATTTAGTTTAACTGTCTCTACTTCCTCCAATTTATTTTTATTAGAAATTATTTCTTTTAGGAATTTAGTATATTTAGGAATTTCAGAGACAATTTCAACAAAAGGGATATTGACATGCAATTTTGTAAGTTTTTCTAGGAACTTAATTGTTTTCCTATCATTATAAGAACTTTTAAAACATTGAGGGGGAAGAATTACTTACCTGTTGATGTTCAATTTTTGCCTTCTTTTCTTCACTTCCCTTAGAATTGTTATTAATTGTAAGGATTGGTTCCTTTTTAGCGGTAAAGATATCATTTCACTTCTCATTTGGGTTTGGCTCTACTTGACTTAGAAGTGCTCCTTTCTCCCTGAGTCATCAAGTTCACCAAGGCTGAGACTTGGTCTTTCAGAGAGTTATGGTTTTCTGTAGTAGTGCTCACTACTTTTTCTATGGCCTTGAATCCCTCATCCACTTGTCCCATGAAATTGTTCATCTCATTCCAACTAGGCCTCCTGTCTCGTCGACCTTGATTTTGTAAGTGCGGTGGTTTGTAGACATTCTGGTTCTGGCCTTGTGATTTCTGTTGACCTCTCCATGAGAAATTGGAGAGGTTTCTCCACCCAGGATTGTAAGTGTTAGAGTACGGATAGTTCTGTGCCTTATTTCCCACGAAGTTGACTTTTTTAGTGCAGTCCTTAGAATTATGTCCAGTTACTCCAAAGAAATTACAAGAAGCTCTAGTTGCTCTAGTTTCATTGGCCTTAAGCCTTTCATCAGTCTTTTCCATAAAGCTAGAAAAAACTCCCATATAAGGATGTCTATGTCTCTGCATATATTTTAACATAGCCTCTTGCATTCCAACTTTTGGATCCAAATCCCCTTGGCCTACAGCATTTACTTCTTCCAATTGGCTCTCAATTGCCATGCACCCCAGTCATTACTAGTTTTTACTGGATTAGACCGAGTTTGGGTCGCCGTTAGAGTCTCTATCTTTTTGTCATTGCTTCCAACTTAGCTTTGAGGGTTAGATTAGTGTCTACCTTGTAAATTCCTGTTTGCTAAGCTTTTCTTCCGGTTTGTATTTCTCCTGCTGGCCACTAAGCATTGTTTTGAGCCATCTCTATCATTATGTCATAGGCTTCGGTGGGTGTCTTTTTCCCGAAAGATCCTCCACATTTATAGCACCTCTGGTTTGCATAGTAAAATCATTGTATAATATTTGAACTAGCTGCCACTTGGTAAACCCATGATGAGGACAACTCCTAAGTAGATCTTGAAATCGCTCCCAAGCCTCATGCATTTATTCACCTTCTTTTATACGAATCCAGATATGTGAGCTCTTAGCATTGTGGATTTTGCGAGAGGAATGTACTTATTGAGAAACTTAGTCTTTAAATCCTCCCGATGGTAATAGAATTTGGAGCGAGTGGGTCCAACCAAAGTTGAGCTTCCCCTTGCAGTAGAATGAGAACAGTTTCAATTTGATAGCCTTCGATGTCACACCATGACACTTGACAATATTTTCAATCACTTGAAATCTCTTGAGATGAGCATTTAGGTCTTTAAAAGGTAACCCTGAGAATTGCACCGAAGATACCATTGATATCAGTGCTGGCTTCAATTCGAAGTTGGCCTCAATTGCCGGATAGTTGATGTTGTCTGCCACATCCGTAGTTGGAGTGAAGTACTCGTTCAAAGTAAGCTCGTCTCCCATTGCTTTTTTATTGTCTTCTCAACAACATAGTGTTCTTTTTATTTCTGGATCAAACTTCAATTCAAAACGTTGAGAACGTGTCTGCATACACCAAAGAGAACCAAATTAGTATGACTCTTATAACTAAACAAATAAAAATTAAATTAAGTTTGAAATTATAATAATCAAAATTCAAAACAAAACAAAAGAAACAGAAAACAATTAAATTAATATCCTAAAGTAACTAGAATCTCGTTGTTTTAATATCGCAAAAACATACCCCAGCAACGGCGCAACAAAACTCGTTGTGGCTCAGGCAAGTGCACTTGATCGTAACTCATAATAAAGTGGAGTATATTTAAGACTTTAAATGTCGAACCCACAAGAAATGCGCGAGTACTAATGTTGTGAAGGTCCTATGTTATTTAGGCGAATGATAGTTATGGTTTTGAGAATGTAACAATCAAACTAAAACAAAGTAAAGACTATACAATGCGCAAGAACGAGATAAGAATTATTATGGGAAGCATAGGGGAACTAGGTTCATCAATACTTTGTCTCTAAATTTACTATTTAATAACTATGAGCTATATTTCCTGACTAAAAGCTAATCTCCCACTCTATGTTATTAATACCTAATGATCATGCAATATTAATAGTCTTCTCCCAAACTAATACCCCCAATGATCATGCAAGATAAATAGAACGAACAGCATTAAGCAACAATGGAATTATTAATTTAATAACCGATTAGAAACAAGCAATTATCCTTGATTCGACATAATATGCGAGTTCAATTATTCTTAGAGCTTCGTTAACTAATTGTGGTACGATCGCCTACAATTAAATTAACTTGTTAAATAGTGGTCGACCCTTGTAGGATTAAGCATTCCATGAACAATACAATCAATAGGATAATAGGAAACTCATAGAATTAGCTAAATAAATATCAAGAACATCGTAAAGGATCCCCCATCACCCTAGTGACGGATTTAGCTACTCATGGTGAGTGGAAATAGCATACAATCATATAGAAAGCAATAAAAACACATAATAAATAGAATTAGTCTAAATTGGGACACCTTTTCGGTATGACGACGATCCTTAACCGTGTTCTTCGCATTCCCCACGAGCTCTGGTGGCAAAATAAATCTGGGCAAAAGGATCAAAAGTCTTGAATAGAGGAATAGAGGACTAAGAATGCCTATTTTTAGGGTTAACAACATATTAGTCAAACTGGCTTCAAATATGGGAGATCTGGGACTAGGTACGGCCGTACTGCATTTATACACTGCCATACTGCACTTTGGTTGCAATGCTGGCTCACACTTATGCATTCTGCACCACCTGACAGTAAGTATGTACGGCTGCACTGCCTTTGGTATAGCTGTACTGGACTTTTTCTTCGACGCTAGGTTGCGCTGACCATGAGGTACGCCCCTAATGTTGTGCTTGAATAGGTACGGTGCTGACTGGATGTCAGATCGTACTACAAGTCCAAAATTGACAAAAATCTCCAAAACATGCCAGTTTTTGGTCCTTTTTTGCATCTTTTGCTTCAAGTGTTGTCTTTGTGATATTTCTGTAAAATAGGGCACGAATGAGTACTTTTATGCTTTAAATAGCACAAATTAACATGTTTTAGTACTAAAAATACCCCATAAAAATAGATAAATTAGAGTGTCAACACATCTCATAATCCAGCTTCATTTTCTCTTCAAATTCCAAGTCAACAGGATTAATGAGTATCAGCCGTTGTTCTTCTCTTGACTTGAGAAAGACATCCACAGAAAGGTCAAATAATGAAAGTGTTTCCTCTGAAGAGAACTCCTTCAGCTCAACTTCTTCATCAGTAGGGCAGATGTTGATTATGACTTGTTCAATGTCCAAACACTTCTTATTGTCTTTCTTCTCTTCTTCAGCATTCAGAGTAGCATCAAGCCATGTCAGGTGGTCTTCTTATCCATTTTTGCGCCAGAATTTCACTGCCAAGAGTAAGTTCTCTTGGTCAGAGAATGTCTTCTTTCTCTTGATCTCTTCTTTCTCGTTCCACAATAAGCATAGGTCTACGCACCAGACACTACAACATATCATCAAAGTGTTGAACTTGCATGTGAAAGTCAAGCCTTTTCTTAGCTTTCCTCCTTCTTCAATCTCTTTCTTTTCTTCAACTGAGAGTCCAGAGGATCCAGTACACACAGAATCAGCTTAGATTTTTTGGTAGTAATATTCTTTGTTTGGGCTTCAGTTCTGTCACTAACAGGGGTGGCAAAGAGATTCTTGAGCTTGCATGTTGTAACACCCCAGTTTTCGGAGCACTACTAATCCAATATTTCAGAAAAACGAAATATTCTGCTTGCACGGTTTCTAAAAATGTGGTTCTATTTTTTTTTCTTTTAAAAACTTCTTTTAAAGAGCAGTCAGAGTATTGCAGCATTTTCGAAAGGTGGTGAATAAATAAAGACACCATAAACAACACAAAACCATACAAATAGATTCATTCAATCATTGTACACCTGACGATTAAAGTCTTGAAAACTAAAATATATTTAATTACAATAGTACGATTAACACACTAACACCTTATAGATGGTCGGCACACTACAATACTTACTAGACCCTGTAGTAAGTTTACCAAATGGACACACACAACAGAGAGCTAGGAAGAACCATCCTCAGCCAAGCACGTCAGTAGTCTCGAACACTCTGCAGTCTTCATCATCTGGGTTACAATCATTGATTGAAAGAACCACGGGCAAGGGTCAACTTCTTAATTTTAAACAGATAACACAGTATAACATGATGTACAATTCGATAAAAAAAATGCATAAATGCTCTGCAATGCGACTACATGCCACTGTTTATGATTCCAGAATTCCCTGTAATGGTCAATCGTTGGTACACCATGGTACGTCCCCAATGCGATACTATTCCAAGCTAAGGGTTAAATGAAAAACACCTCTGAACTCCAGCCTTGGCCTTGGGGCATATACACTTCCCTAGGATATTCAGATCGAAGTTACCACAATGCATGACAATGCATTTCGCCTACTCCAATGAACATATCAATGCAGATGATATTTCAATATGGCATAATCAAATAAATATTCAATTATCCAGCACCAATCCAATAACACATATCTCAAAATTTAATTAAGCCTACATGCAACACAACGTAATAACAATTTTAGCTTCACAATAATTCAGCTATTCATAGCAACTCACAATTAACAAATCAGTATTCCTCAAACATAAGCATACAACATAATCTATACACATCACTATAACATTACCAATTATGGAATATGAAATGCCCTTACAGACATACAATATCGATTATTAAATGTGAAGTGCCCTTACACAAACATACAATAACAAGTATTGAATTTGAAGCGCCATTACACATGCATACAATAACAAGTATTGAATTTAAAGTGCCCTTACCAAAGTGAACAATCCACGTGTCGATAACACGTCACAACTCTAATCGGCATGAACTCACGGTCTCAAATATCCTAAATAGCGTACACTGAAACTTAGAACAATTTCTAATTCACCCGGAGAAGATCCTGGGTTATAATTTAGAATTAAACCCCTAGGTTACTCACCCAAGAATTCTTTTAATACTACTTTACACTTAAATGATACTAAAACAATGTTAAAATAATATTTTTAAACACTTTACAACTTACTCGAAATCTTTATAACTAAACTTTTAACTTTAAAAACACTAGAAAATCATTTTTTTTAAAAACCAAAGCAAAGATTAAACTACTAAAATATTTAATAATGAACTCCCAACTTATTGATCAAGTAAAAATTTTAAAAGCCACATCATAACACAATATTCCCTCGGTTTTAAACAACCAACAACACCTAAAATTTTTCTAACTTTCAAATCTTTTCTTAACAACAAAGCTAACACTAAAAATAAAAGATTTCAACACTAATTTTTCCAAGGCTCCACCTTGTTGAAGAAATACAAGGATCTCTTTAACTTAGGTGTTTCATAGCCTTATAACACTAAAACAATATTTTAAACAACTTTAACTCAAATCGAATCTTTCCAAAAACTTCTAAACTACAACAATAACTAAACCAATTACTTCTTAATACTAAATTGTCAAGACTCCACTTTAGTTTAGGAATTCAAAGATTCCATTTTACTTAAGTGTTTCTTTGTCACAAAATACCTATTCAACTATTAAAACTCAATTAAATTTTTACCAAAATTTCCAAAACTTTAACAACAACTAAATACACATAATTCATGTCCAGGAACACAAAAATTTCCTTTCCTTTTCTCCTTAGATCTCTCGGCCACAACACCAAAGTTTAGGGAAAAATTGTAAAATTTCCAAATCAACAAAATTACATCATACAACACCTAATTCCTTTTCCAAACTTCCCAAGTTTTCAAATCAAGAACCATTACCCTAAATACTTTTCCCTATCATAGCCTTTTAATTATCAACAAGTCTCAAAACACAATTTTTCTTTGTTCAAACTCAAATCAACAACAACAATAACAAATTTAAGTATCAAATAGCAAGAACCCCAAACTAATTTCATGATTCACAAGAGCAATCACACTTCCCCCTTCCCATTGGGCAATTCAACCAAGGGTTCCAAAAATTTGGGGGGAACATTTGATCCTTTTGCTCAAGATCATAATCAAGGCACATTAGAAGCATTAAGCAAGAAAATAAAACCAAAAATTAAAAGAAATCTCACCCAAAAAATGTTCTAGGGTCCACGATTTTTGGGGTTAAAATCAAAGGAAAGATTTTGGTTTCAAATCTTCACTCATAAGATCATGAACTAGCACCAAAATGAAGAAGGAAATAAGAAATTTGGAGCTTAAAAAAAGGGGGCTTTTCTCGGCTAGAAATAGGAAGGAAGGAAGGGAATGACTTGGTCTTTCTTTTCTCCACCACTTAGATGAACAAGAAGGAAAATAAAGTGAGTAAATGGGTAATAAAAGGAAAGGGGTTGCAACTTTTATTTGGGAAGAAGAATGAAATGAGTGTATGGAGGTGGGAGGGGAGTGCCTTGGCTGAACAAGGAGAAGAAGAAAGAAATGAAACTTGCCTCTCACTCTCACTTTAGCAAAACTAAATAAGCAATATAAAAAATGAAAATGAGATAGTTAAAATGGGGGGTTTGGTCTCGGCCTGAACATCAAGAGAAGGATGGGAAATCTTTTTGAATAAAGATATGATTCTACTTAACTAAGGGATCAAGATAAGACCAAGTGGATATTTGTTTTAAGACCAATGAAAGAATGCCATCTTACACCCATAAACTTGGAGACCAATTAAAGAACGAGTGGATGAGAATAAGGGAGAGGGTTCACACTGGACATAGGGAAATAGGGGAGAAAAATAAATTAATGATGGTAATTTACTAGGCTCTCATTTGATTAGGATAGGTACTTTCTAATTAACCACTAAACAAAAGACACCTAGTACTTAGGATAAAATCAAACTAAGATATTTTTCTAATAAACCACATAATCTTGACACCTAACTATCTAGCCTAATTCTAGAGTTTTGGGTGTCCTAAAATTACGGCGTCGAGTAACCGTATTAACACTAATTTGCTTGCCGATAAATCGCAAAAATTAATTTACTTAGAAATTAATTCACCGCATGATAATTAAAATATATATAAATATAAAAACAATTAAAAACACTCAAGCATCGTCACAACAAGTTACAATTCGATTTTCATCGAAATCGGAATTCGTTTTCAATTTTTAATACGGGTAAAAATTGCCTGGCAATTCAAAATATGGCGAATATTCATAAGAATTATTCAACGAATTTTGAGCCATGAATTAATATTAAATATTAATTTTTAAATTTAATTTTATCTTGATTTAATTCAATCATTTTCTTAGTCAACAAAAATAGGCGTTACCGCGTCAAACAGAAAACTTAAATAAAGTTCAATTGATAAATTCACCTTAAAAATAGCATATGTCTACGTTGTCTATTAATTTGAATTGACATCATAAATAATAATTATTTATAATAAATTAATTATTTTAAATAAGTTAAAATAATTTCTCGTACTCTGAGTAAATCAATGAGGCGAACAGTCTCCACGACTTACTTTCAAGTATCTAAGATTTTATTGCTAAATCATTTTACAATTGATCTTCACCTTATTAATTGACTCATGATAATAATGCATACTTAATCAATATCAATCCAAATTAAATCATCATACATGATTTAAATCACACAATACAGATTAAATCTTGTCACGCAGCGCCAAAACCAACAACCGCAATCCATACTATCACATAATAATACTACACGTATTATCACACAACCAATCAATCATCCAAATCACACAAACAATCAAGAAAAAAAGCCTAAACTCAGTATATAGGAATTTCCCTTACCTCAAAAGCGTTCCAAAAGAGGCAATTCAGAGCTTTCGTCAATTCGAACCTCGCACAAACCTTAACAATAGAAGTTCAATTCAATTAGAACTAAAACTTAAGTACACTACCCCTAGGGAGGCCACAGTTCTAGGGTTTCTAAAGCCTAGGAATTACTCAGCTTAATCCCTTTTTGATCACATCTAGCCATATGCCATGAAGCAAGTTCAATACATGCAAATTCTTAAGCTTTTCCAAAAACTATCACCCTTGGAAAACACTTAAACCAAAACTTACCACTTGGAATAGTGTTTTACCAATTAGAATAGTATTTTAACCAATTGGAATAGTGTTTTCAAATTTTCAACAAATTATTAGTGCATCTAAATAAAGTATGAGCTTTCAAGACAAAACTCTTTATAGTTTCAAAACAAATCCAAAGACATACTTCAAATCATTTGCTCAAAATAACATTCTCTTGAAATGTTTTGCTAGATCCATTGGTTAACCACTTTTTACAACTTTTTAAGTACTAAACTAGTTAATATCATGTACCCAAAGCATGAACAATTTTTCAAATCATTTTTAAGACTTAAACACATGTAGATCTTGTTAGATCTAAAGCCTTTACCCTAACCCAACTTCTTTACAACTTTGAAGTACTAAAAACAAGTTAATATCTCACTCCAAAAAGCCTTAATGTCACGGCCAGTCACTAAAATCAACAAAAATAAACCCCTAGTATAGCCATAAGGCTTCAGACTTCATGAACAAAGAGGGGTTCCAACTTTTAATTCACCAAGAACACTTATAAGTATAGGAGATGTTGGATCTAAAAACATTAGCACTAAATAAGTTCAAGATCAACTCTTTTTGCATCAAAATTTTGGGATCTAAAACCTCAAACTCAAAAGTACAAGACAGTGGAAAAGACAGTTGATTTTACCACTGAACGATGGGGAAATTTATGCAAGAGTTGAGGAGAGAAAAAAAAAAGATCCAAGCTCCAAAATCACTATAATCTTGCACCAAAACTCTACTTTCTCTCTCAAGACTTGTTTCTCTCACTAAGCATCAATGGAGGACACAAATGGAGATGTCTAAAAGGGGAGAGGTCATGGAATTGAGAAGGGAGTGAAAGGGAAAGAATTTTGTTAAATTAGTTCCAACTAACTAACTAGTTAGAAATCAACTACCTTAACTGCCTACCGTTTACTTCCTAACCAATCAAATTCTTCCATTTACCAATGGTAGGCCACAAGCACATGGCCTACCCCCCATTGGTCCACTTGGGCCGAAATCTTGCTAGGCAAGTCATCGGGTTTCTATTTGACGCTTTTTTGCTTAATCAGACGCGCGATGTTTTACATACAATAGGTTTTTACACCGATCGTTCTAAAAATCATTCCATTTTATCAGTCCACAACTAAAAATTATTATTCAGTAGAAATTTCCCTCATAACTTTTGAAATTTTCCCATGTATCTCATTTTGTCAAAATGCGATCCTAAACGTTGCAATTACGCAGTTTTTAAGCGTAAAAGTTACCTGACATATTTGCTGTCACCCAAAAATTAACAAAAAATCCCAATAAATCATAAACATTATGAAAAGCTTAAATCTCAAATTTGGTGAAATTTGGATCACGTTTAGCTTGTTTCTGTTAAAGATTTACCCGGTAGTCTAATTACGATGGATTTCGACAGAATTCTATGTCGTAGTTTAAACTATGACTTAAAAATATTTAGTAAATCCTAAAAATCATTTCACCTTCAATAAAATAAATACTTTAACTTAAACAACAAGGTTACATATTTTCAAGATTAATACATATTAAAAACAATATCCATCTACACTGTCTGTTAATCTGAAGTAATCACAAGTCGTCAAGTTGATCAGTCTCTACGACATATTCCAAAGTAGTCAAAAATTATAAAATAGTTTTCATAAAAATCGGGGTGTTATACCCATCCTTACTAGACCTGCCTGACCAAAAACAACAGCAACACCTCTGGTGATAACAAATAATGATAACAACAATTTATCTTCTGATGTATTTGTTAGTGTACAGAAACTAGTGAGTAAATCACTATTCATCAGGTGGAACTGTGATGAAGACTCTGGTGAGACTCTGGTGAGAGTTGTGACACCCTCTACCTCGTCGTACAAGGAATGCATAGAAACGTATGCGAATAAGATAAAAATGTGGTTTTATAAAAATCTTTCACGAAATAGAAGTTTCACATCAACATCTCATTTGCGGAATAAAACAAATTGCGGAATTAAAACCCAACAACCCGATATCACATGTCTCAGAGATTGACCCTTTGTTTTACGTCGGTAAATAATATAATATGTAAATAACTCCTCAGCGTCCATGTCCACATCATCATCTACAAACTCATCGTCTACTGGCACACGAGGTACACAAGTAGCCACAAAACATAGAAGGGTGAGGAATCATACTTAAATGAAAAGACAATGGCATAGGAAAAATAACATGCTGTGTGACACCCTAAACCCCGTTTCGAAAATCGTTCAATAAAAGAAAAAGGTAAACACATCAATTTGCTCTTGATTCGGTAAACTGAATTAAAAATATACTAGTCATTGCGGAATGAAAATAAGTTATCTATTTTCCAGAGGAGGTAGCGATAAAAATAAAAGATAAAATAAAAAAAATTGAATTAAATATAAAAAGGATCAACAGATAAATCGATGAATAAATCGAATTCAGACATCATTCAGTTTGAAAGTATTTCGTAATAACAAGCATAGTAAGTATTTTTCTTTCAAAGATCTTATTTGAACTGGTGAAATAAAAATAAAACCAAACGATATACGAACCCCCAAAGAAAAAGAAAACCCGTGTCACATAGTCTCAGAGCTTTACTTAGCCCAACTTACACAAGAGCGACAAAATACATGAATGACTCAACGTCTCAATAAGAAAAATATTCAAAATAAAACTATAAAGTTCTCCATAAGAAGCCTTCACCACTAGCTACGTGTCCTGGTATTAGTAGTGTCCTGCAAGTGAAAATAGGAGGACAAGAGACAAACAACCACAGAGGGGTGAGTACGTTGTAGTCGAGTTATGGTGATATTTAGAGAGAAAAAGGTGAATAAATAATATATTTATATACGTGACAGGTATATATATATTTACACACCACACTATAGCAACCAATTCACATAAGGTAGTAACAACGTCTCATATCATCCACGAATACACGCAGAAAATTTCACCATTCCTCATAGTCACATAATTATCAATGAGAAAATAATGCAGATGCTAACGACACTACTTCTTATGCATGTGGTACCATCTACTACTCTGGGAAGTCTCCTAGGAGTACATATTTAGTTTATTAGAGACCACCTCGCGGGTGATTACTCTATTACCGCATACTCGACTAGGGATGATAATGTCAGGTGACGGTCGGGGTAGCTAAGTCGATAAGTGGTCCCACCCAAGCGCGACACTCAAACCATTAGGGAACACAAACTCAAGCTTCTCACCCTCTAGGCCGAGGTATTGCCGCTGGCTCACTCATATTGGCCTCCACCTTTCATTTCAATAATGCTTCCCCCCATCCTATTACAAGGGTTGTATGACAAACAAACACACAAGGTCGGGTTTCCTCCGAACATCATAGTTCAAGTTTTCATCGATAATCCATCATAGCCCATATGGCTAGGATCATCTCACAAGGAATGACTCAAGTCCCATTATGGCTACTAATAGCTAGGTGACTTGCACACAAAGTCATTTATCCTTTCAAGATAGTTGTCACAAATGTGAGCTTTTCACAATTATTGTCACATAATAACAAATATAATTACAGGAATCAATGAATTGTCATAAAATAATTATCTTTAAACCATATAATTCAAATCTGCAGAAAACAGAGACAAAACAGCAACATGTAATTAGTCATGTAATTAAAATATGCAGAAAACAGCAACCTCATAAAGACTACAATGCATGTAATTAATCATGTAATTAGATTATGCAGAAAGCACTAACAGCATAAAAATAGCAACAACATATTATTAATAGTGTAATCAAAAATGCAGAAAGTAGAACAGAAACAAGAACGACGCAAAAATAATAACAGAATTCACACAGCAACAGCGACAGAAATCGCACAGCCTAAATTCTGCACAACAGAAATTTTGCATAAAAGAAATAGAAACAGCAAAGCAGCAGAAACAGAAACAGCACAGCAAACAGAAAACTGCAAACAATTAAACAGCAACAGCAACAGAATTTTTGCAGCAATTTAAGCAGCAACAGCAACAGAATTTTCGCATCAATTTAAACAGCAAAATTCTGCACAATAAAATTCTGCATAACAGCAGAAAAATCCAGCAGCAATTAACTTTATTATTTTCACAAAAAAAAAAACTTCGTTTCAAAAATATATGAGATAAAACAATCTATTCCATTTTTCTTAATAATCATATAGTCCTTTACCATCTTTACTTAATTAAAAACAGCAAGCGTGATTATTTATAAATCATTGGTTTTGCATACATTTCAACCATTTATCAAACAATGGGGTTTAAGGACACCCCTTCACCTATTCCCCCAAATATCCCCAACCACAATAATCTCCCCCCTTACCTTTAATGTAGAATTTGCAACCTTTAGAGAGGGTGGGTGTCCTTGGCTTCCTTCTTGGTCCCACTAACAAGGATAAGGGTAGAAGATGGGATTAAAGGTTTGCTTCTCAAAAACTTAAAATGAGGGACAACGAGAGAGCTTCCTAGGAACCTTACCAAACAAGAGAGATACTTATGATTCCTTTCATGGTCCTAGAGTTGACACTTGGGTGGCTCCTCCATTCTCAACCCTTTGCTCCTTCAATGGTGGGAGGGTGTTTGGTGATGAGAGTGTTTGTGAAGGAGAGAAAGAGAGAAAGCGTATGAGAGGGTGAGAGGGAGATAAGAGGCGCCACTTTTTAGTGGAGGCAAGAATGAGAGCTTGTCTTACTCCTTAGGTTTTCTCTAGCTAGGTTTTTAGGTAAGTGGATCACTTAAGCACTAATCCTCTAGGCCCAATAACAACATAACAATTTTAAACTATCTTAAATCATTTCTTAATAGCCCATGGCACATAGACTAAGGCCTAAGAGCATTAATCAAGAACAAATTCAAAGTCACACAAGGTATCACATCATCACTTATTTAATTGAGGCATTGCACATAAGCATCTAATTAAATAATTATAGAAATTAAGGAAAAACAACTAGAATCATTTCTAGACTCCTGTAATTATATTCACACATATAACACATAATTAAAATTTAATTAACACATAATAAATAAAAATGAAAATGAGATAGTCTATGAGAATGAGGCGTATCAGAAAGAACTGTGTACACAAGAAATCAAGAAACTCATTTTTATATACCTTTAAAACCTTTTAACCCATCAAATTCATTTTTAACACTTCTTTAAGTCAAAATATTTTTTTCAAATAATTGACCTTTCAAATACTAACATTTTATAAAGGTAAAATGATTAAATAACAAATTACTAATATTTTCTACAAATACAAATAAATACAACTTTAACAATTTTCAACAATTTAAACACACCTAGCAAAATCAGAATAACTACATTTACAAATCGTCATAATTAATGAAATAAATACATTTAAAAATATAAAATGTACGAGAAATGCGGGGTGTTACATTCTACCCCCCTTAAAAGAAATTTTGCCCACAAAATTTGCGAAACGTCGATGACAAAATGAAAGAGGCATCCTTACTCAAGTTCGCAATTAATCAACAGGGTACACATGCACACTTTTGATTATTATTATTTCACCTACCAAAGTGACAAGTTGTTGGGGTGATCAGTCCTCCTACTCATCCATTTGGTAACTAAACGATAATAATTATACAAATCAAGCACACACGCCTCTATAAGGGTCTTCGATAAAGACTTGAATGTAATTATGTCCGCAAGCAACATAATTACTCTCACAGCTCTATTAAAGTTCCTTTTATGGCATAATCATCAAGTCCTACATTTCTACCGAACATATTACAAAACTCATATAAACATCTACCAAAAACAGCATGAACAAGCATATGTAGTAGCAAATTTACTGAATTTATAAAAATGACTCCAAAATTAAGAAAATTTTAAATAAATGTCAGGTCAACATATAACATGTTAAGACTTTAGAAATAATTTTTATAACTCGGGAGCAACTCATTCAGTCCTCAAATAAATTCAAAACCGAAACATACATAGAAAGTGCGAAATTTCTCAGTTATTACACTATTAAAAGCAATGATTTTTGTGCCATATCAAACGGAATCGGGTTTTAACAAAATTTAGTATGTAGGTCCTTGACATGCATATGTTCATTGTTATATTTTTATTAGGTCAAAATACGTTACCAAAAATTACAAAAAAAAATTATGTAAGGTTCGGATCCTGCCCAGAATTTTCCAGCAAACACTGTCTGTGATGCATAATATCATAGGACAGTTAAAACACAATGAAAATCCACCAGATTAAATATGCAAGATCCTAACACACATACAAACAGTCTCCAAGTGGTCTTAAGTCAAAATCTTGTCTCAAACGTTCTCAAAAAAAAAAAAAATTGAACAGAAACTCCTTCTACACACAAATCCAGAAAATTACAAGTTTCTATCTTTTACATGTTTTAAGTCATCGTAATTCACATGCAAGCTTAGATAAGTCAAGCATCATCTTAACTGATATCACATCATAAGCCATATATTCAATGTAAGGTACTCACATAGCCATTTAATCATGCTATCATGCGGTTTCAGTCACACAGGCATATGAGTCACATTGGTACACAGATCATGCAAATTTATTAGTCATGCAAACTCAGAATCACGTGGACCCCTTCATTAAACATTTCAGAGGTTGCATATGCATCGATTGTACCATAAAAAAATTTAATAACGGCATACTACATGCTTACACAGATCACTCAAGGCATGAATCCTATAATCACAGATACGTAATTTCCACATAATCAACATGTTATAAAATCACAGAGATAATGTAATACAAATGTAGTGTCATCATGTTATAGAGTACACAACCAATGTAGAAAATACATAACATATATGGCCGGACGAGTCGATCGAACTCGATTCCTCTCTGTGGTCCGTAGAGCATCGATGTCGCACAATCGTTCCTACCAATAGCCATTACCTCCTACTCTAGCAGAAAGCAAAGCTACTTAGTAAGTCCGAGTACAAGGAACACTATTAAATCAAAGAATACACAAAACAAATCAAACAAGGTCACAGAGTACACAGAAAAGCAGAATAGACAGATACAGAGTCCGGTAAGACCAATCGCTCTCGATACCACTTAATGTGACACCCTAAACCCCGTTTCGAAAATCGTTCAATAAAAGAAAAAGGTAAACACATCAATTTGCTCTTGATTCGGTAAACTGAATTAAAAATATACTAGTCATTGCGGAATGAAAATAAGTTATCTATTATCCAGAGGAGGTAGCGATAAAAATAAAAGATAAAATAAAAAAAATTGAATTAAATATAAAAAGGATCAACAGATAAATCAATGAATAAATCGAATTCAGACATCATTCAGTTTGAAAGTATTTCGTAATAACAAGCATAGTAAGTATTTTTCTTTCAAAGATCTTATTTGAACTGGTGAAATAAAAATAAAACCAAACGATATACGAACCCCCAAGGAAAAGAAAACCCGTGTCACATAGTCTCAGAGCTTTACTTAGCCCAACTTACACAAGAGCGACAAAATACATGAATGACTCAACGTCTCAATAAGAAAAATATTCGAAATAAAACTATAAAGTTCTCCATAAGAAGCCTTCACCACTAGCTACGTGTCCTGGTATTAGCAGTGTCTGCAATTGAAAATAGGAGGACAAGAGACAAACAACCACAGAGGGGTGAGTACGTTGTAGTCGAGTTATGGTGATATTTAGAGAGAAAAAGGTGAATAAATAATATATTTATATACGTATACAGGTATATATATATTTACACACCACACTATAGCAACCAATTCACATAAGGTAGTAACAACGTCTCATATCATCCACGAATACACGCAGGAAAATTTCACCATTCCTCATAGTCACATAATTATCAACGAGAAAATAATGCAGACGCTTAACGACACTACTTCTTATGCATGTGGTACCATCTACTACTCTGGGAAGTCTCCTAGGAGTACATATTTAGTTTATTAGAGACCACCTCGCGGGTGATTACTCTATTACCGCATACTCTCGACTAGGGATGATAATGTCCGGTGACGGTCAGGGTAGCTAAGTCTGATAAGTGGTCCCCAGTCCAAGGCGCGACACTCAAACTATTAGGGAACACAAACTCTGGCTTCTCACCCTCTAGGCCGAGGTATTGCCGCGCGGGCTCACTCATATTGGCCTCCACCTTTCATTTCAATAATGCTTCCCCCATCCTATTACAAGGGTTGTATGACAAACAAACACACAAGGTCGGGTTTCCTCCGAACATCATAGTTCAAGTTTTCATCGATAATCCATCATGGCCCATATGGCTAGGATCATCTCACAAGGAATGACTCAAGTCCCATTATGGCTACTAATAGCTAGGTGACTTGCACACAAAGTCATTTATCCTTTTAAGATAGTTGTCACAAATGTGAGCTTTTCACAATTATTGTCACATAATAACAAATATAATTACAGGGAATCAATGAATTGTCATAAAATAATTATCTTTAAACCATATAATTCAAATCTGCAGAAAACAGAGACAAAACAGCAACATGTAATTAGTCATGTAATTAAAATATGCAGAAAACAGTAACCTCATAAAGACTACAGCTGCATGTAATTAATCATGTAATTAGATTATGCAGAAAGCACTAACAGCATAAAAATAGCAACAACATATTATTAATAGTGTAATCAAAAATGCAGAAAGTAGAACAGAAACAAGAACGACGCAAAAATAATAACAGAATTCACACAGCAACAGCGACAGAAATCGCACAGCCTAAATTCTGCACAACAGAAATTTTGCATAAAAGAAATAGAAACAGCAAAGCAGCAGAAACAGAAACAGCACAGCAAACAGAAAACTGCAAACAATTAAACAGCAACAGCAACAGAATTTTCGCAGCAATTTAAACAGCAACAGCAACAGAATTTTTGCAGCAATTTAAACAGCAAAATTCTACACAATAAAATTCTGCATAACAGCAGAAAAATCCAGCAGCAATTAACTTTATTATTTTCACAAAAAAAAAACTTCGTTTCAAAAATATATGAGATAAAACAATCTATTCCATTTTTCTTAATAATCATATAGTCCTTTACCATCTTTACTTAATTAAAAACAGCAAGCGTGATTATTTATAAATCATTGGTTTTGCATACATTTCAACCATTTATCAAACAATGGGGTTTAAGGACACCCCTTCACCTATTCCCCCAAATATCCCCAACCACAATAATCTCCCCCCTTACCTTTAATGTAGAATTTGCAACCTTTAGAGAGGGTGGGTGTCCTTGGCTTCCTTCTTGGTCCCACTAACAAGGATAAGGGTAGAAGATGGGATTAAAGGTTTGCTTCTCAAAAACTTAAAATGAGGGACAACGAGAGAGCTTCCTAGGAACCTTACCAAACAAGAGAGATACTTATGATTCCTTTCATGGTCCTAGAGTTGACACTTGGGTGGCTCCTCCATTCTCAACCCTTTGCTCCTTCAATGGTGGGAGGGTGTTTGGTGATGAGAGTGTTTGTGAAGGAGAGAAAGAGAGAAAGCGTATGAGAGGGTGAGAGGGAGATAAGAGGCGCCACTTTTTAGTGGAGGCAAGAATGAGAGCTTGTCTTACTCCTTAGGTTTTCTCTAGCTACGTTTTTAGGTAAGTGGATCACTTAAGCACTAATCCTCTAGGCCCAATAACAACATAACAATTTTAAACTATCTTAAATCATTTCTTAATAGCCCATGGCACATAGACTAAGGCCTAAGAGCATTAATCAAGAATAAATTCAAAGTCACACAAGGTATCACATCATCACTTATTTAATTGAGGCATTGCACATAAGCATCTAATTAAATAATTATAGAAATTAAGGAAAAACAACTAGAATCATTTCTAGACTCCTGTAATTATATTCACACATATAACACATAATTAAAATTTAATTAACACATAATAAATAAAAATGAAAATGAGATAGTCTATGAGAATGAGGGGCGTATCAGAAAAGAACGGTGTACACAAGAAATCAAGAAACTCATTTTTATATACCTTTAAAACCTTTTAACCCATCAAATTCATTTTTAACACTTCTTTAAGTCAAAATATTTTTTTCAAATAATTGACCTTTCAAATACTAACATTTTATAAAGGTAAAATGATTAAATAACAAATTACTAATATTTTCTACAAATACAAATAAATACAACTTTAACAATTTTCAACAATTTAAACACACCTAGGAAAATCAGAATAACTACATTTACAAATCGTCATAATTAATGAAATAAATACATTTAAAAATATAAAATGTACGAGAAATGCGGGGTGTTACATGCTGTGTCAACAGTCAAACAACATTTCAATCACGGTCAAACAAGTCTCGATGATAAGTCGTCGTGTATCATCAAATGTCCGGCAGTCCTTAGTCGGCAACTAGCTAATGCGGACCTAAACTTATTCAACACAACCTTAGGTTCAACATGTTACGAGTATAACAACAAGCATTCGTCAATCCAATGAATACCGCGTAATTAGTCACAATCCTATGTCGGCAACCTGCTAATGCGAATCTACAACTATTCAACTTAATCTTAGGATCCTTTACCATGTCTAGGTAAGCGAATGTGAGTGTCCCCAACATCTGTACAATGCTTTCGAGCCATGGGGTCCCCCCGTCAGTGAAATGTCGACGAGTGCCACCATAGTAACTCTTTTCAAACGACATCCCATTGAGCCATGCGATCCCCCCGTCAGTGAAACGTCAACGAGTGTCGTCATAGTAACCCAATGTTCTTTAAACTAATACCAACGAGCCAGGGGATCCCCCCGTCAGTGAAACGTCGACGAATCGCCACAGTAACTCGAAGTCTACACCCGAATGACTAACGAATAACGGAGTCTAACGAGCCATGCAATCCCCCAAAGTAGTGAAACGTCGCTGAGTGCCGTCATAGTAACGCATCGTCCTCAAATCAATACTTACGAGCCACGGGGTCCCCTCCATTAGTGAAGTATCGATGAATACCGCTATAAAAACCCGAATACTAACAACGAAACCTACTACGTTGTAAACCAGAGACTGTAACACCCCGAAGTCCTATTCATGCTTTATTCTAATAATTAGCCTAACTCGCGTAATTAGCGGGTATAAAAATACGATGGAATTAAAATTGCAACACGAATAAGGCTACGACGCGCTACAGTGAAGTAATACTAAGTGTGTCACATGCAGGTATATAGATGAATACATACTATCAGAGTGCAAAGTGCGTAGTGTAGATAGTAGTGATACAGTCATCCCAAAAAGTAGTAAACCTGTGAGGCTAACCTACTACCTCAACTAGACAAAACAGTAAAAACATAAACATAGTATAGTATCCAAAACTCCTGGACAACAAATAACCAAACACCTCAGCGAGGGGGAAACTGAGAGCTCCCACTCTGAGAACCCGCCCGCCTCGAAAATAAGCGCTGATAGTCATGAGTTGTCGGGTGGCAAGAATGACCAGATGTCGCTCCTCTCCCATGCCTCTATCGTCCACGATGGCTATACTCACTGTGATTGATAACAGATCACACCGACATCGGCTGAGGAGGCATCGGAGGATAACCTCCATAACCAAAGCCTGGTGGAAACCCTGGAGCCTGCCACATCTGCTGAAATGGTAGTCTCTGACATATCCGGAAGTCTTTTGAAAAGCTGGCTATAGGAAAACCTGGAATCCTGAAATAAATGGAGATGGTTCCTGTGTAGATCACTGCCTGATGCACATGGTCAATCTCCCACCCCATGCCGTCAAAATCATGATACTGAATCTCAAAATCACCCCATACGGGGATCGGTGGGGGAAGGAGCATCGACGGGTGCATCAGTGTAAACTGCTCCATCGGGTGCTGCTGCGGTTGCATCCTCCTCCTCGACAAAGTCTAACATACAATAATACATATACACACAAGCATACAAAGACAGGGAGGTAAAAATAACACAATCATCAGAAAGCGGGAAATGCATAGGTAGAATGAATGATTGACAAACTAGATAAACAAGCACATATAAACAAATATGACCTAGCTACCCACTTCCACTTACTCCCATGTCTATCAATGAATAAATGAGTTGTGCGCTTCGGCATCTTTTCTTTCTGTTGTCACTATACTCCCCATTTCTGTTAGGAATACTTATTGGCGAACCCCCTTTCCGTTAGGTTGTCATCCCCCATTTTCGTTAGGGACTCTCGTTTCCCTTTTCCGATAGATCACGGGGCGACGCTAGCCTAGTTCACGAGGTATTCCCCTTTTTCGTTAGGAATCGTCCTCCCCCTTTTCTGATAGGGACGTCCGTTTCCCCCTTTTCCGATAGGGAACGGAGTGGATCAAACCTACTTGGTGAGATATACCCCATTTCCATTAGGGATTCTCTCCACATCACATTCCCGTCAAGAATGGAGTGGTTACTAATGCAATATCATGTGCATGCATCTCAACACCTCATAATCATATGTCTCACATTAGACTATGCACACATTCCCATATAAACCCTTTTTAGCATATTAATGCATATTAGAAACCATACTCAAGCATATAGCATGCTAAGGCAACGTACAACACATATTCCACATAATACACATTTAATCATGTCACCCTAAGCATGTCACTATTCGCATAGAGCACATATGTCACATCTCACATTTTAATATATTATCAGATAATCACATTTAATAGTAAAATAATCCTAAGTTAGTTGATGGGTCTACCACGCCTATCCTTAGATGTGGCATACTGTAACTCCTATCCTTAGGTGTTACTGACATCAACCCCTAGTAGGGTTTAGGTCATTCTACACATGTCAAACAGTCATATCTACAATACAGAACCTAATAAAAGTGTATTCTTTACCCCTACCTGGTAGTAGAAGCACTTGGAAGAAAACTGAACACCGGGACGTAACCACGAACTCACCGACAATCACATTAGCACTCCTGCACTATGATTCGGTTCAGCTAACAACAAGAAACAAGTTCAAAGTTACCAACAATGTTATCAAACAGTCCAGAACAGTCCACAGTTAACCGGAAACACACAAACGCACTCGGATTAGAATTAGGGCAACTAATAAACTAACTAAAACACCAAGAGAACCACAGCCAGGGGCTGGCCTAGGATTCCAGAGAAAAATACTTACCCAAAAATAACTCCAGACAAGCTTTTACAGTCAACCGATACCCGTACTATCGCCAAAACCCTAAAATACGAAGAACAGGTAATAAAGGACAATCCAAACTAACAAAGCAACCACGTATTTAGAGTTGGGACTTGAAGAACAGAGACTCCCATCTCTGTTTCGTGACCCATGGAATCTCCTCTGGGAGTTCCGGCAAAACCTTAGCTCGTTCAGTACCCGCACGGTCAAACCGGGTCCAAAACACCGTCTGATTAGGGTTAAGAACAAGAATCAAACCAAGATTAAGAATTTGTAAACTGAAACAGAGGTGATTAGAGGATGGGATTAGAGTTTACCTCGACGAAACGGCGATCAGAGATAAGCCCTAACAGGCTCGAACGGTAACAGACGAGTTAACACCGTCAGATTGATGAACGAAGGATTGAAATGAGTTGGATGATGATCACCAAGCTTGGAACATGCAAGAATGGTGGAAAACTGATCTAAGGGGTTCTCAGGTCGAGTTTTAGTGAAGAGAAAGTTAAAAGATCAGAATTAAGGGATCAATGGCCTTAAATAGAGAATTGGGCGCTCCTGGAGCACGCTCTAGTGCACCCCGAGCGCTCCTGTGAGGGTTACTTCACGCGGAAGGAGCTTCCTACTTGCGTGCCACACATCCCTATCCGTAAATGGTCCAATCAAAACATGCCACCTAGCGCAGAGGACAGGATACGCTGGTGCACCATACACCAGCGCGCTTCCAGCGCACTCCAAGCGCACTTGTGCTAACTTGTCTGTTTTCACGCTATTTTTTCGATTCTGACAACCGTGCGATCCAAAACTCGATACCCCGCTATTTTTTCGATTCTGACGACCGTGCGATCCAAAACTCGATACCCTAACCCTTAAACATGATGCCTAACACAAGATGACAACAAATGGACTTAAGAACAAAGGTTCTAAGTCTCCTATACTCGTCCAAAAACTCTCACTTGATGAAGGGTACGAACACACAAAAACCCAAATCTCAACTCTGATCATTCTCAAATTTAACCAGGCTTCCAAGACTCATATCAAACCTCATCAAACAATATACCAACGTCAAATAACATATCAAACCTCAAAACATGCTTTCACATAACACAGAAAGCAAGCACACTGCCAAAGGTCAAACATGCAGTCAAAACACACTAATCCCTACCTAGGGCACACAAATACACTTAGTCACATATAAACACACATTAAGCAAGATTAGAAAAAAAATGAGGATGTTACAGAGATGAGTCGTACAACCACACGGTACCTAATAAAACCATTGGATACCAACTTATGAATTGGTCCCAAACTCATGACCAATACACAATAATCAACCAAACCAAACAACCTGCACGATATTTGGACGCAACTGTGCCCATCATTAATTATGGGGTCACTAGCCGGTAACCCCTTCAAACAAGCCAAACATTCAACATTTAATAAGCCTAGGTGGTTACTACCCTTAACGGACCTCTACAAATCATTTTAAACATCAAGTTATCATTAATTAAGGGTGTGAATCAATTCAGAAGCCCTGTGAATCGATTCAGGGTTAAAACATAACTCTGTGAATTGAATTGCACTGTTGTGAATCAATTCACAGCTTCGATTCATAAAGACAGTAATTATGTGAATCGATTCACACAGTAGTGAATTGATTCACAGGACCTGTAGAACAGTAGTTACACAGTTTTTCAGCAATTCATGCATTGGGGACCGTTCCTAAGTGGTCCCACGTCTAACTCAAGGTTCGGGGCAACTACCAAACTATCCTTGAGGTTTCTACACATTTATCCTCGATTTAATTCATACCCTTAATCATTAATGGTTCCACATTTATTCAAAGTATTTCACATATGTCTCCTATCTTCTTTTTAGCCTCTTAATTCATAACTACCTATTTTAATCCATTTAGTCTGTCATTCTTTTACCAAATCCAGTATCTAAAACAAGTCCATACTTCATTATGACCTTTCCATGCAATTCTAATTCCGAACATATAATTTAACACGGTTACAGTTCTCCTAATTCCCATATTAGCATACATCCTTGCTATACTATCCTTGATTCTAGCCATACCTTTAATTCCAAAACAATGAGCAAAACTCATTATCATGCATTTTAGATTATTACCATGAACTCAAACTCTACACACATATGTTAAATTTACAACAATGAGCACACCAACACGTAGTACATGCATAGTCACTTATAAACATCTATATTTAACCACAACGATCCTATTAAGTAAGCATTAAGTCGAAAGCCACAAATATGAGTTACAAGTTCTAACTTGTGTCATCCAATCATCAAGAACACCAATTCATACCAATCATGCTCTTCTACTATCCAATCATCAAGGCATTATATACGTAACATTTATTAATTCTAAATTAATCCTAAGCTTATGAGCACATACTTAACAATTAAAATAGTGACTAAAATATATGTATCATGCTTTTACATAATCATTACAACGTTATTGAGTCCTACATCATGCTTTTACAGCATCAACACTTCCAACACAATCAACCAACACCAATTGTACATATAGCCTTATAAGAACACTTGTTAACAATCCCAAAACAATTCTAAAACCTAAGAACTCTTAGCCAAGCATTAAAACGCAATTAAAACACCATGCTTCTTTACAATAAAATAGAACCACTAATCGTAGATCATACTCATGCTAATAAACACACATAAAGCACAAGCCTTTTGTTATTATACATACACCAATTTACTAAGACATGCTATTTATCAATACTAAACTAATTCTAAACATTAGAACCCTTAGTTAAATTGTCAAATAGCAACTTCATACTATAATTCATGTTATTAAATAATCTGAATATCACTAATGATCCAAAGTTATTCCAAAACAAATAAAGCATCAACTTTTGTTGCTAAACATGCATTAATCTACTAAAACATGTTAGTCATCAATTCTAATTTAATTCTAGGCATAAGAGCACCTAATCAATATTCAAAACAACAATTTATATTGCAAATTATGCCATTAAACAATCCAAACAATACCAATTATCCTAACTCATGCCTTTTCCAACAACAACACATAAAGCATCAAACTTTGCTTGTTAAACATATTTCAATCAATATAAACTTGTTTATTGATAACTCTCATGGCTCCTTGCTCATACAAGGGCCTCCAATTAATTAGACATAAACCATAAGCACTCAAATCCATGCTCTTGCAAGGATTATACAACCATAGCTTAGGCCCCACAAGGCATAGGGATCATGGGACATCCTTAACATATTATTTGAAGCAATAAGCCTCTTTCCAAGAGATCATCCACCTCCCATACCTTGGACAAAAGTTGTAGCCTTCCAAAAGCATCCTAGAAGGTCCAGGATTGAGTTATTTGCTAATCCAAGTCTTCTGGTATCCAATAACTCCAAGTTCAACAATTAAAATAAAGAGGAAGAACTCTAAGAGAACAAAACCACAGAACAATGAGGGTCACGAATTTTGAATCGTAAAAATAGAAAAGAAACCAAGAGGAATGAATAGACTGTTCTTACAATCACATCCTCAAAGACGGGACTCCATTTGGTTGAGAAACGAGAGAGAAATGGCCTACCAGGTCGTAGTGAACTAGTATAAATCAACTTGTCCTGCTCTTTCTCTTGTCTTTGCTGCTTCTTATTGTTATCTTTGTTTAAAGAGTTGTTTTGAAAAAGGTTTTCAAAAACATAAGTAGTATGAAAATATTTCTAAAACCCAATTCAAACCGCTCATTCTTGTGTTTTTGTCACGTTCAATTGGTACCAGAGCTCGGCCTCTTAGTTGAGCACTTAACCGTGTGAGAGGAAAAGATCTTATACTTTATCTATGGCAAAAAACGAAGCTGGTGGTCTTGTTAATCGCCCTCCTTTATTCATTGGAACAAACTATGACTATTGGAAGATAAAGTTAAAACCTTTTTTGAGTCACAATAACTTGAAATTTGGGATATGGTTTAAAATTCATATGCCGAACCAGTTGATGCCAAGAGAATCCCCATTCCTAGGGATAAGTGGGATCCTGAACAAAAGAAAGCATATCAACTGAATCAGAAAGCAAGATATTTCATTATCTATGCTATTTCTGAAAAAGAATATGAGAAGTGTGGCAAAAATGCCACTGCTAAAGATATTTGGGACTCATTGGCTTTGTCCTATGAGGGTACTGCCCATGTGAGAGAAACAAAGGCTAACATTCTTGTTAGATAGTGCGAACTCTTCAAGATGGAAGTGGGAGAAGAAATTGAAATAATGTTTGGGAGATTTCAAATTTCGTTTCATAGACTAAAAGTTCTTGATAAAAGCTACACTACTGATGATCACGTGAAGAAAATTTTGAGAAGCCTGCCCAAGCAATGGAGACCCAAGGTGTGTCTTGCGCCTGGAAGATCTACTCAGTTCCTCAAGAGCTCATGAGCTAGAGCTTAATGAAGAAGAATCTCCAATGAAATCAAATTCTATAGCTTTGGAATCTAGTAACAAAGCTTCCTCCTTCAAGGCTCTATAAGCTAAACAAGAAACAGACGAAGGATCAACTGGTGAGAGCAGTGGTGGAATAGACGACGAATTTTCCTTTATCTCAAGAAAGATTCAATGTATGTGGAAGAAGAAAGGAAGGTTTAGGAAGCAATTCCAGAAGAAGGATATTACAAAGATAAGAATCAAGTAGTCTACTACGAGTGAAAGAAGCCAGGACACTTCAAACCTGAATGTCCACTGCTTGATAAAGAGAAACCAAAGAGAAGTGGTTTCAAAGGAAAAAAAAAAGTCTCATGGCAACATGGAATGACTCTGATTCATCATCGTCTAATGATGATGAAGAACATGTGAACACGGCTCTAATGGCTACTATTGGATCAGAATGTGAAGAAGAGGAAGAAGAGGTAAATTCTAACTCATCCTTTGATATTCAAAAAGCTTTTGATGATCTCTTAGATGAGTATTTCAAGCTCTCCATTGAGTATAAAGCGTCGAAAAGAAAATTGTCAAAACTTTCAATGCTCAATGAAAAGAATGAGAAACTCAAACCTGAAAATCAACGTCTGGTGAATGCCAACTTTAAGACAGAAGAAAAACTCGAATGCAACTCTTCAAAATATGAAGAGGGATTTCAAAGGTTTCTTGCTGAATGTGTGACACGCAGAAAACAAGCATCCATGATCTGGGTTGTCAGCCAAAATGATAAAAAGGGTCTTAGTTATAAACCAGAGGAACCCACCTTTCTAAACACCAATTTAAAGTCTGATGAGACCAACGATCATGGTGACTATTTGCTATGCACTACCTTAATAAGAAAGGCCACCTAAAAAATAATGGTTATGCCTTGAAAAATAAGAAGGACAAGTACCCTTCTATGACTAACAAGAAAGGACTAAAAAAGATTTCGGTACCTAAGGATAAGATTATCTATGTTGCAGATTTCCTTAGCTACAGAGTTAAGACACCAGTCTTGGTACTTAGACAGTGGATGCTCATGACACATGACGGGAGAAAAGCATATGTTCCAAGAGCTTAATCATAAAGAAAGTGGAACAGTTGGTTTCGGTGGAAACCAGAAAAGTAAAATCATTGGCAATGGAAGGGTTGATGAGAAATTTATACCTTCTATTGATAATGTTTTACTTGTTGATGGCTTTAAGCATAATCTACTTAACATAAGCCAATTATGTGGTAGTGGTTATGATATTGGTTTTAGTGATAATGCCTGTATAGTCAAAAACAAGAAAGATGGATCTGTATTCTTCATAGCAAAGAAGAAAAATGATATTTATAAAATCAAGCTCTCTGAGTTGGCCACTCAAAATGTCAAGTGCTTTTTGTCAATTAATGAAGAACAATAGACTTGGCATAAGAGATTGGGTCATACCAGCTTGTGGTTAATCTCAAAACTTAACAAAAAGGAACTTGTTAAGGCTTACCAAATCTCAAGTATCAGTCTGATACTCTTTGTGAAGCTTGCCCAAAAGGGAAACTGTAACACCCAAACTCTAATTAGGGGATTACTTACTAATTAAAGATTGAAAACTTCACCTGGAAAATTTTCTCAAATATAACAACCTTAAGATATAAATAAAACCTTGTATAAAAGACCAGTTTGACTTGGAAAGAAATATTTCAAAGACCCAAACATGACACATATATCTATCAGAGTTTCAAAAGCGGAATAACTTTATCATTTACATCTCTTTTTATAAAATGACCACAAGATAAACAAATATAACCTATACGTTATTTTCTAATTGCAAAGGACTCATCCTAGAGATAAGAACTCTGACTCGTGATCCGGTGACTCAATGTCTTGCCGAGGACAAGACCGAACACGCTTCGTGCTCTAAACCTCTTCCATCAAGTGTACCTGAAAACAACGCTCCAACGGTGAGTTTATAAAACTCAGTAACATAGACTTAGAAGAAAAATGCTTTTACCGATGTTTCTAGCCATACGCGTGTGCTACGTATGGAAAATCCTCCCTGACAACATATACTTAACATATACTAATACTATGGCCTAATCTTAACATCATCTTCAGTCATTCAGTCAACCTCAAACATAACTTGCTTCAAGAGCATTCATTTGCAAGGTAACATAATTCATACACATAACATACAATCACATAATTCATACAAGTTTCTGATTTTGAATGTACCCCCTTGGACCTAAACTCATCTCAAGAATCGAGCAATGATTCGATTTATGATGATTGACCAAGGAAGTCCTACTTAATACGCTTGTAAGGATTCACAACCGACGGACCGGCCGCCTAGGTGCACCTTCGGACGAACCAATATTCCATAAACAATCAAATCAAACATAATGGGCCTCTTTGTAAGTCTTTTATCGCAACACCCGGGTTACTGGACTTTATTGTCCAGCCCAGTGGCTTACCCCACTGGTAAGCCCGCCATGCCACATCACCCATCAGTGCCTATGCAAATCAGACAATTCCAAACACGTAATTCGTAATACATGACATCAAACCTTATTCGTCATACATCATAGCATAGGCATCCTCAATCTTTTAAGATAACTCACTAGGTAGTTAAGTGTGAGAAACTTAACCACACCAGTTTAAAAATTTTGATACGGCAGTCAGAGCTCGGTGACCACGGTTAGACGTCTCTTTAAACCGCGAATACCATATCCTAGCCTTTCAAATAGAAAGGACTTACCAAAACAGTTTGGGTCTCACCCACATATATGTGGCCCATGATAGCTAGCCTTTACCGGGAAACATGGTATTTCTCCAGACATAGACTATCCTAAGATTTGGATGCTATGTTATAATGTAAGCGATTCCTTCATCCTTCACAAATGGTTAGGAGAATCAAATCATAATTTCAAGACCATAGAAAAATCAAAGTCAAGCCACGGAATAGACAAGCACATCATAACTAAGCATTCATAAGCACTCAAATTGACTGAGAAACGATATGACTCCTAGGGTCACAAGTGGCAGGTTGAATAAAGTTAGCCCACCTAAACCCCTGTTACTAAAATGTGCATAACTCAATGTGTATTTACTGGAATTGAGTGATTCTTGTGGCCACTTAAACTAGACAAAATTCTCTAAATTTTAGCCACTAGGACCACTTGAATCCATGTAGAATCAAACTCGAGAGGTCTGTTTGAATTCCGGACAGAATCGTACTTAGATTGAATATGGATAAGTTGTAATTAAAATTATGTGCGAAATAGGCACGGCCGTGCTCCTCCAATTCCCTATTTTCCTTCACAAACAGAACAAAACACGGCCAGGCCGTGCTTCCTAGCACGGCCGTGGTGGCCTGTCAGTCCAAAAATCCTGCATTTCTAACTTTGTTCCTCATTCTAAATCCTTTCCAAACCAATCCTAACACCAATGGAATAGTTTCAAGACAAAATTACGTATAAATGCACCATGAATCAAAGGCACAACAAGGGACCAAACTAATAGAACTTTTAACATGTTATTTCACAAATTCAGGAATCAAACTCTTCTAGGTTCAACAGCAACATCAACAATAATCCTCACACCTAGGACAACACTCACAAGATTAAATTCATCATATGTCATTCATTGCACCTAAAATAAGTGTCTTGGAGCCCAAACTCATACAAATAGGCTAGCTCGGGTGTCGAGCCATTTCAGAATCTAATTCATACATTTTAGCAAACATAGCAATCACATAAATAATCCGAGTGAGGCTCGATGGAACTCACAATGTAACAAACATCAAACATTGGTTTAGGGGTTGGGGCGTAGTCAACCCTATTTCACCAAACCCCATACAAGACCATTCAGTATGACTAATAAGCTAATTATTGAACTAATAAAATTAATAATAAAACCTAGCACACTCTAAGGGAGGTTTTGGGGGAAGTCTATGTTACCTGAGCAACCCCAAGTTAGGGATTTCAATTCCAAAAATCCTCTTTCTCCTTCTTCCTTCACTTTGAGTTCAGAATCATCATCCTCAACACTTAGAAGCCACATGCAAGCCTCTTTTCTTCTTGCCCAAAAACCCAAACCACCATTAAAGCTTGAACCAAGCTTCCACTCTTCACCTTCTTCTTCATTCTAAACCATTTGAGTCATGGATGCTTGCTTCACTTCCATTTTCGAGCTCCTTCTCACTGAATCTCTCTATATCTCTCTCGATCTCTCTCTCGGTTTCCCCCTCTCTCTCTCCGTCGCGTCTCACACTCTCTCGGCCTCACCCTCTCAACCGCATCCTCCTCTTCGGCCTCACCCTCTCAACCGCATCCTCCTCTTCCTTCTTCGGCCAGGTGCCGCGCCGCTGCGCCTCCAGGCCGCCGCGTCGTGGCCTCCTCCTTCTCTTTCTCGTCGCGACCCTCTCCTTCTTTCTCTTCTCTTTTCTCCTCTTTCCTTTCTTTCTTTCCCTTTTTTTTCTGCTTCTGCTTTCCCTGTTGGCAGCGAGAGGAGAGTAAAAGGGTGAGATTAGGGGGACTAGGGTGGATTTAAGTGGAATGTGGTGCACGGTGAGACGCAGGCTTAGATTTATTAAAATAAACCAATCAAGGCCATAATTTAACCTCCTTAATCCAACCATTGGTTTCTAACCACCTCTTGAGTAATTCTAATTAATTAAAGCTACTCCTAATTACTTAGTACCAAAATTCCTAAATCATTGGGTAAAATTACCATTTTACCCCTTAGTTCCTAATTGGTTTTAAATTACTAAATTAAGGCAATGAACCATATTTAATCCTTAGGGATTAAATCTCGTTTTCACTTAGGATTTCCTAATAATTAGGCTTGGGGAATTTGGGATGTTACATTACTCTCCACCTTTTAGGAATTTTGCCCCCAAAATTCTCCTTACTATCTAACATGATCCTCACGCAGGTTCTACTTCCTGTGCTACCGCTGCGGACTCTAATCCTACTCTACTTCAAATAAGCAGTTTCGTTTCCTGATTATTCTAAATAGTCAAAATCTCGAAAAGAAATTAATGGCTACTATAGGTCGAATATACGGATAATTCGGTGATTTAGTTAACCGATCACAAATTAAGCCTTATTCCTAATAAGAGGCTTATTAAATTAAGACAGAGTTTGTGATTGGCCAATAGGATCACTTCACACACCGACTATTGAATCTAGCGTAGACATTAACGTCCTCGAATTTCCGGAGGCTAGGTATCCCGCTAAGGTCACTATGCCTAGGCGGCTTAAAGTTTCTTAACAAACTAGGGCTTACCCAGCTTCAAGGTTCCCTAATTATAACAGGTATTTACAAGTCTGGTTTTACATCATCCCTTTATTGCTTCGGAAGTTACTAAGGTGTTCTGACACGAATGTGCTATAGGTTCTCTAGAGGCTTTGAGGTTCCCAATCAACCTAGGATCCATCCATAATGGTTAGATCCAACAATCTTGATTAATTAACAAGTGTTGGAACCTAAACGATTACGAACACCCATCCTGAATTGATTGAAACCGCACAGCTAAGAGTTCTTACTTATCAATTCTAGATGCTATTGTAATAGACGGTCACAATAATTCAAACAGTGCAGGGTCATAGGTTCTAAGGCAACTACGTCAAGCTACCACAAGATTTAAGCTCACTATATCCAAAGTGACCTTTGCATTTCCTGCTTCAGAATCGTCTCTCTTCTCAGGTTCATAACATTCTAGTTAACTCTAGCAACTTCCTAACATATGCCCTAGTCGCTAACACAGTATGGAGGGTTAAGACTCTCAGTACATCTGCGGGATATAGGTGAACTAAAATCAATTACATAAATGATAGGCAGCACCTAATTCAAAATCATGCAATAAGAATTTCAAAGAACACTTTTTAACTTAGATCCAAATCGAATGGTGATTTGAAACCACTTGAACATATTTAAATGGAATTCAAGACACAATCAAGTCAAGTTTCAAACATAGGAAAATGGATGAACTCGCATATAACTCACGAACAACAGCAGATCCTACCACATTTAACTCCATTACATACACATATCCATATGTATTTAAACAAACATTCTAAATTTCCTTTTAACCATTATCTTATCTTAATATTCAAGTGTGAGCATCAATCCATGTAAAGGCATACATATACATATACACATATACACATTTATCATGCTTAGAAACACAATGCATGCTTGGTTCTCGAATTGATGAGCATAAAAGGTCTATGCAAGTTGAACATTAAGGAAGCATACATTCTGACTCAAGCATCATGACAAATATCGGTGGATGCTTCTAAAACCTCCATCTTTCATGTAAGTATGTAATCTATTCATGGATGGAGTTGAAATCAATCACATGAAAAACCAAGCAAGGGAACTCACAACATCCTGACTATGTGTCTTTCATGTAATAGCCACTCGAGATTCCAAAATTTTATGGACATATAATGTCACGAGACTTGCAAAGACTTAGAATTAAAATGTTAATGGTAAGGGCGTCCTCCACAATGAGAGCAAGCCAATCAAAAATTTGCACCCACAATTAGGTAGCCAATCAAAAATTTGCACGCACAATTAGGTTAATGCAGTACTTAACAAGCAATCAATTTCCCCTCATGCAACAAGAAGGTTAAACTTCAAGAAAAGTCAAATTCTCCCACGCGGTTATAAAACCAACACATCCAAATTGAACATAAAGGAAATGCGAATCTTAACTCAAGTCATCAATACCTCAAGTTTTAAATCTAACCAATATTCATGCTTGGGCTTAAAACACAAACACAACACATAAGTCCCTCAGTCATGCAAGTAGAAGGCACTTACCAACACTTTACTGACCAAGGTATATGGATTATAGCGATCAATCTCAAACACATCGAAGCTTACTTCATCCCTATAACAATTAATTATCATAAGTAATGAGTGATGAGAAACTTACAACCTCACATGAAACTTATCATTTAAATTACTCACCACAAAATTAAGTATCATATTAAACATTAGGCGATTGCTTCTAAATTTTCCAATTCCAAACGATCATATAATTAATTCATGCACGAAAGCGAAAATAGCAAAGTGGAAATCAATGCGAAAGAAATTAATTCACAATTACTAATTTATAACTTCCGCAATAGTTTTCTAGCTTTCAAACTTTGGGTTTTCAAAACCAACACTTTTATATTATAAGAAAAGACTTTCTAATTCTTGAATCATTATTGTTTATCAAATACCAAAATATCTAATCTATCACAAAAGTTGCGGTTTCTCCAAGAATATCCCATAATACTCTCGTAGTCCCGTAACTACTTTGATCATCAAATTCGTTCTTCCAGAACTTTCGTAATGAGCTTCCAGCTGTAGCAGAGTTTAACGTGGCCACTATACTCAACTGCATCTAGGTATGCACTCTGTGGACCTAGGCAGGCTAGAGTGGCTTCGAAGGCGACCAAATCCCCTCACTATGCCCAAGTGTATGTACATATATATATATACATATATGTATATATATACACATATATATATATATGTATATACATATATCTACATATATACATAGATATATACATATATCTACATATATATATACATAAATATATATACATATATATATACATATATATTTATGTATATATATATGTAGATATATGTATATATCTATGTATATATGTAGATATATGTATATACATATATATATATATACACATATATATATATACATATGTATATATATATATGTATATATATAGATATATACATATATATATATATACATATATCTACATATATATGTATATATGTAGATATATGTATATATATATATGTATATATGTAGATATATGTATATACATATATATATACACACATATATATATACACATATGTATATATATATGTATATATATATATGTATATATATATGTATATATATACATATATATACATACTGTGGACTTAGGCTAGGCGTAGGTGTGACACTCTAATCCCCGTTTCGAAAATCGTTAAATAAAAATAAATAAGAAAATAAAATATAAAAAGGATCAACGGATAACTCGATGAGTAATTCAATTTCAGACATCATTCAGTTTGCAAATATTTAGTAACAACAAGCATAGTAAGTACTTCTCTAAGAAATCTTATTTGAACTTGTGAAATAAAAATAAAACCAAGCGATATACGAACCCCCAAATAAAAGAAAAACCTGTGTCACATAGCCTCAGAGCTTGACTTAGCCCAACTTACACTACAGTAACAAAATACATAAATGACTCAACGTCTCAATCAGAAAATGTTCGAATTAAAACTATAAAATAATTCTGCAGAAGAGGCCTTCACCACTAGCTACGTGTCCTGGTATTAGTAGTGTCTGCAATTGAAAATAGGAGGACAAGAGACAAACAACCATAGAGGGGTGAGTACGTTGAAATCGAGTTAAAGTGATATTTGGAGAGAAAAAGGTGAATAAATAAATAATATATTTATATATATATATATATATATACACACACACCACACTATAACAACATTATTCACATAAAGTAGTAACAACATCTCATATCATCTACAAATGCCGCCTTGAGACAAATTTCATCATTTCTCATAGCCACATAATTATCAAAAGAAAATAATGCAGATCCTAACATCACTACTTCTTATGCATGTGGTACCATCTACTACTCTGGGAAGTCTCCTAGGAGTACATATTTGGTTTATTAGAGATCACCTCAGGGTGTTTTACTCTATTACCGCATACTCTCAACTAGGGATGATAATGTCGGTGACGGTCGGGGTAGCTAAGTCGATAAGTGGTCCCCGGTCAAGGCGCGACACTCAAACTATTAGGGATCACAAACTCGGCTTCTCACCCTCTAGGCCGAGGTATTGCGGCGTTGAGCTCACTCATAATGGCCTCCACCTTTCATTTCAATGGTGCTTCCCCCCATCCTGTCACAAGGGTTGTATGACAAACAAACACACAAGGTCGGGTTTCCTCCGAACGTCATAGTTCAATGTTTCATCGACAATCCATCATGGCCCATATGGCTAGGATCATCTCACAAGGAATGACTCAAGTCCCATTATGGCTACTAATAGCTAGGTGACTTGCACAAAATGTCATTTATCCTTTCAAGGTCATTGCCACAAGTGTGGACTTTTCACAACCATCGTCACAAAATAATAAACGGATCAAGGAATAATTATAGGAAATCCATGACTTGTCTTAAGCATAATTATTTCTTAATCATGTAGTTAAAAATCTGCAGAGCACATAACAGAGACAAAAACAGCAACCTAAAACAGAATTTTCGCAGTACTTTAGATAGCAACAGCAACAAAAACAACAACAAAAACTGCAACAGCAACAAAAACAGAACTGCAGCGAAAAACAGAAACTGCAACAGAAACAGCAACAGCAGCGAAACAGAACTGCAGCGAAAACAGAAACTGCAACAGAAACAGCAACAGCAGCGAAACAGAACTGCAGCAGAACAACAACAGCAGCGCTACAGCAACAAAAATAACAACAGCAGCAGAACAACAACAGCAGCGCTACATATTGTTTCACATACGTTTTCACCTATTTTTCTTCGATTCTAAATATTTAGGAACATCACAATCAAGACTAACACTTGGAGAAAAATCTTTATTACTAATTAGGAGTAATTCTTAAGGTTCTAATCCGGTTCTCTAATTCCAAAATAGTTACGGTAACATTTCCACAAAGAAAAATATGAATTAAAATATGAACGAAGTACGTTAAAATTATTCTAAAATTTTCCATTAACAAAATCCATAAAATAGCGTCCATTTTAATCATTTATAAGGTCTCAGGCACAATTTAACATTGAAATTCATCACTAAAATTTAACGAACATATCAATTTGGTGTCCTAATAATTCAATCACTTCCTAGGCATCAAAACAGAAATCCTTCTAACCCCTATAACATGTATGAACAACCATGGCAGCCACATTGATTTTTCAAGCAACAGTTACAGCGTGTATACACATGAAAAATAGAATTATTTTTTTTCAATTAATTAACACACAACTGGGTTCAAGGACAACCCCTTCACCTATTCCCTCAAATATCCCCAATTTCAATAATCTCCCCCCCTTACCTTTGGTCCTTGCGAAATTCCTTAGTGAAAGAGGGATGATGATGACTCCGAATCAATCCTACGGTGAGTTTGCTACGAACATAAAAGAAAACTATAAGAAACGTTGGAAATCCCCAAGACTCACAATTTTCTAGGAGGCGCAACATAGGAAGGAGAAGAGTCATGACTTACCCAATTTCAGATGAAGAACAAAGATGGAGTTGCTCCTAACCTTGGTGATCGAATCATGCAAGAGAAGAAAAACGTGGAATGCCTCCTTCAAGCTTGTGTGGCGCTAGGGTTTGGAGCTAGAAAGGAGAAGGAACAAGTGAATCAACTTGAGAGAGAGAGGCTTGGAGGTGCTAGGGCTTGGCTTGAGGCGTCACATGCCTTCATACGCCCTAGGTTCTATTATTTGGGTTGGGTTGGAGAGAGTCCATGGGTGTTGGCCCACTAGGTAGGTGGAAAGGAAAATAACTATGCATATAAGATGCTAGCCCAAGGCATTATACACCCTCCCCTTTCTTTTTATTAACAACTCTCAAAAAAATCATTTAATTAAATTAAAAGTCTCTTTTCATGCACAAACATATAATGAAATCAATTAAAATAACTGCCACAAAAAATTATAATAAAAAAATGAGGGTCGTTACATCCTCCCCTCCTTACAAAAAGTTTCGTCCCCGAAACTTACCGTGGTCAAACAAGTGTGGATAAGAGGCTTGCATCAGACTCTCAAGTTCCCAAGTAGCACTCTCCTCATTGCCTCCTCCCCAAATAACCTTGACCAACGGAACCTCCTTCCCTCTCAACTGCTTGACCTGTCGGTCCTCAATCCTCCTTGGTAGTACCTCATAGGTAAGATTCTCTTTTAATGGTACTTCATCAAGTTCAATTATATGAGTAGGGTCATGGACATACTTACGGAGTTGCGACACATGGAAGACATTATGAAGGTTTGAAAGGAAAGGTGGTAAGGCAATCTGGTAGGCAACTTCCCCAATCTTTTTCAAAATTTGGTAGGGGCCAATAAAACGAGGTGTAAGTTTCTTCGACTTCATTACCCGGCCAACCCCAGTCTTGGGAGTGACTCTCAAGAATACATGATCGCCCTCTTCAAATCTCAAATCCTTTCTCCGCTTGTCATGATAGCTTTTCTGCCTACTTTGAGTGGCCCTCATCTTGTCCTGAATCATTTTGACCTTTTCAGTGGTTTGCTGAACTATTTCAGGACCTAACACAAGGTTCTCACCGGTCTCATACCAACACAAGGGAGTCCTACACTTCCTGCCATACAGGGCTTCATAGGGTGCCATCCCAATACTGGAATGATAGCTATTGTTGTAGGTAAACTCAACCAGAGGTAAGAAGGTATCCCAACTACCGGTTTGTTCTAAGACACAAGCTCTTAACAAGTCCTCTAATGATTGGATGGTCCGCCCAGACTGACCATCAGTCTGAGGGTGATAAGCAGAGCTCATCTTGAGCTTGGTTCCTAAAGCCTCATGTAAGCTTCCCCAAAATCTAGAGGTAAACCTGGGGTCTCTGTCAGACACAATACTAGAAGGTACGCCATGCAACCTCACTATCTCCCTAATGTACAACCTGGTCAGCTTCTCTAAAGGGTATTCCATATTCCACAGGGATGAAATGTGCGGACTTTGTCAATCTGTCCACAACAACCCAGATGGCATCTACTCTGCGGGAGTCCTAGGGAGTCCGATCTGAAGTCCATTGCTATCTTGTCCCATTTCCATACAGGAATACTCAAGGTTGTAAGAATCCGGATGGTTTTTGGTGTTCTATCTTGGCCTTCGACAAGTCAGGCGGCGTAGACAAGTCTCGCTACCTCCTTTTTCATTCCAGGCCACGAGAAAATTTTCTTAAGGTCTTGGTACATCTTAGTTGCTCCGGGGTGAACACTTAGACTACTCTTGTGCCCTTCCTCTAAAATCATTCTCTTAAGCTCAGGAACATTAGGTACACAAACCCTACCTCGAAACCTCAAAATCCCATCATTCCCTTCACTAAAACCTATATCCCTACCTTGAGCGATAAGCTCCTTCCAGTCCGAAAGATGTTGATCTGGCCTTCCGACCTTCCCTAATCTGCTCCAAGTAATCCACTAGTGACTTTCAACATTCCTAGTCGCACACTCTTAGAAGTGACCTCACAAACTAAGCTCAGATCCCTAAACTCCTCGATCAAACTCATCTCTCTCTAACCATCATAGCGGAAAGATGTAGGGGTTTCCTACTCAAAGCATCAACCACTACATTGGCTTTGCCGGCGTGATAGTGAAGCGCAAAGACATAAACCTTAAGAAACTCTATCCACCTTCATTGCCTCATATTCAATTCTTTTCTGGTCAAAAAGATACTTAAGGCTCTTATGGTCACTAAACACTTCAAACCTAGAACCATACAAGTAATGTCTCCATATTTTCAACACAAACACCACAGCGGCTAACTCTAAATCATGAGTGGGGTAATTCCTTTCATGGGTTTTCAACTGCCTAGAGGCATAGGCCACTACCTGTCTATTCTCCATAAGCACACCTCCGAGTCCTAACTTAGATGCATCACAATACACTTCAAAAGGTTCACTTGGATTAGGTAGTACTAAAACTGGGGCAGAAGTCAATCTCCTCTTTAACTCTTGAAATCCATTTTCACACTGAGCATCCCACACAAAAGCTTTTCCTTTCCTGGTCAACATTGTCAAAGGCAAGGCTAACTTAGAGAATCCCTCTATGAATCTACGGTAGTATCTGCCAGCCTAAGAAACTCCTAATCTCGATCACTGATTTAGGTGATTCCCACTTCAAAGACCGCTTTCTACCATAGACTGCCCATCGCTATTCCCCTTTTGAGATCACATGTCCTAGGAAACTCACTTCCTCCAACCAAAACTCACACTTAGAAAGCTTGGCATAAAGTCGCTTCTCCCTAAGGGTCTGTAATACTATCCTCAAGTGTTCCATATGTTCTTCCCTACTCTTAGAGTACACTAAGATATCATCTATGAAGACCACTACAAACTTATCAAGGTATGGGTGGAAGACTCGGTTCATGTAGTCCATGAACACGGCAGGAGCATTGGTTACACTGAATGGCATAACTAGGTACTCGTAGTGCCCATAACGGGTTCTGAATGCGATCTTTGGGATGTCCTCGGACTTCACTGATTTGGTGATAACGACCTAAGGTCTATCTTAGAAAACACACAGGCTCCAATTAGTCAGTCCATCGATCATCTCTCCTAGGCAAGGGATCCTTGTTCTTAATAGTTACCTTGTTCAATTGGCGGTAATCTACGCACAACCTCATACTCCCATCCTTTTTCTTGACTAACAACACTGGTGCACCCCAAGGGGATACACTCGGCCTCACGAATTGTTTCTCTAGCAGTTCCTCCAACTGTTTCTTAAGCTCAACTAGTTCATGGAGACATCCTATAAGGAGCTATAGATATGGGTCCGTGCACCGCACTAAGTCTATGGTAAATTCGGTCTCTTTCTCTGGAGGCAATCCTTGTACTTCTTCAAACACATCGGAATACTCACTCACTATAGGCATACCATCTATCCTGACTTGGTCTTCGACTTCTAGAGAGGCTATCATCATGTAAACTTGGGCATTTTGTTTCAAACATGCCTGTACTTGGTTGGCCGTTAAGAGTCGATGATCTCTGGGTTCAATCAGACGGGGAATACAAACAGTCTTTTCAAAACAATTTAAGATGACTTGATTAGTAGCTAACCAATTCATGCCAAGAATTACATCAAGTTGACTCGAGGCAAACAAACCAAATCAACCACAAATTCCTTATCACCTATGGACAAAGGGCATTCTAGACAAGCAAAAGAAGTTCTGACTTTACCATTTCTTTGAGTCTCAACCTCAAGTTCACGGGGTAGGGGTGAAACAGGCAAATTCAAATTTTTCACACATTCATCGACACAAAGGAGTGCGTAGCACCCGAGTCGAAAAGTACCACTAAAGGAGATCCATGTATGAAGCACGTACCTTGGATAAGGTTATCCGACGCCGCGGCTTGATCCACGTTGAGAGCAAAGACTCGTCCTGTTGGCTTAGGTCGGTTGGGTTGGGAATTCTGGCCTCCATTCCCGTTTGGTTCTTTCTTCAGATTCGGGCACTCCCTTCCGATATGTCCTGGCCTTCCACAGTTGAAACAGATCATTTGCTTTTCAGAACAATCTCGGTAGGCATGTCCGTACTTGCCACACTTCATGCAACGCAGAGGGGTCGAAGGGCCTCCTCCACCTCCGCCAAACATTTGTGCCGCAGGTTTGTGGAAAGATTGATTGCGGTTACCATTACGGTTATGTCCAAACCGTCCATTCGGAGTTGGGTATGGCTTTCCCCGATTCTGGAAGTCTCTCTTGTCTTTCTTCTTATCCTTCTGGGAGCCAACCGACTTGTAGTGTGCTACCTTAGCTTTGTTGTCCTCATCCCACATTCTACAGCTGTGGATCAATTCAGGGAACTGTCGAATTCTCTGGTAGTTGATGGCTAGCTTGACTTCAGGTCGCAGTCCATTGGTGAATTTCACACACTTTGAACGTTCACCAGCTTCTCCCACATATGGGTGATAGTACCTGGACAGCTCTTCAAACTTGGTGATATACTCAGCTACTGACATATTACCCTGCTTCAATTCTAGGAATTCAACTTCCTTCTGGTTACGGATATCCTCAGGAAAGTACTTCTCCAAGAAAATCTCTTTGAAGGCTTCCCAAGTGACTCCTCCGGGTGCAGCTTCCACACGTGGGCGGTTACTCTCCCACCGATTCTCGTCTTGACAAGCTTAAAGGTACCAAAAGTCACCTTTTGAGCATCCGTACACGCCATAGCACGGAAGATCTTCTCCATCTCTCGTATCCAGTTCTGGGCACCATTGGGATCATGTCCACCCCTAAAGGTAGGTGGGTCATTCTTTTGGAATTGCTCCAATCCTCTAAATTCAGCGGCTCCGGCATTAGCATTCCTATTCTGAATTCCTTGTACAGCCTGAGCCATGGCAACGAGTGCATCCGCTAAAGCTCTATCGTTCCTACCCGCCATTACTCCCTGCACCAATCAGAACCAAATTGGGTGCAACAAGCAACGTCAACCCATAACTAAATCAATAAATAAATAAATAAATAAATCAAACATTGACGCACAAAACACAGAGTTCACACAAAGAAACATAATAGACACATACACAGTCCGGTAAGACCGAACTAGGCTCTGATACCACTAAATGTGACACTCTAATCCCCGTTTCGAAAATCGTTAAATAAAAATAAATAAGAAAATAAAATATAAAAAGGATCAACGGATAACTCGATGAGTAATTCAATTTCAGACATCATTCAGTTTGCAAATATTTAGTAACAACAAGCATAGTAAGTACTTCTCTAAGAAATCTTATTTGAACTTGTGAAATAAAAATAAAACCAAGCGATATACGAACCCCCAAATAAAAGACAAACCTGTGTCACATAGCCTCGAGCTTGACTTAGCCCAACTTACACTACAGTAACAAAATACATAAATGACTCAACGTCTCAATCAGAAAATGTTCGAATTAAAACTATAAAATAATTCTGCAGAAGAGGCCTTCACCACTAGCTACGTGTCCTGGTATTAGTAGTGTCTGCAATTGAAAATAGGAGGACAAGAGACAAACAACCATAGAGGGGTGAGTACGTTGAAATCGAGTTAAAGTGATATTTGGAGAGAAAAAGGTGAATAAATAAATAATATATTTATATATATATATATATACACACACCACACTATAACAACATTATTCACATAAAGTAGTAACAACATCTCATATCATCTACAAATGCACGCAGACTAATTTCATCATTTCTCATAGCCACATAATTATCAAAAGAAAATAATGCAGATGCTAACATCACTACTTCTTATGCATGTGGTACCATCTACTACTCTGGGAAGTCTCCTAGGAGTACATATTTGGTTTATTAGAGATCACCTCGCGGGTGTTTTACTCTATTACCGCATACTCTCAACTAGGGATGATAATGTCCGGTGACGGTCAGGGTAGCTAAGTCTGATAAGTGGTCCCCAGTCCAAGGCGCGACACTCAAACTATTAGGGATCACAAACTCGGCTTCTCACCCTCTAGGCCGAGGTATTGCCACGCAGGCTCACTCATAATGGCCTCTACCTTTCATTTCAATGGTGCTTCCCCCCATCCTGTCACAAGGGTTGTATGACAAACAAACACACAAGGTCGGGTTTCCTCTGAACGTCATAGTTCAATGTTTCATCGACAATCCATCATGGCTCATATGGCTAGGATCATCTCACAAGGAATGACTCAAGTCCCATTATGGCTACTAATAGCTAGGTGACTTGCACAAAATGTCATTTATCCTTTCAAGGTCATTGCCACAAGTGTGGACTTTTCACAACCATCGTCACAAAATAATAAACGGATCAAGGAATAATTATAGGAAATCCATGACTTGTCTTAAGCATAATTATTTCTTAATCATGTAGTTAAAAATCTGCAGAGCACATAACAGAGACAAAAACAGCAACCTAAAACAGAATTTTCGCAGTACTTTAGATAGCAACAGCAACAAAAACAACAACAAAAACTGCAACAGCAACAAAAACAGAACTGCAGCGAAAAACAGAAACTGCAACAGAAACAGCAACAGCAGCGAAACAGAACTGCAGCGAAAACAGAAACTGCAACAGAAACAGCAACAGCAGCGAAACAGAACTGCAGCAGAACAACAACAGCAGCGCTACAGCAACAAAAATAACAACAGCAGCAGAACAACAACAGCAGCGCTACATATTGTTTCACATACGTTTTCACCTATTTTTCTTCGATTCTAAATATTTAGGAACATCACAATCAAGACTAACACTTGGAGAAAAATCTTTATTACTAATTAGGAGTAATTCTTAAGGTTCTAATCCGGTTCTCTAATTCCAAAATAGTTACGGTAACATTTCCACAAAGAAAAATATGAATTAAAATATGAACGAAGTACGTTAAAATTATTCTAAAATTTTCCATTAACAAAATCCATAAAATAGCGTCCATTTTAATCATTTATAAGGTCTCAGGCACAATTTAACATTGAAATTCATCACTAAAATTTAACGAACATATCAATTTGGTGTCCTAATAATTCAATCACTTCTTAGGCATCAAAACAGAAATCCTTCTAACCCCTATAACATGTATGAACAACCATGGCAGCCACATCGATTTTTCAAGCAACAGTTACAGCGTGTATACACATGAAAAATAGAATTTTTTTTTTTCAATTAATTAACACACAACGGGGTTCAAGGACAACCCCTTCACCTATTCCCTCAAATATCCCCAATTTCAATAATCTCCCCCCCTTACCTTTGGTCCTTGCGAAATTCCTTAGTGAAAGAGGGATGATGATGACTCCGAATCAATCCTACGGTGAGTTTGCTACGAACAGAAAAGAAAACTATAAGAAACGTTGGAAATCCCCAAGACTCACAATTTTCTAGGAGGCGCAACATAGGAAGGAGAAGAGTCATGACTTACCCAATTTCAGATGAAGAACAAAGATGGAGTTGCTCCTAACCTTGGTGATCGAATCATGCAAGAGAAGAAAAACGTGGAATGCCTCCTTCAAGCTTGTGTGGCGCTAGGGTTTGGAGCTAGAAAGGAGAAGGAACAAGTGAATCAACTTGAGAGAGAGAGGCTTGGAGGCGCTAGGGCTTGGCTTGAGGCGTCACATGCCTTCATACGCCCTAGGTTCTATTATTTGGGTTGGGTTGGAGAGAGTCCATGGGTGTTGGCCCACTAGGTAGGTGGAAAGGAAAATAACTATGCATATAAGATGCTAGCCCAAGGCATTATACGCCCTCCCCTTTCTTTTTATTAACAACTCTCAAAAAAATCATTTAATTAAATTAAAAGTCTCTTTTCATGCACAAACATATAATGAAATCAATTAAAATAACTGCCACAAAAAATTATAATAAAAAAATGAGGGTCGTTACAGTAGGGAGTGGCTCCTGTAACGACCCGTTTCCATATCGCTACGAAACCAATAGAAACCTATATGTGACGTGTTTTAAAAACGGTACTCTTGCGCCCTTTCGAAAAAATGCGGATTTTTTTTTTTAAAACAATAGTGCTTGTATAGCACACACAGAGTACTTACAGCGTTTCGAAACATGGTGCAACTAGGACACAAGACTCTAAAACTGATAAAGCAACATGCATAAATACATAAGTCATACACACAGTATGTGCAAAATAACAGAGTAGAAAATGTGCAAAGAAATACACCTATGGTATGATGACTCTTAAGAGAGCGATCATACCCTGGGGGTACTTTCGGCAGACACCTGCGCAGGGGGCTGCTCCAAAAGCGGAACCACCAGTTTACCCCACCATAGCAAAACATCACAAACCCAACCGGTCACCAACTAACTGTACACAAAAGTATATATACATATATATTACAATCCTTTACAAAACATAACAGCACACAACGATCAACAAGCAACTCAAGACAAATAGTGATCATTGCCAGAATCCTCAAAGTGGCCCTCCTCGCTCTCGTCCTCCAGCTGATCTTCCACGTCCTCGACATCTCCTGGGTAGCCATCATGGGTTGAAGGCACCACGGGAAAGGGTCAACTTCTCAAATAATCACAATAAACCAAAGCATAAAGCAGTAGACAGACAACAGTGTATACAATTCACAAGCGCGACTCAAGACCCAAAATCAAAACTCATTCTCTCAACACTTTCGCCATATACCGGAAGTAACGCGGATCCATCCACTGAATACCAGCCGTAGCCTTGGGCTCTCCCCTCACCCTAGGACATTCAGCTCAGGTTCCATTAGCATTACGACGCCTAGCCATTCCCTATCGAACACCAGCCGTAGCCGTTTAGGGGATTCTAGCACCCTAGGTGAATCGACGCAAGCTCAAAAACGTCCCGGCAAAACCAACGTCTAGCCATTCCCTACCGAACACCAGCCGTAGCCGTTTAGGAGATTCCAACACCCTAGGTGAATCGGCTCAGGCTCAAAAACGTCCTACGACTCAACGACTCAACCAACTCTCGCACTCCGATGAACAATTCGCATAATTAAAACAATATAATTCAGCTCAACAGCATAAGCAACAACAACAATACAACTCAATTCATCAGATCTAAATAACATAAGCATCTCATCTCAAATAATCGTACTGAACAACAACAGTCAACAATCAATATAAAATCCATCCCTCTGCTATTCGATGGAATTGACAGAGAGGTACAAACAAGTGTGGGGGGTTGGGGACAGCTACCAACCACTTGCAGACAAGCCCACTAAAATAATCAGCATATAAAAATAATAAAGCAAAGGGGTACAAGACCCTCACTGTAACACCTGATGACGAGATCGACCTCGTGTCGAGACCTCGTACCAAGACCTCGTGTCGAGATCGCGTGCCGAGATCGCGTGCCGAGGTCATATGTCGAGCTGATGAGGTCGCGTACCGAGCTGAGGACGTCGTATGTCGAGCTGAGGAGACCGCGTGCACAAGCACCCTGATCGACCTCGTGCCGAGACTGTAACACTTGTATTTTTACGATCGTTAATTAGCGTTAATTAGTATATTTTGTTGTAATTATGCTTTAATAAAGTAATTACTTGTTTCCTAAGAAAGTGATTTAATTGAATCAAGAGCTAAAATAAATTGAGAATTAATATTTTAATATTAATTCATGGTTTGAATGTTGTCGAAATGTTCTATTGAAATTTCATCGGCGTTTCAAATCACCGGGTAGTTTTTATCCGCGAATAAAATTTAAAACGAGCCCCGATTTCGATGAAAATCGAATCGTAACTTATTTTGAGTGTTTTGAAGTGATTGTTTTTTTTATTATTATTTTTATAATATAATATTATCACGCGGAGAATTAATTCCTCGCGAGTTAATTTTCCGGGATTTTTCCGGCGAGAAACAATTCGGTTTTTCAGTTTCTCGTCACCGCGTTTTTAGATTTTAAGACTCTAGATTAGAGGGTAGCTATGAGAGAGTGAGATTAGATGAGATTAGAGTGGGTAAGGGAAGTATGGGCTTTGGTGTAGGTGTCACCTTTTGATTGTTTTTTTTATGACAAGCATGGTCTTATTGCTTAAGATATGGAAAACCACACAATTGTTTTGAACCAAGTAAAATTTCTTTTGATTATATTTTTTTTTATCATTCCTTTTTGCTGACCAGCGTGAGTCTCCCCTCCCCTTCTTTTACTCATTCATTTTTATTTCCATTAAATGTTTTTTTTTCCCTTAGGCCAAGTGAAAGTCTATTTAATCTTTCCTTTTTATTAATTGTTGTATACAATAGTAATCCCTCCCCTATTTGGAGAACAGGTCTGCGACCCTAACCCCCATCCCCAATATTCACTTCACCTTCATCTTCTCACCTTGCCTTGAGTGAGAAACAAGGTACTTCCATGACTCCCACCCCTTTCTTCTCCTTGGGCGTGAACCACCTCCCATCTTACTCCTCATTTTATTTCTTCCTTCCTTTCCTTATTGATTCAGCCGAACACCCCCACTCTCTAAACCCATCATCTTCATCTTCTTCATGCCTAGAGAGAGAAGCTTCCATGTCCTCCATAGTTCCAAGCTTCATTAAGGTTTCTAGCTTCATTTCATCTCCAAATTGCAACACTTCTTGCTCCTAGTTCTTCTTCTACTTCATCATCTTCATCCAACTATCCAAGTAAGGAAAAATCAAATTTTTCTTCCCCAAAACACTGTTCATATCAGCGCCAACAGCCCTATGTTTTTTTTTTTATTCTTGATTTTGTTGCTTTATGTCCTGGTAATTGTTGTTTTGGTTGTTGTTTGTATGTTGATTCATGATTGTTAGGAGATGAGCACCATTTTACCTCTCCAAGGCGAAAACCCTAGGCTTGAGAAAGGGGAAAGGTTGTGATCCTAATTTAAATCAACTATTTGATGTTGTTTGGTGTTATTGGAAGTGGTTTGATGTTTATTAAGGTCATAGTTTGTAATTTGCTTATGTAAATTGCAATTTTAAACATTTACCTATTCTTGAATCATGGAAATTATGTGGTTTTGATGTTAGTTTAGGTGTTTAAGTATTTGATCACATGTTTAGATTAATTCTAAGGTTATTGGACTTGATATGCATGAATTAGTATAGGTGTTAGCTTATGTATCTGTAAAAATTGTTTATTGAGGAACTAGAATGACATGTAGGGAAATGATCATTTTTATTCTTTGAATTTCCAACATGATTGTATATGATTTATTACTTTATGGCTTTGAAGCATAATTGAAAAGAATTGTGAAAAAGGGCACTAATTTAGTTGAGGAAAATTGTTTTGTATCTCCTAGCTCATAGTAATTGAATTAATTGGGCTGTGATTTTGTGAAATCAATTGTTATTCTTAGCCTATTTAATGTTGTGTTGTTGTATTGGTTAATAGTTTTGTAACTAGAGCATTCTTGGGTATTGTTTTAATAGAAAACTATTCTTCAAAAAGAGGGTTAATTGAAGTTGGGAGTGGAATGGGCTTGTCGTGGAAAATGATTGTTGTTTTGTGAAAAATGTTTTGGGTGATTTAGTTGCTATTGGAGTAGTGATGCAAGTTTAAGCATAAAAGTTAGTTTATGTTTTGTGCAAAAGTGATTCTTGAAGGATTAGAATGGCATGTAGGATTTGATCATGTTGTCTTTAAATTTTTAGCATGATTATTGGCATGATTTAAATGTTTTTGGAGACTTTTGAAATTGGCCTAATTGAAAGAACTCTTTAGGAACTCTTGTTTTGGAATTGTTTTTAAGTAAGTGAACTAGGAAACTTGTAAATTGGCTTTGAGCATGACTTGTTTTTGAAAGGAAAAAGGCTATAGAAATGGCACTAACTTGTTGTTGGAAATCAGATTAAACCATGTCCTTAAATGTGCTTAAGTTATGTTTAGTGTTGTCTTGATGTTTTGATGCTTGAAGTGTATTTGAAAATGACTTGGAATTGATGGAATTATAAAAAGAAGGTTTTGCAAATGTTTTTTTTTTTGTAAGAAAAAGAGGCTGAGGTCATGAGGCCATGGAGGAATTGGAAAATAAATCTTGGTTTGCTAATTTGTATAAATGCTTGTATGAATATGTGTTTAGACCTTGAAATTTATGAAAATGGTTATTTGCATGATCTTGCTTTGAGGTTCAAGAAAGATTTTTAGTTTCAAAAACTTTACTTTTCAAGTAAGTTGAGATTTCTAAATTGTTATGTGATAAGTTAATTTTCAAGAAGTGTTTTGGTTTTAAAACCTTATTTCTTTTCAAGTAGTTAATGATGTAAATGCTTGAGTGGTTTATTGGTTAGAAAGAGGGCTTAGTTGAGAGCTTAAGTTAGATAGAACTATAGATTGTGCTAAGTTGTTCGTGGTGTTAGGCTCAAGTGACCCGAGGTCGTGTGGAGCGGAAACCGAGGAATATGAGCGATGTGGACTTAAGGACGTTGGAGCGACGTTAGCGACGGCAAGAGGTAAGGGCACTTCTAGACATTCTAGGATTTTATTTTATGTCCCTGTGTAAGGACAATTTTTAGAGATGCTTAAATTCTTGTTTTACTATTTAAATTGCTTTATTTAAATATGAAGAAGTCTGAGAACTCTACGAGTTCGAAGTTAGGTCTTCGAACCCCTTCGCTTTTGTTGTCGTAAGGTCGAACATATTCCGAGTCATTCATGGGTGAAAACTTTGTGGTTGGTCTGCTGAACCCAACCCCCACTTGTTTGTACCTCTCGTTAATTCCATTGAGTTGCAGAGGATGGATTCCTTGATTTGCGTGTCAAGTATGTAATGTTGTGATATGATTGAGTTATGCATTATTTGATATGAGATTGAATATATCTTTGCCAGTGCGTGTTCTTTGTTGAATTGCGTTTCTTCATGCAGGTGTTTTTATTGCTTAAATGATTGAATTGCGTTTCTTCATGTTGAGCCCGCTTTTTATTTGACATGCGGTTGAATATCTTGGCGTATAACTCTTTGAATATCGTATCTGCGAATTGTTCATTGAGTGAGAGAGCTTAGCGAGTCGTTGGCGTTTGAAGTTGCGACCGGATAGCGGAGAGGTGCTAGGTCCCTTTTTCCGCTTATGGGGACTTCTAAGCATCGCCACGCTATGGGACCTGAGTTGATCGTCTAGGGAGAGCGAAGATCCCAAGGCTTCGCCGACTTTCCAAAGCATACTGAGACGGCGTGTGCATTCCGGAATAATTGTCGAGTCGAGAGAAAATGGATAGCGAGTTGAGTCGAGTTTAGAGTGAGATGGTTGAGTCACGTTTGGTGAATGTTATACATTGTTGTCTGGCTTATTTCTTTATGCCTTGATTATCTTGATTTGTTGAGAAGTTGACCTTTTCCCGTGGTGCCTTCAATCAATGATGGTTACCCAGGTGGTGGCAAGGATGCGAGGGACCCGACAAATAATGGCGACGAAGGAACTCTTCGAGGATCCGAGCGATGACTTCTATTTGTCGTGATGGATCAGTGTGTTGCGAATAGTTGACTGTTGTGTGGTATTTCCTTTTTGATAACTGTTATATATATCTTATGGATGACTGTAGTTGTGTCTCTTTTGGAATAGTATGTCGTGACCAGTCGGGCAGTTATTATTTTGAGCTCAGGGTAGACTGGTGGTTTACTTTTGGAGCGGCCCCCTGCGTGGGTGTCTGCCGGAAGTACCCCCAGGGTATGATTGTTCTCTTGAAGGTCGTCATAACGTAGGTGTATTTCTTTGTACATTCACTACTCAGTATTTTGCATACACTATCATTCCGACTTGTATATTTATATATTATGCCTGTATGTTTTATTTAGGAATTAAGTCTTGTGTCTTAGTTGCACCATGCTTCAAAAGTCAGAATGACTGCAGGTGCGTATGCGGGAATCATTCTTCTTATTTAAAGAAAAAAAAATACCGCATTTCTCATACCAGGCACAAGAGTTCATATTTAAAACGCATCGCATACAGGTTTAGTGTAGCTCGGTAGCGGTCCGGAAACGGGTCGTTACAAAGGTGGTATCGAGCAGCTTCGGTTCTAACCTGACCGTGAGTTAGGTATTTGGAACTGGTCACTGAGTCGGGTTTTGTTTTGTCGGGTTTTGTAGAGTTAGAGGTCTAGCTGTGTTTTGTTGAGAGTCAAACCATCCTTGCTTGATTGCTCCTCAAGTAGGGTAACTCTACTTGCAAATCAAGCTTGAATTGTTTCTTAATTGAAGCGATGTGTGTTAACACATCATTAGAGTGTGAGATTCCGGCTGTATTGAACCTGGTGGGAATTTAATGCCCTTGTAGAGACCGTGACATTTGAACCGGATAACCTCAAGATGGAAAGAGCATTTCAAAGCGGTGATGGAAATGGCGGTCGCTATGACTCAAAGAATCACCGCTATGACTCAATAGTCTAATGTTATGGCTCAGCAGACTGCAGTTTGACCCAGCTAAACCTGCAATAACAACAGAGAGCTGAAAGGAATGCGGAGGCGAGAGGATTGGCGGACTTCCGTAAGCAGGACGCACCAAAGTTCTACGGTGAGCCAAATCCGGACAAAGCTGAACTTTGGATGCGGGAAGTGGAAGAGATCTTCGAGGCACCCCACGCCAGCAGAATATCCAGTGGACTACGCAACCTAGTTGTTGTTGGGAGATGGTGAGTTCTGGTGAAAGGAAGTGAAGTAGACTTTGCCGGCAGAGCGTCGTGGGATCACTTGGGAAGTTTCCACGGGAGGTTCTTGGATAAGTACCTTCCTCGATATCGCACGCCGCAGAGAAAGAGCACAAGGTTTTCCAATTACAAAGAAGGTAGCTTGACTGTCGGAATACACCGCCAGTTGAATCACTTTCAAGATACTCCATTTCGCTCGTGATCGAATCGACCGTAGATTGTTAAGTGAAAGATTCCAGCAAGAGCCGAGGCTCGATATTCGTAAATCCATGGTGTCACCGAGGATCGTGAATCTGCAAGGACCGATTCACAGATGTGCTGAGGTGGAAGGAGTGAGGCACACGGAGAGGAAGAGTGGTATAGATGGACCAGTGAGCCCCCGGAGCACAGGACAGAGGTTGCTCGGAAGGGAAACTAGCAGGAGAAACCGGATAGTCGACCCGAAAGGAACAACGACGGGAGTCAGACTAGTGCCAACGTGACTTGTTACCGTTGCGGTAGGCCAGGGCACTATGCGTCACCGCCGAAAAGAGAAACAACAGATGCTTCAATCACGACCAGCCAGGACATTATGCCAGGAGTCAGAGCCCAAGAGGAACCGAGTATGATCACAAAGACGAGCAAAGGGAAATGCCCGACATTTCAGACAGAGTCTTCTGCATGGGCAGCAGAGAAGCAGAGCGATCAGGAGATCTAATTCAGCAGAATTATGAAATTGAGGGTGACTCTCTATCCATAATCTTCGATTCTAGTGCCGCACACTATTTTATTCCCTTGGATTGTGTGAGCTGATTTAAAATTGCTTTTGATTGTTTTATCTTTTGGCTTAGTAGTGAATTATTTCAATCGCTAAGGCTCTTTAAAAATCTTACCATTATTCTAAGGTCGGATTGGTTTTGAATTACCATATCCTTCGGGATCAGGCCCAAAATTGCGCTTTTTCCAATTTTGGAGTCTTCACATACCTTTCATAATTCTATCAAGATTTTTGTAAGAAAGAGCTCAGGATTTTATATTCCCTTGCAAGTTTTAGCGACCGAGTTGAAGAGTATACCCGATTCGCGATGGTATCTACGACAACATCTTGATTTACTCGGGAGCAGAGAAGAACACGAAGAGCATCTACGCCAACATCGGCATATACTACGAGGGAAGAAGCCTTATGATGACCGGCCTAAGTGTGAATTCTAGCTTGAAGGGTGCATTTTCTCGCACATGTGACCACCAGAGACGATATGGCTATGGATCCAACTAAGATTGAAGCGGTATTAAGATGAGGACAGCTGAAGACGAGGACTGATGTCAGATGTTTTGTTGGATTAGTAGGCTACTACCGGAGATTTATCGAAGGTTTTTCGAAGATTGTCACGCCACTTACACGACTCTTGAGGAAAGGTCAACTTTTTGCGTTGACTGAAGAGCACAAATCCAGTTTTCAGAGACTGAAGAAACTTCTGACGACAACAACAACGTTAATTTTGCCTCAATCCGGAGAACCTTATGGAATTTACTGTGATGCGCCACACCAAGGATCAGGATGTGTGCCGCGACACCGTAAGGTTGTGGACTATGCTTTGAAACAAATTTTAAGATTTACGAGAGGAACCACCCTACACACGATTTGGAACTCATTACGGTGGTTTTTGCATTGGAGATTGTAAGTATTATCTGTATGGACGTAAGTGTCAGACACCTCTATGTTGGGGTTAGGACGGTAAGAGCTCTATTGCCAAATTGGATAGGACTCAAGGAGAGATGACTGGTTTATTGAAGTATTTCTTGTGAAGATTGTCGATAGAAAGATTAAGCAACCGTAGATGAGGAGATCCAACTAGTGATAGTCGTCAGAACTAGGAGGCGGCGATGCAACTTGGGAGTTAGAAGAGGAGATGCGAGGACAAGACCGCTTTCATTTTCCCAACTCGTGCACTGACCTGCAGCTTCGAGGACTAAACTTTTTGAGGGGAGTATTGTAACACCGATGACGAGATCGACCTCGTGTCGAGACCTCGTACCAAGACCTCGTGTCGAGATCCCGCGTCGAGATCGCGCGTCGAGGTCATATGTCGAAATGATGAGGTCGCTGCATCGAGCCGAGGACGCCGTATGTCGAAATGAGGAGACCGCGTGCACAAGCACTGATCGACCTCGTCTTGAGACTGTAACACTTGTATTTTTACGATCGTTAATTAGCTTTAATTAGTATATTTTGTTGTAATTATGCTTTAATAAAGTAATTACTTGTTTCCTAAGAAAGTGATTTAATTGAATCAAGAGCTAAAATAAATTGAGAATTAATATTTTAATATTAATTCATGGTTTGAATGTTGTCGAAATGTTCTATTGAAATTTCGTCGTGTTTCAAATCACCGGGTAGTTTTTATCCGCGAATAAAATTTAAAACGAGCCCCGATTTCGATGAAAATCGAATCGTAACTTATTTTGAGTGTTTTGAAGTGATTGTTTTTTTTTATTATTATTTTTATAATATAATATTATCACGCGGAGAATTAATTCCTCGCGAGTTAATTTTCCGGGATTTTTCCGGCGAGAAACAATTCGGTTTTTCAGTTTCTCGTCACCGCGTTTTTAGATTTTAAGACTCTAGATTAGAGGGTAGCTATGAGAGAGTGAGATTAGATGAGATTAGAGTGGGTAAGGGAAGTATGGGCTTTGGTGTAGGTGTCACCTTTTGATTGTTTTTTTTATGACAAGCATGGTCTTATTGCTTAAGATATGGAAAACCACACAATTGTTTTGAACCAAGTAAAATTTCTTTTGATTATATTTTTTTTTATCATTCCTTTCTTTGACCAATGAGTCTCCCTCCTCCTTCTTTTACTCATTCATTTTTATTTCCATTAAATGTTTTTTTTTCCTTAGGCCAAGTGAAAGTCTATTTAATCTTTCCTTTTTATTAATTGTTGTATACAATAGTAATCCCTCCCTATTTGGAGAACAGTCTGCGACCCTAACCCCATCCCCAATATTCACTTCACCTTCATCTTCTCACCTTGCCTTGAGTGAGAAACAAGGTACTTCCATGACTCCCACCCTTTCTTCTCCTTGGCGTGAACCACCTCCCATCTTACTCCTCATTTTATTTCTTCCTTCCTTTCCTTATTGATTCAGCCAACACCCCCACTCTCTAAACCCATCATCTTCATCTTCTTCATGCCTAGAGAGAGAAGCTTCCATGTCCTCCATAGTTCCAAGCTTCATTAAGGTTTCTAGCTTCATTTCATCTCCAAATCGCAACACTTCTTGCTCCTAGTTCTTCTTCTACTTCATCATCTTCATCCAACTATCCAAGTAAGGAAAAATCAAATTTTTCTTCCCCAAAACACTGTTCATATCAGCGCCAACAGCCCTATAGTTTTTTTTAATCTTGATTTTGTTCCTTTATGTCCCGATAATTGGTGTATTGGTTGTTGTTTGTATGTTGATTCATGATTGTTAGGAGATGAGCACCATTTTACCTCTCCAAGGCGAAAACCCTAGGCTTGAGAAAGGGGAAAGGTTGTGATCCTAATTTAAATCAACTATTTGATGTTGTTTGGTGTTATTGGAAGTGGTTTGATGTTTATTAAGGTCATAGTTTGTAATTTGCTTATGTAACTTGCAATTTTAAACATTTACCTATTCTTGAATCATGGAAATTATGTGGTTTTGATGTTAGTTTAGGTGTTTAAGTATTTGATCACATGTTTAGATTAATTCTAAGGTTATTGGACTTGATATGCATGAATTAGTATAGGTGTTAGCTTATGTATCTGTAAAAATTGTTTATTGAGGAACTAGAATGACATGTAGGAAATGATCATTTTTATTCTTTGAATTTCCAACATGATTGTATATGATTTATTACTTTATGGCTTTGAAGCATAATTGAAAAGAATTGTGAAAAAGGGCACTAATTTAGTTGAGGAAAATTGTTTTGTATCTCCTAGCTCATAGTAATTGAATTAATTGGGCTGTGATTTTGTGAAATCAATTGTTATTCTTAGCCTATTTAATGTTGTGTTGTTGTATTGGTTAATAGTTTTGTAACTAGAGCATTCTTGGGTATTGTTTTAATAGAAAACTATTCTTCAAAAAGAGGGTTAATTGAAATTGGGAGTGGAATGGGCTTGTCGTGGAAAATGATTGTTGTTTTGTGAAAAATGTTTTGGGTGATTTAGTTGCTATTGGAGTAGTGATGCAAGTTTAAGTATAAAAGTTAGTTTATGTTTTGTGCAAAAGTGATTCTTGAAGGATTAGAATGGCATGTAGGATTTGATCATGTTGTCTTTAAATTTTTAGCATGATTATTGGCATGATTTAAATGTTTTTGGAGACTTTTGAAATTGGCCTAATTGAAAGAACTCTTTAGGAACTCTTGTTTTGGAATTGTTTTTAAGTAAGTGAACTAGGAAACTTGTAAATTGGCTTTGAGCATGACTTGTTTTTGAAAGGAAAAAGGCTATAGAAATGGCACTAACTTGTTGTTGGAAACTGTATTAAACCATGTCCTTAAATGTGCTTAAGTTATGTTTAGTGTTGTCTTGATGTTTTGATGCTTGAAGTGTATTTGAAAATGACTTGGAATTGATGTAATTATAAAAAGAAGTTTTTGCAAATGTTTTTTTTTTGAAAGAAAAAGAGGCTGAGGCTGTGAGGCCATGGAGGAATTGGAAAATAAATCTTGGTTTGCTAATTTGTATAAATGCTTGTATGAATATGTGTTTAGACCTTGAAATTTATGAAAATGGTTATTTGCATGATCTTGCTTTGAGGTTCAAGAAAGATTTTTAGTTTCAAAAACTTTACTTTTCAAGTAAGTTGAGATTTCTAAATTGTTATGTGATAAGTTAATTTTCAAGAAGTGTTTTGGTTTTAAAACCTTATTTCTTTTTAAGTAGTTAATGATGTAAATGCTTGAGTGGTTTATTGGTTAGAAAGAGGGCTTAGTTGAGAGCTTAAGTTAGATAGAATTATAGATTGTGCTAAGTTGTTCGTGGTGTTAGGCTCAAGTGACCCGAGGTCGTGCGGAGCGGAAACCGAGGAATATGAGCGACGTGGACTTAAGGACGTTGGAGCGACGTTAGCAACGGCAAGAGGTAAGGGCACTTCTAGACATTCTAGGATTTTATTTTATGTCCCTGTGTAAGGACAATTTTTAGAGATGCTTAAATTCTTGTTTTACTATTTAAATTGCTTTATTTAAATACGAAGAAATCTGAGAACTCTACGAGTTCGAAGTTAGGGTCTTCGAACCCCTTCGTTTTTGTTGTCGTGCGGTCGAACATATTCCGAGTCATTCGTGGGTGAAAACTTTGTGGTTGGTCTGCTGAACCCAACCCCACTTGTTTGTACCTCTCTGTTAATTCCATTGAGTTGCAGAGGATGGATTCCTTGATTTGCGTGTCAAGTATGTAATGTTGTGATATGATTGAGTTATGCATTATTTGATATGAGATTGAATATATGCCGCGAATTGCGTGTTGTCATGGAATGGCGTTTCTTCATGCAGGTGTTTTTATTGCTTAAATGATTGAATTATGCTTCTTCATGTTGAGCCTGCTCTTTTTATTTGACATGCGGTTGAATATCTTGGCGTATAACTCTTTGAATATCGTATGCGAATTGTTCATTGAGTGAGAGAGCTTAGCGAGTCGTTGGCGTTTGAAGTTGCGACCGGATAAGCGGAGAGGTGCTAGGTCCCCTTTTTCCGCTTATGGGGACTTCTAAGCGCCGCCACGCTATGGGACCTGAGTTGATCGTCCTAGGGAGAGCGAAGATCCTAAGGCTTTACCGACTTTCCAAAGATACCAGACGGCGTGTGCATTCCGGAATAATTGTCGAGTCGAGAGAAAATGGATAGCGAGTTGAGTCGAGTTTAGAGTGAGATGGTTGAGTCACGTTTGGTGAATGTTATACATTGTTGTTTGGCTTATTTCTTTATGCCTTGATTATCTTGATTTGTTGAGAAGTTGACCCTTTCCCGTGGTGCCTTCAATCAATGATGGTTACCCAGGTGGTGGCAAGGATGCGAGGGACCCGACAGCGAATGGCGACGAGAAGGAACTCTTCGAGGATCCGAGCGATGACTTTTATTTGTCGTGATGGACTGTAGTGTGTTGCGAATAGTTGACTGTTGTGTGATATTTCCTTTTTGATAACTGTTATATATATCTTATGGATGACTATAGTTGTGTCTCTTTTGGAATAGTATGCCGTGACCAGTCGGGCAGTTATTATTTTGAGCTCAGGGTAGACTGGTGGTTTACTTTTGGAGCGGCCCCCTGCGTGGGTGTCTGCCGGAAGTACCCCCAGGATATGATTGTTCTCTTGAAGGTCGTCATACCGTAGGTGTATTTCTTTGTACATTCACTACTCAGTATTTTGCATACACTATCATTCCGACTTGTATATTTATATATTATGCCTGTATGTTTTATTTAGGAATTAAGTCTTGTGTCTTAGTTGCACCATGCTTAAAGTCAGAATGACTGCAGGTGCGTATGCGGGAATCATTCTTCTTATTTTTTTTAAAAAAAAAATACCGCATTTCTCATACCAGGCACAAGAGTTCATATTTAAAACGCATCGCATACAGATTTAGTGTAGCTCGGTAGCGGTCCGGAAACGGGTCGTTACACTCACTTCGAACCCTTAGGTTCTCAGACTTCTTCACGTAAACGCTTGAAATTAAATTCGCATCTAAAAATTGCCCTTACACAAGGACATAAAAATAAAACCGTAAACATGTCTAGAAGTGCCCTTACTCCTTGTCACTGCTAACACTGCTCCTACGTCCTCGGGTCCGCTTCCACGTAGGCCTCGATTTCCGTGCCGCACGATCTCGAAAACTTCGATTCCTATTACATGTACAACTTAGTACAAACTAGAAATTCTAGTAACACTTAGTTCTCACTTATCCCTTACTTAGCCCAACACTCAAGAATCCAAAAAAATAAAAGTAAAATAAAATAAAAGTTTCTTGCATAACAAGTAACTCAAGGTAAGTCTATTAATTAGTTTGAAAAAAACTTTCACATAAACACACATTTACACAACTAAGGCATAACTAATGTTTTTCATTAAAAATATATATATATTTTTTTTATAAAAACTTCTTTCATACATGCAAGCATTCTAGGTACTAAATCAAGCTCAAATGCAATTTCAAGCCTTATTTCAAGTAACACATGCTAAGCACAATTTAATCAAAACCAAGTTTATGTTTCTTAAAAATGTTTTTCATCATGCTTCAACAATTAAAATAAGGCCATAAACCAACATGCTAGAATTTAAAGCATAAAAAGAAAATCAATTTCCTACATGCCCTTTTTAATCCCTCTAAACTCAATTTCATACCAAAACTTATCTAACACTAAACTAATCATGCAATTTAATCCCAAATAGTCCTAAGATCATATTAAACACATTATCACATATTTAAACACATACGAAAGTATGTTTCTGAATTCCTTTCACATCAAATAGCTAGTGCCATTTCTAAATCTTTTCAATCACACCTCAAGGTACATTAAGACAACAAACCATAACTAAAACATAATCTTAGCTTAGTCTAAAACATTTTCAAAAACAAGAGTTTTTAAGAGTTCTTGCAAACAATCATTTTCAAATTTCTAGAATCATAACCACAATATTTTCTAAAATTCAAGAGACCTAAATACATACATAGTCCCTCGAGAATCCAATTTGCATCAAAACATAAACTAACACCTAAGCTAATTCATGCATTTCCATCCCAAAAATTCCAAAACCATTCTAAACATGCCATTCAACACTTAAACACATAATTTACCATTCAAACCACATAGTTCCCATGATTCAAGAATTGAAAAACAACTAAAACTATCTTGTTACACATAATCAACTTAACTACATCTTCAATTAATCACCAAAACAATTCCAATAACACCTATAAGCACTTAATTAGTTGACTCCTCAAGGATCACACCATTTCCCCTCTTCCTCATACTTAGGGCTTTCGCCCCTAAATACCAAAGAGGGAGTAGAGATGTTCATCTCCTCAAATTCATCATCAACCATCCAAATAACAATACAAATCAACAATTTATTAAGACTAGCACAACAAATCATGCAAGCACAAAAGGGGGGGCTGTTTAGGCGCTGTTTAGGGCTCATAGGAGGGTGGAAAAATTCTGTTTTTCTACTCAAATAAATGGTTGTAATGATAGCTAATGGTATAGAGAAGAAAACCTAGCATTTATACAAGATTTGGAAACAAAAATCAAACCCAAAAAAAAGGGGCTGTTTTGCGATTAAAAACAGAAACTTGGGGGAGGAAAAATTCAGTTTTTCTCTTACCCAAATGGTGGAAATGAAGAGGAACTAGATGGAGGAGAAGGTATGAAGCAACTTTGATGAAGAACTCTTGCTCAAAAACTCAAAGGTTGAAGAGATGGCTTCCATGGAATCTTGAGCTCATGAAGAGGAAAAGAAAATGGAGAATGAGGGTTTTGGGGGAGGAAGAAATCGTGGGCAGCTGGTGGGGTTCCCTCCCTTTTATAAGAAAAAAAAATGTAGTAAGTAAGAGTGGCTATATGTAAGACTTTCTCTTTTTTTTTTTTTTTTTAAAACAAACCACACAATTAATGACACTTAGCAATTAAATTAGATGTTAAACATATCACCTAATCTTACCCACCTAATCTCACATCTCTCATGGTTACCCACTAATTCTAGAGTCTAGGGGTTGTTTAAAACACGGTGACGAAATACCGCGTTACCGATAAACTCGCGAAAATTAATTTAACGAGAAATTAATTCATCGGGTGAAAATATTTAATTATAAATAATAAAAAAATCATGACAAATATTCAAAAATGGTCTTAATAAGTTACGATTCGATTTTCATCGAAATCGGAGTTCATTTATAATTTTATCTGCGGTGAAACCGCCCGGCGATTCGAAACGCGTCAAAACTTCGTTAGAATTTTTCGACGATTTTCAAACCGTGAATTAATATGAAATATTAATTCTCAAAATTTAATTTGATCTTGATTTAATTAATACACTTTCTCAAAGAACGAGAACTGCTTTATTATAGCGTAAATACGACAGAATATACTAAATAACGCTAATTAACGCATAAAAAAAAATACGCGTGTTACAATACTCCCCCTCTAAAAATAGTTTCGTCCTCGAAACTATAGGTGAGTTACGTACCGTGAAAAAGCTCTGGATACTGAGTCCTCATCTTCTCTTCCAGTTCCCAGGTGGCGTCTCCGGTCTTCGGGTCCCACACGACCTTAACTAGTTGTATCTCCTTGTTCCTTAACTGCTTAGTCTTTCGGTCTACGATTCTTGCAGGTGACGCTTCGAAAGACAGATCATCCTTCAGTTGGATCACTTCCGGTTCGATGACATGAGAAGGGTCGGAGACATACTTCCGCAATTGCGAGACGTGAAAGACGTCATGAATGTTTGATAAGAAAGGGGGCAAGGCAATTTGATAGGCCACAGGGCCGATACGACGAAGAATCTGATAGGGTCCAATGAATTTAGGAGTAAGCTTCTTGGATTTGATCGCTCGACCAACTCCAGTGACAGGGGTAACTCGGAGAAATACATGTTCTCCTTCTTCAAACTCCAACGGTCGGCGTCTCTGGTCTGCATAGCTTTTCTGTCGGCTTTGAGACGTCCGCATCCTATCTCTAATCATTCGGATCTTCTCGGTAGTCTGTTGAATCATATCTGGTCCTACGATAGAACTCTCGCCATTTTGGTACCAACAAAGAGGCGTCTGGCACTTACGTCCATACAATGCTTCATACGGTGCCATGCCGATACTCGCGTGGAAACTGTTGTTATAGGTGAATTCTATCAGCGGTAAGACATCGTCCCAACTTCCTCTGTGGTCCAAGGTACACGCTCGCAACAAATCTTCCAGTGATTGTATCGTTCTCTCAGTCTGACCGTCGGTCTGGGGGTGATATGCTGAGCTTAGTTTGAGTTTGGTTCCCATGGCTTCTTATAGCTCCCTCCAAAAATGAGATGTGAACTTCGGGTCTCTGTCAGAAATGATAGCAGAAGGTACACCATGTAGACGCACAATCTCCGCGATGTAGATCTCTGTCAGCTTCTCCACATTGTATGTTGATCTCACTGGTAAGAAATGAGCCGATTTAGTCAGTCGGTCGACAATTACCCAAATCGAGTCATGCTTCCTCTGCGTTCTCGGCAATCCTACGACGAAATCCATAGAAATGTTGTCCCACTTCCACTCTGGTACGTCAAGCGGTTGTAGCATCCCTGCTGGTTGTTGATGTTCTATCTTCGCCTTCTGACAAGTTAGGCAGGAAGCTACATACTCTGCTACTTGCTTCTTCATTCCAGGCCACCAAAAATACTTCTTCAAGTCCTGATACATCTTCGTAACTCCTGGATGAATACTCAAACCACTCTTGTGTGCCTCGTCGAGAATCAACTTCCTCAGCTCAGCTACGTTGGGTACACACACACGTCCATTGCATCTTAAGATATTGTCCATTCCGATCTTGAACTCAGTTGTTTTTCCGCGTGCTATAAGCTCGATCTTCTCTTGCAGTAGCTTGTCGTGAGCTTGATGTTCCCTAATCTCCTCAATAGGTCGCTAGAAATGGTAAGCATTCCAAACCTCAGCTTTCCCGGTGACACCTCCATGCTCAGCTTCAAGTCTCGAAACTTCTCTAGCATCTCCAATTCCTTGATCATCATTGCTGAGACTAAAACGCTCTTCCTGCTTAGTGCATCAGCTACCCCGTTCGCCTTTCCCGGATGGTATTCCAAGGTAAAATCGTAATCCTTCAGAAATTCTGTCCATCTCCGTTGTCGCATATTGAGCTCCTTCTGATCGAATAAGTACCACAAGCTCTTGTGGTCGCTGTAAACGGTGAACGTGCTCCCATAGAGGTAGTGTCTCCAAATCTTTAGTGCAAAAACCACTGCAGCAAGCTCCAAATCGTGCGTAGGGTAATTCCTCTCGTGAGTCTTAAGCTGTCGCGAAGCATAAGCTACAACTTTCCGATGTTGCATCAACACGCATCCTAATCCCTGGTGTGACGCATCACAATAAACCTCGTAAGGTTCTTCTGGTTGGGGCAGAATCAACACAGGTGCGGTTGTTTAAAGCTCCTTCAGTCTCTGGAAACTGGATTCGCATTCTTCTGTCCAAGCAAACGGTTGATCCTTCCTTGTAAGCCGTGTGAGTGGCGCGACAATCTTCGAGAAACCTTCGATAAACCTTCGGTAATAGCCTGCTAAGCCTACAAAGCTTCTGATATCAGTCACGGTTTTTGGTTGCTCCCAAGCTAACACAGCTTCTATCTTGGCTGGATCCACAGCTATCCCGTCTTTAGTTATTACATGTCCGAGAAAGTTCACTTTTTCAAGCCAGAATTCACACTTAGCAAGGTTGGCATAAAGTTGCTTCTCTCGGAGTATTTGCAGTACTTGACGCAGGTGTTCTTCGTGCTCCTCTCTACTCTTCGAGTAAATCAAGATGTCGTCGATGAACACTACCACGAATTGATCCAGAAATGGATGAAAGATCCTGTTCATGTAATCCATGAATACTGCTGGTGCGTTCGTCACCCCAAAAGGCATCACTAAATACTCGTAGTGACCGTATCTCGTCCTAAAAGCGGTCTTGGGAATATCCTCTTCCTTCACTCGAATCTGGTGATAACCTGACTTTAAGTCAATCTTGGAAAACATGACAGCTCCACTTAGTTGATCCATCAAGTCGTCAATGCGCAGTAATGGATACCGATTCTTAACAGTAACCTTGTTGAGTTGGCGATAATCCACGCACAGTCTTAATCGTCCATCCTTCTTCTTCACTAACAATACTGGGGCTCCCCATGGTGACATCTGGTCGTATGAATCGCTTCGCCTAAGTGCTCAATCTGAGACTTCAACTCCTTCATCTCAGCTGGTGACATTCGATAGGGCGCTATCGAAATTGGTCCTGTTCCTGGAAGTAAATCAATAGAAAATTCGATTTCTCTGACTGGCGGTAGTCCTGGCACGTCTTCCGGGAAAACATCGATAAAATCGCAAACAACAGGAACATTCTTCACTTCGATCTCCTGAGAAACTTCCGAATTAGCCAGGTACATGTATTCCTGGGTCCCTTCTTTCAATGAAACACCAATGTGATTAACAGATAGGTAGTTGGAAATTCTGAGGTCGGGAAAAACCACGGTTTTTAGGGCACAGTCCAAAAGGACATGGTGGTGGGATAACCAATCCATCCCGAGAATGACGTCTAGACCCTTAAGTGGTAGACAGACCAAATTAACCACGAATTTTCTACTCTGAATGACCACTACACAATTAGGCATGCAGTGTTGGTAACTAAGGTTTTAGCAGCTGGGGTAGTAACTACCAGCTTGAATGGTAAAGCAGTCACAGTCAATTTCAAATGGTCAACACAATCTGAAGAAATAAAGGAATGGGTTGCACCCGAATCAAAAAGAACGGTTAGGGGTTTACCCTCAATCTCACAATCTCCTTGGATGAGGCCATCCGCTTGCTCTGCTTCTTCTCCGCTTATACAGAAAACTCTGCCTTTAGCTATCTGGCGCTTCCCTTTTGCCTTTGCCGCATGCACAGCCGGTTCAACTTTAGGTGCTCGACAGTCCCTAGCAAAGTGCCCCGGCTTCTTGCAGTTGAAGCAAGTGGTATCTCCTTCAGTGTAGTTGTTTGCGTAGTGCCCCAACTTCCTACATCGGTAACAGATCACATCAGTGCTAGCTTGACTCCCGCCCCTTGCTTTTTGAGCCATTGGACGATATTGTCCCCTGTTGTTGTTGTTCCCCTGGGGTCGACTATAGGGCTTCTTCTGCTGTTGTTTCCCTTTCTGGTTCCGATCACTCTGCCTGATTGGCCCTCTAGAGTAGTTGCCTCCCAAATTAAGTCTCTGATTCTTCATAGTCTCCACTTCCCTACACTTCTCAACCAGTTGTTGAAATTGTCTAATTCCCAGTGGTAGCACTGAATCCTGAATGTCGTCACGGAGCCCCTCCATGAATCTATGACACATATACCCTTCATCCACCGTCTGTCGGAAGAAAACAAAGTATCGAGATAGTGACTCAAACTTCGCAGCATACTCGCCGATCGTCATGTTGCCCTGTCGTACTTTCAGAAAATCATCTCCCAGCTTGGTCCTTGCACTAAGGGGAAAGTACTTGTCCAGAAACTTCTCCCGGAAAGATGCCCAAGTGATCTCCTGATGGTTTGCCTCCATCATCTGCCTAGTACTCCTCCACCAGTACTCCGCATCTCCTAAGAGCAGGTAAGTTGCATAGTTCACCTTAACCTCATCTGGGCAACGTAGTACCTCGAAAATCTTCTCTACTTCTTGCAGCCATAGGTCAACCTTCTCCGGGTTAACCTCTCCACGAAACTTCAGAGGATCATGTCGACGAAAATCAACCAATCCCCTTGATTCGGCAGCTCGTGCCTCTCTCTCTTGCTTTTGTAGATCCCGTTGAGTCTTGGCAGCAGTCTGTTGGGCAACAGCAGTCACCATTTCAGTCATCGCTTGAATTGCTCGATCCATGTTAGAGTTATCGGATCCGGTTGCAGGGTCTCTACGGGGTGGCATTAGATTTCGAAAAATCCAAAACCTGCCAGAACTCACAAACAAAAGGGGTGTGTTAACACACATTGCTTCAATCAAGAAACAATCCAAACAATTTACAAAAAACTACTATACTTAGCAAACAATAACGATACAAAACAGCTAATCACACCAGCAAGCACAACCCGACACGGTGACCAGTTCCAATTCTCCTATGCACAGTCCGGTTAGACCGAACTGCTCTGATACCACCATTGTAACGACCCGTTTCCAGATCGCTACGAAACCAAAAGAAACCTATATGTGACGTGTTTTAAAAACGGAACTCTTATGCCCTTTCGAAAAAATGCAGATATATTTTTTTAAAAACAATAGTGAAACCGCCTGGACTACTTTCAGGATTGCCGACTGTCCCCACAAACCAACACAGGTCTTTTCAGCGTGCTTTGTCCTCACTCACACGCTTTCTGAAAAACTTCCCAGACGGTCACCCATCCCAAGAGTGCTCCAAGTCAAGCACGCTTAACTATGAAGTTCTTATGTTCTGGGCTCCCGAAAAGAAGATGCATCTTGTTGGTATAGGTAGTACCAATTAATTCTTTTCGCCATCCTTCAACCGCAAATCCCATACCAGACAAATTTCAGGATCCCTCTCATTCAGGTGTAAATTCGGTTCATTCACGTGTCCCTAGCCTAGAAGCATGCCAGGAGCCGCTTCTTTGTCCGTGCTCAATGCGCCGGCGATCACTCCCTCCCCTCGTCAGCCCCAGGCGCCACATGCCCACCAGCTTCGCATGGTTCGCCCCCTCAACCACATCGCATCGGGAGAGGTCCTCTCGATACCATTTGAAACGGCCTGGACTACTTTCAGGATTGCCGACCGTCCCCACAAACCAACACAGGTCTTTTTCAAATGCTTTGTCCTCACTCACACGCTTTCTGAAAAACTTCCCAGAAGGTCACCCATCCCAAGAGTGCTCAAAGTCAAGCACGCTTAACTATGAAGTTCTTATGTTCCGGGGTCCCGAAAAGAAGATGCATCTTGTTGATATAGAGAGTACCAATTAACTCTTTGTAGTCATCCTTCAACCGCAAATCCCATACCAGACAAACCTCGGGATCCCTCTCATTCCGGTGTAAATTCGGTTCATTCACGTGTCCCCTAGCCTAGAAGCATGCCAGGAGCCGCTTCTTTGTCCGTGCTCAATGCACCGGCGATCACTCCCCGCCCTCGTCAGCTTAAGGCGTCACATGAATGTAACACCCCGCATTTCTCGTACATTTTATATTTTTAAATGTATTTATTTCATTAATTATGACGACTTGTAAATGTAGTTATTCTGATTTTCCTAGGTGTGTTTAAATTGTTGAAAATTGTTAAAGTTGTATTTATTTGTATTTTTAGAAAATATTAGTAATTTGTTATTTAATCATTTTACCTTTATAAAATGTTAGTATTTGAAAGGTCAATTATTTGAAAAAAATATTTTGACTTAAAGAAGTGTTAAAAATGAGTTTGATGGGTTAAAAGGTTTTAAAGGTATATAAAAATGAGATTTACTGATTTATCATGTGTACACCTGCTCTCATCGATACGCTCTCATTCTCATAGACTATCTCATTCTCATTTTTATTTATTATGTGTTAATTAAATTTTAATTATGTGTTATATGTGTGAATATAATTACAGGAGTTTAGAAATGATTCTAGTTGTTTTTCCTTAATTTCTATAATTATTTAATTAGATGCTTATGTGCAATGCCTCAATTAAATAAGTGATGATGTGATACCTTGTGTGACTTTGAATTTGTTACTGATTAATGCTCTTAGGCCTTAGTCTATGTACCATGGGCTATTAAGAAATGATTTAAGATAGTTTAGAATTGTTATGTTGTTATTGGGCCTAGAGGATTAGTGCTTAAGTGATCCACTTACCTAAAAACCTAGCTAGAGAAAACCTAAGGAGTAAGACAAGCTCTCATTCTTGCCTCTACTAAAAAGTGGCGCCTCTTATCTCCCTCTCACCCTCTCATACGCTTTCTCTCTTTCTCTCCTTCACAAACACTCTCATCACCAAACACCCTCCCACCATTGAAGGAGCAAAGGGTTGAGAATGGAGGAGCCACCCAAGTGTCAACTCTAGGACCATGAAAGGAATCATAAGCATCTCTCTTGTTTGGTAAGGTTCCTAGGAAGCTCTCTCGTTGTCCCTCATTTTAAGTTTTTGAGAAGCAAACCTTTAATCCCATCTTCTACCCTTATCCTTGTTAGTGGGACCAAGAAGGAAGCCAAGGACACCCACCCTCTCTAAAGGTTGCAAATTCTACATTAAAGGTAAGGGGGGGAGATTATTGAAGTTGGGGATATTTGAGGGAATAGGTGAAGGGGTTGCCCTTGAACCCCGTTGTTTAATAATTGATTGGAAAAAAATTCTGTTTTACATGTATATACACGCTGTAATTATTGTTTGAATAAATGATGTGGCTGCCATGGTTGTTCATAGATGTTTTAAGTGTTAGAAAAATTTCTGTTTTGATGCCTAGAATGTGGTTGAATTGTTAGAGCACTAAATTGACATGTTCGTAAATTTTGGTGATGAATTTCAATGTTGGAATTGATGGATTGCGCTTGAGACTATATAAATGATTAAAATGGACGCTATTTTATGGATTTTGTTAACGGAAAATTTTAGAATAATTTTAACGTGCTTCGTTCATATTTTAATTCATATTTTTCCTTGTGGAAATGTTACCGTAACTATTTTGGAATTAGAGAACCGGATTAGAACCTTAAGAATTACTCCTAAATATTAATCAAGATTTTTCCCTAAGTGTTAGTCTTAATTGTGATGTTCCTAAATATTTAGAATCGAAGAAAAATAGGTGAAAACGTTTTTAAAACAACAACGTAGCGCTGCTGTCCAGTTTTCGTTGCTGTTTGTTGTTTCTGTTTTGCTGCAGATTTTTAATTTGCTTTTTCTGTACAGTTTCTGCTTGCTGTATTCTGTACAGTTTCTGTTTCTGCTGTTCCTGTTTCTGTTTCTACGAAAATTGTGTTTCTGCTGTTTCTGTTTCTGTTTCTGCGAAAATTGTGTTTCTGCTGTTTCTGTTTCTGCTTCTGCGAAAATTCTGTTCCTGCTGTGCTGTTTCTGTTTCTGTTTTCTGTGCGTAATCTAATTACATGACTAATTACATGTTGCTGTTTTGCCTCTGTTTTCTGCAGATTTGAATTATATGATTTAAAGATAAATATTTCTATGACAATTCATCGATTCCCTGTAATTATATTCTATAATCCATTTGTTATTTTGTGACAATAATTGTGAAAAGTCCACACTTGTGGCAATGACCTTGAAAGGATAAATGACATTTTGTGCAAGTCACCTAGCTATTAGTAGCCATAATGGGACTTGAGTCATTCCTTGTGAGATGATCCTAGCCATATGGGCCATGATGGATTGTCGATGAAAAATTGAACTATGACGTTCGGAGGAAACCCGACCTTGTGTGTTTGTTTGTCATACAACCCTTGTGACAGGATGGGGGGAAGCACCATTGAAATGAAAGGTGGAGGCCATTATGAGTGAGCTCAAGGTGGCAATACCTCGGCCTAGAGGGTGAGAAGCCGAGTTTGTGATCCCTAATAGTTTGAGTGTCGCGCCTTGGACTGGGGACCACTTATCAGACTTAGCTACCCTGACCGTCACCGGACATTATCATCCCTAGTTGAGAGTATGCGGTAATAGAGTAAAACACCCGCGAGGTGATCTCTAATAAACCAAATATGTACTCCTAGGAGACTTCCCAGAGTAGTAGATGGTACCACATGCATAAGAAGTAGTGTCGTTAGCATCTGCATTATTTCTTTTGATAATTATGTGACTATGAGGAATAATGAAATTTTCTGCGTGTACTCGTGGATGATACGAGATGTTGTTGCTACTTTATGTGAATTGATTGTTATAGTGTGGTGTGAAAATACATATATATATATCTGTATACGTATATAAATATATTATTTATTTGTTCACCTTTTTCTCTCTAAATATCACTATAACTCGATTTCAACGTAGGTTGTTTGTCTCTTGTTCTTCCATGTTCGATTGCAGACACTACTAATACCAGGACACGTAGCTAGTGGTGAAGGTTTCTTATGGAGAACTTTATAGTTTTATTTCGAATATTTTTCTTATTGAGACGTTGAGTCATTCATGTATTTTGTTGCTCTTGTGTAAGTTGGGCTAAGTAAAGCTCTGAGACTATGTGACACGGGTTTTCTTTTTCTTTGGGGGTTCGTATATCGTTCGGTTTTATTTTTATTTCACCAGTTCAAATAAGATCTTTGAAAGAAAAATACTTACTATGCTTGTTATTACTAAATACTTGCAAACTGAATGATATCTGAAATTGATTTATTCGTCGAGTTATCCGTTGATCCTTTCTTTTTTTTATTTATTTAAATTATTTTTTTATTTGCTTTATTTTATTTAACGATTTTCGAAACGGGGATTAGAGTGTCACATTAAGTGGTATCGAGGCGATTCGGTCTTCTGGGACTGTGTATGTGTCTATTATGCTTTTCTGTGTACTCTGTGACCTTGTTTGATTTGTTTTGTGTATTCTTTGATTTAATAGTGTTCCTTGTACTCGGACTTACTAAGTAGCGTTGCTTTACGCTAGAGTAGGAGGTAATGGCTATTGGTAGGAACGATTGTGCGATTCTCGATGCTCTCTGGACCACGAGAGGAATCGAGTTCTGCCGACTCGTCCGGCCATATATGTTATGTATTTTCTACATTGGTTGTGTACTCTATACCATGATGACACTTGCTTGTATTACATTATCTCTGTGATTTTATAACATGTTGATTATGTGGAAATTCTGTATCTGTGATTATAGGATTCATGCCTTGAGTGATCTGTGTAAGCATGTAGTATGCTGTTATTAAATTTTTTTTATGGTACAATCGATGCATATGCAACCTCTGAAATGTTTAATGAAGGGGTCCACGTGATTCTGAGTTTGCATGACTAATAAATTTGCATGATCTGTGTACCAATGTGACTCATATGCCTGTGTGACTGAAACCGCATGATAGCATGATTAAATGGCTATGTGAGTACCTTACATTGAATATATGGCTTATGATGTGATATCGCTAAGATGATGCTTGACTTATCTAAGCTTGCATGTGAATTACGATGACTTAAAACATGTAAAAGATAGAAACTTGTAATTTTCTGGATTTGTGTGTAGAAGGAGTTTCTGTTCAAAATATTTTTTTTGAGAACGTTTGAGACAAGATTTTGACATAAGACCACTTGGAGACTGTTTGTATGTGTGTTAGGATCTTGCATATTTAATTTGGTGGATTTTCATTGTGTTTTAACTGTCCTATGATATTATGCATCACAGACAGTGTTTGCTAGAAAATTCTGGGCAGGATCCGAACCTTACATAATTTTTTTTTTTTGTAATTTTTGGTAACGTATTTTGACCTAATAAAAATATATCAATGAACATATGCATGTCAAGGACCTACATACTAAATTTTGTTAAAACCCGATTCCGTTTGATATGGCACAAAAATCATTACTTTTAATAGTGTAATAACTGAGAAATTTCGCACTTTCTATGTATGTTTCGGTTTTGAATTTATTTGAGGACTGAATGAGTTGCTCTGTGTTATTAAAATTTATTTCTAAAGTCTTAACATGTTATATGTTGACCTGACATTTATTTAAAATTTTCTTAACCTTGGAGACATTTTTATAAATTCAGTAAATTTGCTACTACATATGCTTGTTCATGCTGTTTTTGGTAGATGTTTATATGAGTTTTGTAATATGTTCAGTAGAAATGTAGGACTTGATGATTATGCCATACAAAGGAACTTTAATAGAGTTGTGAGAGTAATTATGTTGCGCGGACATAATTACATTCAAGTCTTTATCGAAGACCCTTATAGAGGCGTGTGTGCTTGATTTGTATAATTATTATCGCTTTGATTACCAAATGGATGAGTAGGAGGGACTGATCACCCCAACAACTTGTCACTGGTAGGTGAAATAATAATAATCAAAAGTGTGCATGTGTACCCTGTTGATTAATTGCGAACTTGAGTAAGGATGCCTCTTTCATTTTGTCATCGACGTTTTCGCAAATTTTGTGGGCAAAATTTCTTTTAAGGGGGGTAGAATGTAACACCCCGCATTTCTCGTACATTTTATATTTTTAAATGTATTTATTTCATTAATTATGATGACTTGTAAATGTAGTTATTCTGATTTTCCTAGGTGTGTTTAAATTGTTGAAAATTGTTAAAGTTGTATTTATTTGTATTATTAGAAAATATTAGTAATTTGTTATTTAATCATTTTACCTTTATAAAATGTTAGTATTTGAAAGGTCAATTATTTGAAAAAAATATTTTGACTTAAAGAAGTGTTAAAAATGAGTTTGATGGGTTAAAAGGTTTTAAAGGTATATAAAAATGAGTTTTACTGATTTCTGTGTACACCTGCTCCTTCTTGTCGCCCCTCATTCTCATAGACTATCTCATTCTCATTTTTATTTATTATGTGTTAATTAAATTTTAATTATGTGTTATATGTGTGAATATAATTACAGGAGTCTAGAAATGATTCTAGATGTTTTTCCTTAATTTCTATAATTATTTAATTAGATGCTTATGTGCAATGCCTCAATTAAATAAGTGATGATGTGATACCTTGTGTGACTTTGAATTTGTTACTGATTAATGCTCTTAGGCCTTAGTCTATGTACCATGGGCTATTAAGAAATGATTTAAGATAGTTTAGAATTGTTATGTTGTTATTGGGCCTAGAGGATTAGTGCTTAAGTGATCCACTTACCTAAAAACCTAGCTAGAGAAAACCTAAGGAGTAAGACAAGCTCTCATTCTTGCCTCCACTAAAAAGTGGCGCCTCTTATCTCCCTCTCACCCTCTCATACGCTTTCTCTCTTTCTCTCCTTCACAAACACTCTCATCACCAAACACCCTCCCACCATTGAAGGAGCAAATGGTTGAGAATGGAGGAGCCACCCAAGTGTCAACTCTAGGACCATGAAAGGAATCATAAGCATCTCTCTTGGGTGGGAAGGTTCCTAGGGAGCTCTCGTTGTCCCTCATTTTAAGTTTTTGAGAAGCAAACCTTTAATCCCATCTTCTACCCTTATCCTTGTTAGTGGGACCAAGAAGGAAGCCAAGGACACCCACCCTCTCTAAAGGTTGCAAATTCTACATTAAAGGTAAGGGGGGAGATTATTGAAGTTGGGGATATTTGAGGGAATAGGTGAAGGGGTTGCCCTTGAACCCCGTTGTTTGATAATTGATTGGAAAAAAATTCTGTTTTACATGTATATATCCGCTGTAATTATTGTTTGATTAAATGATGTGGCTGCCATGGTTGTTCATAGATGTTTTAAGTGTTAGAAAAATTTCTGTTTTGATGCCTAGAATGTGGTTGAATTGTTAGAGCACTAAATTGACATGTTCGTAAATTTTGGTGATGAATTTCAATGTTGGAATTGATGAATTGGCGCTTGAGACTATATAAATGATTAAAATGGACGCTATTTTATGGATTTTGTTAACGGAAAATTTTAGAATAATTTTAACGTGCTTCGTTCATATTTTAATTCATATTTTTCCTTGTGGAAATGTTACCGTAACTATTTTGGAATTAGAGAACCGGATTAGAACCTTAAGAATTACTCCTAAATATTAATCAAGATTTTTCCCTAAGTGTTAGTCTTAATTGTGATGTTCCTAAATATTTAGAATCGAAGAAAAATAGGTGAAAACGTTTTTAAAACAACAACGTAGCGCTGCTGTCCAGTTTTCGTTGCTGTTTGTTGTTTCTGTTTTGCTGCAGATTTTTAATTTGCTGTTTCTGTACAGTTTCTGCTTGCTGTATTCTGTATAGTTTCTGTTTCTGCTGTTCCTGTTTCTGTTTCTACGAAAATTGTGTTTCTGCTGTTTCTGTTTCTGTTTCTGCGAAAATTGTGTTTCTGCTTCTGCGAAAATTCTGTTCCTGCTGTGCTGTTTCTGTTTCTGTTTTCTGTGCGTAATCTAATTACATGACTAATTACATGTTGCTGTTTTGCCTCTGTTTTCTGCAGATTTGAATTATATGATTTAAAGATAAAAATTTCTATGACAATTCATCGATTCCCTGTAATTATATTCTATAATCCATTTGTTATTTTGTGACAATAATTGTGAAAAGTCCACACTTGTGGCAATGACCTTGAAAGGATAAATGACATTTTGTGCAAGTCACCTAGCTATTAGTAGCCATAATGGGACTTGAGTCATTCCTTGTGAGATGATCCTAGCCATATGGGCCATGATGGATTGTCGATGAAAAATTGAACTATGACGTTCGGAGGAAACCCGACCTTGTGTGTTTGTTTGTCATACAACCCTTGGGACAGATGGGGAAGCACCATTGAAATGAAAGGTGGAGGCCATTATGAGTGAGCTCAGTGGCAATACCTCGGCCTAGAGGGTGAGAAGCCGAGTTTGTGATCCCTAATAGTTTGAGTGTCGCGCCTTGGACTGGGGACCACTTATCAGACTTAGCTACCCTGACCGTCACCGGACATTATCATCCCTAGTTGAGAGTATGCGGTAATAGAGTAAAACACCCGCGAGGTGATCTCTAATAAACCAAATATGTACTCCTAGGAGACTTCCCAGCGTAGTAGATGGTACCACATGCATAAGAAGTAGTGTCGTTAGCATCTGCATTATTTCTTTTGATAATTATGTGACTATGAGGAATAATGAAATTTTCTGCGTGTACTCGTGGATGATACGAGATGTTGTTGCTACTTTATGTGAATTGATTGTTATAGTGTGGTGTGAAAATACATATATATATATCTGTATACGTATATAAATATATTATTTATTTGTTCACCTTTTTCTCTCTAAATATCACTATAACTCGATTTCAACGTAGGTTGTTTGTCTCTTGTTCTTCCATGTTCGATTGCAGACACTACTAATACCAGGACACGTAGCTAGTGGTGAAGGTTTCTTATGGAGAACTTTATAGTTTTATTTCGAATATTTTTCTTATTGAGACGTTGAGTCATTCATGTATTTTGTCGCTCTTGTGTAAGTTGGGCTAAGTAAAGCTCTGAGACTATGTGACACGGGTTTTCTTTTTCTTTGGGGGTTCGTATATCGTTCGGTTTTATTTTTATTTCACCAGTTCAAATAAGATCTTTGAAAGAAAAATACTTACTATGCTTGTTATTACTAAATACTTGCAAACTGAATGATATCTGAAATTGATTTATTCGTCGAGTTATCCGTTGATGCTTTCTTTTTTTTATTTATTTAAATTATTTTTTTATTTGCTTTATTTTATTTAACGATTTTCGAAACGGGGATTAGAGTGTCACAAATAGTGCTTGTATAGCACACACAGAGTACTTACAGCGTTTCGAAACATGGTGCAACTAGGACACAAGACTCTAAAACTGATAAAGCAACATGCATAAATACATAAGTCATACACACAGTATGTGCAAAATAATAGAGTAGAAAATGTGCAAAGAAATACACCTATGGTATGATGACTCTCAAGAGAGCAATCATACCCTGGGGGTACTTCCGGCAGACACCCGCGCAGGGAGCTGCTCCAAAAGCGGAACCACCAGTCTACCCCACCATAGCAAAACATCACAAACCCAACCGGTCACCAACCAACTGTACACAAAAGTATATATACATATATATTACAATCCTTCACAAAACATAACAGCACACAACGATCAACAAGCAACTCAAGACAAATAGTGATCATTGCCAGAATCCTCAAAGTGGCCCTCCTCGCTCTCGTCCTCCAGCTGATCTTCCACGTCCTCGACATCTCCTGGGTAGCCATCATGGGTTGAAGGCACCACGGGAAAGGGTCAACTTCTCAAATAATCACAATAAACCAAAGCATAAAGCAGTAGACAAACAACAGTGTATACAATTCACAAGCGCGACTCAAGACCCAAAATCAAAACTCATTCTCTCAACACTTTCGCCATATACCGGAAGTAACGCGGATCCATCCACTGAATACCAGTCGTAGCCTTGGGCTCTCCCCTCACCCTAGGACATTCAGCTCAGGTTCCATTAGCATTACGACGCCTAGCCATTCCCTATCGAACACCAGCCGTAGCCGTTTAGGGGATTCTAGCACCCTAGGTGAATCGATGCAAGCTCAAAAACATCCCGGCAAAACCAACGTCTAGCCATTCCCTACCGAACACCAGCCGTAGCCGTTTAGGAGATTCCAACACCCTAGGTGAATCGGCTCAGGCTCAAAAATGTCCTACGACTCAATGACTCAACCAACTCTCGCACTCCGATGAACAATTCGCATAATTATAACAATATAATTCAGCTCAACAGCATAAGCAACAACAACAATACAACTCAATTCATCAGACCTAAATAACATAAGCATCTCATCTCAAATAATCGTACTGAACAACAACAGTCAACAATCAATATAAAATCCATCCCTCTGCTGTTCGATGGAATTGACAGAGAGGTACAAACAAGTGTGGGGGGTTGGGGACAGCTACCAACCACTTGCAGACAAGCCCACTAAAATAATCAGCATATAAAAATAATAAAGCGAAGGGGTACAAGACCCTCACTTCGAACCCTTAGGTTCTCAGACTTCTCCGCGTAAACGCTTGAAATTAAATTCGCATCTAAAAATTGCCCTTACACAAGGACATAAAAATAAAATCCTAAACATGTCTAGAAGTGCCCTTACTCCTTGTCACTGCTAACACTGCTCCTACGTCCTCGGGTCCGCTTCCACGTACGCCTCAATTTCCGTGCCGCACGATCTCGAAAACTTCGATTCCTATTACATGTACAACTTAGTACAAACTAGAAATTCTAGTGACACTTAGTTCTCACTTATCCCTTGCTTAGCCCAACACTCAAGAATCCAAAAAAATAAAAGTAAAATAAAATAAAAGTTTCTTGCATAACAAGTAACTCAAGGTAACTCTTTTAATTAGTTTGAAAAAAACTTTCACATAAACACACATTTACACAACTAAGGCATAACTAATGTTTTTCATTAAAAATATATATATATATTTTTTATAAAAACTTCTTTCATACATGCAAGCATTCTAGGTACTAAATCAAGCTCAAATGCAATTTCAAGCCTTATTTCAAGTAACACATGCTAAGCACAATTTAATCAAAACCAAGTTTATGTTTCCTAAAAATGTTTTTCATCATGCTTCAACAATTAAAATAAGGCCATAAACCAACATGCTAGAATTTAAAGCATAAAAAGAAAATCAATTTCCTACATGCCCTTTTTAATCCCTCTAAACTCAATTTCATACCAAAACTTATCTAACACTAAACTAATCATGCAATTTAATCCCAAATAGTCCTAAGATCATATTAAACACATTATCACATATTTAAACACATACGAAAATATGTTTCTGAATTCCTTTCACATCAAATAGCTAGTGCCATTTCTAAATCTTTTCAATCACACCTCAAGGTACATTAAGACAACAAACCATAAGTAAAACATAATCTTAGCTTAGTCTAAAACATTTTCAAAAACAAGAGTTTTTAAGAGTTCTTGCAAACAATCATTTTCAAATTTCTAGAATCATAACCACAATATTTTCTAAAATTCAAGAGACCTAATTACATACATAGTCCCTCGAGAATCCAATTTGCATCAAAACATAAACTAACACCTAAGCTAATTCATGCATTTCCATCCCAAAAATTCCAAAACCATTCTAAACATGCCATTCAACACTTAAACACATAATTTACCATTCAAACCACATAGTTCCCATGATTCAAGAATTGAAAAACAACTAAAACTATCTTGTTACACATAATCAACTTAACTACATCTTCAATTAATCACCAAAACAATTCCAATAACACCTATAAGCACTTAATTAGTTGACTCCTCAAGGATCACACCATTTCCCCTCTTCCTCATACTTAGGCTTTCGCCTAAATACCAAAGAGGGAGTAGAGATGTTCATCTCCTCAAATTCATCATCAACCATCCAAATAACAATACAAATCAACAATTTATTAAGACTAGCACAACAAATCATGCAAGCACAAAAGGGGGGGCTGTTTAGGCGCTGTTTAGGGCTCATAGGAGGGTGGAAAAATTCTGTTTTTCTACTCAAATAAATGGTTGTAATGATAGCTAATGGTATAGAGAAGAAAACCTAGCATTTATACAAGATTTGGAAACAAAAATCAAACCCAAAAAAGGGGCTATTTTGCGATTAAAAACAGAAACTTGGGGGAGGAAAAATTCAGTTTTTCTCTTACCCAAATGGTGGAAATGAAGAGGAACTAGATGGAGGAGAAGGTATGAAGCAACTTTGATGAAGAACTCTTGCTCAAAAACTCAAAGGTTGAAGAGATGGCTTCCATGGAATCTTGAGCTCATGGAGAGGAAAAGAAAATGGAGAATGAGGGTTTTAGGGGAGGAAGAAATCGTGGGCAGCTGGTGGGGTTCCCTCCCTTTTATAAGAAAAAAAAAATGTAGTAAGTAAGAGTGGTTATATGTAAGACTTTCTCTTTTTTTTTAAAAAAACAAACCACACAATTAATGACACTTAGCAATTAAATTAGATGTTAAACATATCACCTAATCTTACCCACCTAATCTCACATCTCTCATGGTTACCCACTAATTCTAGAGTCTAGGGTTGTTTAAAACACGGTGACGAAATACCGCGTTACCGATAAACTCGCGAAAATTAATTTAACGAGAAATTAATTCATCGCGTGAAAATATTTAATTATAAATAATAAAAAAATCATGACAAATATTCAAAAATGGTCTCAATAAGTTACGATTCGATTTTCATCGAAATCGGAGTTCATTTATAATTTTATCTGCGGTGAAACCGCCCGGCGATTCGAAACGCGTCAAAACTTCGTTATAATTTTTCGACGATTTTCAAACCGTGAATTAATATGAAATATTAATTCTCAAATTTAATTTGATCTTGATTTAATTAATACACTTTCTCAAAGAATGAGGAACTGCTTTATTATAGCGTAAATACGGCAGAATATACTAAATAACGCTAATTAACGCATAAAAAAAATACGCGTGTTACAGCTCCCAATCTCACGACCTGAACTATCACTGGACTATCAGTACGGAATCTGGCAATGTACTTAGGAATAGATACGTATATGAGGATGTCTCGCGAAAAGAGTACATGCCTCTAATATTTCCTGCAATTCTTCATCCTCCTTGTTCCTTAGATGAATCCTTGAGGTGGCCTACCTCAATAATTCACCAAAAGAACTTAGAAAACTTATACTTACAGACATAACTGACTCTTTCCTAAACCGGATCACCTCTAGACACATAACTCACAGTCCGAGAGGGTGGAACTGCTCTGATACCATAATGTAACACCCTAACTCTAATTAGGGGATTACTTACTAATTAAAGATTGAAAACTTCACCTGGAAAATTTTCTCAAATATAACAACCTTAAGATATAAATAAAACCTTGTTTAAAAGACCTGTTTGACTTGGAAAGAAATATTTCAAAGACCCAAACATGACACATATATCTATCAGATTTTCAAAAGCGGAATAACTTTATCATTTACATCTCTTTTTATAAAATGACCACAAGATAAACAAATATAACCTATACATTATTTTCTAATTGCAAAGGACTCATCCTAGAGATAAGAACTCTGACTCGTGATCCGGTGACTCAATGTCTTGCCGAGGACGAGACCGAACACGCTTCGTGCTCTAAACCTCTTCCATCAAGTGTACCTGAAAACAACGCCCCAACGGTGAGTTTATAAAACTCAGTAACATAGACTTACAAGAAAAATGCTTTTACCGATGTTTCAAGCCATACGCGTGTGCTACGTATGGAAAATCCTCCCTGACAACATATACTTAACATATACTAATACTATGGCCTAATCTTAACATCATCTTCAGTCATTCAGTCAACCTCAAACATAACTTGCTTCAAGAGCATTCATTTGCAAGATAACATAATTCATACACATAACATACAATCACATAATTCATACAAGTTTCTGATTTTGAATGTACCCCCTTGGACCTAAACTCATCTGCAACTGAGCAATGATTCGATTTATGATGATTGACCAAGGAAGTCCCCGTCGGAATACGCTTGTAAGGATTCACAACTGACAGACCGACCGCCTAGGTGCACCTTCGGACGAACCAATATTCCATAAACAATCAAATCAAACATAATGGGCCTCTTTGTAAGTATTTTATCGCAACACCCGGGATACTGGACTTTATTGTCCAGCCCAGTGGCTTACCCCACTGGTGAGCCCGCCATGCCACATCACCCATCAGTGCCTATGCAAATCAGACAATTCCAAACACGTAATTCGTAATACATGACATCAAACCTTATTCGTCATACATCATAGCATAGGCATCCTCAATCTTTTAAGAAAACTCACTAGGTAGTTAAGTGTGAGAAACTTAACCACACCAGTTTAAAAATTTTGATACGGCAGTCAGAGCTCGGTGACCACGGTTAGACGTCTCTTTAAACCGCGAATACCGTATCCTAGCCTTTCAAATAGAAAGGACTTACCAAAACAGTTTGGGTCTCACCCACATATATGTGGCCCATGATAGCTAGCCTTTACCGGGAAACATGGTATTTCTCCAGACATAGACTATCCTAAGATTTGGATGCTATGTTATAATGTAAGCGATTCCTTCATCCTTCACAAATGGTTAGGAGAATCAAATCATAATTTCAAGACCATAGAAAAATCAAAGTCAAGCCAAGGAATAGACAAGCACATCATAACTAAGCATTCATAAGCACTCAAATTGACTGAGAAACGATATGACTCCTAGGGTCACAAGTGGCAGGTTGAATAAAGTTAGCCCAACACTCAAGAATCCAAAAAAATAAAAGTAAAATAAAATAAAAGTTTCTTGCATAACAAGTAACTCAAGGTAACTCTTTTAATTAGTTTGAAAAAAACTTTCACATAAACACACATTTACACAACTAAGGCATAACTAATGTTTTTCATTAAAAATATATATATATTTTTTTTATAAAAACTTCTTTCATACATGCAAGCATTCTAGGTACTAAATCAAGCTCAAATGCAATTTCAAGCCTTATTTCAAGTAACACATGCTAAGCAATTTAATCAAAACCAAGTTTATGTTTCCTAAAAATGTTTTTCATCATGCTTCAACAATTAAAATAAGGCCATAAACCAACATGCTAGAATTTAAAGCATAAAAAGAAAATCAATTTCCTACATGCCCTTTTTAATCTGTAACATCCCAATTTTTATGAAAATTATTTTGTAGTTCCAACTACTTGAAAATAAATCGTAGAGAGTCATGACCTCAATGGTTTGTTAAAAGTATGAAGAACAACAAAGATTTATTGTGAACAATTTACTGTTTTAACAATTAATTCAGATTAAGAGACAGTGTAGACGTATACTGTTTTTAATATGAATTAATCCTGAAAAATGTGAAAAATGGCCATTTGATTGAAGAAAATTATTTTATTATATGAGAAATAATTTTCAGGATTTAATAAATATTTTCAAGTCATAGTTTGATTTTTCATGGTTTAGTTATTGTACTAATTGTCTGTTTTATGTCATATTTAATATGACTATTATTTTAATAATTTTGTTTTGATAATTTTATTGATTGAATAATATCTATATGATAAGAGAAATTGAAATTAGTGATCCTCACTAATTTACGCTTTTATTACTGCGAGAATTCTGTTGAATTCTGCCGTAGATAGGCTATTGTGTGTGTTTCTAACTGAAACATGCCCAAACGTGATCCAAATTTTATAAAATTTGAGATCTTAGCATGTTCCAATATTTAGGATTTATTGTAATTTTTCTAGAATTGTTGGGCATCAGAAAATATTTAGTGTATTTTCTATGGCCAGAGACTGCCTAATTGCGACGCTTCGGTTCGCATTTCGAGAAAACGAGATACATAGATACTTTTCTTATGCCACGAGGAATATTTGTGATTTTTGGGTGTGGGGTTATAATTAGAAATATTTTTGGAGTTTTTATTATTAAAACCTATTATACGCAGAACGCCACAAGACCCTGAGCGAGAACGAACGCAAAACGTGATTTAAACGATACCTGTGGCCAAGGGGGATGTATGGCAGCTGCACATGTGCTAGGGGAGCTGAATATGGACCTTTAGAACCTTCCATGACATGTGTTTTATTATGATTGGTTAATTAGTAATTTGTAGGTAGTTAACTTAGTTAGTTTATGACTAAATTGGTTGGTTCCTAACTTAAATGAACAATTTTCTTCCATCCATATCCCTCAAAATTTCGTGGCTGATCTCCTTCCTTAGACACCATCTTCATCATTTCTTCCATTGTTGAAAACTTGAGAAAAAAATTCTAGAAAGAGAAAGTGATCTAGGTGCATAAACTAGTGATTTTGGAAGCCAAATCCTAATCCTTTCTCCTTCCTTCTTGTTCCATCATCTCCATCATTGTGGTGCTTATCCTCCTTCTCTTCATGGCTGCCATGGATGGTTTTTCATGGTATTAGTATTGTTCTCATAATTTTAGTGTTGATTTTTGAAGGATTTGGTGTAAAGCTTGCATCTTTGTTCCTTTCCTTCTCAATCCTTGTCCAATCCCCATCTAATCTCTTGGTAAGCCTCATGATTATCCTCTTATATCTCTTGAGTTCATGAAATGGGTTTGCATGATTCTTAGAGTTGTTTTTGAATTTAAGTGTTTGATTTGGCTAGATTTGCATGATTAGCCATAAAGCCCTTTGTTTTCTTCCAAGATTAGCTTTGTATTTGGTATTTAAAATTTAGGAACCCTAACCTTTGAGCTTGGCCGAACCTAGGGGGGCTGATTAAGGGACTTGTTTTGGTTTGATTTAGTTGTTTTGAAGTTAGATCTTGCAAGGTTTTAGTTAATACACTTAAATCTAGCCTTATAAGCATATTAAGCAAGTTTTGTAAAATCAAATTGGTAAACTTAGGGGCTGGAGCCGTGGCCTTTAGGCATGATTTTGATGATGATCTAAGTGGTTTTAAGTGTATCAAACTGTGTAAAAAAAAATTGGTTTTTGGTTGGGACTTTAAAACTATAAGGATTGTTATGTTTGAAACTTTGAAAAATTGTTTGAAAACAATTTTATTTGGGGCTGTTTATACCTATTAAAAACAGTGGCTATGATCAAGTTTTTGATGATGTTTTAGCTTGTTTTTAAAGTATGTTAGATGTTAAGGAAGTTGGTTAATTGTTGTAGGAATTGAATGATAGGAAATGCTTTGTTTTGGAAATGAAAAATTGAAAAGTTTGGGTTTGTTTTTGAGTAACTAAAACCGTGGCCTTCATGCTAGTTCTAAACATTGTTTTAAGTTGATTTGTGTCCTTAAAATGGTGTAAGAATTGGCCAAGAATTTGGGTTAGCAAAATCTTTCATAGAGGTTTAATTTTTGGGAAAATAATTGTGTTATGTTTTGAGAATTGTTTTAAGCTTGTAATGAATTTATTTCTAAAATTTTGTGACATGTTTTAGTGTTTTAAAAAGTGGTTTAAGTTTGGAAAAACACTATTCATTTGGTAAAACACTATTCCAATTGGTAAGTTTTGGGTTTTGATATTTTCTAAGTGCTTAGCTTTTGAAAAAGTTTCAAAACTTGCATGGTTTGAATATGTACCTTGGCATATGGCTAGATAGCACCAATTAGGGATTAAGTCAAGTAATTCCTAGGCTTTAGGATGCCGAAGCCGGGGCTGCCCTAGGGCATTAGGACTAAGTTTTAGTTCTAATTTAGTTAAGTTTGTGTTGTTAAGGTTCGTGCTTAAGGTACGCCATGCAGTGCGACTTGACGATTATTTCGGATTACCTTGCTTGGATTGTTAAAGCGCCCAAGGTAAGGAAATTCTTGTATAATGTGTTTGGGCTTTTCGTCTTGTTTGTTGCTTGTTTGATTGTTTGATAGTGTGGTAGTACTTGTAGTACTTTTATGTGTTGTTGGAAATGTTGTAGCATGCTTTTGGCCCTGCGGGGCAAATTGAATTGTATTGCGTGACTTAAATCTTGTTTGGGTGATTTGATTAGACTTGAAATTGATGAAACTATGGAGCATGTTGTAGCCTATTGAATTGTTATATCTTTGTTGAATTGCTATAGCATGTCGTTGGTACTGTGTGACATTATGATTGATGTTGTTTTCCATGAATCAAGTAGGATTTAAATGGAATTTGGTATTGACTTGGAATATGAAAATATTGTTGTTGATGATGGATTAATTAATAATGCGTTGATCGACTGCTATTGGTTGACGATTTACATCGGTAAATCGATGCGATTTCACAAGCGAATTCTCGATTTCGTAAGCAAATTGTTAAGGGCATTTGAGTTAAAAGTAAGCGTGAGGGTTTTAGTATAACTAGCTAAAGCTTGCAAGGAAATTTCAATGGAGCGATAGTAGAAAAAAGAAGTTGAAATAAATAGTACGATTTGTAAAACTATTGAGTTAAATGATGCGCTGGGAAATTACGGCTAGGAAAGACTTGGTAATTAAGAGTGTTCGCACCACCTCTCTTTCCTGGGAATTCTTCCAGTGTGTTATTTAACACAACTAGGGTTTCAACGACCTAGAACTAAAAGAGTATTTTCAGATACATAGGAGTGATATAAGAATAGAGAAAGAGAGTTCAAAGATCGAGTTTTTTTTTGAAAGATCAAAACATAGGGAACCTAGTGTTCCTATTGAGCATATGGACTATGTGTCCTGTGCTGGGACTTAATGTCCTACTTGCGTGCGCATTTTCTTAGTTTAGGATTGGACCTACTGTTCCGTATGGCGTGCCTAGTATCTCAATCTAAAAATTGAGCCTAGTGTTCCGCATTACGTGCCTAGAGTTCTGATCTGAGATTAAGACTAGCGTTCCGCAATTGAACACCCGGACTTTGTGTCCTGTGTTTGCACTCTAAGTAATTGTTAAAGGTATTTTGGCTTAAAAATAAGCAGGAGGATTGTAGTATGACTAGCCTAAGCTTATAGATAAGTAGAAATGGAACCATGCTAGATAAAGAATTTGATGAAACCCGGGTTCCAATGACCCAAAGCTAAATGAGTTATTTATTTTGGTACAACCTCACCTAGGTAATATAAGAATTGGAAGCATGAAAATTCACTAATTAGAGTGAGTGAGTTGAGGTGTCGTCGATCCGCATTGATTAATTAAAACATTACTCGGGCGCTCCCTACGGTGAGCATGCCATGTTGTTGAATTTGTTTGGATGTATACTGACCATTGAGCATCGACACTCGGAGCGTTTGATTGTCTTCAGGACTTCAAAAGGACGAGTTGTCACTGCATGCCCGTGTGGCAGAAAGCCTAATGTGTGGCAAGCCTTTGTGGCAATACCCTTGGTAGGGAGTTGATTTGGACGTTGGGAAATAAAGTTCCTCGTCTCTGCTGACCTTGTTTAAGGCTGCAGGTGTATACACAAACTAGCCATACTGCATTGACATGCATAGCTAACCGCATTTATGATATGTGATGAATTGTTGATAAATTGGATATTGTGATGACTTGATCACTTATCTGTTGATAGACTTGCCTGCTCACATGCAACGGTTTGACATTGTAGTGACTTGATTGTTGATCTGTTGGTTGTGTTGGTTGCTTACATGCAATGCTTGATATACCATGCTGATTGTGTGCGGTCTATTAAGTATGTATATGTATATAAAAGAGTGTTGTTGTATTATATATGTATATATTGTTTGCATGCGACATAGCCTATGATAAACTCGTGGACAAAGGATTTACCCTTGCACTGTTGTTGGATTGGATGTCCTTATGGATGTCACTTCCAGATGGAGTTCGGTAGCTGTAGCAGTTTCGTCTTTTAGGAGCATTGAAGATTGAGCCAGTGGAGGAAGATTCCTCTGAGTACTTCGTGCTTGATCTTGCTGAGCTATTTCTCAGTAAGAGTTATAGTTGTCAGCCAGCTTAGCTTAGGATTTTGTATTGGTTGTTTTGTAATTATTCTTTTCAGAAAATCTCGCCTTAGTGCGAAATGATTATGTTATGTGAAGTATTATTTGTGATGCATTATACTCTGATAATTGCAAAAGTTTGAATTGGCATCATTTAGAAAACTGTAGTACTCTATGTCTCATTTTTGAAAAGGGTTTCAAAGGAAAGAATATGAAAAGAAAAAAAAATTACTCCTGTTTTTCCATTGCGAAATACATAAGAGTACTCTTTAACTGAAAGCATACAAGCATTAAATGTTTTCAGCATTAGATTGGGTTGCACAGTAGCGCCTCGAAATCGGGGTGTTACATAATCCCTCTAAACTCAATTTCATACCAAAACTTATCTAACACTAAACTAATCATACAATTTAATCCCAAATAGTCCTAAGATCATATTAAACACATTATCACATACTTAAACACATACAAAAATATGTTTCTGAATTCCTTTCAAATCAAATAGCTAGTGCCATTTCTAAATCTTTTCAATCACACCTCAAGGTACATTAAGACAACAAACCATAACTAAAACATAATCTTAGCTTAGTCTAAAACATTTTCAAAAAAAAGAGTTTTTAAGAGTTCTTGCAAACAATCATTTTCAAATTTCTAGAATCATAACCACAATATTTTCTAAAATTCAAGAGACCTAAATACATACATAGTCCCTCGAGAATCCAATTTGCATCAAAACATAAACTAACACCTAAGCTAATTCATGCATTTCCATCCCAAAAATTCCAAAACCATTCTAAACATGCCATTCAACACTTAAACACATAATTTACCATTCAAACCACATAGTTCCCATGATTCAAGAATTGAAAAACAACTAAAACTATCTTGTTACACATAATCAACTTAACTACATCTTCAATTAATCACCAAAACAATTCCAATAACACCTATAAGCACTTAATTAGTTGACTCCTCAAGGATCACACCATTTCCCCTCTTCCTCATACTTAGGGCTTTCGCCCCTAAATACCAAAGAGGGAGTAGAGATGTTCATCTCCTCAAATTCATCATCAACCATCCAAATAACAATACAAATCAACAATTTATTAAGACTAGCACAACAAATCATGCAAGCACAAAAGGGGGGGCTGTTTAGGCGCTGTTTAGGGCTCATAGGAGGGTGGAAAAATTCTGTTTTTCTACTCAAATAAATGGTTGTAATGATAGCTAATGGTATAGAGAAGAAAACCTAGCATTTATACAAGATTTGGAAACAAAAATCAAACCCAAAAAAAAGGGGCTATTTTGCGATTAAAAACAGAAACTTGGGGGAGGAAAAATTCAGTTTTTCTCTTACCCAAATGGTGGAAATGAAGAGGAACTAGATGGAGGAGAAGGTATGAAACAACTTTGATGAAGAACTCTTGCTCAAAAACTCAAAGGTTGAAGAGATGGCTTCCATGGAATCTTGAGCTCATGGAGAGGAAAAGAAAATGGAGAATGAGGGTTTTGGGGGAGGAAGAAATCGTGGGCAGCTGGTGGGGTTCCCTCCCTTTTATAAGAAAAAAAAAATGTAGTAAGTAAGAGTGGTTATATGTAAGACTTTCTCTTTTTTTTTTTTTAAAAAAAAACAAACCACACAATTAATGACACTTAGCAATTAAATTAGATGTTAAACATATCACCTAATCTTACCCACCTAATCTCACATCTCTCATGGTTACCCACTAATTCTAGAGTCTAGGGTTGTTTAAAACACGGTGACGAAATACCGCGTTACCGATAAACTCGCGAAAATTAATTTAACGAGAAATTAATTCATCGCGTGAAAATATTTAATTATAAATAATAAAAAAATCATGACAAATATTCAAAAATGGTCTCAATAAGTTACGATTCGATTTTCATCGAAATCGGAGTTCATTTATAATTTTATCTGCGGTGAAACCGCCCGGCGATTCGAAACGCGTCAAAACTTCGTTATAATTTTTCGACGATTTTCAAACCGTGAATTAATATGAAATATTAATTCTCAAATTTAATTTGATCTTGATTTAATTAATACACTTTCTCAAAGAACGAGGAACTGCTTTATTATAGCGTAAATACGACAGAATATACTAAATAACGCTAATTAACGCATAAAAAAAATACGCGTGTTACAGCTCCCAATCTCACGACCTGAACTATCACTGGACTATCAGTACGGAATCTGGCAATGTACTTAGGAATAGATACGTATATCAGGATGTCTCGCGAAAAGACTACATGCCTCTAATATTTCCTGCAATTCTTCATCCTCCTGGTTCCTTAGATGAATCCTTGAGGTGGCCTACCTCAATAATTCACCAAAAGAACTTAGAAAACTTATACTTACAGACATAACTGACTCTTTCCTAAACCGGATCACCTCTAGACACATAACTCACAGTCCGAGAGGGTGGAACTGCTCTGATACCATAATGTAACACCCTAACTCTAATTAGGGGATTACTTACTAATTAAAGATTGAAAACTTCACCTGGAAAATTTTCTCAAATATAACACCCTTAAGATATAAATAAAACCTTGTTTAAAAGACCTGTTTGACTTGGAAAGAAATATTTCAAAGACCCAAACATGACACATATATCTATCAGATTTTCAAAAGCGGAATAACTTTATCATTTACATCTCTTTTTATAAAATGACCACAAGATAAACAAATATAACCTATACATTATTTTCTAATTGCAAAGGACTCATCCTAGAGATAAGAACTCTGACTCGTGATCCGGTGACTCAATGTCTTGCCGAGGACGAGACCGAACACGCTTCGTGCTCTAAACCTCTTCCATCAAGTGTACCTGAAAACAACGCCCCAACGGTGAGTTTATAAAACTCAGTAATGTAACACCCCCACCTTCGTGCTAGAACTTTTTAATTCCTTGTGTGTTTGACTAAGCTTTTCATGTATGTGAATGTGTTAAATATGCTAATGACTGGTTAGAAGATCAATTAAATTGGCACGGTGCGCGTATAGGCGAGTCGGGACACAAAAACTAGCAACGGATGCAGTTCCAGGGGGCGCAGGGCGCCCAGGCCTCACCGAGAGCAGGCGCAGGGCGCCCAGACCAGGGCGCAGGGCGCCCAGGCCTCACCGAGAGCAGGCGCAGGGCGCCCAAGAGATGCTGGCGCCAGGCGCCCACTGCTGCGAAGTGGCTGTGCGCTGTTTCGCGTTTTAACTCGTTTTGGGCCGGTTCGGTGACCCAGTATGACCCATTCTCGACCTGTAAGAGTGACCACGACCCCTAGACTTAACCTAGCCCCTAAACATCAGTCTAAAACCATAAACATGATTAGAAGTTGCTCATAAGATCAACCAAGATAGAGAAAAACCCTTCTTCCCCTTTTTCCCCAATTTTGTGTTGTCAAGGGCTCTGACTCAAGACTACGCTACTAACGCGACCTAAGCATAGTTACTGTAATTCTTATCGCCTCATTGGGAGGAATAGGAAGAGGTAAGCCTTCTAATGATAGTTTTGTCCTTAAGAGCAATGTTAGGGTTCTAAATTATGATTTTTCCATTCCTAAACCCTTTCTCTTGTGTTTTTGTCAAGAAAGCTTCACTAGGAAAGGAAAAGCTTGGTGTTACCTTATCCCTCTCCTAGGAGCACGAATTTCACTTGAGGTAAGGGATAGTTGTTCTCTTCTAGTGAGTGTATGGAACTGTGTGAACAATAGGGGTGTCCCAAGACCCCTATGCCTCGCAGAATGTGAAAATCCGCACTATCACCACCGTGATAGAGACCTTCAATTCCTCTAAATTATTATTCTCGACTTGTGATAATTTTATTGGTTGTTGAAATTGGCGTGATGATTGAGCTTTGGTTGTTTATATGCTTGATGTACAGAAATTGGTTGTTATCAAACGACAATGTAAGGAAATTAAATAACTAAATAGTAGGCTTTAGACCCTATGAAAGTGTAGCCACTAAGTATGAATCAAAGAACTCGAGTCCCCGCAATTATGTTGATATTGTAAAGCTTAAGTAGAATGTCTAAGGTTCATTTATGATGCCTATTGATTTCTTAGTATGATAATCTGAGAGAACTAGTCCTTCTAATGCCATAGTTCCACTTGGATGTATGTGCTTAATCAAAGTTGCTAAGAATATTAAATGTTCATGTTATTGGTAGAAGGCACTAGCTAACTTATGAATTTGTGTTCTGCTGTTGTTGTTATTGTTACTCTGTCGAAAATATTGCGATACAGGATATTATGGTTAGAAACAGCGTTTGGTCATGTTCATGCATCTTGGTGTCATCATTGTTGTTGTTGTTGTTGTGGTTGTTATTGTTAGTAGGGCGTATTGGGCAAGGTATCCCGTGACGGGCAAGGTTTCCCGGTCCTACGGTTAAAAAGAAAAAAAAAAGGGCGAATCGGGCAAGGTATCCCGTGACGGGCGAGGTTTCCCGGTCCTACGGTTAAAAAGAAAAAAAAAACAAAGGGCGAATCGGGCAAGGTATCCCGTGACGGGCAAGGTTTCCCGGTCCTTTGGTTAGTAGGGCGAATCGGGCAAGGTATCCCGTGACGGGCAAGGTTTCCCGGTCCTACGGTTAATGGGGCGAATCGGGCAAGGTATCCCGTGGCGGGTGAGGTTCGATCTGTTGTTATTGGTGCACCATCGACATGGTATTCCGAACGGGCAAGGTCTCCCGGCTTCGTTAGAAGTGGATCCACATGCATATAATTATGTTCTTAGAATCACACCACTTGTCTTGATAACATGCTTGGTTGTTCGGTTGTTAGTGGTATATCATAATGTTGTGATTGATGCGGCGGCATGTGATATTTGAATGTAATGGTAATGTCTTTTAGCGTTGCGTTTGATGTTGTGACATGTGGTATTTGACAGTTGTGGTGATATGTTATGCCTTGGTGCTGGTGTGTAGACGTTTTGTTGGAATTACTGTATATGCGCATTGTTCACTGATTTCCTACACTGGTTGCACTATTTGAGGTTATGACGACTAACCCTTTTGTGGCTATGCATATCCCACCGGGTATGTGTAGATGTTGAGACTGCAGGTGTTGAGGATGCGAATGCCAATGAGTAATCTCGGTAGTTCGTCGGGATGGATAGAAGATTTGCATGTGTTTACTTATTAAAGTTTTTGTATTCTTCCGATGTAATAATTAGGGAAAAGGGCTCTGAATTATTGTGACATCGGGAACCTGGGTTTTTAATTTCTTCGATTGTTATTTTCCGTAAATGAGCGTGATGACTCTATTATAACTGAAATTACGATTTGGCTTAAATAAAAAGGATTTTGTTTCTCCGTGTTTTTTTTATTTTACATTATTACGTTGTTATAATGACTTGTTGGGGTAGAGGGTGTCACATTTAGTGGTATCAGAGCTCGGCTTGATTCTCAGGCCGTGGTGTGTGTCTGTTATGTTTTTGTCTGTGTGCTCGGTGTGATTGTTTATGCTAAAATAGATAGGAGTATGAATGGTAAGACTCATTTTATAGGCTAACCATTTTCTGTTTGCCTCAGAAGTGAGGAATGGCAAAGTGTGGCGACCGTGGCCGTGATTGAGGCCTTAGGCGGGTTGTCAAGCTTTGGATCGCAACCGTAACCGCATCGATAGGCTCGCTAACTTCAGGAGCATTGCCGATTTTCGTAAAAACAACCCTCCAACCTTTAAGGGGATTTGACCGATGGAGCCCAACACCGGATACGTGAAATGGAGAAGATTTTTAGAGTGATGGGTCAGACTGACGAACAGAAGGTGGCTTTTGCTGCTTTCAAGCTGACCGACGAGGCTGAGTATTGGTGGGAGAACACTAGTCGGAGGTTGGAGAATACCGCAACTGCTGTAACTTGGGAGATATTCAAGGACAGGTTCTTGGAAAAATATTTTCCCGCTGAGATTCGTGACCGGAAGGAGGCTGAGTTCCTAGCTTTAACATAGGGGAATATGTCTGTAAATGAGTATGCGGTGAAGTTTGAGGAATTATCCCGCTACTACCCTGCTTATCAACTAGCAACTGGCGACCGCTCGATGTGTGTTAAGTTTAAGAACGGCTTACGACCTGAACTCAAGCAGGGCGTGGCTGTCTTACCACTTACCGACTTCGGGAACTTTGTCCAGAAGACCCGAGACTTTGAAGAGGCTTATAATGAGAGGGTAGCTGCTTTCAGAAACAACAGTGGGAAACCCAAACCCACCCAAGGAAGAGGGAGACAACCTTTAGCACCTACTGCCAAGGCATTTAAGAATACCGGCTTTAGAGGGGCTAATCCTGTCACGGGAAAAACAGTTGGGGGAAGCTCTTGGCACTACAATCAGAATAGATGTGGCAAGTGTGGCAAGGACCACTATACTCATTTATGCAAGGAAACATCTGTCATCTGCTTCAAGTGCAACAAGCCCGGTCATATCAGCCGCGACTGTGATGAATTGAAGAACGAACCAACAAATAATAACAGAACTCCGAGACCTCAGGCTAACAGGATGAAGTCGACTGGCAGGGTGTTTGCTCTCACTGGCACAGAGGCAGCTGAATCAGAAGATCTCATCCAAGGTACTTGCTTTATTCGAGGAATTTCTTTAGTGGTGTTGTATGATTCTGGTGCGACCCACTCTTTCATCTCTGCCGAATGTGTGAAAAATTTGCAACTGCCTACATCTCGTTTAACCTTTGATTTGTCTGTGGATATTCCTTCTCATGAACCCGTTGTTACTTCTCTTGTGTGCAAGGAGTGCACTCGTGATTGGAAGTAGGAATTTCGTAGTGGACCTAGTGTGTTTACCTCTTCGGGAATAGACATTATTTTAGGTATGGATTGGTTGATCGCTAATCATGTACTTTTGAACCGCTTTGATAAACTGTGGTGTTTGGGGCACTGAGCCTAGTGATCCACGGGTGGTTACCGCCAAGGAAATTGGTCGCCCTTGAAGGAAGGTGCAGTGTTTATGTGATGTTGTGTTCTATGGCTATAGAAACGAAGGTAGAAGCTAAAGATGCACCCACCGTTGTTTGTGAGTTTCCTAAGTATTTGCGAAGTTAACTCTTTACCACCGAACGAGATGTGGACTTTGCTATCGACCTTGTTCCTGAACGGACCGATCTCTATGGCACCTTACAGGATGTCCCGTTAGAGCTAGAAGAATTAAAGAGGCAATTGGAAGACATGCTGGAGAAAAAGTTTATTAGACCAAGTGTATCCCCTTGGGGAGCGCCGGTTTTATTGGTAAAGAAGAAAGACGGTTCGATGAGGTTGTGTGTTGACTATCGGCAACTTAACAAGGTTACTGTCAAGAACCGCTACCCTTTACCGAGGATAGATGATCTCATGGACCAACTAGTAGGAGCATGTGTTTTCTCTAAAATTGATCTGAGGTCTGGGTACCACCAGATTCGGGTGAAGAAGGAGGACATTCCGAAGACCGCGTTCCGAACGCGTTACGGTCACTATGAGTACCAAGTTATGCCATTCGGTGTGACTAACGCACCAGCAGTATTTATGGAATACATGAACACGATATTTCGCCCATATTTGGATAAGTTTGTGGTTGTTTTTATAGACGACATCTTGATTTACTCCAAGACCCGAAAGGAGCATGAAGGGCACTTGAGAACTGTACTACAAGTGTTGAAGGAAAAACAATTGTATGCCAAGATGTCAAAGTGTGAGTTTTGGTTGGATGAAGTGGGATTTCTAGGCCACGTAATTTCTAAAGGCGGTATAGCTGTGGACCCAGTGAAGGTGGAGGCTGTATTGCATTGGGAAGCTCCTAAATCGGCCACCGAGATAAGGAGCTTTTTGGGCCTAGCCGGTTACTACCGAAGGTTCGTCGAAGGTTTCTCAAAGATAGCACTACCGATGACCCGACTTACCAGGAAGGGGCAAGTTTTCTTGTGGGATGCTAAGTGTGAGGAAAGCTTTCAGATACTAAAGAAGAAGTTGACTACGGCACGGTGTTAGTCTTTGCCCGACCCGCTTAAACCTTTCGTGGTCTACTGTGATGCTTCAAAGCAAGGACTAGGTGGTGTGCTAATGCAGCATGGTAAGGTCGTGGCGTATGCTTCTCGTCAACTAAAGTTACACGAGCAGAATTATCCTACCCATGACTTGGAATTAGGTGCAGTTGTCTTTGCCTTGAAGATCTGGAGGCACTATCTTTATGGGGCTCGGTTTGAGGTTTTTAGCGACCATAAGAGCCTCAAGTATTTGTTTGACCAGAAGGAGTTAAACATGAGGCAACGTCGGTGGATGGAATTCCTAAAAGACTACGAGTTTGAGTTGAACTACCATCCAGGCAAGGCAAACGTCGTGGCGGATGCGCTAAGCGTAAAGGCGTTGCATTGCTCGACTATGATGATTAGGAAATGAAGTTAATAGAAGAGTTCGTAGATCCGAGTCTAGTGTGTGAAAGGACCCCGTGAGCGTGAAGCTTGGCATGTTGAAAGTGACTAATGATCTAATGGGTCAAATCCGGATGGACGGAGAAGACCGACCTGTTCTTAGTTGAGCAGAAGATCTCGATTGCTCAAGGGAAGCGAAGTGAATTTACTGAGGGCACGGATGGGATTTTAAGGCTCCAGGGTCGAATTTGTGTTCCGGACATTCCCGAATTGAAAAAGATGATTCTGGAAGAAGGTCACAGGAGTAGCCCGACCATACCTCCCGGGGCTACTAAGATGTATCAAGACTTAAAGAGATTATTCTGGTGGCCTAGTATGAAGAAGCAAATAGCCGAATTTGTGTACGCATGCCTGACTTGCCAAAAGGCCAAGATTGAACATCAGAAACCTTCTGGGACGTTGCAGCTGCTATTCATCCCAGAATGGAAGTGGGACAGTATCGCTATGGATTTTGTGTCCGGACTTCCCAGGACTTCAGCCGGTTACGATGCAGTGTGGGTGATTGTTGACCGGTTAACCAAGACGGCTCACTTTTTACCGGTAAACATGGAATTCCCTCTAGAGAAGTTAACGAAGTTGTACATTAAGGAGATCGTTAGACTGCATGGTGTTCCCTCTAGTATCATATCTGACCGAGATCCTAGGTTCACATCCGGGTTTTGGAATAGCTTGCATGAGGCATTGGGAACCAAACTTAGACTGAGCTCAGCCTATCACCCCCAAACGGATGGTCAGTCGGAGCGGACTATTCAATCATTAGAAGACCTGTTGCGGGCCTGTGTGTTGGAAGAATCCGGAAGTTGGGATAAGTTCTTACCCTTGGTGGAGTTTACCTATAACAATAGCTATCACTCTAGTATTGGTATGGCTCCATACGAGGCGCTTTATGGGAGGAGGTGTCGTACTCCCCTTTCTTTGGTCTTGAGACCGGTGAAAGCCTAGTGTTGGGACCGTAAGTGGTGAGGAGACAACCGAGAAGGTGAAGTTGATTCAAGAGAAGATGAGGATCGCTCAAAGCGCATGTAAGAGTTATTACGACAACCCACCAAGGAACTGACCTTTAAGGAAGGAGAACACGTTTTCCTACGTGTTACCCCAACCAAGGGAGTTGGTAGAGTTTTAAAGGCTAGGAAGCTTACTCCTAGGTTCATTGGACCCTACCAAATTTTGAAACGAATTGGTGAAGTAGCTTATCAGGTGGCGCCGCCACCGTTGTTGGAAACCTCCACAATGTATTTCATGTATCTCAACTCCGTAGTACATACATGATCCCAGTCATGTGATAGCACAGACGCGATTCAACTCAAGGACAATCTCACATTTGAGACGCCGGTAAAATTGAAGACCGTAAGAAGAAGCAACTACGCGGAAGGAGATTCCCTGGTGAAGGTAATTTGGAGTGGAGCAAACGATGAAAGTGCAACGTGGGAGTTGGAGAGTAAGATGGGAACCGTATCCGCAACTTTTCACCACAGTCGATAATAATTCGAGGACGGAATTTTTCTAAGGGGAAGGATTGTAACACCCCCACCTTCGTGCTAGAACTTTTTAATTCCTTGTGTGTTTGACTAAGCTTTTCATGTATGTGAATGTGTTAAATATGCTAATGACTGGTTAGGAGATCAATTAAATTGGCACGGTGCGCGTATAGGCTTGTCGGGACACAAAAACTAGCAACGGATGCAGTTCCAGGGGCAGGCGCCAGACAGGCGCAGGCGCCCGAGCCTCACCGAGAGGCGCAGGGCGCCCAAGAGATGCTGGCGCCAGGCTCCCACTGCTGCGAAGTGGCTGTGCGCTGTTTCGCGTTTTAACTCGTTTTGGGCCGGTTCGGTGACCCAGTATGACCCATTCTCGACCTGTAAGAGTGACCACGACCCCTAGACTTAACCTAGCCCCTAAACATCAGTCTAAAACCATAAACATGATTAGAAGTTGCTCATAAGATCAACCAAGATAGAGAAAAACCCTTCTTCCCCTTTTTCCCCAATTTTGTGCTGTCAAGGGCTCTGACTCAAGACTACGCTACGGAACGCGACCCGGAAGCATAGTTACTGTAATTCTTATCGCCTCATTGGGAGGAATAGGAAGAGGTAAGCCTTCTAATGATAGTTTTGTCCTTAAGAGCAATGTTAGGGTTCTAAATTATGATTTTTCCATTCCTAAACCCTTTCTCTTGTGTTTTTGCTGAAGAAAGCTTCACTAGGAAAGGAAAAGCTTGGTGTTACCTTATCCCTCTCCTAGGAGCACGAATTTCACTTGAGGTAAGGGATAGTTGTTCTCTTCTAGTGAGTGTATGGAACCTGTGTGAACAATAGGGGTGTCCCAAGACCCCTATGCCTCGCGCGGTAACGAAAAACGGGCACTATCACCACCGTGATAGAGAGACCTTCCAATTCCTCTAAATTATTATTCTCGACTTGTGATAATTTTATTGGTTGTTGAAATTGGCGTGATGATTGAGCTTTGGTTGTTTATATGCTTGATGTACAGAAATTGGTTGTTATCAAACGACAATGTAAGGAAATTAAATAACTAAATAGTAGGCTTTAGACCCTATGAAAGTGTAGTCACTAAGTATGAATCAAAGAACTCGAGTCCCCGCAATTATGTTGATATTGTAAAGCTTAAGTAGAATGTCTAAGGTTCATTTATGATGCCTATTGATTTCTTAGTATGATAATCTGAGAGAACTAGTCCTTCTAATGCCAAAGTTCCACTTGGATGTATGTGCTTAATCAAAGTTGCTAAGAATATTAAATGTTCATGTTATTGGTAGAAGGCACTAGCTAACTTATGAATTTGTGTTCTCATTGTTGTTGTTGTTATCCTGTATAAAATATTGCGATAGAGGATGTTATGGTTAGACACCGCGTTTGGTCATGTTCATGCATCTTGGTGTCGTCATTGTTGTTGTTGTTGTTGTTGTTGTTGTTGTTATTGTTAGTAGGGCGTATCGGGCAAGGTATCCCGTGACGGGCAAGGTTTCCCGGTCCTACGGTTAAAAAGAAAAAAAAGAAAAAAAAACAAAGGGCGAATCGGGCAAGGTATCCCGTGACGGGCGAGGTTTCCCGGTCCTTTGGTTAGTAGGGCGAATCGGGCAAGGTATCCCGTGACGGGCAAGGTTTCCCGGTCCTACGGTTAAAAAGAAAAAAAAACAAAGGGCGAATCGGGCAAGGTTTCCCGGTCCTTTGGTTAGTAGGGCGAATCGGGCAAGGTATCCCGTGACGGGCAAGGTTTCCCGGTCCTACGGTTAATGGGGCGAATCGGGCAAGGTATCCCGTAACGGGTGAGGTTCCCGGTCCTATTGTTATTGGTGCACTACTGACATGGTATTCCGAACGGGCAAGGTCTCCCGGCTTCGTTAGAAGTGGATCCACATGCATATAATTATGTTCTTAGAATCACACCACTTGTCTTGATAACATGCTTGGTTGTTCGGTTGTTAGTGGTATATCATAATGTTGTGATTGATGCGACGGCATGTGATATTTGAATGTAATGGTAATGTCTTTTAGCGTTGCGTTTGATGTTGTGACATGTGGTATTTGTGATTGTGGTGATATGTTATGCCTTGGTGCTGGTGTGTAGACGTTTTGTTGGAATTACTGTATATGCGCATTGTTCACTGATTTCCTACACTGGTTGCACTATTTGAGGTTATGACGACTAACCCTTTTGTGGCTATGCATATCCCACCAGGTATGTGTAGATGTTGAGACTGCAGGTGTTGAGGATGCGAATGCCAATGAATAATCTCGGTAGTTCGTCGGGATGGATAGAAGATTTGCATGTGTTTACTTATTAAAGTTTTTGTATTCTTCAGATGTAATAATTAGGGAAAAGGGCTCTGAATTATTGTGACATCGGGAACCTGGGTTTTTAATTTCTTCGATTGTTATTTTCCGCAAATGAGCGTGATAACTCTATTCCACAATAACTGAAATTACGATTTGGCTTAAATAAAAAGGATTTTGTTTCTCCGTGTATTTTTTATTTTACATTATTACGTTGTTATAATGACTTGTTGGGGTAGAGGGTGTCACATTTAGTGGTATCAGAGCTCGGCTTGATTCTCAGGCCGTGGTGTGTGTCTGTTATGTTTTTGTCTGTGTGCTCGGTGTGATTGTTTATGCTAAAATAAATAGGAGTATGAATGGTAAGACTCATTTTATAGGCTAACCATTTTCTGTTTGCCTCAGAAGTGAGGAATGGCAGGCAGGGCTGACCGTGCTGTGATTGAGGCCTTAGGGCGGGTTGCTAAAGCTTTGGAGCGCAACCAGAACCGTACTGATAGGCCTGCTAACTTCAGGAGCATTACCGATTTTCAGAAAAACAACCCTCCAACCTTTAAGGGGGGATTTGACCCTGATGGAGCCCAACACTGGATACGTGAAATGGAGAAGATTTTTAGAGTGATGGGCTGCACTGACGAATAGAAGGTGGCTTTTGTTCTTTCGCCGACCGACGAGGCTGAGTATTGGTGGGAGAACACTAGTCGGAGGTTGGAGAATACCGCAACTGCTGTAACTTGGGAGATATTCAAGGACAGGTTCTTGGAAAAATATTTTCCCCCTGAGATTCGTGACCGGAAGGAGGCTGAGTTCCTAGCTTTAACACAGGGGAATATGTCTGTAGATGAGTATGCGGTGAAGTTTGAGGAATTATCCCGCTACTACCCTGCTTATCAACTAGCAACTGGCGACCACTCGAAGTGTGTTAAGTTTAAGAACGGCTTACGACCTGAACTCAAGCAGGGCGTGGCTGTCTTACCACTTACCGACTTCGGGAACTTTGTCCAGAAGACCCGAGACTTTGAAGAGGCTTATAATGAGAGGGTAGCTGCTTTCAGAAACAACAGTGGGAACCCCAACCCCACCCAAGGAAGAGGGAGACAACCTTTAGCACCTCATCGCCAAGGCATTTAAGAATACTGGCTTTAGAGGGCTAATCCTGTCATGGAAAACAATTGGGGAAGCTTTTGGCACTACAATCGTAATAGATGTGGCAAGTGTGGCAAGGACCACTATACTCATTTATGCAAGGAAACATCGTCATCCGCTTCAAGTGCAACAAGCCTTGGCCATATCACCGCGATCGTGATGAATTGAAGAACGAACCAACAAATAATAACAGGACTCCGAGACCTCAGGCTAACAGGATGAAGTCGACTGGCAGGGTGTTTGCTCTCACTGGCACAGGCAGCTGAATCGGAAGATCTCATCCAAGGTACTTGCTTTATTCGAGGAATTTCTTTAGTGGTGTTGTATGATTCTGGTGCGACCCACTCTTTCATCTCTGCCGAATGTGTGAAAAATTTGCAACTGCCTACATCTCGTTTAACCTTTGATTTGTCTGTGGATATTCCTTCTCATGAACCCGTTGTTACGTCTCTTGTGTGCAAGGAGTGCACTCTCGTGATTGGAAGTAGGAATTTCGTAGTGGACCTAGTGTGTTTACCTCTTCGGGGAATAGACATTATTTTAGGTATGGATTGGTTGACTGCTAATCATGTACTTTTGAACTGCTTTGATAAAACTGTGGTGTTTGGGGCACCTGAGACTAGTGATCCACGGGTGGTTACCGCCAAGGAAATTCGGTCGTCCTTGAAGGAAGGTGCACAGGTTTATGTGATGTTGTGTTCTATGGCTATAGAAACGAAGGTAGAAGCTAAAGATGCACCCACCGTTGTTTGTGAGTTTCCGGAAGTATTTGCAGAAGTTAACTCTTTACCACCGGAACGAGATGTGGACTTTGCTATCGACCTTGTTCCGGGAACGGGACCGATCTCTATGGCACCTTACAGGATGTCCCCGTTAGAGCTAGAAGAATTAAAGAGGCAATTGGAAGACATGCTGGAGAAAAAGTTTATTAGACCAAGTGTATCCCCTTGGGGAGCGCCGGTTTTATTGGTAAAGAAGAAAGACGGTTCGATGAGGTTGTGTGTTGACTATCGGCAACTTAACAAGGTTACTGTCAAGAACCGCTACCCTTTACCGAGGATAGATGATCTCATGGACCAACTAGTAGGAGCATGTGTTTTCTCTAAAATTGATCTGAGGTCTGGGTACCACCAGATTCGGGTGAAGAAGGAGGACATTCCGAAGACCGCGTTCCGAACGCGTTACGGTCACTATGAGTACCAAGTTATGCCATTCGGTGTGACTAACGCACCAGCAGTATTTATGGAATACATGAACACGATATTTCGCCCATATTTGGATAAGTTTGTGGTTGTTTTTATAGACGACATCTTGATTTACTCCAAGACCCGAAAGGAGCATGAAGGGCACTTGAGAACTGTACTACAAGTGTTGAAGGAAAAACAATTGTATGCCAAGATGTCAAAGTGTGAGTTTTGGTTGGATGAAGTGGGATTTCTAGGCCACGTAATTTCTAAAGGCGGTATAGCCGTGGACCCGTGAAGGTGGAGGTCATTGCATTGGGAAGCTCCTAACTCGGCCACCGAGATAAGGAGCTTTTTGGGCGTAGCCGGTTACTACCGAAGGTTCGTCGAAGGTTTCTCAAAGATAGCACTACCGATGACCCGACTTACCGTAGGGGCAAGTTTTCTTGTGGGATGCTAAGTGTGAGGAAAGCTTTCGATACTAAAGAAGAAGTTGACTACGGCACCGGTGTTAGTCTTTGCCCGACCCGCTTAAACCTTTCGTGGTCTCTTGTGATGCTTCAAAGCAAGGACTAGGTGGTGTGCTAATGCGCATGGTAAGGTCGTGGTGTATGCTTCTCGTCAACTAAAGTTACACGAGCGTAATTATCCTACCCATGACTTGGAATTAGGTGCGCTTGTCTTTGCCTTGAAGATCCGGAGGCACTATCTTTATGGGGCTCGGTTTGAGGTTTTAGCGACCATAAGAGCCTCAAGTATTTGTTTGACCGTAAGGAGTTAAACATGAGGCAACGTCGGTGGATGGAATTCCTAAAAGACTACGAGTTTGAGTTGAACTACCATCCAGGCAAGGCAAACGTCGTGGCGGATGCGCTAAGCGTAAAGGCGTTGCATTGCTCGACTATGATGATTAGGAAATGAAGTTAATAGAAGAGTTCGTAGATCCGAGTCTAGTGTGTGAAAGGACCCCGTGAGCGTGAAGCTTGGCATGTTGAAAGTGACTAATGATCTAATGGGTCAAATCCGGATGGACAGAAGACCGACCTATTCTTAGTTGAAGCGTAAGATCTCGATTGCTCAAGGGAAGCCAAGTGAATTTCTTGAGGGGACGGATGGGATTTTAAGGCTCCGTGGTCGAATTTGTGTTCGGACATTCCCGATTGAAAAAGATGATTACGGAAGAAGGTCACAGAGTAGCCCGAGCATACATCCCGGCTACTAAGATGTATCAAGACTTAAAGAGATTATTCTGGTGGCCTAGTATGAAGAAGCGGATAGCCGAATTTATGTGCATGCACGACTTGCCAAAGGCCAAGATTGAACATCAGAAACCTTCTGGTACGTTGCAGCCGCTATTCATCCCGGAATGGAAGTGGGACAGTATCGCTATGGATTTTGTGTCCGGACTTCCCAGGACTTCAGCCGGTTACGATGCAGTGTGGGTGATTGTTGACCGGTTAACCAAGACGGCTCACTTTTTACCGGTAAACATGGAGTTCCCTCTAGAGAAGTTAACGAAGTTGTACATTAAGGAGATCGTTAGACTGCATGGTGTTCCCTCTAGTATCATATCTGACCGAGATCCTAGGTTCACATCTGGGTTTTGGAATAGCTTGCATGAGGCGTTGGGAACCAAACTTAGACTGAGCTCAGCCTATCACCCCCAAACGGATGGTCAGTCGGAGCGGACTATTCAATCATTAGAGGACCTGTTGCGGGCCTGTGTGTTGGAAGAATCCGGAAGTTGGGATAAGTTCTTACCCTTGGTGGAGTTTACCTATAACAATAGCTATCACTCTAGTATTGGTATGGCTCCATATGAGGCGCTTTATGGGAGGCGGTGTCGTACTCCCCTTTGCTGGTGCGAGTCCGGTGAAAGCCTAGTGTTGGGCCCAGAAGTGGTGAGGGAGACAACCGAGAAGGAGAAGTTGATTCAAGAGAAGATGAGGACTGCTCAAGCGGCATGTAAGAGTTATTACGACACCGGGACCAAGGAACTGACCTTTAAGGAAGGAGAACACGTTTTCCTACGTGTTACCCCAACCAAGGGAGTTGGTATAGTTTTAAAGGCTAGGAAGCTTACTCCTAGGTTCATTGGACCCTACCAAATTTTGAAACGAATTGGTGAAGTAGCTTATCAGGTGGCGCTGCCACCGTTGTTGGGAAACCTCCACAATGTATTTCACGTATCTCAACTCCGTAAGTACATACATGATCCCAGTCATGTGATAGCACAGGACGCGATTCAACTCAAGGACAATCTCACATTTGAGACATCGCCGGTAAGAATTGAAGACCAGAAGAAGAAGCAACTACGCGGAAGGGAGATTCCCCTGGTGAAGGTAATTTGGAGTGGAGCAAACGATGAAAGTGCAACGTGGGAGTTGGAGAGTAAGATGCGGGAACTGTATCCGCAACTTTTCACCACAGGTCAGTAATAATTCCGAGGACAGAATTTTTCTAAGGGGGGAAGGATTGTAACACCCCCACCTTCATGTATGTGAATGTGTTAAATATGCTAATGACTGGTTAGGAGACCAATTAAATTGGCACGGTGCGCGTATAGGCGAGTCGGGACACAAAAACTAGCAACGGATGCAGATTCGAGCGCAGGCGCCAGGCCTCACCGAGCGGCGCAGGCGCCCAAGAGATCTTGGCGCCCGGCGCGCCCACTGCGAAGTGGTCTTGCTGTTTCTCGTTTTAACTCGTTTTGGGCCGGTTCGGTGACCCAGTATGACCCATTCTCGACCTATAAGAGTGACCACGACCCCTAGACTTAACCTAGCCCTTAAACATCAGTCTAAAACCATAAACATGATTAGAAGTTGCTCATAAGATCAACCAAGATAGAGAAAAACCCTTCTTCCCCTTTTTCCCCAATTTTGTCTTTGTCAAGGCTCGACTCAAGACTACGCTACTAACGACCGGAAGCATAGTTACTGTAATTCTTATCGCCTCATTGGGAGAAATAGGAAGAGGTAAGCCTTCTAATGATAGTTTTGTCCTTAAGAGCAATGTTAGGGTTCTAAATTATGATTTTTCCATTCCTAAACCCTTTCTCTTGTGTTTTTCTTTGAAGAAAGCTTCACTAGGAAAGGAAAAGCTTGGTGTTACCTTATCCTCTCCTAGGAGCACGAATTTCACTTGAGGTAAGGGATAGTTGTTCTCTTCTAGTGAGTGTATGGAACTGTGTGAACAATAAGGGTGTCCCAAGACCCCTATGCCTCATGTGATAACGAAAACTGCACTATCACCACCATGATAGAGACCTTCGAATTCCTCTAAATTATTATTCTCGACTTGTGCTAATTTTATTGGTTGTTGAAATTGGCGTGATGATTGAGCTTTGGTTGTTTATATGCTTGATGTACAGAAATTGGTTGTTATCAAACGACAATGTAAGGAAATTAAATAACTAAATAGTAGGCTTTAGACCCTATGAAAGTGTAGCCACTAAGTATGAATCAAAGAACTCGAGTCCCCGCAATTATGTTGATATTGTAAAGCTTAAGTAGAATGTCTAAGGTTCATTTATGATGCCTATTGATTTCTTAGTATGATAATCTGAGAGAACTAGTCCTTCTAATGCCAAAGTTCCACTTGGATGTATGTGCTTAATCAAAGTTGCTAAGAATATTAAATGTTCATGTTATTGGTAGAAGGCACTAGCTAACTTATGAATTTGTGTTCTGCTGTTGTTGTTGTTGTTACTCTGTCGAAAATATTGCGATAGAGGATGTTATGGTTAGACACTGCGTTTGGTCATGTTCATGCATCTTGGTGTCGTCATTGTTGTTGTTGTTGTTGTGGTTGTTATTGTTAGTAGGGCGTATCGGGCAAGGTATCCCGTGACGGGCAAGGTTTCCCGGTCCTACGGTTAAAAAAAAAAAAAACAAAGGGCGAATCGGGCAAGGTATCCCGTGACGGGCGAGTTTTCCCGGTCCTTTGGTTAGTAGGGCGAATCGGGGAAGGTATCCGGTGACGGGCAAGGTTTCCCGGTCCTACGGTTAAAAAAAAAAAAAACAAAGGGCGAATCGGGCAAGGTATCCCGTGACGGGCGAGTTTTCCCGGTCCTTTGGTTAGTAGGGCGAATCGGGCAAGGTATCCCGTGACGGGCAAGGTTTCCCGGTCCTACGGTTAATGGGGCGAATCGGGCAAGGTATCCCGTGACGGGTGAGGTTCCCGGCCCCGTTGTTATTGGTGCACTCTTGACATGGTATTCGAGCAGGCAAGGTCTCCGGCCGTTAGAAGTGGATCCACATGCATATAATTATGTTCTTAGAATCACACCACTTGTCTTGATAACATGCTTGGTTGTTCGGTTGTTAGTGGTATATCATAATGTTGTGATTGATGCGACGGCATGTGATATTTGAATGTAATGGTAATGTCTTTTAGCGTTGCGTTTGATGTTGTGACATGTGGTATTTGACAGTTGTGGTGATATGTTATGCCTTGGTGCCGGTGTGTAGACGTTTTGTTGGAATTCATGTATATGCGCATTGTTCAGCGATTTCCTACAAGGTTGCACTATTTGAGGTTATGACGACTAACCCTTTTGTGGCTATGCATATCCCACCGGGTATGTGTAGATGTTGAGACTGCAGGTGTTGAGGATGCGAATGCCAATGAGTAATCTCGGTAGTTCATCGGGATGGATAGAAGATTTGCATGTGTTTACTTATTAAAGTTTTTGTATTCTTCCGATGTAATAATTAGGGAAAAGGGCTCTGAATTATTGTGACATCGGGAACCTGGGTTTTTAATTTCTTCGATTGTTATTTTCCGCAAATGAGTGTGATGACTCTATTCCACAATAACTGAAATTACGATTTGGCTTAAATAAAAAGGATTTTGTTTCTCCGTGTTTTTTTTATTTTACATTATTACGTTGTTATAATGACTTGTTGGGGTAGAGGGTGTCACAAGTAACATAGACTTACAAGAAAAATGCTTTTACCGATGTTTCAAGCCATACGCGTGTGCTACGTATGGAAAATCCTCCCTGACAACATATACTTAACATATACTAATACTATGGCCTAATCTTAACATCATCTTCAGTCATTCAGTCAACCTCAAACATAACTTGCTTCAAGAGCATTCATTTGCAAGGTAACATAATTCATACACATAACATACAATCACATAATTCATACAAGTTTCTGATTTTGAATGTACCCCCTTGGACCTAAACTCATCTGCAACTGAGCAATGATTCGATTTATGATGATTGACCAAGGAAGTCCCCGTCGGAATACGCTTATAAGGATTCACAACTGACAGACCGACCGCCTAGGTGCACCTTCAGACGAACCAATATTCCATAAACAATCAAATCAAACATAATGGGCCTCTTTGTAAGTATTTTATCGCAACACCCGGGTTACTGGACTTTATTGTCCAGCCCAGTGGCTTACCCCACTGGTGAGCCCGCCATGCCACATCACCCATCAGTGCCTATGCAAATCAGACAATTCCAAACACGTAATTCGTAATACATGACATCAAACCTTATTCGTCATACATCATAGCATAGGCATCCTCAATCTTTTAAGAAAACTCACTAGGTAGTTAAGTGTGAGAAACTTAACCACACCAGTTTAAAAATTTTGATACTGGCAATCGAGCTCGGTGACCACGGTTAGGCGTCTCTTTAAGCGCGAATCAGTATCCTAGCCTTTCAAATAGAAAGGACTTAACAAAGCAGTTTGGGTCTGACCCGCATATATGTGGCCCATGATAGCTAGCCTTTGCAGGAAACATGGTATTTCTCCAGACATAGACTATCCTAAGATTTGGATGCTATGTTATAATGTAAGCGATTCCGTCATCCTTCACAAATGGTTAGGAGAATCAAATCATAATTTCAAGACCATAGAAAAATCAAAGTCAAGCCAAGGAATAGACAAGCACATCATAACTAATCATTCATAAGCACTCAAATTGACTGAGAAACGATATGACTCCTAGGGTCACAAGTGGCAGGTTGAATAAAGTTAGCCCAACACTCAAGAATCCAAAAAAATAAAAGTAAAATAAAATAAAAGTTTCTTGCATAACAAGTAACTCAAGGTAACTCTTTTAATTAGTTTGAAAAAAACTTTCACATAAACACACATTTACACAACTAAGGCATAACTAATGTTTTTCATTAAAAATATATATATATATTTTTTATAAAAACTTCTTTCATACATGCAAGCATTCTAGGTACTAAATCAAGCTCAAATGCAATTTCAAGCCTTATTTCAAGTAACACATGCTAAGCACATTTTAATCAAAACCAAGTTTATGTTTCCTAAAAATGTTTTTCATCATGCTTCAACAATTAAAATAAGGCCATAAAGCAACATGCTAGAATTTAAAGCATAAAAAGAAAATCAATTTCCTACATGCCCTTTTTAATCCCTCTAAACTCAATTTCATACCAAAACTTATCTAACACTAAACTAATCATACAATTTAATCCCAAATAGTCCTAAGATCATATTAAACACATTATCACATACTTAAACACATACAAAAATATGTTTCTGAATTCCTTTCAAATCAAATAGCTAGTGCCATTTCTAAATCTTTTCAATCACACCTCAAGGTACATTAAGACAACAAACCATAACTAAAACATAATCTTAGCTTAGTCTAAAACATTTTCAAAAAAAAGAGTTTTTAAGAGTTCTTGCAAACAATCATTTTCAAATTTCTAGAATCATAACCACAATATTTTCTAAAATTCAAGAGACCTAAATACATACATAGTCCCTCGAGAATCCAATTTGCATCAAAACATAAACTAACACCTAAGCTAATTCATGCATTTCCATCCCAAAAATTCCAAAACCATTCTAAACATGCCATTCAACACTTAAACACATAATTTACCATTCAAACCACATAGTTCCCATGATTCAAGTGTTGGAACCTAAACGATTGAGAAGTTTAGACCCTCATTAATTTTGATGATAACAAAATATTCACAAGAGAACAATTTATGTTCTAACATTTCTTGAAGTGTGCAGATACTAATAATACGTATATTCGAAGCCACTCAAGAAAGAAGAAAGTAATTCTCAAGAGAAGGATTCATTCTATGTGTCAGCATCCGGCTCATCCTAGTGAGCGTCTGGAAATTCCTCTTTATACACTATGCTTATCCTATTGCTACGAGCGTCCGAACTTCCGATTCTGAACGAGCGTCCGAACTTCCGATTCTGAGCGAGCGTCTGAACCTCACTTCAAATCACGTGTTAGTCAAGTTGCTGCTCTACCTCTCAGAAGTCTTTGGAACGGATCTCAAAATTGATCTTGAGCGCTAAAGTCGTTGTACGAGATATCAAAGTTGAAATCTTTGACTACAAGACAAAAATTGTATAAGCAAGGTAGTACAAGAAACGGTAACATGGACTACTGGGATATTCTCTGCAAAGCAAGATAGAGACAGCATTTTTGAATTTACTCTAGTCAATGGTTAGGAGCCATTTTTACTCTAACGGTCATATCCTTGGAACTCCTATATATACCTCATGGTATCCATTGAAGAAAAAAGAGAGAGAGAACATTCTGTGAAAAAGCTTGCTGAAATTCTCACAGAACATACATCGCTTCATGAGCAATCAAGTCTCTGGCCTAGTGACCTGATTTCAGCGTCCGACCCTTTCTTTAAGAAAGTTTTTCTTTAGTTGAGCTTAATCTTTTATCCTCTCTGTGAGAGTTATTTTCAACTGTATTTCAACTCACTTGTATAAGTTTGTTTTGGCCTAGTTTAGGCTGGATCCTCAAAGGCTCGACTGTACTGAGTCGGTTTGAGAAGTTGAGAGTATTGTCTAGTTGTGACAGTAGAATACTCTTGTGGAGATTGTAATCGATCGATTATAGTGGAAAATCCTTCAGAACGAAGGGACTAGGCGTAGCTACCAGTTTGGTAGTGAACTAGTATAAATTTCGTGTCTCTGCCTTCGCTTTCTATTCATTTCTATCTTGTTGAGTTAAAAACAAGTTTTCACAAACTGATTTTCAGCGTCCGGTTTATTTTCACCGTCCGATTAACAAACAGTTTTTGAGAAACTTTTATTCTAAGTGTTTTTAACATTAAGTTTGCGAAAAGTTTTCAACACAATTCAACCCCCCCTTCTTGTGTTCACGTTCAGTTGGTACCAGAGCTCGGCCTCTTGGTTGAGCACTTAACAGTGTCAAGAGAAAAGATTCTATATTGTGAACATGTCTACTGAAGGTGGTCATATGAACCGTCCTCCTCTATTCAATGGAGAAAAATTTGATTACTGGAAAGATAAGATGAAAGCATTCATTGAGGCACAAAATCTTGATTTGTGGGATATAATTGAATGCGGATACATTTCTCCCGCTAATGCCCTTGGTGTTGCAATACCTAGGGAAAATTGGTCTGATGATCAGAAGAAGAGATATCAAACAAACCAGAAGGCTAGATTTATTCTCATCTGTGCTATGACAGAAAGAGAATATGACAAATGTGGCAAGTTTGATACTGCCAAAGAAATCTGGGATTCTCTTGTTTTGTCTTATGAGGGCTCTGCCCAAGTAAGAGAAACAAAAGCTAGCATGATGGTTCGCCAGTATGAACTATTTAAAATGGAAGATGGAGAGAACATTGAAACTATGTTTGGAAGGTTCCAAACACTAGTTCATGGGTTGCAGGCCCTTGGAAAAAGCTATACTACACCTGATCATGTTAGAAAGATCTTAAGAAGCTTGACTAAGCAGTGGAGACCCAAAGTCACTGCTATTCAAGAAGCAAAAGATCTAAATGTTCTTCGACTTGAAGATCTTATGAGTTCGTTGAAAGCTCATGAACTTGAGCTAAATGAAGAAGAACCTACCAAGAAGAGTAAGTCTATTGCTCTAAAAGTCAATCATCATAAACCTAGTACTTCAAAAGCCTTGCAGGCTGAAGAAGAAGAATCAGACGATGAAGCGTCAGAAGGAGATTCTGATGAATCAGATGATGAGCTAGCGTTCATATCTAAGAAGATCCAGAAAATGTGGAAGAAAAGAAACTTCAGAAGGAAGTTTCAGAAGAAAGATTCAAAGGACAAGAAGGAGAGCAAAGACAAAGCCCAAGTCATTTGCTATGAATGTAAGAAGCCTGGACATTTCAAATCCGAGTGTCCTAATCTTAAAGAGAAGTCCACAAGAAGCTCCTTCAAGAAAAAGAAGAAAGGTCTCATGGCAACATGGGAAGATCTTGACTTATCCTCCTCTGAGGAAGATAAAGAAGAAGCTCACATTGCTCTCATGGCAGACACGGACATTGAGTCAGAAGAAGATGTTGAAGAGGTAATAGTATATGACTCCTACTCTGAACTTCAACTTGCTTTTGATGATCTTCTTAAGGACTCTGCCACTCTCTATACTGAGTACAAGAATTTGAAAAAGAAATTTTTAAAACTATCACAAGATTCTCATTCTTTACGCAATAAAAACTCTGTACTCATTAAAGAGAACCAGAAGCTGAAAACTGAAAATCAGCGTCTGGTGGATAACCAGTGTCTGGAAGCTAGCAAGCAACCAGAAGCTGAGAGCTCTCAAGCTAAGAGTTCTGTAGTTACAAGCAATCCTATTTGCAAATCAAATGACTACGAACAAGAATTTCAAAAGTTTCTTGCAGAGAGTGTAACTCGAAGCAAGCAAGCTTCAATGATCTGGGGTGTCAGTAAAACGACAACTCATGGTCTTGGCTATATACCAGATGAAACCCTTTTGGAAAATAATTCAGCATCTGATAAATCCCATAGCTATAGTAAATGCTTACATTGTACTTACTGTAATAAATCTGGTCATTTGAAAAGTGCATGTAATGTTTTTAAAACTAAGAAGGATAAGCCTCCTTCTAGAACTAACAAGAAAGGACCCAAAAAGATATGGGTACCTAAAGATAAAATAATCTATGTTGCAGACATGCTTAGCAACAAAGTCAACACACCAGTCCTGGTACTTAGACAGTGGATTCGTTGGTTTCGGAGGAAACCAGAAAGGTAAAATAGTTGGAATTGGTCGGATAGGTAAAGGCTCTCTTCCTTCTATTGATAATGTTTTATATGTTGAAGGACTGAAACATAATCTATTGAGCATAAGTCAATTATGTGACAATGGTTATGAAGTCATATTTACAGAAACTGGATGTTTAGTAAAGAGCAAAAATGATGGATCAATATTCTTTACAGCAAAGAGGAAACAAAATGTTTATAAAGTTGATCTTTCTGAACTTGAAAAACAAGATGTCAAGTGTCTTATGTCTGTTGAAGATGAGCAATGGATTTGGCACAAAAGATTAGGTCATGCCAACTTGAGGTTAATCTCAAAGTTAAACAAGCACAATCTTGTTAAAGGCTTACCAAATCTTAAGTACAAATCTGATGCCCTTTGTGAAGCTTGTCAAAAGGGAAAACAAGTTAAAACCTCTTTTCATTTAAAAAATGTTGTTTCAACTTCTAGACCACTTGAACTTTTACATCTTGATCTTTTTGGTCCCACAAGGACAGCCTCTTTAGCTGGAAAGAAATACGGTTTAGTCATTGTTGATGATTTTACTAGATGGACATGGGTTAAATTCCTTGCCCACAAGGATGAGTCTTATAAGGTATTTCTTTGTTTCTGCAAATCAGTTCAAAATGAAAAAGGCATTTGCATTTCCTCTATTAGAAGTGATCATGGGGGAGAATTTGAAAATGAGAACTTTCAAAAATTTTGTGAAGAAAATGGCATCTCCCACAATTTCTCCTCTCCTAGAACACCTCAACAAAATGGTGTTGTAGAAAGGAAAAATAGGTCCCTCCAGGAAATGGCCAGGACCATGATCAATGAAGCTGATATTGCGAAACATTTTTGGGCAGAAGCAGTAAACACAGCTTGTTATATTCAAAATAGAATTTATATAAGACCTATCTTGAATAAGACTCCTTATGAACTGTGGAAAGGAAGAAAACCAAACATTTCTTACTTTCATTCTTTTGGTTGCATTTGCTATATCTTGAATACTAAAGATCAGCTTGGTAAGTTTGATTCCAAGGCTGACAAAGGAATCTTTTTGGGATATTCTGAAAGATCTAAAGCTTTTAGAATATACAACAAAGAAACTTTGACAGTTGAAGAGTCCATTCATGTCAAGTTTGATGATAAGAAGCCTGACACTGCAATGTCAGAGCTAGATGAGTTATTTTCAGATTTAAACCTCGGTGAAAAGCCAGACAGTGAAAATACATCTTCATCATCCGGTGGTGACAAGACGAAGAATTCTACCCAAGCGGAAGCTGAAGCAAGAAAAAGCTGGAAGTACAAGACCAATCATCCAAAAGATCAAATCTTAGGAGAACCTGGTGATAAAGTACGAACCAGATCCTCTTTCAAGGAGCATGCTGACTTCGCACTTCTCTCTGAGATGGAACCTAAGACGATTGATCAAGCCTTGGAAGATGAAGGGTGGATTCTAGCCATGCAAGATGAGTTAAATCAGTTCCAAAGGAATGATGTCTGGAAGCTAGTCACTCTACCAGAAGATAAGCAAGCTATTGGCACTAAATGGGTATTTAGAAATAAGCTTGATGAAGACGGTAAGGTTGTGAGAAATAAAGCAAGGTTAGTTGCTCAAGGCTACTCACAAGAAGAAGGTATTGATTTCATCGAAACTTTTGCACTGTTGCAAGATTAGAAGCAATTCGCATTTTACTTTCTTTTTGCAAAGACATCATGAGATAACTTTATATCAAATGGATGTGAAAATTGCTTTTAAATGGCTTTATAATCAAGAAGTTTATGTCAAACAACCTCCTGGTTTTGAAGATATTGAATTTCTGAACATGTTTTTAAACTTAAAAAGGCACTATATGGTCTTAAACAAGCTCCCAGAGCATGGTATGATAGACTAAGTTCCTTTTTAATGGAAAATGGATTTACTAGAGGCTTAGTTGACACAACTCTTTTCAGAAAAACCTCAAACAAGCATTTCATACTTGTCCAAAAATATGTTGATGATATTATTTTGGAGCTACTAATGAAAGCCTTTGCAAAGAATTTTCTGAGCTTATGCAGACTGAATTTGAGATGAGCATGATGGGAGAATTGAAGTTCTTCCTTGGAATACAAATCAAGCAATGCAATGATGGTATTTATATTCATCAAAGCAAATACATCAAAGAATTATTGAAGAAATTCAAGATGCTGGATTGCAAGCCGATGAGCACGCCTATGCATCCTACACCTCTCTCGAGAAAGATGAAATTGGTAAGAAGGTAGATCGGAAGCTATACAGAGGTATGATTGGATCTCTACTTTATCTTACGGCTTCAAGACTGATATTATATTCAGCGTCACTTTGTGTGCTAGGTTTCAATCTGATCCTAGAGAATCACATTTAAGTCTTTGTTAAAAGAATATTTAGATATTTGCAAGGAACTACTAATCTTGGTTTACTTTATAAGAAATCAAAGATTACCAATTAGTAGGTTTCGTGATCTTGACTTTCTTTGGAGATCGAATTGAAAGAAAAAGCACAAGTGGAGGCTGCCAATTCCTTGGAGCTAATCTTGTGTCTTGGTCAAGCAAAGGCAAAGCACAATAGCACTCTCAACGGCGTAAGGTTGAATACATCTCAGTGACAAGTTGCGGTTCTCAACTTCGTGGATGAAGTATCAACTTGAAGACTACTTGATAAACGAGAGTAACATTCCTATCTTACGTGATAATACATCCGCCATATGTCGACTAAAAATCCAATATTGCATTCTAGAGCAAAGCATATTGAGATTAAGCATCATTTTATAAGAGACTATGTTCAAGGTATTTTAGAAATAAAATTTGTAGACACCGATCATCGGTGGGGTGACATATTTACAAAACCCTTCTTGAAGATAGATTCAATTTTATAAGAAGGAATTTAAACTTTCATCTTATAAAAGAATGATTAATCTCAGCGTCTAATAATATGCTAAATTTCAGCATCTGATATGACGTAAGCATGTATGTGCATCTGCATCTTATTTGTCATACGCATCATAACTCATCATCCGGTAAGTCGGTTGCGTGCGTCCGAGCACACCCACACGTGTCACACGTGTTACGGACTCAAGCGTCTCATCATACCTACTGAGTCATGATTATTTACGTTCTTCGATAAAATTTTCTACTTTTATTTTGGCGTCCGCATTTAATGAAAAGCGAATTTTTATTTTCTTTTCTTTTTGATTTAAATTTCATGTGGAAATACGTAGCGGTTTTTGAAAAATCTTGTACTCGTCTATATCCTTCCCACTACTCCACTTCTTTCGCTCCACTCTCTGTTTTCTGCTAAAGACGTACTCGTTCTCTTTCCCTCTCTCTCTCTCTGTGTGTGCTTAAACCCTAAAACCTTCATCGCCTCTATTTCTCAACTGCACTAATGGCTGGAGTATCAACTTCTGAATATACAGCTATCTATAACACCATGTCTGAAGGAAAAGTCTTGATGGAAAATCGAGTCGACTTGGAAAGCTTCAAACTTTACGGCTTCGACTTCTTCAAAGGGTTCAAGGCAATGGGCTGGGAACAGTATTTCTTCTGGAACCCGATTGAGGTTCTGGTGACGGCGATTAAAGAATTCTGGGGAAATGTTCGGCTACACAAAGGTGGTATCATTGAAGGAACAGTGAAAGGATTCAAGTTTGTTCTTACCATCAAAAACATTTCTGAAGTTACTGGGTGTCCGTGTGAAGGCATCGTCTTCTATTCAGAATGGGCTGACGCATTCCATGGGATTGAGAAGGTCAACAACGATCTGTTTGAAAACTACCAGCAGCTGAAAGAATCTGGTGTAACTCCTACTGCCAAGAATCTGAAAAGTCATTTCAGAGTTCTTCATAAGATTATCACCAAGAGCGTCCTGTTAAAGGCTGGCTCTAGTGATATTGTCAACTACGAGCGTAAATTCATCCCGAGACACTTCATGGCGGAAACAAGGTGAACTCGCCAAGGTTAATCTACAATAACCTGGTCAATGCTCTTGTCAACTCAAGAAAAGGTGTTCTTACAAGAAGAACACCTACAAGTTCATTCCAGTATGGTGTCTTGCTCACCAAAATGATGGACAAGAATCTGGTCATAAACAAGTCGACACTTTACCGGATCAAGTGAAGGCAAAGTATTTTGGTGCCGATAACATTGTGATTCCCGACACTTTGAGTCAATACCTAGTAAGAATGAAATTGCTTACCGGGTCCATGATGAAGAAAGTGAAAGTTGAGCAACAGGAGGAGGAAACGGAAAAGACAACCACCGTGGCTCAAAGCCTGGTGAGAAAAGACACGCCGAGTCTCCTTCGAGAGAGACCAGAAGAACAAAATGTAAGGTGGCTCCTGCACCTCATCGCTGAGGAACCGTAAGATGAGGACCTCGCTCCCATCACCAGGTTACGAGGAAGAGGAGCAAACCGTGGCCGAGAATCCAGCCTCAAAGATCCTGACAATGTAGAAGGACATTCAAGATCCGCCTCCAAAGATCTCGCCTCAGTGCGTAAGCTCAAAAGATCGGTCAGGCAATCTGAACCTGAACCAAAGGTACTGAATTCTCCTGATGAATCTATATCTGTTGTTGAATCTGATACTATTCCTGCTCCACCACTATCCTTTGCACAACCATCACAACATCAAACCCTTACACAGAAAACCTCCATTATCCAACCATCATCCACTACACTCAATCTTAACCTACCCCAAATTTTCCCAAACACTTCACTCACTACATACATTTCCAAGCTTCATTCTCATCCATTTAACCTCCTTTTCAAAACACCTCCCATAAATCCCTTCAAACCATACTCACCAAAAGCCTATAACATCACAAAAGCCACCCCCACCTTACTTACCCTTACCATAAAACCAACAGACGCTGGTGAAAAGAAAAATATCTCATACAAACCTCGGTTTGTAAAGTATGAGATATAAAACAGCATCTACAACCGTCCCTCAACCTGGCATCTAAAAACCTTCACTTTTGGAGCTGCCAGATTGGAGATTGCCGATCCTATAAGTGCAACCCTCAAGGATGGAGATGACCTCGTCCAAATATCCTTCAAAGGAAGGTTGAGACCACCTTCGTGAAGGTGGCAATTCCCTTCTCTCGTCGATCTTCCTCTATCCCTTCCTCGATCTGAACCACTCACATTGGAAGAATGTGGAAGGTGGATAATGATGATGAAGTCGCCTTCATGGTACATTGCCTTGAGCGTAAAAGAATTGAAGTTATAAGGCAATATCGAGACCCATCATCTGCTTCACAAGATAGTACCAGGATAGACAAAGGTGGCTACCTTGGTCTATTCCTGGGAAAAGGAAGGAACCCGCTCCAGGGAAGCAAATTTTCAAAGAAGATAGGGCTAAAGGAATATGAGAAGGCACCTACAAAGTACAATATTAAGGATTTCTCACGACTTCCTATTGCCAAGATTTACGAGGATCACGCCGTAAGGTTCTACCCGACTTCTCAAGCAAGATGAATGGAGAACTGGCTCTCAAGTCCGCCGCGATGTCAAAAGGCCACTATTCCTACCGTTGGGAAAATCAACAGTTATCGACATCAACTTCGAACGATACTTGATGATGTGTTCAGATGCTCGAATCGCACTGACCGCATGAAGATCAATAACCAATGGGTCACGTGACTAAACTCTTCGATATTAGGTTTACGTGGAGTCAATGGTCTCAATCGTGGAAAGCCAAAGCCCTATTACCACGCCTCGACCCTTGTGCTTGAAGAATATGACAGGAAAATCGAGAAGAATTTACCTGGCGGAAAATGAAGCACTCTCCTTCACTTGTGAAGCTTTGAGTGTCTTTATCGTAAACTTATGGGGAGAAGACGCTGGAGATAGATTTGACTCTTACACGCCTGATGTTGTTCGTCATAGAGAAACCATCTTCATGAATTTGTCATATCCGTAAGATGTCAAGCATCGCGGGAGATCTGCATGTAATCGAGCTAAGAAGACTCTAAACTTCATCAAATGGGTTATACCAAATGATGGATTCTTTTAAGAGCTCAAAGGAAGAAGGATTTGAGACTACGCTTATCCAATCGGGTGCTAGCAGAGCATCGAAGATGAAGTCTGCAGATCATGCACTGTGTGGACCTTCTACTTCTACTGCAAATGAGATGGTCACCATTCCAAGAGCGTAATTTGAAGAAATGAAGGCTACAAACTTAAAGGTTACTCACCGAAACCCAGATCAAGCTCCTCTCTACGAACGTCTCAATATCCCACCTCCACCTCTTCAAAACCCTTGAAATATTTTTTTTGTGTGTGATATAAAATATGTTTTATTTGGATGATACAATTATATATATAACTATTTTTGATCTAATTATCTGCCTTTTGCTCAAATTTTTCTAAGTAGTATTTTTACTATGATGTGTTTTTACACTCTTTTTGTCTGATGACAAAAGGGGGAGTAAAAGAAAAGGTATGATGAACACGAAAGAAAGGTATAATGAACACGTGAGAATCTGATTATCCACCATCCGATTATCCACCGTCCGATGGATACACTAGAACTAAAGTATCATGCATAGCACTTCATACATAGCATCCAGATGCGCTAATATTCTTTGATCTAGTGCTCTTATATTGTTTAATAAATTTTATTTGGTACAATGCAATATACTTTGATTAAATCAATCTATTTGGTATCCGATCTCACTGTATTAAATATCTGCTCTGATACATTTACGAATCTTTCGTAATCACTTAAATGAATTTGTTTATCGACAATAACCTTAAAACCTGAATTGTTCTTATATATCTAAACTGTTAAATCTGGGGAGACCCTTAATGTCTTTTTGAAAATAAATTGTTCATCAACCTTAGATGTTTGTCATCATCAAAAAGGGGGAGATTGTTGGAACCTAAACGATTGAGAAGTTTAGACCCTCATTAATTTTGATGATAACAAAATATTCACAAGAGAACAATTTATGTTCTAACATTTCTTGAAGTGTGCAGATACTAATAATACGTATATTCTAAGCCACTCAAGAAAGAAGAAAGGAATTCTCAAGAAAAGGATTCATTCTATGTGTCAGCATCCGGCTCATCCTAGTGAGCGTCTGGAAATTCCTCTTTATACACTATGCTTATCCTATTGCTACGAGCGTCCGAACTTCCGATTCTGAACGAGCGTCCGAACTTCCGATTCTGAGCGAGCGTCTGAACCTCACTTCAAATCACGTGTTAGTCAAGTTGCTGCTCTACCTCTCAGAAGTCTTTGGAACGGATCTCAAAATTGATCTTGAGCGCTAAAGTCGTCGTACGAGATATCAAAGTTGAAATCTTTGACTACAAGACAAAAATTGTATAAGCAAGGTAGTACAAGAAACGATAACATGGACTACTGGGATATTCTCTGCAAAGCAAGATAGAGACAGCATTTTTGAATTTACTCTAGTCAATGGTTAGGAGCCATTTTTACTCTAACGGTCATATCCTTGGAACTCCTATATATACCTCATGGTATCCATTGAAGAAAAAGAGAGAGAGAACATTCTGTGAAAAAGCTTGCTGAAATTTCACGAGAACATACATCGCTTCGTGAGCAATCAAGTCTCCGGACTATCGAATCAATTCAGCCTCGACCCTTTCTTTAAGAAAGTTTTTCTTTAGTTGAGCTTAATCTTTTATCCTCTCCGTGAGAGTTATTTTCAATCATATTTCAACTCACTTGTTTAAGTTTGTTTTGGCCTAGTTTAGGTCAGATCCTCAAAGGCTCGATCAGATCGAGTCGTTTTGAGAAGTTGAGAGTATTGTCAAGTTGTGACAGTAGAATACTCTTGAGGAAATTGTAATCAGTCTGATTATAGTGGAAAATCCTTCAGGAACGAAGGGACTAGACGTAGCTACCAGTTTGGTAGTGAAGTAGTATAAATTTCTGTGTCTCCTGCCTTACTGCTTTCTATTCATTTCTATCTTGTTGAGTTAAAAACAAGTTTTCACAAACTGATTTTCAGCGTCCGGTTTATTTTCACCGTCCGATTAACAAACAGTTTTTGAGAAACTTTTATTCTAAGTGTTTTTAACATTAAGTTTGCGAAAAGTTTTCAACACAATTCAACCCCCCCTTCTTGTGTTCACGTTCATCAAGAATTGAAAAACAACTAAAACTATCTTGTTACACATAATCAACTTAACTACATCTTCAATTAATCACCAAAACAATTCCAATAACACCTATAAGCACTTAATTAGTTGACTCCTCAAGGATCACACCATTTCCCCTCTTCCTCATACTTAGGGCTTTCGCCCCTAAATACCAAAGAGGGAGTAGAGATGTTCATCTCCTCAAATTCATCATCAACCATCCAAATAACAATACAAATCAACAATTTATTAAGACTAGCACAACAAATCATGCAAGCACAAAAGGGGGGGCTGTTTAGGCGCTGTTTAGGGCTCATAGGAGGGTGGAAAAATTCTGTTTTTCTACTCAAATAAATGGTTGTAATGATAGCTAATGGTATAGAGAAGAAAACCTAGCATTTATACAAGATTTGGAAACAAAAATCAAACCCAAAAAAGGGGCTATTTTGCGATTAAAAACAGAAACTTGGGGGAGGAAAAATTCAGTTTTTCTCTTACCCAAATGGTGGAAATGAAGAGGAACTAGATGGAGGAGAAGGTATGAAGCAACTTTGATGAAGAACTCTTGCTCAAAAACTCAAAGGTTGAAGAGATGGCTTCCATGGAATCTTGAGCTCATGGAGAGGAAAAGAAAATGGAGAATGAGGGTTTTGGGGGAGGAAGAAATCGTGGGCAGCTGGTGGGGTTCCCTCCCTTTTATAAGAAAAAAAAATGTAGTAAGTAAGAGTGGTTATATGTAAGACTTTCTCTTTCTTTTTTTTAAAAAAAAACAAACCACACAATTAATGACACTTAGCAATTAAATTAGATGTTAAACATATCACCTAATCTTACCCACCTAATCTCACATCTCTCATGGTTACCCACTAATTCTAGAGTCTAGGGTTGTTTAAAACACGGTGACGAAATACCGCGTTACCGATAAACTCGCGAAAATTAATTTAACGAGAAATTAATTCATCGCGTGAAAATATTTAATTATAAATAATAAAAAAATCATGACAAATATTCAAAAATGGTCTCAATAAGTTACGATTCGATTTTCATCGAAATTGGAGTTCATTTATAATTTTATCTCATATGAAACCGCTTACGATTTGAAACGCGTCAAAACTTCGTTATAATTTTTCGACGATTTTCAAATCGTGAATTAATATGAAATATTAATTCTCAAATTTAATTTGATCTTGATTTAATTAATACACTTTCTCAAAGAACGAGGAACTGCTTTATTATAGCGTAAATACGACAGAATATACTAAATAACGCTAATTAACGCATAAAAAAAATACGCGTGTTACAGCTCCCAATCTCACGACCTGAACTATCACTGGACTATCAGTACGGAATCTGGCAATGTACTTAGGAATAGATACGTATATGAGGATGTCTCGCGAAAAGAGTACATGCCTCTAATATTTCCTGCAATTCTTCATCCTCCTTGTTCCTTAGATGAATCCTAGAGGTGGCCTACCTCAATAATTCACCAAAAGAACTTAGAAAACTTATACTTACAGACATAACTGACTCTTTCCTAAACCGGATCACCTCTAGACACATAACTCACAGTCCGAGAGGGTGGAACTGCTCTGATACCATAATGTAACACCCTAACTCTAATTAGGGGATTACTTACTAATTAAAGATTGAAAACTTCACCTGGAAAATTTTCTCAAATATAACACCCTTAAGATATAAATAAAACCTTGTTTAAAAGACCTGTTTGACTTGGAAAGAAATATTTCAAAGACCCAAACATGACACATATATCTATCAGATTTTCAAAAGCGGAATAACTTTATCATTTACATCTCTTTTTATAAAATGACCACAAGATAAACAAATATAACCTATACATTATTTTCTAATTGCAAAGGACTCATCCTAGAGATAAGAACTCTGACTCGTGATCCGGTGACTCAATGTCTTGCCGAGGACGAGACCGAACACGCTTTGTGCTCTAAACCTCTTCCATCAAGTGTACCTGAAAACAACGCCCCAACGGTGAGTTTATAAAACTCAGTAACATAGACTTAGAAGAAAAATGCTTTTACCGATGTTTCAAGCCATACGCGTGTGCTACGTATGGAAAATCCTCCCTGACAACATATACTTAACATATACTAATACTATGGCCTAATCTTAACATCATCTTCAGTCATGCAGTCAACCTCAAACATAACTTGCTTCAAGAGCATTCATTTGCAAGGTAACATAATTCATACACATAACATACAATCACATAATTCATACAAGTTTCTGATTTTGAATGTACCCTCGACCTAAACTCATCTCAGAATCGAGCAATGATTCGATTTATGATGATTGACCAAGGAAGTCCCCGTCGGAATACGCTTGTAAGGATTCACAACTGACAGACCGACCGCCTAGGTGCACCTTCGGACGAACCAATATTCCATAAACAATCAAATCAAACATAATGGGCCTCTTTGTAAGTATTTTATCGCAACACCCGGGTTACTGGACTTTATTGTCCAGCCCAGTGGCTTACCCCACTGGTGAGCCCGCCATGCCACATCACCTATCAGTGCCTATGCAAATCAGACAATTCCAAACACGTAATTTGTAATACATGACATCAAACCTTATTCGTCATACATCATAGCATAGGCATCCTCAATCTTTTAAGAAAACTCACTAGGTAGTTAAGTGTGAGAAACTTAACCACACCAGTTTAAAAATTTTGATACTGGCAATGAGCTCGGTGACCACGGTTAGACGTCTCTTTAAACCGCGAATACTATATCCTAGCCTTTCAAATAGAAAGGACTTACCAAAACAGTTTGGGTCTCACCCACATATATGTGGCCCATGATAGCTAGCCTTTACCGGGAAACATGGTATTTCTCCAGACATAGACTATCCTAAGATTTGGATGCTATGTTATAATGTAAGCGATTCCTTCATCCTTCACAAATGGTTAGGAGAATCAAATCATAATTTCAAGACCATAGAAAAATCAAAGTCAAGCCAAGGAATAGACAAGCACATCATAACTAAGCATTCATAAGCACTCAAATTGACTGAGAAACGATATGACTCCTAGGGTCACAAGTGGCAGGTTGAATAAAAGTTAGCCCACCTGAACCCCTGTTACTAAAATGTGCATAACTCAATGTGTATTCACTGGAATTGAGTGTTTCTTGTGGCCACTTAAACTAGACAAAATTCTCTAAATTTTAGTCACTAGGACCACTTGAATCCATGTAGAATCAAACTCGAAAGCTCTGTTTGAATTCCGGACAGAATCGTACTTAGATTGAATATGGATAAGTTGTAATTAAAATTATGTGCGAAATAGGCACGGCCGTGCTCCTCCAATTCCCTATTTTCCTTCACAAACAGAACAAAACACGGCCAGGCCGTGCTTCCTGGCACGGCCGTGGTGGCCTGTCAGTCCAAAAATCCTGCATTTCTAACTTTGTTCCTCATTCTAAATCCTTTCCAAACCAATCCTAACACCAATGGAATAGTTTCAAGACAAAATTACATATAAATGCACCATGAATCAAAGGCACAACAAGGGACCAAACTAATAGAACTTTTAACATGTTATTTCACAAATTCAGGAATCAAACTCTTCTAGGTTCAACAGCAACATCAACAATAATCCTCACACCTAGGACAACACTCACAAGATTAAATTTGTAACGACCCGTTTCCGGACCGCTACCGAGCTCAATATACCGAGCTCGAATTACCGAGCTCAACACACCAAGCTCAACAAAACCTGTATGAGATGTATTTAAAAACAAAACTCTTGTGCCTTTTAAAATACGATATATATTTTTTTTTATAAAACCAACTCGTGCACATCAGAGTAATTACAGCTTTTCGAAACATGGTGCAACTAAGACACAAGACTTAAATTCTAATAAAACATACATGCATAACATACACATATATATATCACTCGAAATAATAATGTATACAAAATACAGAGTAGCAAATGTGCAAAGAAAATACACCTAAGGTACGACAACTTCAAAAGAGTAATCATACCCTGGGGGTACTTCCGGCAGACTCCCACGCAGGGGGCTGCTCCAAAAGTAAGACCACCAGTCTACCCTGTAGCAATAAAAACAACACTGCCCAAACTGGTCACGACCTCAACACAAAAGAAAAACAAGTACAGTCCTCAGAAAAACAAACATCCAACAAATCAACAATCACGACAGATAGAGGTCGTCACTCGGGTCCTCGTCGAGCTCCTCCTCGGCATCGCTTCATCGCCGAGTTACCTGCGCCCTCGACATCGCCTGGGTAACCGTCATGGATTGAAGGCACCACGGGAAAGGGTCAACTTCTCAACAATTCAAGATAAGCTCGACATAAATATAAGCAAACAGCAAGGTATAACATTCACCGACGTGACTCGACCATCTCACTCTAAACTCGACACAACTCACAAATCCATTTTCTCTCGACTCGACAATTTTCCGGAATGCACACGCCGGACCGTATGTCGGAAAGTCCAGCCGAAGCCTTGGGATCCTCGCTCTCCCTAGGACAGTCAACTCAGGTCCCGTAGCGTGGCGACGTCTAGTCAATCTCCCGTAAACAAAAAGGGGACCTAGCACCCTCAGTTATCCGGGTCACGGCTCAAAAACGTCATACGACTCACCTAGCTCGCTCACTCGATGAACAATTCGCCGCATACGATATTCAAAGAGTTAAACACAAGATATTCAACCGCATGTCAAATAAAAGAGCAAGCTCGACATGAAGAAACGCAATTCAACATGCAATACACACTTCACGACATATATTCAATCACATATTAAATACATGCAAAAACTCAATCATATCACAACATTTCAGCTCGACACAAATCAGGAAATCCATACACAATAACATAACCACATAGGATATGAAATGCCCTTACGCTAGCATACTACGAAAATATTAATGTGAAGCGCCCTTACTTAAGGACTTATAAAATAAAGCCTTAGAGATTTCTAGGAGTTGCCCTTACCGAACTCCAAGTTAATGCTGCTCGACAACGACCTCGACACAGCTGTCTTCTAAGAGCTCGACAACGATTTCTCTTACTCGATCTCGACACGGCTGTCTTCAACGAACTCGACAACGACTTCGACACGTACGCTTTCAGTCGACCTCGACACGTACAATCCTCGATCTGGATTCTGCTGCTTCCACGTCCTTGGATTCGCTTTCCCGTACCCTTGATTCGGAATTCACTCGATCTCGGGAATCAGACTTCCTAAAACAAACACAATTCAGATCGATCTATGGGTTCCAATACATCTAACTCTCTCATCCCCAAACTCAACCACAACCCAGAAAAATATAAAACTCAAGAACTGAAATATATTTTTCCTCTAACACAAAGTTAGGGATTTCGATCAAAATTTCATGAAAAAGTTATCTGATGCTTCAACAGATAGATCGACAACAACAATAACCAGAAGCAACAAACGAAAAACCAGAAATCGAACGAACCAAAAATGGAGGTTTCTGGGCACTGCCGATTGCAGAAAAACAGAGAAAGAAATTTGTTTTACAAGCCCAATTAATCGGTTAAAAAGATAGGTAATATCGTGAATAAGAAAACCCATCAATTTGACATGATTTGGAAGCATAAAACTGGTTAAAAATGGAAGAAGAAATAGCGCTAAACAGTAGCACAGATGAAAGAAAATCTGTTCTTCATACCTCAACGGTGATGGTCGATCAGACGAGATATGGGTCGAGAAGTTGATGATGAACAAAATTGATGAAGAAAGCTTGTGCAGAATCTCGATGGAACTCACGGTTTCGTCGATGGAAGTTTTTGAAGAAAACAACGAAACACAGAGCAGAAGGAAGGAAGAAGAAAGAAGAAAAGAGAAAGAATGAGTGTGAGGGAAACGGTCGTGGTATACAGCTGGCGAGATAGGGGTATAAACGTAACTCCAGCTATAAGATGCCAATCCCATCAATCATCTACCCGTTAACTCGTTCCTCTCATAATTACCCTCTACTGCTTGGCCAACGGCAAGCCGACAATGTAATAATTACAAACAATATAATAATAACGCTGAATAACGTTCGAAATAATACGAGGTGTCATCTCGACACGATGTCGACAAGAGTGCTCGTGCAAACGTACAAGGTTCTAACACGAGTTCGTGAACGCGGTCTCCTCACCGACTTGCGTCCTCATCGCCTCGATGCAGCGACTTCATCAACTCGACATCCGACTATCACCAAGACGCGACTTCATCAACTCGACACGCCGACCTCCTCACCAAAGAAATAGTGCACGTGGTCTCATCAGCTCGACAAAAGATCTCGGCAAACGATCTAGTCACGGGATCTCGACACAAGGTCTTGGTCGAGGTCTCGATACGTCGTCCTAATACGATGTTGATCTCGTCCTCAGGTGTTACAAAATTCATCATATGTAATTCATTGCACCTAAAATAAGTGTCTTGGAGCCTAAACTCATACAAATAGGCTAGCTCGGGTGTCAAGCCATTTCAGAATCTAATTCATACATTTTAGCAAACGTAGCAATCACGTAAATAATCCGAGTGAGGCTCGATGGAGCTCACAACAGAACAAACATCAAACATTGGTTTAGGGGGGTTGGGGGCAGCCATCCAACCCTATTTCAGTCAAACCCCATACAAGACCATTCAGTATGACTAATAAGCTAATTATTGAACTAATAAAATTAATAATAAAACCTAGCACACTCTAAGGGAGGTTTTGGGAGAAGTCTATGTTACCTGAGCAATCCCAAGTTAGGGATTTCAATTCCAAAAATCCTCTTTCTCCTTCTTCCTTCACTTTGAGTTCAGAATCATCATCCTCAACACTTAAAAGCCACATGCAAGCCTCTTTTCTTCTTGCCCAAAACCCCAAACCACCATTAAAGCTTGAACCAAGCTTCCAATCTTCACCTTCTTCTTCATTCTTAACCATTTGAGTCATGGATGCTTGCTTCACTTCCATTTTCGAGCTCCTTCTCACTGAATCTCTCTATATCTCTCTCGATCTCTCTCTCGGTTTCCCCCTCTCTCTCTCTCCATCGCGTCTCACACTCTCTCGGCCTCACCCTCTCAACCGCATCCTCCTCTTCCTTCTTCGGCCAGGTACCGCGCCGCTGCGCCTCCAGGCCGCCGCGTCGTGGCCTCCTCCTTCTCTTTCTCGTCGCGACCTCTCCTTCTTTCTCTTCTCTCTTCTCCTCTTTCCTTTCTTTCTTTCCCTTTCTTTTTTTTTCTTCTGTTTTTCTGCTTCTGCTTTCCCTGTTGGTAGCGAAAGGAGAATAAAAGGGTGAGATGAGGGGGACTAGGGTGGATTTAAGTGGAATGTGGTGCACGGTGAGACGCAGGCTTAGATTTATTAAAATAAACTAATCAAGGTCATAATTTTACCTCCTTAATCCAACCATTGGTTTCTAACCACCTCTTGAGTAATTCTAATTAATTAAAGCTACTCCTAATTACTTAGTACCAAAATTCCTAAATCATTGGGTAAAATTACCATTTTACCCCTTAGTTCCTAATTGGTTTTAAATTACTAAATTAAGGCAATGAACCATATTTAATCCTTAGGGATTAAATCTCGTTTTCACTTAGGGTTTCCTAATAATTAGGCTTGGGGAATTTGGGATGTTACAGAAACAAACAAAATCTTCATTTCAATCTAAAAATATTGTTTCCACTTCAAGGCCAATTGAAATTTTACATTTGGATTTATTTGGTCTAACTAGAACTGCCTTTTTGTCTGGTAAGACCGAAATATGGTCTTCTTATTGTTGATGACTACACCAGATGGACATGGGTAAAATTTCTTGCCCACAAGGATGAGTCTTTTAAGATGTTTTCTATCTTCTGCTAACGACTACAAAATGAAAAAGGCTTTCGTGTTACAACTATTAGAAGTGATCATGGTGGTAAATTTGAAAATGAATTATTTCAAAACTTTTGTGAAAAACAAGGCATTTCTCACAATTTTTCTTCTCGTAGAACACCACAACAAAATGGTGTTATAGAAAAGAAATATAGATCTCTCCAAGAGATGCCCATAAGCATTCATGAAACAAAAATTGCAAAGCACTTTTTGGAAGAAGCAGTAAACACTTGTTGCTATATTCAAAATAGAATCAATATTAGACCTATTTTGAATAAGACTCTATATGAATTGTGGAAAAGGAGAAAACCCAACATTTCATATTTTAATCAATTTGGGTATGATTGCTTTATTCTCAATACAAAGGACAGTCTTGGAAAATTTGATTCTAAAGCACAAAAAGGTATCTTTTTGGGATACTCTGAATTCTCTAAAGCTTACATGGTATACAAAAATGAAACTCCATGTATTGATGAATCAATACATGTAAGGTATGATGACAAGAAGCCTGACACTGAAATGTCAGAGTTAGATGAGATTTTTACAAATATGCAGATAAATAATGGAACAGATGCTGATACATCTGGTGCTAACTCTGATGTTGCCTCTGGCCCTGTATCTAGTGACTAGACTCAAGTTGAGTTAATAAGAGATTAAAAGTTTAAGGCTCATCACCCAAAGGACCAGATCATTGGTGAACCAAGTGACAGAGTGAGAACCAGATCATCTCTCAAAGGGTACTCTAATCTTGCACTGTTGTCAGAAATATAACCAAAAACAATTAATGAACCCTAACAGATGACGGATGGGTACTTGCTATGCAAGAAGAGCTGAATCAATTCCAATGGAATGATGTGTGGAAGCCAGTACCTCCACCGAAGGATAAGCAAGCCATTGGAACAAGTAGGTTTTTAGAAACAAACTTGATGAATATGGTAAAATGGTAAGAAACAAAGCAAGGTTAGTTACTCAAGGGTGTTCACAAGATGAAGGAATTGACTATACTGAAACTTTTGCACCTGTAGCTACACTAGAAGCAATTAGAATTTTATTATCATTTGCTGCACATCATGGCATCACTTTATATCAGATGGATGTAAAGAGTACATTTCTAAATGGTTTCATAAGTGAGGAAGTATTTGTAAAATAACCACTTGGTTTTGAAGACGTTGCATTTCCAGAGCATGTCTTCAAACATAGAAAGGCTCTATATGGTCTTAAGCAAGCTCCAGGAGCTTGGTATGATAGACTTAATTCCTTTTTAATGTCAAATACATTTGAAATAGGACAGGTGGATACTACACTCTTTAGGAAATCATCGAAGAAGCATTTCATATTAGTTCAAATATATGTAGATGACATTATTTTTTGTGCTACTAATGAATCTCTTTGCAGGGAATTCTTTAAGCTTATGCAGAATGAGTTTGAGATAAGAATGATGGGAGAATTGAAGTTCTTCCTTGGTATTCAAATCAAACAATGTCAAGATGGAACTTATATCCATCAGACAAAATATGTGAAAGAACTCCTGAAGAAGTTCAAGCTAGAGGAAACCAAACCAATGAGCACACAAATGCATCCACCATGTGCTCTATGTAAAGATAAATCAACCAAAAAGATAGATCAAAAGGTATACAGAGGTATGATAGGTTCACTCCTTTATCTTATTGCCTTAAGACCTGATACAATGTTTAATGTGTGCTGATGTGCAAGATTCCAATCTGATCCTAGAGAATCACACTTATCTGCTGTTAAGAGAATCTTTATGTATCTTAAGGGAACTACTAATCTTGGTCTGTTGTATAAGAAATCAGATGATTACAAGTTAACAGGTTTATATGATGCTGACTTTGTTGATAGAATTGAAAGGAAAAGCACACGTGGTGGTTGTCAATTTCTAGGAGCCAACCTTATCTCATGGTCCAGCAAGAGACAGAGCACAATAGCACTTTCAACAGTAGAAGCAGAGTATATTTTTGCAGCAAGTTATAGCTCAAAACTTCCATGGATGAAGTATCAACTTGAGGATTATCAAATAAAAAAGAGTAACATTTCAATCTTCTGTGATAAAACTTATGCTATTTGTTTGACTAAAATCCTATTGTACATTCTAGAGCTAAACATATTGAAATAAAACATCATTTTACATTTTATAAGTGACTATGTTCAGAAAGGGATACATGAAATTAAATTTATAGATACTGACAATCAATGGGTAGATATCTTTACAAAGCCCCCTGTTGAAGATAGATTCAACTTTATAAGGAAAACTTGAATTTTCATCTTATAAAGGAATGATTGTTTAAATTAACTATATTTGCCTCTGATGAGCTTGCGTCTGATAGCATGTTTGCCTCTGATATCACATGTTGCATCTGGTAACATGCTTGTCTCTGATATCATATGTGCATCTGGTGATCATATATGCCTCTGAAACCATGTTGCCTTTGATTTTATATATATATATATATATATATTGTTGCTCATGCATCTAGCACACTGTTTTTATTTGCATGCTTCTGGTGCATTCATTACGTGTTCTCTCTGGGAATATTTGTATACATACATCTCTTTGAGACTAGTTGATATGTTAGTGGCTACGCCTCTTGACACTCGCATTCTCATTCCTTCTTCTTTCTGCTATCTCATTGCAACTCTCTGCAAATGGCTGAACAACAACAACAATAACAAGTGGTTGCTCCCCAAAACACTCATGCAACAACTGTGGATATTGACCCCAAGGATCTCATTGACATGGCAGAAGCTCGAGTTGACCTCAATGAACTGGCTGGCAACGATTATGACTTCAGAACTCACTTCATTGATATGGGTTAGAGAGAATTCTTCTACATTGAGTCGAAGGACATCTACCCAGAGCCGTTCAAGGTGTTTTGGAGGTTTGCATATATTGCAAATCAAATCATCATTAGCTACGTTCAAAGGAAAGAGATTGTGGTGAATCAGAGTTTGATCGCTCAAGCTATCAACTATCCAAACAAAGGAATAGAGATTACCCCTAACTGGGAACAAGATTTGGGTGGACCTTCTGTGGTTTCTGATCACATTTATGAGAAGCCTGGTGCTACAAAGGCTGTGGACATGAAGAACTACTTTAGGGTGCTCTTCAAAATCATAAAAAGCAATATAATGCCAAAAGCTGGCTCAGTGGACACCGTGAGCTCTGATCACAAATTTGTGATGTGGCATTATGACCTACATATTGTTATCAATCTCCTAAGCATCATCTTCCATTTCCTGATAAGAGCTATCACCTTCTCTAGAGGTGGGAAAAATAGGAATATACCCTATGGTAGGGTTATTTTTGCTATATTGGAAGGGCATGGTGTAATCAAGGATATACAAGCACGAGACACTGAAGAAGCTAGATTTATGCTTCGTAAGTGTTCTGCCCCTATTTTTTACAATAACAATTTGAAGAAGATGAAGCTTTTAACAATAGAGCTGATTGCTTAAGTTATTAAGGAGGAAGAAGAAGCAGTTAAGGCTGATGAAAGGAATAAAGAGAAGAAAGTTAAATCTGTTGATAATGGTCCCTGTCAACATACTAAGAGAATCACTAGGAGCACTACTGGGATTTCTATCTCTTCACAAGCATAGCCTTTTATTCCTCTAGTTCGTCTTGCTTACATGCCTTCCTTACTGACTAAAGAACAAGAAGACAAAATAGAAGAAATAGTAAAATTTTTGTCAAAGACTGAGGAGGAATGTACAAAACTCCATCAAGACCTCAGAGCCAAAAGGCTTTAAGAGGAAGACTCTACAATGGCACCTCAACATGCTGCATCTAGTGTTGCTGTTGTCTCTGGTGCTAGGAAGAGGAAGCTTGTCAAGACTAGTGAAGCACCTGCAAAGAAAACCAAGGTACTTGATAATCCTGTTAAATTGTTTGAATCTGTTTACTCTAATCCTATTGGTTCCACTAAGTAACCCAAAACCCTTAACCAACCGTTGCTTCTCAAATCACATTACCCTTTGACTCATTATATGATGAATCAAATGATGACATGCCTTTGAGACAGAGAATGAAACCTATTCCTCCACCACAACCGAAACCTACCTCTCTACCTCAAACAGAAACTACTCCTACTTCACAGCACGTTGAAACTGAAACAAAATCACAACCTGAGTCTCAACCTGATCTTAGTCTTCCAACTCAACCAGAACCGATTTCTCCACCCTAAATAGAATCTGAACCTATCACCCAGGAAACCAAAATACTTGACCCTGGCTCTGATACAATACTGGGTATTCAACCCTTAGCTTCAGTTATACTTTTTCACCACCCTCAACACAATAAACCTCACCACCACCATCACCCATACACCACACTATACCTGAAACTACAACAGAACCAATCTTAGAAGATGAAATTGTCATCACTTCTAAGATTGCCTCTAAGGTAGTTGCAAACCTTGAATCTGACCTACTTCAAATTCACACTCTACCCACACTATTCCTTCAAGCACCATCATTTCTTTACCGTCTAATAACCAAAACCTTCAAATCACCCTAAACAAGACCCAATCAAACGCTGTGAACCAAACCCAACCAATTCATGTAAACCAGATTCAAACCATCCCTCTGTACTGAGATCCAACTTGCTCTTTACCTCTGCTAATCCATCATATATTTCATACCTTTAGGAGATATACGAATCAACAACATAAACTGGTTGAAATAGAACAACAAATATTCAAGGACCTTGCTATGTCTTCTAATACTTGGCTAGCATTAGAAAACTATTATGGTGAATGGTACACTATGATTGAATGGTTTGAAAGTCACAAATAACAGTAACTTCAGCTCACAAGAAGGCTCTTGGCTGCTCCAGCTTGGAGAAGGACTCCACTTTCACCTCCAGTTTTTTCGAAACCAGAACTTGAACATGCACCTGTTGTCCCAGAAACGCCTCCTCCAACTTCTTCATCTTCTTTTATTGCACAATCTTCTGCCTCTGCTCAATCTAGTAATGATGGGATGTATTGGCCAGGCTGATTAAAGATGTAACACCCCGTTTCCGAAGCACTACTGTGCAACCCAATCTAATGCTGAAAAACATTTTAATGCTTATATGCTTTCAGTAAAAAGTACTCTTTTGTATTTCGCAATAGAAAACGGGAGTAATTTTTTTTTCTTTCCTTGAAATCCTTTTCAAAATTGAGACATAAAGAGTACTGCAGTTTTCTAAATGATGTCAAATCAGTCTTTTGCAAATATCAGAGTGTATCACATCACAATTAATGCTTCAGATCACGTAAAACATAACATTATCATTTCGCACTGAGGAGAGTTTTTCGAAGAGTGTAATTACAAGGCAATACTTAAGTACGCAAATAATCAAAACAAAACCCTAAGCTAAGCTGGCCAACAACTATAAACTTTACTAAAAAGTCATTCAGCAAGATCACAACACAAAGCACTTAGAGAAATCTTCCTCCACTGGCTCATTCTTCAATACATCCGGGAAGGACGAAACAGCAGCAGCAATGTGACACTCCATCAGATAACATCCATAAGAATGTCCAATCCAACAACAGTGCAAGGGTAAATTCTTTGTCCACGAGTTTATCATAGGCTATGTCACATGCAAACAAGATATATATATATATATATATATATATATATAATACAACAACACGCCTTTATATACATATACATACTTAATAGACCGCACATATCATCATGGTATATCAAGCATTTGCATGTGAATAGACAAATCAACCAATCAGATCAACAATCAAGTCACCACAATATTAAACAATTGCATGTGAGCAAACAGTTCTAAGAGCAGATCAATGATCTACTTATCATAATGTCAGATTCATTAAACAATTCATCACATATCATAAACGTGGTTAGCCATGCATGCCAATGCATTATGAACAAGTTTGTGTATACACTTGCAGCCTTAAACAAGGACAGCAATAGGAACAAGGAAAGCCTTTTCCAGGTCCGAACAAATTCCCCTACCAAGGGTATAGCCACACATTAGGCCGTGTTGCCAACTACTACCTCTAGTCCAATGGGTACCGTGGGTAGCTAGCAAATGAAGCGACAACCCGCCCTTTTGAAGTCCTTAAGACAATCAAACGCTACGAGTGTCGATGCTCAATGGTCAGTATGCATCAAAATAATTTTTTTTATACAACCCACTTATCTTTAATGAGCGTTTGAGACATAATTTATTTTAATCAATGCGGATCGACGAGTTCTCACTTTCTTAGTGAATTTTTAAATCTCAGTTTTGGTATCACATCTAAGTGATACTGTGCCACAAAAAGCTTTTGAGCTTAGGTCGTTGGAACCCTAGTTGTGCTAAATAAGGCATTACGGGAATTCCCAGGAAAGAGAGGCGGTATGAACACTCTTAATTACCAAGTCTTTCCTAGCCAGAATTTTCCCAAACGCATCATTCAACTCAACTATTTTCACAAATTTTACTCAAGTTCTTTTTCTACTATGGTTCCATTGAAAAATTCTTTGCAAGCTTTGGCTAGTTTTACTAAAATCCTCACGCTTACTTTTAAGTCAAAATTCCCCTCAATATTTCTTTTATGAAACCTTTTCTTGGCTTATGAAATCGCATCGGATTTACTGTTTGTAAATCGTCAAACCAATAACAGTAGATCGTCACATTGTTAATCAATCCATCATCATTGACCTTATTTATGCATACTTTAATCAATTCCAAGTTCAAATCAAAACATTCATAATTGATTTAAGACATAAAATCCAAATCATTGTTGCCACACGGGGCCAAAAACATGCTACAATATCTCTATAACACATAGTAATACTACAAGTACTACCACACAATTAACAATCAATCAAACCACTCAACAAACAAGGCGAAAAGCCAAAACTCATTATGTAAGAATTTCCCTCACCTTAGGTGCTTTAACAATCCAAGCAAGGCAATTCCAAACTATCGTCAAGTTGAACCTCGCGCGAACCTTAAGCACGAATCTTAATAACACAAACTTAATGCAATTAGAACTCGAAAATACAAGTCCTAACACCCTATGAAAACCACGGTTTGGGTCCCTAAAGGCCTAAGAATTACTCACTTAATCCCATTTGAATCACACCTAGTCATATGTCATGAATCAAGTCAAAGTTATGCAAGTTTTGAAACTTTTTCAAACACTACACACTTAGAAAAATACCTAACCCAAAATTTTACCAATTGGAATAGTGTTTTACCACTTTGAATAGTGTTTTCCCAACTTTGAACCACTTTTTAAAACATAAAACATGTCACCAAATTTTAGAAACAATTTCATTACAAGTTCAAAACAATTATTGAAACATAAATCAAATCTTTTCCCAAAATCAAACTTCTTTGAAATGTTTTGCCAAACCAAATTCTTAACCAACTTTTACAATATTTTAGAGACATAAAACAACTTAAAAGAATGTTGAAGAATAGCATAAGGGCCATGGTTTTGGTGCCCTAAAACAAACCCAAAATTTTCAACTTTTCATTTCCAAAACATATAATTTCACCACACTTAAATCCTTAAACCTTAAACCAACTTCCATAACATCTAACATACTTTAAAATCAAGTTAAAACATCCCCCAAAACCATTTTAGAGGCCACAGTTTCTAGCCCCCTAAACAACCAAATTTATTTTTCCAAAACTTTGTAAAACATGCTTATATGACTAGTTTTCAAACATACTACTCAAAACCCTCCAAGAACTAACACCAAATCAACAAAATCAAGCCAACATCAAGCCCCCAACAGCCCTATAAATTCGACCAGAACCAAGAGTTGAAGTTTTCAAATTTTAAAAACACTAAACAAGCTTAATCATGGAGGAAAAGGATGGATCTAAAGATTAATCAAGCTAATACATCAAGATCTAACAATTTCTAAACAAAACAACACTAAAACCATGAAGAACTCTTCCATGGCAGCCAAGAGCAAAATAACATGGTTTAGGAGGCTTACCAAGAAGTCTAAGGATGGTTGATCAAGAATCAAGAACAAAGGAAGGAAGATTGCACTCAAAAACACTAAGTTTTTCAAGATTCCTCACACTTTCTATCTCTAGAATCTTCTCCACCAAGCATAAATGGAAAAATTATGAAGGGGCTGATCTCCTATTTATAGAGATCTCAAGGGACAAAGATGAGATAAAAATTGTTCATTTAGTTGGATCTTAACCATTTAGTTACAAACTAACTAAGTTAACTAACTACCAATTACACCTAAGCCAATCAAAAGGCTCCATTTCCAAATTGTAGGCTACCAGCACATGGCTGGCCTCCCAGTGGTCCATTTTGGTCAACATCCCCCTAAAATGATCAAAGGGTTTCGCTTCGGCGCGTTATCGATTAACCTGGTGCGCGGCGTTCCACGTCTATTAGGGTTTTTGTACCAAAAACTCCAAAAATAAATCTAATAAATTATTCTATACTCAAAAATTATTAATCAACCAAAATGTCCCCAAAAATATTAGAAGTATTTCTATGAATGTCTTTTTCTCGATTTACGAGCTAAAACGCTACCGTAATGCAGTTCGGGGCGTAGACAATACACTAATTATTTTCTGATGCCCAAAAATTTCAAAAAATCCTTAATCAAACAACAATTTTCACATTTTTTCAAGCTTAATTCATATTAAAAATAGTATACGTCTACACTATCTCTTAATCAGAATTAATTACTAAAACAGAAAATTGTTTACAATAAATCTTTGTAGTCCTTCGTACTTTTAATAAACCATTGAAGTGATCAATCTCTATGATTTATTTTTAAGTAGTTGGAACAGTAAAATAATTTTCATAAAAATTGGGATGTTACATTATCACCCGCCTTAAAAAAATTTCGTCCCCGAAAATTCACTTATAAGCCAAAACAAAATCGGAAATTTGAAAAAAAATCATAACTTAATACTAAAAACATATCATAAATATCTGAAGATTAATACAACATGGTAATTATTACATCAAACAGTCAAGCACCGAAGCATACATTTTATTCATATATCATTAACGTGTTAAAACACTACATCTTCGACTCAACATTCACAAAACACAATGATAAGCTCCCACGCAGAAGAAGCCTTTGCAAACGACGCTTTATTCCAAAATACGATCTCTACTCATGCACGATCACGAACACGGTCACGACAGCTCCTAAGCCACGACCACATGCTAAACACCAACCAAACATCACACTCACAAAACACCCAAACAAACGTCGTCCTAACACAAAAACCAACATCAAATCTCGTTTCTTTTAAAAACATCTAACTTTTAAAAATACCACAAAACAAGACTCCATTTGCATAAAATGCAACTTGATCTCTTCAAGACTCAACCTTCTCAAGAACACTATGATTCTTTTGAGATTAGGTTTGTCATTGTCTCAAAATCATCAAGACATACTTAAATCAAAAACTAAAACTTACAGCAAAATTTGAAGTCATCAAAATATACTTGGATCAAAATTAACACTTTCCCTAAAAGCTTTTAAACATCAACAACGACAAAATCACTAAGAACCTATTATTAGAACTTGAAATCTATCCTCACACATATAAAACTTGGTTTTCCAAAAGAAAACAAGTTCAAAAGCATTTCCCAACAAGACAAGATGGACTAAAAATTTTGAATTATCTTTTACAACAAAAGAAAACAAAATCTTTCCAAACTTCTACTACTAAATCATAGTTTTAACAGATACCATTTAAAAACTTAAAACCATCTTCAACGAGATCATTAACAAAGACACAAGAGTGGAAAACAAAAGAACTATGACACTCTTCTAAAATCTTCCAGGAACCCGCGGTTTGGAAATATGAAGAGAGAGGAGGATTGCCACGATTAACAACCACAAAATCGCCAACAACATTATTACATTCAGAAATGTGAGAGGATCCATCACAAAAATCATCCTAAAGCTCACGATTTGCAGGAGAAAGAAGAAGATGAAGGTTTGGTTTCCTCACACCTCTCACCACCACACGATTGGGCACGAGTTAGGAGAAGGATGAAGGAAGAATGAAGGTCCTGAAGCAAAATACCTCATGATTCACAAGGGAAAAAAAAGAAGGAAGTTGAAGTTCTCCACCAACACCAACACGCTAGAAAATTTATTCTCCCCTCTATTATTAAAAGGAATCGGCTAAGGAGAATGTGAAAGGAAAAGTGACCCCTACCCCAAAAATTCTACTAAGCCATCTATGTGTCTAAAGACAAGATAAGGTGGAATAGGATTTTGCAAAATTGTCTAACCAATGATCATGACGCCATACTCCCACTAACAATTCTCACCTACTCAAAAATGCTCTCTTGAATTAGCCCCACGGCCTCGGCGTCACTCTAATTTGCTGTGTCAGGGTAGTCGCATAATTAGTTGCTCGATTGGCGACAAATCACGTAAATTAAATTATCAAGAGAAATTTAATTCAACGCACTCTAAAATATTCGCGTATAAGAAATATGCTCACAAAATAATCACATAAATAATTGTTTTCATACAACAAAAGAAAAATTTTCCAAAGCCATCAATAAAACAATTTAAAACAACCCAAAATCAAAAGCTTAAATAATTTGAAATACTCACCCACAAGTTCTTCAAAAACCCACGATTTTATGACATTAAAAGAAAGGAAAATTCTAAAAATCATTAACCACAAAATCAACAACAGCATAAATCACAAATAATTATACAACAATTACAAGAACATACATCGTAATACCAAAAGTATATTGAAAATTTGGATTTTGGAATCTAGTATAATAATAAAATACGTCACAGAGTTAAAACACTTATGTGGTCTATATTTAGAACCACACACACACAATAATACATATACTACGAATACTAGAGCGTCTCCTGTAGATAATCTCTCGTAAATCTCTATCCACTCATAACTCCTGGTTGTTGTCTTCCTCTTTATCCTTTGTCCCGATAATCTGGCCTAACTGACCCGCCAATAGCTCGCTCTTCCCCTTGTCGTCTTAGCAAATCGTGTTGATTCTCTGCTGTAATCTGTTGGGTAACAGCAGTTGCCATCCCGGCCCTCACTTGGACTACGTGATTCACATCTAAGTTACTAGCTCTAGCAAAAAGACTCGTTCGTCCTAAAGGCATCTAATTTCAACAATGTAAACTAACCAGAACCCCACAACAAGATCAATCATCTGGGATGATTGCACACAATTTCACACAATGTCACATTTTTCAACTAGGAAACATTACAGACAATCACAGACAAGATTCACATAACCTAGACATAACAATTTTATACCCAATAATTCCCAATAATCTAGGCCAGCTTAGACAAAGCGGTTCGGTTAGAACCGAACAGCTCTGATACCACTATTGTAACACCCCATTTCCGAAGCGCTACTGTGCAACCCAATCTAATGCTGAAAAACATTTAATGCTTATATGCTTTCAGTAAAAAGTACTCTTCTGTATTTCGTAATGGAAAACAGTAGTAATTTTTTTTTTATACAACCCACTTATCTTTAAGGAGCATCTGAGACATAATTTATTTTAATCAATGCGGATCGACGAGTTCTCACTTTCTTAGTGAATTTTTAAATCTCAGTTTTGGTGTCACATCTAAGTGATATTGTGCCAGAAATAGCTTTTGAGCTTAGGTCGTTGGAACCCTAGTCGTTCTAAAAAAGGCATTAGGGGAATTCCCAGGAAAGAGAGGCGTTGCGAACACTCTTAATTACCAAGTCTTTCCTAGCCAGAATTTTCCCAGACGCATTATTCAACTCAACCATTTTCGTAAATTTTACTCAAGTTCTTTTTCTACTATGGTTCCATTGAAAAATTCTTTGCAAGCTTTGGCTAGTTTTACTAAAATCCTAACGCTTACTTTTAAGTCAAAATTCCCCTCAATATTTCTTTTATGAAACCTTTTCTTGGCTTATGAAATCGCATCGGATTTACTGTTTGTAAATCGTCAAACCAATAACAGTAGATCGTCGCATTGTTAATCAATCCATCATCATTGACCTTATTTATGCATACTTTAATCAATTCCAAGTTCAAATCAAAACATTCATAATTGATTTAAGACATAAAATCCAAATCATTGTTGCCACACGGGGCCAAAAACATGCTACAATATCTCTATAACACATAGTAATACTACAAGTACTACCACACAATTAACAATCAATCAAACCACTCAACAAACAAGGCGAAAAACCCAAACTCATTATGTAAGAATTTCCCTCACCTTGGGCACTTTAACAATCCAAGCAAGGCAATTCCAAACTATCGTCAAGTTGAACCTCGCGCGAACCTTAAGCACGAACCTTAATAACACAAACTTAATGCAATTAGAACTCGAAAATACAAGTCCTAACACCCTATGACAACCACGGTTTGGGTCCCTAAAGGCCTAAGAATTACCCACTTAATCCCATTTGAATCACACCTAGTCATATGTCATGAATCAAGTCAAAGTTATGCAAGTTTTGAAACTTTTTCAAACACTACACACTTAGAAAAATACCTAACCCAAAATTTTACCAATTGGAATAGTGTTTTACCACTTTGAATAATGTTTTCCCAACTTTGAACCACTTTTTAAAACACTAAAACAGGTCACCAAATTTTAGAAACAATTCCATTACAGGTTCAAAACAATTATTGAAACATAAATCAAATCTTTTCCCAAAATCAAACTTCTTTGAAATGTTTTGCCAAACCAAATTCTTAACCAACTTTTACAATATTTTAGAGACATAAAACAACTTAAAAGAATGTTTAAGAATAGCATAAGGGCCATGGTTTTGGTGCCCTAAAACAAACCCAAAATTTTCAACTTTTCATTTCCAAAACATATAATTTCACCACACTTAAATCCTTAAACCTTAAACCAACTTCCATAACATCTAACATACTTTAAAATCAAGTTAAACATCCCCCAAAACCATTTTAGAGGGCACGGTTTCTAGCCCCCTAAACAACCAAATTTATTTTTCCAAAACTTGGTAAAACATGCTTATATGACTAGTTTTCAAACATACTACTCATAACCCTCCAAGAACTAACTCCAAATCAACAAAATCAAGCCCCCAACAGCCCTATAAATTCGACCGGAACCAAGAGTTGAAGTTTTCAAATTTTAAAAACACTAAACAAGCTTAATCATGGAGGAAAAGGATGGATCTAAAGATTAATCAAGCTAATACATCAAGATCTAACAATTTCTAAACAAAACAACACTAAAACCATGAAGAACTCTTCCATGGCAGCCAAGAGGAAAATAAAATGGTTTAGGAGGCTTACCAAGAAGTCTAAGTGTAACGACCCGTTTCCGGACCGCTACCGAGCTCAACATACCGAGCTCGAGTTACCGAGCTCGACATACCGAGTTCAAGTTACCCTGTATGCGATGTGTTTTAAAACGATACTCTTGTGCCTTTTAGAGAGTACGGTCTATTTTTTTTTTTTTATAAATCCAGCTCGTGCACATCAGAGTATCTACAGCTTTTCGAAACATGGTGCAACTAAGACACAAGACTTAGATTCTAACAAAACATACATGCATATATACCACTCGAAATAATAATGTATACAAAATACAGAGTAGTAAATGTACAAAGAAAATACACCTAAGGTATGACGACTTCAAGAGAGCAATCATACCCTGGGGGTACTTCCGGCAGACACCCACGCAGGGGGCTGCTCCAAAAGTAAGTCCACCAGTCTACCCTGTGCTCAAAATAACATCTCGCCCAAACTGGTCACAACCACTATACACAAAAACATAAGCAAAGTAAATCACGACAAGTAGAGGTCGCCGCTCGATCCTCGCCGAGCTCCTCCTCGCCATCATCTGCCGTCGAGTTCCTCGCACTCGACATCGCCTGGGTAACCGTCATGGATTGAACGCACCACGGGAAAGGGCCAACTTCTCAACAATTCAAAATAAACACGGCATAAAGAAATAAGCAACACAATAATGTATATCAATCACCCCACGTGACTCGACCTTCTCACTCTAGACTCGACTCAACTCGCGATACATTTCTCTCGACTCGACAATTTTTTCCTAATGCACACGCCGCATCAGATCTTTGGAAAGTCCAGCCGAAGCCTTGGGATCTTCGCTCTCCCTAGACAGTCAACTCAGGTCCCATAGCGTGGCGACGTCTAGTCAATCTCCCGTAAACAAAAGGGGACCTAGCACCCTTAGTTATCCGGGTCACGGCTCAAAAACGTCATAACGACTCGCCTAGCTCGCTCACTCGATGAACAGCTCTCCGCTTACAATATTCAAAGAGTTATGCACAAGATATTCAACCGCATGTCAAATAAAAAGAGCAAGCTCGACATGAAGAAACGCAATTCAACATGCAATACACAATTCACAACATATATTCAATCACATATTAATTACATGCAGAAACCCAATCATACCACAACATTTCAAGCTCGACACAATCAAGGAATCCATACATAGAAATACAACAATAAAAATCTAGAATGTCTAGAAGTGCTCTTACGCACAAAACATAAACACGTAGAATATGAAGTGCCCTTACCGAACTCCAAGCTAATGCTGCTCGACAACGACCTCGACACGGCTGTCTTCAAACGAGCTCGACAACGACTTCTCTTACTCGATCTCGACACGTACGCTTCTCAGTCGACCTCGACACGCATAGCTCTCGATCCGATCCCATCGCTCCCACGTCCTTGGGTTCGCTCTCCCGTACACCTCGATTCAGGAATCACACGATCTCGGGAATCAGACTTCCTAATACAAACACAACTTAGTTCGATCTATGGGTTCTAATAACACTAAGCTCTCATTATCCCAATCTTAACCACAACCCAAGTAAACATTTCTCTAAGATTTTCTTAAAAACTTCTTTCATACATCTCATCAGACAAAGCCATTTTTCCTCTAACACAACGTTAGGGTTTTCGATCAAAAGTTCATGAAAAAGGTTATCCGATGCTACAACAGATAAATCGACAACAACAACAACAAGAAGCAACGTACAACGACCTAAGACAAGAAATCAAAACGAACCAAAAAGGGGGGTTTTGGGCACTGCCTATTGCAGAAAACAGAGAAAGAAATTTGTTTTACAAGCTCAAATAATCGGTTAGAAAGGTAGGTATTATCATGAAGAAGAAAACCGATCAGTATGAGATGATTTGGAAGCATAAAAACTAGCTAAAATGGAAGGAAGAAATGGCGCTAAACAGTAGCATGAAGGAAGAGAAAATCTGTTTTTCATGCCTCAAATGGTGGTCGAGATGGTGATATATGTCGAGAGGATGATGAGGAACAAGATTGATGAAGAAAGTTTATGCAGAAGCTCGATGGAACTCAAGGTTCTTCGATGGAAGTTTTGGAGAGGAAGAGGAACTCAGAGAAGAAGGAAGAAGAAAGAAGAAAAGAGAAAGTGAGTGTTTGTGAGAGCTGATCGTGATATACAGCTGGTGAGGGAAGGGGCATTATCGTAACTACAGTTATGAGATGCTAATCCCATCAATCAATCTACCCATCTAATCTCTCCTCTCTCATGATTACCCTCTACTCTATAGGTTACAGATCTAAAAAGAAGCACAGCGTCGAGAACTGCAAACCGAATATATAACTATTACAAACAAAATAATCATAACGCTAAATAACGTTCGTAAAGATACGAGTGTTATCACCTCGACACGATGTCGACCAGGGTGCTCGTGCAAGCGCACAAGGCTCTAACACGAGTTCGTGCACGCGGCCTCCTCAGTTCGACATGCGACCTCCGCAGCTAATGCACGCGATCTCCTCAGCTCAGCAAATGACCTCGGCACGCGATCTTGGCACGGGATCTCGACACAAGGTCTTGGTACGAGGTCTCGACACGAGGTCGATCTCGTGATCTCGTCCTCAGGTGTTACACTAAGGATGGTTGATCAAGAATCAAGAACAAAGGAAGGAAGATTGCACTCAAAAACACTAAGTTTTTCAAGATTCCTCACACTTTCTCTCTCTAGAATCTTCTCCACCAAGCATAAATGGAAAAATTATGAAGGGGCTGATCTCCTATTTATAGAGATCTCAAGGGACAAGGATGAGATAAAAATTGTTCATTTAGTTGGATCTTAACCATTTAGTTACAAACTAACTAAGTTAACTAACTACCAATTACACCTAAGCCAATCAAAAGGCTCCATTTCCAAATTGTAGGCTACCAGCACATGGCTGGCCTCCCATTGGTCCATTTTGGTCGACATCCCCCTAAAAAGATCAAAGGGTTTCGCTTCGGCGCGTTATCGATCAACCGGGTGTGCGGCGTTCCACGTCTATTAGGGTTTTTATACCAAAAATTCCAAAAATAAATCTAATAAATTATTCTATACTCAAAAATTATTAATCAACCAAAATTTCCCCAAAAATATTAGAAGTATTTCCATGAATGTCGTTTTCTCGATTTACGAGCTAAAACGCTACCGTAATGCAGTTCGGGGCGTAGACAATACACTAATTATTTTCTGATACCCAAAAATTCCAGAAAAATTTCCAATAAATCCTAAATATTGGAAAATGCTAAGATCTAAAATTTTATAAAATTTGGATCACGTTTGGGCATGTTTCAGTTAGAAACTCAGCCAATAGCCTAGTTATAGCAGAATTCAACAAAATTCTCGCAGCGTAATAAAAACTATAAATTAGTGAGGATCACTAATTTCAATTTCTCTTGTCATCTAGATATTATTCAAACAATAAAATCATCAATATAAAAATCATCAAAATAAAAGTCATATTAAATATGATATAAAACAGACAATTTGATAATTAACTAAACATTGAAAATCCAAACTGTGACTTATAAATATCTATTAAGTCCTAAAAATTATTTCTCCTTCAATAAAATATTTTCCTTTAATCAAAGAACAATTTTCACATTTTTTCAAGCTTAATTCATATTAAAAACAGTATACGTCTACACTGTCTCTTAATCTGAATTAATCTGAATTAATTACTAAAACAGAAAATTGTTTACAATAAATCTTTGTAGTTCTTCGTACTTTTAATAAACCATTGAGGTGATCAATCTCTATGATTTATTTTTAAGTAGTTGGAACAGTAAAATAATTTTCATAAAAATTGGGATGTTACAGAAGACAACAGAGAGTTTAAGGAGTCCATGGTCACCTCAAGCAGGAAATAAGAAGAACTTGTTGATTTGTTGAAGCAGTCGCTAGAGAAAGTCTCTAAGCCTTAGATTTTTTTTTAGCCCTTTTCTTGGTTCTATGTTGGTTGTTTAAAACTTTGTAATTTGGTACACTTTTGAACCCAATCAAACGTTGTGAACCAAACCTAACTAATTCATGTAAACCAGATTCAAACCATCCCTCTGTACTGAGGTCCAACTTTCTCTTTACCTCTGCCAATCCATCATATCTTTCCGACCTTTAGGAGACATATGAATCAACAGCATAAATGTTTGAAATAGAACAACAAATATTCAAGGACCTTGCTATGTCTTCTAATACTTGGCTAGCATTAGAAAACTATTATGGTGAATGGTACACTATGATTGAATGGCTTGAAAGTCACAAATAACAGCAACTTCAGCTCACAAGAAGGTTCTTGGCTGCTCCAGCTTGGATAAGGATTCCACTTTCACCTCCAGTTTTTTCGGAACCTGAACTTGAACATGCACCTATTGTCCCAGAAACACCTCCTTTAACTTCTTCATCTTCTTTGGTTGCACAATCTTCTGCCTCTACTCAATCTAGTAATGATGATCACGTTAAGGTTCCAAGGGATGTATTGTCCAGGCTGATTGAAAATAACAAAGAGTTTAAGCAGTCCATGGTCACCTCAAGTAGGAAACAAGAAGAACTTGTTGATTTGTTGAAGAAGTCGCTAGAGAATGTCTCTAAGCCTTAGGAAGCCTTAGTTTTTTTTTAGCCCTTTTCTTGGTTCTATGTTGGTTGTTTAAAACTTTGTAATTTGGTACACTTTTGAATTAATGACAGTTACATTTTGGTACTTACTGTGTTTTAACCTTTATCTTTCTATATTTTAAGACTCTGCTTTATTTTGACAATGATGTTATTTATATCTTTAACCTTTTTGTCTGATGACAAAAGGGGGAGAAGAAAATAAAGAAGTATATGGAGAGTAATTGATGAACTTAATGTAGTAACCAAGTGTTAAAAAGAAATACCATGCTTTTGCGCTTTGATATGTCATTTGAATGATTAAACATAAGCAAGCATATGATGTGACATTGCATTTAGAAAATATTTATATGCGCTTAATTCTGGGGGAGACTCTTAATATCTATTACTTAAATATTTTTCTAATGGAAAATTGTTCATCAATCCATGTGTTTGTCATCATCAAAAAGGGGGAGATTGTTGGAATTAAGTGGATTCAGAAACAATGACCCTTAATTATTTTGATGATAACAAATAATGATAATAACAATTTATCATCCGATGTGTTTGTTAGTGTGCAGAAACTAGCGAGTAAGCCACTATTCATCAGATGTAACTATCTTAGAAAGCTTTAGCTCTACGCGTAATTCATCCTCTGGTACACTCTCTTAAGTCTAGCATTAAGACTCTGGTTAGAGTTGATGGCACCAACATCTTGTGGCTATGATTTGTTGACAATACTCTGGTAGTTAATCCTATAGAGATATGGTCTGGTAGACCATCCTCTGGTGAGACCAAGCTCTGGTAGGACTACACTCTATTGGAATCCTACGTCTGGTAATTCAGAACTCTGGTGTAAGAAGGCCTAAATGAAACTACTCTATGAAGAACTTGCCTCTGGTACAAGCTTAATTTGGTAAGTAGAGTATCTCAGTAACAAGCATCATCCGGTATAAGATGCCTCTGGTAGACAACCATATTGAGTGAAGCATTAAAGGATCCTCATTGATGACTCTTTTAGTGTACAAGGAATCAAAGACCAAATAGAATGTCAACTGATATAATCATCAAATATGTCTTGCTCTGAAAGGATCATAAATTCAAAAAGGATCACAGAAGAACATATACTGTATTAGACAGTTGTATCAGTGTACAAAAGCAAAGTTGAAAATGACACAACTCACTAAAAGCCACAAAAAGCAGATCTCAAGTTTTGTCCATTGGTGAAGGACATGTCTAGGTCACAACGATACTATTTGACACCCTAGCTATATATACCTTATTCAAATCACTGAAGAAGATTAATGAACTAAATCATTTTTACGAGACAGTGAGCAACCAATAAATTTTTCAAGTCTCTAAGATCAAGTGAACAACACTCAAAAGTTTTTATCCTTTCTTTTAGAAAGTCATCTTTGTGCTAAAAGTTTTTATTGTAAATCCTCTCTTGCTGAGAGTTTGATTATATTGTTTCAAATTATTTTTGAGCAGTTATATTTAGCCCAATAGTGGCTGTATTTCCTTAGAGGCTTGATTGTACGAAGTCGTTCTATGAAGTTGAGTGTATAGCCAGTTTGACAGCAGTATACTCTTAAGTTGTAATTAGTTGATTATAGTGGAGAAATCCATCAGTGTGGTGAAAGGACTAGACGTAGCTACCAGGTGGTTGTGAACTAGTATAAATCACTGTGTCCTGCTCTTTCTCTTCTCTTTACTGCTTCTTATTGTTATCTTTGTTTAAAGAGTTGTTTTGAAAAAGGTTTTCAAAAACATAAGTATTGTGAAAAGATTTCTAAAACCCAATTCAAACCTCCATTTCTTGTGTTTTTGTCACGTTCATTGTACACCCCTAAACTAATTTTTTGAACCTTCTGTGAGTAGTAGCCCTTCATCTGGACATTTTATAAAATCAGAGATGATTTAAGGAGAAATCGTTAACTCGAAACTAACAACGTATTCTTTCAGCGTTCTTTCAAGGAATGGCTTAGCAGAGGCCCAAAACCTTTTATAGCAGTAATGTAGACTTGTTTCTCATTTAGTGAAAAGTATTCTCTCCAATCTATGAGCATAATACCTCTCCTGAAGTTGAAGTCGTACTGAGCATCATTGTCAAGGTCTACTAGGTGTTCTATCAAGACTTTTGCTTCAACCATGGTGTCAAAGGAAGCAGTTTAAGCAATATTTTTTAATGCCATAGTTGCGAAGAGTGGAAGCTTAGAGAGCAAGTTTGAGAGTTTTGAGAGAAAGAGGTTTTGTAAAAATAGAAAGAGTGAAGTAGTGGGGTAGCAGAAAGGGTTAAGTGAAGAAGTGGGAGGGTTTTTATAAACTATACTTAATAAAAAATAATGATAAAAGAAATTCTTTTTAAAATCTGGAGGTTGCCAAAAAGGAGGGTTACCGCAGTAAAACTTTATTGAAAACGTAAATTTAATCATGACTCTGTAGATAGGCTTTTGACGTTTCAGTATGCACGCACTTGACACCTGGATAAGAAATAGATGTTAAGTCACACACAAGATGCAGCATGATAACAGATGCTAAATGATGCCAAATGTTCACTAAACCAGATGCTCAAATAACCAGATGAAAATATTCATTAGATACACGAAGTGTACCGGTTGCTGAGATTAAACATTCATTCATTTATAAGATGAAAATTTAAATTACCTCTTATAAATTTGAATCTATCTTCAGCAAGAAGTTTTGTAAAGATATTAGCTCATTGATTGTTTGTATCAATAAATTTTATTTCAAGTACACCTTTCTGAACATAGTCTCTTATAGAATGATGTTTAATTTCAATATACTTTGCACGAGAATGTAATATGTCACCCCTGCTGTCTTGCAACAAATTCTCAGTCTCCAATGTTGAGACTCAACCCTATCTACAAACATTTAAAACAACATCAACTATAGCATAACATGATTCATTAACAATTTTTTACACTAGCTTGATCATACTGTTTGTAGTTGTATTCCCCAAGTGCATCACTTGATTAGTCCATGCCACAACAAATTTTTCCTTGTGTGGATCCAACCAAGTCTTTTACACATAATCAATGAATATAGGCCATTCTGTGTATACTTCATGAAAACTCATCAGGCATTGCGCATACTTAATCTCGTCAGCAGAATAAACAACACCGTTCCATGCATCCTTGACTACCTCCAATTTTTTGCTATCTGATACCAATTTTTTTGCATTTTGCATAGACATTTTTTCCTATGTTAAATTAGCACAAAAGATTGCGAGTTGTTGGGAACACAATTGCAACTGCATTCATCAAAGCAAGATCTCTGTTTGTCAAAATAACTTGGGGAATTGATTCATCTAGCACAAACAATTTTCTTAACTTCTCTAGTGCCCAGACATATTTTTCAGCCCCTTAAGAATCCATACAGGCAAATCCCACAGTAAATGTCAGCTCTGTTGAAGTAACACCAATAATTTCAAGTAGTGGCAGCCTGTATTTATTAGTTTTGTAGGTACTGTCAAGGATGAGGACAATGTTAAATGCATTCAACAAATGGACGGAATCTGCATGTGCCCAAAATTTATCTTTAACAACGTCCAAACCATCATGTCTTCTATACCAAGAAACATACCGATCTCGATGTATTAAGTTCAACAAATGTTGCATTTCTGTTCTAGGGCCTCTTTGAGACGATCGGTACTTATGCGCTCATTGTAAATGTGTTTAATTGTAGATAGGTTTTCCTTATTGCGGCCTTTAACCGTCAACATAACATTTCTTGGCTTTACATTGTTCCTAGTCATTTCATGAACAAGTTTCTTCTCCTCTTCCTTAAACGACCAACATAAGAATGACCCACTAATATTTCAACCAACCGATGGTTGTGTAATCCACATTTTACTTTTAGCATCCATCATGCAGTCGTCGATAAAGGTATTCCTTTAATTCTGAACGGACACTCACACTTTTGAGTACCAGTTGATTTAGAAGATGCATGCTTTTTAGGCTTATACTTTCCACTCCTTTCACAACCTAGAATTAATTTTGTACGTCTTCCTTTTTGCCCTGTCTCTGACCTCGCAATGACAACAACAAATCCATTTTACTTCCCAACCTCTCGACTCCAATACAATAAATCATCTCGTGTAGGAAATATCTCCATAGTAGTGAATGTTCCTGTATAATCCACCTCTGTCGTTTGGTCAACTTCATCAGAATCACACATATTGTTGTCTTCCATCTCCAATAACACTAGAATCAAACGAACAAAATAAAATAAATACCTAATAATAGATGTAAAACGTAAAACGTGAAAAAAAAAACAAAGAAAATAACACTTGCAAATACCTAATATGCGAGTGGCATTTTTTTAATAATCGCAAATTAGGTATTTGCAAGTGTGCAAATTTTTGTACTCTCGCAAAGGTTAAAAAATAAAAACCACTCACAAATACCTAATTTGCAAGTGATTTTTATTTTTAACCCTCGCAAATTAGGTATTTGCTAGTGTACAAATTTTTGTATAGTCGCAAATACTTAATTTGCAAAAATTTACCTTATTTCGTAAATACCTAATTTGCGAGCGTCACGAAAATTGTGGGGAAAATTGTGAATAGTTGTAAAAAAAAAAAACTTGAGCTTTATAGGGGTATTTTCGGATGGGGGTGCCCCAAGCGAAAATGGGAGTGCCCTTAGAAAAGCCCTCCATTCCCTCATAGTCTCACGGCGCTATCCCTCTTCCCCATTCTCTCTCTTTCATTGTTTCTTTTCCTTTCTTTTCTCCCACACTCCCCTTATGGCCTCATCTTCTCCCAAACCCTAATCCTTTTCTTCCTTCTTCCTCCACTCTCTCAAACCCTAAGCCTAAGAAGGTTGGCCGCGGTGCCTCCCCCTATTTCCTTATCCTCTCCATCTCTTTATCTCTTCCGAAAATCACTCTCCTAACCTAAAGTTTATCCTTTCCTTCATCTTTATCTGAATCCCACTCAAATCTCTATGATCCAGCGAATACAATGCAAAAGATAAGGGGGATTCGGTTCTGAATCATAACAAAAGGGAAGATTTCTTATCTTTTTCTTCATTTTTTGGGATCTTCTCCATTGAATTTAAATTTCTGTTTGCTGATTGATCTTTTTCTTTTTTTCGTAGGTAACAAAGACTAAAGCCTATAAAAAAGAGACAAAGCAGAAGAATAAAGGGAGAGGGAGAAGAGCAAGAAGCCCAGAAATCCAGAGGAGCAGAATAAGGCAGAAGAGAGAGATTCATATAAAAATTCTTCAGAGAAACACTGTCAGGATTTTTTTTTCTTTTCTTTGTTCCTACTCTGTGTAATTTTTCATTTCGGATCTAGGCTTCAAATTCCAGGTTTTTTCTTCATCTTCTTGTATTTTTTTTATATACACTCTGTTGTGGATTACATTGAACTGAAATGTAAATCTATTTCTCCTTTATTCTGTCAGTTTATTTTTTTTTGTTATTATTAAAATTACGATTTGGATCAAGGAGGGGTTACCGCATGATCCTTGGATAAAAAAGGTTAGGGTTTCTCAAGAACCCAAATTAGAATTACAATATCTTCCTTTTTTCTCTTTTCGGTGAATGATAAACCTGAGCCTTTTTTTTTAAACAAGTGGTTTTTTATTTTTATAGATCGTGTATTTTTTTGTAAATAATAATATCCTTTTTTGAATCAAAATAACAATAAGTACACTTTCCAGAATATAATAGTGCTTCCTTAAAAGAATAAAACAGGTAATGAGTTTTCTTTTAAGAAAATATTAGCGCAAATATTTTTATCAGTAAAATCAAAGGAACACCAAGAAGGGTTGGTCCGAGTGGTAACTAGGCTCGGATCCCATCCCAAAGTCTTGAATTCGAGTCTGGGTGTGACAGAAACTCTGTTAGGAGAGGAGAACTACACGGACCGACAAAGCCGAGTAAAAAAAAACACGTGGCCAGTAGGTTCCCTGGCGTAAATTAGTCATCAGCGAAGCCAGTGGATACTACGCATCAATAACATGGTAACCAAAAAAAAAAGTAAAATCAAAGGAACGTTAGAACCAGAAAATGGGGTATTCAAAAATAAATTTCACGCGTAGGAATGATAGTTTAACATACGCATAATTGTTATCCTATTTGTTGGCTTAAATACCATTTTGGTCCCTTAATTTATTTTTGAGGTTCAATTTGGTCCTTTAACTATTTTTTGGGCCAAACAAGTCCTTTAAGTTTTTAAGTTAGGTCAAATAGGTTCTTTAACTTTTTATGTTGCGCCAAATAGGTCCTTTAAGTTTTAAGCTGGGCCAAATATGTCCTACGTGAGAATAACTCATTTGGCCCAACTTAAAAACTTAAAGAACCTATTTGGTCCAACTTAAAAACTTAAAGGACTTATTTGGCCGAAAAGGACCTATTTGGCCCAAAGGACTTATTTAGCCCAAAAAATAGATAAAGGAGAAAATTGAACATCAAAAATAAGTTAAGGGAACAAAATGGTATTTAAGCCCTATTTGTTAATCTATCAGAAATTTCAGTATGCTCGATTAGGGATTCTATTTTTTGAAGGTAAAAAAGAGACTTTTGTGAGTAATTAATTCCTAAAGGCAAACACAATTTTTCAATACAACTAAAGGTACCATTTTTATGGGCGTTTTAGGGGTGCTAACACCTTTCTTATATGTAACCAACTCCCGAATCCAAAATTTAGTTAGAAAAAGACCTTTTTCCGCGTTAAATTCAAAAATATTTAAAAATAGGTGTTCCAATGTTTCCTATAATAAATATTAGTGGCGGCTCCATTTTAAAAATTTGGTGTGGTTGCTACACTCAGCAATACATGGAGTCTTCAGATAGGAAACATAATGCTATTGCTTTTTTTTTTTTGGTTAAAATTTTTGTACTATGGTACCTCTAATTGATTAATGAAATCTCTTTTTGGTATTCACTCTATTTTACACTTTATCTTTCAATACTCTGTTTTGACTATGATGTTCATTATACTCTTAACCTTTTTGTCTGATGACAAAAGAAGAAGAAGAAAATAGAGAAACACAGAGTAATTGATGAACCTAATGTATCAACCAAGTGTCATCATGCATTGCATTTTCGCAGTATTTACCTTGATACATTATATTGGAATGTATGCTCTGATGTTGTATTATAAGTATATGCTCTGATACATCACTCTGAAAGTGAATGCTCTGATACATTTTATGAAATGCTTTGATCTGATACATTCATCTGATGTGACACTACACTTAGAAAATATTTATATGTATTTAATTCAGGGGGAGCCTCTGAAATTCTTTTAAGTAAATATTTTTCTAATGGAAGAATTGTTCATCAATCTATGTATTTGTCATCATCAAAAAGGGAAGATTGTTGGAATCAAGTGGATTCAGAAATAATAACTCTTAATTGTTTTGATGATAATAAATAATGAATAGAACAATTTATGCTCTGATGTATTTGTTAGAAGTCATTGTTCATCAGATGGAAATGTCTCAGAAGACTATGCATATGTGCATTTCACTCTCTGATTCAATCGTCTGAGACTGGCAGTGATCGTCCGAAAAGTGCTGATGACGTTATATAGCCTCTCTCCGAAGATCATGCCCTAGTAGTAGTAAATGCTTTGGTAGTAGTCAATGCTCTGACATGACCATGCTCTGATAAGACTACACTGTGCACACCTTCATCTGATACCACAAGTCTTCATCATATGAAAGGCAAACAAATACTGTATTGAAGAACTTACCTCGGATCCAAGCTTGCTCTGATAAGCAGTGTATCTCAGTAACAAGCATCATTTGTTTGGAAGATGTCTTTGATTGGAAATCAGACAGAGTAATTGTAACACCCCAAATTCCTCAACTTTAGCTTGAAATTATGTGCATAAGATTAGTGTTATTAATTGTGAATTTTAACTGATTTCAAGTTAATTGCATGACTGAAAGATGAGGAGGTTGTGTCTTGATAATCTTAAGTGATTAGATGAGTTGAAAGTAGCTTTAAATTGATGTTAAGGATTGATTATGAGTTGGATTAAGAAGGATTAGGAAGGAGGTCTCAAGATTAGGTGTTAAAACTAAGTTTCCTTGATTTTTCTGTAGTGGGAATTGATTCCCACAAACCAAGAATCGATTCACAGAGTTTTAATCGTTTGGGACTCAAAAGTGTGAATCGATTGACACACTCTGTGAATCGATTCAGGCAAAAACAACTATCTGGGACTCGAACTGTGAATCAATTCACTCACTTAAAATTCAAATCTATCACTTTTTAACTGTGTGAATTGATTTGATACATTATATGTGTGTGAATCGATTCACATCCCCTTTAAAACAAAAAAAACGCAGCTGAAGAGGGATAGATCGCAAATATTAGAGAGAGGGTTAGAGAGCGTTTAGAGAGGGCAAAAGGGAGAAACACTTAGAGTTTCACAAATCCTAAGAGAGATTTGGGGATTCTTGCTAGATTTCATCAAATCCTAGCTTGAATCAAAGTTGTAGAGTTGAGTTTCTATTGTTGGTGAGAATTTGGAGAAGCCCCAGCAAGGAAGCAGAAGAAGAAGAAGAACTCGAAGAAAAAGAAGAAGGAAGGGAAGAGGAACAAACTCCACCACTTCAAGTCCACGTTCTTGGTGTTGTAGTGAGTTCTTCCTTCTCTTAGGTGTTAGGAACCGATAAATCCCACATTAGGTTTTTCTTTTCAAAGAAGTCTGAGAACCTTTGGATTCAAAGTTAGGGTTTTGCTAACCCCTTTGATTTAAAGCTCATTATTATTGTTAATGTTACGATTATATAGTGGGTTTGACTGAAAGAGGTTGGATGGCTGCCCCCAACCCCTCCATAAGTTGTATGTTTGATGTTTAGACCCTTGGTTGCTCCATAGAGCTCCAATGGGAATGTGTTTTTGGTTTGAAGTGGGTTTGAACTCAAGATTTATGTAAAGTTTCATCTGAACTTGTGATTGTCTTGTTTATGTGATGAGATAAAAATTATATGTTAATGTGGGTCAAATATCCTATGTTGTCAATTTACGTTAAAGTGAAGCATGTCAATTTACGTTAAAGTGAAACATGCATTTAAGCCGTGGTAATTGTGATTTAAAGTTCATTTAAAAGACAGCAAGATTCCTCATAAGAGGAGAGTATAGCACGATTAGTTCCGTGGGACACCACTTGGAGGTTAATGACGTCTAACCACCATACTGTTAGCTATGTTAATTGAGGGTCTACGGTCTAAACATATGACAAATCCAATAACATAGATTCCCGAATACTAATTCAATCATACGGAAGCAGTTAAGGCGTGCTAAGCATGAAGTAATGAAGAACTAAACATTCTTAATTAAAGTTGCATTGCATTATTATGTTTGACTATCTTCTTGAAAATTGTCTTAAGTTAGATAGAGATGGTGAGGAGTCGAGGGGAGGATTCACTAAGATTTTTATTTCACCCCTTTCCTTCTATTTTTTTATCACAAATTCACAAGTTAGGAATGAAGATTGTAGAGACTGTGAGCATGAAGCTTTTTTATGTTATTTTGTATTTTGGATTATGTAACACTTTTTTGAATTTGATACAAAAGAACTAGTATTTTGTATTAAATCTCTAGAAGGCTATGTAATTTTGGAATATGGAATATTTCCCCTTTTGAGGGATTAAGAACCTTGTGTTAATCTAGACTTAACGTAATAATTAAGTTTAAATTCTTCTTGGTAATCTTTGTATCTAATGTTAATTATCTTACTTTCAAGTTAAGTTAAACGTATGGTGTTACATTATGGTATCAGAGCATTTCAATCCTTTGGACTATGAGTAGTTATTTTAGTATGTTAGAGTCTTAGGGATTGACTAGCTAGACCTTCCAAATACTTTGTTATGTGATATTGAGCCTGATCAACTCAATGTTCTACAAACTATATGCAGAATTATGACGAGCGGATCATGAGGCGGACGAGGACCGAGACAAACAAGGCAACAACCATCGGAAGCCGAGCGTTGGAATGTCATGGCGAAGGCATTACAAGTGCAAACTCAAGCCTCTAATGCTCAAGCTCAAGTGATAAATGCCCTGCTCCAACAAATTCTTCAAGGAGGAGTAGCTTCAGCTAACAATGTTGCACCATTATACAATCCTAACCATGCGTTCTCCAAATTCACAAAGATTAGTCCTCCTCCTTTTAAGGTCGGCTTGGATCCATCTGAAGCAAAATACTGGTTGCAAGAGATGGAAAAGATATTCACAGTGGTAGCTTGCACAAAAGAGAAGAAGTTGACTTTTACCTCACATTACCTGAAGGGGGAGGCAGAAATATGGTGGCGAGGAGCCAAGGCTCATATGACTTCTCTTGAGACCCCTCTGGATTGGACCAACTTTTAGAGGGTGTTTTTGGAGAAATATTTCCCAAAGAGTATGAAAAGAATAAAGGAGCAAGTGTCTGCTTATCTGACACAAGGAAGCACGTCGGTAGCAAAATATGTAACCAAGTTTGAAGACTTGGCCAAATATTCTACCTACCTTCAACACACAGAAGATGGTGAATGGAAGGCTCATCAGTTTGAGCAAGGCCGCAAACCAGAACTGAGGAATGTAGTGTGTCAATTTGAAGAAACTGATTATGCTAAACTGGTGGGGAATGTATCATCTCTGAGGAGGCACAGGCAGCCTTGGAGACGGATCGTCGAGATCAGATACAAAAGAGGAAAGAAGACAAGAATGACCAACACATGAAGCCTAAGGGAAATCTGAATAAAGGAAAGCAAGTCCAATCTCATGAGCTTATGTCCATTCATACTTGCTCAAACTGTGGTAAGATACACAAAGGAGAGTGCCTGAAAAGGAAGAATGTCTGCTATATTTGCCATCAGCCGGGACATATGATGAGGGAATGTCTCCAGTACACAAAAGGGAAGGGATCTAAACCCAATGATCCTACCCAAGGGAGAGTCTTTACTCTTGATGCCCAGAAAGTAAAAGGTACTGAGAATCTGATGAAAGGTACTTGTTTCCTCCAAGATGAACTTTTAATTGTTTTGTATGGCTCGGGTGCAACCCATTCCTTCATTTCCTATAAATGTGTACAAAGGTTAGGGTTGTATCTCACTTCATTACCAACTCCATTGCATGTGAATACACCTGCAAAAGGTAGCATTTCTACTTCCTTGATATGCGAGAATTATCCTCATGCAATTCAAGGGAGGATGTTTTAGTAAATCTTGTTTGTATACCCTTAAAGGGAAAGGACATCATTTTAGGTATGGATTAGCTTTCTGCCAACCAAGTTGTACTCAATTATTATTGTAAGACAATAGAGTTTTCAGAAGTACGTCCATTTTTTGAGGTGTCAAATCCTGGTGTTTTGGCAAGTGTTCTCCAATTAAATCATTCTTTAGTAAACGGTTATGTAGGATACATGATGTTACTTTCTTCAACCTCAGAGGTTAGCCTAGATTTGAATGTTATCCTTGTAGTGAATGAATTCTTAGATGTGTTTCCTGACAAGGTAATGACCAAGAGATGTGGAATTCTCAATAGAATTGGTTCCTGGCACGGGACTGATCTCTATAGCTCCCTATAGGATGTCACCTCTAGAGTTGAGAGAGCTAAAAACACAGTTGGAAGATTTAATTGCCAAACAGTTCATTAGATCTAGTGTGTCACCTTGGGGTGCACATGTTCTTTTAGTAAAGAAAGGAGACGGTAGCATGAGGTTATATACTGATTACCACAAAATCAATAAGGTCACAGTGAAGAATAAGTACCCACTGCCCATGATAGATGATTTGTTGGATCAACGTAGAGGAGCCTCGGTTTTCTCTAAGATCGATCTGAGATTTGGTTATTACCAGATTAGGGTTAAGGCAAGAAATGTCCCAAAGAGTGCATTTAGGACTAGATACGAATAGTGTGAGTACTTCGTTATGCCCTTCGGTTTGACTAATGCTCTGGTCGTGCTTATGGACTATATGAACATAATTTTTAGGCCTTTTCTCGATAATTTTGTAGTGGTCTTTATATATGACATCCTAGTTTATTCTAAGGATCCTCAAGAACATGAAGAGCACCTTAAGATTATTCTGGGTACTCTTAGAGAAAAGAGTCTGTTTGCGAAGCCTGAGAAGTGTGAGTTTTGGCTTAGTGAAGTCAATTTTTGGGGCATGTCATTTCACAAGCGGAGGTATCAGTTGATCCTAGTAAAGTGGAAGCCGTTCTCAGTTGGGAGCGACCAACCACTGTCACAGAAGTTAGGAGCTTTCTAGGATTAGCCGATTACTACCGTAGGTTTATCCAGGGATTTTCCCAACTAGTCCTTCCCATGACAACGTTAACCCGAAAGGGGGAACCGTTTGTGTGGAACAAGAGTTGTGAAAAGAGTTTTCTAGAGTTAAAGAATCGGTTGACGTCCACACCAGTTCTTGTTATCCCTGACCCAGCCTTGGGATTTGAAGTTTATATTAATGCCTTTAAGAAAATATTAAGTTGTGTTCTTATGGCCTATGCTGCTAGGCAGCTAAGGCCTCATAAAGAGAACTACCCTACCCACGATTTAAAGCTTATAGCAATAGTCTTTGCTCTAAAGATCTAGCGGCACTACTTGTATGGTGCCCAGTTTGAGGTGTTTAGTGATCATAAGAGTTTGAAATATCTCTTTGATCAGAGGGAACTTAACATGAGGTAGAGGAGATAGGTTGAGTTCTTGAAAGATTATGACTTTGAATTAAAGTACCATCCTAGCAAAGCAAATGTAGTCACTGATGCTTTGAGTAGGAAGTCTCTGCATGTGTCCTCAATGTTGATTAAGGAAATGGAACTGTTGGAGCCTTTTAAGGACCTAAACATGGGAGTGTTTCCTACTGGGAACAACATCTTATTATGTCAATTAGAGATTTCCTGTAATTTTAGGGGCCAGATTAGACTAGCCCAGAGTTTAGATGTGGAGTTACAGTCTAGCAGACACCGACCTGGTTTCTTTGAAGCAGATGATGAAACAATTCTGCTTCATCAAAGAATCTGTATCCCCAGTGATGATTTCATCAAGAAACAGATTTTAGGTGAAGCCCACAAGAGTGGATTCTCAGTATATGTTGGTTCTACTAATATGTATCTTGATCTTAGGCAGAGATACTGGTGGCTTGGTATGAGAAATCATGTAGCAGAGTTTGTAGCCCAATATTTGGTTTGCCAGAAAACCAAGATAGAGCACCAAAAGACCTCTGGTCCCCTGCAGCCTTTAGAAATTCCAGAATGGAAGTGGGAAAGTATAGCGATGGACTTTGTGGGAGGATTACCTCGCACTCAGTCCTGACTCTATCTGGGTCGTAGTGGATAGATTGACCAAATCTGCCCATTTCCTTCCCATTAAGTCCACTTAGAAAATCGCTAAGTTAGCTCAGATCTATATCAGTGAGATTATTAGGCTCCACAGAGTTCCAACTAGCATTGTCTCTTATAGAGATCCTAAGTTTACCTCTCAGTTTTGGAAAGCACTCCAACAAGCCTTAGGGACTAAGTTAAATCTGAGCACGAATTATCATCCTCAGATGGATGGTCAGTCAGAGAGAACTATTCAAACCCTAGAGGATATGCTTAGAGCCTGTGTTTTAGAAGATGGCGGTAGTTGGGATAAGTATTTGTCACTGATTGAATTTTCATACAACAACAACTATCATTCTAGAATAGGTATGGCACCGTACGAGGCTCTTTACGGTCGCAAATGCATAACTCCTTTGTGTTGGCTTGAAGAAGGAGAGAGGAAATTGTTGGGTCCTGACCTTGTTCACTGATAAGATTCACATGAACAGGAAAAAGATAAAGACTGCCCAAAGTAGGCAGAAGAGTTATGTAGACCGTAGGTTCAAACCCCTTGAGTTTGAGGAAGGAGAACATGTATTCCTGAAAGTCAGTCCCACTATAGGTGTCGGTAGAGCTCTTAGGGCCAAGAATTTTACCCCTCGGTTCATAAGTCCTTTTCAAATTCTAAGTCGAATTGGTCCTGTGGCTTACCAAATTGCTTTAGCCCTGTCTTTGTCCAATCTTCACAGTGTTTTTCATGTGTCTCAGCTTAAGATGTACATTCCGAATCCATTTCACTCCTTGGATCACGAGTCTATACAACTTAGATCAGATTTGACGTATCAGCCCGAACCGGCCCTGATGGTGGACCGTGCTTTCAAGACACTCAGGAATAAGTCTATTCCCTTGGTTAAGGTGATCTGGGAAAGATCCAGTCCAGAAGAAGCCACTTGAGAACTGGAATAAGAAATGCGAGACCAATATCATTATCTATTTCAATATGTATGTAATTTTATCTAATTTTTTAAGGCAAATTTTTTAAAAAAAGCTGGTTAGTAATGTAACACCCCAAATTCCTCAACTTTAAGTTGAAATTATGTGCATGAGATTAGTGTTATTAATTGTGAATTTCAATTGATTTCAAGTTAATTGCATGACTGAAAGATGAGGAGGTCATGTCTTGATGATCTTAAGTGATTAGATGAGTTGAAAGTAGCTTTAAAGTGATGTTAAGGATTGATTATGAGTTGGATTAAGAAGGACTAGGAAGGATATCTCAAGATTGGGTGTTAAAACTAAGTTTCCTTGATTTTTCTGCAGTAGGAATCGCTTTCCACAAGCCAGGAATCAATTCATAGAGTTTTAATCCTCTGGGACTCTTACTCTGTGAATCGATTCAGGCAAAAACAACTCTCTGGGACTCAAATTGTGAATCGATTCACTCATTTAAAATTCGAATTTGTCACTTTTTAACTGTGTGAATTGATTCACACATTATATGTGAATTGATTCACAGCCCCGTTAAAACAAAAAAACGCAGCTGAAGAGGAATAGATCGCGAATTTTAGAGAGAGGGTTAGAGAGAGAGCGTTTGGAGAGAGGAAAAAGGGAGAAATGCAAAGGGTTTCACAAATCCTAAGAGAGATTTATGGATTCTTGCTAGATTTCTTCAAATCGTAGCTTGAATCAATGTTGGAGAGTTGAGTTTACATTGTTGGTAAGAATTTGGAGAAGTCCTAGCAAGGAAGAAGAAGAAAAAGAACTCGAAGAAGAAGAAGAAGGAAGGGAAGGGTTACAAGCTCCATCACTACAAGTCCAAGTTCTTGGTGTTGTAGTGAGTTCTTCCTTCTCTTAGGTGTTAGGCACCCATAAGTCCCACATTAGGTTTTTTTCTTTTCAAAGAAGTATGAGAACCTTTGGGTTCAAAGTTAGGGTTTTCTAACCTCTTTGATTTAGAGCTCATTATTATGGTTAATGTTATGATTATGTAGTGGGTTTGACTGAAAGAGGTTGGATGGCTGTCCCCAACCCCCCACAAGTTGTATGTTTGATGTTTGAACCCTTGTTTTTGGTTTAAAGTGAGTTTGAACTCAAGATTTATGTAAAGTCTCATGTGAACTTGTGATTTTCTTGTTTATGTCATGAGATAAAAATTATAAGTTAATGTGGGTCAAATATCGTAAGTTGTTATTTTACCTTAAAGTGAAGCATGCATTTAAGCCATGATAGTTGTGATTTAAAATTCACTTAAAAGAGACCCAGATTCCTCATAAGATGAGAGTACGGTATATTAATCTCGTAGGATGCCACTTGGAGGTTAATGACATCTAACCACCATACAGTTAGCTATGTTGGTCGGGGGTCTACGGTCTAAACATATGACAAATCCAATAACATAGATTCCTGGAATAGTTAAGACGTGCTAAGCACGAAGTAATGAAGAACTGAACATTCTTAGTTAAAGTTGCATTGCATTATTATGTTTGACAGTCTTCTTGAAAATTGCCTTAAATTAGAAAGAGATGGTGAGGAGTCGAGGGGAGGATTCACTGAGATTTTTATCTCACCCCTTTCCTTCTAATTTTTTTTTTATCATAGATTCACTGGTTACGAAGGAAGATTGAAGAGGCTAGGGGCATGAAGCTCTTTTATGTTATTTTGTATTTTGGATTATGTAACACTCTTTTGAATTTGACGCAAAAGAACTTGTATTTTATATTAAATCTGTAGAAGACTATGTAATTTTGGAATATGAAATATTTCCCCTATTGAGGGATTAGGAACCTTGTGTTGATCTAGACTTAATGTAATAATTAAGTTTAAATTCCGCTTGGTAATCTCTATATCTAATATTAATTATCTTACTCTCAAGTTAAGTTGAATGTATGGTGTTATAGTAATACTTTAAAGGCTACTTCAAGTATTAAAGAGACCTTATAGATGAGTATTTTAATGTACGAGGAATCACAGGCCGAAGAGAATGTCAACGGATATAATCATCAGAAAACTTGCTCTAGAAGTGTCTCATATTCAAAAAGATCACAAGGGACAAGATTTTGCATTTGTCTGCTATGTCAGTGTACAAGAGCAGAGTTGAAAGCGACATGAGTAGCTAAAAACCATGGAAAGCGGATATGAGGTATTGTCCATTGGTGAAAAGACTATTAGGTCACAACGACACTATTTGCAATGCTAGCTATATATACCTTACTTCGTTCACTGAAGTAGGTTAACAAAACGATTTGAGAACAACATACTGAGATAGTGAGGAACCAAGAAATTATTCCAAGTCTCTGAGACCAAAGTTAAACAAGCACTTAAATGTTTTATTCTTTTTGTTAGAAAGCTATTCTTTGTGTTTAAGCATTTCATTGTAAATCCTCTCTGGTGAGAGTTATTGTTATTGTTTCAAACTATTTTTGAATATCGTATTTAGCCCAGTAGTGGCTATATTCTTTAGAGGCTTGACTGCACTGAGTCGTTTTAAGAAGTTATGAATATAGCTAGTTTGGCAGTAGCATACTCTCAAGTGTAATCAGTTGACTATAGTGAGAAATTCTTCTAGTGTGTGAAGGGACTAGACGTAGCTATCAAGTGATAGTAAACTAGTATAAATCATTGTGTCTTGCTCTTCTCTTCTCTTTACCTATTTACATAGCTATTTTTTCAAAAAAGGCTTTCAAAAACACACAAGCATTTCAAAAAGATTTATAAAACCCAATTCAAACCCCTTTTCTTGTGTTTTTGCCACGTTCATATATTTTACTGAAAGTATATAAGCATTAAATGTTTTCAGCATTAAATTGGGATTACATCGTAGCGCTCCAGAAATGGGGTGTTACAAATTCAATGGCCTCAAAAGTTTGATATTGAAAGAAAACAATTATGCATTCTTTGTCCATTGCTTTGCTCACCAACTTCAATTGGCACTTGTGGCGGTTGCCAAAAAACAAGTTGACATTTTTTTTTTTAGTTTGGTTAACAATTTATCTAATTTTGTTAGAGTTTCTTGTAAATGACGGGAGACTCCTAGAGAAAATAAAATTCTTAAAGTTAATGAAGCATTAAATAATGGAGAAATTTCTATTGGTTCTGTTTTGAATCAAGAAACTACAGTGAAAGGAGTTGGAGATGCAAGATGTAACGACCCGTTTCCGGACCGCTACCGAGCTCAATACACCGAGCTCGAGTTACCGAGCTCAACACACCAAGCTCAACATAAACCTATATGAGATGTTGTTGTGTAAAATAATAACACAATTGTGCAAGTATACACAATCGCAACAAGTAGTAAAGATTAAATCAAGATCGTTCCCACGAGGATTGATTAATTGAATTCACAAGTCTTTCCATTAGTAAATGAGTTAGTGAGTAAGTAATAAAAACAGAAAATAAACATCAAGTTTTTGTGATTTTAATGAGTGAATAAGACAGAATTAATCAAGTGATTTGAGAATAAAATGGATAAAAGCAGTTAGGATTCAGTTCATTCATATTTCCACTAGGTTGGTTTCAGTGCCATAAGTCAGTGCCATATGGCACTGGGCGCAGGCACTAATGTGTGTGCCTTTCAAAGACTTTCACCAGGGTTAAGTAAAGGTTCCCTTATGTCTAAGCCCCTTTATGTTCCCCTTGTCTAATTAATATGGCCAAGAACACCCTATAAGTCGATTGCCTATGTCTAGTTTAATCTAACTCAATTAAAGTGTCCTCTAATTGATAATCCTTATAGTGCCTCATGAATTCAAGATGTCACCACCTTTCAAAGACCTAACATACATGCACCTAACCTAAGTTGATCAGGCTCAAGTTAAGCATATTAAAAATAAATGCGCATGAGACACAGATGCATAGGCAAGGACTTATAGACATTAACCAACCAAGTTTTAATACAAAGTCACTTCATCCTAACCTAAGAAAATTAGCTCATAATGAGCCTAAAAACAAAACAACATAAACTGGTGCCGCAAACAAAGTTCATGGCACTAGAGTAGAGTATAGAGACTATTACAGATATGAATGAAACAGAAAAACAGAGTTGAATCTCAGCCTTGTGAGCTCGAAAACCACTCTCTCTAATCAGCAATGCCTTGCTGTCTCTGCTTCAATCTGCACTGAGCAAGTAACTTCTCTCCATGAACAAGGTTAATAGCTTGAATCAATGGTGTTTTGGAAGAAGGAAGGTGAGATCTGGTGCTTCTATTTTCAGGGGAGATAGACGCTACCCTAGCGTAAAGAATGTATCGTAACCACCTCCTTTTCATTAGGTCATTATCCTTTTTATACTCTCTCCTCAAAATGGGCTGACCACTACTAATCCCCAAAAAGATACTTCCTTTTAAGCCCAAAAGTGAGAGCCTTTTGTCTTGTATTGAGCTGAGAGAAAAGTGCATTAGGACAAGGAGGGGACCACACTAAAAACGCAAGTCGCAAAGAAGACACAAAAGCGACGTAGTCCTTTGTTTAGCTTCATCGAATGATCACACGCCGCTTCAAAATCCAGAGTCGCTAGCAACACAGTCTTGGCATGGCATGGCACTGCACTTGGCACCGAGCAATTCTCATAAAAATCTGCACAATGTGACAAAAACATCAAAATGCTCACAAAGCACCAAAGTGCTTTAAAATGACTCAAATCGGAAACCACATTATTTACATAAATCTAATAATTAAAGGACCTAAATTACTCTTAAACTCACATGATTCATAGTTATAAAGGCATAAATAACTCTTATTTCTAAGAGTTATCACACCCCCAAACTTGAACCATTGCTTGTCCTCAAGTAATGACACTTAAACAACAGCAGAAACAGAAGAATTATCACAACTGCAGCAGCTTTGAACATGAAACTTTTTTATTTTTTATTTTTATTGGGTGGTTTTCACAAGGCTTCACTTTCAGACAAACTCAGAAACAAACAATCCCCTTGTACTTCATGCATCATTGACATGGTCACCAATTTTAAGTGTGTGTGTGCAACCCTTAAGCTCAATTCAGAAACTAGTATAACCCTCAAGCTTACCTTAATCTCCCCCCAAAGAATCTCCTAAGTCTGTTCCTCCTAATCAAACAAAGAGAAATGGGCTTTTAACTTAGGATTCAGGGGCTTTACTACATACAAGGATATGCATACAATTTAACTAGCATAGGGTCAGCACACATTTTTTTCTTCTCTTTTCAATTTTCATCTTTTGCCTTTTTCTATGTTTGCCTCTTTGTCTTTTGACGCGAATAACAACAATTGTAATGAAATTACCCGGTTACTCAACAAAGAGGCTTCTTCTTTTTTTTTTTTTTTTTTTATATTTTGGCTTTTTCTAATTGCTCTGTGTAATCGCCTCTTTTTCTTTGAATATTCACACATGGATTACCCCCAAACTTATATCTTTGCCCATTCCCCTCCATTTTTCAAATTTGGAAACAAAGCTTAGACTAAACTAGGGGTTTGACCTCACCTTGCTCTCAAGTCACCTATGATTCCTTCTTAAACTAAGGGTAAGTGTTAGAAATTAACAGCCAGTCAACTAGCAATCAGAACAAGGTTCCATAAACACCAAGCAATCATTCCTCATTAAGTCAGCCCATGTGTTAACCAAAATTTTTTTTTTTTTTTAATACAGTAAAAGATCACTACTGCAATTGTGACTAACATATCCCTCCCCCCAACACAATTCATTGCAGTGTCCTCACTGCAATTACATTATGTTAGAGAAAGGGCTGACTCGAAACAGACTAACAAAACAACTTTGAAACAACAGAATTCAGCAAGAAACCTACTAAACTATTTACTACAGCAAGCATTATTGGTAAGAGATTAAGGTTAGGGCATCCCTGTTTGAAGCCGTGAGCTCCTTCTTTTGGGTGTCCTCATCAGACAGAGATTGGCTCCTCCTCCTCCTCATCACCGCTGATGGTGATGACCGCCTCTTTGGCGCCTCTTTTCTCCTTCTTGTTTGCTTCCCTTCGGCAGGAGGCCGTCTTCTTTGATGTGTCGCCAGGGAGGTGGTGGTTGCCACCTTCATCGGCATTGGTGCGAGTGGCACCGCTTTCTTCTTGGGAGCTTCAAAGACATTCTTCAGGCTCCTTTCCTTTTCTGGAGCCCCTCTTCTTCTTCGGTGGTGCTTCACTGGTGGCAGGCTCCTCTTCAGCTGTAGTCTCCTTATTGTCTCCTAAGATCCAATCAGGAAACACAGGAGGAGCATTACCCAATTTCTTGGGGAAGTTAAAATTGAAAAGCCTTTTCTGCCATAGGTATTGCTCATGGGCAAACTTCCAGTAAGCTTGTTGCTTCTTCAATAATTGGCTCACCATCTCAGCCAACTCCTCTCTTCCCTCATCATTTTGTGCAGCAGAAACAGCAGGGCCAGGGGCACCAGATATGGCATTCCAAGGCTTTGGAACAGGCCAAGTGCTATCACTGTTTAGAATGGGCACCCCTTCAAGCTTGCACAGGGCAGTGATCAAGCATGGGAAAAATAGACTCCCCTTGGTCCTCCTTGCACAGGCAACAATCTCTCTATGAATCAGCCTTCCAACATCCACTAATTTCCCCTCCAGAATGTGATGCAGTAGCAAAATCCTCTCCTTGTCAATGGTTTGATGGTGAGTGGTGGGGAGCAAGCTAGTACCCATGAAATTGTACCAAACCTTAGCTGCAGGGATTAGGGTATTTCTCCTTATCCTGTAGTCGTCCCCCTGCCTTTTCTCCCATTTGGTGCCTTCCACTGTTAGCTGGTGCATTATTTCGTTCATCTGCTTCTCATATCGCTTTAATCCTCTTTTCAAAGGCATCACCTTTCTGGCAGAGCAAGGTACTCATTGATTCCTACTGAGCACAAGGGGACAATGACTCCACTGATGTTGGAGTAGTTTGCTTCAGGTTGACCATCTTCCTGAGGGGGTATTCCAGCGTAGAACTCTCTCACAATAGGCGTGAGGGGGCTCTTAGGGTGAGAGCAAAAGTTTGCCATTGATCTTTGCTTCAATCAACCTCATTATGTCGGGAGAGGCCATTTACAATTTGAATCCCCTCTCAGGATGCAGCGGCCTTTTTTCCATGCAGTCCTCATATCTTTTTCTTGCCCCCTCATCATGGAATCTCTTCTCCGTGCCGATTGGCACTCGTAACTTTTTCCTCTCGTGCTCCATGCTCGTCCTCATGGCTAATGATAGTTGCTTCCAACGCTCGACAGCTTCGGCTTCAATGATTTCTGGACAAAAAGGGAAAACTAGGGTTTACAGATTTGAAGATTTGGGGAGATTTGGAAACGAAGGAGAATGTGAGGGTGAGTATAATGGATGGGGTTAGGGTTAACAAGATGGCTTTTACGCTAGGTAGAAGGGAAGACGAGTGGGAATGGTGAGAGGTGTTTGTAGTTGGGAAGATGGGGGTCGTGGTGGATTGTGGCTCTGCAAAGGTAAGTGTTTGGGAAATGGGGTGAGTTTTATGAACTACCCGTTAGACTTAATGAAGGAGGGAGAGGCTGATTTTCTAATTCAGAGTGCAAGATTATGAGGATGCAAGGTGGCATACTGCCATTGGTTCATGTGGAAAAAATGCACAACTGGGCTGCCAGTTCATTTAATGCCCATAAGGGGTGCTTTTGCCTTTTACTGCGCAACTGTCCCTTCAGCCTTTCCTTCTTAAAAATTCAACACTTGAAGTGGTGCCCCCCGTGGTGCCATGGCACCAAGTGTGCAGCATTCAGAACTACAAACCACTCACCCCTCTGCACTGCACTTCCAGCACCAAAATTCAATTTATTCCTGCAAAACAAAATAAAACTAAGTTAAAAATAAATCTGGGCTGCCTCCCAGTAGCGCTTGGTTTATGAAAGTCCTCAGCCAGACTTATTTTCCACTTCAGATATCCTTGAGTTCCGTGGTGACCCTTGTTCTTTCATCGTGGTCACCCCAATCTTGCTTTTACTCTCCGGCCATTAACCTTAAAGGTTGCACTGTGGCCTCATCCAATAAGTCCACCGCCCGTATGGATGTAACTTAACTAGCTTGAATGGACCAGACCACCTTGATTTGAGCTTCCCAGGGAATAATTTCAATCTTGAATTGAACAGCAGCACTTGAGATCCTTCTTTCAATTCCCTGGGTTGAATTCTTTTATCATGCCAAGCTTTAGTTTTGGCTTTGTACAGCTCGGCATTCTCATAGGCAAAGAGCCTATGCTCTTCTAGTTCATGAAGTTGCAGCAGCCTTGCTGCACCAGCACTCTCCAAGTCAAAATTCAGCTTCTTTGTGGCCCAGAAAGCTTTGTGTTGCAACTCAATAGGCAAGTGGCAAGCCTTACCAAACACCAATCTATAGGAGATGTCCCTAATGGTGTCTTGTATGTCGCTCAGAAGCCCACAGTATGCCGTCAAGATGCAAGGACCAATCTTTCCTAGAAGGATTGACAACCTTCTCAAGAATCCTTTTAATTTCCCCTGTTGGAGAGCTCAACTTGGCCACTTGTTTGTGGATGATATGCAAGAGCTATCTTGTGCTTCACCCCATACTTCGCCAGGCTTTTCTATTAGTTTGTTACAAAAATGGGTGCCCTCATCATCGATAATGGCTCGAGGGACACCAAACCTTGTGAAGATATTCTTATGCAAAAACTTGCTCACCGCCTTGGCATCATTGGTAGGCGAGCTACCGCTTCAATCCACTTAGACACATAATCCACGACCACTAGGATGTACAGATTGCCAAAGGAAGGAGGAAAAGGGCCCATAAAATCCATGCCCCATACATCAAAGAGTTCAATTTCAAGAATCTTTGTTGAGAGGCATTTCTTGTTTGCTTGAAATATTTCCTACCCTTTGGCATCTATCACAATGTTTAACAAATTCATGAGAATCTTTAAATAAAGAGGCCGTAAATAACCTCGCTTGCAAGACTTTGGTCATTGCTCGCTCCTCCTAAGTGTCCTCCACAAGGTGCAGAGTGACAATGTTGCAGGATGCCGCCAACTTCTTCTTCTCGCTACACACCTTCTAAACAACTGATCCACACCCTTCTTATATAGAAACGGTTCATCCCAATAATATTGTTTCACTTGCTTTGGAGAAATCTTCTCTTTTGTTGGTAATCCATCTCCACCTGGAAGGATTTTGCACACCGTAAAGTTCACCATGTCAAAGATACCAAGGTGCCGTAGTGGCATCAACCTTGGCACTGTGACTACCAGCAGCTTGCTCATCGTGAAAATTTTCTTTAATTTCACCTCCTCGTTGTTCAACACCGCCATTTTCACCTACGACAAGTGGTCAGCTACTTGATTCTCCACTCCTTTTTTATCTCTGATTTCTAAGTCAAACTCTTGCAATAACAACACCCATCTTATCAATCTTGGTTTTGCATCTTTCTTGGCAATCAAATACTTGATTGCTGAGTGGTCAGTGTACACCACCACCTTTGTGCCAACCAGGTAGGATCTGAACTTGTCAAAAGCGAATACCACTGCAAGCAGTTCTTTCTCAGTGGTGGTATAATTCAACTGAGCATCCACCAATGTCTTGCTTGCATAGTAAATTGAATGAAACACCTTGTTATGTCTTTGACCCAGAACAGCTCCTATGGCAAAATCACTTGCATCGCACATCAACTCAAATGGCTTATCCCAGTCTGGGGCAACAATGATAGGTCTTTGTGATTAAGGCTTTCTTCAAGTTTGAAAGGCTAGCATCCACTGTTCATCAAAATCAAATATAGTTTCATGCTGAAGGAGTTGGCAAAGGGACTTTGAGATTTTTGAGAAATCCTTGATGAATCTTCTATAGAAACCAAAGATGCCCCAAAAACTTCTTACCCCTTCACACTAGTTGGTGGAGGTAATTTCTCAATGACCTCGATCTTTGCCCCCGCTCCACTTCAATTCCTTTCTTAGAGACTTTGTGACCTAGAACAATACCCTCTTGCACCATGAAGTGGCACTTCTCCCGCTCAAGACTAGATTAGTCTCCTCACACCTGGACAAAGACTTGTTCTAAATTATCCAAGCAAACTTGAAATGTTTCTCCAAAAGCGTAAAAGTCATCCATGAAGATTTCCATGGATTTCTCAATAAAATCGAGAATATTGCCATCATGCACCTTTGAAATGTTGTTGGTGCATTGCACAACCCAAATGGCATCCTTCTAAAAGCAAAGGTGCCATAAGGGCATGTGAAAGTAGTCTTGTCTTGATCCTCAAAGCTATGGCAACTGATTGTAGCTGAATACCCATCAAGGAAACAAGAAACTCCTTCCCCGCCAACTTGTCAATCATCCGGTCAATGAAGGCGTGGGAAATGATCCTTCCTTGTTGCCTTGTTGAGCTTTCTGTAATCCATACAAATTCTCCAACCAAATACGCTCGTGGGAATTAATTCATTCTTATCATTAGCTATGACAGTCACTCCCCCTTTCTTCGGAACACACTGCACTGGACTAACCCAAGAACTGTCTGAGATCGGGTAAATGATTCCAGCATCCAGCCATTTAATGATTTCCTTCTTTACTACCTCCTTCATCACTGGGTTAAGCCTTCGTTGTGCTTCAATACTGTTCTTGGCATTCTCCTCCAAAAAGATTCTGTGCATACACAGAATAGGACTTATGCCTTTTATGTCAGCCATCTGCCATCCTATAGCCTTCTTATGTTTCTTCAGCACAGTAAGCAATTCCTTTTCCTGCAACAAACTCAAATCAGAAGCAACAATAACAGGAAGAAGGTTGTTCTCACCCAAATAAGCATACTTCAAGTGTGGAGGTAGCACTTTCAGTTCCAGGTCAGGAGGCTTTTCAACAGATGGAATATTGGATTTGGAGCTTTTATCACTGAGTTCCAATGAATCATATTTTCTGAGCCATAATTGATTTACCGAAGCCTTCCCTGCTGTGTTTTTATCCTGCGCTAGCTCATAATCAGGGACATTCAGTTCCTGTTTCAAAGACATTCTTGTCCCTCATGAGTTGATGTTGAACCAACGAATCAATGGTTCTAACAAAGGAGCATTCCTCCACATTTTCTGCAGGATACTTGAGAGCATTCAGGACATTAAATTTGATTTCTTGATCATTGACTCTCATAGTGAGTTCACCCTTTTGCACATCAATCGCTGTTTTCCTGTGGCAAGGAATGGTCTACCTAAAATAATAGGTACCTCAAAGATCGCCTTCAAAATCAAGGATAATAAAGTCAGCAGGAAATACCAATTTATCAACTTTGACAAGCACATCTTCGATCTTCCCTTCTGGATAAGCTAGAGTTCTGTCTGCCAGCTGCAGAGTCAGAGTTGTAGGCCTGGCCTTACCAATTCCAAGCTGTTGGAAGATCGACTTAGGCATTAAATTACTGCTCGCCCCTAAGTCACATAGAGCTCTCCCACAATAAGTGTCACCAATAGTGCAAGGGATGGTAAAACAGCCAGGATCTTTTAACTTTTGGGGGATCTTACTTTGCATCAAAGATACCGCATTCCCTGGGTCATAGCAATCGCCTCAAATTCTCCCAACCTCCTTTTCTTGGTTAGAACATCCTTCATGAACTTTGTGTAATTTGGCATCTGTTGCAAGGCATCAACTAATGGAATGTTGATGTGCAACTGTTTCAGTACCTCAATAAACTTGTCAAACTGCTTGTCTTGATGGGCTTTTTTAAGTCTCTGAGGGAATGGTGGAGGTGGAAATTCAGGAACTAATCTATTGCTTGCGATTCTTTGGTGTAACTTTCTCGAGTGCAGTGCGACTGGTGCCGGACGGCACTGCACTCGCCTGTAGTTTTTGGCACTTCAGGTTCAACTTCTTTTTCTTTTAAGGGCTGGTTAGTGGTAACATCAGGTCTAGAAGGACCTGGTAATTCAGTACCACTCCTCAAGTATATGGCTTTTATTTGCTCTCCCCCTGCTGGCTTGGCAGGCTCAGTCGTAGCAGGCAGTGAACCACTTGGTCTTTGGTTCATAGCTGTTGCCATCTGCCCCAACTGATTCTCCAAGTTTTTAATTGCTGCACCCTGACTTTGGTACTGGGCTTTTGTTTCATTCATGAAGGCCTTCAGCATAGCCTCCATTGAGTTGTCAACAATAGGAGCAGCAGCTTTTTGAACTGGTTGGGCAGGGAAACCAGGGGGATGGGTAGGCTTTGCAGACACAGCAGCAGGTGCTGCAGGATTATTGTTACTCCACGAAAAATTTGGGTGATTCTTCCACCCAGGGTTGTAGGTGTTGGAGTAAGGATTATTGTTTTTGTTGAAATTCCCTACGTAATTGACAGACACAGGGTTGCTAGGGCATTCCTCATATAGATGACCTCCTCCACAATACACACAAGAAATAGCTTTAGCCTGCACCTGCGCAGATTCTGCAGAATTCACAGGTGCTGTGTTGGTTCCAGCCACATTCAGACCTTTCAACATGTTTGCGATTGCAGCCACCTGTGCAGATAGAGCTGTCATTTCACTCACTTCATGGACTCCAGCAACCTTCTTTGCAGCACTCAACCTAGCAGTAGGCCATTGGTAACTGTTTGCAGCAATGGTCTCAATTTTCTCATATGCATCATTGTAAGACTGTGCCAAGAGGGCACCACCAGAAGAGGCATCAAGCATGTCTCTTGTTCTTCCCGAGAGACCATTATAAAATGTTTCCATTTGAATGCAAATAGGTATGCCATGGTGAGGACACTTCCTGAGCAGCTCTTTAAATCTCTCCCAAGCTTCAAACAGTGATTCCTCTTCATTTTGCCTGAAAGATGTAATTTCATTCCTCATCCTAGCATTCTTGATTGGAGGGAAATACTTGGTTAAGAATTTCTCTGCCATACCATTCCAATCAGTGATAGAGTTGGGTTCCAAGGAATTTAACCAAGCCTTGGCTCTATCCTTCAAGGAGTATGGGAATAGCCTGAGTCTGAAGGCATCATCTGTAACTCCAGGAATTTTGAAGTTACTGCACACTTCAAGGAATTGTTTCAGGTGCAAGTGAGGGTCTTCTTGAGGTGTGCCACCAAATTGTCCCACAGTTTGCAGCATTTGGAACATCATAGGCTTAAATTCAAAATGATTTGCAGTAATGTCAGGCCTTACTATGCCCGTGTGCATGGTCTGAGGATCAAAAACAGCATAGTCCCTCATTGGCCTGTCCCTATCATTGGCTAAGCCTATGATATCGACATGCAAAGACCAAGGCTTGCATCGATGTGAACACTTTCTTTGAACACCGCTGCCTTCTCGCTTCAGAATTGTTTCTGCAGTATGGGGACCAGTTGCTGCCATATTTGCAGCAGCACCTAATGCAGCAAATGCTTGTCTCTCCCTTAACAACCTTCAAAGTTCTCACAATCTCGGGATCCAACTCGATATTCTCGTGCCGTGTGCTCAAGACGTGCGTAGTTGAGCACTAACAGCTGACACAACACCCAAAAGAATTAGAATATCTCAACTAACAAACCTACTAAATTCAAAACTTTGTAAATTTAATCAATTCAATCCCCGGCAACGGCGCCAAAAACTTGTTGTGTAAAATAATAACACAATTGTGCAAGTATACACAATCGCAACAAGTAGTAAAGATTAAATCAAGATCGTTCCCACGAGGATTGATTAATTGAATTCACAAGTCTTTCCATTAGTAAATGAGTTAGTGAGTAAGTAATAAAAACAGAAAATAAACATCAAGTTTTTGTGATTTTAATGAGTGAATAAGACAGAATTAATCAAGTGATTTGAGAATAAAATGGATAAAAGCAGTTAGGATTCAGTTCATTCATATTTCCACTAGGTTGGTTTCAGTGCCATAAGTCAGTGCCATATGGCACCTGGGCGCAGTGGCACTAATGTGTGTGCCTTTCAAAGACTTTCACCAGGGTTAAGTAAAGGTTCCCTTATGTCTAAGCCCCCTTTATGTTCCCCCTTGTCTAATTAATATGGCCAAGAACACCCTATAAGTCAGATTGCCTATGTCTAGTTTAATCTAACTCAATTAAAGTGTCCTCTAATTGATAATCCTTATAGTGCCTCATGAATTCAGTATGTCACCACCTTTCAGCACCTAACATACATGCACCTAACCTAAGTTGATCAGGCTCAAGTTAAGCATATTAAAAATAAATGCGCATGAGACACAGATGCATAGGCAAGGACTTATAGACATTAACCAACCAAGTTTTAATACAAAGTCACTTCATCCTAACCTAAGAAAATTAGCTCATAATGAGCCTAAAAACAAAACAACATAAACTGGTGCCGCAAACAAAGTTCATGGCACTAGAGTAGAGTATAGAGACTATTACAGATATGAATGAAACAGAAAAACAGAGTTGAATCTCAGCCTTGTGAGCTCGAAAACCACTCTCTCTAATCAGCAATGCCTTGCTGTCTCTGCTTCAATCTGCACTGAGCAAGTAACTTCTCTCCATGAACAAGGTTAATAGCTTGAATCAATGGTGTTTTGGAAGAAGGAAGGTGAGATGCGGCTGCTTCTATTTTCAGGGGGAGATAGACGCTGCCCTAGCAGAAAGAATGTATCAGAACCAGCCTCCTTTTCATTAGGTCATTATCCTTTTTATACTCTCTCCTCAAAATGGGCTGACCACTACTAATCCCCAAAAAGATACTTCCTTTTAAGCCCAAAAGTGAGAGCCTTTTGTCTTGTATTGAGCTGAGAGAAAAGTGCATTAGGACAAGGAGGGGACCACACTAAAAACGCAAGCTGCAGCAGCACACAAAAGGACAGAGTCCTTTGTTTAGCTTCACTGAATGATCACACGCTGCTACTTCAAAATCCAGAGTCGCTAGCAACACAAAGGCCGTGGCATGGCACTGCACTTGGCACCGAGCAATTCTCATAAAAATCGCACAATGTGACAAAAACATCAAAATGCTCACAAAAGCACCAAAGTGCTTTAAACAGCTCCAAATCAGGGAAACCACATTATTTACATAAATCTAATAATTAAAGGACCTAAATTACTCTTAAACTCACATGATTCATAGTTATAAAGGCATAAATAACTCTTATTTCTAAGAGTTATCACACCCCCAAACTTGAACCATTGCTTGTCCTCAAGTAATGACACTTAAACAACAGCAGACAAGCTTGAAAACTGGCTTCACACTCCTCGGTCCAAGCAAAAGGTTGATCCTTCCTCGTCAGTCGTGTAAGAGGCGTGACAATCTTCGAGAAACCTTCAATGAATCTTCGGTAATATCCTGCTAAGCCGACAAAACTCCTGATCTCAGAACCGCCTTAGTCGCTCCCACGCTTATCACCGCCTCAATCTTAGTTGGATCCACAGCTATCCCTTCTCCTGGAAATCACGTGATCAAGAAAATTCACCTCTTCAAGCCAAAATTCACACTTCGACAGTTGGCATAGAGTTGCTTATCTCGTAATATCTGCGATTACTCGACATAGGTGTTCTGCGTGCTCTTCTCGGTTCCTCGAGTAAATCAATATGTCGCCGATGAACACTACAACGAACTGATCCAAAACGAATGGAAAATCCTGTTCATGTAGTCCATAAACACACCGGCGATTCGTCACTCCAAACGGCATCACCAAGTACTCGTAGTGACCGTATCTAGTTCTCAAAGTCGCTTTGGCGACATCTCCCTCCTTCACGCGAATCGATGGTAGCCCGACTTCAAGTCTATCTTGGAAAGATCGCCGCTCCACGAAGTTGGTCCATCAAGTCGCCAATACGTGGTAACGGATAACGGTTCTTCCACGGTAACCTTGTTGAGCTCGCGATAGTCCACGCACGGCCTTGATCGTCCATCCTTCTTCTTAACCAACAACACCGAGCTCCCCACGGTGACACGCCGGTCGTATGAATTGCTTCGACTCCAAGTGTTCGATCCGGGACTTCACTCTTTCATCTCGGCAGAGACATCCCGTATGGCGCTTTGGAAATCGGTCCTGTTCCTAGAATCAGTCGATGGAGAACTCGACCTCTCGCATCGGGTGGTAATCCCGCACGTCTTCGAAAAACGTCCTCAAAGTCACACACCACCGGTACATTCTTCACGTCGATCTGCTGGAAAACTTCCGAACTAGCTAGATACATGTATTCCCTAGTTCCTTCTTTTCAAAGAAACTCCAATACGTTCGCGTAAAGATAATTGGAGACTCCAAGGTCCGGAAAAATTACGCTTTACCCACAAATTAAAAGGACATGGTGGTGTGACAACCAATCCATCCCGAGGATAACATCTAAGCCCTTAAGAGGCAAACAAACCAAATTGACCACAAACTTTCTACTCGAATAATCACTACACAATTAAGACATGCAAAGTGTTTGTGACTAAGGTTTTAGCAACCGGGTTGTAACTACTAATTTAAACGGTAAAGCGATCACTCAAGTTCAAATGGTTCACACAATCGAAGAAATAAAGGAATGGGTTGCACTGAATCAAAAAGAACGGATAAGGATTTACCCTCGATCTCACATTCACCTTGGATAAGATCATCACCGCTCAGCCTTCTCGCCACTCATGCGAAAACTCGCCTTTAGCCACTTGACGCTTCCCTTTGGCTTTTGCCGCAAGCATCGCTTGCTCACCTTTAGGTGTAGGACAATCCTTAGCAAAATGCCCTGGCTTCTTGCAGCTGAAACACACCTCCTCCTTCGAGTACAAGCTCGCGTAATGTCTCGGCTTTCCACATCGGTAGCAAATCACCTCGACACCGGTCGACCTCCACTCCTCGGTACTTGGGTCATCGGACGACATCGTCCTGTTGTTGTTCCCCTGAGGTCGGTCGTAAGGCCTCTTCTGCGGTGGTTTCCCTTTCTGTGCAAATCTCTGCCCCGCACTCTGGGGTCTCACTGGTCCGCCCACAACAGTCTTCTTCTTGTGGCTTCTCACTCCTTCTACCTCGACACATCGATCAATCAGCTCTTGGAGATTTCGGATCCTCAACGACACCACTGACTTCTGAATGTCGAATCTCAATCCCCGTTGGAATCTCTCACTCAACCATCTCTGGTCAACTCGATCACGGAATGGACTGAAATACCTCGCCAACGATTCGAACTTGGCCGCATACTCGGACACCGTCGAGTTGCCTTGCTGCAATTGAAGAAATTCCTGCTCCTTCTCGGCTCGTGCAGTATCCGGGAAGTACTTGTCCAAAAACCTTTCACGAAAAAGCTCCCAGGTCATCTCGCGATGTTCTGCTATAAACGTTTGCTTCACTCCTCTCCACCAATACTCTGCGTCTCCTAGCAGTAAGTAGGTGGCATAGTCGACCTTCACGTTGTCCGGGCAATGAAGTGCCTCAAAGATCTTCTCGATCTCTTGCATCCAAAGATCAGCTTTATCCGGATTTGGCTCACCGTAGAACTTCGGTGGATCATGCTTCCTGAAGTCGGCCAATCCTCTCGCTTCAAAGATTTCGCTCGCCGTTCTGTCGCTGCCGCAAGTTCTGCTGAGTTAACGCCGCCGTCTGCTGAGCCATCGCGTTAGCCTGTTGAGTTCGCAGCAGATTGTTGAGCCATGGTCGCCGCCATCTCGGTCATAGCTTGAATAGCTCGTTCCATGTCGACGTTCTCGTTGCGGATGTCGTATTCCTACGAGGTGGCATTAGATTCCACAAAGTTCAAAACCCCGCTGCATCTCACAACAAGGATGTGTTAAAACACACCGCTTCAATCAAGAAACAGTTCAAACAATTTTTCAAGCAATAAGTGCTTCACTTAATCAAACAAAGAATCAACATAATACAACTAGGTATCCAACACACATAACCCGACATAGTGACTACCCAAATTCTATGCACATTTCGGTCGAACCGAATCAAGCCTGATACCAACAAAGGTAACGACCGCTTCCTGACCGCTACCGAAGCTCAATATACCGAGCTCGAGTTACCGAGCTCAACACACCAAGCTCAACATAAACCTATATGAGATGTGTTTTAAAAACAAAACTCTTGTGCCTTTTAAAAATACGATATATATTTTTTTTTAAAACCGACTCGTGCACATCAGAGTAATTACAGCTTTTCGAAACATGGTGCAACTAAGACACAAGACTTAAATTCTAATAAAACATACATGCATAACATACACATATATATATATCACTCGAAATAATAATGTACACAAATTACAGAGTAGCAAATGTGTAAAGAAAATACACCTAAGGTACGACGACTTCAAAAGAGCAATCATACCCTGGGGTACTTCCAGACTCCACGCAGGGGTCGCTCCAAAAGTAAGACCACCAGTCTACCTCAGAGCAACAAAACAACACTGCCCAAACTGGTCACGACCTCGAACACAAAAGAAAAACAAGTACAGTCCTCAGAAAAACCAACATCCAACAAATAAACAATCACGACAAATAGAGGTCGTCACTCGGGTCCTCGACCAGTTCCTCCTCTGCATCGCTTCATCGCCGAAGTTACTGCGCCTCGACATCGCCTGGGTAACCGTCATGGGTTGAAGGGCCCACGGGAAAGGGTCAACTTCTCAACAATTCAAGATAAGCTCGACATAAAAATATAAGCAAACAGCAAAGTATAACATTCACCGACGTGACTCGACCATCTCACTCTAAACTCGACACAACTCGCAAATCCATTTTCTCTCGACTCGACAATTTTTCCGGAATGCACACGCCGTACCGTATGTCGGAAAGTCCAGCCGAAGCCTTGGGATCCTCGCTCTCCCTAGGATACTAACTCAGTCCCATAGCGTGGCGGCGTCTAGTCAATCTCCAGTAAACAAAAAGGGGACCTAGCACCCTCGATTATCCGGTCACGGGTCAACAACTCTATACGACTCACCTAGCTCGCTCACTCGATGAACAATTCGCCGCATACGATATTCAAAGAGTTAAACACAAGATATTCAACCGCATGTCAAATAAAAGAGCAAGCTCGACATGAAGAAACGCAATTCAACATGTAATACACAATTCACGACATATATTCAATCACATATTAAATACATGCAAAAACTCAATCATATCACAACATTTCAACTCGACACAAATCAGGAAATCCATACACAATAACATAACCACATAGAATATGAAATGCCCTTACGCTAGCATACTACGAAAATATTAATGTGAAGCGCCCTTACTTAAGGACTTATAAAATAAAGCCTTAGAGATATCTAGGAGTTGCCCTTACCGAACTCCAAGTTAATCTTTGCTCGACAACGACCTCGACACAGCTGTCTTCAAAGAGCTCGACAACGACTTCTCTTACTCGATCTCGACACGGCTGTCTTCAACGAGCTCGACAACGACTTCGACACGCACGCTTCTCAGTCGACCTCGACACGCATACCCTCGATCCGATTCTCACGCTCGGCGTCCTTGGATTCGCTTTCCCGTACCCTTGATTCGGAATTCACTCGATCTCGGGAAATAGACTTCCTAAAACAAACACAACTTAGATCGATCCATGGGTTCTAATACATCTAGCTCTCTCTTCCCCAAACTCAACCACAACCCAGAAAAATATAAAACTCAAGAACTGAAATATATTTTTCCTCTAACACAAAGTTAGGGATTTCGATCAAAATTTCATGAAAAAGTTATCTGATGCTTCAACAGATAGATCGACAACAACAATAACCAGAAGCAACGAATGAAAAACAAGAAATCGAAACGAACCAAAAATGGAGGTTTCTGGGCACTGCCGATTGCAGAAAAACAGAGGAAGAAATTTGTTTTACAAGCCCAATTAATCGGTTAGAAAGATAGGTAATATTGTGAAGAAGAAAACCCATCAATTTGACATGATTTGGAAGCATAAAACTGGTTAAAAATGGAAGAAGAATTAGCGCTAAACAGTAGCACAGATGAAAAGAAAAATCTGTTCTTCATACCTCAACGGTGATCGAGCAGACGAGATATGGGTCGAGAAGTTGATGATGAACAAGATTGATGAAGAAAGCTTGTGCAGAATCTCGATGGAACTCACGGTTTAAATCGATGGAAGTTTTTGAAGAAAACAACGAAACACAGAGCAGAAGGAAGGAAGAAGAAAGAAGAAAAGAGAAATGAGTGTTTGAGGGAAAATCGATCGTGAATACAGCTGGAAGGGCATAATCGTAACTCCAGCTATAAGATGCCAATCCCAATAATCATCTACCCGCAAATCGTTCCTCTCATAATTACCTCTACTCTGCTTGGTCAACGGCAAGCCGACAATGTAATAATTACAAACAATATAATAATAACGCTGAATAACGTTCGAAAGAATACGAGGTGTCATCTCGACACGATGTCGACAAGAGTGCTCGTGCAAGCGTACAAGGTTCTAACACGAGTTCGTGAACGCGGTCTCCTCAGCTCGACTTGCGTCCTCATCAGCTCGGTACGCGACTTCATCAACTCGACACGCGACCTCCTCATTTCGGCTGACTAGTGCACGTGGTCTCATCAGCTCGACAAATGATCTCGGCAAACGATCTAGTCACGGGATCTCGACACAAGGTCTTGGTCGAGGTCTCGATACGTCGTCCTAATACGATGTCGATCTCGTCCTCAGGTGTTACACAAGATGCGGCACACATTATTGTACGCTACTTAGCTTAATCTCTTTGTTTACCTACGTGATTGATGTTCTTGAATCTATTGAAGAATATGGCATAAGCTTAGAGCAACGAAAGCATGCCATTTGTTGAAATCTATGCAGTGTTTTGAGTTTATTTTTAACTTGCACATGATGAGGAATATATTTGGAATTACTAATGAGTTGTCTTAAGCACTACAAAGAAGTGATCAAGATATTGTAAATGCTATAGCATTAGTTAGAGTGTGCAAGGAAAGATTGCAAAGCATGAGAGACGATGGTTGGCATGCTTTATTAAATGAAGTATCATTAATTTGTGAGAAGCAAGATATTAACATTCCAAATATTGATGATGCACTCACTAGCGCGAAATACACCTAATAAAGAGACTTATAACGCCGGTTTTAGAAATAACTGGCATAAAAAGTGATGCGGTAGCATTTTTAAAATTAATATGAGACTTTTTACGTCACTTTTTATTTAAACCGACATTATATGTGTGGGCGATGGCGTTTTTCTAATATTAAAGCTCTAGTTTTCACGCCGATTTTAGACAAAATCGGAGTGATAAGTCAAAGTTTTCAAGCCATTTATTCTAAAAATTAGCGTCGTATATTGTGGCTTTTTTTGCATATTTTTTCTTCCAGGATTTTACGCTGGTTTTTTACAAAACAAACATGGTATGTGAACACATTAGTCAGATCTTTCCCTCTTCTCTCTTGCACACACTAAAGCTTTTTCCCTCTTCTCTCTCGCGTTTGCACACATCAGCGCTGGCCTGCTTCAGATCTAGGAATGGCTCATAATTGTGAGTGGCTCGCATCAGTGCAAGTACTTTCACTCCATCTCTGTTCATCCACTTTCCTCAATTCCTCCAGTTCCCTTTGCAGCCTCTGGTTCTGCTTTGTCAGAGACCCAAACCACCTCTTCAGGTGCTCCCACTCCATCTCGGTCTGCTTCAGCTTGCTCCTGTGATCAGTTCAGCTTAACTCTACGGAAAACTTTTGCCTCTTATAATGAATTGTTTACCTCAGAGCTGAGTGAAACCGCCACCCACGAACGACGCACCACCACGAGACACCTAGGAGCGACGCACCACCATCAGCAGCACTCGGTCTCCTTGTCGTTCTCGCATGTTCTTGAAGTTGCAGTTGCAGAAGCAAAAGATTTCATCGAGATCGAGAGAAAACCAAGAAAACCCTACGCGGGGCGAGAGGTGTAGGGTGAACACCAAGGCAGAGGTGGCAAGGGCTCGCAAGAGCATGACAAAAACGAAGAAAAAGGAATGGAAGAGTCGAGAGAAGAAGAAGCAGTACTGGCGAGAGGCGAAGAGTTCGATGTGATGTGCTGCGAAAAAGAAGGAGGAAGAGGCAGAGAAGAGGGATAAAGCAGCGGCACGACGAGTGGAGGTGCGTCCATTGGCAGAGCAGGAGGAGAAGGAGCTAGAGAAGGCGATGTGAGGTGAAGGAGCAGTACTTGTTCTGTTTCAATATGTGATTTTTTTTTGTTCCTGGTGTGTTGTATTATTCAGCTTGTTTTCAGTTTGTTTAGCTTTGTAATTTATGCTATATCAGGTCACTAAAGCTGATATTGAGGAGTTTGAAGCAAACTGTGGGGGATCTGACTTTGAGAAAAATGATTTGATTGATCTCTACAAGAAGTGCAAGGGTAATAAGAACAGGTAATGAAGCATTTTGATGAGCAATGAGCCATTTTTTTTTGTAAAGGATTTCAGTTTTGAATTTGATATTCCCGGTTCGATATTATTGGTTGTGTCTTTGTAATCTGTGAAATCAAATTGGTAATATGCTGCTTGTGCTATTTGTGAAGGTATCATCAGAGTGAAGTTGCTGAGTATATATATTAGCATTTGTTATTGACTGTTCATTTGGTATCCTCATGTGTCCCTAAGTGTTTATATGCATATATTGGTGTTGTGAGGTTATTGGAAAGCAGTGCTCATGGTAGTGCTGGTGATGATTTTGAAGATTTTGATTTGTTCAGCAGTGGTGGAGGCATGGAGTTTCTGATTCTTTGTTGTTTTTACAGGGGTGGTGCCATAGTTTAATGACAAATTCTTCCCCTCTCAGAATGTTAGCATGAATAAGACTTTCCAACATAAGTTGAGGGATGCCAAAATCCTAGTAATTGTACCACAAATTAATACTCTCTTCCCCCCTCCCTCCCCCAAGAATAGCTTTATTTACCCCTAGTGAAGAATTTTGTGGGGGGGGGGTGGCGGGTAGAGAAACATGGAAGGTCTTTAAATGAACTGTATGATTGTTAATGTTATTCTTTTTTTATCAACAATTTCATTTCTACAATGTATGTCAGACAAAACAAAGAGTTGGATCTCTTACATACTGTAGACATCTAACTATATTATTGATTTTTGCTTCTATATGATATGTAAAGCGAGATATGTAACACCCCGTAGTCCTATTCATGCTTTACTCTAATAATAAGCCTAACTCGTGTAATTAACGGGCATAAAAATGCGAAGGAATTAAAATCGAAACACAAATAAGACTACAACGTGCTACGGTGAAGTAAACGAAGTGTCTCGCATGCAAATATATATAACTAGGTATATCATATCAGAGTGCAAGTGCACAATGTATAAAGTGTAGATACAGTCATCCAAAAAGATAACCATGCGAGACTAACCTGCTGCCTCAACTAAACCAAAACACAAACATAACATAAGCAAAAAGGGACTCCTGGCCAACAAACAACCAACCATCTCAGCGGGGGGAAACTAAGAGCTCCCACTCTGAGACCCTGCCCGCCTCGGAAATAATCGTTGATAGTCGTGAGCTCTCATGTGGCGAGAAGGACAAGATGTTGCTCCTCTGCCATGTCTCTATCTCCCACGATGGCGAAACTCACTATGATGGCTAGCGGATCACATCGGCATCGGCTCAGGAGGAACCGGTGGATAACCCCCGTAACCAAAACCTGGTGGAAACCTTGACGCTTGCCACATCTGCCGAAAATGTAGCCTCTGACAAATCCTGAAGTCTCCCGAGAAGCTGGCAATAAGAAGACCTGGAATCCTGAAGTACACGGAGATGGTACCAGTGTAGATCACCGCCTGACACACATGGTCAATCTCCTACCTACACCGTCGAAATTGTGATACTGTATCTCAAAATCACCCCATACGGGGATCCTCGGGGATAGGAGCATCAACGGGTGCATCAGCATAAACTGCTCTATCAGGTACTGCTGCGGCTGCATTTTCCTCCTCAACAAAGTCTAATACAGTAAGAAATACATATACACGCAAGCATACAAACACAGGGAGGTAAGAATAACACAACCATTAAAAAGTGGGAAATACATAGGTAGAATGTATGTCAGACAATCCAATAGACAATCACACATATACAAATATGACCTAGCTACCCTCTTCAACTTATCCCATGTCTCTCAAATGAGTTTGTACACTATGGCATCTTTTCTTTACTATGGTCATTATACTCCTCATTTTCGTTAGGAATACTTATTGGCAAACCCCATTTTCGTTAGGTTGCCATCCCCTTTTTCCAATAGGGACTCCCGTCTCACTTCTTCGATAGAGCACAGGGTGACGCTAGCCTAGTCCACGAGGTATTCCTCTTTCCCGTTAGGAATCCTCCTCCCCCTTTTCCATTAGGGAAGTCCATTTCTCCATTTTTCGATAGGGAACAGAGTGGACCTACTGGGCGAGATATCTCCCTTTTCCGTTAGGGATCCTCTCCACATCACATTCCCGTCAAGAATGAAGTGGTTACTAATGTAATATCATATGCATGTATCCAACACATCATAATCATTTGCCTCACATCATGTTATGCAAATATTCCCAAAAATACCCATTAATCATGTTCATTGTAACACCCAATTTCTGAAGCGCTACTAACTAGAACTTAACTCTAAATGCAACGATCTTTTCAAAAAGATACTCTTTTGTTCTTTGAAAAAAGCGGTAAATTTTTTTATAAACAAATGTCTTTCGCAGAACACAATCAGAGTATCCACAGCGTTTTAGAAACATGATGGAGTTCTACCATACACAAGATAGATGCCATTGAAATATAAACATATATACATTTCCAAAAGATATACATAACCAGCTTATACAAAATACAAAGGTAAATAAATATTCACATGAGGAATACACCTAAAGTATGAAGACCGTAATAAGAGTGATTATACTTCTGGGGTACTCCCGGCAGTTACCTACATAGGGGACTGCTCCATAAGTAAACCTCCAGATCTATCCAACCACTAACATAACAGACTAACATGTCAACGGACTGGTCACTAACCAAAACTATGTACAACCAAATAGACGTCACTAACTAACCAAACTACACATCACTACCCAAGTCCTTCAACCGGTCCTCTTCATCCTCCTGCATCAGATCATCCTCCTTGTCCCTAGTCAGATCCACAAAAGGTACAACAGCGGATACTCCATCCGGCCTCACCTCCTCCACTTGCACCTCGTCTATCCATCCCGCGCCACTGCATCCAACCTTACCACACTCCCAAAAAACAAAAGAAGGATCCACAGGCGGGGTGGGTGTCCTGATATGTACGGGAGGAGTTAGCACAGCCTCTGGCTCTGGCTCCGAATCTGCTACTGGACTAGGTGTGTCTACTCTACTCGCGAATTATAGGCTCCCAACGTCCATCCCCTCATGCCCACGCTCTTACGAGTGTTGCGTCTAACCTTAGCACCACCAGGAATGGGTGCGTAATGAAAAGTCATCTCCCTAGGTATCTCAAAGGACTCATAAGCTGAAGTAGAAGTAGTCGGTGGCACTTATAACACCCCGTTTTCGGAGCGCTACTAAACTAGTATTCTGATAAAAGTTGACATGTTTCCGAAAGGTGGAATACTCTGCTCGTAGGGTTTTCGAGAAATGTGGTCCTATTTTTTTTTTAAAGGTTCTTTAAAGAAGCAGTCAGAGCATCACAGCGACTTTTAGAACATGGCGGAAAATAATTTAAGACACCACATAGACCACATTCATTTATTCTGTCAAATCATATATAACAAACGTGTCATGAAACATAACAGAAATTTATTACAACACTGAAATAAATGACAAATATCCTATAGCTGGTCCACAAGCTATACTCTTCATTAGACTACTAGTAAATTCCACAAACATAACACAAGTAAAAAGCTAGACGATTGTCCTCAGCTGCTCCTCTCTACAGTTCCGAATCCCTCGCTTGCTTTTACATTCATCAATTGAAAGAACCACCAGTAAGGGTCAACTTCTTAAAAAAGATAGGTACAAATACAACAGCGTATTTGATAACAAAGCATAATAGTTACATAGACATTATGGAACTCACATGCTTCGACACAAATAAATCAACAACCATAACACACGAGATAACAAAATGTATAATTTCCCAAAATGCAACTCAAGACACTCCCTCAAGACATTCTCACAAGACTCGACTCAAAACTCATATTCTCACGACACTTGAAATTTTTTCCGGAAAGCAGACGCTGATCCATCCACTGAATACCAGCCGTAGCTTTGGGATCTTCGCTCTCCCTAGGACATTCAGCTCCGGTTCCTTAACGATGCGACGCTTAGCTAATCCACCATGAACGAAGGGGACCTAGCACCCTCAGTTGTCCGACTCACGTCTCAAAAACGTCTCGACGACTCGACTAAGCTCTCAGACTCGATGAACAATTCGCCGCATATGAAATTCAAAGAGTGGTACGCAAAATTATTCGACCGTATATCAAATAATAAGAGCATGCTTAATAATGAAGAAACGCAATTCAACAATATAAGCAGCATAAGCAATTCGTAGCATTATTTAACAGCATATTAAATTATTGCACAGCTCAACAACAATAGTCGACAATCAAATCATAGAATCCACCCCTTTGCAACTCGGTGGAGTTCATAGAAAGGAACAAACAAGTGTGGGGGGGTTGGGGACAGCTGCCAACCGCTTACAGACAAGCCCACTAAATAATTAGTATATCAAAAAAACAAAACGAAGGGGTACAAGACCCTCACTTCGAACCCTGAGGTTCTCAGACTTCTTCGCGTACATACTTGAAATTAAATTCCTATTGTATCTAAAAGTTGCCCTTATCGAACTCCAAGCCACGCATCCACATATTCTTCGATCCTACGCCGCACGGTCTCGAATTTACTTAAAGCCTAACACAACAAACAAACATAGCACAATTCTAAGGGCCTAATTCTATACCCCTTAGTCTCTCAAACCTAGCCCTTTTCTAACCAAAAATTTGTTCAAGCATTTAAATACTAGCTACTTGAAAAGAAATAAGGTTTTAAAAACCAAAACACTTCTTGAAAAGATAACCTAGCACACATAACCATTTAGAATTGTTATTCAACTTGAAAGAATAAAGTTTTGAAACCAATAACCTTTCTTGAACTTCAAGGCAACACCATACAATTTATCACTTTCATAATTTTCAAAACCTAAACACATACTCATCCAAGCATTTATAAATCAAGTTCATAAACCAAAATTTCTCTCCAACACTCCCTATGGCCTCTCGGCCTTCACTCCATTTTCTCACCAAAAATTTTACAAAACTTCTTTTACAAACTACTAATCATTTCCAAGTCATTTTCAAATACACTTCAAAGCATCAAAACATCAAGATAACATAAGGCATAGCTTAGGCACCTTTAAAGACATGTTCTAAGACATTTTCTGTAATATCCCAAATTCTCTAAGCCTAATTATTAGGAATCCTAAGTGAGAAAGGGGTTTAATCCGGATGATTAAAAATAGTTCATAGCCTTAATTTAGTAATTTAAAACTAATTTGGAACCAAAGGGGTAAAATAGTAATTGTACCCAATGATTTAGGAATTATGAGACTAATTAATTAGGAGTAGTTTTAATTGATTAAAATTACTCAAGATGTTATTAGAAACCAAAGGTTAGATTAAGAGGTTTATTAAGGGCTTGTTTGCAAGATTTTTAATTAATTTTAGACCTAAGTCCCACCATACACTATGTTCCACTTAAACCCACCTTAGTACCCTCTCATAACCCTAATACTCCCTCCTTCACTACAGCAAACACAAAGCAAAGAAAGAAGAATTGAAGCAAAAATCGAGAAAGGGAAAGAAAAGAAAGAAGGAGAAGAGGGAGAATGAGTCGCGATCGAAGGGAGAAGAAGAAGAAAGCGAGGCACTGCAGCGGCCCTGGGGGTGAGGCAGCGGCGCTCATGGTGGCCACGCCACTGTTCTTAATGGCCGAGAGAGGAGAGATGCCGGAGAGAGAGAGAGATGGGCAGTGACCGAGAGAGATGGAGTGAGAGACCGAGAAAGAGGAGGAAGAAGGGAAGCAAGGGGAGACGCCACCATGGCCTGGTCTTGCGACACGCACCACCGCGTCGGGAGAAGCAGAAGGGCGGCGAGAGGAAGGAAGGCCGCGAGTTAGAGAGAGAGAGAGAGAGAGAGAGCTCAGACGAGAGTGAGAAAGAGACGAGCAGAGAAGTTAGTGAACTCGAAAAGGGAAGAGGATTCAAGCTCCAAACTTTCACCGATGGTGGAAAAGATGAAGAAGATGGAAGCTTGAAGCTTCAAGAAATGCTCCAATGGAGGTTGGGTTTCAACAACAAGGAAAGAGGCTTGCATGTGGCTTCTAAGTGTTGAGGATGATGATTCAACTCAAAGTGAAGAAAGAAGAAGAATGGGGATTTTTGGAATTTAAATCCCTAACTTGGGATTGCTCAGGTAACATAGACTTCCCCCAAAACCTCCCTTAGAGTGTGCTAGGTTTTATTATTAATTTTATTAGTTTAATAATTAGCTTATTAGTCATACTGAATGGTCTTGTATGGGGTTTGACTGAAATAGGGTTGGGCGGCTGTCCCCAACCCCCCTAAACCAATGTTTGATGTTTGTTCTGTTGTGAGCTCCATCAAGCCTCACTCGGATTATTTATGTGATTGCTATGTTTGCTGAAATGTATGAATTCGATTCTGAAATGGCTCGGCACCCGAGCTAGCATATTTGTATGAGTTTGGGCTCCAAGACACTTATTTTAGGTGCAATGAATGATATATGATGAAATTAATCCTGCTGATGTGTTGATTATTAGCATGTGTTGATTATTGCATGTATATTTTTGTTTTATCATAATAGTTTTGAATTAATGTAATTGTGTATTGTTATTGTGAATTGTTGTCTGCAATGTATAATAATATAAATTTGTTTAAGTATAAGTTCTAATATATTCAACATTCATGCAAGAGAGTATCGCGTTTATAGATTTGTGTATGTTATTATTATCATTTGCAAAGTAATTGTCATTTAGTGTATATGTAGGCTATATAAGTGTGAAGCTGTGTGAATTGATAAACAGAATGTACATGTTTCACGCTATAATGCTTGTACTTGATGTGTATAAAGTCGAATGTGTACCATTATGCGTGATATGTGCGTATCAGTATCTTTGTCGTATACGCTTGTGTGCATGTTAAACAACATTGCTATAATTAAGTAATGTAGTGTGTACACGCCTCTATTTCTAGAACTGAAGGTTAATCAACTTTAAGGTATAGTAAGATACTATATTGCTAACGTTGAATGATATGTGAACCAAAACACGATATAACAAGTTTTCACTAAAGATAACATAAGTACAACTTATTGTTATATTATCTTTTGGGTGCATATGAATGTTTAGTTATGATGTGCTTGTCCATTCCTTGGCTTGACTTTGATCTTTCTATGGTCTTGAAATTATGATTTGATTCTCCTGTCCATTTGTGAAGGAGGAAGGAATCGCTTACATTATAACATAGCATCCAAATCTTAGGATAGTCTATGTCTGGAGAAATACCATGTTTCCCGTTAAAGGCTAGCTATCATGGGCCACATATATGTGGGTGAGACCCAAACTATTTTAGTAAGTCCTTTCTATTTGAAAGGCTAGGATACGGTATTAGCGGTTTAAAGAGACGTCTAACCGTGGTCACCGAGCTCTGACTGCCGTATCAAAGTTTTTTAACTGGTGTGGTTAAGTTTCTCACGCTTAACTACCCAGTGAGTTTTATTAAAAGATTGAGGATGCCTATGCTATGATGTATGACGAATAAAGTTAATGTCATGTATTACGATTACGTGATGTGGCATTGCGGGCTCACCAGTGGGGGTAAGCCACTGGTCGGGCAATAAAGTCCAAGAACCGGTGTTGCGATAAAAGACTTACAAAGAGGCCCATTATGTTTGATTTGAATTATGCGATTATATGTCATGTGTATGAATTATGTTATTTTGCAAATGAATGCTCTTGAAGCAAGTTATGTTTGAGTTTGGTGAATGAATGAAGATGATGTTAAGACTTGGCTATAGTATTAGTATATGTTAAGTATATGTTGTCGGGAGGATTTTCCATACGTAGCACACGCGTATGGCTGGAAACAACGGTAAAAGCATTTTTTCTTCCAAGTCTATGTTATCGAAGTTTTATAAACTCACCGCTGGGGCGTTGTTTTTAGGTACACTTGATGGAGGAGGTTTAGAGCACGGCGTGTTCGGTCTCGCCCTCGGCAAAGACATTGAGTCACCTGATCACGAGTCGAGTCCTTATCTCTAGGATGAGTCCTTTGTAATTAGAAAATAATGTATAGGTTATATTTGTTTTACCTTGTGCTCATTTTATAAAAAGAGATGTAAATGATAAAGTTATTCCACTTTTGAAACTCTGATAGATATATGTGTCATGTTTGGGTCTTTGAAATATTTCTTTCCAAGTCAAATGGGTCTTTTAAACAAGGTTTTATTTATATCTGAAGGTTGTTATATTTGAGAAAATATTTCCAGGTGAAGTTTCGATCCATAATTAGTAAGTAATCCCCTAATTAGAGTTAGGGTATTACAATATGGTATCAGAGCAGTTCGACCCTCTCGGACTGTGAGTCAAGTGTGTCTAGAAGTGATCCGGTTTAGGAAAAGAGTCAGTTGTGTCTGTAAGTCCGAGTTTTCTGAGTTCTTTTGGTGAATTATTGAGGTAGGCCACCTCAAGGATTCATTAAAGGAATGAGGAGGATGAAGAATTGCAGGGAATACTAGAGGCATGTACTCTTTCGTGAGACATTCTCATATATGTAATTACTCCTAAATACAGTTTCAGATTCCGTAATGATCATCTAGCGAGAGTTCAGTCGTGAAAGATTTCAGCCACTCTGGCCTGCCTAAGTCCACGGGATGCATACCTGGCAGCAGTTGAGCTTAGTGGCCACGTTAAACTCTGCTACCACTGGAAGATCATTACGAAAGTTCTGGAAGAACGAATTTGATGATCAAAGTAGTTACGGGACTACGAGAGTATTATGGGATATTCTTGGAGAAACAACAACTTTTGTGATAGATTAGATATTTTGGTATTTGATAAACAATAATGATTCAAGAATTGGAAAGTCTTTTCTTATAATATAAAAGTGTTAGTTTTAAAACACCCTTCTTTCCCTGCTTATGGTATATATCTTTCTATTGTGTTTTGTGATACATCTGCTTGTACTTATTATGATTTAAATTTAAATACTATAGCCAAAATTTGAAGCTTGTCAATATCTACTTTTAGGTTAAATACGAATCTAGTTTTTGGCTGGTTATAAATTTTTTAATTTTAAATTTCCATTCTTCCATTGGCATTGCATAAGTAAAATTGCGTTGTAGTTTTTCATTTGTTCATGTCCGCTTTCCTTTGATCCGTAATCCTTCTTGCTGAATCAACCACTAAACTTTGGATTTTTTCTTCCATTTCCATATTATGTACAAAGTTTACTTTTAAGTTTCTCCTCCACTCTTTGTGCTACTCTTTTGCATGTGGTCCCGATGTGAGGATGAAATTTGTGTTTGTTTTTTTTTTCTGTCTTCCTCTTCTATGATGCCATGGTTGACTTTGAGTGAATATGATTATTTTTCCCAATTTTTTTGAAGGCCAAGCATGCCTTTTCTTAAGACCAGGTGGTGTTGAACTATTGATGTCTGGATAAAATGGAAATCCAAAATTCTGTATGTCATCTGCTAGAAAGTAGAAACATGCATTTATCAAAAGTTCTCTCTTTAAGAAAACTAAAGGGATTTATAATCCAACCCCGAGTCGTAGTGTGTATAATCATTATAGTTATGTAGCTTCTACATGTGGATTACAGTAACAAGTTTGCCAGAAATTCATCACGATTGCTTCCTTTCCCACTTCCCCAATTATTGATATTTTAAGCTGCGAATATAATGCTCTAATATGAGGTAGATCTGCACTTGTTGAATATGTGTTCATATCAAAGTTCTATTTATGGTGTCAAGTTTGCCGGGCAATTCATTACGCTTGTTATCCTCGCTACTTCTCCTTTTGATATTATAACCATATAAACATAATGCTAAAATATGTCGTAGATCTAAGCTTGTGGAATAGGTGATCATATCGAAGTCCTACGTTTTCACATCTGGATATATTTATCTGTATTTCCTTATTTAAATGGCTACATTTTTACAAAGTGAAGAAATTGTCATGCTTTTGTGGTAATATAATCACACACACACACTGTGATTTCAATATTCCATTGCTTTTAAGCGATTTATAACCCCTCTCTTTCAAAAACTTAAATTTAGCAAGAATTTAAGCCTGACTACTTCCTGCATGGAATATATATTTGTATACATTTGTTCGTAGTTTATTGGAGACCTAGTTTTTATAAGTTACTCCCATAGGAAATACCTAAGTGAATCTTTGAACATGGATATGACAGAGAGTTGAAAACTATGTCTTCATACTTTCAAGTCCTGCATGCACATACATGTATAAGAAGCAATCTTGGAGGATGAAATGCTTGGGTTAGGGCCATTCCAGTTATTTTTATTTAATATCTCTAAGAAAACCTGAAATTATATGTTTTTTAGGTCTTAAACAAGCTGAGTTGCTTGTCCAAAAATTTAAAATGTGTAGTTCATTTGTGGTGTTTGTATATTTTTGTATATTTTGCGGGACCAGGTGGTTTGTTGGTCCGAGGCTAGCTTTTAAGTCGCCTTGACCCACAATTGCATGGTTCAATCCAAAGATCCCGAGGGAAGAGAGACGATTCTCAAGCGAGAAATGCGAAGGTCACTTTGGATATAGTGAGCTTAAATCTTGTGGTAGCTTGACGTAGTTGCCTTAGAACCTATGACCTGCCTTTGTTTGAATTATTGTGACTGTTTATTACAATAGCATCTAGAATTGATAAGTAAGAACTCTTAGCTATGCGGTTTCAATCAATTGGGATGGGTGTTCGTAATCGATTAGGCTCTCAACACTTGTTAACTAGTCAAGCTTGTTTGATCTAACCATTGTGAATGGGTCCCAAATTGATTGATAACCACGAAGCTCTCTAAAGCACCTATTGGACCTTGATTAGAAATACCTTAGTGTTTTCTAAAACCGCAAGGGATAGTATTGAGCCAGATTTCTTAATGCTTCAGCTGCATTTAGGGAACCCTGAAGGTAATTGAGCCCTAAGTTCCCTAGGCATAGTGACCTTGGTGAATTAACTAGCATAAGGAAGAATGTTAGACTATAGTTTTGGGACTACTAGGGTATTGGTTATAGCTAAATCAACGGGAATTCAAGGATATTAGTGTATACGCTAGATTCGCTAGCCGGTGGGTGAAGTGATCTTCCTTGACCAATTACAAACTTCATCTTGACTTAATAAGCATCTTATTGAGAATAAGACTTAGTTTGTAACTGGTTAGCTAAATCACAAATTCTACGGATAGTTGACCTAGGGTAGCTACTAATTCTTTTCAAGATTCTGACGATTTAGAACGATCAAGAGACGTAACTTACTCATTCGAAGCAGAGAAGGATTAGAGTTCGCAGCGGAAACACCGAGAACAAATCCTTTATATGGATAGGGTTATAAGGTTAAGGCGAATTTTGGGGACAAAATTCCTAAAAGGTGGGGAGTAATGTAATATCCCAAATTCTCTAAGCCTAATTATTAGGAATCCTAAGTGAGAAAGGGGTTTAATCCGGATGATTAAAAATAGTTCATAGCCTTAATTTAGTAATTTAAAACTAATTTGGAACCAAAGGGTGAAAATAGTAATTGTACCCAATGATTTAGGAATTATGGGACTAATTAATTAGGAGTAGTTTTAATTGATTAAAATTACTCAAGATGTTATTAGAAACCAAAGGTTAGATTAAGAGGTTTATTAAGGGCTTGTTTGCAAGATTTTTAATTAATTTTAGACCTAAGTCCCACCATACACTATGTTCCACTTAAACCCACCTTAGTACCCTCTCATAACCCTAATACTCCCTCCTTCACTCAGCGACCCACACCACAAAGCGTGAAAGAAGAATTGAAGCAAAAATCGAGAAAAGGAAAGAAAAGAAAGAAGGAGAAGAGGGGAGAAGAGAGTCGCGATCGAAGGGGAGAAGAAGAAGAAAGCAGAACTGCGTACCTGGGGTGAGACGCAGCGGCGCTCATGGTGGCCACGCCACTATTCTTCGTGGCCGAGAGAGGAGAGATCTTTGGAGAGAGAGAGATGGGCGTGTGGCCGAGAGAGATGGAGTGAGAGACCGAGAAAGAGGAGGAAGAAGGGAAGCGAGGGGAGACGCCACCATGGCCTGGTCTTGCTGACGGCGCACCACCGCGCCGGAGAAAGCAGAAGAGGCGGCCGAGAGGAAGGAAGGCCGCTTGAGTTAGAGAGAGAGAGAGAGAGAGCTCGCACGAGAGTGAGAAAGAGGCGAGCAGAGAAGTTAGTGAACTCGAAAAGGGAAGAGGATTCAAGCTCCAAACTTTCACCGATGGTGGAAAAGATGAAGAAGATGGAAGCTTGAAGCTTCAAGAAATGCTCCAATGGAGGTTGGGTTTCTGAACAACAAGGAAAGAGGCTTGCATGTGGCTTCTAAGTGTTGAGGATGATGATTACGAACTCAAAGTGAAGAAAGAAGGAGAAAGAGGATTTTTGGAATTGAAATCCTTAACTTGGGGTTGCTCGGGTAACATAGACTTCCCCAAAACCTCTCTTAGAGTGTGCTAGGTTTTATTATTAATTTTATTAGTTCAATAATTAGCTTATTAGTCATCTTGAATGGTCTTGTATGGGGTTTGGTGAAATAGGGTTGGACGGCTGCCCCCAACCCCCCTAAACCAATGTTTGATGTTTGTTCTGTTGTGAGCTCCATCGAGCCTCACTCGGATTATTTATGTGATTGCTATGGTTGCTGAAATGTATGAATTCGATTCTAAAATGGCTCGACACCCGAGCTAGCATATTTGTATGAGTTTGGGCTCCAAGACACTTATTTTAGGTGCCATGAATGATATATGATGAATTTAATCCTGCGCATGTGTTGATTATTGCGCATGTGTTGATTATTGCATGTATATTTTTGTTTTATCATAATAGTTTTGAATTAATGTAATTGTGTATTGTTATTGTGAATTGTTGTCTGCAATGTATAATAATATAAATTTGTTTAAGTATAAGTTCTAATATATTCAACATTCATGCAAGAGAGTATCGCGTTTATAGATTTGTGTATGTTATTATTATCATTTGCAAAGTAATTGTCATTTAGTGTATATGTAGGCTATATAAGTGTGAAGTCATGTGATTTGATAACCAGAATGTACATGTTTCACGCTATAATGCTTATACTTGATGTGTATAAAGTCGAATGTGTACCATTGTCTGTGATATGTGCGTATCCGTATGCTGTCGTATACGCTTGTGTGCATGTTAAACAACATTGCTATAATTAAGTAATGTAGTGTGTACACAGCCTCTATTTCTAGAACTGTAAGGTTAATCAACTTTAACGTATAGTAAGATACTATATTGCTAACGTTGAATGATATGTGAACCAAAACACGATATAACAAGTTTTCACTAAAGATAACATAAGTACAACTTATTGTTATATTATCTTTTGGGTGCATATGAATGTTTAGTTATGATGTGCTTGTCCATTCCTTGGCTTGACTTTGATCTTTCTATGGTCTTGAAATTATGATTTGATTTTCCTGTCCATTTGTGAAGGAGGAAGGAATCGCTTACATTATAACATAGCATCCAAATCTTAGGATAGTCTATGTCTGGAGAAATACCATGTTTCCCGTTAAAGGCTAGCTATCATGGGCCACATATATGTGGGTGAGACCCAAACTATTTTAGTAAGTCCTTTCTATTTGAAAGGCTAGGATACGGTATTAGCGGTTTAAAGAGACGTCTAACCGTGGTCACCGAGCTCTGACTGCCGTATCAAAGTTTTTTTAACTGGTGTGGCTAAGTTTCTCACGCTTAACTACCCAGTGAGTTTTATTAAAAGATTGAGGATGCCTATGCTATGATGTATGATGAATAAATTTAATGTCATGTATTACGAATTACGTGATGTGGCATTGCGGGCTCACCAGTGGGGTAAGCCACTGGGCTGGGCAATAAAGTCCAGTAACCCGGGTGTTGCGATAAAAGACTTACAAAGAGGCCCATTATGTTTGATTTGAATTATGCGATTGTATGTCATGTGTATGAATTATGTTATTTTGCAAATGAATGCTCTTGAAGCAAGTTATGTTTGAGTTTGACTGAATGAATGAAGATGATGTTAAGACTTGGCTATAGTATTAGTATATGTTAAGTATATGTTGTCAGGGAGGATTTTCCATACGTAGCACACGCGTATGGCTGGAAACAACGGTAAAAAGCATTTTTTCTTCCAAGTCTATGTTACTGAGTTTTATAAACTCACCGTTGGGGCGTTGTTTTCAGGTACACTTGATGGAGGAGGTTTAGAGCACGAAGCGTGTTCGGTCTCGCCCTCGGCAAGACATTGAGTCACCGGATCACGAGTCAGAGTCCTTATCTCTAGGATGAGTCCTTTGTAATTAGAAAATAATGTATAGGTTATATTTGTTTTACCTTGTGCTCATTTTATAAAAAGAGATGTAAATGATAAAGTTATTCCACTTTTGAAACTCTGATAGATATATGTGTCATGTTTGGGTCTTTTAAATATTTCTTTCCAAGTCAAATGGGTCTTTTAAACAAGGTTTTATTTATATCTGAAGGTTGTTATATTTGAGAAAATATTTCCAGGTGAAGTTTCGATCCATAATTAGTAAGTAATCCCCTAATTAGAGTTAGGGTATTACATTTTCCAAACAACAAGCTAGTGCCATTCCCCTTAGCATTTTTCCTTTCAAAAACAAGTCATATTTCAAGACCAATTCACAAAGTTTCCTAGTTCACTTACCAAAACATTTCCAAAAATAAGAGTTCCCAAGGAGTTCTTTCAATTAAACCAATTCTAAGAATCCCAAAACATTTAAATCATGGCCATAATCATGCTAAAATTAAAGAACAACTTAATCAAGTCCTACATGCCATTCTAGTCCTCAAGAGTCAACTTTTCATGAATCATACACTAACTCTTCTACTTAATCATGCATAGCAAATCCAATAGCCATTAAATCAATCAAGACATGCTATTCATCAATTAAATACATGATTCAACTATTGAATCCCACATTTTCCCTTCTCCAAGAATAGATCCAAGTGACAAAATAACCCATCTAACATGCTAGACCCAAATCTATTACTCAAAACAACAATCAACCATTTCAAATAGCTCAATTACACAACTAATAGCATGATTAACCTTCAAGATCCCACTACCCCTCTTTTCCCCTTTAGTTTGACTTAGGGTTTCAAGATTGGGTTTATGTGTTCATCTCTTTCATCAAGTCATGATCAACTAACACAACAACACTTAAAAGAAGCATTAAAACAAAGAAAGAAAATGAAGAGAGCACAACCTCTCCTCTAGCTTGAGCTCACGGCCTAGGGCTGATTAGTGGGGAGAAAATGCTTCCTTTAATCCTTGCTTGGTGATAGAATAGTTGGTGGGAAGATGAGAAGGTAATTAGGTGTAAGATTGATTGAAAGTTGAAAATAGAATCAACCCAAAAATTGGGGGAAGGCCACGGTTTAGGGCTGTTAATGGGGGGAGAAAAACTGATTTTTCCAACTTGCTTAGATGGGTGGATGAAGATAATAAAGTAGAAGAAGAATTAGGAGCAAGATTGATGGCAGTTGGAAGTCCCAAAAGCTCAAGAAAATGGAGATAGCAACCATGGAGTCCTTTCTTTCTCCAAGCATGGAAGAAGAAGAAGAACTAAGAAAGGATTAGAGATTGGGGAGGGGTCACGGTTTTCTGCTGGAAAAAGTGAGGGATTAAGTTTCACAAACAATTATTTATTAAGGCTTAATAAGGAAGTAATATATTTGGTGTTTTCCACTTAAAATGAAAGAAAAGAAGTGAAAATAGGGTGGGGGAGCAGGTCACGGCCTGAAAGGCCAAGGGAATGGTGTGGAGAGAAAAAATAATTAAATAAATGAAACAATGTGGAATACTTGGTTAAAACTAGTTTAAACAAAGTGTGGAAAAGACTAATCACACAAAGTGTGACGCCTAGCCAAAAAGCAAGATGCTAAACACATCAACCAATCTATCCCATCTAGTCTCACATCCCTCATAATTACCCTCTAATTCTAGAGTCTAAGAGTTTTGAAACACGACGTCGAAAAACCGCGTTACCGATAAGTTCTCTCGCCGATAAATTCGCGAAAATTAATTTACCGAGAAATTAATTCATCGCGTGATAATATTTTTTTATAAATAATAAAAACACTATCAAACATTCAAAAATAATCACGACCAGTCATGATTCGATTTTCATCAAAATCGGGGTTCATTCAAAATTTTAACGCGGATAAAATTTACCCGGCGATTCGAAACGCGACGAAACTTCGTTAGAGTTTTCCGACGATCTTCGAACCATGAATTAATATTAAATATTAATTCTTAAATTTAGTTTCATCTCGATTTAATTCACTCAATTCTCCAGTTAGCACAAAATATGCGTTATCGCGTCACGCAAAAAACTTATATAGAGTTTAAATTGATGAATTCACATTAATGCAACATACGTCTACACTGTCTATTAATTTGAATTGACATCATGAATAATATTTATTTATAATAAATAAATTATTCAAAAGAGCTCAAAATAATTGAACGTGAACACAAGAAGGGGGTTAAATTGTGTTAAAAAAAAAAACTTTTTGCAAACTATACGTAAAAACTTCAACACAGGTTTTTCAAAACTGTTTGTATATCAGATGCAGAGAATTAAACCGGATGCAGAAATTAAACAGTATATAAAAACTTATTTTACTGAGCAAGGTAAAGATAAATGAAAACAGTAAAGGATAAGACTCAGAGATTTATACTAGTTCACCACCAACTGGTAGCTACGTCTGGTCCCTTCGTTCCTGAAGGATTTTTCACTATAATCAACTGATTACAATTTTCCTCAAGAGTATTCTTCTATCACAAACTTGACAATACTCCCAACTTCTCAAAACGACTCAGTACAGTCGAGCCTTTGAGGAACAAAGCCTTCACAAGGCTAAAATACAGTTACAAAAGAGATTATACTTTTGAATACAATCAAAATAACTCTCACGGAGAGGATGAAAAGATTAAGCTTAAAACAGAGTAGCTTTCTAAAAGAAAGTATAAGACGCTGAGTTCAGTTCTATGTAGACCAGAAACTCGGCACGAAACTTGATTTCTCACTTGAGTAATATTGCTTTCAGAATGAAGTTTCTTCATAGTTTTTCCAACTTCTCTTCAATGAATACCTTGGGGTATTTATAGGAGTCTTCAAGGGTATTACTGTTGCAGTAAAAATGTCTCCTTTCCATTGAGTGAGGTAATTTGAAATGTAGTCATTTTCTTCCTTTCCAGAAAATATCAGAATAGTACACATTACCGTTTTCGTACTATCTGCTATTTGCGATTGCCTTGTACGATTTTTGTCTTATGCTAAAGGTGTCACCTTTGCTTCCTCGTACATCAAAATGAGCGCATAAAATAAAATTCGAATTTTATTCCAGAACAGTCTGAGGCTAAGAGCAAAAATGTGATCATCACGTGCTTCATTAAAGAGATCAGACGCTCGCTCAGAACAGAGGACGGACGCTCGCAGCAATTTGAGTATTCCACGTGTCAAAGAGTAACACTACTGGATGCTTGCTGTTAACAAGACGCTGAAGTGTGTTCAGATATTGACACGAGTGGATTGTATTCAACTCTTTTTGTGAATTTCTTCTTCTTCCTTGAGTGATTTGTACATATATATGAAGCTTTGATACCTATACACTCAAAGATATGTTAGAAGATAAATTGTTCTCTTGAGAATTACTTTGTTATCATCAAAATTAATGAGGGTCTAAACTTCTCAATCGTTTAGGTTCCAACAATCTCCCCCTTTTTGATGATGACAAATATCCAAGGTTGATGAACAATTTAATTTCAAAATAACATCAAGGGTCCCCCCCTGAATTTAACAATTTTGATATATAAGAACAATTAAGGTATTAAGGCAATTGTTGATAAACAAATTCATTTAAGTGATCGCAAAAATACATAGATGTATCAGAGCATATTTTTAACAAAGTGAGATCGGATGTTGATTTTCATTTTATCAAAAAGATTTTCATTGTACCAATTTTACTGATCATTGTTAGATTATTGGGTCAATGAATATCAACGCATTAATAGATATTAGAGCATTGAGTAACCATACAAATGCTATGTATGAAATGATATGCATGATACTTCAGTTTTAGTGTATTCATCGAACGGTGAATTTGTTAATCAGACTTTCACGTGTTCATCAGACCTTTCTTTTACTCCCCCTTTTGTCATCAGACAAAAAGATTGTAAAGCACATCATAGTCAATGAATATAGCTTAGAAAAATTTGAATATATATAAACAGATAATCAGATATAGGTATGTATAGTCAAATAATCAGAGCAAAAACACTGAATATATATATAAATATGAGAGTACCAAAAAAAAATTTATATCACACACTAAAAAAATAAAAAGATAAATTTTTTTTAAGGGTTTGGAGGTGGTGGAGGGAAGTTGAGACGTTCATATAAAAGTTTCAGTGCATTTTCCAGCTGAGTAACTTTCAGGTTAGTGGCTTTCATTTCTTTAAACTCTGCTTTAGGAATGGTGACCATTTCAACTGCAGGAGTAGAAGTAGAAGAACCAGCTTCTGGTGCAGGTTTCATCTTTTGATGCTCTGCAAGCACCCAGTTGGAAAGCTTCAGTCTCAAGTCCTTCTTTTGTTGAGCCTTTTGAAAGAACGCATCATTTGGTATAAACCATTTGATGAGACTTCCAAGTTTCCTCTGCTCAGATTCTGACTGAATTTTTCTCCTTTTCTCCACCTCTTCTGGATACAGCAAATCCATGAAGATAGTTTCCCAATGCAGAAGCACGTCAGCAGTGAAAGCATCAAACTTATTCCCAGCTTCTTCTCCCCATATCCTTCTGATGAAGTCACTCAATGCTTTAAAAACAAAAGAGAGTCCTTCATTTTCTGCCAGGTATAATCTTCTCAGATTTTCCCTGTCATCTTCTGTAAGCACTAGGGGGACGAGGCATGGTAACATAGCTTTGTCTTTCCACGACTTCGACCATTGATTCCAAGTAAATCCAATGTCAAAGTGCTTGGTCACAGCAGCCCATTGGACATATGTCTTCAAGCAGTCAAGTGGTCTGATTAATGAGCACCTGAACATATCATCAAAGTAGACTATTCTCAGATTGGTGTCAGTAATTCTGCTGATAGTGCCAACTGTTGGAATTGTGGCTTTCTCGACATTGCAGCAATTTGAGGAGCTAGTTCTCCATTCATCTTCCTTCAGAGAACTCAGGTAAAACCTTCTGGCGTGATCCTCAGTGATCTTGGCAATCGGAAGCTTAGAGAATTCCTTAAGATTATACTTCTTGGGAGCCTTCTCATATTCTATGAGCCCGATTTTGCTGAATTGCTGCTTGCCAGGAGCAGGCTCTTTCCTTTTCCCAGGGATAAGGTAGCCACCTTTGTCTATCTAGTACAATCTTCACTGATACTGACGAAGGATCCCTGAACTGTCTGATTACTTCAATCTTCTTCATCTCAAGACAATGTGCCATGAAGGCAGCTTCTTCATCCGTGATCCATCTTCCGCATTCTTCCAATGTGAGAGGTTCAGTTTGTGGTAGGGATCTAGGAAGGTCAACAGAGAAGGGAATCGCTCTGCTACCAGGTGCTGGTCTCAATCTTCCTTTGAATGACATCTGAAAGTGGTCTTCTCCATCCTTGAAGGTAGCATTCATCGGAGAGGCAATCTCCAGTCTGGCAGCTCCAGAGGTGAAAGTTTTCAAATGCCATGTAGAGGGGCGATTGTAGATCCTGTGATATGACTCATACTTAACAAACCGTGGTTTGTTAATACATGAGACATTCTTCCTTCCACCAAAGTCTGTAGGTTTATGGGTAATGATGAGTAAAGTGGGAGTGGTTTTGGTGATTGAATAGGTTTTAGGTGTGTAGGGTTTAAAGGGATTAATGGGAGGTACTTTGAATAATAGGTTAAAGGGATGAGAGTGAAGTTTGGAAATGTATGTGGTAAGTGAAGTATTTAGGAATTTTGTGGTAGGTCAAGGTTGAGTGTATTGGATGATGATTGGGTAGGTTTAGAGAGGGTAGAGGTTTGTCGGAGGCTCATTCTGGTTTTCTTGGTTTGTGGTTGCGTTTGTGGTTGTGAAACAGACAATGGGGGTGCAGGAATAATATCATGAGCATCAAAGACAGATGCTGACTCATCAGTAGTAAAGTCTAGTACCTTTGGGTTAAGCTCTGAAGACTTAACCAACCTTCTTTTTGTTCCTCTCGGGGCAACAACAGCAGGATGAGGAGGAGGGACTTGCTTTCCTTGACTGTACGTTGAAGCATCTTTTTCAGTTGCTGGCCTATACTTTTTCTCCAAGACCTTTCTGATGGGAATTCTATCCTCATCTTCTGGTTCCTCAACAGTAGGTGCAGGGCCACCTTCTATTTTGTTCTTCTTGTCTCCCTTGATAGAGTCAGTCAGCTTCCTCACAACACCGTCTTTAATCATCATTATGGAGAGAAGAACTCCATAACGGATAACCTTGACGATATTCTTCTTATCGACACTCTTCCTTGAGAAGACAAGATTATTTATCAGATTGTTGATAATCAACCTTGGCAGATTGATTTTCTTCCCACCCATGTAGTTTCTCATAATGAACTTTTGCTCGTAGTTCACTATGTCGCTTGAGCCAGCCTTCAGAATCACGCTCTTAGCGATGATTTTGTGCAGTACTCTGTAGTGGCTTTTCAAGTCTTTGGCAGTGGGAGTAATGTTCTTCTTCTTCAATTCACGGCAGTTTTCAAACAGGGCTTTGTTGACGTTTTCCAGTCCTCTGTACGCGTCAACCCAATTAGCATGATAACTGATTCCTTCACAAGGGCACTTGATCGTCTGAGCAATAGAGTTGATGGTGAAGCATAGCTTGAAGCCTCTGATGTGTCCTTCTATGATTTCTCCTGGAAGTAAGTAAGCGTTCCCCCAGAACTCCTTAATAGCATAACTTAGTACGTCAACTGGTTCCCAGATGAAGTAATTTTTGCAGCCCAGTTTCTCCAGACCTTCTTCAAAATCAAAACCGTATAGCTTGAAGTTCTCAAAATCAATCCGGTTCTCATTTATGAGTTTTGCCTCAGAGAAGACATCGAAGGCAGTAGTGTATTGTCCAACCTTTCTGTCGGCCATGGTAGTAGTTGCAGAGAGGGTGAAGAAGGTTTTCGGGTTTGAAAACACACACACACACAAAGATAGAGAGAGAGAACAGTTTTTGTAAGAAAATGCAGAGTGAAGTGATGGAGCGAAAAATGTGGAGTAGTGGGAAAGTTGATAGTAAATGGTACAGACCTTTTTAAAAAAAATTGCTTCGTATTTCCACACAAAAATTAAATCAAAAAGAAAAGAAAATGAAGATTAGCCTTTTCATTAAATGCAGACGCCAAAAGAAAAGTAAGATCAAGAAAAAAGATTTTATCAAAAGACATAAACAATTATGACTCAGTAGATGTGATGAGACGCTTAAGTCCTTAACACGTGTGACACGTGTGGGTGTGCTCGGACGCACGCAACCGATTCACCAGACGATGAGTTATGATGCACATGACAAATAAGATGCTTATTCATATACATGCTTATGTCATACCAGATGCTGAGATTGTGCATATTATCTGACGCTGAGATTAATCATTCTTCTATAAGATGAAAATTTAAATTTCTTCTTATAAAATTGAATCTATCTTCAGCAAGGGGTTTTGTAAATATGTCAGCCCGCTGATGATCCGTGTCTACAAATTTTATTTCAAGAATACCCTTCTGAACATAGTCTCTTATGAAGTGATGCTTAATCTCAATGTGCTTGGCTCGTGAATGCAATATGGGAATTTTAGTAAGACAGATTGCAAAAGTATTATCACAAAAGATAGGAATGTTACTCTCTTTTATCAGATAGTCTTCAAGTTGATATTTCATCCATAGAAGTTGAGAGCTGCAACTTGCTGCTGAAATATATTCAGCTTCTGTTGTTGAGAGTGCAATCGTGCTTTGCCTTTTGCTTGACCAAGATACAAGATTTGCTCCAAGGAATTGGCAGCCTCCACTTGTGCTTTTTCTTTCAATTCGGTCTCCAGCAAAGTCAGCATCACAGAAACCTACTAACTTGCAATCTTTTGATTTCTTATAAAGCAAACCAAGATTAGTAGATCCTTGCAAATATCTAAAGATTCTTTTAACAGCACTCAAGTGTGATTCTATAGGATTTGATTGAAATCTAGCACACAGACAGACGCTGAACATAAAATCAGGTCTTGAAGCTATAAGATAAAGTAGAGATCCAATCGTACCTCTGTACATCTTCTAATCTACCTTTTTACCAGTTTCATATTTACCAAGAATGCATGTGGGATGCATAGGAGTACACATAGGTTTGCAATCCACCATTTTGAATTTCTTTAGCAATTCCTTGATATATTTGCTTTGATGTATATATATATACCATCATTGCATTGTTTGATTTGAATTCCAAGGAAAAACTTCAGTTCACTCATCATGCTCATCTCGAATTTAGCCTGCATTAGCTTAGAAAATTCTTTGCAAAGGCTTTCATTATTAGCTCCAAAAATAATGTCATCAACATATATTTGAACAATTATAAAGTGCTTGTTTGATGTTTTTCTAAAAAGAGTAGTGTCTACTAGACCTCTGGTAAAGCCATTTTTCATCAAAAATATACTCAGTCTTTCATACCAAGCTCTGGGAGCTTGCTTAAGACCATACAGGGCCTTTTCAAGCTTGAAGACATGTTCTGGAAATTCAATGTCTTCGAATCCAGGAGGTTGTTTTACAAAGACTTCCTCAGTTATAAAACCATTCAAGAAAGCACTTTTCACATCCATTTGATAAAGAGTTATATCATGATGTGCAGCAAATAAAAGTAAGATGCGTATAGCTTCTAACCTTGCAATAGGTGCAAAAGTTTCAGTAAAATCAATACATTCTTCCTGTGAGTAACCTTGAGCAACCAATCTTGCCTTGTTTCTCACAACCTTTCCATCTTCATCAAGCTTGTTTCTAAATACCCATTTAGTACCAATAGCTTGCTTATCTTCTGGTAAAGTAACCAGCTTCCATACATCGTTTCTTTGGAACTGATTCAACTCTTCTTGCATGGCCAAAATCCAACCTTCATCTTTCAATGCTTGATCAATTATTTTAGGTTCCATTTCTGAGAGTAGTGCCATATATGCATGCTCTTTAAAAGAGGATCTGGTTCTTACTTTATCTCCAGGTTTTCCTATGATTTGATCTTTAGGATGATTGGCTTTGTACTTCCAGCTCTTTTTGAATTCAGCTTCTGAAGATTCTTGTGTCTGGTCACCACCGAACGATGAAGATGTAGGTTCACTATTTGTAGTATTACCTATATTTAATTCTGAAAATAATTCTTCTAGCTCTGACATGGCTGTGTCAGGCTTCTTGTCATTAAATTTGACATGAATGAATTCTTCCACTGTCATAGTTTCTTTATTGTATATTCTAAAAGCTTTAGATCTTTTAGAATATCCCAAAAAATATTCCTTTGTTAGCTTTTGAATCAAACTTACCAAGCTGATCCTTAGTATTTAAAATGCGACACGTACAACCAAAAGAATGAAAATATGATATGTTTGGTTTCCTTCCTTTCCACAGTTCATATGGAGTCTTCTTCAAAATAGGTCTAATAGAAATTCTATTTTGAATGTAACAAGCTGTGTTTACTGCTTCTGCCCAAAAATGTTTTGCAATGTTAGCCTCATTGATCATGGTCCGGGCCATTTCTTGGAAGGACCTATTCTTCCTTTCTACAACACCATTTTGTTGAGGTGTTCTAGGAGAGGAGAAATTGCGGGAGATGCCGTTATCATCGCAAAATTTTTGAAAGCTTTCATTTTTAAATTCTCCCCCATGATCACTTCTAATAGAAGAAATGCAAATTCCTTTTTCATTTTGAACTGTTTTTCTGCGAATCTGATAAATACCTTGTATGACTCATCTTTGTGAGCAAGGAATCTAACCCATGTCCATCTAGTAAAATCATCAACAATGACTAACCCATATTTCTTTCCAGTTAAAGAGGTTGTCCTTGTTGGACCAAAAAGATCAAGATGCAAAAGCTCAAGTGGTCTAGAGGTTGAAACAACATTTTTGAATGAAAAGAAGTTTTAACTTGTTTTCCTCTTTGACATGCCTTACAGAGAGCATCGGATTGATACTTAAGATTTGGTAAGCCTCTAACAAGACTGTTCTTGTTTAATTTTGAGATTAATCTCAAATTGGCATGACCCAATCTCTTGTGCCAAATCCATTATTCTTCGTCAACAGACATGAGACACTTGACATCTTGTTTTGCAAGTTCAGAGAGATCAATTTGTAAATATTTTGTTTCCTCTTAGCAGTAAAGAAAGTAGAGCCGTCTTTCTTGCTTTTTACTAGACATCCAGTTTCTGTAAAGATGACTTCATAACCATTGTCACAGAATTGACTTATGCTCAATAAGTTATGTTTGAGTCCTTCAACATATAGTACATTATCAATAGAGGGAAGAAAGCCTTTACCAATGCGACCAATTCTAACTATTTTACCTTTTTGGTTTCCTCTGAAACCAACGAATCCAGCTTCTTTAGGCCTTAGTTCTAGGAACATATGCTTTTCTCCCGTCATGTGATGCGAGCATCCACTGTCTAAGTACCAAGATAGGTGTGTTGACTTTGTTGTTAAGCATGTCTGCAACATAGACTATTTTATCTTTAGGTACCCATATCTTTTTGTGTCCTTTCTTGTTAGTTCTTGAAGGAAGCTTATCCTTCACAGCTTTAAAAACAGTACATGCACTTTTCAAATGAACAGGTTTATTGCAGTAAGTACAATGCAAGCATTTACTATGGTTATTGGATTTATCAGATGCTGAATCATATTCTAAAAGAGGTTCATCTGATATATAACCAAGACCATGAGTTATCATTTTACTAACACCCCAAATCATTGAAGCTTGCTTGCTACGAGTTACACTCTCTGCAAGAAACTTTTGAAAGGCATATTCATAATCATTTGATTTGCATTTAGGATTGCCTGTAACTTTAGAGCTTTCAGCTTGAGAGCTCTCAGCTTCTGGTTGCTTGTTAGCGGTCAGACGCTGGTTATCCATCAGATGCTGATTTTCAGTTTTTAGCTTCTGATTTTCTTTATTGAGTACAGATTTTTCTTTGTTTAAAGCTTGAAAGTCTTGTGATAATTTTGAAAATTTCTTTTTCAAATTCTTATACTCAACAGAGAGAGTGGCAGAGTCCTTAAGAAGATCTTCGAATGCAGGTTGAAGTTCAGAGTAGGAATCATATGCTATTACCTCTTCAACTTCTTCTTCTGAATCAAGTTCAGTGTCTGCCATGAGAGCGAGATTTGCTTCTACTTCATTATCTTCCTCAGATGAGGATAAATCTAGATCTTCCCATGTAGCCATGAGGCTCTTCTTCTTTTTCTTGAAAGAACTTCTTGTGGGCTTCTCCTTAAGATTAGGACATTCGGACTTGAAATATCCAGGATTTTTACATTCATAACAAATGACTTGAGCCTTGTCCTTGCTTTCCTTCTAGTCCTTAGTATCTTTCTTCTGAAACTTCCTCCTAAAGTGTCTCTTCTTCCACATTCTTTGTATCTTCCTGGATATAAACGTGAGCTCATCTTTTGATGTGTCAACATCTCCTTCTGAAGCTTCATCTTCTGATTATTCTTCTTCAGCCTGAAGGGCTTTGGAAGAACTGACTTTATGTTGAGCGACTTTCAAAGCAATAGACTTGCCCTTTTTGATAGGTTCTTCTTCATTTAGTTCAAGTTCATGAGCTTTCAACGAACTCATAAGATCTTCAAGTCGTAGGACATTTAGATCTTTTGCTTCCTAAATAGCAGTGACCTTGGGTCTCCCCTGCTTAGTCAAGCTTCTTAAGATCTTTCTAACATGGTCAGGTGTAGTATAACTTTTTCCAAGGGCCTGTAACCCATGAACAAGTGTTTGAAATCTTCCAAACATGGTTTCAATGCTTTCACCATCTTCCATTTTGAATAACTCGTATTGACGAACCAACATGCTAGCTTTGGTTTCTCTTACTTGGGTAGAGCCTTCGTAAGATAAAACAAATGAGTCCCAGATTTCTTTGGCAGTATCAAATTTGCCACATTTATCATATTCTTTTTCTGTCATAGCACATATAAGAATGAATCTAGCCTTTTGATTATATCTCTTTTTCTGCTCATCATTCCATTCTTCTCTGGCTATAGCAACACCATGAGGATTAGTGGGAGGAATGTAACCACTTTGAACTATATCCCACAACTCAAGTTGTTGTGTCTTAAAGAAAGCTTTTATCTTATCTTTCCAGTAATAAAATTTTTCTCCATCAAATAGAGCAGGACGGTTCATATGACCGCCTTCAGTAGACATGTTCACAGAATAGGATCTTTTCTCTTAACACTGTTAAGTGCTCAACCAAGAGGCTGAGCTCTGGTACCAACTGAATATGAACACAAGAAGCGAGGTTGAATTATGTTAAAAAAAAAACTTTTCGCAAACTATACGTAAAAACTTCAACACAGTTTTTTCAAAACTGTTTGTATATCAGATGCAGAGAATAAAACTGATGCAGAAATTAAACAGTATACAAAAAATTGTTTTACTGAGCAAGGTAAAGATAAATGTAAAGCAGTAAAGGATGAGACTCAGAGATTTATACTAGTTCACCACCAACTGGTAGCTACGTCTAGTCCATTCGTTCCTGAAGGATTTTTCACTATAATCAACTGATTACAATTTTCCTCAAGAGTATTCTTCTGTCACAAACTTGACAATACTTTCAACTTCCCAAAACGATTCAGTACAGTCGAGCCTTTGAGGAACAAAGCCTTCACAAGGCTAGAATATAGTTTACAAAAGAGATTATACTTTTGAATACAATCAAAATAACTCTCACGGAGAGGATGAAAAGATTAAGCTCAAAACAGAGTAGCTTTCTAAAAGAAAGTATAAGATGCTGAGTTCAGTTCTATGTAGACTAGAAACTCGGCACGAAACTTGATTTCTCACTTGAGTAATATTGCTTTCAGAATGAAGTTTCTTCACAGTTTTTCCAACTTCTCTTCAATGAATATCTTGGGGTATTTATAGGATCTTTAAGGGTATTACCGTTGCAGTAAAAATGTCTCCTTTCCATTGAGTGAGATAATTTGAAACGTAGTCCTTTTCTTCCTTTCCAGAGAATATCAGAATAGTACACATTACCGTTTTCGTACTATCTGTAATTTGCAATTGCCTTGTACGATTTTTGTCTTATGCTAAAGGTGTCACCTTTGCTTCCTCGTACATTAAAATGAGCGCATAAAATCAAATTCGAATTCCATTCCAGAACAGTCTGAGGTTAAGGGAAAAAACGTGATCATCACGTGCTTCATGAAATAGATCAGACGCTCGCTCAGAACAGAGGACGGACGCTCACAACAATTTGAGTATTCCACGTGTCAAAGAGTAACACTACTGGATGTTTGCTGTTAATAAGACGCTGAAATGAGTTCGGATGTTGACACGAGTGGATTGTATTCAACTCTTTTTGCAAATTTCTTCTTCTTCCTTGAGTGATTTGTACATATATATGAAGCTTTGATACCTGTACACTCAAAGATATGTTAGAAGATAAATTGTTCTCTTGAGAATTACTTTGTTATCACCAAAATTAATGAGGGTCTAAACTTCTCAATCGTTTAGGTTCCAACAATAATTTCCCGTACTCTCAGTAAATCGTCGAGGTGATCAATCTCTCTGACTTATTTATCGAGTATTCCAGATTTTATTGTTAAAATCACTTTTCTTAAAAATTTGGGATGTTACAATACCACTCCTTTGAAATAGTTTCGTCCTCAAAACTACACGGATAGTAAAATACGAAAAATTACTTTACTCAAATCCATAAAATAATTTGCACACAAGGACACTCTTGGTACATATTAATATATGTAGTACTATATTAGTTATAGTTACATAACATAGCATGCGATAATAATAATCACAAGGCATATACACATATCACACCGTAGAGTAAGCGCAGTTAGTAAACGAAGAATCCCTTGCGGCGGACTGATTTTTTTTTTTTATCACGACATCTACTCATCCACGATCACGATTACGATCAGGCTCACGAACAGGGGTACAACTTACGGCTTCACGCCGTTACCACGAGAATAATTCTAACCTATTTGCAAGCAATCATGGTTACACATACTAAGAATACAAAAACCTTTTAAAACATCAGAAGATTGAATTTCGCTTTTCTAATTCAACATTTTTTTTTAAGGAAAACATCACTTTTCTTAGGAGTAACACCAATACAAGAAACCAATAAAACACAATTTCATTTTGTCAAGACTCAACCATTCTCATGGACACAAAAGTTCCTTTGAGATTAGGTTCTCATTATCTCAAAATCATTACACACACTTCAATTCAAGATTAAGACAACCTAATGACTTCTTCTTATTTTTAAAACCCTTTTAAATCGAAGTTTCTTCTTAAGAAAATTCCTTACCCCAACAATCAAGTACTCGAATCTCGAAATCATTTTTCCCTTTTTGAACACTATAAAATTTCATACACTCACTCAAAATTTTCATAACTAACTTTTAATTCTAAACAATTATTAAACTTCTAAAACGTCCAATTACAATTACTATCAGTTAAACACAGAAAATTTTAAAATACTACCGAGGTAGCAAGTGCTCCTTGGGTTTTAAAATAGAAATTAGTATCCAAGAATTTTTCTTCATTCAAAATTTTTGAAGTTTTAAAACTTACACTAAGAATCAAGAATTTTAAACACGTCATTCCCTAAGACTCCACCTTGTTTAGGAATACTAGGATGTTGCCAAGTGACTTCAAACACAAGAGGGGGGTGAATTGTGATAGCGGTGCTTATATAAAAATTACAGATAAATTACTGAATTAAAGAAAAACTTGAAAGAAATAAATTGCGAAAAGATAAATAACTTGAAGAATAAATTGCAGGAATTAAATTGCAATAAAATAAATGACAGAAAATAAATGACCGAAAAATAAATAAAGAACAAAAATAAATAAAGTGCTTGAATGATAAAGAGATAGAGAGCAAAGAAGAGTGTAACACCTGAGGACGAGATCGACATCGTATTAGGACGACGTATCGAGACCTCGACCAAGACCTTGTGTCGAGATCCCGTGACTAGATCGTTTGCCGAGATCTTTTGTCGAAATGATGGATACCACGTACACCTAGTCGAAATGAGGAGGTCGGGTGTCGAGTTGATGAAGTCGCGTACCGAAATGATGAGGACGCAAGTTTAGCCGAGGAGACCGCGTTCACGAACTCGCAGTTAGAACTTTGCACGCTTGCACGAGCAACTTTGTCGACATCGTGTCGAGATGATACCGTGACATTTCGAACGTTACTCAGCGTTATTATTATATTGTTTGTAATTATTACATTTGTCATTGTCGTTGACGGACCAGTAGAAGGTAATCATGAGAGGAACGAGTTAACGGGTAGATAATTGATGGGATTGGCATCTTATAGCTGGAGTTACGCTTTTACCCCTATCTCTGCCAGTGTATACCACGCATCGCTTTCACTCATTTCTCTTCTTCTTTCTTCTTCCTTCCTTCTCTGCGTTTCGTTGTTTTCTTCAAAATCTTCAACGACGAAACCGTGAGTTCCATCGAGATTCCGCAATGCTTTCTTCATCAATTTTGTTCATCATCAACTTCTGACCCATATCTCGCCTGATCGACCATCACCGCTGAGGTATGAAGAACAGATTTTCTTTCATCCGTATATCGCTTAGCGCTAAATCTTCTTCCATTTTTAATCGCTTTTATGCTTCCAAATCATATCAAATTGATGGGTTTTTTCTTCACAATATTACCTATCTTTTTAACCGACATTAATTGGGCTTGTAAAACAAATTTCTTTCTTCCTGTTTTTCTCGCACCGGCAAGTGCCGAAAAACCCCATTTTGGTTCGCTTGATTTTCCGGTTTTTCGCTCGCTGTTGTCAATATTGTTGTTGTCGATCTTCTGAAGCATCGGATAACTTTTCATGAATTCCGATCGAAATCCCTAACTTTGTGTTGGAGGAAAAATATCTTCGATTCTTGAGTTTTATATTTTCCGGGTTCAGTGGTTGAGCTTTGGGGAAGAGAGAGCTAGATGTATTAGAACCATAGATCGATCCGAGTTGTGTTTGCTTTAGGAAGTTCGATTCCCAGATCGAGTGAATTCAATCGAGGTGTGTAATGGAAAGCGAATCCAAGGGCGACGCCGAAGCAGATCCAGTAACGAGGATCAGACGTGTCGAGGTCGTGAGAAGCGCATCAAGTCGCGTCGAGTTCGTTGAAGACAAAGCCGTGTCGAGATCGAGTAAGAGAAGTCGTTGTCGAGTTCTTTGAAGACACCGTGTCGAGGTCGCGTTGTCGAGCAAAGATTTAACTTGAGTTCGGTAAGGGCGCTTCACATTTATATTTGTTATAGTATGTAAGTACGCTTCACATTTATATTTGTTATAGTATGTAAGGGCATTTCATATTCTATGTGGTTATGTTATTGTGTATCGAATTGATTCAGGTTTGAGATGAAATGTTGTGATATGATTGAGTTTTGCATGTATTTAATATGTGATTGAATATATGTCGTGAAGTGTGTATTGCATGTTGAATTGCGTTTCTTCATGTCGAGCTTGCTCTTTTATTTGACATGTTGAATATTTTGTGTTTAACTCCCTTGAATATCGTGATGCGAATTGTTCATCGAGTGAGCGAGCCAGGTGAGTCGTATGACGCTTGAGCCGTGGACCCGGATAACTCGAGGGGTGCAGTCCCTTTTGTTTACGGGAGATTGACTAGACGTCGCCACGCTACGGGACCCTGAAAGTTGATCGTCCTAGGGAGAGCGAGGATCCCAAGGCTTGCTGGACTTCTTCCGACATACCAGGTCTGCGGTGCATTCCTGAAAAATTGTCGAGTCGAGAGAAAATGGAATTGTGAGTTGTGTCGAGTTTAGAGTAGAGATGGTCGAGTCACGCTTATGAATGTTATACTTTTGTTTGCTTATATTTTTATGTCGAGCTTATCTTAACTTGTTGAGAAGTTGACCCTTTCCCGTGGTGCCTTCAATCCATGACGGTTACCCGTGCGATGTCGGATAGCGCAGGAACTCGACAAAGAGACGATGCCAGGAGGAGGTCGGACGAGGACGCGTTTACGACCTTCACCCGGCCGTGGATTGTTTATTTATTGGATGTTGGTTTTTCTAAGATCGTTCTGTATTTCTTTATGTTCGAGGTCGTGACCAGTTTGGGCATGTTGTTTTTGTTGCTACAGTGGCATCGTGGTCTTACTTTTGGAGCAAACGCGAGTCTCCGCTTAAGTACCCTGGTATGATTACTCTTTTGGAAGTTGTCGCACCTTAGGTGTATTTTCTTTGCACATTTGCTACTCTGATTTGTATACATTATTATTCGGGTGATATATATACGGTATGTTATGCATATATGTTTTATTTGAATTTAAGTCTTGTGTCTTAGTTGCACCACTATGTTTCAAAAGTCAGAATTACTCCGATGTGCACGAGTTGGTTTTATATGAAAAAAAATATATATCGTGATTTTTAAAAGGCACAAGAGTTTTGTTTTTAAAAACACATCTCATATAGGTTTTGTTGAGCTTAGTGTGTTGAGTTTCTCGGAACTCGAAAGCCTCGGTGATATTGAGCTCTCGGTAGCTGTCCGAACGGGGTCGTTACTTTGGTATCGAGCCTAGTTTGCCTCCACCGAGCTGCATAGGATTTGACTGGTCAACCGTGGTTTCCGGGTTATGTGTCGGGTACCTAGTTGTTTTGTGTTGATTCGCTTTGATTAAGTGAAGCACTTATTGCTTGAGAAATTGTTTGAATCAAGCTGATTGAGCAAAAGGTGTTTTAACACATCCTTGTTGTGAGATTCGACGAGGTTTTGAACTTTGTGGAATCTAATGCCACCCTCGTAGGAGAATACGACATCCGTAAACCGAGAACGCCGACATGGAAACGAGCTATTCAAGCTATGACCGAGATGGCGGCACCATGGCTCAACAATCACCCGTGAACTCAACAGTTAACGCGATGGCTCAACCAGACGGCGTCATAACTCAGCGAGAATCCTGCGCAAAGAACAAGAACGAGCGTAATCGTAATGTCAAGCAGAGGATTGGCCGACTTTAGGAAGCATGATCCAATCGGGTTCTACTGCGAGCCAAATCCGGATAAAGTCGATCTTTTGGATGCAAGAGATCGAGAAGATCTTTTGAGGCGCTTCATCGCCTCTGCCGGACAACGTGAAGGTCGACTATGCCACCTACTTATCGCTAGAGACGCAGTATTGCGTGAGAGGGTAAGCAACGCTTATAGCGTAACATCGCGAGATGACACTGGGAGCTTTTTCGTGAAAGGTTCTTGGACAAGTACTTCCCTGACATCGCATCGAGAAGGAGCGTGAATTTCTTCAATCGCTGACAAGGCAACTCGACGGTGTCCGAGTATGCGGCCAAGTTTGAATCGCTGGCGAGGTATTTCACCCATTTCGCGACCGAAAGCCGACCGGAGATGGTTAAGTGAGAGATTCCAACGGGATTGAGATTCGGCGATTCGTGGTCGCTGGTGTCGTTGAGGATCCGAAATCTCCAAGAGCTGATTGGACCGATGTGTCGAGGTAGAAGGAGTGGAGGAGCCACAAGAAGAAGATCATGGCGGACCGGTGAGACCCGTAGCGAGGGCGTAGATTTGCCAATGAAGCGGAAACTATCGCGAAGAGACCTTACGACCGACCTCGGGGGAACAAATAACAGGACAGACGTCCGATGACCCAAGTACCGAGGAGTGGAGGTCGCACTCTCGAGGTGATTTGCTCGATGTGGAAAAGCCGACATTACGCGAGTAATCGTACTCAGAGGAGGAGGTGTGTTTCAACCGCAAGAAGCCAGGGCATTTTGCTAAGGATTGTCCTACACCTAAAGTCAACCGACCATGCTTTGAAGGCCAAAGGGGAAGCGTCTGGCTAGCTAAAGCGTAGTTTTCGCATGAGTGGCGAGGAAGCGGTCGAGCCGATGATCTTATCCAAGGTGAATGTGAGATCGAGGGTAAATCCTTATCCGTTTCTTTTTGATTCGTGCAACCCATTCCTTCATTTCTTCCGACATTGTGTGAACCTTTTGAGCCTTGATGTGATCGCATCCGCTTAAATTAGTAGTTACAACCCCAAATGCTAAAACCTTAGTCACAAACATCGCATGTCTTAATTGTGTAGTGATTATTCGCACTAAGTTTGTGGTCAATTTGGTTTGTTTGCCTCTTAAGGGTTTAGATGTTATCCTCGGGATGGATTGGTTGTCACACCACCATGTCCTTGGATCGTGCCGTAAATCGTAATTTTCCTGCACTTGAGTCTCCACCATCTTTCTCGCCGAACGTATTGAGTTTCTGCTGAAAGCAAGGAACTAGGAATACATGTATCTCGCTAGTTCGAAGTTTTCCACAGATCGACGTGAAGAATGTTCCAGCAGTGGTGTGTGATTTTGAGGACGCTTTTTCCTAAGGCGTGCTGATTACCACCAAGACGTAGAGGTCGAGTTCTCCATCGACCTGATTCCAGGAACAGGGACCGATTTCCAAAGCGCCGTACAGATGTCTCTCCCGCCGAGATGAAAGAGTCGAAGTCCCGGATCGAACACTCGAGTCGCACCATACGCATCGAGCCGTGTCACCGTGGGGAGCTCAAAGTGTTGTTGGTTAAGAAGAAGGATGGGCGATCGGATCAAGGCGTGGACTATCGCGAGCTCAACAAGGTTACCGCGGAAGAACCAAGTATCCGTTTACCACGACGGCGATTTGATGGACCAACTTCGTGGAGCGGCGATCTTTCCAAGATAGACTTGAAGCCCGCCACCATCGATTCGTGAAGGAGGAAGATGTCGCCAAAACAGCCTTCAGGACTAGATACGGTCACTACGCAGTACTTGGTGATGCCGCTTGAGTGACGTAATGCGCCATTGTTTATGGACTACATGAACAGATTTTTCATTCGTTTTGGATCGCTTAGTGTTCATCGGCGACATATTGATTTACTCGAGAACCGAGAAGAGCACGCTATAACACCTATGCCGTAGCATCACAGATATTACGAGATAAGCAACTCTATGCCAATCATTCGGCGTGAATTTTGGCTTGAAGAGGTGAATTTTCTTGGTCACGTGATTTCGCAGGAGAAGGATAGGCTGTGAATCCAACTAAGATCGAGGCTGATAGCATGGGAACAAACAAGACGTTCTCGAGATCGAGTTTTGTCGCTTAGCGTGATATTACCGAAGATTCATTGAAAGTTTCTCGAAGATTGTCGCGCCTTACACGATTGACGATTTAGGAAGGATCAACCTTTGCTTGGACCGAGGAGTGAAGCCGATTTTCAACGATCAAGGAGCTTTTGACGATACGCTGCGGTTGATTTTGCCTCAACCCGAAGAGCCTTTCGAGGTGTATTGTGAGATCGCCACACCAAGGGATTGGGATGCGTCGATGCAACATCGGAAGGTGGTCGCAGATGCTTCAAGACAGCCTTAAGATTCACGAGAGGAACTATCCTACTCACGACTGAGCCAGCGTGCCAGTGAGTTTTTGCTTCAAGATATGGAGGCACTACCTTTACGGAGCACTTTACCGTTTTCAATGATCACAAGAGCTTGAAGTGCACCGTTCGACCGTAAGGAGCTCAACATGCGCCAACGTAGATGGACAGAATTTCTCAAGGACTACGACTTTTACGTTGGAATACCATCCTGGTAAGGCTAACGCAGTAGCGGTCGCTGAGCAGAAAGCGCTTTAACTCTGGGTGAATGATGATCAAGGAGTCGGTTGGATGCTCGAAGTTCCCAGATTTGAAGTCGAGTGTCGGGTTTCACCCGAAAGTCGAGATTTGGTATGCTTACCATTTCTAACAGATTGTTGACGAGATCCGAGACCAGCAAGTTCATGACGAGCTTCCAAGAGAAGATTCGATTGATAGCGCAAGGAAGGCGCAATTTCAGGCCTGAGCGACGACATCTTGAGGTGCAATGGCCGAGCAGCGTGCCTAACGATCCGAGCCGAGGAAGTTGATTCTCGACGCGCATAAGAGCAACTTTAGTATTCATCCCGAGTTACGAAGATGTATCAAGACTTGAAGAAGCATTTTTGGTGGTCCGAATGAAGCCAAGTCGCGAAAAGCACGTAGCTTCATGTTCGACGCGGTCGAGTCGGGTGGAGCACCAACGACCGGCAGAATGCTACAATCGCTGACGTACAAGATGGAAATGGGACAAGTATTTCCATGGACTTCGTTGTAGGTTTGCCGAAGACGCAAGAAGAATGATTCGATTTGGGTGATCGCGACCGATTGACCAACCGCCATTTCTTGCCAAAGGTGAGGTCGGCGATATACAACGTGGAAAAGTCAATCGAGATCTACATCGCGAGATAAGTACGATTTCATGGAATACCTCTTCGATCGTGTGGACCGAGATCCGAAGTTCACGCCTCATTTTTGGAGGAATTGCAAGGAGCGATGGGAACCGAAGCTCGTGCTTAGCTCGGCATATCATCCACGTATCGACGGATGTGATCGAGAGAACGATCCAATCGCAAGATTTGTTACGACTTGTACGTTAGATCACCGAGGAAGTTGGGACGGACGCCTTACCATTGGTGGAGTTCACATACAACAACAACTTCCATGCGAGTATTGGGATGGCACCTTTGAAGCGTCAGATGATCGTGAAATGTCGACGCCTCATGTTGGTACCAGATCGGCGGAAATGGGACCGTCAGAGACCAGGATATGATCCAAAGAGACTACCGAGAAGATCCGCTTGATCAGAGATCGGATGCGAACATCTCAAAGTCGATGTAAGAGTTATGCGTATCAACGACGTCGACCACCGAGTTCGAGGAAGGAGGACATGTATTTCTTAGAGTCACCTCATCGAGTCGGGTCGAGCGATCAAATCCAAGAAACTTACCCCTAAATTCATTGACCTACCGCATTCTTCGTCGTATTGGTCCAAAGGGCATATCGTATTGCATTGCCACCATTCTTGTCGAACATCCACGACGCCTTTCACGTCTCACAATCATGCGGAAGTATGTCAATTTTCCTCATGTCATCGAACCGGATGTGATTCAACTGAAGGACGACTTATCTTTGAAGGCCACCAAGAAGAATCGTTGATCTAAAGCCAAACAAGCTATGAACAAAGAGATCCAACTTGTCAAGGTTGTGTGGGATCGTAAGACGGAGATGCGACTTCGGGGAGCTGGAGGAGAAGATGAAGATTCGATACTGAACTTTTCCGAGGTGTAAGAAGCTTATTTGCAATTTCGAGACGAAATTTTTTAGAGGAGAGATTGTAACACCCGAGGACGAGATCGGACATCGTGACAGGGATCGTGACGATCGAGCATTCCTCGACCAAGACGTGTCGAGATCCGTGACTAGATCGCTTGCCGAGATCTTTGTCGCAATGAGACCACGCATACTAGCCGAAGGCTGAGGAGTCGGGTCGAGTCAGCGTCGCGCATCGAAATACGAGACGCAAGTCGAGCCGTAGGAGACCGCTCACGAACTTCCGTGTTAGAACTTTGCACGCTTGCACGTTAACTCTGTTTACATCGTGTCGAGATGATACCTCGTATTATTTTCGAACGCTACTCAAATATTATTATATTGTTTGTAATTATTACATTGTCGGCTTGTCGTCAATCGGCTGCAGTAGAAGGTAATCATGAGAGAACGAGTTAACCCGGGTAGATAATTGATGGGATTGGCATCTTATAGCCGGAGTTACGCTTACCCCTATCTCGCCAGTCAGATACCACGCCGCTTCACTCATTTCTTTTCTTCTTTCTTCTTCCTTCCTTCGTGTTTCGTTGTTTTCTTCAAATCTTCAACGATTTAAACCGTGAGTTCCATCGTAGATTCTCGCATGCTTTCTTCATCAATTTTGTTCATCATCAACTTCTTGACCCATATCTCGCTTGATCGACCATCACCAAGTTGAGGTATGAAGAACAGATTTTCTTTTCATCACTGTATAATGCTAATTTAGCGCTAAATCTTCTTCCATTTTTAATCAGTTTTATGCTTCCAAATCATATCAAATTGATGGGTTTTCTTCTTCACAATATTACCTATCTTTTTAACCGATTAATTGGGCTTGTAAAACAAATTTCTTTCTCTGTTTTTCTGCAATCGGCAGTGCCCAGAAAACCCCATTTTTGGTTCGTTTCGATTTTCTGGTTTTTCGTTCGTTGCTTCAATATTGTTGTTGTCAATCTTTTGCGAAGCATCGATAACTTTTCATGAATTTCGATCAAAATCCCTAACTTTGTGTTGGAGGAAAAATATCTTTCGCCTTGAGTTTTATATTTTCGGGTTGTGGTTGAGTTTGGGGAAGAGAGAGCTAGATGTATTGTAACCATAGATCGATCCGAGTTGTGTTTGTTTTGAAGTCTCGATTCCCGTAGATCGAGTGAATTCCTAATCGAGGTGTAAAAGCTTAATCCAAGGACGCTGGCAGCTATAATCCGTAACGCAGGGGATCGACGTGTCGAGGTCGACCGAGAAGCGTGACGATCGAAGTCGCTGTTTAGTTCGTTGAAGACACCGTGTCGAGATCGAGTAAAGAGAAGTCGCGAAGTTCTTTGAAGACTGTGTCGAGGTCGTTGTCGAGCGGCATTTAACTTGGAGTTCTGTGAAGTATGCGCTACATTTATATTTGTTATAGTATGCGGCGCTCACATTTATATTTGTTATAGTATGTGGGCATTTCATATTCTATGTGGTTATGTTATTGTGTATCGACCATCGATTGTGTCGAGATGAAATGTTGTGATATGATCGAAGTTTTGCATGTATTTAATACGTGATTGAATATATGTCGTGGAAGTGTGTATTGCATGTTGAATTGCGCTTCTTCATGTCGAGCTTGCTCTTATTTGACATGCGGTTGAATATTTTGTGTTTAACTCCTTGAATATCGATGCGCGAATTGTTCATCGAGTGAGCGAGCTGCGTGAGTCGTATAGACGCTTTTGAGCCGTGACCATAATCGAGGGTGCCAGGTCCCCTTTGTTTACGTGGAGATTGACTAGCACGTCGCCACGCTACGGGACCTCGAGTTGACGTCTCTAGGGAGAGCGAGATCCTGGGCTGCTGACTTTCCGACATACGGCACGGGCGTGTGCATTCGGAAAATTCAGTCGAGAAAATGGAATTGTGAGTTGTGTCGAAGTTTAGAGTGAGATGGTCGAGTCACGCCTGGAATGTTATACTTTGTCATTTGTTTATATTTTTATGTCGAGCTTATCTTAACTTGTTGAGAAGTTGACCACCGTGGTGCCTTCAATCCATGACGCCGGTTACCCAGCGATGTCGAGTAGCAGTGGAACTCGGCTAAGAGACGATGCCGAGAGAGTGTCGATTTAGACCCGAGTGACCACCTCACGTCGTGATTGTTTATTTATTGATGTTGGTTTTTCAAGACTGCTCTTGTATTTCTTTTATGTTCGAGGTCGTGACCAGTTTAGGCGATGTTGTTTTTGTTGCTCAGGTGTAGACTGGTGGTCTTACTTTGGAGCAACTGCAATGGGAGTCACTGGAAGTACCCTGTATGACATTACTCTTTTGAAGTTGCTGCATTACCTTAGGTGTATTTCTTTGCACATTTGCTACTCTGTATTTGTATACATTATTATTCGGGTGATATATATGTGTATGTTATGCATATATGTTTTATTTGAATTTAAGTCTTGTGTCTTAGATGCACCATGTTTTAGTCAGAATTACTCTGATGTGCACGAGTTGGTTTTATATGAAAAAAAAATATATATCGCATTTTTAAAAGGCACAAGAGTTTTGTTTTTAAAAACACATCTCATATAGGTTTTGTTGAGCTTGGTGTGTTGAGCTCGGTAACTCGAGCTCGGTATATTGAGCTCGGTAGCGGTCCGGAAACGGGTCGTTACAAAGAGCACGCAGCAAATTATACAGGTTCGGCCACCAAACACCCCTGTGGCCTACGTCCTGTCCCCAAAGCAAAGCACTATGGGATTTACACTAAATCACTAGCTTTTAAATCAGGTTTAGCTAGAAACCTTTACAACTCTATACCAGAGCAATACGTTCAAGAGATATCACTTCTCTGTGAACGACTTGGGATTCCAACCCAAAAGAAATGATTTTTACAAATAAAATGAGATGAAAAAGAAACACTCAAAAGTGCAGATATAACAAATTGAAGCTCAAATGATACAACTCAAATTATATAGAATAAAAGGCTCTCAAAAGAATTGTGCTCAAATGAATGTGAGTTATGAAAATTTGTTTGAACAGCGTTTTGGCAAAGCAATAGCGTAAGAATCCTTATTTTGTCACGGTCTGAGCATGTCCTTTTATAGAGAAAAGGAAAACGCGTGAGGTTTGACCTGTTGCGTCTATTCCGGGATTTCTGATCGTTATCTAATCGATTATAGAGGTATGTAATCGATTATATATTTAAAAAAAGACACACGGATGACATTTAAAAGGGGTGTAATCGATTATATGAAGGTTGTAATCGATTATGAAGAATTGAAAACACGGAGATGCATTAAGATTTTTAAATAATCGATTATATAAAGTTGTGTAATCGATTATCAAGTGATCAAAAGACACGGAGAAGAGGAGCACGTCATAAATGATTATGAATATCCTTATAAACGTTTAAACGCATTCTGTTTCTTGCAACAACTTGCCAAAAGAAAACTTGAAATATTTTTTAAAAAAATTTGAGCACAACTGAAGAATTTTTCAAAAATACTTTGTGCCTAAAAATAATTTAGGAAAAATTATCATAAAATCAATTTTAGAATAAAAATCATTTTGTGTGTGTGTGTGATTTAATTAGTTGAGAGCATTTTATTACTACTTACAAATAGTCCTAAAAATAAAATAAATACTCAAAAACCCTTTGATCCTTGGTAGGCGTCTTGGTGTATTTTTCCGCTTTTTGCACATGACTATTCGTGGAACTCCTTTTGTCAATCATTAAAACAAATCCTGTCAAGGCATGAAATCACAGACTCCCCCTTTTTGATGATGACAAACATCTCAAAGAGGGAAGTTAGTGAAGTACATTGATAATCCGACAATGATATATACGCATAATTATTTCAAAGGGAGATATCAGAATTTAGGCGCATTTTGGTGAAGAACTCCCCCTCACAATATGCATGACATAAACCACTCCCCCTGAATCATATAACTCTCCCCTTTGGCAACATCAAAAGCGGGAAGGGCATGGATAATACAACAGGTTTCACACTGAGAGAATCAAAGTACTAAGTCATATGTATATGCATTAAAGTTGCACATCCCAAAGATTGCACCAAAAAAATATCACATCCCAAAGAAAAGGTATCAAAGCATCAAGATGATTTTACAAACATACCAAGCATGATAACCATCGATATGCATATGTCAAGGATGCTATGGTAAATTATATATGTAGTGCGGCATTGGTTCAAATTAGAGAAACAAAGCGAAACCATGTTCATGACAGAATAGAGTGCAAAAAAGGAAGAAAAAAGCGAGAATGAGGTTTACTAATCCTCATCCGACCCATCATGATCAAAGCATCATTATCAAGAGCGTCCTCATCATCGTCGGATGCACTAGGAGTAGCGAGAAGAAGAACTCGTATGCGATGTTGGCGAATAGGGTCATCAATAATGATTTGCTTATCGCAAAGTAGTTTCGGCTATCCACTTTCACATGCAAAGGCATTGACCCTCTCGGTTGTGTTCTTTTGTTCACTGAGAATATGTTGTTGTTCACGGAGAACGGCCTGAAGGAGTGCTGTGAGTTCTGGAATACCTAATGCAGATGCAAAGTGAGGCACACCGAGAGGAAGAGAGCGAAGCGGCACTGTTTGCGAGAGAATGGTGGCTCTTTCTCGGGGTTTCAGCTCCCAGCGACCAAAGATGAAACACTAAGCCAATCTTGTTAATAGATCCTTGATTGAAAGAGGCATAATATTGATCATGGGAATATTTAAGCTCCCAAGAAGAGGTACTTGAGCATGAACCAAGAATCGAGTGACTAGGTGACCATATGGCGGAGGCCCTGAGTTACATTGTCATACATATGCTGCATAACCAAGCCAGCCCAATCTACTTGTTTTTTCATTTGTAGCACCCACATGACAGGTAAATCAGATTTGAGCAGCTGAGATGTATTACTTCTTCTAGGAAATAATAACCTAGCAACTACATACTGCAGCAATCTACCATCAGGGGTCAAATAACCAACAGTAAGTGGGGTGACACCTACATCCTTAGGATTACACGGAAAATCCTTAAGTGCTGCTGTTCTATTGAACTCATCAGCCAAGGGTGCCGCAGGAGAATCATCAAATATTAAGGGACCACCAGCAGGTAAACCAACTATTCTACCAAAACTAGCAGAGTCAAGGCGAATTGGCTTATGGCATACCTCAGAGAGAAGGATTCCATTTGACAAAGCGAGGTTGCAAAGAGAAGACTTTACCAATTCGGGGTAGATATCCTCAGAGGTGGTGAGAAAATGGATGAGATTGGCATGTTCGTAAGCTCCATGAGTTCGAATTTGTTCTCGTGAGAAGAAAGCGACATCCGTAATTCTTGGCTTTTGAATTTCTCTGTTGAAGAAGGACTTTCCATACTCAGCAACTTGTTCAGCAGAGGAGAAATATTTTTCTTCAAGTTCCCTGCTCAGCGTTCCTGCACTCACAATGAGAGTTCTTTACCTTTTTGGTGGCATGGTTAAAAAAAGAGAAAAATAACAGGAGAGGAGAGGCGCGGTTTCTCTGGTTTGGGAGAGAAGAACAGTGCAAGGGTTGAAAAGAACAGAGAAACGGCGCATTAGGGTAAAAATAAACGTTTAGACCTTTTATACCTGTCCCATAATCGATTACTTAAAGTTCAGAATCGATTATGTCTTCAAATGGCGTGATCGATTGGCAGAGAATGCCACCCATAAACGACATGGGATTCTCATAATCGATTATAGCCGGACGGGGAGCTCCGCTCTGTAACCGTTTAGGTAATCGATTAAGTAATCGTTTACATAAACGATTATGAAGTAGGCTGGGCGAGATCCTTGGTAATCGATTAGATAACGGTTTAAACTCTTCGTAAACGATTATCATAAACGTTTAAGAGGTCTCGGTTTTTCTCGCTGCTCTTGTCCTTAAGGCGTATGAAATTTGAGACCTACATAAAATTGTTAGCACACTCCAACGCCCAAGTTAGAATTTGTAAAATATAAAATGCACTCACACGCAATCATTCAATGCACGATTGATCTAAAATTCCTAATTCAGTTCTTATGAAAAAGAAATTTTCTTTAGGCAAAGGTTTAGTAAAAATGTCTGCAAGTTTCTTAGATGTTTCCACAAACTCAATCACACAATCTCCTTTTTGTACATGATCTCTAATAAAATGGTGTCTAATTTCTATGTGTTTGGTCCGGGAGTGATAAACCGGATTTTTTGTGAGGTTTATGGCACTAGTATTGTCGCACTTAATTGGAACAGTTTTCAGATTGATCCCATAATCATTCAACTGTTGTTTCATCCAAATGATTTGTGCACAACAACTACCTGCGGCAACGTATTCCGCTTCAAAGAATGGATGTGAGCCACACCGGCTTGTTTCTTACTATGCCATGAAACCAAGGCATTCCCAAGTAAGTGACATGTCCCACTAGTGCTTTTTCGGTCCATTTTGCAACCCGCAAAATCAATCCGAGTACCCAATAAGTGTGCATCGGCACCTTTGGGGTACCATAAACCCGTATTTTGTGTGCCAGTGAGATATCTCATGATGCGTTTTACCGCTAAGAGATGTGATTCCTTAGGATTTGCTTGAAAACGTGCACACATACAAACACTAGACATAATATCCGGACGACTAGCAATGAGATAGAGAAGAGATCATATCATACCTCGATACTTACTTACTTCGACGGACTTACCGCCTTCATCTTTGTCAAGATGGCACGATGTGCTCATTGGAGTTGAGATTTATTTGGCGTTGCTCATTCCAAATCTTTTAAGCAACTCCTTGCAATATTTGGATTGGCTTATGAAAATTCCTTCCTTTGTTTGTTTGATTTGGAGACCAAGGAAGTAGTTGAGCTCTCCCATCATGGACATTTCAAACTCACTTTGCATGATGTTAGAAAACTCTTCACATAAAGACTCATTAGTGGCACCAAATATTATATCGTCGACATAAATTTGAACAAGTAAAATGTCATGATTTTTGTGTTTAATGAAAAGAGTGGTATCAACTTTTCCTCTTTCAAAACCTTTTTCAAGTAAGTACTTGCTTAACCTCTCGTACCAAGCTCTAGGAGCTTGTTTTAAACCATATAAAGCCTTTTTCAATTTAAAAACATGATTTGGAAATTCAAAATTTTCAAAACCGGGAGGTTGATCAACATATACTTCTTCTTGAATAAAGCCATTAAGAAATACACTTTTAACATCCATTTGAAAAAGTTTGAAATCCATGATGCATGCAAATGCGAGAAGCATGCGAATAGCTTCTAATCTAGCCACGGGTGCATAGGTTTCATCGAAATCTATGCCCTCTTGTTGGTTATAGCCTTTGCAACAAGTCTAGCTTTATTTCTAACAATGATACCGTTTTCATCAAGCTTGTTGCGAAAGACCCATTTGGTCCCAATGACTAGGTGATCTTTAGGCTAGGGACAAGTTCCCAAACATCATTTCTCTCAAATTGATTTAATTCCTCTTGCATAGCAAGGGTCCAATGCTCATCAAAGATGGCTTCATTGACGTCATTTGGTTCAATTTGAGAGACAAAGGCCATATGATGACATGCATGATTAAGAGAGTTTCGAGTCGTTACCCCTTTTGAGATATCACCTATTATGTTGTCAAGAGGATGGTTCTTTGAGACTCTCCATTCCTTTGGAAGATTTGAGTGAAAGAGTTCTTGAGAGGGTTGAGGCGAGGACTCTTGATCCTCCTTTTGAACTTTTGATCTCTCTTGTTCCTCTAAATAGGTATCTCCAAGCACTTCTGCAAGATCATCAACACTTTCTTCTACTGAAGATTTGGGGTTAGATTCATCAAAAGAAACATGCACCGATTCTTCAACAGTTAAAGTACGTTTATTAAAAATTCGAAAGGCTTTACTAGAAGTGGAATATCCAAGAAATAAACCTTCATCAGCTTTAGCATCAAATTTACCAAGGTTATCTTTACCGTTATTTAGAACAAAGCACTTACATCCAAATACGTGAAGGTGAGAAATATTGGGCTTCCTTCCCTTGTAAATTTCATAGATGCGTTTGTTTTAGAATAGGTCTTATGAGGACTCTATTCATTACATAGCATCTTGGTGCTTACCTGCCTGCCTGCAAATACTTAGGAAGGTTGGTCTCATTGAGCATCGTCCTCGCAAGCTCTTCAAGAGACCGATTTTTCCTTTCCACCACTCCATTCTGCTGTGGTGTTCTAGGTGCGGAAAAATTATGCTCAATTCCATTTTCAGTACAAAAGGCCTCAAATGCCTCATTTTGGAATTCCCCACCGTGATCACTTCGGATGGATACTATGTTCATTCCTTTTTCATTTTGGATAACTTTAGCAAGTTTACGAAAGGCAGCAAAGGCGTCATTTTTATGAGAAATAAATAAAGTCCATGTATAGCGAGAATAGTCATCCACAATAACAAGGGCATAGTAATTTCCACCAAAGCTTTTAGTTCTAGATGGTCCAAATAAGTCCATGTGTAAAAGTTGTAAAGGCGGTTTGTGGAAACAATATTTTTGATTTGAAAGAGGCCTTTACTTGTTTTCCTTTTGACAAGCTTCACATCATTTTTTTTTTTCAAAACGAAGCTTTGGTAAGCCAATTACTAAGTCCTTTTGAACCAACTTATTAAGATGATCCATGTGAATATGAGCCATTCTCCTATGCCATAGCCAAGATTCATCCTCTTTACTAATAAGACAACATGCATCATTTGAAGGTATTCTATCTAAATCAACCATGTAGATATTTCCAATTCTAGGTCCAATAAGAACAACATTTTCGATTCTGATTTCATAACCATGCATTTTGAAGAATCAAAAACCACTTTGTTCCCTTTATCACAAAGTTGACTAATACTTAGCAAATTGTGCTTCAAACCATCCACATACAAAACATTCTCAACAGTGGGATTAGGACTCTTACCAACAGTGCCAATCCCTAGAATTTTACCTTTGTTGTTGTCACCATACCAGACATAACCATTATTTTTAGGTCTCAATGAGGAGAACTTACTTTTCTCCCCTGTCATGTGCTTTGAACAGCCGCTGTCAAGATACCAATTTGAGTCCTTGGCTTTCAAGCACACCTACAACAACAGATTAATTTTTAACCTTTGGTACCCAAACCAAGTTGGGTCCAGATGAGTTAGTTTTTGGCAAAGTGCTATTTGGAATCCATATCTTTTTGCCAACCACATTCTTGTTCTTTCTAATATTGCAAATGGAGGCAGTGTGACCATTTCTACCACAGTGAAAGCATTTAATGAAAGGGCTGCTTGAAGTGTTGTTGTGATTAACAAGTTTAAAGGATTTTTCATGCGTTTGTGGATTATAACCCAAACCGGCTTTTCCAAAAGTACCCTTTTGTTTTCCCAATAGAATATTTAAGTTATCCCTTCCCATGGTAAATTTGGCAAGGGTGTTTTCCAAATCTTCAATCTTGTTTTTCAAAACATTACATTCATCACACTTGAAAGTATCAATCTTTTGGTTTTCACAAAAGGTGCAAGTAGAAACTTCAGTCACAACAACTTGTTTTTCCTTAAAAACTTCCATCTCTTGGTTTAAGAAAATAATTTTAGATTCAAGAGAAGAGATGGTTTTCTTAGAAGAAGAAATAATCTTTCGAAGTCTAGTCGTTTCATTATTTAATTCTTCACAAGCAATAAGCAGCTCATCATAAGTTAAAGGAGATTCGAGTTCAAGAGCATTTACCTCATCCTCCTTGTGTTTTGCCATGAGACATAAGTTGGCCTCCTCATTTTCTGATTCATCAGACGAGTCCATATCATTGTCATCCCAGGCAATGTAGGCTCTTCTTCCTTTTGATTCCTTTTGTGGTCTTTTATCAAATTTTTCGTTTTTCTTCTGACCATGAGGGCAATCGGGTTTTATATGTCCCTTTTGACCACACTTGTAGCAAGTTGGATTAAAAGAAGTTCCTTCCTCATTTTTCTTTTGAGGATTTTGTACCTTGCCCGTTCTCCCCTTTTGCCTCATGAACCTTTTGAACCTTGAACCATCGACTTATGTCTTCCTCATTCTCATCCAGACTATCATTGTTGTCGATTCCTCTTTTCATTTATGATTGCTTTGAGAGCAATTCCTTTCTTTTTCTTATCACTTTCTTCACTCTCAGTGAGTCGATTTAGTTCAAGTTCATGTTCCTGCAATTTTCCAAACAAGGTTGCCAATGATATAGTAGATAAATCTCTAGATTCAGATATAGCAAGAACCTTTGGTTGCGATTTCTATTTAACCATCTAAGAACTTTATTAATTAAATCTTCATTACTGAAGACTTTCCCAAGAGCTCTGAGATGGTTTATTATATGGATGAACCTTTTTTGCATATCTTGTATGTTTTCACTTGGTTTCATCCTAAATAACTCATACTCATGGGTTAATGTGTTCATTCGAGCCCTCTTGACCTCGGTAGTACCTTCATGGGTCAATAGAAGGGTGTCCCACATTTCTTTAGCAGCCTTGCAATTTGAGACCCTATAGAACTCATCGTAGCTTAAAGCGAAGTGATGATGTTCTTAGCTTTCAAATTGTATTGGACCTTTTTCTTATCATCTTCGGTCCAAAGTGATCTTGGTTTGTCTACCAGCATTATTAATTGATTGAGTGGGGACAAATGGACCATTTTCCACAACATCCCAAATATCGTGATCAACACCCTCAAGAAAGATTTGCATTCTATCCTTCCAATAACCATACCCCTCACCATTGAAAAATGGGAGTCTGTTCATGGAAGTTCCTCATATTGTTTGAAGTCATTCTATTGAGACGGTTAAGTCCTTTATACAAGAGTCTAGCTCGATGCCACTTGTTGCCAAGTGACTTCAAACACAAGGGGGTGAATTGTGATAGCGGTGCTTATATAAAAATTACAGATAAATTACTGAATTAAAGAAAAACTTGAAAGAAATAAATTGCGAAAAGATAAATAACTTGAAGAATAAATTGCAGGAATTAAATTGTAATAAAATAAATGACAGAAAATAAATGACCGAAAAATAAATAAAGAACAAAAATAAATAAAGTGCTTGAATGATAAAGAGATAGAGAGCAAAGAAGAGCACGCAGCAAATTATACAGGTTCGGCCACCAAACACCCCTGTGGCCTACGTCCTGTCCCCAAAGCAAAGCACTATGGGATTTACACTAAATCACTAGCTTTTAAATCAGGTTCAGCTAGAAACCTTTACAACTCTATACCAGAGCAATACGTTCAAGAGATATCACCTCTCTGTGAACGACTTGGGATTCCAACCCAAAAGAAATGATTTTTACAAATAAAATGAGATGAAAAAGAAACACTCAAAAGTGCAGATATAACAAATTGAAGCTCAAATGATACAACTCAAATTATATAGAATAAAAGGCTCTCAAAAGAATTGTGCTCAAATGAATGTGAGTTATGAAAATTTGTTTGAACAGCGTTTTGGCAAAGCAATAGCGTAAGAATCCTTATTTTGTCACTTGCCTGAGCATGTCCTTTTATAGAGAAAAGGAAAACGCGTGAGGTTTGACCCGCTATGCGTCTAATCCAATTTCTGATCGTTATCTAATCGATTATAGAGGTATGTAATCGATTATATATTTAAAAAAAAAGACACACGGATGACATTTAAAAGGGGTGTAATCGATTATATGAAGGTTGTAATCGATTATGAAGAATTGAAAACACGGAGATGCACAGTACTTTAAATAATCGATTATATAAAGTTGTGTAATCGATTATCAAGTGATCAAAAGACACGGAGAAGAGGAGCACGTCATAAACGATTATGAATATCCTTATAAATGTTTAAACGCATTCTGTTTCTTGCCACAACTTGCCAAGATAATTTAGGAAAAATTATCAAAACTTTGTGCCTAAAAATAATTTAGGAAAAATACTCAATAAAATCAATTTTAGAATAAAAATCATTTTGTGTGTGTGTGTGATTTAATTAGTTGAGAGCATTTTATTACTACTTACAAATAGTCCTAAAAATAAAATAAATACTCAAAAACCCTTTGATCCTTGGTAGGCGTCTTGGTGTATTTTTCCGCTTTTTGCACATGACTATTCGTGGAACTCCTTTTGTCAATCATCAAAACAAATCCTGTCAAAGCATGAAATCACATAGGATTCCCTTTAACATTAGGTGTTTCATTGTCTTAGAATACTAAAATAACACTAAAAGAAAAATTCTAACTTAATCAAACTTTCTCTACCAATTTATGATTTAATAGAATTCTCTAAAACTTGGAACTACTTTCAACAAAACCATTATTAGCAAATATGCTAGAATCACTTATTAGTTTCTAAGAGAACAAACAAGGACTTAATGAAATTAAAGTTTTCTAATACTCTCTTTTACACGAAAGAAAACAAAATCATTTTCAAGCTCTCATTACAAAAATTGGAATTCAACCAGATTCATAAAAAAACTTAAAGTTATTGACAACTAAATCATTATCAAGGATACAAGCAACGAAAACAAAGGAACTAAGACACTCACCTAAAACCTTTCAGGAACTTGCAATTTGAAGATAGGAAGAGACAAAAGGATTGCTATGATCACCAACCACGAGATCGCCCATAACATCACCCAAGGGTATAAAGGATACAAAGAACAATCCTCACCTGACATCTCTCAAAGTTTCAGCTTACCAAAGGAATGGGAGAAAATGATTTCTAGGTTTCTCACACACTTCAAATGCCCTACAGTCTAGCACTACTTCAGGGAAGATTGAATAAAATAGGGGCCCTTGGAATTGGATTTGTCCGCGGTGGATAAAAGAAAAGAAGGAATGAACTAAGTTCTCTCTATCTTGCTATGCCCATACTAAAACCCATAATACAACTAATTATTCTCTCCCCTTTCCCTGAGCTTAGTGTTACCTAAGAAAGGAATTGGAAAATGGTGGGGGTCCTCTAAACAAAACTTGTTCGTGGCATACAGTAGGTGGAAAGGAAAGGAATCTATGTCCAACACTAAGACCAATAATGCAAATTGAATTATTCTCCCTTTTTTTTCCTTTTTTTTTCTTTAAAACGATCGGTGCGAATTCAAAAGAAGGAGGGGAAAGATTCATAAAATTTTGGTCCAATGTCTTCATCACTCACTAGTACTATAACTAAAACATAATATTTCCTTCTGCACCCTTTTATAAGTGCGTGGTCGGCCAAGTAAGTAAAAGAAAGGATGACGATAATTATTCTACTTTGCTTGCCTTTTAAAGGAAAAATTTCGTGATCTAAAATTCCGGAGAAGGTTTGGTAAAAGAATTGTGGGTAATGCTAGCTAGGCAACTTGTCGCGTACTAAACTACTACCCGCAACTCTTACTAATTTTCCAGCTCCCATTCAACTAAGTCAAATGGTTCCCGCGTAAATTAAGTTATCACAAGACAATTAATCTGCGCTTGCTAGAAAGTAGTCGCGTTTAATATTTTCGTTGGAAAATATTAATACACTAGCACAAATGGCAGACACACAATCAATTACACATATTCGCAGCGGTGTAAAAATAGATTATTGTGAAAACACAAATGTTAGTGACAAACACGTCACACTCACAAAATCATAAAATAATTTTTTTTTTGATTTTCGAATAAGATACATATCAAAATACTTCATACATCAATCATTTACGTGATCTATATCTAGGATCACTAATACGCCAAAGATCATGTTAAACAATAATAATAATAATAATAATAATAATAATAATAATAATAATAATAATAATAATAATAATAATAATAATAATAATAATAATAATAACAACGTCGCTTGCAACCAATCCCGGAATCTCATCCCTTATTTCCAAAAGGACTTAAGGGAGTCGTGGTGACGAAGGTCAACCAGTTCTTTAATCTCTGTAACTTGGTCATATCCCGACAGTCTTAGCAGTTCACGTTGATTATCCGCAGCAGTTTGTTAAGCAACAACACCTACTATCCCTGCCTCAGCTTGGCTATCCAAAGTCTTTAATCCATTTCTCAAACTATCTGATTCAGTAGGAAGAACCGCTCGTCTCAAAGGTATTGGATTCCTATAAGGTTTTACAACCTCATTAGAACTCCACAACAATTTCGTGTGTCTCAGGACACATTGCTCCAATTAAGAACAATCCAAACAATTACAAGTAGAGTTCCTCTACTTAAGGAACGACTAGCACACAACACAATTTGACCCACAAATAAACAGAGTTTGACCCCTAACAGTCTGTTCTCTATACAACCCGACGCTTGATCAGCTATAGTTTTCCAACTCACAGTCCGGTTAGAACCGAACCGCTCTGATACGACTACTGTAACACCCCATTTCTGGAGCGCTACTAAACTAGTATTCTGACAAAAGTTGACATGTTTACGAAAGGTGGAATACTCTACTCGTAGGGTTTTCGAGAAATGTGGTCCTATTTTTTTTTAAAGGTTCTTTAAAGAAGCAGTCAGAGCATCACTGCGACTTTTAGAACATGGCGAAAAATAATTTAAGACACCACATAGACCACATTCATTTATTCTGTCAAATCATATATAACAAACGTGTCATGAAACATAACAGAGATTTATTACAACACTAAAATAAATGACAAATATCCTATAGCTGGTCCACAAGTTATACTCTTTATTAGACTACTAGTAAATTCCACAAACATAACAAAAGTAAAAAGCTGGACGACTATCCTCAGCTGCTCCTCTCTGCAGTTCCGAATCCCTCGCTTGCTTCATCATCTGGGTTACATTCATCAATTGTAAGAACCACCAGCAAGGGTCAACTTCTTAAAAAAGATAGGTACAAATACAACAGCATATTTGATAACAAAGCATATTAGTTACATAGACATTATGGAACTCACATGCTTCGACACAAATAAATCAACAACCATAACACACGAGATAACAAAATGCATAATTTCCCAAAATGCAACTCAAGACACTCCCTCAAGACACTCTCACAAGACTCGACTCAAAACTCATATTCTGACGACACTTGAAAATTTTTCCGGAAAGCAGACGCCGATCCATCCACTGAATACCAGCCGTAGCTTTGGGATCTTCACTCTCCCTAGGACATTCAGCTCCGGTTCCTTAACGCTGCGACGCTTAGCTAATCCACCATGAACAAAGGGGACCTAGCACCCTCAGTTATCCGGCTCACAGCTCAAAAATGTCTCGACGACTCGACTAAGCTCTCAGACTCGATGAACAATCCGCCGCATACGAAATTCAAAGAGTGGTACGCAAGATTATTCGACCGCATATCAAATAATAAGAGCATGCTTAATAATGAAGAAATGCAATTCAACAATATAAGCAGCATAAGCAATTCATAGCATTATTCAACCGCATATTAAATAATTGCATAGCTCAACAACAACAGTCGACAATCAAATCATAGAATCCACCCCTTTGCAACTCGGTGGAGTTCACAGAGAGGAACAAACAAGTGTGGGGGGTTGGGGACAGCTGCCAACCGCTTACAGACAAGCCCACTAAATAATCATTATATCAAAAAAATAAAACGAAGGGGTACAAAACCCTCACTTTGAACCCAGAGGTTCCCAGACTTCTTTGCGTACATACTTGAAATTAAATTCCTATCATATCTAAAAGTTTCCCTTACCGAACTCCAAGCCACGTATCCATGTATTCTTCGATCCTACGCCGCACGGTCTCGAATTTACTCAAAGCCTAAAACAACAAACAAACATAGCACAATTCTAAGGGCTTAATTCTATACCCCTTAGTCTCTCAAATCTAGCCCTTTTCTAACCAAAAATTCGTTCAAGCATTTAAATACTAGCTACTTGAAAAGAAATAAGGTTTTAAAAACCAAAACACTTCTTGAAAAGGTAACCTAGCACACATAACCATTTAGAATTGTTATTCAACTTGAAAGAATAAAGTTTTGAAACCAATAACCTTTCTTGAACTTCAAGGCAACACCATACAATTTATCACTTTCATAATTTTCAAAACCTAAACACATACTCATTCAAGCATTTATAAATCAAGTTCACAAACCAAAATTTCTCTCCAACACTCCCTATGGCCTCTCGACCTTCACTTCATTTTCTCACCAAAAATTTTACAAAACTTCTTCAACAAACTACTAATCATTTCCAAGTCATTTTCAAATACACTTCAAAGCATCAAAACATCAAGATAACATAAGGCATAGCTTAGGCACCTTTAAAGACATGTTCTAAAACATTTTCCAAACAACAAGCTAGTGCCATTCCCCTTAGCATTTTTCCTTTAAAAAACAAGTCATATTTCAAGACCAATCCATAAAGTTTCCTAGTTCACTTACCAAAACAGTTCCAAAAATAAGAGTTCCCAAGGAGTTCTTTCAATTAAACCAATTCTAAGAATCCCAAAACATTTAAATCATGGCCATAATCATGCTAAAATTAAAGAACAACTTAATCAAGTTCTACATGCCATTCTAGTCCTCAAGAGTCAATTTTTCATGAATCATACACTAACTCTTCTACTTAATCATGCATAGCAAATCCAATAGCCATTAAATCAATCAAGACATGCTATTCATCAATTAAGTACATGATTCAACTATTGAATCCTACATTTTCCCTTCTCCAAGAATAGGTCCAAGTGACAAAATAACCCATCTAACATGCTAGACCCAAATCTATTACTCAAAACAACAATCAACCATTTCAAATAGCTCAATTACACAACTAATAGCATGATTAACCTTCAAGATCTCACTACCCCTCTTTTCCCCTTTAGTTTGACTTAGGGTTTCAAGATTGGGTTTTTGTGTTCATCTCTTTCATCAAGTCATGATCAACTAACACAACAACACTTAAAACAAGCATTAAAACAAAGAAAGAAAATGAAAAGAGCACAACCTCTCCTCTAGTTTGAGCTCGCGGCCTAGGGCTGATTAGTGGGGAGAAAATGCTTCCTTTAATCCTTGCTCGGTGATAGAATAGTTGGTGGGAAGATGAGAAGGTAATTAGGTGTAAGATTGATTGAAAGTTGAAAATAGAATCAACCCAAAAATTGGGGGAAAGCCACGGTTTAGGGCTATTAATGGGGGGAGAAAAACTGACTTTTCCAACTTGCTTAGATGGGTGGATGAAGATAATAAAGTAGAAGAAGAATTAGGAGCAAGATTGATGGCGGTTGGAAGTCCCAAAAGCTCAAGAAAGTGGAGATAGCAACCATGGAGTCCTTTCTTTCTCCAAGCATGGAAGAAGAAGAAGAACTAAGATAGGATTAGGGAGTGGGGAAGGGTCACGGTTTTCTACTGGAAAAAGTGAGGGATTAAGTTTCACAAACAATTATTTATTAAGGCTTAATAAGGAAGTAATATATTTGGTGTTTTTCACTTAAAATGAAAGAAAAGAAATGAAAATACGGTGGGGGAGCAGGTCACGGCCTGAAAAGCCAAGGGAATGGTGTGGAGAGAAAAAATAATTAAATAAATGAAACAATGTGGAATACTTGGTTAAAAATAGCTTAAACAAAGTGTGGAAAAGACTAATCACACAAAATGTGACACCTAGCCAAAAAGCAAGATGCTAAACACATCAACCAATCTATCCCATCTAGTCTCACATCCCTCATAATTACCCTCTAATTCTAGAGTCTAAGAGTTCTAAAACACGGCGTCGAAAAACCGTGTTACCGATAAGTTCTCTCGCCGATAAATTCGCGAAAATTAATTTACCGAAAAATTAATTCATCGCGTGTTAATATTTTTTTATAAATAATAAAAACACTATCAAACATTCAAAAATAATCACGACCAGTCATGATTCGATTTTCATCAAAATTGGGGTTTATTCAAAATTTTAACGCGGATGAAATTTACCCGGCGATTCGAAACGCGACGAAACTTCGTTAGAGTTTTCCGACGATCTTCGAACCACGAATTAATATTAAATATTAATTCTTAAATTTAGTTTCATCTCGATTTAATTCACTCAATTTTTCAGTTAGCACAAAATACGCGTTACCGCGTCATGTAGAAAACTTATATTGAGTTTAAATTGATGAATTCACATTAATGCAACATACGTCTACGCTGTCTATTAATTTGAATTGACATCATGAATAATATTTATTTATAATAAATAAATTATTCAAAGTAGCTCAAAATAATTTCCCGTACTCTCAGTAAATCATCGAGGTGATCAATCTCTCTGACTTATTTATCGAGTATTCCAGATTTTATTGTTAAAATCACTTTTCTTAAAAATTTGGGATGTTACAGCACCCGATCCTGCTGAGTGCGACGCCAGCTATCCACAATCTAATCGATCATGATAGGAAAGTTCACGATATGCTGTGAGATCTTCTGCCGAACTGCCAGTCCATCTACACTAAAAGTCTCAACCACATCCCCTGTATATACAACTCGAAAGTCAAAGACCATCTCTGGCGACGTCGACATTGCTGGGATCTCTATCGCATTCGCCATCCTCTGGGTTACCATCATCAATTGAAGGAACCACGGGCAAAGGTCAACTTCTTAAGTAAACAAGTATAACATAGTACAACATAACATGCAATTTAATAAATATACACAATGCCTACAAATATGACTACATGCCACTGTTTATGATTTCAGAATTCCATACGCTATGGTCAGTCGTTCTGTATGTACCAGAACAGGCACTGCCCCATGCGATGGTTCAACTAACGATGCCCCTGAATTCCTTTGGCCATGAGGCAATCCATCACCCCAGGATATTTAGGTCGAAGTTATACCATAATGAATGACAATGCATTCCACCTGCTCTAATGAATATATCATGCATATGATATTTCAATAAGGTATAATCAAATAAATATTTAATTATCCAACATCAAATAAATATTTAATTATCCAGAACCACCAACGACATATATTCCCGCATAAATTAAGCATATATCCAACATATATCACATAATCAATTCAACAATCTAACAACTCAGTATCACAACAATTCGGCAAATCTAATCAACTTGTATCCACAATTCAATATTCAGCATTTCAATATCTAAACTCTAGTTATATCTAGAAGTAGCCCTTACCAAAAGTAAACAGCTACGTGTCAAGTGCGTCATAACTAACTCAGCACGAACAACTCCTCAAGGATCCTAAACAACACATCAAAGCTTAGTACAATTCTAGTCCACCCAAAAATAATTCCCTAGGCATAGACTCAATTCTAACTCCTAGGTTTTCCATCCCCAAAAATCTTTATAATAAGGTACACATACTTGAAACAATAAGCAACTTGAAATTAAATTTTTTTAAAGACTTAAGACTTACTTGAAATAATACACAAAGTTGAAAAAACAAGGTTTTAAATACTAAAACTCACTTCTTTTGATACTTGAGACATAAAACAATTGGAACCTAAATGATTGAGAAGTTTAGACCCTCATTGATTTTGATGATAACAAAGTATTTACAAGTGAATTATTTATTTTCTAATAAGTCTTGAAGTGTGCAGGTATTAAAATTATTTGTTTTATAACTCACTCAAGCAAGAAGAAGAGATTCACAAGAGAATTGAATACATTCCATGTGTGTCTGCATCCGGTTCACTCCAGCGTCTTACTTATAGCGAGCGTCCGGTAGTGTTATCTTTTGACATGTGGATTAATCAATTGCTGTGAGCTTCTGTCCTACTTTCTGAGTAAGCATCTGGTCTTATTATTGAAGCACATGATGGACACGTTTATGCTCTTTTACCTCAGCTGTTTTGAAACGGAATTCGAATTTGATTTTGTGCGCACATTTTGATGTACGAGGTATCAAAGGTGACACTCTAGTATAAGACAAAATTCGTACAAGACAATTATGAAAAGCAAAAAGTACCATAATGGAAATGTGTACTATTCTGATATTCCGTGGAAAGAAAGAAAAGGACAGAAATTCAAATTACCCCACTCAATGAATTAGAGCTGAAATTACTGCAACACTAATACCCTCAAGGACTCCTAAAGTTAACCCAAGGTATTCATTGAAGAAGGTTACTAGAAACTACATTCTGAAAGAGCTATTCTCAAGTGAGCAATCAAGTTTCGTGCCATGTTTCTAAAAACCAAGAATTGAACTTCAGTGTAATATCCCAAAATCCCTAAGCCTAATTATTAGGAGTCCAAAGTGAAAATGAATTTAATATCTAAGGATTAAAAATAGTTCGAAGCCCTAATTTCGTAATTTAAAACCAATTAGGAACTAAGGGGTAAAATAGTAATTGTGCCCAATGATTTAGGAATTATGGGACTAATTAATTAGGAGTAGTTTTAATTGATTAAAATTACTCAAGAGGGTATTAGAAATCAAAGATTAGAATAAGAGGTTGATAGGGACTTGTTTGCAAGTTTTTAATTAAAATTAGACCTAAGGATCACCGTGCACCACATTCCACTTAATTCCACTCTAGCCCACCCCTCATCTCACCCTTTTACTCTCCTCTCATCACAAGACATGGATTTGCAGGCGGTGAAAAGCAGAAAATCAGAAAAGGGAAAGAAGAAGAAAGGAAAAGAAAGAAAGGAAGAAGAGGAAGAGAGAAAGAGAGAGAAGGTGGTGCGATCGTGAATGAGAAGGAGGAAGACGGCCGCAAGCCCAAGAGGAGGCTGTGGCGCTTGAAAAGAGGAAAGAAGAAGCGGTCGCGCCAAACGAGAGAGAGAGAACCAAGAGAGGAAGAGGGCGATCGATGGGGAGAAGGATGAAGGGTGGTGGTTGGTGGGCTGCTGGTGGTGGCGCGGCGGTGTGTGGAGGTGGGCGCGCCACTATTCATGACCGAGAGAGGGAGGACGAGCAGGGGGAGGGGCCGAGAGTTAGAGAGAGAAAGCGAGAGAAACAGAGAGAGATTCAAAGAAAGGATAGCTCGAAAATGATGGTTCAGTAATGAAGAAGAAGGTGAAGATTGAAGCTTGAAGGAAGAAGATGGAAGCTTGAAGCTTCAAGAAATGCTCCAATGGAGGTTGGGTTTCTGAACAACAAGGAAAATGACGTGCATGTGGATTCTAAGCGAAGGAGAAGATGATTCTGAGCTTAGAACTTTGAAAGAAGAAGAATGAGGATTTTTGGAACTGAAATCCCTAACTTGGGATTACTCAAGTAACATAGACTTCCCCCAAAACCTCCCTTAGAGTGTGCTAGGTTTTATTATTAATTTTATTAGTTCAATAATTAGCTTATTAGTCATACTGAATGGTCTTGTATGGGGTTTGACTGAAATAGGGTTGACGGTGCTCCCAACCCCTAAACCAATTGTTTGATGTTTATTCTGCTGTGAGCTCCATCGAGCCTCACTCTGATTATTTATGTGATTGTGATGTTTGCTGAAATGTAAGTTGAATGTGTTGGTGTTTAGAAAATTGCTATAAACTGTGCTAAATGTTACTTAATTCTGGTATTTCGTGGTGCATTACCTAAAATAATGTTTGTAACGTATTTATGGTTGATTGATGATAGAATAGTGTTAATTTGGTTGTGATAACTGGTTTGGTCATTTGCATGGTTGATAGTTCAATTAAAAGGTTAGTGAATAACCTAAGAAAACTTATAGAGGACTTGTTAATGAAGATTTTGTTCTAAATGGTTGTTATTGAAAACATGGTTGGGTATGACTTTTGATAGATTAGAAAATGGCGTCGATGACCCATGTAGTTGACTTCACCTAGTGCACTAAGGCTTGGTTGCGCTTGTTGATGGTAATGATGTTGATATTGGGCAAACTAAAGTTTGGTGATCTATGAATAAATGTCGTAACAAAAATAGGAAAAGGAAATACTAAAGTTTCCATTGAAATGCAACCTAGCGAGAATGGAAATAATAATCCTCAACCTTGTGTATATTTTTACTATGGATATTAACATTAGAAGGAAATAAATTCACTTATGAATACGCATCTTTAATGTGAAGTAATCGCTTTTGCCTTGAGATTTAGTTAATCTGTATGAAATGCAATTGTTTGGCAACTATGATTTTTGGATTCCTTGGTTTGACTTTGATTTTTCTATAGTCTTGGAATTATGATTTGATTCTCCTATCCATTTGTGAAGGATGAAGTAATCGCTTACATTATAACATAGCATCCAAATCTTAGGATAGTCTATGTCTGGAGAAATACCATGTTTTCCGTTAAAGACTAGCTATCATGGGCCACATATATGTGGGTGAGACCCAAACTGTTTTAGTAAGTCCTTTCTATTGAAAGGCTAGGATACGGTATTAGCGGTTTAAAGAGACGTCTAACCGTGGTCACCGAGCTCGATTGCCGTATCAAAATTTTTAAACTAGTGTGGTTAAGTTTCTCACGCTAACAACCTAGTGAGTTTTCTTAAAAGATTGAGGATGCCTATGCTATGATGTATGACGAATAAAGTTTAATATCATGTATTACGACTTACGTGATGTGGCATTGCGGGCTCACCAGTGGGAGTAAGCCACTGGTGGACAATAAAGTCCAAGAACCCGGTGTTGCGATAAAAGACTTATAGAGAGGCCCATTATGTTTGATTTGAATTATGTGATTGTATGTTATGTGTATGAATTATGTTACTTTGCAACTGAATGCTCTTGAAGCAAGTTATGTTTGAGTTTGACTGAATGAATGAAGATGATGTTAAGATTTGGCCATAGTATTAGTATATGTTAAGTATATGTTGTCAGGGAGGATTTTCCATACGTAGCACACGCGTATGACTGGAAAAAACGGTAAAAGCGTTTTTTCTTCTAAGTCTATGTTACTGAGTTTTATAAACTCACCGTTGGGGCGTTGTTTTCAGGTATACTTGATGGAGGAGGTTTAGAGCACGAAGCGTGTTCGGTCTCGCCCTCGGCAAGACATTGAGTCACCGGATCACGAGTCAGAGTCCTTATCTCTAGGATGAGTCCTTTGTAATTAGAAAATAATGTATAGATTATATTTGTTTTATCTTGTGGTCATTTTCTAAAAAGTGATGTAAATGATAAAGTTATTCCGCTTTTAAAACTCTGATAGATATATGTGTCATGTTTGGGACTTTGAAATATTTCCTTCCAAGTCAACAGGTCTTTTGAACGAGGTTTATTTATGTTCTTAATGTTGTTATATTTGAGAAAATTTTCCAGGTGAAGTTTCAAACTTTAATCAGTAAGTAATCCCCTAATTAGAGTTAGGGTGTTACATTATGGTATCAGAGCAGTTCGACCCTCTCGGACTGTGAGTCAAGTGTGTCTAGAAGTGATTCGGTTTAGGAAAAGAGTCAGTTGTGTCTGTAAGTCCGAGTTTTCTGAGTTCTTTTGGTGAATTATTGAGGTAGGCCACCTTAAGGATTCATTAAAGGAATGAGGAGGATGAAGATTTGCAGGGAATACTAGAGGCATGTACTCTTTCGTGAGACATTCTCATATATGTAATTACTCCTAAATATAGTTTCAGATTCCGTAATGATCATCCAGTAGTAGTTCAGGTCGTGAAGGATTTCAGCCACTGCCCGCCTAAGTCCACTGATGCATACCTGGCCGCAGCTGAGCTTAGTGGCCACGTTAAACTCTGCTATCATTTGGAAGCTCATTACGAAAGTTCTGGAAGAACGAATTTGCTGATCAAAGTAGTTACGGGACTACGAGAGTATTATGGGATATTCTTGGAGAAACCGCAACTTTTGTGATAGATTAGATATTTTGGTATTTGATAAACAATAATGATTCAAGAATTGGAAAGTCTTTTCTTATAATATAAAAGTGTTGGTTTTGAAAACCCAAAGTTTGAAAGCTAGAAAACTATTGCGGAAGTTATAAATTAGTGTTTGTGAATTAATTTCTTTCGCATTGATTTCCACTTTGCTAATTTCACTTTCGTGCATGAATTAATTATATGATCGTTTCGGAATTGGAAAATTTAGAAACAACCGCCTAATGTTTAATACGGTACTTAATTTTGGTGGAGATGTTTTCATCCAAATTATGGCCATTAAGATCATTCCATGTAGGGATACCTTTTATGTAACACCCCCACCTTCGTGCTAGAACTTTTTAATTCCGTGTGTGTTTGACTAAGCTTTTCATGTATGTGAATGTGTTAAATATGCTAATGACTGGTTAGAAGATCAATTAAATTGGCACGGTGCGCGTATAGGCGAGTCGGGACACAAAAACTAGCAACGGATGCAGTTCCAGGGGACGCAGGGCGCCCAGACCAGGGCGCAGGGCGCCCAAGAGATGTTGGCGCCAGGCGCCCACCGCCTGCCGGCGGTCAGCGCGTTCTGCTTTAACTCGTTTTGGGCCTGCCTGTGACCCAAGATGACCCATTCTCGACTGTAAGAGTGACCACGACCCCTAGACTTAACCTAGCCCCTAAACATCAGTCTAAAACCATAAACATGATTAGAAGTTGCTCATAAGATCAACCAAGATAGAGAAAACCCTTCTTCCCCTTTTTCCCCAATTTTGTCTTTGTCGAGGGCTTTGACTCAAGACTACGCTACGGAACGCGACCCTAAGCATAGTTATCAGTAATTCTTACCGCCTCATTGAGAGGAATAGGAAGAGGTAAGCCTTCTAATGATAGTTTTGTCCTTAAGAGCAATGTTAGGGTTCTAAATTATGATTTTTCCATTCCTAAACCCTTTCTCTTGTGTTTTTGTCAAGAAAGCTTCACTAGGAAAGGAAAAGCTTGGTGTTACCTTATCCCTCTCCTAGGAGCACGAATTTCACTTGAGGTAAGGGATAGTTGTTCTCTTCTAGTGAGTGTATGGAACCTGTGTGAACAATAGGGGTGTCCCAAGACCCCTATGCCTCGCGCGGTAACGAAAAACGGGCACTATCACCACCGTGTTAGAGACCTTCCAATTCCTCTAACTTATTATTCTCGTCTTGTGATAATTTTATTGGTTGTTGAAATTGGCGTGATGATTGAGCTTTGGTTGTTTATATGCTTGATGTACGGAAATTGGTTGTTATCAAACGACAATGTAAGGAAATTAAATAACTAAATAGTAGGCTTTAGACCCTATGAAAGTGTAGCCACTAAGTATGAATCAAAGAACTCGAGTCCCCGCAATTATGTTGATATTGTAAAGCTTAAGTAGAATGTCTAAGGTTCATTTATGATGCCTATTGATTTCTTAGTATGATAATCTGAGAGAACTAGTCCTTCTAATGCCAAAGTTCCACTTGGATGTATGTGCTTAATCAAAGTTGCTAAGAATATTAAATGTTCATGTTATTGGTAGAAGGCACTAGCTAACTTATGAATTTGTGTTCTGCTGTTGTTGTTGTTGTTACTGTCGAAAATATTGCGATAGAGGATGTTATGGTTAGACACCGCTTGGTCATGTTCATGCATCTTGGTGTCGCCATTGTTGTTGTTGTTGTTGTTGTTGTTGTTGTTATTGTTAGTAGGCGTATCGGGCAAGGTATCCCGTGATCGCAAGGTTTCCAGCCCTACGGTTAAAAAGAAAAAACAAAAGGCGAATCGGGCAAGGTATCCCGTGACAAAGCGAGGTTTCCGGTCCTTTGGTTAGTAGGCGAATCGGGCAAGGTATCCCGTGAGCAAGGTTTCCTGGCCCTACGGTTAATGGGGCGAATCGGGAAAGGTATCCCGTGACGGGTGAGGTTCCTGGCCCTGTTGTTATTGGTGCACCATCGACATGGTATTCGAGCGGGCAAGGTCTCCCGGCCGTTAGAAGTGGATCCACATGCATATAATTATGTTCTTAGAATCACACCACTTGTCTTGATAACATGCTTGGTTGTTCGGTTGTTAGTAGTATATCATAATGTTGTGATTGATGCGCGGCATGTGATATTTGAATGTTATGGTAATGTCTTTTAGCGTTGCGTTTGATGTTGTGACTTGTGGTATTTGACAGCTTGTGGTGATATGTTATGCCTTGGTCGGTGTGTAGACGCTTTATTGGAATTCATCAGATATGCGCATTGTTCATCGATTTCCTACACCGTTGCACTATTTGAGGTTATGACGACTAACCCTTTTGTGGCTATGCATATCCCACCTGTATGTGTAGATGTTGAGACCGCAGTGTTGAGGATGCGAATGCCAATGAGTAATCTCGGTAGTTCGTCGGGATGGATAGAAGATTTGCATGTGTTTACTTATTAAAGTTTTTGTATTCTTCCGATGTAATAATTAGGAAAAGGGCTCAATTATTGTGACATCGGGAACCTGGGTTTTTAATATCTTCGATTGTTATTTTCCGCAATCGAGCGTGATGACTCTATTCCACAATAATCGAAATTATGATTTGGCTTAAATAAAAAGGATTTTGTTTCTCCTTGTTTTTATTTTAGATTATTACGCTGTTATAATGACTTGTTGGGGGTAGAGGGTGTCACATTTAGTGGTATCAGAGCTCGGCTTGATTCTCGTGCCGTGGTGTGTGTCTATTATGTTTTTGTCCAGGTGCTCGGTGTGATTGTTTATGCTAAAATAGATAGGAGTATGAATGGTAAGACTCATTTTATAGGCTAACCATTTTCTGCTTGCCTCGTATGAGGAATGGCAAAGTGTGGCCGTCTTTGTGATTGAGGCCTTAGGGCGGGTTCTTTGAAGCTTTGGGCGCAACCGAACCGCATCGATAGGCTCGCTAACTTCAGGAGCATTGCCGATTTTCGTAAAAACAACCCTCCAACCTTTAAGGGGATTTGACCGATGGAGCCCAACACCGATACGTGAAATGGAGAAGATTTTTAGAGTGATGGGCTGCACCGACGAGCGTAAGGTGGCTTTGTCGCTTTCAAGCCGACCGACGAGGCCGAGTATTGGTGGGAGAACACTAGTCGGAGGTTGGAGAATACCGCAATCGGCCAAATTTGGGAGATATTCAAGGACAGGTTCTTGGAAAAATATTTTCCGCCGAGATTCGTGGACCTAAGGAGGCCGAGTTCCTAGCTTTAACACAGGGAATATGTCCAGAGATGAGTATGCGGTGAAGTTTGAGGAATTATCCCGCTACTACCCTCGCTTATCAACTAGCAATCAAGCGACCGCTCGAAGTGTGTTAAGTTTAAGAACGACTACGACCTGAACTCAAGCAGGGCGTGGCTGTCTTACCACTTACCGACTTCGGGAACTTTGTCCAGAAGACCCGAGACTTTGAAGAGGCTTATAATGAGAGGGTAGCTGCTTTCAGAAACAACAGTGGGAAACCCAAACCCACCCAAGGAAGAGGGAGACAACCTTTAGCACCTACTGCCAAGGCATTTAAGAATACCGCTTTAGAGGGCTAATCTGTCATGCGGAAAAAGCGGTTGGGGAAGCTCTTGGCACTACAATCGAATAGATGTGGCAAGTGTGGCAAGGACCACTATACTCATTTATGCAAGGAAACATCTCACATCCGCTTCAAGTGCAACAAGCCTTGGCCATATCACCGCGATCGTGATGAATTGAAGAACGAACCAACAAATAATAACAGGACTCCGAGACCTCAGGCTAACAGGATGAAGTCGACTGGCAGGGTGTTTGCTCTCACTGGCACAGAGGCAGCTGAATCGGAAGATCTCATCCAAGGTACTTGCTTTATTCGAGGAATTTCTTTAGTGGTGTTGTATGATTCTGGTGCGACCCACTCTTTCATCTCTGCCGAATGTGTGAAAAATTTGCAACTGCCTACATCTCGTTCAACCTTTGATTTGTCTGTGGATATTCCTTCTCATGAACCCGTTGTTACGTCTCTTGTGTGCAAGGAGTGCACTCTCGTGATTGGAATTAGGTGCAGTTGTCTTTGCCTTGAAGATCTGGAGGCACTATCTTTATGGGGCTCGGTTTGAGGTTTTTAGCGACCATAAGAGCCTCAAGTATTTGTTTGACCAGAAGGAGTTAAACATGAGGCAACGTCGGTGGATGGAATTCCTAAAAGACTACGAGTTTGAGTTGAACTACCATCCAGGCAAGGCAAATGTCGTGGCGTATGCGCTAAGCGTAAAGGCGTTGCATTGCTCGACTATGATGATTAGGAAATGAAGTTAATAGAAGAGTTCGCAGATCCGAGTCTAGTGTGTGAAAGGACCCCGTGAGCGTGAAGCTTGGCATGTTGAAAGTGACTAATGATCTAATGGGTCAAATCCGGATGGATGTAAGACCGACCTGTTCTTAGTTGAGCAGAAGATCTCGATTGCTCAAGGGAAGCCAAGTGAATTTACTGAGGGGACAGATGGGATTTTAAGGCTCTAGGGTCGAATTTGTGTTCCGGACATTCCCGAATTGAAAAAGATGATTCTGGAAGAAGGTCACAGGAGTAGCCTGAGCATACATCCCGGGGCTACTAAGATGTATCAAGACTTAAAGAGATTATTCTGGTGGCCTAGTATGAAGAAGCAGATAGCCGAATTTGTGTACGCATGCCTGACTTGCCAAAAGGCCAAGATTGAACATCAGAAACCTTCTGGTACGTTGCAGCCGCTATTCATCCCGGAATGGAAGTGGGACAGTATCGCTATGGATTTTGTGTCCGGACTTCCCAGGACTTCAGCCGGTTACGATGCAGTGTGGGTGATTGGTGGACCTGCTAACCAAGACGGCTCACTTTTTACCAGAAACATGGAGTTCCTCTAGAGAAGTTAACGAAGTTGTACATTAAGGAGATCGTTAGACTGCATGGTGTTCCCTCTAGTATCATATCTGACCGAGATCCTAGGTTCACATCTGGGTTTTGGAATAGCTTGCATGAGGCGTTGGGAACCAAACTTAGACTGAGCTCAGCCTATCACCCCCAAACGGATGGTCAGTCGGAGCGGACTATTCAATCATTAGAGGACCTATTGCGGGCCTGTGTGTTGGAAGAATCCTAAGTTGGGATAAGTTCTTACCCTTGGTGGAGTTTACCTATAACAATAGCTATCACTCTAGTATTAGTATGGCTCCATCTGAGGCGCTTTATGGGAGGAGGTGTCGTGCTCCCTTTCTTTGGTCTGAGTCGGTGAAAGCCTAGTGTTGGGACCGTAGTGGTGAGGAGACAACCGAGAAGGTGAAGTTGATTCAAGAGAAGATGAGGATCGCCAAAGCGCATGTAAGAGTTATTACGACAACCGGACCAAGGAACCGACCTTTAAGGAAGGAGAACACGCTTCCTACGTGTTACCCCAACCAAGCGGAGTTGGTAGAGTTTTAAAGGCTAGGAAGCTTACTCCTAGGTTCATTGGACCCTACCAAATTTTGAAACGACCGTGAAGTAGCTTATCGTGTGGCGCCGCCACCGTTGTTGGAAACCTCCACAATGTATTCCACGTCTCTCACCTCCGTAAGTACATACATGATCCCAGTCATGTGATAGCACAGGATGCGATTCAACTCAAGGACAATCTCACATTTGAGACGTCGCCAGTAAGAATTGAAGACCAGAAGAAGAAGCAACTACGCTGGCGGAGATTCCCCTGGTGAAGGTAATTTGGAGTGAAGCAAACGATGAAAGTGCAACGTGGGAGTTGGAGAGTAAGATGCGGGAACTGTATCCGCAACTTTTCACCACAGGTCAGTAATAATTCCGAGGACGGAATTTTTCAAAGGGGGGAAGGATTGTAACACCCCACCTTCGCTAGAACTTTTTAATTCCTTGTGTGTTTGACTAAGCTTTTCATGTATGTGAATGTGTTAAATATGCTAATGACCTGTTAGAAGATCAATTAAATTGGCACGGTGCGCCGTATAGGCGAAGTCGGGACACAAAAACTAGCAACGGATGCAGCCCAGGGCGCAGGCACCTGCACCAGGCGCAGGCGCCCAGGCCTCACCGAGAGCAGCGCAGGCGCCAAAGAGATGTTGGCGCCAGCGCCCACCGCCGCGAAGTGGTCAGGCGCATTTCACGTTTTAACTCGTTTTGGGCCGGTTCGGTGACCCAGTATGACCCATTCTCGACCTGTAAGAGTGACCACGACCCCTAGACTTAACCTAGCCCCTAAACATCAGTCTAAAACCATAAACATGATTAGAAGTTGCTCATAAGATCAACCAAGATAGAGAAAAACCCTTCTTCCCCTTTTCCCCAATTTTGTGCTGTCAAGGGCTCTGACTCAAGACTACGCTACGGAACGCGACCCGGAAGCATAGTTACTGTAATTCTTACCGCCTCATTGAGAGGAATAGGAAGAGGTAAGCCTTCTAATGATAGTTTTGTCCTTAAGAGCAATGTTAGGGTTCTAAATTTTGATTTTTCCATTCCTAAACCCTTTCTCTTGTGTTTTTGCTGAAGAAAGCTTCACTAGGAAAGGAAAAGCTTGGTGTTACCTTATCCCTCTCCTAGGAGCACGAATTTCACTTGAGGTAAGGGATAGTTGTTCTCTTCTAGTGAGTGTATGGAACCTGTGTGAACAATAGGGGTGTCCCAAGACCCCTATGCCTCGCGCGGTAACGAAAAACGGGCACTATCACCACCGTGATAGAGAGACCTTCAATTCCTCTAAATTATTATTCTCGACTTGTGATAATTTTATTGGTTGTTGAAATTGGCGTGATGATTGAGCTTTGGTTGTTTATATGCTTGATGTACATAAATTGGTTGTTATCAAACGACAATGTAAGGAAATTAAATAACTAAATAGTAGGCTTTAGACCCTATGAAAGTGTAGCCACTAAGTATGAATCAAAGAACTCGAGTCCCCGCAATTATGTTGATATTGTAAAGCTTAAGTAGAATGTCTAAGGTTCATTTATGATGCCTATTGATTTCTTAGTATGATAATCTGAGAGAACTAGTCCTTCTAATGCCAAAGTTCCACTTGGATGTATGTGCTTAATCAAAGTTGCTAAGAATATTAAATGTTCATGTTATTGGTAGAAGGCACTAGTTAACTTATGAATTTGTGTTCTGCTGTTGTTGTTGTTGTTACTCTGTCGAAAATATTGCGATAGAGGATGTTATGGTTAGACACCACGTTTGGTCATGTTCATACATCTTGGTGTCGTCATTGTTGTTGTTGTTGTTATTGTTAGTAGGGCGTATCGGGCAAGGTATCCCGTGACGGGCAAGGTTTCCCGGTCCTACGGTTAAAAAGAAAAAAAAACAAAGGGCGAATCGGGCAAGGTATCCCATGACGGGCGAGGTTTCCCGGTCCTTTGGTTAGTAGGGCGAATCGGGCAAGGTATCCCGTGGCGGGCAAAGTTTCCCGGTCCTACGGTTAAAAAGAAAAAAAAAAACAAAGGGCGAATCGGGCAAGGTATCCCGTGATGGGCAAGGTTTCCCGGTCCTTTGGTTAGTAGGGCGAATCGGGCAAGGTATCCCGTGACGGGCAAGTTTTCCCGGTCCTACAGTTAATGGGGCGAATCGGGCAAGGTATCCCGTGACGGGTGAGGTTCCCGGTCCTGTTGTTATTGGTGCACTACTGACATGGTATTCCGAACGGACAAGGTATCCCGGCTTCGTTAGAAGTGGATCCACATGCATATAATTATGTTCTTAGAATCACACCACTTGTCTTGATAACATGCTTGGTTGTTCGGTTGTTAGTGGTATATCATAATGTTGTGATTGATGCGGCGACATGTGATATTTGAATGTTATGGTAATGTCTTTTAGCTGTTATGCTTGATGTTGTGACATGTGGTATTTGTGATTGTGGTGATATGTTATGCCTTGGTGCGGTGTGTAGACGCTTTATTGGAATTCATCAGTATATGCGCATTGTTCACCGATTTCCTACATGGTTGCACTATTTGAGGTTATGACGACTAACCCTTTTGTGGCTATGCATATCCCACGGGTATGTGTAGATGTTGAGACTGCAGTGTTGAGGATGACGAATGCCAATGAGTAATCTCGGTAGTTAAATCGGGATGGATAGAAGATTTGCATGTGTTTACTTATTAAAGTTTTTGTATTCTTCCGATGTAATAATTAGGGAAAAGGGCTCAATTATTGTGACATCTGAACCTGGTTTTTAATTTCTTCGATTGTTATTTTCCGCAATTGAGCGTGATGACTCTATTCCACAATAACTGAAATTATGATTTGGCTTAAATAAAAAGGATTTTGTTTCTCCGTGTTTTTATTTTACATTATTACGTTGTTATAATGACTTGTTGGGGTAGAGGGTGTCACATTTTATGCCATGACTTTTATTAGGGTTTAAGAAATAAGAATTTTATCTAAACATCTTTGTGCCACTTTGAATTTAATTGGATATTTCTAGACTTTGTAACTTTGTGTTTTTTTTTTTTTTGCTGTATGTGATGTTTTCACATATTTGATTACTTATTTCGTTTTGAAGTTTTCGCACTGATCTTGCTTTAGGATCTGCTAGCCTGGTTGGTCTGTTGCACCAGACAATTACACGTCATTTGATGTTTTTATAGAGATTTTATGCCTAGGAGTTTTTATTTTTACATGTGGCATTCCTAATGTGAAAATCTAGTATTTGATTTTCATGTTGAAGTCCTTGAGTTTTCTGGACCATTCCAAATGTATGTTGGACATACAAATTGAAAAGACTGGTATTTGGTTAAAATTCTCTTCATAGGCTTTTTTTTTTCCTCTTTGAATTATGATTATAAAGCATCCTTTAGTGGCAAACAAATATTGTTGTTAGTGTTCAACCTGAGAGAAGGGGAGCCTTGGCAAAATAGTCAGAGTTGCTACCACCATGTGTCTGGATTATCACAAGTTAGAATCATTTAATCAGCCTCTTGCAAATGCAAGGTAAGGCTGCATGGCCTATGGTCTTCAGATTGATGATGTTAAAAGAAGAAATTCATAAGGTCACGCATGGTTCAGTTTAAATTAGTACTATTGGAAATAATTTGGTTGAGAATTTGGGATCAAAAAGTCATATACTTGCTTGGTAGTTGGCACTGTAACATTTGTTTTTTTGTTTGAGAATAACCACCGCGTAGGCTCTAGCGCATCTAGCAGTTCCCTTAGGAATGAAAGCAGAATATTTCCATTGTTACTTCCTCTTTATATTTCGTCTTCTCTTCCAAGGACACCAAGAGAGGGAAATTCTGTCAGCATAACCCATGATTCATTTACCTTTTATAACAAAAAGGCATAAAAGGTAAATGAATCAAGTCATGCTTGCTGCATACGGGTGTCTTGTTTCACCAGTGTCGGCACGCTTGTTGCATGCAACAGTTCATAAAAAAATGAATGCCACCTTTCCAGCCAACCCTTTTGATTTTTGTTTTTCAAAATTTGGTACATCCGACTCAGCTAAGTTCTTACCTTTGTCTGTATTTATATTGTTTTGGTTTGGATGCTCATTTGCATTGATATTGAATTTTTTCCTAGACAGAGAAATGATTTCTAATGATAATCCTTGAAAGCAACATGAGTCAGCAGGTAGTAGGCTAATGACAAACTCCCGGATTCACTGTGGGTGTGTCCTTATGCCCTCTAAACTCTTTGGATTTTGCATGGTAAATGGTTAGCTTCCTGAATAATTCTATGCCCTATCAAGAACAATATCCTTCATTTGATGCTAAACAATCTTGTGCATCCATGCAATTACAAGATTATTGTCCAGTAACTTAGTTATGCGCTAGTCTATCACAATTTTATGTGTCATATGAATGAGTACTTAACTTATTATAGAAGGTTTGGCAATTCGTAATTTCTCACTTCAGTTTGATTGTTTGTTTGGTATAGGATTAAGGAATTTTTTTTTTCTTCCCTTTCTAGTAAAGTGATTTTTTTTTGTTCCTCTTAAATGAATCATTTGTTTACATTTCATAATACAAAAAGATAGTGTCTCGGATGGCATCTTGATACAGGAATAGATGACTAAGCATCATACAGAGAAGTATTTGTGGTCTCAAGTAAGGATTTACCTATACATAAATTTTAGTTGGTCAAGATGACATTATAATTTAAATTAAATCAAGTGTGAGCACACCCGGCCATCGATGAGCCCACTTTTGAGGAGCCTTATGCCTGTGGTATGTTAAGCACACTCGGTTTCGATAACATGGTTAGAGAAGTACCATTTGAGGAGTTTAATCATATTGTTGCATTCTGTTTTCCGAATTTGAGGAATTGCCTTACTTGCATGCAAGGTTTCGAGACTTCATTGCTTATGACCAATAATTTGTCATTATATATTGCATCAGTTTTCATTGTTATACTAGTCTTCTACCATTTCTTTCCATATTTCTCAATTTATTTCAAGTTATTTGTGTTAGTGGAGAAAACTTCAAACAATTTCTAGCTCTGAAGAATTCAACTAGCGAGTTATGGTTATTTGCAGACAGCTTCTGCCACTGCCGAGAGTGAATTACAAACTACGCATCCATTCGATTTGGATCTGAGTTAAAAAGACTTCTTTGAAATTCTCATTGCATGATTTTGAATTAGGTGCTGCCTATCATTTGTGTAATTGATTCAGTTCACCTATATTCCGCAGATGTACTGAGAGCCTTAACCCTCCATACTGTGGTAGCGACCAAGGCTTATGTTAGGAAGTTGCCAGAATTACCTAGAATGTTATGAACCTGAGAAGAGAGACGATTCTGAAGCAGGAAATGTGAAGGTCACTTTGGATATAGTGAGCCTAAATCTTGTGGTAGCTTGGTGTAGTTGCCTTAGAACCTATGACCCTGTGACACCCTCTACCCCAACAAGTCATTATAACAACGTAATAATGTAAAATAAAAACACGGAGAAACAAAATCCTTTTTATTTAAGCCAAATCATAATTTCAGTTATTGTGGAATAGAGTCATCACGCTCAATTGCGGAAAATAACAATCGAAGAAATTAAAAACCCAGGTTCCCGATGTCACAATAATTCAGAGCCCTTTTCCCTAATTATTACATCGGAAGAATACAAAAACTTTAATAAATAAACACATGCAAATCTTCTATCCATCCCGACGAACTACCGAGATTACTCATTGGCATTCTCATCCTCAACACTGCAGCCTCAACATCTACACATACCCTGGGATATGCATAGCCACAAAAGGGTTAGTCGTCATAACCTCAAATAGTGCAACCAGTGTAGGAAATCAGTGAACAATGCGCATATACAGTAATTCCAATAAAACGTCTACACACCAGCACCAAGGCATAACATATCACCACAACTGTCAAATACCACATGTCACAACATCAAACGCAACGATAAAAGACATTACCATAACATTCAAATATCACATACCGCCGCATCAATCACAACATTATGATATACCACTAACAACCGAACAACCAAGCATGTTATCAAGACAAGTGGTGTGATTCTAAGAACATAATTATATGCATGTGGATCCACTTCTAACGAAGCCGGGAGACCTTGCCCGCTCGAATACCATGTCGATGGTGCACCAATAACAACAGACTGAACCTCACCCGTCACGGGATACCTTGCCCGATTCGCCCCATTAACCGTAGGACCGGGAAACCTTGCCCGTCACGGGATACCTTGCCCGATTCGCCCTACTAACCAAAGGACCGGGAAACCTTGCCCGTCACGGGATACCTTGCCCGATTCGCCCTTTGTTTTTTTTTTTTTTTAACCGTAGGACCGGGAAACCTTGCCCGTCACGGGATACCTTGCCCGATTCGCCCTACTAACCAAAGGACCGAGAAACCTCACCCGTCACGGGATACCTTGCCCGATTCGCCCTTTTTTTTTTCTTTTTAACGGTAGGACCGGGAAACCTTGCCCGTCACGGGATACCTTGCCCGATACGCCCTACTAACAATAACAACAACAACAACAACAACAACAACAATGACGACACCAAGATGCATGAACATGACCAAACGCGGTGTCTAACCATAACATCCTCTATCGCAATATTTTCGACAGAGTAACAACAACAACAACAGCAGAACACAAATTCATAAGTTAGCTAGTGCCTTCTACCAATAACATGAACATTTAATATTCTTAGCAACTTTGATTAAGCACATACATCCAAGTGGAACTTTGGCATTAGAAGGACTAGTTCTCTCAGATTATCATACTAAGAAATCAATAGGCATCATAAATGAACCTTAGACATTCTACTTAAGCTTTACAATATCAACATAATTACGGGGACTCGAGTTCTTTGATTCATACTTAGTGGCTACACTTTCATAGGGTCTAAAGCCTACTATTTAGTTATTTAATTTCCTTACATTGTCGTTTGATAACAACCAATTTCTGTACATCAAGCATATAAACAACCAAAGCTCAATCATCACGCCAATTTCAACAACCAATAAAATTATCACAAGTCGAGAATAATAATTTAGAGGAATTGAAGGTCTCTATCACGGTGGTGATAGTGCGGATTTTCGTTCTGCGTGAGGCATAGGGGTCTTGGGACACCCCTATTGTTCACACAGGTTCCATACACTCACTAGAAGAGAACAACTATCCCTTACCTCAAGTGAAATTCGTGCTCCTAGGAGAGGGATAAGGTAACACCAAGCTTTTCCTTTCCTAGTGAAGCTTTCTTCAGCAAAAACACAAGAGAAAGGGTTTAGGAATGGAAAAATCATAATTTAGAACCCTAACATTGCTCTTAAGGACAAAACTATCATTATAAGGCTTACCTCTTCCTATTCCTCTCAATGAGGCGGTAAGAATTACAGTAACTATGCTTCCGGGTCGTGTTCCGTAGCGTAGTCTTGAGTCAGAGCCCTTGACAGCACAAAATTGGGGAAAAAGGGGAAGAAGGGTTTTTCTCTATCTTGGTTGATCTTATGAGCAACTTCTAATCATGTTTATGGTTTTAGACTGATGTTTAGGGGCTAGGTTAAGTCTAGGGGTCGTGGTCACTCTTACAGGTCGAGAATGGGTCATACTGGGTCACCGAATCGGCCCAAAACGAGTTAAAATGCGAACAGCACGACCACTTCGGCAGTGGGCGCTGGCGCCAAGATCTCTTGGGCGCCTGCGCCGCTCTCGGTGAGGCTCGCGCCTGCGCCTGGTGCAGGCGCCTGCGCTGCTCTCGGTGAGGCTGGGCGCCTGCGCCTGATGCAGCGCCTGCGCCCCACAGGCTGCATCCGTTGCTAGTTTTTGTGTCCCGACTTCGCCTATACGCACCGTGCCAATTTAATTGATCTTCTAACCAAGAATTAGCATATTTAACACATTCACATACATGAAAAGCTTAGTCAAACACACAAGGAATTAAAAAGTTCTAGCACGAAGGTGGGGTGTTACAATCCTTCCCCTTAGAAAAATTCCGCCCTCGGAATTATTATCGACCTGGTGAAAAGTTGCGGATACAGCTCCCAGATCTTACTCTCCAACTCCCACGTTGCACTTTCATCGCTTGCTCCACTCCAAATTACCTTCACCAGAATCTCCCTTCCGCGTAGTTGCTTCTTCTTCTGGTCTTCAATTCTTACCGGCGACGTCTCAAATGTGAGATTGTCCTTGAGTTGAATCGCGTCCTGTGCTATCACATGACTGGGATCATGTATGTACTTACAGAGTTGAGATACGTGAAATACATTGTGGAGGTTTCCCAACAACGGTGGCAGCGCCACCTGATAAGCTACTTCACCAATTCGTTTCAAAATTTGGTAGGGTCCAATGAACCTAGGAGTAAGCTTCCTAGCCTTTAAAACTCTACCAACTCCCTTGGTTGGGGTAACACGTAGGAAAACGTGTTCTCCTTCCTTAAAGGTCGGGCCTTTGGTCCTGGTTGTCGTAATAACTCTTCTGCCGCTTTGGCGCCCTCATCTTCTCTTGAATCAACTTCACCTTCTCGGTTGTCTCCCTCACCACTTCTGGTCCCAACACTAGGCTTTCACCGGACTCGCACCAGCAAAGGGGAGTACGACACCTCCTCCCATAAAGCGCCTCATATGGAGCCATACCAATACTAGAGTGATAGCTATTGTTATAGGTAAACTCCACCAAGGGTAAGAACTTATCCCAACTTACGGATTCTTCCAACACACAGGCCCGCAACAGGTCCTCTAATGATTGAATAGTCTGCTCCGACTGACCATCCGTTTGGGGGTGATAGGTGTAACACCTGAGGACGAGATCGACATCGTATTAGGACGACGTATCGAGACCTCGACCAAGACCTTGTGTCGAGATCCCGTGCCAAGATCGTTTGTCGAGGTCAGTTGCCGAGATGAGGAGACCGCGTGCACTAGCTGCTGAGCTGAGGAGGTCGCGTGTCGAGTTGATGAAGTCGCGTACCGAGCTGAGGAAGTCGCATGTCGAACTGAGGAGGTCGCGTTCACGAACTCGTGTTAGAACCTTGTGCGCTTGCACGAGCACCCTTGTCGACATCGTGTCGAGATGATACCTCGTATTCTTTCGAACGTTATTCAGCGTTATTATTATATATATTTGTTGTAATTATTACATTGTCGGCTTGCCGTTCTCGTCGCGTGTCTAGACCGTTGGCCGGCGAGTAGAGGTAATTATGAGAGGAACGATTAGATGGGTAGAATGATTGATGGGATTGGCATCTTATAGCTGGAATTACGATTATACCCTTTTCTCACCAGCTGTATACCACGACCGATTCCCTCAGATACTCATTTCTCTTTTCTTCTTTCTTCTTCCTTCCTTCTGCTCTGAGTTTCGTTGTTTTTCTCCAAAAACTTCCATCGAAGAAACCTTGAGTTCCATCGAGATTCTGCACAAGCTTTCTTCATCAACCTTGTTCCTCATCATCTTCTCGACATATCTCGCCTGCTCGACCATCACCATTGAGGTATGAAGAATAGATTCTTCTCTTCCTCTGTGCTACTGTTTAGCGCTATTTCTTCTTTCCATTTTTAGCCAGTTTTATGCTTCCAAATCATGTCAAACTAATGGGTTTTCTTCTTCACGATATTACCTATCTTTCTAACCGATTAATTGGGCTTGTAAAACAAATTTTCTTCCTCTGCTTTTTCGCACCCAGCGCTGCCGTAAACCCCATTTTTGGTTTGTTTCGATTTCTTGTTTTTCGTTTGTTGCTTCGTTCGTTGTTGTTGTCGATCTACCTGTTGAAGCATCAGATAACCTTTTTCATGAACTTTTGATCGAAAACCCTAACTTTGTGTTAGAGGAAAAATATATTTCAGTTCTTGAGTTTTATATTTTTCTGGGTTGTGGTTAAGTTTGGGATGAGAGCTAAGTGTATTAGAACCCATAGATCGAGCTGAGTTGTGTTTGTTTTAGGAAGTCTGATTCCCGAGATCGTGTGATTTCCGAATCGAGGTGTACGGGAGAGCGAATCCAAGGACGTGGAAGCAGTGGGATCCAGATTGAGAAGCGTACGTGTCGAGGTCGACTGAGAAGCGTACGTGTCGAGGTCGATTGAGGACGGTACGTGTAGAAGTCGTTGTCGAGCTCATTTGAAGACAGCTGTGTCAAGGTCGTTGTCGAGCAGCATTAACTTGGAGTTCGTAAGTAAGGCAGCTTTTAGACATTATTAAGACTTTATTTTTATTGTTATATTTCGCATTTAATTTCCTTGATTGGTGTCGAGCTTGGAATGTTGTGATATGATTGGGTTTTTGCATGTATTTGATATGTGATTGAATATATGTTGTGAATGGTGTATTCTTTGTCAATTGCGTTTCTTCATGCAGAATGTTTTATTGCTTAAATGTCAGTGCGTTTTCTTCATGTTAAGCATGCTCTCTTTATTTGATATGTGATCAAGTAAGTTGTGTTACTCTTTGACATGCGGCGAGCTAATCATCGAGTGAGAGAGCTAGGAGTCGTATGGCGTTTTTGAGCCGGACCCGGATAACCGAGGTGCTAGGTCCCCTTTTTGTTTATGGTGGATTGGCTAGGCGTCGCATTATCGGTTTGGGGTTGGACTCGCTGATTAATGCATGGTATCGGTTTGGGGTTGGACTCGCCGTTACCTATTACGTCGATTTGGGGATGGACTCGCCGACGATATTCCTAATAAGAGTTGTGTCGAGTCTAGAGTGAGATGGTCGAGTCACGTGTGGTGATTGAGATATATTATTGTGTTGCTTATTTCTTTATGCCGCGTGCTTATCTTGTATTGTTGAGAAGTTGACCACTTTCCCCGTGGTGCCTTCAATCCATGACGGTTACCCAGGCGATGTCGAGGGCGCAGGAACTTCGACAAAGAGATGATGCCGAGGAGGAGCTCGACGAGGACCCGAGTGACGACTGTACTTGTCGTGATTGATTGTTTGTTCGACGTATTTCTTTTGATGACTGTACCTTGTTTTCTTTTGGAGTAGTATGTCGTGACCGGTTTAGGCGGTGTTGTTTTGTTGTTTCAGGGTAGACTGGTGGTCTTACTTTTGGAGCACTGCGTGGGAGTTCTGGAAGTACCCAGGGTATGATTGCTCTTTTGAAGTCGCTGCACCTTAGGTGTATTTTCTTTGCACATTTGCTACTCTGTATTTTGTATACATTATTATTTCGAGTGATATATATATGTATGTTATGCATGTATGTTTTATTAGAATTTAAGTCTTGTGTCTTAGTTGCACCATGTTTGAAAAGTCAGAATTACTCGATGTGCACGAGTTGGTTTTATAAAAAATATATATCGTATTTTTAAAAGGCACAAGAGTTTTGTTTTTAAAACACATCTCATATTTCTTTATGTTGAGCTTGGTGTGTTGAGCTCGGTAACTTTCGAGCTCGGTATATTGAGCTCGGTAGCGATCCAGGAAGCGGTCGTTACATTGTTGGTATCGAGCGCTTTGGTTCGACCGAGCCGTGCATAGGAAATTTGACCGGTCACCGTGGTCGGGATATGTGTGTTGGGTACCTAGTTGTATATGTTGATTCTTTGTTTGATTAAGTGAAGCACTTATTGCTTGAAAAATTGTTTGAATCTGTTTCTTGATTGAAGCGGTGTGTTTTAACACATCCTAATTGTGAGATTCTCGACAGGTTTTGAACTTTGTGGAATCTAATGCCACCTCGTAGGAATACGACAAATTTAATCGAGAACGCCGACATGGAACGAGCAATTCAAGCTATGGCCGAGATGGCGGCAGCCATGGCTCAACAATCACCGCCGCAACTCAACAGTTAACGCGATGGCTCAACAGACGGCAATGTTAACTCAGCAGAACTTGCAAAGAACAAAGAACGAGCGTAATCTAAATGTCAAGCTAGAGGATTCGCGGATCAGAAGCATGATCCACCGAAGTTCTACGGTGAGCCAAATCCGGATAAAGGCGATCTTTGGATGCAAGAGATCGAGAAGATCTTTGAGGCACTCCATTGCCGGACAACGTGAAGGTCGACTATGCCACCTACTTACCGCTAGGAGACGCAGAGTATTGGTGGAGGAGTGAAGCAAACGTTTATAAGCGTAGCGTCGCGAGATGACCTGGGAGCTTTTTCGTGAAAGGTTCTTGGACAAGTACTTCCCAGATACTGCACGAGCCGAGAAGGAGCAGGAATTTCTTCAACTGCAGCAAGGCAATTCGACAGTGTCCGAGTATGCGGCCAAGTTCGAGTCACTGGCGAGGTATTTCAGTCCATTCCGTGATCGAGTTGACCAGAGATGGTTGAGTGAGAGATTCCAACGGGGATTGAGATTCGACATTCAGAAGTCAGTGGTGTCGTTGAGGATCCGAAACCTCCAAGAGTTGATTGATCGATGTGTCGAGGTAGAAGGAGTGAGGAGCCACAAGAAGAAACTGTTGTAGGCGGACCGGTGAGACCCCAGAGTGCGGGGCAGAGATTTGCACAGAAAGGGAAACAACTGCAGAAGAAGCCGTACGACCGACCTCAGGAGAACGACAACAGGGGACAATATCGTCCGATGACCCAGGTACCGAGAAGTGGAGGACAGACCAGTGTCGAGGTGACTTGTTTTCGTTGTGGAAAGACGGGACATTACGCCAATAACTGTACTCAGAAGGAGGGGGTGTGCTACAACTGCAAGAAGCCAGGGCATTTTGCCAAGGATTGTCCTACACCTAAAGCTGAACCGACGATGCTTGCGGCAAAGGCCAAAGGGAAGCGTCAAGTGGCTAAAGGCAGAGTTTTCTACATGAGTGGCGAGGAAGCAGAACGAGCTGAAGATCTTATCCAAGGTGAATGTGAGATCGAGGGTAAATCCTTATCCGTTCTTTTTGATTCGGGTGCAACCCATTCCTTTATTTCTTCTGATTGTGTGAACCATTTGAACTTGATCATGATCGCTACCGCTTAAATTAGTAGTTACAACCCCACCGCTAAAACCTTAGTCACAAACACCGCATGTCTTAATTGTGTAGTGGTTATTGAGTAGAAAGTTTGTGGTCAATTTGGTTTGTTTGCCTCTTAAGGGCTTAGATGTCATTCTCGGGATGGATTGGTTGTCACACCACCATGTCCTTTGGACTGTGCCCGTAAACTGTAATTTTTCCAGACCTTGGAGTCTCCAATTATCTTTCACGAACGTATTGGAGTTTCTTTGAAAGAAGGAACTAGGGAATACATGTATCCGCTAGTTCGAAGTTTTCCCAGATCGGCGTGAAGAATGTTCCAGTGGTGTGTGACTTTGAGGACATTTTTCCCGAAGACGTGCGTGGTTACCACCAAGACGAGAGGTCGAAGTTCTCCATCGACCGATTCCAGGAACAGACCGATTTCCAAAGCGCCATACAGGATGTCTCCGCCGAGATGAAAGAGTGAAGTCCCGGATCGAACACTTGGAGTCGAAGCAATTCATACGACCTAGCGTGTCACCGTGGGGAGCTCCGGTGTTGTTGGTTAAGAAGAAGGATGGACGATCAAGGTCAGGCGTAGATTACCGCGAGCTCAACAAGGTTACCGTGAAGAACCGTTATCCGTTACCACGTATTGGCGACTTGATGGATCAACCGTGAGCGGCGATCTTTCCAAGATAGACTTGAAGTCGGGCTACCACCAGATTCGCGTGAAGGAGGAAGATGTCGCCAAAACAGCTTTCAGGACTAGATAGGGTCACTACAAGGACTTTGGGATGCCGTTTGGGGGGACGAATGCGCCAAACCGTGTTTATGGACTACATGAACAGGATTTTCCATTCGTTTTTGGATCAGTTCGTTGTAGTGTTCATCGACGACATACTGATTTACTCGAGGAACCGAGAAGAGCACGCAGAACACTTATGTCGAGTACTGCAGATATTACGAGATAAGCAACTCTATGCCAACCTGTCGAAGTGTGAATTTTGGCTTGAAGAGGTGAATTTTCTTGGTCACGTGATTTCCAAAGAAGGGATAGCTGTGGATCCAACTAAGATTGAGGCGGTGTTAGCATGGGAACAGCCGAAGACGGTTACCGAGATCAGGAGTTTTGTCGGCTTAGCAGGATATTACCGAAGATTCATTGAAGGTTTCTCGAAGATTGTCGCGCCTCTTACACGACTGACGAGGAAGGATCAACCTTTTGCCTGGACCGAGGAGTGTGAAGCCAGTTTTCAACGACTGAAGGAGCTTTTGACGACAGCGCCTGTGTTGATTTTGCCCCAACCAGAAGAGCCTTTCGAGGTGTATTGTGATGCGTCACACCAGGGATTGGGATGCGTGCTGATGCAACATCGGAAGGTGGTCGCGTATGCTTCAAGACAGCTTAAGATTCACGAGAGGAACTACCCTACTCACGACTTGGAGCCGGGCGAGAGTTTTTCTTGGCCGAAGATATGGAGGCACTACCTTTACGGAGCACTCTTCGCTTTCAGCGATCACAAGAGCTTGAAGTACTGTTCGACCGTAAAGAGCTCAACATGCGTCAACGTAGATGGGCGAAATTTCAAGGACTACGACTTTACGTTGGAATACCATCCCAGAAGGCTAACGTAGTAGCGGATGCATTGAGCAGAAGAGCGCTTTAACCTCGGCAATGATGATCAAGGAGTTGGAGATGCTCGAGAAGTTCCGAGACTTGAAGTTGAGTGTCGAAGTTTCACCGGGAAGCCGAGATTTGGTATGCTTACCATTTCTAACAGATTGTTGGGCGAGATCCGAGACCAGCAAGTTCATGACGAGCTTACGCAATAGAAGATTCAGTTGATAAGCGCAAGGGAAGGCGACAGAATTTCACGTCGGAGCGGACGACATCTTGAGGTGCAATGGCCGAGTGTGCGTACCTAACGTATCCGAGCTGAGGAAGTTGATTCTCGACGAAGCGCATAAGAGCAACTTTAGTATTCACCCAGGAGTTACGAAGATGTATCAAGATTTGAAGAAGCATTTTTGGTGGTCCTAATGAAGAAGCAAGTGGCGAGCACGTAGCTTCGTGTTTGGCGTGTCGAAGCCGAAGGTGGAGCACCAACGACTGCGGGAATGCTAAAATCGCTTGACGTGCCGCTTTGGAAATGGGATAGTATTTCCATGGATTTCGTTGTAGGTTTGCCAAGACGCAGAAGAAGAATGATTCGATTTGGGTGATCGTCGACCGATTGACCAAATCTGCTCATTTCTTACCAAAGGAGGTCGACATACAACGTGGAAAAGCTGACCGAGATCTACATCGCGGAGATAGTACGACTTCATGGTATACCCTCTTCGATCGTGTCGAACCGAGATCCGAAGTTCACGTCTCATTTTTGGAGGGAATTGCAAGGAGCGATGGGAACCGAGCTCAGGCTTAGCTCGGCATATCATCCACGCATCGACGGTCGACCGAGAGAACGATCCAATCACTTGAAGATTTGTTGCGAGCTTGTACGTTAGATCACCGAGGAAGTTGGGACGACGTCTTACCATTGGTGGAGTTCACCTATAATAACAGTTTCCATGCGAGTATTGGAATGGCACCTTTTGAAGCACTGTATGGACGTAAATGTCAGACGCCTCTTTGTTGGTACCAGGACGGCGAGCGAATCGTCAGAGACCGTGATATGATCCAAACAGACTACCGAGAAGATCCGTTTGATCGAGATCGGATGCGAACATCTCAAAGTCGATGTAAGAGTTATGCGGACCAACGGCGTCGACCACTCGAGTTCGAGGAAGGAGAACATGTATTTCTTAGAGTCACCCCACTCATCGGAGTTGGTCGAGCGATCAAATCCAAGAAACTTACCCTAAATTTATTGGACCTTACCGCATTCTTCGTCGTATTGGTCCAAAGCTGGCATATCGATTGCCTTTCCACCATTCTTGTCGAATATCCACGACGTCTTCCACGCCTCACAATTGCGGAAGTATGTTTCCGACCCTCTCATGTCATCGAACCGGATGTGATTCAACCAAGGGCGACTTATCTTTGAAGCATCACCAGAAGGATCGTTGATCGGAAAGCCAAACAAATGCGGAACAAAGAGATTCAACTTGTCAAAGTTGTGTGGGATCGTAAGACGGGAGATGCAACTCGGGGAGCTGGAGGAGAAGATGAAGACTCGATTACTGAACTTTTCCGAGGTAAGAATCTTATTCGCAATTTCGAGGACGAAATTTTTTAGAGGAGAGATTGTAACACCTGAGGGCGAGATCGACATCGTATTAGGACGACGTATCGAGACCTCGACCAAGACCTTGTGTCGAGATCACGTGCCAAGATCGTTTGTCGAGGTCGATTCTTAGAGATGAGGAGACCGTGCACTAGCCGCCGAAATGAGGAGGTCGCGTGTCGAGTTGATGAAGTCGCGTACCGAGCTGAGGAAGTCGCATGTCGAACTAAGGAGGTCGCGTTCACGAACTCGTGTTAGAACCTTGTGCGCTTGCACGAGCACCCTTGTCGACATCGTGTCGAGATGATACCTCGTATTCTTTCGAGCGTTATTCAAGTTATTATTATATATATTTGTTGTAATTATTACATTGTCGGCTTGCCGCTCGTCGCGATGTCTAGACCGCTGACCAAGCGAGTAGAGGGTAATTATGAGAGGAACGATTAGATGGGTAGAATGATTGATGGGATTGGCATCTTATAGCTGGAATTACGATTATACCCTTTTCTCACCAGCTGTATACCACGACCGATTCCCTCAGATACTCATTTCTCTTTTCTTCTTTCTTCTTCCTTCCTTCTCGCCTCACGAGTTTCGTTGTTTTTCTCCAAAAACTTCCATCGAAGAAACCTTGAGTTCCATCGAGATTCTGCACAAGCTTTCTTCATCAACCTTGTTCCTCATCATCTTCTCGACATATCTCGCCTGCTCGACCATCACCATTGAGGTATGAAGAATAGATTCTTCTCTTCCTCTGTGCTACTGTTTAGCGCTATTTCTTCTTTCCATTTTTAGCCAGTTTTATGCTTCCAAATCATGTCAAACTGATGGGTTTTCTTCTTCACGATATTACCTATCTTTCTAACCGATTAATTGGGTTTGTAAAACAAATTTTCTTCCTCTGTTTTTCTGCAATCGGCAGTGCCCAGAAACCCCATTTTTGGTTTATTTCGATTTCTTGTTTTTCGTTTGTTGCTTCTGGTTGTTGTTGTTGTCGATCTATCTGTTGAAGCATCAGATAACCTTTTTCATGAACTTTTGATCGAAAACCCTAACTTTGTGTTAGAGGAAAAATATATTTCAGTTCTTGAGTTTTATATTTTTCTGGGTTGTGGTTAAGTTTGGGAAGAGAGCTAAGTGTATTAGAACCCATAGATCGAGCTGAGTTGTGTTTGTTTTAGGAAGTCTGATTCCCGAGATCGGGTGATTTCCGAATCGAGGTGTACGGGAAAGCGAATCCAAGGACGTGGAAGCAGTGGGATCCAGATCGAGAACTGTACGTGTCGAGGTCGACTGAGAAGCGTACGTGTCGAGGTCGATTGAGGACGGTACGTGTAGAAGTCGTTGTCGAGCTCATTTGAAGACAGCTGTGTCGAGGTCGTTGTCGAGCAACTTTAGCTTGGAGTTCGGTAAGGGCAGCTTTTAGACATTATTAAGACTTTATTTTTATTGTTATATTTCTGTACGAATTTCCTTGATTGGTGTCGAGCTTGGAATGTTGTGATATGATTGGGTTTTTGCATGTATTTGATATGTGATTGAATATATGTTGTGAATGGTGTATTGTCTTTGTCAGTGCGTTTCTTCATGCAGAATGTTTTATTGCTTAAATGTCGAATTATGCGTTTTCTTCATGTTAAGCATGCTCTCTTTATTTGATATGTGATCAAGTAAGTTGTGTTACTCTTTGACATGCGGCAAGCTAATCATCGAGTGAGAGAGCTAGGGAGTCGTAGGACGGTTTTGAGCCGGGCCCAGATAACTGAGGGTGCTAGGTCCCTTTTTGTTTATGGTGGATTGGCTAGGCGCCGTGACATCGGTTTGGGGTTGGACTCGCCGATTAATGCATGGTATCGGTTTGGGTTGGACTGCCGTTACCTATTACGTCAGTTTGGGGATGGACCTGCTGACGATATTCCGGAATAAGAGTTGTGTCGAGTCTAGAGTGAGATGGTCGAGTCACGTGTGGTGATTGAGATAGATTATTGTGTTGCTTATTTCTTTATGCCGTGCTTATCTTGTATTGTTGAGAAGTTGACCCTTTCCCGTGGTGCCTTCAATCCATGACGGTTACCCAGGCGATGTCGAGGGCGCAGGGAACTCGACAGTAGATGATGCCGAGGAGGAGCTCGACGAGGACCCGAGTGACGACCTGTACTTGTCGTGATTGATTGTTTGTTCGACGTATTTCTTTTGATGACTGTACCTTGTTTTCTTTTGGAGTAGTATGTCGTGACCAGTTTTGGGCAGTGTTGTTTTGTTGTTTCAGGGTAGACTGGTGGTCTTACTTTTGGAGCAGCCCCCTGCGTGGGAGTCTGCCGGAAGTACCCTGTGGTATGATTGCTCTTTTGAAGTCGTCGTACCTTAGGTGTATTTTCTTTGCACATTTGCTACTCTGTATTTTGTATACATTATTATTTCGAGTGATATATATGTGTATGTTATGCATGTATGTTTTATTAGAATTTAAGTCTTGTGTCTTAGTTGCACCATGTTTGAAAGTCAGAATTACTCTGATGTGCACGAGTTGGTTTTATAAAAAAAAAAATATATCGTATTTTTAAAAGGCACAAGAGTTTTGTTTTTAAAACACATCTCATATTTCTTTATGTTGAGCTTGGTGTGTTGAGCTCGGTAACTCGAGCTCGGTATATTGAGCTCGGTAGCGGTCCGGAAACGGGTCGTTACAATAGGCTGAGCTCAGTCTAAGTTTGGTTCCCAACGCCTCATGCAAGCTATTCCAAAACCCAGATGTGAACCTAGGATCTCGGTCAGATATGATACTAGAGGGAACACCATGCAGTCTAACGATCTCCTTAATGTACAACTTCGTTAACTTCTCTAGAGGGAACTCCATGTTTACCGGTAAAAAGTGAGCCGTCTTGGTTAACCGGTCAACAATCACCCACACTGCATCGTAACCGGCTGAAGTCCTGGGAAGTCCGGACACAAAATCCATAGCGATACTGTCCCACTTCCATTCCATGATGAATAGCGGTTGCAACGTACCAGAAGGTTTCTAATGTTCAATCTTGGCCTTTTGGCAAGTCAGGCATGCGTACACAAATTCGGCTATCTGCTTATTCATACTAGGCCACCAGAATAATCTCTTTAAGTCTTGATACATCTTAGTAGCCCCGGGATGTATGCTCAGGCTACTCCTGTGACCTTCTTCCAGAATCATCTTTTTCAATTCGGGAATGTCCGGAACACAAATTCGACCCTGGAGCCTTAAAATCCCATCCGTCCCCTCAGTAAATTCACTTGGCTTCCCTTGAGCAATCGATATCTTCTGCTCAACTAAGAACAGGTCGGTCTTCTGTCCATCCCGGATTTGACCCATTAGATCATTAGACACTTTCAACATGCCAAGCTTCACGCTCACGGGGGTCCTTTCACACACTAGACTCAGATCTCTGAACTCTTCTATTAACTTCATTTCCCTATTAACTTCATTTCCCTAATCATCATAGTCGAGCAATGCAACGCCTTTCTGCTTAGCGCATCTGCCACGACATTTGCCTTGCCTGGATGGTAGTTCAACTCAAACTCGTAGTCTTTTAGGAATTCCATCCACCGATGTTGCCTCATGTTTAACTCCTTCTGGTCAAACAAATACTTGAGGCTCTTATGGTCGCTAAAAATCTCAAACCGAGCCCCATAAAGATAGTGCCTCCAGATCTTCAAGGCAAAGACAACTGCACCTAATTCCAAGTCATGGGTAGGATAATTCTGCTCGTGTAACTTTAGTTGACGAGAAGCATACGCCACGACCTTACCATGCTGCATTAGCACACCACCTAGTCCTTGCTTTGAAGCATCACAGTAGACCACGAAAGGTTTAAGCGGGTCGGGCAGCACTAACACTGGTGCCGTAGTCAACTTCTTCTTTAGTATCTGAAAGCTTTCCTCACACTTAACATCCCACAAGAAAACTTGCCCCTTCCTGGTAAGTCGGGTCATCGGTAGTGCTATCTTTGAAAAACCTTCGATGAACCTTCGATAGTAACCGGCTAGGCCCAAAAAGCTTCTTATCTCGGTGGCCGATTTAGGAGCTTCCCAATGCAATACAGCCTCCACCTTCATTGGGTCCACAGCTATACCACCTTTAGAAATTACGTGGCCTAGAAATCCCACTTCATCCAACCAAAACTCACACTTTGACATCTTGGCATACAATTGTTTTTCCTTCAACACTTGTAGTACAGTTCTCAAGTGCCCTTCATGCTCCTTTCGGGTCTTGGAGTAAATCAAGATGTCGTCTATAAAAACAACTACAAACTTATCCAAATATGGGCGAAATATCGTGTTCATGTATTCCATAAATACTGCTGGTGCGTTAGTCACACCGAATGGCATAACTTGGTACTCATAGTGACCGTAACGCTGCGTTGAACGCGGTCTTGACTGTCCTCCTTCTTCACCCGAATCTGGTGGTACCCAGACCTCAGATCAATTTTAGAGAAAACACATGCTCCTACTAGTTGGTCCATGAGATCATCTATCCTCGGTAAAGGGTAGCGGTTCTTGACAGTAACCTTGTTAAGTTGCCGATAGTCAACACACAACCTCATCGAACCGTCTTTCTTCTTTACCAATAAAACCGGCGCTCCCCAAGGGGATACACTTGGTCTAATAAACTTTTTCTCCAGCATGTCTTCCAATTGCCTCTTTAATTCTTCTAGCTCTAACGGGGACATCCTGTAAGGTGCCATAGAGATCGGTCCCGTTCCCGGAACAAGGTCGATAGCAAAGTCCACATCTCGTTCCGGTGGTAAAGAGTTAACTTCTGCAAATACTTCCGGAAACTCACAAACGGTGGGTGCATCTTTAGCTTCTACCTTCGTTTCTATAGCCATAGAACACAACATCACATAAACCTGTGCACCTTCCTTCAAGGACGACCGAATTTCCTTGGCGGTAACCACCCGTGGATCACTAGGCTCAGGTGCCCCAAACACCACAGTTTTATCAAAGCAGTTCAAAAGTACATGATTAGCAGTCAACCAATCCATACCTAAAATAATGTCTATTCCCCGAAGAGGTAAACACACTAGGTCCACTACGAAATTCCTACTTCCAATCACGAGAGTGCACTCCTTGCACACAAGAGACGTAACAACGGGTTCATGAGAAGGAATATCCACAGACAAATCAAAGGTTAAACGAGATGTAGGCAGTTGCAAATTTTTCACACATTCGGCAGAGATGAAAGAGTGAGTCGCACCAGAATCATACAACACCACTAAAGAAATTCCTCGAATAAAGCAAGTATCTTAGATGAGATCTTCCAATTCAGCTGCCTCTGTGCCAGTGAGAGCAAACACCCTGCCAGTCGACTTCATCCTGTTAGCCTGAGGTCTCGGAGTCCTGTTATTATTTGTTGGTTCGTTCTTCAATTCTTCACAGTCGCGGCTGATATGACCGGGCTTGTTGCACTTGAAGCAGATGACAGATGTTTCCTTGCATAAATGAGTATAGTGGTCCTTGCCACACTTGCCACATCTATTCTGATTGTAGTGCCAAGAGCTTCCCCCAACTGTTTTTCCCGCGACAGGATTAGCCCCTCTAAAGCCGGTATTCTTAAATGCCTTGGCAGTAAGTGCTAAAGGTTGTCTCCCTCTTCCTTGGGTGGGTTTGGGTTTCCCACTGTTGTTTCTGAAAGCAGCTACCCTCTCATTATAAGCCTCTTCAAAGTCTCGGGTCTTCTGGACAAAGTTCCCGAAGTCGGTAAGTGGTAAGACAGCCACGCCCTGCTTGAGTTCAGGTCGTAAGCCGTTCTTAAACCTAACACACTTGAGCGGTCGCCATTGCTAGTTGATAAGGTGGTAGTAGCGGGATAATTCCTCAAACTTCACCGCATACTCATCTACGGACATATTCCCCTGTGTTAAAGCTAGGAACTCGATCTCGCCAGGTCACGAATCTCAGCGGGAAAATATTTTTCCAAGAACCTGTCCTTGAATATCTCCCAAGTTACAGCAGTTGCGGTATTCTCCAACCTCCGACTAGTGTTCTCCCACCAATACTCAGCCTCGTCGGTCAGCTTGAAAGCAGCAAAAGCCACCTTCTGTTCGTCAGTGCAGCCCATCACTCTAAAAATCTTCTCCATTTCACGTATCCAGTGTTGGGCTCCATCAGGGTCAAATCCCCCCTTAAAGGTTGGAGGGTTGTTTTTCTGAAAATCGGCAATGCTCCTGAAGTTAGCAGGCCTATCAGTACGATTCTGGTTGCGCTCCAAAGCTTCAGCAACCTGCCCTAAGGCCTCAATCACAAGCGGCCAGCGGTCGGGCTGCACGCCATTCCTCACTTCTGAGGCAAACAGAAAATGGTTAGCCTATAAAATGAGTCTTACCAATCATACTCCTATCTATTTTAGCATAAACAATCACACCGAGCACACAGACAAAAACATAATAGACACACACCACGGCCTGAGAATCAAGCCGAGCTCTGATACCACTAAATGTGACACCCTCTACCCCAACAAGTCATTATAACAACGTAATAATGTAAAATAAAAACACGGAGAAACAAAATCCTTTTTATTTAAGCCAAATCATAATTTTAGTTATTGTGGAATAGAGTCATCACGCTCAATTGCGGAAAATAACAATCGAAGAAATTAAAAACCCAGGTTCAAATGTCACAATAATTCAGAGCCCTTTTCCCTAATTATTACATCGGAAGAATACAAAAACTTTAATAAGTAAACACATGCAAATCTTCTATCCATCCCGACGAACTACCGAGATTACTCATTGGCATTCGCATCCTCAACACCTGCAGTCTCAACATCTACACATACCCGGTGGGATATGCATAGCCACAAAAGGGTTAGTCGTCATAACCTCAAATAGTGCAACCAGTGTAGGAAATCAGTGAACAATGCGCATATACAGTAATTCCAATAAAACGTCTACACACCAGCACCAAGGCATAACATATCACCACAACTGTCAAATACCACATGTCACAACATCAAACGCAACGCTAAAAGACATTACCATAACATTCAAATATCACATGCCGCCGCATCAATCACAACATTATGATATACCACTAACAACCGAACAACCAAGCATGTTATCAAGACAAGTGGTGTGATTCTAAGAACATAATTATATGCATGTGGATCCACTTCTAACGAAGCCGGGAGACCTTGCCCGTTCGGAATACCATGTCAGTAGTGCACCAATAACAACAGGACCGGGAACCTCACCCGTCACGGGATACCTTGCCCGATTCGCCCCATTAACCGTAGGACCGGGAAACCTTGCCCGTCACGGGATACCTTGCCCGATTCGCCCTACTAACCAAAGGACCGGGAAACCTTGCCTGTCACGGGATACCTTGCCCGATTCGCCCTTTGTTTTTTTTTTCTTTTTAACCGTAGGAAGGAAACCTTGCCCGATCACGGGATACCTTGCCCGACTCGCCTACTAACCAAAGGACCGGGACCCCTCGCCCGTCACGGGATACCTTGCCCGATTTGCCCTTTGTTTTTTTTTTTAACCGTAGGGACCAAAACCTTGCCCGCCACGAGATACCTTGCCCGATCCGCCATACTAACAATAACAACAACAACAACAACAACAACAACAACAATGACGACACCAAGATGCATGAACATGACCAAACGCGGTGTCTAACCATAACATCCTCTATCGCAATATTTTCGACAGAGTAACAACAACAACAACAGCAGAACACAAATTCATAAGTTAGCTAGTGCCTTCTACCAATAACATGAACATTTAATATTCTTAGCAACTTTGATTAAGCACATACATCCAAGTGGAACTTTGGCATTAGAAGGACTAGTTCTCTCAGATTATCATACTAAGAAATCAATAGGCATCATAAATGAACCTTAGACATTCTACTTAAGCTTTACAATATCAACATAATTGCGGGGACTCGAGTTCTTTGATTCATACTTAGTGGCTACACTTTCATAGGGTTTAAAGCCTACTATTTAGTTATTTAATTTCCTTACATTGTCGTTTGATAACAACCAATTTCTGTACATCAAGCATATAAACAACCAAAGCTCAATCATCACGCCAATTTCAACAACCAATAAAATTATCACAAGTCGAGAATAATAATTTAGAGGAATTGAAGGTCTCTATCACGGTGGTGATAGTGCGGATTTCGTTATCACAGCGAGGCATATGGGTCTTGGGACACCCCTATTGTTCACACAGGTTCCATACACTCACTAGAAGAGAACAACTATCCCTTACCTCAAGTGAAATTCGTGCTCCTAGGAGAGGGATAAGGTAACACCAAGCTTTTCCTTTCCTAGTGAAGCTTTCTTCAGCAAAAACATAAGAGAAAGGGTTTAGGAATGGAAAAATCATAATTTAGAACCCTAACATTGCTCTTAAGGACAAAACTATCATTAGAAGGCTTACCTCTTCCTATTCCTCTCAATGAGGCGGTAACAATTACAAGAACTATGCTTCCGGTCGCGTTAGTAGCGTAGTCTTGAGTCGAGCCCTTGACAAAGACAAAATTGGGGAAAAAGGGAAGAAGGGTTTTTCTATCTTGGTTGATCTTATGAGCAACTTCTAATCATGTTTCTGGTTTTAGACTGGTGTTTACGGGCTAGGTTAAGTCTAGGGGTCGTGGACACTCTTACAGGTCGAGAATGGGTCATACTAGGTCACCGAACCGGCCCAAAACGAGTTAAAGCAGCAGCAGACGCCACGACCACTTCGCGGCGGTGGGCGCTGGCGCCAAGATCTCTTGGGCGCCTGCGCTACTCTCGGTGAGGCTCGCCTGGCGCCTGCGCTCGAATCGCATCCGTTGCTAGTTTTTGTGTCCCGACTCGCCTATACGCGCACCGTGCCAATTTAATTGATCTTCTAACCAGTCATTAGCATATTTAACACATTCACATACATGAAAAGCTTAGTCAAACACACAAGGAATTAAAAAGTTCTAGCACGAAGGTGGGGGTGTTACAGACCCTGCACTGTTTGAATTATTGTGACTGTCTATTACAATAGCATCTAGAATTGATAAGTAAGAACTCTTAGCTGTGCGGTTTCAATCAATTCGGGATGGGTGTTCGTAATCGATTAGGCTCTCAACACTTGTTAACTAGTCAAGCTTGTTTGATCTAACCATTGTGAATGGATCCCAAATCGATTGATAACCACAAAGCTCTCTAAAGCACCTATTGGACCTTGATTAGAAATACCTTAGTGTTTTCTATAACCGCAAGGGATAGTATTGGGCCAGATTTCTTAATGTTTCAGTTGCATTTAGGGAACCCTGAAGGTAATCGAGCCCTAAGTTCCCTAGGCATAGTGACCTTGGTGAATTAACTAGCATAAGGAAGAATGTTAGACCATAGTTTTGGGATTGCTAGGGTATTGGTGATAGCTAAATCAACGGGAATTCAAGGATATTAGTGTATACGCTAGATTCACTAGCCGGTGTGTGAAGTGATCTTCCTTGACCAATTACAAACTTCATCTTGACTTAATAAGCATCTTATTGGGAATAAGACTTAGTTTGTAACTGGTTAGCTAAATCACAAATTCTACGGATAGTTGACCTAGGGTAGCTACTAATTCTTTTCGAGATTCTAACGATTTAGAACGATCAAGAGACGAAACTTACTCATTCGAAGCAGAGAAGGATTAGAGTTCGCAGCGGAAACACCGAGAACAAATCCTTTATATGGATAGGGTTATAAGGCTAAGGCGAATTTTGGGGACAAAATTCCTAAAAGGTGGGAAGTAATGTAATATCCCAAAATCCCTAAACCTAATTATTAGGAGTCCTAAGTGAAAATGAATTTAATCTCTAAGGATTAAAAATAGTTCGAAGCCCTAATTTCGTAATTTAAAACCAATTAGGAACTAAGGGGTAAAATAGTAATTGTGCCCAATGATTTAGGAATTATGGGACTAATTAATTAGGAGTATTTTTAATTGATTAAAATTACTCAAGAGGGTATTAGAAATCAAAGATTAGAATAAGAGGTTGATAGGGACTTGTTTGCAAGTTTTTAATTAAAATTAGACCTAAGGATCACCGTGCACCACATTCCACTTAAATCCACTCTAGTCCACCCCTCATCTCACCCTTTTACTCTCCTCTCACTGCGCACATGGATTTGCAGAAGCAGGAAAAACAGAAAATCAGAAAAGGGAAAGAAGAAGAAAGGGAAAGAAAGAAAGGAAGAAGAGGAAGAGAGAAAGAGAGAAGGTGGTGCGATCGTGAATGAGAAGGAGGAAGAAGGGGCCGCGCAAGCCCAAGAGGAGCTGCGGCGCGGCGGTGCGCTGGAAAAGAGGAAAGAAGAAGCAGATCGCGGCCAAACGAGAGAGAGAGAACCGAGAGAGGAAGAGGGCGATCGATGGGGGAGAAGGATGAAGGGTGGTGGTTGGTGGCTGCTGGTGATGGCGCGGCGGTGTGTGGAGGTGGCCGCGCCACTGTTCATGACCGAGAGAGGGAGGACGAGCAGAGAGAGGCCGAGAATTAGAGAGAGAAATCGAGAGAAAGAGAGAGAGATTCAAAGAAAGGATAGCTCGAAAATGTGGTTCAGAATGAAGAAGAAAGTGAAGATTGAAGCTTGAAGGAAGAAGATGGAAGCTTGAAGCTTCAAGAAATGCTCCAATGGAGGTTGGGTTTCTGAACAACAAGGAAAATGACGTGCATGTGGATTCTAAGCGAAGGAGAAGATGATTCTGAGCTTAGAACTTTGAAAGAAGAAGAATGAGGATTTTTGGAACTGAAATCCCTAACTTGGGATTACTCAGGTAACATAGACTTCCCCCAAAACCTCCCTTAGAGTGTGCTAGGTTTTATTATTAATTTTATTAGTTCAATAATTAGCTTATTAGTCATATTGAATGGTCTTGTATGGGGTTTGGTGAAATAGGGTTGGGACGGCTGCTCCCAACCCCCTAAACCAATTGTTTGATGTTTATTCACATTTGTGAGCTCCATCGAGCCTCACTCAGATTATTTATGTGATTGTGATGTTTCTTTGAAATGTAAGTTGAATGTGTTGGTGTTTAGAAAATTGCTATAAAACTGTGCTAAATGTTACTTAATTCTGGTATTTCGTGGTGCATTACCTAAAATAATGTTTGTAACGTATTTATGGTTGATTGATGATAGAATAGTGTTAATTTGGTTGTGATAACTGGTTTGGTCATTTGCATGGTTGATAGTTCAATTAAAAAGGTTAGTGAATGACCTAAGAAAACTTAAAGAGGACTTGTTATTGAAGATTTTGTTCTAAATGGTTGTTATTGAAAACATGGTTGGGTATGACTTTTGATAGATTAGAAAATGGCGTCGATGACCCATGTAGTTGACTTCACCTAGTGCACTAAGGCTTGGTTGCAGTTGTTGATGGTAATGATGCTGATATTGGGCAAAGTAAAGTTTTGGTGATCTATGAATAAATGTCGTAACAAAAATAGGAAAAGGAAATACTAAAGTTTCCATTGAAATGCAACCTAGCAGAATGGAAATAATAATCCTCAACCTTGTGTATATTTTTACTATGGATATTAACATTAGAAGGGAAATAAATTCACTTATGAATACGCATCTTTAATGTGAAGTACTGCTTTTGCCTTGAGATTTAGTTAATCTGTATGAAATGCAATTGTTTGGCAACTATGATTTTTGGATTCCTTGGTTTGACTTTGATTTTTCTATAGTCTTGGAATTATGATTTGATTCTCCTATCCATTTGTGAAGGATGAAGTAATCGCTTACATTATAACATAGCATCCAAATCTTAGGATAGTCTATGTCTGGAGAAATACCATGTTTTCCGTTAAAGGCTAGCTATCATGGGCCACATATATGTGGGTGAGACCCAAACTGTTTTAGTAAGTCCTTTCTATTGAAAGGCTAGGATACGGTATTAGCGGTTTAAAGAGACGTCTAACCGTGGTCACCGAGCTCTGACTGCCGTATCAAAATTTTTAAACTAGTGTGGTTAAGTTTCTCACGCTTAACAACCTAGTGAGTTTTCTTAAAAGATTGAGGATGCCTATGCTATGATGTATGACGAATAAAGTTTAATATCATGTATTACGACTTACGTGATGTGGCATTGCGGGCTCACCAGTGGGGTAAGCCACTGGGCTGGACAATAAAGTCCAGTAACCCGGGTGTTGCGATAAAAGACTTATAGAGAGGCCCATTATGTTTGATTTGAATTATGTGATTGTATGTTATGTGTATGAATTATGTTACTTTGCAACTGAATGCTCTTGAAGCAAGTTATGTTTGAGTTTGACTGAATGAATGAAGATGATGTTAAGATTTGGCCATAGTATTAGTATATGTTAAGTATATGTTGTCGGGAGGATTTTCCATACGTAGCACAGCGTATGGTGAAACAACGGTAAAAGCATTTTTCTTCTAAGTCTATGTTCTTGAGTTTTATAAACTCACCGTTGGGGCGTTGTTTTGGTATACTTGATGGAGGAGGTTTAGAGCACGCAGCGTGTTCGGTCTCGCCCTCGGCAAGACATTGAGTCACCGGATCACGAGTCAGAGTCCTTATCTCTAGGATGAGTCCTTTGTAATTAGAAAATAATGTATAGATTATATTTGTTTTATCTTGTGGTCATTTTCTAAAAAGTGATGTAAATGATAAAGTTATTCCGCTTTTAAAACTCTGATAGATATATGTGTCATGTTTGGGACTTTGAAATATTTCCTTCCAAGTCAACAGGTCTTTTGAACGAGGTTTATTTATGTTCTTAATGTTGTTATATTTGAGAAAATTTTCCAGGTGAAGTTTCAAACTTTAATCAGTAAGTAATCCCCTAATTAGAGTTAGGGTGTTACATTCAGCGTCTTATATTCTTTCTTTTAAAAAGTTTTTGTGTTGAGTTTAATCTTTTCATCCTCTCTATTAGAGTTATTTAATTGTATTCACAAGAAAAATTACTTTGTGAACTTAGTTCCTCAAAAGCTCGAACATACTAAGTCATTTTAAGAAGTTAAGAGTATTGTTAAGTTTGTGATAGTAGAATACTCTTAAGAAAATTTGTAATCAGTTGATTATAGTGGAAAATCCTTTAGGAACGTGTTAGGCTAAATCGCAAGTGTATGATTTTGTCGTCAAGTAATAAAAAGATTGAATTCACAGGGAATGTGATTAATTATTTAACTTAACAAACTTTGTAACAATTTTGAATAGGAACCAATCCTTTGTATTTGAAATTGATGATATTTGTAACAACTGGAAATAATAAAAAGTAATAGAATTCGAATGAATAAAAATGACTACGGGTTGAATCCTTCTATTTCCACTCTTATGCATTTAATCTATAATCAACACAAGTTATTCTATGTAAAATTGAAGTTCGAATCAACAAAATTAGTTTAAGGACAATTGCTTGCCTCATAAGCCCTTTACTCTAACTAAAACCCCTAATCCCTTAGGTGCTTTAAAGCTAGGTTAAACAATAAGAATAATGATTCATAAGAACACATATTCACAAAGTCATATTCCTATAATCATTATGAATATGGCCAACAATCCCATTATCAAGTTCAAAACCCCAATTAAATTGTGAGACGAACCCAAAATCAATTTGTAGTGATCAATTACTAAAAGAATTAAGAATCGAGATGAAAACTCAAATATAAATGAAATACACTTGCTTTGATATAAGTAAATTAAACTACATAAGAGTTTCCACAAAATTCACTAACCCTATCCTAAAGGAGTTTAGCTACTCATAGAGATCAAAGTAGCAAGCTAGAAAATAGAAATAACGATAGAGAACCACTCCATTGATGAGCAATTCTTTGTTCCCAAGCTTGGATCCTCTTTGGAGATGGTGGAGTATAAAACCCTAGTAGTCCTTGACAAGCCTCCCAGCAATTTTAGGTCTTAGATATGATAAAGAATGCCTCAAAATCGTGAAAATCATGATATTTAAATGTTTCAGTGCGACCAGTGCACTCCAAGTGCATCCCAAGTGTGCCCCACACGCAAATAAACAGAATGGCATCAGATTTTGAGCTCCAGGCGCACTTCAGGTGCGCTCCGCATGCATGCGATCGTGGCATCGACCGCAGGGTGCCCTCCTACACCCGTTCTTCCATGTTGTGTTGCATTTTTCACCTCTGTAAAGTTCGAATTAGCTCATAGTGTCTCATGATTGAAGCTATGGGTTTTAGCTTTCCAACGGTTTCATCTTATTTGCACACCTAAAACTCCAGATATGATTAAAACATCGAATAGATGTCAGACTAAGGTAGCATCACCTTATCAATGTATAGCACAAATTACCCCAACTTAGAGATTGATTTAGGTGTTGATTTCTTCATCAAATTGTAGATAATTCTTCTATCTTTCCAATAAGACCAAGATCATCTCATTCGGATGAGTGTGGCTCAAGATGTAGCTTTTGGAATCTTTTTTGTCAATAAACAGTGCTTCTAGGTGCGCTTCCAAGTTAATCCTTTGGCTATGCTCCCATTCCTGTGCACTTAAAGATAAAAAATCATAGAAAACACTAATGCACAACCGTTAGAACGGGATCAATTGAATACATTAAATCATACAATTTAAGCATAAATCACTTTCAATTCTCTTCAATCACAACACAAATATCCAATTAAGCACTATAAATCTACATGTGATGAAGACTTATCACAACCCCAAACTTAGCTCTTTGCATGTCCTCAAGCAAACTCGATCAATAACACGAGTTGGATTTCAAATAATTCCAATTCATCTAGGTTAACTTTTCATAAAAAATTTGACAATCCATGCACAATCAATTCACCTAATCTTTTGAATTCATGCTTTCCAATTATCACAACTCAAGTAACCAAAATGAATTTATTTACTCAGAGCCACAAATCAATTCCCGTTACACCTTTCCAGATAATGTGTTTCAATCCACTCAAGTGTTTCTGTTTACACTCAATTCACACCAAATGCAATCATCTACCATAAGCTTGACAAAATTCTAGGAACGTAAATACACACAAATGCCACACACATTATGAGATCTTTTCAAAGGGTGAAATGGGTTTAGGTAAGGGAGGATATTATTTTGGATCTAGGCTAACTTAATTGGAGTTAAGAGATGCATCTATTGGTACTTATCCATACCTTGTATCAATTCAAAAATTTCCCCCAATTACCATGCTTTGTATACCGACAAGCCAAATGAAAACTTTTTCTTTGTTTTTCTCATTGATTTCTCTTTTTTTTTTGTTTTTTTTTTTTTTGAAATCACAATTTGGATCTTCTATTATTGTTCTCCTCTGGCCTGTTCATTTTTTTTTCCTGAAATGAACTACATACATTGTGTAGCCACCCCAAACTTAAGATTGTTACTTGCCCTCAAGCAACCCCAAACTTAATTTACAACCAAATAACCAATTTTACAGAACACAATCTCTTAACTCCAATTTAAAGGGACAATTGGTTTTTCCAGTTATTGGCTTGTATTGTGCTTAAGATTCAACAAAAAGGCTTAAGGCTTAAAAGGCTAGCAAAGGATAAATTCACAAGGGTAGGCAATCAAAGGCTCTGGCTATTCAGACAAAAACAAAGATCTCAATCATCTATGTGTGTGTTCACATGTAATGCAAAAGCAATCAAGAACTGAGTCAAGTTCTGAAGAATTCATACAAATGGTGGAGCACTCAAGAATAAATAAAAATCTGTTTAGGCTCAAACACTCACAGATTTTGCTTTTTGTAATGAGAAAAGATTCATGACCGCTGAAATTCTCAAAAGTTACGGTTGCAAGAAGCTGCTTAAAAAGGGTTATGTCAACAAAAGTTTCAGCTCCTTGATCATACGCATCATGCACACAATAATAGGACAGTTCACAGACAAATTCTCAGATAAAAAGGAATATCATAGAGTAACAAAGAGCTCAATCAGCCATAGGGTGCATGATATCCATTTCACACATAAGGAAAATAAATTTAACATAAAAATAAACAGCAAAAGAAAAGAAAAGAAAGAATGATATAACCTCTGCGGTGAGCCGCCTGACTCAACCGCTAACTTGAAATGAGAAAGGTGGGCAGACGCCACCACCAATGGGTTGCCTCCCATGAAGCGCTTCTTTAACGTCACAAGCTTGACGCTTGAAGGAGTTGGTCAAGGCTCCTTATGTAACATCCCAAATTTTGTGAAAATTATTTTACAGTTTCCGACTACTTGAAAATAAATCATAGAGATTCATGACCTCAATGGTTTGTTAAAAGTACGAAGAACTACAACGATTTATTCTAAACAAATTAACTGTTTTAGTAATTAATTCAGATTAACAGACAGTGTAGACGTATACTGTTTTTAATATGAATTAATCCTGGAAAATGTGAAAAATTGCTATTCGATTGAGGAAAATTATTTTATTCAAAGAGAAATAATTTTCAAGATTTAATAAATGTTTTCAAGTCATAGTTTGAATTTTCGACTTATAGATAATCGTTAAATGGTCTGTTTTATGTCATATTTAATATGACTATTATTTTTTGAAGATTTTGTTTGATAATTTTATTGATCGAGTAATATCCATATGATAAAAGAAATTGAAATTAGTGATCCTCACTAATTTACAGTTTTTATTTCGCTGCGAGGATTCTATTGAATTCTGCCGTAAATAGCGTATTGAGAGAGTTTCTAACTGAAACTTACTCAAACGTGATCCAAATTTTATAAAATTTGAGATATTAGTATTTTCAAATATTTAGAATTTATTGGAATTTTTTGGGAATTTTTGGGCATCAGAAAATATATAGGGTATTTTCTACGCCTAGAAAAGGGCTAATTGCGACGTTTCGGTTCGTATTTCGAGAAAACGAGAAATGTGAGAACATTTCTCATGCTGCGAGGAACATTTGTACTTTTTGGGTGTGGGGTTATAATTAGAAATATTTTTGGAGTTTTTATTATTAAAACCCTAGTATACGCGAAACGCCACAAGACCCTTGGGCTGAGCGAGAACGCGCGAAAACGTGACGAAACGAAACCTGTGGCCAAGGGGGATGTATGGCAGCTGCACATGTGCTAGGGGAGCTGAATATGGACCTTTAGAACCTTCCATGACATGTGTTTTATTATGATTGGTTGGTTAGTAAATGGTAGGTAGTTAATTTAGTTAGGTTATGACTTAATTAGTTTGTTTCTAACTAAATGAAACTTTCCTTCCCATTCTACCCCTGAAATTTCGTGGCCTCATCCTCATTACACACCAGCACCATTTCCTCTTCCATTTGTGAAGAACTTGAAGAAAAAAAACTTAGAGAAAGAAAGTTGTGATTTTGGAAGTTTTGAAGATTCAAGTGTGCATCTTTGCTTCCTTTCATCTCCACTCTTGTTCAATCTTCATCCCTACTCTTGGTAAGCTCCATAAACCTTTCCTCATCTCTTTTGGGTTCCATGATATGATTTTTGATGGATTCAAGAATTATTTGAAGTTAAAAAGCTTGTTTTTGGCTAGTATTGCATGACTAGTTCCATAACCCTTTGTTTTCTTCCATGAATCACCTTGATTTTGGTATTTTGAGTTTGGGAAAACCCTAACCCCTTGCTGGCCGAATCCCTAAGGATGCTTTAAGCTTTGTTCTTGACTTTGTTCTTGTTGATTTGGTGTTAGTTTTGAAGGTTTAGTAGTTGTATGTTTGGATCCTAGTCATATAACAATGTTTACAAGTTTTTGAAAATGGTTTTGGATGCAAAAGAGGGGCTGGAAACCATGGCTCTCACATGATGTTAGGGGATGTTTTAATTTGATTTTTAAGTATGTTAGGTGTTAGGAAAAATTGGTTTAAGATGTAAAGATTTAAGTGTGATGGAATGATTTGTTTTGGAAATGAAAAAAATTGAAATTTTGGGTTGTTTTTGAGTAGCCAAAACTGTAGCACTTGATCATGATCTTGATGATGTTTTGATTTTGTTTTAAAGTGTGTTAAGTGTTTAAGAAGTTGGTTTTTAGTTAGAACTTTAAATTTATAAAGGTTTGTAAGTTTAAAGCTTTGAAAAAATTGTTTGAAACAAAATTAATTTGGGGCTGTTTTGGGGCTTCCAAAACAGTGGCTTATGATTAAATTTTGGGTGAGTTTCAACTTGTTTTTAAGTGTATTAAAGTGGTAAATAAGTTTGGTTTTGATGAAAAGTTTTGATTAAACAAAGTTTGTATGATTTAGGTGTTAATGACTTGAAATCTTGAAGTTGTTTTGAACTTCCAAAATCGTGGGCTTCAAGAATTATTTTGAACTTGTAATGAATTTAATTCTAGAATTTTGTGACATGTTTTAGTGCTTTGAAAAATGGTTCAAAGTTGGCAAAACACTATTCATTTGGTAAGAACACTATTCCAATTGGTAAGTTTTGGGTTTTGATATTTTCTAAGTGCTTAGCTTTTGAAAAAGTTTCAAAACTTGCATGGTTTGAATATGTACCTTAGCATATGGCTAGATAGCACCAATTAGGGATTAAGTCAAGTAATTCCTAGGCTTTAGGATGCCTAAGCCATGGCTGCCCTAGGGGCATTAGGACTGAGTTTTAGTTCTAATTGTGTTAAGTTTGTGTTGTTAAGGTTCGTGCTTAGGGTACGCGCGAGGTGCGACTTGACGATGGTTTTGAATTTAGCTTGCTTGGATTGTTAAAGCGCCCAAGGTAAGGGAAATTCTTATATAATGAGTTTGGGCTTTTCGCCTTGTTTGTTGCTTGTTTGATTGTTTGATAGTGTGGTAGTACTTGTAGTACTTTTATGTGTTGTTGGAAATGTTGTAGCATGCTTTTGGCCCTGCGTGGCAAATTGAATTGTATTGCGTGACTTAAATCTTGTTTGAGTGATTTGATTAGACTTGAAGTTGATGAAACTGTGGAGCATGTTGTAGCCTATTGAATTGTTATATGCTGTTGAAATGCTATAGCATGTCTTTGGCCCTGTGAGGCATTATGATTGATGTTGTTTTCCTTGAATCAAGTAGGATTTAAATGGAATTTGGTATTGACTTGGAATATGAAAATATTATTGTTAATAATGGATTAATTAACAATGCGTTGATCGACTGTTATTGGTTTGACGACTTACATCGGTAAGTCTGATGCGGTTTCACAAGCCGAATTATGATTTCGTAAACAAATAATTAAGGGTATTTTGATTTAAAAGCAAGCGTGAGGGTTTTAGTATAACTAGCCAAAGCTTGCAAGGAAGTTTCAATGGAATGATAGTAAAGAAAAGAATTTGAGATAAATGGTACAATTTGCGAAAACGGTTGAGTTAAATAATGCGCCTGGGAATTCTTCCAGTGTGTTATTTAGCCCAACTAGGGTTTCAACGACCTAGAGCTAAAACTATTTTAAGATACATAACCGTGATATAAGAACAGAGAAAGAGATTTCAAAGATCGAGTTTTTGAAAGAATAAAACATAGGGGAACCTAGTGTTCCTATTGAGCATATGGACTATGTGACCTGTGCTGGGATTTGACGTCCTACTTGCATGCGCATTGTCTTGATTTAGGATTGGACCTAGTGTTCCGTATGGCGTGCCTAGTATCTCAACCTAAAAATTGAGCCTAGTGTTCCGCATTACGTGCCTAGAATTTCAACCTAAGATTGAGACTAGCGTTCCGCAATTGAACACTCGGACTTTGTGTCCTGTGTTGGAACTCTAAGTAAATTGTTAAAGGTATTTTGACTTAAAAATAAGCGTGAGGGTGTAGTATGACTAGCCAAAGCTTATAGATAAGTTAGAAATGGAACCATAGGAGATAAAGAATTCGATAAAACTCGGGTTTCAATGACCCAAAGCTAAATGAATCATTTGTTTTGGTACAGCCTCCCTTAGATAATGTAAGGATTGGAAACATGAAAATTCACTAAGTTGAGTGAGTGAGGGTTCGTCGATCCGCATTGATTAATTAAAACATTACTCGGGCACTCCCTACGGAGAGCATGCCATATTGATGAAGTTGTTTGGATATGCCATAATGATGAAGTAGTTTGGATATGCCATATTGAGGAATTTGTTGAATGCTTACTGACTATTGAATGAGCATCGACACTCGGAGCGTTTGACTGTCTTAAGGACTTCAAAAGGATGAGTTGTCACTTTAGGCCCGTGTGGCAGCAATGCCTATTGCGTGGCAAGCCAAAGTTGTGGCAATACCCTTGGTAGGGGAGTTGATTTGGACGTTGGGAAATAAAGTTCCTCGTCACTACTGACCTTGTTTAAGGCTGCAGGTGTATACACAAACTAGCCATACTGCATTTGTGTGCGAACTAACCACATTTGTGATGTGTAATGAATTGTTTGAATTGTTGATATTGTGATGACTTGATCATTGATCTGTTGATTGAATTGTCTGCTCACATGCAATTGTTGGTATTGTGGTGCCTTGATTGTTGATCTGTGGATTGATTTGTTTGCTCACATGCAATGCTTGATATACCATGATGATGCATGCGGTCTATTAAGTATGTATATGTATATAAAGGCATGTTGTTGTATTATATATATATATGTATTGTTTGTGTGCGACATAGCCTACGATAAACTCGTGGACAAAGAATTTACCCTTGCACTGTTGTTGGATCGGATATCCTTATGGATGTCACTTCCAGATGGAGTTCGGCAGCTGTTGCAGTTTCATCCTGCCAGGAGTGTTGAAGATCGAGCCAGTGGAGGAAGATCCCTTTGAGAGTTTCATATTTTGATTTGCTGAACAGTTTCTCAGTAAGAGTTATAGTTGTTGGCCAGCTTAGCTTAGGGTTTTGCATTTGTTGTTTTGTAATCACTCTTTTCAGAAAGCCTCGCCTTAGTGCGAAATGATTATGTTATGTGAAATATTATTTTGTGATGCATTATACTCTGATAATTGCGAAAGTCTGAATTGACATCATTTAGAAAACTGTAGTACTCTTGTCCCATTTTGAAAAGGGTTTTCAAAAGGAAAGAAAAAGAAAAAAAAATTACGCCTATTTTCCGTTGCGAAATGCATAAGAGTACTTTTTAACTGAAAACATACAAGCATTAAATGTTTTCAGCATTAGATTGAGTTGCACAGTAGCGCTCCGGAAACGGGGTGTTACACCTTAAAGGAAGAAAAAAAGATTAAAGCACATCCTTCCTTGAGAAGAGGCACACCCATAGTATTGAGTGCTTGCAAGGAAGTCACTTCTCTTTTTCTCATTTGTCTCCTTTTTCTCTTCTTGAATTTATGTGGGTGGACATTGTCAACTCTCACCTGTTGGGAGCACTTTTTATAGGAATGAGTAAGTTTGCATGTGCCTTCTTTGGACTTTTGCAAATTGGGACTTGTTTCCCATGGCCCCCATGCATATTACTCTTTCTTTTTCTTCCTTTTTCCTGCACTGATAATTTTTTCATCCCATCATCCTACTTTTCATCCATCTCCTCCATGAAATTCCCGATCACCTTCTCTAAGGGCTTGGAAGGTCGGTCTCGATTAAGCAATTCTCCAACCGACTCCCGAACCATATCAATTCTAGAGCACTTGGCAGTGTCATCGGGATGCTTCACAGCCTCAAATACATTGAAAGTCACCTTCTCATCTTGGAACCTCAAAATTAATTTACCTTGTTGGACATCAATCAAGGCTCTTCTATAGCTAGGAAAGGTCTTCCAAGAAGAAGAGGGACTTCCTTGTCTTCTTCCATGTCAAGGATCACAAAATCAGCCGGAAAAAGGAATTTGCCAACCCTTACTAACACATCTTCCATAATTCCATAAGGGTATTTGATTGACCTATCTGCTGGTTGCAGTGTCATTCTTGTAGGCTTGACTTCACCTCTTCCCAACCTCTTCAACATAGATAATGACATCAAATTGATGCTAGCTCCCAAATCACAAAGGTCTTTATCAATATTTAAATTCCTAATAGTGCAAGGAATTGTGAAGCTTCCAAGGTCCTTCATCTTTGGAGGGAGCTTTCTTTGAATGATAGCACTGCACTCTTCTATCAAAGCTACAGTCTCATAGTCATTAAATTTCCTCTTCTTGTTAAACAATTCCTTCATGAATTTGGCATATGAGGGCATTTGCTCAAGAGCTTCTGTGAAAGAAATGTTGATCTGTAGGCACTTGAAGATATCCATAAACTTAGAGAACTGTTCATCCTTCTCCTTTTTCTTGCTCGCATGAGGATATGGCAACTTTATATATGGAGAAACCACTTTGGGCTTATTCCCCACCTGCAGCTGTTTAGTTATAACTGTGCCTTCCTCTCCTGAGTTGGATTTCTTCTCAACCTCTTTTTTCCCTTTTTTTCTTTATTTTCACTGCTCTCATTGTTAACTCCATCCACCTCACTTTTTTTTCACTCTTTTTCTTCCTCTCAACATCAGACATTATTTTCCCACTTCTCAAAGTAATTGCACTATAGTTCTCATTTTTAGGATAATCAACTGTGCTTGCAGAAAATTTACCTTTGGTTTGCTCCGCAAGTTGCTTTAAGAGTTGCCCAATTTGATTCTCTAGATTTTTTATAGAAGCCTCTTGGTTCTTAAAATGAGACTCATGAGTCTGAAAATTGGAGTGGATGTTCTGGAAATTGGATTGAGTCATCTTCATGAATTGAGTGAGAGCTTCCTCTAATGCATTTGGCTTCTCTTGCTTTTGAGGTTGTGGAAGGTTGCTTGATGATGGGTTATCTTGCTGTTTCAAAGAGAAGTTGGGATGATTCTTCCACCCAGGATTGTAGGTGTCAGAATAGGGGTTCCCTCCTTGCTTTTGAAAATTACACATGTAGTTGTCTTGCTCATTCGAAATTCCCTTAGCATCACAACCTCCATTCTCATGAGGCCCTTGACAAAAATCACATCACAAGTTCCTGTTCAACTGGTTCACCTGAGCAGGAATAGAGGCTCCCATTTTCAGTGCTTTAAGCTCCTTTGTGATATATTCCAATTGTTGAGAGACCAATTTATTTTGATCTAAGAGTGCGTTTTGTGTTTCTAGCTCAAGGACTCCTCTTCTACCCTGTGTGCCTCGATCATTCTGACACAACTGCTGATTTGAAGCCATTTGCTTCTCTAAAGTTCTTGCTTCTTCAGCTGTTTTGCTGTTAATTGTGCCTCCAGATGAGGCATCCAACATCATTCTTGTATTTGGCCTCAACCCATTGTAAAACATCTGCATCTGATTAAACTGATCATACCCATGGCCAGGACATCTTTTCAGAAGAAGCTTGAATCTCTCCCAAGCCTCATACAGATTTTCGATCTGGTTCTGCTGGTACCCATGAATTTCACCTCTTCTTTTGATGAACTTGGAGGGTTGAAAAAATTTGTTCATGAATTTATCCTCCAAATCATCCCAAGTAGTGATGCTTCCTGTAGGAAAAGTGTGCAGTCAATCTCTTGCTCTATCTCACAGGGTAAAAGGAAAGAGACTTAGTTTCTTGGCCCCCTCTGTCACTCCACCCAGTATGAAGGTACCACAGATTTCATAGAAATTTACCCAGTGCTGATTTGAGTCTTCAATTTCATCCCCAGCAAATTGATTTTGCTTGAGAGTGCTCAACAAAGATGGTCTGATCTCAAAAGCATTTTCCTCCACCGTTGGTAGGCCATGACGGCCCTTGGATGATTATTCCTTCTCCCAAAATCGCCCAAGGTGCGCGGTGGTGGTGGTACATCCCCCATTACTACTTGAGTTGTAACGACAGAAGTAGAAGCAGAGACTTGATTTTGTTGTTGTCTTGCTTCCCTTGCCTTCTTCCTATTAGCCTTTGCTGTCTCTTCTATTTCTGGGTCAAACAATAGCTCACCTGTTTGTTTACCTCGCATGCACAACACTAAAGGAAAAGGTAAGTAGCACAGCAACAATTATAACAATATATATATATTAATAAACAGAAAATAAAAACAATAAAAAATAAATTGTTCAAAAAGTACTCGTTTGCCTTGTTAAAAATCAATTCAACAATCCCCGACAACGGCGCCAAAAACTTGTTAGGCTAAATCGCAAGTGTACGATTTCGTCGTCAAGTAATAAAAAGATCGAATCCACAGGGATTGTGATTAATTATTTAACTTAACAAACTTTGTAACAATTTTGAACAGGAACCAATCCTTTGTATTTGAAATTGATGATATATGTAACAACTGAAAATAATAAAAAGTAATAGAATTCGAATGAATAAAAGCGACTAGGGGTTGAATCCTTCTATTTCCACTCTTATGCATTTAATCTACAATCAACACAAGTTATTCCATGTAAAATTGAAGTTGGAATCAACGAAATTAGTTTAAGGATAATTCCATGCCTCATAAACCCTTTACTCTAACTAACACCCCTAATCCCTTAGGTGATTTAAAGCTAGGTTAAGCAATAAGAATAATGATTCACAAGAACACATATTCACAAAGTCATATTCCTATAATCATTATGAATATAGCCAACAATCCCATTATCAAGTTCAAAACCCCAATTTCCTAATTGTGAGACGAACCCAAAATCAATTTGATAGTGATCAATTACCGAAAGCATTAAGAATAGAGATAAAGGCTCAAATATAAATGAAATAAACTTGCTCTGATATAAGTAAATCAAACTACATAAGAGTTTCTACAAAATTCATCTAACTCTAGTGTAACACCCTGTTTCCGGAGTGCTACTAAGTGAACATTCTGACAAAAGTTGACATGTTTCCGAAAGGTGGAATACTCTGCTCGTAGGGTTTTCGAGAAATGAGGTCCTATATTTTTTTTAAAAAAATTCTTTAAAGAAGCAGTCAGAGCATCACAGCGACTTTTAGAAACATGGTGGAAAATAATTTCAAACATAACATAACCACATTCAATTGTTCCATCAATTCACGTCTAACAATACATATCTTGAAACATGACAGACATTTATTACAAAACCGAACAACGACAATTACTCTATAGCTGGCCGGCACAATACGTTCCTCACTAGACTGCTAGTAGACTCTTCAACATAGTACAAGTCACGCTAGACGACCATCTACAGCTGCTCCTCCATGCAGTTCCAATCCTCTGCTTGCTCCGCCATCTGGGTTATAATCATTAATTAGTGAGAACCAGCGAGTCAACTTCTTAAAAATAAAGAGCAGATACGCCTATTCGACAACAAAATATGTAATAACACAATGTATTACAGGAAATAACAAATCGTGATAATAGGCAAACAACAGTATGCACAATTCTCAAGATGCAACTCAAGACCCTCTCATGACTCATCTCACGACTCATTTTCTCTCGACTCGACAATTTTTTCGGAAAGCAGATGCCGATCCTTCAACTGACATACCAGCCGTAGCCTTGGGATCCTCGCTCTCCCTAGGTATGTAGTCCCGGTTCCTTAACGCTGCGACGCCTAGCTAATCCACCATAAACGAAGGGGACCTAGCACCCTAAGTTATCTGGCTCACAGCTCAAAAACGTCTCGACGACTCGACAATGCTCTCAAACTCGATGAACAATTCGCCGCATATGATATTCAAAGAGTTATACGCAAGATTATTCGACCGCATATCAAATAATAAGAGCATGCTTAATATGAAGAAACGTAATTCAGCAATTTAAGCAAAAAAAGCAGTTTGCATGAAGAAACGCAATTCAACCATACAAACAGCATAAGCAATTCACAGCATTATTCAACCGCATATTAAATAATTGCACAGCTCAACAACAACAACGACAATCAAATCATAAAATCCATCCCTCTGCAACTCGATGGAGTTCACAGAGAGGAACAAACAAGTGTGGGGGGTTGGGGACAGCTACCAACCACTTGCAGACAGGCCCACTAAATAATCAACATATATCAAAATAAAGCGAAGGGGTACAAGACCCTCACTTCGAACCCTTAGGTTCTCAGACTTCTTTGCATAAATGCTTGAAATTAAATTCGCATCCAAAAATTTATCCTTACACAAGGACATACAAAATTAATTATAAATGTGAAGCGCCCTTACGCTAACATAAACACGTAGAATATGAAGTGCCCTTACGCTAACATAAACACGTAGAATATGAAGTGCCCTTACCGAACCCCAAGCTGCACGTCCACGTGTTCCTCGATCCTACGCTGCACGATCTCGGATTTACTCAAAGCCTAACAGAATAAATAACTTAGCACAATTCTTAGCTAACTTAAGCTCTCAAGCCCAACCCTTTTCCTAACCAAAAATTCATTCAAACATTTAATTCCTAGCTACTTGAAAATAAATAAGGTTTTATAATCAAAATACTTTTTGAAAGATAACTTATCACATAACAATTTATAAACTTTAACTTATTTGAAAAGTAAAGTTTTTGAAACCAAAAAGCTTCCTTGAACCTCAAGGTAAAGATCATGCAAGAAATCATAAATTTTAAAACCTAGACACATATTCATACAAGCATTTTCACAATTAACAAACCACTATTTCCTTTCCTACTCCCTTTTTAGGCCTCTTGGCCACATCTATACCCATAACCATCTAATTGCATGACAAAGCATCAAGACATCAAGTTTCAACAACTTCATATAACAATTAAAATACATAAGGAAATTTAAATCAATAGGTTCCAAGATATTTTTCAAATATATTTCAAAGCATCAACTATCAAGACAACACCAAACCTAACTTAAGCACCTTCAAAGATATGTTTCTAAAACATTTTTCACAACATTCTAGTGTCATTTCCATAGCCTCTTTCCTTTTAAAACAAATCATTTTCAAAACTAGTTCACAAATCAACTAACTCGACTAAATTTTCACAACTTGTTTTCAAAACATTTCAAGGCAACAAAGCAAAACACCATAACCAACACATAGTCCAACATAGATTTAATGTTTTCCAAAAACAAGGGTTTTGAGAATTCTTTTCAAAGCAATCATTCCCAGAACACTAGAATTATAACCATAATCATTGCCAGAAATTAAAGAATCATCCCACAAATTTTTATATAACATTCTAGTCCTCCAAAAACTACATTTGCATAAAACATAAACCACAATCATACTAACTCATGCATATCTATCTTACTAGCCTTAATATTATTCTAAACATATTATCTAATACCTAGACACATAATTGAACATCAAGACCAATCCTAAATCAAGTCTCTTTCAAAAATTTGCAAATCTCCTCCCAACTTCAACATCATCATTTTAATTAATTCCTTTCCTTCTTGCAACCACACTTAATCACTCAAAACCAAACATTATGAAGTCTAAGAATACTCTACAACATTTCAAGAGTCCAAAATCTTCCAATATATTACCTAATCATACTTCTAATCCAAAATTAGTAACTAAAATAGCAACAACAATATCTAATAAGCAAAAATCATCAACTAATTAAATTGATTCACCTCAAGATCACACAACCCCTCTTTCCCTTAGGTTAGGGTTTTTCAATAATTTGGGGATTTAAGTGCTCATTTCTATCATTGATCACAATCAACCAAAACATAAGGTTTTTAACAAGAAAATTAAGCAAGGAAAATCATCTCCTAATCCTTCAAAAAAGTCACGGCTCTGCTAAGAAAGAACAGAGAAAAAGAAGAGAAAAAAAAATGATTTTGTTCAAACCTCTCATCCAAGAACTTAGCTCCAATTTCTTCCTCTGATTTGGCCCCCCTTCCTTCTCTTTCTCTCTCGCAAGCTGCCTCTCTCTCTCCCCCTCTCTCACGGTCTTTCTCTCTCTCTCGAGCTCTCTCTCTCTTTCTCTCTCTCGGTCGCGGTTCTGCTTCTGGTGCCACCACCGCCCTCAGGCCGCCGCGGCTGCGTCCGTGCTTCCCCTTCCCTTCCTCCATTGTCGCGCCCTTCTTTCCTTCTTCCGTTTCTCTTCTCTTCTCCCTCTTCTTTCCTTTTCCTCCCCTGCTCCTCGTTTTCCTTTCTTTCTTTCTTTTTCTTCCCAGCTTAGCTTCTTTCTTACGCAGGGAAGAATAAAAGGGAATAGGGATAGTGTTAGGGTGGGGAACACATAAGTGTGGTGTATGGTGGAGTAGATCATGATTTATTAAAAATTAAACCAATCAGCTCCCATTTAACTATCATCAATAATAAAACAAGTGAAAACACTCAAAAATAATCTTAACAAATTACGATTCGATTTTCATCGAAATCAGAGTTCATTTTTATTTTAATGCAAATAAAATTTACCTGGCGATTCGAAACGCGACGAAACTTTGTTAAAGTTTTTCGACGATTTTTGAACCATGAATTAATATTAAATATTAATTCTTAAATTTAATTTTATCTTGATTTAATTCAATCAATTTCTTAGTCAACAAAAATAAGCGTTACCGCGTCACGCAGAAAACTTAGAATAAGTATAATTGATGAATTCTCTTTAAAAGCGATATCGTCTCTGGTCAATTAATTTGAATTGACATCATGAATAATATTTATTGATAATAAATAAATTATTCAAAATAGCTCAAAATAATTTCCCGTACTCTCAGTAAATCATCGAGGTGATCAATCTCTATGACTTATTTTTCGAGTATTCAGGATTTTATCGCAAAAATCACTTTTCTTAAAATTTGGGATGTTACATCTAGCCTAAAGGAGATTAGCTACTCATAGAGAACAAAGTAGCAAACCAGAAAATAGAAATAATGATAGAGAACCACTCCATTGATGACTCAATTCCTTGTTCTCAAGCTTGAATCCTCTTTGGAGATGGTGGAGAATGAAACCCTAGCATTCCTTGACAATCCTCCCAGCATTTTTAGGTCTTAGATGTGATAAAGAATGCCTCAAAATCGTGAAAATCGTGATATTTAAATGTTACAGCGCGATCAGTGCGCCCCACGCGTAAATAAATAGAATGGCATCAGATTTTGCGCTCCAGGCGGGCTTCAAGTGCGCTCTGCATGCACGCGATCATGGCGTCGACAGCAGGGTGCCCTCTTGCACCCATTCTTCCATGTCGTGTTGCATTTTTCACCTTTAAATTCTGAATTAGCTCAAGGTATCTCCATGAAAGTTGAAGCTATGGGTCCTAGCTTTCCAATGGCACCGATTTCATCTCATTTGGACTCCTAAAACTCCAGATATTATTAAAGCATCGAACAAGTGTCAGGCTGAGGTAGCATCAACTTATCAACGTGTAGCACAAATTACCCCAACTTAGAGATTGATTTAGGTCTCGATTTCTTCATCAAAGTCGTAGATAATTCTTCTACCTTTCCAACAAGACCAGGATCATCTCATTTGAATTAGTGGGGCACAAGATATGGCTTTTGGAATCTTCTTTGTCAAGAAACAGCGCTTCCAGGCGCGCTTCCAAGTCAATCTTTTGGCTATGCTCCTATTCCTATGCACTTAGAGATAAAAAATCATAGAAAAAACTAATGCACAAACGTTAGAATAGGATCAAGTGAATACATTAAATCATACAATTTAAGCATAAAATCACTTTCAATTCTCTTCAATCACAACATAATTATCTAATTAAGCACTATAAATCTACATGTGATGAAGACTTATCAGAACGAAGGGACTAGACGTAGCTATCAGGTTGGTGGTGAACTAGTATAAATCTGTGTATCTCTTGCTTTGCTGCTTTACATTTACTTTTATCTTGCGCATAAAAACAAGTTTTCATAAGTTTTATTTTCAACGTCTAGTTACTATTTAGCATCCAATAACAAATAGTTTTCAAAAAAAAGTGTTTTTAACTTAAAGTTTGCAAAAAGTTTTCAACGCGATTCAACACCTTCTCGTGCTCATGTTCAGTTGGTACCAGAGCTCGGTCTCTTAGTTGAGCACTTAACAGTGTTAAGAGAAAAGATCCTATACTGTGAACATGTCTGCTGAAGGTGGTCATATGAATCGTCCTCCTCTATTTACTGGAGAAAAATTTGACTACTGGAAAGATGAGATAAAAGCTTTCTTGAGACATAACAACTTGAGTTGTGGGATATAGTTGAAAGTGGATACATTGTTCCCACTAATGCTGCTGGTGTTGCTATAGCTAGAGAAAACTTGAATTATGAGCAGAAAAAGAGATATCACTCAGCCAAAAAGCTAGATTCATTCTTATCTGTGCTATGTCAGAAAAAGAATATGATAAATGTGATAAATTTGATACTGCCAAAGAAACTTTGGATTCTCTTGTTTTGTCTCATGAGGGCTCTGCCCAAGTAAGAAAGACTAAAGCTAGCATGTTAGTTCGCCAATATGAGATGTTTAAAATGGAAGATTGAATCTATGTTTGGGAGATTCCAAACACTTGCTCATGGATTACAAGCACTTGGAAAAAGCTACACCACTCCTGACCATGTGAGAAAGATCTTGAGAAGTTTAACTAAGCAGTGGAGACCCAAAGTCACTGCTATTTAAGAAGCAAAAGATTTAAATGTCTTGATGCTTGAAGATCTTTTGAGTTCTCTTAAAGCTTATGAACTTGAGCTGAATGAAGAAGAACCTATGAAGAAAAGCAGGTCTATCGCTTTGAAAGTCAACAAGCACAAAGCCAGTTCTTCTAAATCCCTTCAGGCTGAGGAAGAATCAAAAGATGAAAGTTTAGAAGGAGACATTGACGGGTCAGACGATGAGATCGCGTTCATATCCAAGAAGATCCAAAGAATATGGAAGAAAAGAAACTTAAAAAGGAAATTCCAGAAGAAAGATATCGAGGACGAGAAGGAAAGCAAAGACAAAAGTCAAGTCATTTGCTACGAATGTAAAAAGCCTGGACACTTCAAGTCCGAAAATCCTAATCTTAAGGAAAACCCCACATGAAGTTCTTTCAAGGGAAAAAAGAAGAGTCTCATGGCTACATGAGAAGATCTGGATTTATCCTCCTTTGAGGAAGATAATGAAGAAGAAGCAAATCTTGCCCTCATGGCAAACACTGACTTAGACTCTGAAAAAGAAGTTGAAGAGGTAATAATATATGATTCTTATTCTGAACTTCAACTTGCATTTGATGATCTTCTTAAGGATTCTGCCACTCTCTCCATTGAGTATAAGAATTTGAAAATGAAATTTTCAAAATTATCACAAGATTTTCATGTTTTGAACAATGAAAACTCAAAACTCAATGATGAGAACTAGAAGCTGAAAACTGAAAATCAGTGTCAAGTAGATAACTAGTGTCTAGAAGCTAGCAAGCAACCAGAAGCTGAGAGCTCTCAAGCTGAAAGATCTGAAGTTAAAGGCAATCCTAAGTGTAAATCAAATGATTATGAATATGCCTTTCAAAAGTTTCTTGCAACAAGCTTCAATGATTTAGGTTATCAGTAAAACGACAACTCAAGGTCTTGGTTGTTGGCTTTATTAGTCAGCGTCATCCTTAGGATTTGTAACACGCGTATTTTTACGATACGTTAATTAGCGGTAATATTGTATTTTTGTCGTAATTATGCTTAAATAAAGCAGTTGCTTGTTCCCTAAGCAAGTGATTTAATTAAATCAAGAGCTAAAATAATTAAAAATTAATATTTTTATATTGATTCACGGTTTGAAGATCGTCGAAAAATTCTAACGAAGTTTCGGCGCATTTCAAATCGCCGGGCAGTTTCGCCGCAGATAAAATTATAAATGAACTCCGATTTCGATGAAAATCGAATCGTAACTTGTTGAGACTATTTTTGAGTGATTATTATTGATTTTATTATTTATGAAATAATATTATCACACGAAGAATTAATTCCTCGCGAATTAATTTTTTGGGATTTTTCCGGTGAGAAACAAATCGGCTTTTCGGTTTCTCGTCGCCGTGTTTTTAAATCTTAAGACTTTAGATTAGAGGGTAATCATGAGAGATGTGAGATTAGATGGGTAAGATTAGGTGATATGTTTAACATCTCATATAAATTGCTAGGTGTCATTAGTTGTGTGATTTTTTTAAAAAAAAAAATATTTTATTCAACTACTCCTACTAACTATGCCTATTTTTACTATTATAAACGAAAGGAAATGAAGGCTATGTGCAGCCCCATTTCAGCTTCAATCTCACCCCTCCTTCCTCCCAAAGAAAACCTTCATCTTCTTCTTTTTTTTTCCTCTCCTTGGACAAGACAAAGCCATTGAAGCTACCTCTATTTCCTTTGAGTTTTTGAGCAAGGTTCCTTCATCAAAGTTGCTCCAAATCTCCTCCTCTATCTAGTTCCTCATCCTCATCATCATCTAAAGTAAGGAAAAATCAGTTTTTCTTTCCCCCATTTTTCTGTTTTGGTTGCGATTTTCTCCCCCTTTTTCCATCTTGATTTTGCTTCCAATACTTGATTCCTTGCTAGGTTATGTTCTTCTTTGTGTTAGCTATCATTCTTAGCATTTATTTGGGCATGAAAACTGAATTTTTCCACACCATTCAAGCCCTAAAACAGCGCCCCAAACAGCCCCCCTTGTGTTTGTTGAATTGTTGTTTTAGTTGTAATTAATTGATGATTTGTGTGGTTGCTTGATGTTGGTTGATGATTAATAGGAGATGAGACATCATCCATCCTTTCTTTAAAGCCTTAGGGCGAAACCCTAAGTGGTGAGAAAAAGGGGAAATGATGTGATCCTTGTGGAATCAACTAATTGATTTCCAAAGTGTGTTATTGGAAGTGGTTTGATGTTGATTTAGGTTATAGTTTAAATTAAGCATATGTAACATGAAAGTTTTAGAACCTTGCCTATTCTTGAACCATGAAGAACATGAGGATGTGATGTTTGATTTTGTGTATAAGTGTTGAATAGCATGTTAAAGTTGATTTTAAAGTTGTTGGAATAGATTTGCATGAATTAGCTTAAGTGTTAGTTTGTGTTTTATGTATAATTTGGTTTTTGGAGGTTAGAATAACATGTAAGGAAATGATCCCTTGTTCTTTAAGTTCTTGACATGATAATGGCATGATTTAATTGCTAAAGGATTTTTGGAATTTGACAAATTGATTGAACTCTTGTTTTTGGAACTAATTTTGAGTAAGTGGCCTATAAAGCTTTATGAACTAGTCTTGAAAATAAATTGTTTTGAAAGAAAAGGCTAGGAAAATGGTATTTCATTGTGTAGTAATTATTTAGAAACATAACCCTTGATATGCTTAAGTGTGCTTAATGTATTAATTGAAGTTGATGTTGTTTTGGTATTTAGAAAATGATTTAAAAAGAAGTTGATTTCTAATTGCTTGAATTCTTGCATGAATATGTGCTAAGTTTTTGATAGTTGTGAAAGATTTATTATTTATGCTTACTTGAGGTTCAAGAAAGAGATTTGGTCTCAAAACCTTACTTTTTCAAATGATTTTAAGTGTGTTATTGATTTGTAATGCTTGTTTGAGTTTGGTTACGAAAGGGATAAGTTGAGAGCATAAGTTTAATTAGAATTCCTAGATTGTACTAAGTTGTATGTGGTAATAGGAATCGAAGTACCGGAGATTGAGCAAAGCGGACCCGAAGACATAGGAGCGACGTTAACGACAGCTTGTGGTAAGGGCACTTCTAGACATTTTAGGATTTTATTTTTATGTCCCTGTGTAAGGACAACTTTTAGATATGCTTAAGTTCTTGTTTTGTTATTTAAATGCTTATTTAAATACAAAGAAGTCTGAGAACTCTACGAGTTCGAAGTTAGGGTCTTCGAACCCCTTCGTTCATTTTTGTCGTGCGGTCGAACATATTCCGAGTCATTGTGGGTGAAAAATTGTGCGGTTGGTCTTCTGGCCCCAACCCCCCACTTGTTTGTACCTCTCTGTTAATTCCATCGAGTTGCAGAGGGATGGATTCCTAGATTTGTGTGTCAAGCATGTGATGTTGTATTATGATCGAGTTATGCGATATTTGATATGAGATTGAACATATGCTGCGAACTGCGTATTGCTTATTGAATTGTGTTTCTTCATGCAGATTGCTTTATTGCTTAAATTGTTGAATTGCGTATCTTCATGTTAAGAATGCTCTATTTATTTGATATGCGGTCAAGTAATCTTGTGTATCATTCTTTGACTATCGTAAGCGGCGAACTGTTCATCGAGTGAGAGAGCTAGGCGAGTCGTCGTGACGTTTTTGAGCTGTGACCCGGATAACTAAGGGTGCTAGGTCCCCTTCGTTTACGGGAGATTAGCTAGGCGTCGCAGCATAGGAACCGGGGCTGCTTACCTAGGGAGAAGCAAAAGATCCCAAGGCTACGGCTGGTATGTCAGTTGATGGATCTGCGTCTGCTTTTCGGAATAATTGTCGAGTCGAGAGAAAATGAGTAGTGAGTCGAGTCGAGTCTAGAGTGAGAGAGTTGAGTTACATTCTGTGATGTTGTTTGCTTATTGCTTTATGCATTGATTATCTTGATCTATTGAGAAGTTGACCCTTTCCCATGGTGCCTTCAATTCATGACGGTTACCCAGGCGATGGCGAAGGGCGTTTGGATTCCGGTGATGAGGACGTCGCCGGAGATTTTCTTTGACTTCCCTGATATGGAGCAACCCGCGGCAATGGAGTTCGACCCCATCTCCTGCCGTGTGGTATACACCGGGGACGTGGTGCAGACATTATGAGAGGATGGCGTAGCTGTGAGGCAGGATGTGACATGACGTACGGTGAGTTTCCCGATCCGGATGAGACAGGTGGTGGAGGCATGGCGTGCTAGCGAGTGCGAGAGGGCCATGAGGACCTCTTCTTCTTCACCAGAGGGACCTCACGACATTCCTAGGAGTACTGCTACCAGATTTGCAGGCCGAGGCAGAGGGCGTGGACCCAGAGTGAGATGGACCGCTCGCAAGAGCGTGATGCGCCGAGGATCTGCAGGAGCTTCCACTTCGAGGGCGGCTGATGTTCCGAGATCCCTTGTAGTACCAGCTTCCCCTACTGTCGCTAGGACCCCTACACCGCCTGTGGCTTCCCCTCCCGTTTGTGCTGTGTGCCACGAGGCGGATTGCATTGGAGCGAGATCGACTGAGGAGGGGCTGGCAGGTGAGTATACTCCGAGTTATGTGCCGTGGACGTGCCAGCTGCGGCCCCCTTCATTGACTTGACAGGCGAGGACCTGATGGAGGAGGAGGACCCGTCAGAGGATTTGGGTAGCTGCCTGTAGCTGCAGTGTTAGTTGACTGTTGCGTTATGCTTTCTTTTTGTCGGTAGACCGTTGTATATATTTGGGATGACTGTATTTATGAATTTTATGTTCCGGGTGTCGTGACCAGTTGGGCCAGGTGTTATTTTGGTTACAGGGTAGACTGGCGGTCTCACTTTTGGAGCAGCCCCCTGCGTGGGTGTCTGCCGAAAGTACCCCCAGGGTATGATTACTCTCTTAAGGGTCGTAATACCATAGGTGTATTTCTTTGTACATTTACTACTCTATATTTTGCATACACTGTTAGTACGACTTGTGTATATATATAGGTATTATTCATGTATGTCTTATTCGTATTTGAGTTTTGTGTCCTAGTTGCACCATGTTTCGGAAAGCTGTAATTACTCTGATGTGCACTTGCGGGAATTACTGTTGTTTTAAAGAAAAAAAAAAGTACCGCATCTTTCTAAAGGGCACAAGAGTACCGTTTTAAAACGCATCGTATGCAGGTTTAGTTTAGCTCTGTCGCGGTTCGGAAACGGGTCGTTACAATGGTGGTATCAGAGCAGTTCGGTCTAACCGGACTGTGCATAGGAAAATTGGAACTGGTCACTGTGTCGGGTTGTGCTTGTTGGTGTGATTAGCTGTTCGTATTGTTATTGGTTGCTAAGTGTAGTAGTTGTTTGTCAATTGTTTGAATTGTTTCTTGATTGAAGCAATGTGTGTTAACACACCCCTTTGTTTGTGAGTTTCTGGCAGATCTTGGATTTTTCGAAATCTAATGCCACCTCGTAGAGACCCTGCAACCGGATCCGATAACTCCAACATGGAACGAGCGATTCAGGCTATGATGGAAATGGCGGCAGCCATGGCCCATCAATCAGCTGCAGCAACCCAGCAGTCTAATGCAATGGCCCAGCAGAATTTGCAACAACAACAGAGAGCTGAGCGGAATGCTGAAGCGAGAGGATTGGCAGACTTTCGGAAGCATGACCCACCGAAGTTCTATGGTGAGCCAAATCCAGACAAAGCTGACCTTTGGATGCAAGAGATCGAGAAGATCTTCGAGGCACTTCACTGCCCAAACAATGTGAAGGTGGACTACGCCACCTACCTGCTACTGGGAGATGCAGAATATTGGTGGAAAGGAGTGAAGCAGGCACTGACAGCAGAACGTCGAGAGATAACCTGGGAGCATTTTCGTGGAAGGTTCTTAGACAAGTACTTCCCAGATACTGCACGAGCTGAGAAGGAGCAAGAGTTTCTTCGACTCTGTGCAAAGCGACATGGCGATGATGTCAGAGTATGCGGCGAAGTTTGAGTCACTGGCTAGGTATTTCAATCTGTTCCGTGACCGAGTCGACCAGAGCTAGCTAAGCGAAAGATTTCAGAGAGGTCTGAGGTTTGATATCCAAAAGTCAGTGGTGTCATTGAGTATCAGGAACCTCCAAGAGTTGATCGATCGTTGTGTCGAGGTAGAGGGAATGAGGAACCACAAGAAGAAGACTGGCACGGGTGGACCAATGAGACCTCAGAGCATGGGACAGAGATTTGCATAGAAAGGAAAGTAGCTTAAGAAACCTTACAGCCGACCCCAGGGGAACAACAACAGGGGACAATATCGTCCGATGGCCCAGGGCGCGAGGAGCGGAAGTCAGACTGGCGTTGAGGTGATTTGCTTTCCTTGTGGAAGGTCAGGACATTATGCGAGTAACTGTACTCAGAAGGAGGATATATGCTTCAACTGCAAGAAGCCAGGGCATTTTGCCAAGGACTGTCCAACACCCAAAGCTGAACCGACAATGCATGCGGCAAAGGCTAAAGGAAAATGCCCTAAGGCTAAAGGCAGAGTTTTCTGTATGAGCGGAGAAGAAGCAGAGCAAGCTGATGGCCTCATCCAAGGAGATTTTGAGATTGAGGGTAAACCCCTAACCGTTCTTTTTGATTCGGGTACAACCCATTCATTTATTTCTTCAAATTGCGTAGACCGTTTGAAATTGACTGTGACTGTCTTACCATTCAAGCTGGTAGTTACTACCCCAGCTGCAAAAACCTTAGTTACCAACACTGCATGCCTTAATTGTGTTGGAACCTAAACGATTGAGAAGTTTAGACCCTCATTAATTTTGATGATAACAAAGTATTCACAAGAGAACAATTTATGTTCTAACATTTCTTGAAGTGTGCAGATACTAATAATACATATATTCTAAGCCACTCAAGCAAGAAGAAAGTAATTCTCCAGAGAAGGATACATTCCTTGTGTCAGCATCTGGCTCATCCTTGTGAGCGTCTGGAATTTTCTCTTTATGACACTAGGCTTATCCAATTGCTACAAGCGTCCGAACTTCCGATTCTGAGCAAGCGTCTGGACTTCATCTCAAATCACGCATTGGTCACGTAGTTGCTCTTAGAAGTTTCTGGAACGGATTTCAAAATTGATCCTGAGCGCTAAAATTGTTGTACAAGGTATCACAGGTGACACCGTTAGCTAAAAGACAAAAATCGTACAAATAATTGTGAAAAGCAAGGTAGTACGAAAATGATAATATGTACTACTGGGATATTCTCTGGAAAGGAAGAAAGGGACAGCTTTTTGAAATTACCTCACTCAATGGAAAGGAGCCATTTTTTCTTACTATAACGGTAATATCGTTTGGAACCTCTATAAATACCTCATGGTATCCATTGAAGAAGATAGTGAAAAAGCTTGCTGAAATACTGCTGAAATATTATCTCATTCACTGAGAACAAGCACTGTTGCCATACATTACAAAGAGTCAAACTCTGAAGCACTGCTTCTGTGAGCAATCAAGTCTCGTGCTAAGTCTCTGGACTACAAGAACTGAACTCAGCGTCCGACACTTTCTTTTAGAAAGTTTTTCTATAGTTGAGCTTAATTTTCTATCATCTCTGTGAGAGTTATTTTTGACTGTATTTCAACTCTCTTGTAAAAATTGTTTTGGCCTAGTTAAGGCTGTATCCTCAAAGGCTCGATTGTACTGAGTCGTTTTGAGAAGTTGAGAGTATTGTCAAGTTGTGATAGAAGAATACTCTTGAGGAAATTGTAATCAGGTTGATTATAGTGGAAAATCCTTCAGGAACGAAGGGACTAGACGTAGCTACCAGTTTGGTAGCGAACTAGTATAAATCTCTGTGACTTTTGCTTTATAGCTTTCTATTTCTCTTTATCTTGGTGTGTTAAAAATAAGTTTTCACAAACTGCTTTTCCAGCGTCCGATTATTTCCAGCATCCGATATATAAACAGTTTTGATAAACTTTTGTTCTAAGTGTTTTTAACTTAAAGTTTGTGAAAAGTTTTCAACACAATTCAACCCCCCTTCTTGTGTTCACATTCAGTTGGTACCAGAGCTCGGCCTCTTGGTAGAGCACTTAACAGTGTCAAGAGAAAAGATCCTATATTGTGAACATGTCTACTGAAGGTGGTCATATGAACCGTCCTCCTCTATTCAATGGAGAAAAATTTGATTACTAGAAAGATAAGATGAAAGCATTCCTTGAGGCACAAAATCTTGATTTGTGGGATATAGTTGAAAGCGGATACATTTCTCCCACTAATGCCCTTGGCGTTGCAATACCTAGGGAAAACCGGACTGATGATCAGAAAAAGAGATATCAAACCAATCAAAAGGCTAGATTTATTCTCATCTGTGCTATGACAAAGAGAATATGATAAATGTGGTAAGTTTGATACTGCCAAAGAAATCTGGGATTCTCTTGTGTTGTCTTATGAGGGTTCTGCCCAAGTAAGAGAAACAAAAGCTAGCATGATGGTACGCCAGTATGAGCTATTCAGAATGGAAGATGGAGAGAACATTGAAACTATGTTTGGAAGATTCCAAACACTTGTTCATGGGTTGCAGGCCCTTGGAAAAAGTTATACTACACCTGATCATGTGAGAAAGATCTTGAGAAGCTTGACTAAGCAGTGGAGACCCAAAGTCACTGCTATTCAAGAAGCAAAAGATCTAAATGTTCTTCGGCTTGAAGATCTTATGAGTTTTTTGAAAGCTCATGAACTTGAGCTTAATGAAGAAGAACCTACCAAGAAGAGTAAGTTTATAGCTTTAAAAGTTAATCAACATAAACCTAGTACTTCTAAAGCTTTTCAGGCTGAAGAAGAAGAATCAGATGATGAAGCTTCAGAAGGAGATTCTGATGGATCAGACGATGAGCTAGCATTCATATCTAAGAAGATCCAGAGAATGTGGAAGAAAAGAAAATTTAGAAGGAGGTTTCAGAAGAAAGATTCTAAGGACAAGAAGGAGAGCAAAGACAAGGACAAAGCCCAAGTCATTTGCTATGAATGTAAGAAGCCTGGACATTTCAAATCCGAGTGTCCTAATCTTAAAGAAAAGTCCACAAGAAGCTCCTTCAAGAAAAAGAAGAAAGGTCTCATGGCAACATGGGAAGATCTTGACTTATCCTCCTCTGAGGAAGATAAAGAAGAAGAAGCTCACATTGCCCTCATGGCAGACACTGACATTGACTCAGAAGAAGAAGTTGAAGAGGTAATAGTATATGATTCCTACTCTGAACTTCAACTTGCTTTTGATGATCTTCTTAAGGACTCTGCCACTCTCTCTATTGAGTATAAGAATTTGAAAAAGAAATTTTTAAAACTATCAAAAGATTTTCATTCTTTACGTAATGAAAACTCAGACTAATGAAGAGAACCAAACCTAAAACCGAAAATCAGCGTCTGGTGGATTACCAAAGATCCTGAAGCTAACAAGCAACCAGGTGAGAGCTCTCAAGCTAAGAGTTCAAGATTCTGTGCAATCCTAATCGCAAATCAAATGACTATGAACAAGCATTTCAAAAGTTTCTTGCAGAGTGTAACTCGTAGCAAGCAAGCTTCAATGATCCGGGTGTCGATAAAGCGACAACTCATGGTCTTGGTTATATATCAGATGAACCTCTTTTGGAAAAAGATTCAGCATCTGATAAATCCAATAATCATAGTAAATGCTTACATTGTACTTACTGCAATAAACCTGGTCATTTGAAAAGTGCATGTACTGTTTTTAAAACTGTGAAGGATAAGCTTCCTTCAAGAACTAACAAGAAAGGACCCAAAAAGATATGGGTACCTAAAGATAAAATAGTCTATGTTGCAGACATGCTTAGCAACAAAGTCAACACACCAATCTTGGTACTTAGACAGTGGATGCTCGCGTCACATGACGGGAGAAAAGCATATGTTCCAAGAACTAAGACCTAGAGAAGCTGGATTTATTGGTTTCGGAGGAAACCAGAAAGGTAAAATAGTCGGAATTGGTCGCATAGGTAAAGGCTCTCTTCCTTCTATTGATAATGTTTTATATGTTGAAGGACTGAAACATAATCTATTGAGCATAAGTCAATTATGTGACAATGGTTATAAAGTCATCTTTACAGAAACTGGATGTTTAGTAAAAAGCAAAAACGATTGATCTATATTCTTTACAGTAAAGAGGAAACAAAATGTTTATAAAGTAGATCTTTCTGAACTTGAAAAACAAGATGTCAAGTGTCTTATGTCTGTTGAAGATGAGCAATGGATTTGGCACAAAAGATTAGGTCATGCCAACTTGAGGTTAATCTCAAAATTAAACAAGCATAATCTTGTTAAAGGCTTACCAAATCTTAAGTACCAATCTGATGCCCTTTGTGAGGCTTGTGAAAAAGGAAAACAAGTTAAAACTTCCTTTCATTTAAAAAATGTTGTTTCAACTTCTAGACCACTTGAACTTTTACATCTTGATCTTTTTGGTCCCACAAGAACATCCTCTTTAACTGGAAAGAAATATGGTTTAGTCATTGTTGATGATTTTACTAGATGGACATGGGTTAAATTCCTTGCCCACAAGGATGAGTCTTTTAAGGTATTTACTGTATTCTGCAAATCAGTTCAAAATGAAAAAGGCATTTGTATTTCTTCTATTAGAAGTGATCATGGGGGAGAATTTGAAAATGAGAACTTTCAAAAATTTTGTGAAGAAAATGGCATCTCCCACAATTTCTCCTCTCCTAGAACACCTCAACAAAATGGTGTTGTAGAAAGGAAAAATAGGTCCCTCCAGGAAATGGCCAGGACCATGATCAATGAAGCTGATATTGCGAAACATTTTTGGGCAGAAGCAGTAAACACAGGCTGTTATATTCAAAATAGAATATTTATAAGACCTATTTTGAATAAGACTCCTTATGAATTGTTGAAAGGTAGAAAACCAAACATTTCCTACTTTCATCCTTTTGGTTGTATTTGTTATATCTTGAATACTAAAGATCAGCTTGGTAAGTTTGATTCCAAGGCTGACAAAGGAATCTTTTTGGGATATTCTGAAAGATCTAAAGCTTTTAGAATATACAACAAAGAAACTTTGACAGTTGAAGAGTCCATTCATGTCAAGTTTGATGATAAGAAGCCTGACAATGCTATGTCAGAGCTAGATGAGTTATTTTCAGAATTAAACCTCAGTGACAAAGCAGACGATGAACATGCATCTTCATTATCCGGTGGTGACAAGACGAAGAATTCTACTCAAGCGGAAGCTGAAGCAAGAAAAAGCTGGAGGTACAGAACCAATCATCCAAAAGATCAAATCATAGGAGAACCTGGTGATAAAGTACGAACCAGATCCTCTTTCAAGGAGCATGCTGATTTTGCACTTCTTTCTGAATTGGAACCTAAGACGATTGATCAAGCATTAGAAGATAAAGGGTGGATTCTAGCAATGCAAGAAGAGCTAAATCAGTTTCAAAGAAATGATGTATGGAAGCTAGTCACTCTACCAGAAGATAAGCAAGCTATTGGTACTAAATGGGTATTTAGAAATAAGCTTGATGAAGATGGTAAAGTTGTGAGAAATAAAGCAAGGTTAGTTGCTCAAGGTAACTCACAAGAAGAAGGTATTGATTTCACTGAAACTTTTGCACCTGTTGCAAGACTAGAAGCTATTCGCATTTTACTCTCATTTGCAGCACATCATGAGATAACTCTATATCAAATGGATGTGAAAAGTGCTTTTCTAAATGGTTTTATAACTAAGGAAGTTTATGTTAAACAACCTCCTGGTTTTGAAGATATTGAATTTCCAGAACATGTTTTTAAACTTAAAAAGGCACTATATGGTCTTAAGCAAGCTCCCAGAGCATGGTATGATAGACTAAGTTCCTTTTTAATGAAAAATGGATTTACAAGAGGATTAGTTGACACTACTCTTTTCAGAAAATCCTCTAACAAGCATTTCATACTTGTTCAAATATATGTTGATGATATCATTTTTGGAGCCACTAATGAAAGCCTTTGCAAAGAATTTTCTAAGCTTATGCAGGCTGAATTTGAGATGAGCATGATGGGAGAATTAAAGTTCTTCCTTGGAATACAAATCAAGCAATGCAGTGATGGTATCTATATACATCAAAGCAAATATATCAAAGAATTATTGAAGAAATTCAAGATGCTGGATTGCAAGCCTATGTGTACACCTATGCATCCTACCTGCACTCTTAGTAAAGATGAAATTGGTAAGAAGGTAGATCAGAAAATGTACAGAGGTATGATTGGATCTCTACTTTATCTTACGGCTTCAAGACCTGATATTATGTTTAGCGTCTGCCTGTGTGCTAGGTTTCAATCAGATCCTAGAGAATCACATCTAAGTGCTGTTAAAAGAATATTTATATATTTGCAAGGAACTACTAATCTTGGTTTGCTTTATAAGAAATCAAAAGATTACAAATTAGTAGGTTTCTGTGATGCTGACTTTGCTGGAGATCGAATTGAAAGAAAAAGCACAAGTGGAGGCTGCCAGTTCCTTGGAGCTAATCTTGTGTCTTGGCCAAGCAAAAGGCAAAGCACAATTGCACTTTCAACAGCAGAAGCTGAATACATCTTAGCAGCAAGTTGCAGTTCTCAACTTCTGTGGATGAAGTATCAACTTGAAGACTACTTGATAAAAGAGAGTAACATTCCTATCTTCTGTGATAATACATCTGCCATATGTCTTACTAAAAATCCTATATTGCATTCTAGAGCAAAGCACATTGAGATTAAGCATCATTTTATAAGAGACTATGTTCAGAAGGGTATTCTAGAAATAAAATTTGTGGACACTGATCATCAGTGGGCTACATATTTACAAAACCCCTTGCTGAAGATAGATTCAACTTTATAAGAAGAAATTTAAACCTTCATCTTATAGAAGAATGATTAATCTCAGCGTCTGATAATAAACTAAATTTCAGCATCTAACATGACATAAGCATGTATGTGCATAATCATCTTATTTGTCATATGCATCATAACTCATCATCCGGTAAGTCGGTTGCGTGCGTCCGAGCACATCCACACATGTCACACGTGCTAAGGACTCAAGCGTCTCATCATATCTACTGAGTCATGATTATTTACATTTTCAATAAAATCTTTTACTTTTATTTTGGCGTCTGCATTTAATAAAGAGACGAATCTTTATTTTCTTTTCTTTTTGATTTAATTTTCCTGTGGAAATACGTAGCGATATTTTGAAAAAGAACTGTACCATTCTCTATTAACTTTCCCACTACTCCACATTTTCGCTCCACTCTGCGTTTTCTGCAAAACCGTACTCGCTCTCTCTTTCTCTCTATCTCTCTGTGTGTGTTTGAACCCTAAAACCTCCATCTCCTCCATCTCTCAACTGCAATCATATCCGGTGTGACAACCTCTGAGTATACGGCTATCTACGACACCATGGCTGAAGGAAAAGTCTTGTTGGAAAATCGAGTTAATTTGGAAAACTTCAAACTCTATGGCTTCGACTTCTACAGTGGTTTCAAGGCAATGGGCTGGGAACACTATTTCTTCTGGAACCAGGTTGAGATTCTAGTGACTGCTGTCAAAGAATTTTGGGGTAATGTTCGGTTACACAAAGGTGGTATTTTTGAAGGAACCGTGAGAGGCTACAAGTTTGTTTTTACCGTCAACAACATTTCTGAAGTCACTGGTTGTTCTTGTGAAGGTCTCGTCTTCTACACAGATTGGGCTGACGCATTTCATGGCATTGAGAAGGTCAATGATGATCTGTTTGAGAACTATAAGCAGTTGAAAGACTCTGGTGAAACTCCTACTGCAAAGAATCTGAAGAGTCATTTCAGAGTTCTTCACAAGATAATCACCAAGAGCGTCTTGTTGAAGGCTGGCTCTAGTGACATAGTCAACTATGAGTTCATCATGAGACACTTCATGGCTGGTAACAAGGTAAACCTGCCAAGGTTGATCTACAACAACCTGCTTAATGCACTGGTTAACTCGAGAAAAGGTGTTGCTGACAAGAAGAACACCTACAAGTGCATTCCTTATGGTGTCCTCGCTTCACTAAAATGATGACCACCAGTCTGGTCATAAACAAGCTGATTGCTTTACCAGATCAAGAAAAGGCAAAGTATTTTGGTGCTGAGAGCATTGTGATTCCTGACACCTTTGGAATCAACGATGCAGTCAATGAAACCGATCACCGGGTCCATGATCAAGAAGGTGAAAGTTGAGCAACAGAAGAGGAAGTCGAAAAGAAAACCACCGTAAGCTCAATGACCGTGTGAAAAGAACTGCTGAGTCTCCTTCACGAGACCAGAAGAACAAAACGTAAGGTGGCTCTCAGACTCATTGAAGAACCGTAAGATGAGGACCGAAGTTTCCATCACCAGTTCTCGAGAAAGGAGCAAGCCGTGGTCGAGAAGCAAGTCTCAAAGATCCGCCATGTAAGAAGAAAATTCAGCGTCGCCTCCAAAGAATCGCCTCTACCGGGAGTCAAGAGATTGGTCAGGCAATCTGAACCTGAACCAAAGGTACTGAATTCTTCTGATGATTCCGTATCTATCTTTGCATCTGATGATACCATTCCTGCTCCACCAATATCTGTTGCACAACCACCAAACACTTAAACCCGTGTGCAGAAAACCTCCATAGCTCCTAAACAACTTACCCAACCATCATCCACTACACTCAACCTTAACCTACCACAAATTTCCTCAAACACTTCACTCACTTCATATATTTCCAAGCTTCATTCTCATCCTTTTAACCTCCTTTTCAAAATACCTCCCATTAATCCCTTCAAACCCTACTCACCAAAAGCCTACAAAATCACCAAAACCACTCCCACCTTACTCACCCTTACCCTTAGACCTACAGACGCTGGTGGAAAGAAGAATATCTCATACAAACCACGGTTTGTCAAGTATGAGATATACAATAGCATCTACAATCGTCCCTCCACATGGCATTTGAAGACCTTCACCTCTGGAGCTGCCAGATTGGAAATTGCCGCTCCAATAAGTGCAACCTTCAAGGATGGAGAAGACCACTTCCAAATGTCATTTAGAGGAAGGTTGAGACCAGCATCCGGAAGCAGAGCAATTCCCTTCTCTGTCGATCTTCCTAGATCTCTACCACAATCTGAACCGCTCACGTTGGAAGAATTTGGAAGATGGATCACAGATGAAGAAGCTACCTTCATGGAACACTGTCTTGAGCAGAAAAGGCTTGAAGTCATAGGACAATATCGAGACCCATCATCTGTTTCTGTTAAGATAGTACCAGATAGACAAAGGTGGCTACCTTGGTCTATCCCTGGGAAAAGGAAGGAACCTGCTCCGGGCAAGCAGCCATTCAGCAAGATCGGGCTAAAGGAGTATGAGAAGGCACCTACAAAGTACAATCTTAAGGAATTCTCCCAGCTTCCGATTGCCAAGATCTCTGAGGATCATGCCAGAAGGTATTACCTGACTTCTCTGAAAGAAGACGAATGGAGAACTGGCTCCTCAAGATGCTGCAATGCTGAAAAAGCTACTATTCCAACTGTTGGGACAATCAGCAGAGTTACTGACATCAGTCTTAGAACAGTGTACTTCGATGATATGTTCAGATGCTCAGTAATCAGACCCTTTGATTGCATGAAGATTTATGACCAATGGGCTGCTGTGACCAAGCACTTCGACATTGGATTTACGTCGAGTCAATGGTCTGAGTCTTGGAAAGCCAAAGCTATGTTACCATACCTCGTCCCCCTAGTGCTAGAAGAAGATGACAGGGAAAATCTGAGAAGAGTTTACCTGGCAGAAAATGAAGCACTCTCCTTCATTTGGGAAGCATTGAGTGTCTTCATCAAAAACTTATGGGGAGAAGAAGCTGGACATAGGTTTGACTCTTTCACTGCTGATGTTGTTCTTCACAGAGAAACCATCTTCATGACTTTGCTATATCCAGAAGATGTGAAGCATCAATGGGATATTCAAACGGAATCTGAGCTTAGAAGACTTGGAAATTTCATCAAATGGTTTATACCAAATGATGCATTCTTTTTAAGAGCTCAAAGGAAGAAGGATTTGAGACTGAAGATATCCAACTGGGTGCTAGCAGAGCATCAGAAGATGAAGCCTGCACCTGTACCAGAAGCTGGACCTTCTACTTCTACTTCTGCAGTTGAGATGGTCACCATTCCCAAAGCAGAATTTGAAGAAATGAAGGCCACAAACTTGAAGGTCACTCAGCTGGAGACTGCACTGAAGTTACTCTACGAACGTCTCAATATCCCACCTCCACCTCTTCCAAACCCTTGAATTTTTTTTTACTTGTGTGTGATATAAAATATGTTCTATTTGGTTGATACACTTATATATATAACTATTTTTGATCTAATTATCTGCCTTCTATTCAAATTTTTCTAAATCTTATTTTGACTATGATGTGTTTTTACACTCTTTTTGTCTGATAACAAAAGGGGGAGTAAAAGAAAGGTATGATGAACACGAAAGAAAGGTATTAAAAGAAAGGTAAAATGAACACGTGAAAATCTGATAATTCACCATCCGATGTTCACCGTCCGATGGATACACTGGAACTATAGTATCATGCATAGCATTTCATACATAGCATTTGTATGCGCCAATATTCATTGATCTAGTGCTCTTATAATGATTAATAAATTTTGGTACAATGAAATAAATTTGATTAAATCAATCTATTTGGTATATAATCAGCATCTGATCTCACTTTTTTTTTTAAATATATGCTCTGATACATCTACGGATTTTTCGCATTCATTTAAATGAATTTGGTTATCAACAATTGCCTTAATACCTGAATTGTTCATATATATCTAAACTGTTAAATTCAGGGGGAGACCCTTGATGTCTTTTATAAACTAAATTGTTCATCTACCTTAGATGTTTGTCATCATCAAAAAGGGGGAGATTGTTGGAACCTAAATGATTGAGAAGTTTAGACCCTCAATAATTTTGATGATAACAAAGTATTCACAAGAGAACAATTTATGTTCTAACATTTCTTGAAGTGTGCAGATACTAATAATACATATATTCTAAGCCACTCAAGCAAGAAGAAAGTAATTCTCAAGAGAAGGATACATTCCTTGTGTCAGTATCCGGCTCATCCTTGTGAACGTCTGGAATTTTCTCTTTATGACACTAGGCTTATCCAATTACTACAAGCGTCCGAACTTCCGATTCTGAGCAAGCGTCTGGACTTCATCTCAAATCACGCGTTGGTCACGCAGTTGCTCTCAGAAGTTTCTGGAACGGATTTCAAAATTGATCCTAAGCGCTAAAATTGTTGTACGAGGTATCAAAGGTGACACCTTTAGCTAAAAGACAAAAATCGTACAAACAATTGTGAAAAGCAAGGTAGTACGAAAACGGTAATATCTACTACTGGGATATTCTCTGGAAAGGAAGAAAGAGACAGCTTTTTGAAATTACCTCACTCAATGGAAAGGAGCCATTTTTTCTTACTGTAACGGTAATATCGTTTGGAACCTCTATAAATACCTCATGGTATCCATTGAAGAAGATAGTGAAAAAGCTTGCTGAAATACTGCTGAAATATTACCTCATTCACTGAGAACAAGCACTGTTGCCATACATTACAAAGAGTCAAACTCTGAAGCACTGCTTCTGTGAGCAATCAAGTCTCGTGCTAAGTCTCTGGACTACAAGAACTGAACTCAGCGTCCGACCCTTTCTTTTAGAAAGTTTTTCTATAGTTGAGCTTAATCTTTTATCCTCTCTGTGAGAGTTATTTTTGACTGTATTTCAACTCACTTGTAAAAGTTGTTTTGGCCTAGTTAAGGCTGTATCCTCAAAGGCTCGACTGTACTGAGTCGTTTTGAGAAGTTGAGAGTATTGTCAAGTTGTGACAGAAGAATACTCTTGAGGAAATTGTAATCAGGTTGATTATAGTGGAAAATCCTTCAGGAACGAAGGGACTAGACGTAGCTACCAGTTTGGTAGTGAACTAGTATAAATCTCTGTGTCTTTTGCTTTATAGCTTTCTATTTCTCTTTATCTTGGTGTGTTAAAAATAAGTTTTCACAAACTGCTTTTCCAGAGTCCGATTATTTCCAGCATCCAATATATAAACAGTTTTGAGAAACTTTTGTTCTAAGTGTTTTTAACTTAAAGTTTGCGAAAAGTTTTCAACACAATTCAACCCCCTCTTCTTGTGTTCACGTTCAAATTGTGTAGTGGTCATTCAGAGTAGAAAATTTGTGGTTAATTTGGTCTGTCTACCACTTAAGGGTCTAGATGTCATTCTCGGGATGGATTGGTTATCCCACCACCATGTCCTTTTGGACTGTGGCCGAAAAACCGTGGTTTTTCCCGACCTCAGAATTTCTAACTACTTATCTGCTAATCACATTGGTGTTTCATTGAAAGAAGGGACCCATGAATACATGTACTTAGCTAGTTCAGAAGTTTCTCAGGAGATCGAAGTGAAGAATGTTCCTGCTGGTTGCGATTTTGTCGATGTTTTTTCGGAAGATGTGTCGGGACTACCGCCAGCCAGGGAAATCAAATTTTCCATTGATTTGCTTCCAGGAACATGACCAATTTCGATAGCGCCCTATCGAATGTCAGCAGCTGAGATGAAGGAGCTGAAGTCTCAGATTGAGCACTTGGAATCGAAGCAGTTCATACGACCAAGCGTGTCGCCATGGGGAGCCCCAGTATTGTTAGTAAAGAAGAAGGATGGACGATCAAGATTGTGCGTGGATTATCGCCAACTCAATAAGGTTACTGTCAAGAATCAGTATCCGCTACCGCGCATCGATGATTTGATGGATCATCTAAGGGGAGCTGCCATATTTTCCAAGATTGACTTAAAGTCAGGCTACCATCAGATTCGAGTGAAGGAAGAGGATATTCCCAAGACCACTTTCAGGATGAGATACGGCCACTACGAGTATTTAGTGATGCCTTTTGGGGTGACGAACGCACCAGCAGTGTTCATGGACTACATGAACAAGATCTTTCATCCCTTTCTGGATCAGTTCTTGGTAGTGTTCATCGACGACATTTTGATTTACTCAAGGAGTAAAGAGGAGCACGAAGAGCACCTGCGTCAAGTACTGCAAATACTCCGAGAGAAGCAACTTTATGCTAACCTTGCTAAGTGTGAATTTTGGCCTGAAGAGGTGAACTTTCTTGGGCATGTGATAACTAAAGAAGGAATAGCTGTGGATCCAGCCAAAATAGAACCTGTGTTAGCTTGGGAGCAACCGAGAACCGTGACAGATATCAGAAGCTTCGTGGGCTTAGCAGGCTATTACCAAAGGTTTATCGAAGGTTTCTCGAAGATTGTCGCACCACTCACACGGTTTACAAGGAAGGATCAACAGTTTGCTTGGACAGAAGAGTGCGAATCCAGTTTCTGGAGACTGAAGGAGCTTTTGACAACCACACCTGTGTTGATTCTATCCCAACCAGAAGAACCTTACGAGGTCTATTGTGACGCGTCACACCAAGGATTCGGATGCGTGTTGATGCAACATAGGAAAGTTGTGGCTTATGCTTCGCGATAGCTTAAGATTCACGAGAAGAACTACCCTACTCACGATTTGGAGCTTGCCGCAGTGGTGTTTGCACTGAAGATTTGGAGGCACTACCTTTATGGGAGCACATTCACTGTTTTCAGCGACCACAAGAGCTTGAAGTACCTATTCGATCAGAAGGAGCTCAACATGCGACAGCGAAGATGGACAGAATTTTTGAAAGATTACGACTTCACTTTGGAATATCATCCAGGGAAGGCTAACGTGGTAGCAGATGCATTGAGCAGAAAGAGCATTTTAGCTTCAGCATTGATGATCAAGGAGTTGGAGATGCTCGAGAAGTTTCGAGATTTGAAGTTGAGTGTGGAAGTTTCACAGGGGAAGCTGAAGTTCGGTATGCTCACCATTTCTAACGGATTGTTGGACGAGATTAGAGACCAGTAGGTTCATGACAAGCTACTGCAACAGAAGGTAGAGCTGATAGCGCAAGGGAAGGCAACAAAATTCAAGATCGGAGCAGACAACATTTTGAGATGTAATGGACAAGTGTGTGTGCCTAACGTACCGGAGCTGAAGAAGTTGATACTTGACGAAGCGCATAAGAGCAGATTGAGTATTCATTCGGGAGTTACGAAGATGTATCAGGACTTGAAGAAGCATTTTTGGTGGCTTGGAATGAAGAAACAAGTGGCAGAGTATGTAGCTTCGTGTTTGACGCGGTCGTAAAGCCGAAAGCGAGCACCAAATGACCGACAGGATGCTACAACCGCCGACGCATCAAAGATGGAAGTGGGACAACATTTCCATGGATTTCGTTGTAGGATTGCCAGAGACGCAGAAGAAGAATGATTCGATTTGGGTAGTCATTGATCGATTGACCAAATCCGCTCATTTCTTGCCAGTAAGATCAACATACAACGTGGAGAGGCTAACGGAGATCTACATCGCGGAGATTGTACGACTTCACGGCGTGCCTTCTTCCATTGTTTCAGACAGAGATCCGAAGTTCACGTCTCACTTTTGGGGAGAACTACAAGAAGCGATGGGAACTAAACTCAAGCTTAGCTCAGCATATCACCCCCAAACCGACGGTCAGACTGAGAGAATGATTCAATCGCTTGAAGATTTGCTACGAGCATGTACGTTAGATCATCGAGGAAGTTGGGATGATATCTTACCACTGGTGGAATTCACCTACAACAATAGTTTCCGCGCGAGTATCGGCATGGCACCGTACGAAGCATTGTATGGACGTAAGTGTCAGACGCCTCTTTGTTGGTACCAGAATGGAGAGAGTTCTGTCGTGGGACCAGATATGATTCAGCAGACTACCGAGAAGATCTGACTAATCAGAGATAGGATGCGGATATCTCAGAGCCGACAGAAGAGCTATGCGGATCAAGGACACCGACCGCTGGAATTTGAAGAAGGAGAACATGTATTTCTCCGAGTTACCCCTATCACTGGAGTTGGTCGGGCGATCAAATCCAAGAAACTTACTCCCAAATTTATTGGACCTTACCAGATTCTTCGTCGTATTGGCCCCGTGGCATACCAGATTGCTTTGCCACCCTTTTTGTCAAACATTCATGACGTCTTTCACGTCTCGTAGTTGCGAAAATATGTCTCCGACCCTTCTCATGTCATTGAACCAGATGTGATCCAACTGAAGGATGATCTGTCTTTCGAAGCGTCACCTGCAAGGATTGTAGACCGAAAGACCAAGCAGTTAAGGAACAAGGAGATACAACTGGTTAAGGTCGTGTGGGACCCGAAGACCGGAGATGCCACCTGGGAACTGGAAGAGAAGATGAAGACTCAGTATCCAGAGCTTTTTCATGGTACGTAACTCACCTGTAGTTTCGAGGACGAAACTATTTTTAGAGGGGGAGTATTGTAACACGCGTATTTTTACGATACGTTAATTAGCGGTAATATTGTATTTTTGTCGTAATTATGCTTAAATAAAGCAGTTGCTTGTTCCCTAAGTAAGTGATTTAATTAAATCAAGAGCTAATATAATTAAGAATTAACATTTTTATATTGATTCACGGTTTGAAGATCGTCGAAAAATTCTAACGAAGTTTCGGCGCATTTCAAATCGCCGGGCAGTTTCGCCGCAGATAAAATTCTAAATGAACTCCGATTTCGATGAAAATCGAATCGTAACTTGTTGAGACTATTTTTGAGTGATTATTGTTGTTTTTATTATTTATGAAATAACATTATCACGCAAAGAATTAATTCCTCGCGAATTAATTTTTCGGGATTTTTCCGGCGAGAAACAAATTGGTTTTTCGGTTTCTCGTCGCCGTGTTTTTAAATCTTAAGACTTTAAATTAGAGGGTAATCATGAGAGATGTGAGATTAGATGGGTAAGATTAGGTGATATGTTTAACATCTCATATAAATTGCTAGGTGTCATTAGTTGTGTGATTTTTTTTAAAAAAAAATCTTTTATTCAACTACTCCTACTAACTATGCCTATTTTTACTATTATAAAAGAAAGGAAATGAAGGCTATGTGCAGCCCCATTTCAGCTTCAATCTCACGCCTCCTTCCTCCCAAAGAAAACCTTCATCTTCTTCTTTTTTTTTCCTCTCCTTGGACAAGACAAAGCCATTGAAGCTACCTCCATTTCCTTTGAGTTTTTGAGCAAGGTTCCTTCATCAAAGTTGCTCCAAATCTCCTCCTCTATCTAGTTCCTCATCCTCATCATCATCTAAAGTAAGGAAAATCAGTTTTTCTTTCCCCCATTTTTCTGTTTTGGTCGCGATTTTCTCCCCCTTTTTCCATCTTGATTTTGCTTCCAATACTTGATTCCTTGCTAGGTTATGTTCTTCTTTGTGTTAGCTATCATTCTTAGCATTTATTTGGGCATGAAAACAGAATTTTTCCACCCCATTCAAGCCCTAAAACAGTGCCCCAAACAGCCCCCTTGTGTTTGTTGAATTGTTGTTTTAGTTGTAATTAATTGATGATTTGTGTGGTTGCTTGATGTTGGTTGATGATTAATAGGAGATGAGACATCATCCATCCTTTCTTTAACGCCTTAGGGCGAAACCCTAAGTGGTGAGAAAAGGGGGAAATGATGTGATCCTTGTGGAATCAACTAATTGATTTCCAAAGTGTGTTATTGGAAGTGGTTTGATGTTGATTTAGGTTATAGTTTAAATTAAGCATATGTAACATGAAAGTTTTAGAACCTTGCCTATTCTTGAACCATGAAGAACATGAGGATGTGATGTTTGATTTTGTGTATAAGTGTTGAATAGCATGTTAAAGTTGATTTTAAAGTTGTTGGAATAGATTTGCATGAATTAGCTTAAGTGTTAGTTTGTGTTTTATGTATAATTTGGTTTTTGGAGGTTAGAATAACATGTAAGGAAAGGATCCCTTGTTCTTTAAGTTCTTGACATGATAATGGCATGATTTAATTGCTACAGGATTTTTGGAATTTGACAAATTGATTGAACTCTTGTTTTTGGAACTATTTTTGAGTAAGTGGCCTATAAAGCTTTATGAACTAGTCTTGAAAATAAATTGTTTTGAAAGAAAAGGCTAGGAAAATGGTATTTCATTGTGTAGTAATTATTTTAGAAACATAACCCTTGATATGCTTAAGTGTGCTTAATGTATTAATTTAAGTTGATGTTGTTTTGGTATTTAGAAAATGATTTAAAAAGAAGTTGATTTCTAATTGCTTGAATTCTTGCATGAATATGTGCTAAGTTTTTGATAGTTGTGAAAGATTTATTATTTATGCTTACTTGAAGTTCAAGAAAAAGAATTAGTCTCAAAATCTTACTTTTTCAAATGATTTTGAGTGTGTTATTGATTTGTAATGCTTGTTTGAGTTTGGTTAGGAAAGGGATAAGTTGAGATCATAAGTTTAATTAGAATTCCTAGATTGTACTAAGTTGTATGTGGTAATAGGAATCGAAGTACCGGAGATTGAGCGAAGCGGACCCGAAGACATAGGAGCGACGTTAACGACAGCTTGTGGTAAGGGCACTTCTAGACATTTTAGGATTTTATTTTTATGTCCCTGTGTAAGGACAACTTTTAGATATGCTTAAGTTCTTGTTTTGTTATTTAAATGCTTATTTAAATACGAAGAAGTCTGAGAACTCTACGAGTTCGAAGTTAGGGTCTTCGAACCCCTTTAAGGGAGCTCTACCCTAACCACTTCGAGTCTGTCTAGTTTCGAGGACGAAACTATTTTAAAGGGGTAAGTATTGTAACACCCCCTATTTATTTATTTATTTATTTATTTAAACTAGTAGAACTATTGTTATTATTATTATTATTATTATTATTATTATTATTATCGATGTTAGTGTTATTATTAATATAATTAATAATAATATAATTATTGTAGTGTTAGAGTATATTTATAGAGGTGATTATATTATATTTGTGTATATATGTATAGTATGTGAATCATATATTAATTGTGCTTATAATAATATGTAATTGTGTTGATAGTTAATAGCGCATAACCATATTTATACTTATATTTATATGGTGTTTATAATAGGATAAGATCATTCATGTTACTATGTAGTTATACAGTAATCAGTGATTATATTTATATTAATATTTGGTCATGTATATATTAATGTTAGATTGTATATGCATTGATAAGGGTTTGCATTAATATGAGATTATCTATATTAATATGAGATTGTAATTATAATTATGTATAATTGTGCCTATAATTATAGTACAAGATATTATATGGTTTTGGATTAAATCAGGATTATGTAATCGGTTAGATATGATAGAAACTCAATCATTGAGTTGATGAGCCTACCTTATCTTACTCCTTAAAGTTTCGAGTAGATATGTGACAGATTTAATAGGAATCATAATTAAGATAGGATAATATTTTCCTCAGTTATCTCTTGAGATCTTATTTTAATCTTCAAAAGATTTTATCTAGAAACAAGTACCAATTTCGTATCTAAACTTATATTGTCTTTTTGACCTATCTAGAGTCCAAATTAGGACTTGCTTGTGAGATGCACTTTTGTAGATCTCTCTCTAAGCTTTCCAACGCCACCAAGCACTCCTAAATCAGATATATCTAGCTCAAGTTACATTAAAAACTGTGATGCAGTATCGTTGTACTCGAGGCAGTAATTCTTATACGTGTTTTAATGAGTTTTGACCCATTGGGCTTGACCCAAGTAATCCAAATCGACCTGAAACTCTTGGAGATGATTAAACCACCTAACCCTAACCATAAAGGCTCATTTTAAACCAGTTCTACTCATCCTAATCCTATTTAAGAGCTGTCCAAGGAAACTAAGGAGGATCTCGCCATTTTTACCAAACTCACTCGTTTCTCGTTGGAATTCAACGCCGTTTGAAGTGCCATGACCGGGGTGACTTCCTTTACATCCTAGCATCATTCCTAGTCCATCAAGAACAATTTCCTAACCTTCTTCTCTCCATTTTCGTGTGACCTCAAAGGTAAGCCATTTCCATTATTTTCTTTTAATTTCACTCATTAGAAAGCCACTAATACTTAGTTTTCTCAGTAAAGCTTTGACCTTTCCTCTTGCTCGTGCCATTCAAATTCCTGGGCTTAGAGTTATTTTGTTAGGAAAGAAAGCAACCAAGGTAAGGGCTTTTCTCCTACAAGTTAGAGCTAAACATTGGTGGTTGTTTAAATATAGATATAATTTCGTGTGGTGCCTTATTTATAGGAAAAAGTATATATTTTTATGAAATATAAATCTATGATGTTTTTCTATCCAATTTTAATTTTTGTGTACTCCTCTAAATAAATGTGTTGATGATTTTTCTTGCTATTTTGTTGATTCTAGATTCATATGTTGTTGAAAATTCGTGTGGGTATATTTTTTTTAGTGCAAAAGATTTTTTTCCATTTTGTCTCTTGATGATGATGGTTACTCTTTGGTCTTTGATAACATGAACATGATTAATTATAAATTTGATCAATCTTTGTAATATGGGATAATCAAGAGTAATAAAATAAATAATAGTTAATTGTTATAAATTTGTGGGAAGCGATATATAGATGCTTAATAATATGGAATTGGTTGATGATTTGTTATATTTAATTTGATGAAGAAGAACGATATATATATATATATATATATATATATATATTATAATATGGATGCTTGTTGTTGTAATTTAGTGCAAATCGAATTATGTATATTTTATTAATAGGAGTATTGTTGATTGTTGTTATTCTCTTGATGGATGTGTACTTGTTGTTCTAAACCGTGAAATGGTGATGTTATTTTGTAAAAGAAATTTTGATATGTGTTATATGGATATAATATGTGGTGGATTTTCTGGTGAATTACTTCTCGCAGCATGAATTGACTTGATTAAATGACATGCATCATATAGAGTGACATGTGTAGGGCCTTCGTGGTGGTGATATGTTTTGATTCCCCATTGGTATGGGAGGTAGCTATTACTTTTGGGACGACCCTCGTGGTCAAGGCCTTCGTGGCGGTGATATGTTTTGATTCCCCATTGGTTTAGGAGGTAGCTATTATTTTTGGACGACCTTCGTGGTTAAGGCCTTCGTGGCGGTGTTAAATTAAATTCCCCATTGGTATGGGATGACTATGTCGCGATCTTGAGAGTCTTGCATAAGACATGCATACTAACTTGAATATCCTGATTTTTGTGATGTTGTAAATGTGATGATTTTATTTGTAAGTTAGTATAAAGAAGGAAAACAAAAGGTGAATAGATCCTCTTATGTCTTAAAAGTGATTATTTTTAATTTCAAATTCGTACGTAAATGTGAATATATTTTCTTATTGGTGTTCAATATGATTACTCTTGTTTACAGATGTTTATTTAAATGTGGAAAAAAAATGTATAAATCGTATTTGAGCAATTTTTTCATGTTTTAGCTTATTACAACTTGTCATATGAACTGACCCTTACACCACTTTTTAGGTACAAGTGAATTTGAGAAGCTTCATGCATAATTTGTTCGCATTATTGTTGACCGTGCCGTCGATGAATAATTGTGGGTACATGGGTGTTAGATGCTCTGTGCTACATTTTGAACGTTAATATTATTTCGCACGAATTGAACTTAGTATTTTCTTATTGCGGACATGGTATTTTTCCCGCTAAGTAATTGGGATAACTTCAACCTTGGCTATTTTTCCTATAATTTATAATTTCAGAATTTTATTATATTTTAGTTGTGTCGTAGAGTAGTTACAGGTATTTATTAATTTAGTTTCACCTGATTCGAAATAAAAATTAAATTTTTATAATTGACAATAAAGCATTTTCGCGATTATCAAACATTTATAAGTTATTAACAGTAACTTTAATTTATTATTTCAAAAAAAAAATGGGCTGATTTTCTTAGAATAGACGAGTTAATGCCTTGAAAGTTCGGGGCGTTACACTACCAGATTTGCAGGCCGAGGCAGAGGGCGTGGACCCAGAGTGAGATAGACCACTCGCAAGAGCGTGATGCGCCGAGGATCCGCAGGAGTTTCCACTTCGAGGGTGGCTGATGTTCCGAGATCCCCTGTAGTACCAGTTTCCCCTACTGTCGCTAGGACCCCTACACCGCCTGTGGCTTCCCCTCCCGTTTGTGCTGTGTTCCACGAGGCGGATTGCATTGGAGCGAGATCGACTGAGGAGGGGCTGGCAGGTGAGTGTACTCCGAGTGATGTGCCTGTGGACGTGCCAGCTGCGGCCCCCTTCATTGACTTGACAAGCGAGGACCTGATGGAGAAGGAGGAGGAGGAGGAGGACCCGTCAGAGGATTTGGGTAGCTACCTGTAGCTGTAGTGTTAGTTGACTATTGTGTTATGCTTTCTTTTTGTCGGTAGACTGTTGTATATATTTGGGATGACTGTATTTATGACTTTTATGTTCCAGGTGTCGTGACCAGTCGGGCCAGGTGTTATTTTGGTTACAGGGTAGACTGGCGGTCTCACTTTTGGAGCAGCCCCCTGCGTGAGTGTCTGCCGGAAGTACCCCCAGGGTGTGATTACTCTCTTAAGGGTCGTCATACCATAGGTGTATTTCTTTGTACATTTACTGCTCTGTATTTTGCGTACACTGTTAGTACGACTTGTGTATATATGTAGGTATTATGCATGTATGTCTTATTCGTATTTGAGTTTTGTGTCCTAGTTGCACCATGTTTCGGAAAGCTGTAATTACTCTGATGTGCACTTGCGGGAATTACTGATGTTTTAAAGAAAAAAAAGAGTACCGCATCTTTCTAAAGGGCACAAGAGTACCGTTTTAAAACGCATCGCATACAGGTTTAGTTTAGCTCTGTAGCGGTCCGGAAACGGGTCGTTACAATGGTGGTATCAGAGCAGTTCGGTCTAACCGGATTGTGCATAGGAAAATTGGAACTGGTCACCGTGTCGGGTTGTGCTTGTTGGTGTGATTAGCTGTTCGTATTGTTATTGGTTGCTAAGTGTAGTAGTTGTTTGTCAATTGTTTGAATTGTTTCTTGATTGAAGCAATGTGCGTTAACACACCCCTTTGATTGTGAGTTTCTGGCAGGTCTTGGATTTTTTGAAATCTAATGCCACCTCGTAGAGACCCTGCAACCGGATCCGATAACTCCAACATGGAACGAGCGATTCAGGCTATGACGGAAATGGCGGCAGCCATGGCCCAACAATCAGTTGTAGCAACCCAGCAGTCTAATGCAATGGCCCAGCAAACAGCGGCACTGGCCCAGCAGAATTTGCAACAACAACAGAGAGCTGAGCGGAATGCTGAAGCGAGAGGATTGGCAGACTTTCGGAAGCATGACCCACCGAAGTTCTATGGTGAGCCAAATCCAGACAAAGCTGACCTTTGGATGCAAGAGATCGAGAAGATCTTCGAGGCACTTCACTACGCAAACAATGTGAAGGTGGACTACGCCACCTACCTGCTACTGGGAGATACAGAATATTGGTGGAAAGGAGTGAAGCAGGCACTGACAGCAGAACGTCGAGAGATAACCTAGGAGCTTTTCCGTGGAAGGTTCTTAGACAAGTACTTCCCAGATACTGCACGAGCTGAGAAGGAGCAAGAGTTTCTTCGACTACAGCAAGGCAGCATGACAGTGTCAGAGTATGCGGCGAAGTTTGAGTCACTGGCTAGGTATTTCAATCCGTTCCACGACCGAGTCGATCAGAGCTGGCTAAGCGAAAGATTTCAGAGAGGTCTGAGGTTTGATATCCAAAAGTCAGTGGTGTCACTGAGGATCAGGAACCTCCAAGAGTTGATTGATCGTTGTGTCGAGGTAGAGGGAATGAGGAACCACAAGAAGAAGACTGGCATGGGTGGACCAATGAGACCTCAGAGCACGGGACAGAGATTTGCACAGAAAGGAAAGCAGCTTAAGAAACCTTACAGCCGACCCCAGGGGAACAACAACAGGGGACAATATCGTCCGATGGCCCAGGGCACGAGGAGCGGAAGTCAGACTGGCGTTGAGGTGATTTGCTTTCGTTGTGGAAGGTCAGGACATTATGCGAGTAACTGTACTCAGAAGGAGGATATATGCTTCAACTGCAAGAAGCCAGGGCATTTTACCAAGGAGTGTCCAACACCCAAAGCTGAACCGGCAATGCATGCTGCAAAGGTTAAAGGAAAACGCCCTATGGCTAAAGGCAGAGTTTTTTGTATGAGCGGAGAAGAAGCAAAGCAAGCTGATGGCCTCATCCAAGGAGATTGTGAGATTGAGGGTAAACCCCTAACCGATCTTTTTGATTCGGGTGCAACCCATTCATTTATTTCTTCAGATTGCGTAGACCGTTTGAAATTGACTGTGACTGCCTTACCATTCAAGCTGGTAGTTACTACCCCAGCTGCAAAAACCTTAGTTACCAACACTGCATGCCTTAATTGTGTAATGGTCATTCAGAGTAGAAAATTTGTGGTTAATTTGGTCTGTCTACCACTTAAGGGTCTAGATGTCATTCTCGGGATGGATTGGTTATCCCACCACCATGTCCTTTTGATCGTGGCGAAAACCGTGGTTTTTCCCGACCTCGGAATTTCCAACTACTTATCTGCTAATCACATTGGTGTTTCATTGAAAGAAGGGACCCAGGAATACATGTACTTAGCTAGTTCGGAAGTTTCTCAGGAGATCAAAGTGAAGAATGTTCCTGTTGTTTGCGATTTTGTCGATGTTTTTCCGGAAGATGTGCCGGGACTACCGCCAGCCAGGGAAATCGAATTTTCTATTGATTTGCTTCCAGGAACAGGACCAATTTCGATAGCGCCCTATCGAATGTCACCCGCTGAGATGAAGGAGCTGAAGTCTCAGATTGAGCACTTGGAATCGAAGCAGTTCATACGACCAAGCGTGTCGCCATGGGGAGCCCCAGTATTGTTAGTAAAGAAGAAGGATGGACGTTCAAGATTGTGCGTGGATTATCGCCAACTCAATAAGGTTATTGTCAAGAATCGGTATCCGCTACTGCGCATCGATGATTTGATGGATCAACTAAGGGGAGCTGCCATATTTTCCAAGATTGACTTAAAGTCAGGCTACCATCAGATTCGAGTGAAGGAAGAGGATATTCTCAAGACCGCTTTCAGGACGAGATACAGCCACTACAAGTATTTAATGATGCCTTTTGGGGTTGCGAACGCACTAGCAGTGTTCATGGACTACATGAACAAGATCTTTCATCCCTTTCTGGATCAGTTCGTGGTAGTGTTCATCGACGACATTTTGATTTACTCGAGGAGTAAAAAGGAGCACGAAGAGTACCTGCGTCAAGTACTGCAAATACTCCGAGAGAAGCAACTTTATGCTAACCTTGCTAAGTGTGAATTTTGGCTTGAAGAGGTGAACTTTCTCGGGCATGTGATAACTAAAGAAGGAATAGCTGTGGATCCAGCCAAAATAGAAGCTGTGTTAGCTTGGGAGCAACCAAGAACCGTGACAGATATCAGAAGCTTCGTGGGCTTAGCAGGCTATTACCGAAGGTTTATCAAAGTTTTCTCGAAGACTGTCGCACCACTCACACGGCTTACAAGGAAGGATCAACCGTTTGCTTGGACAGAAGAGTGCGAATCCAGTTTTTGGAGACTGAAGGAGCTTTTGACAACCGCACCTGTGTTGATTCTACCCCAACCAGAAGAACCTTACGAGGTCTATTGTGATGCGTCACACCAACGACTCGGATGCGTGTTGATGCAACATAGGAAAGTTGTGGCTTACGCTTTGCGACAGCTTAAGATTCACGAGAGGAACTACCTCACTCCCGATTTGGAGCTTGCCGCAATGGTGTTTGCGCTGAGATTTGGAGGCACTACCTTTACGGGAGCACGTTCACTGTTTTCAGCGACCATAAGAGCTTGAAGTACCTATTCGATCAGAAGGAGCTCAACATGCGACAGCAAAGATGGACATAATTTTTGAAAGATTACGACTTCACTTTGGAATATCATCCAGGGAAGGCTAACGTGGTAGCAGATGCATTGAGCAGAAAGAGCGTTTTAGCTTCAGCATTAATGATCAAGGAGTTGGAGATGCTCGAGAAGTTTCAAGATTTGAAGTTGAGTGTGGAAGTTTCACAGGGGAAGCTGAAGTTCGGTATGCTCACCATTTCTAACGGATTGTTGGACGAGATTAGAGACCAGCAGGTTCATGACAAGCTACTGCAAGAGAAGGTAGAGCTCATAGGGCAAGGGAAGGCAACAGAATTCAAGATCGGAGCAAACAACATTTTGAGATGTAATGGACGGGTGTGTGTGCCTAACGTAGCGGAGCTGAATAAGTTGATACTTAACGAAGCGCATAAGAGAAGATTGAGTATTCATCCGGGAGTTACAAAGATGTATCAGGACTTAAAGAAGCATTTTTTGGTGGCCTGGAATGAAGAAACAAGTGGCAGAGTATGTAGCTTCGTGTTTGACGTGTCAAAAAGCGAAAGTGGAGCACCAGCGACCGGTAGGGATGCTACAACCGCTCGACGTACCAGTATGGAAGTGGGACAACATTTACATGGATTTCGTTGTAGGATTGCCGAAGACGCAGAAGAAGAATGATTTGATTTGGGTAGTCATTGATCGATTGAACAAATCCGCTCATTTCTTGCCAGTAAGATCAACATACAACGTGGAGAGGCTAACGGAGATCTACATCGCGGAGATTGTACGACTTCACGGCGTGCCTTCTTCCATTGTTTCAGACCGAGATCCGAAGTTCACGTCTCACTTTTGGGGAGAACTACAAGAAGCGATGGGAACCAAACTCAAGCTTAGCTCAGCATATCACCCCCAAACCGACGGTCAGACTGAGAGAACGATTCAATCGCTTGAAGATTTGCTACGAGCATGTACGTTAGATCATCGAGGAAGTTAGGATGATGTCTTACCACTGGTGGAATTCACCTACAACAACAGTTTCCACGCGAGTATCAGCATGGCACCGTACGAAGCATTGTATGGACGTAAGTGTCAGACGCCTCTTTGTTGGTACCAAAATGGCGAGAGTTCTGTCGTGGGACTAGATATGATTCAGCAGACTACCGAGAAGATCCGACTAATCAGAGATAGGATGCGGACATCTCAGAGCCGACAGAAGAGCTATGCGGATCAAGGACGCCGACCGCTGGAATTTGAAGAAGGAGAACATGTATTTCTCCGAGTTACCCCTATCACTGGAGTTGGTCGAGCGATCAAATCCAAGAAACTTACTCCCAAATTTATTGGACCTTACCAGATTCTTCGTCGTATTGGCCCCGTGGCATACCAGATTGCTTTGCCACCCTTTTTGTCAAACATTCATGACGTCTTTCACGTCTCGCAGTTGCGAAAATATGTGTCCGACCCTTCTCATGTCATTGAACCGGATGTGATCCAACTAAAGGATGATCTATCTTTCGAAGCGTCACCGGCAAGGATTGTAGATCGAAAGGCCAAGCAGTTAAGGAACAAGGAGATACAACTGGTTAAGGTCGTGTGGGACCCAAAGACCGGAGATGCCACCTGGGAACTGGAAGAGAAGATGAAGACTCAGTATCCAGAGCTTTTTCATGGTACGTAACTCACCTGTAGTTTCGAGGACAAAACTATTTTTAGAGGGGGAGTATTGTAACACGCGTATTTTTACGATACGTTAATTAGCGGTAATATTGTATTTTTGTCGTAATTATGCTTAAATAAAGCAGTTGCTTGTTCTCTAAGTAAGTGATTTAATTAAATCAAGAGCTAATATAATTAAGAATTAATATTTTTATATTGATTCACGGTTTGAAGATCGTCGAAAAATTCTAACGAAGTTTCGGCGCATTTCAAATCGCCGGGCAGTTTCGCCGCAGATAAAATTCTAAATGAACTCCGATTTTCATGAAAATCGAATCGTAACTTGTTGAGACTATTTTTGAGTGATTATTGTTGTTTTTGTTATTTATGAAATAATATTATCACGCGAAGAATTAATTCCTCGCGAATTAATTTTTCGGGATTTTTCCGGCGAGAAACAAATCGGTTTTTCGGTTTCTCGTCGCCGTGTTTTTAAATCTTAAGACTTTAGATTAGAGGGTAATCATGAGAGATGTGAGATTAGATGGGTAAGATTAGGTGATATGTTTAACATCTCATATAAATTGCTAGGTGTCATTAGTTGTGTGATTTTTTTTTTTTAAAAAAAATCTTTTATACAACTACTCCTACTAACTATGCCTATTTTTACTATTATAAAAGAAAGGAAATGAAGGCTATGTGCAGCCCCATTTCAGCTTCAATCTCACGCCTCCTTCCTCCCAAAGAAAACCTCCATCTTCTTCTTTTTTTTCCCTCTCCTTGGACTAGACAAAGCCATTGAAGCTACCTCCATTTCCTTTGAGTTTTTGAGCAAGGTTCCTTCATCAAAGTTGCTCCAAATCTCCTCCTCTATCTAGTTCCTCATCCTCATCATCATCTAAAGTAAGGAAAATCAGTTTTTCTTTCCCCCATTTTTCTGTTTTGGTCGCGATTTTCTCCCCCTTTTTTGTAACGACCCGTTTCCGGACCGCTACCGAGCTACACTAAACCTGTATGCGATGCGTTTTAAATATGAACTCTTGTGCCTGGTATGAGAAATGCGGTATTTTTTTTTTTTTAAAATAAAAAGATTGATTCCCGCATACGCACCCAGAGTCATTACAGCTTTTCGAAGCATGGTGCAACTAAGACACAAGACTTAATTCCTAAATAAAACATACAGGCATAATATATAAATATACAAGTCGGAATGATAGTGTATGCAAAATACTGAGTAGTGAATGTACAAAGAAATACACCTACGGTATGACGACCTTCAAGAGAACAATCATACCCTGGGGGTACTTCCGGCAGACACCCACGCAGGGGGCTGCTCCAAAAGTAAACCACCAGTCTACCCTGAGCTCAAAATAATAACTGCCCGACTGGTCACGATATACTATTCCAAAAGAGACACAACTACAGTCATCCATAAGATATATATATAACAGTTATCAAAAAGGAAATATCACACAACAGTCAACTATTCGCAACACACTACAGTCCATCACGACAAATAGAAGTCATCGCTCGGATCCTCGAAGAGTTCCTTCTCGTCGCCATTCGCTGTCGGGTCCCTCGCATCCTTGCCACCACCTGGGTAACCATCATTGATTGAAGGCACCACGGGAAAGGGTCAACTTCTCAACAAATCAAGATAATCAAGGCATAAAGAAATAAACCAAACAACAATGTATAACATTCACCAAACGTGACTCAACCATCTCACTCTAAACTCGACTCAACTCGCTATCCATTTTCTCTCGACTCGACAATTATTCCTAATGCACACGCCGTAGTATCTTTGGAAAGTCCAGCCGAAGCCTTGGGATCTTCGCTCTCCCTAGGACGATAACTCAGGTCCCATAGCGTGGCGACGCTTAGAAGTCCCCATAAACGGAAAAAGGGGACCTAGCACCCTCTCCGCTATCCGGGTCGCAACTTCAAACGCCAACGACTCGCTAAGCTCTCTCACTCAATGAACAATTCGCCGCATATGGTATTCAAAGAGTTATACGCAAGATATTCAACCGCATGTCAAATAAAAAGAGCAAGCTCAACATGAAGAAACGCAATTCAAACATTTAAGCAATAAAAACACCCTGCCTGAAGAAACGCAATTCAACAGCAACACGCAATTCGCAGCATATATTCAATCTCATATCAAATAATGCATAACTCAATCATATCACAACATTACATACTTGACACGCAAATCAAGGAATCCATCCCTCTGTAACTCAATGGAATTAACAGAGAGGTACAAACAAGTGGGGGGTTGGGTTCAGCAGACCAACCACAAAGTTTTCTCCCACGAATGACTCGGAATATGTTCGACCGCACGACAACAAAACGAAGGGGTTCGAAGACCCTGACTTCGAACTCGTAGAGTTCTCAGACTTCTTCGTATTTAAATAAAGCAATTTAAATAACAAAACAATAGCTTAAGCATATCCAAAGTTGTCCTTACACAGGGACATAAAATGAATCCTAAATGTCTAGAAGTGCCCTTACCTCTTGCCGTCGCTAACGTCGCTCCAACGTCCTTAAGTCCACGTCGCTCATATTCCTCGGTTTTCGCTCCGCACAACCTCGGGTCACTTGAGCCTAACACCACGAACAACTTAGCACAATCTATAATTCTATCTAACTTAAGCTCTCAACTAAGCCCTCTTTCTAACCAATAAACCACTCAAGCATTTACATCATTAACTACTTGAAAAGAAATAAGGTTTTAAAACCAAAACACTTCTTGAAAATTAACTTATCACATAACAATTTAGAAATCTCAACTTACTTGAAAAGTAAAGTTTTTGAAACTAAAAATCTTTCTTGAACCTCAAAGCAAGATCATGCAAATAACCATTTTCATAAATTTCAAGGTCTAAACACATATTCATACAAGCATTTATACAAATTAGCAAACCAAGATTTATTTTCCAATTCCTCCATGGCCTCACGGCCTCAGCCTCTTTTTCTTTCAAAAAAACATTTGCAAAAACTTCTTTTTATAATTACATCAATTCCAAGTCATTTTCAAATACACTTCAAGCATCAAAACATCAAGACAACACTAAACATAACTTAAGCACATTTAAGGACATGGTTTAATACAGTTTCCAACAACAAGTTAGTGCCATTTCTATAGCCTTTTTCCTTTCAAAAACAAGTCATGCTCAAAGCCAATTTACAAGTTTCCTAGTTCACTTACTTAAAAACAATTCCAAAACAAGAGTTCCTAAAGAGTTCTTTCAATTAGGCCAATTTCAAAAGTCTCCAAAAACATTTAAATCATGCCAATAATCATGCTAAGAATTTAAAGACAACATGATCAAGTCCTACATGCCATTCTAATCCTTCAAGAATCACTTTTGCACAAAACATAAACTAACTTTTATACTTAAACTTGCATCACTACTCCAATAGCAACTAAATCACCCAAAACATTTTTCACAAAACAACAATCATTTTCCACGACAAGCTCATTCCACTCCCAACTTCAATTAACCCTCTTTTTGAAGAATAGTTTTCTATTAAAACAATACCCAAGAATGCTCTAGTTACAAAACTATTAACCAATACAACAACACAACATTAAATAGGCTAAGAATAACAATTGATTTCACAAAATCACAGCCCAATTAATTCAATTACTATGAGCTAGGAGATACAAAACAATTTTCCTCAACTAAATTAGTGCCCTTTTTCACAATTCTTTTCAATTATGCTTCAAAGCCATAAAGTAATAAATCATATACAATCATGTTGGAAATTCAAAGAATAAAAATGATCATTTCCCTACATGTTATTCTAGTTCCTCAAGAACAATTTGCATAACACATAAGCCAGTTTTTATACTAATTCATGCAAACAAGTTCTAATCACCTAGAAAATATTTCTAACATCTTATTAAACATCTAACACATAACCAAATAGTCCTAGCCACATATTATCATGATTCAAGAATGGAAAATACAACTAAAATTATCATGTTAAGCCTATTTAATTTAAACTACAACTTAAAACATCATCAATTCACTTCCAATCACACATTCATCAATTAATTAAACTAAAACAACAAATCAAATAAACACAAGGAGTGGGGCTGTTGGGCGCTGTTTTTGGGCTCTCTCAGGGTGGAGGAAATTCTGTTTTCTTGCTCAAATAATTGGTTGGAATGATAGCTCATACAAGGAAGAACATAACCTAACAAGGAATTAAGTTTTGAAAGCAAAGATCAAGACTAGAAAAGGGGAGGGGCTGTCGCGATTCAAATAGAGTTTGGGGAGGAAAAATTTGATTTTTCTCTCATACAATTGGTTGGAAATGTAGGTAATGGATTGGAGAAGAAAACCTAGCAAGAAACCAAGTTTTGGAAACAAAAATCAAGACCAAAGAGGGGGGCTGTTTTGCGATTCAAAACAGAAACTTGGGGGAGGAAGAATTCAGTTTTTCCTTACCCAAATGGTGGAGATGAAGAGGAACTAGATGGAGGAGAGGATTTGGAGTAACTTTGGTGAAGAAATCTTGTTCAAAAGCTCAAAGGTTGAAGAGATAGCATCCATGGAACTTGAGCACTTGGAGAAGAGAAAGAAAAATGGAGAATGAGGGTTTGGGGAGGATGAGGTCGTGGAACAGCAGCTGGTGGGGGGCTTCCTCTTTTTATAAAAAAAAAAATAATGTAGTAAGTAAGAGTAGTTAAATAAAACGGTTTTTTCTTTTTCTTTTTTTTTTTAAAACAAACCACACAACTAATGACACTTGGCAATTAAATTAGATGTTAAACATATCACCTAATCTTACCCATCTAACCTCACATCTCTCAAAATTACCCCCTAATTAGAGTCCTAGGATTTAAAACACGGCGACGAAAAATCGCATTACCGATAAACTCGCGAAAATTAATTTTACGAGAAATTAATTCATTGCATGAAAATATTATATCATAAATAGTAAAAATAACAACAATCACTCAAAAATAGTCTCAAGAGGTTACGTTTCGATTTTCATCGAAATCGGGATTCATTAAAAATTTTATTCACGGATAAAAACTACCCGGTGATTCGAAACACGACGAAACTTCGTTAGAATTTTTCGACGATATTCGAACCATGAATTAATATAAAAATATTAATTCTTAATTATATTATCTCTTGATTTAATTAAATCACTTTCTTAGGAAACAAGTAATTACTTTATTAAAGCATAATTACAATAAAATATACTAATTAACGCTAATTAACGATCGTAAAAATAAGTGTTACAGTCTCGGCACGAGGTCGATCAGGGTGCTTGTGCACGCGGTCTCCTCAGCTCGACATACGACGTCCTCAGCTCGGTACGCGACCTCATCAGCTCGACATACGACGTCCTCAGCTCAGTACGCGACCTCATCAGCTCGACATATAACCTCGGCACGCGATCTCGGCACGGGATCTCGACACGAGGTCTTGGTACGAGGTCTCGACACGAGGTCGATCTCGTCATCAGGTGTTACAATACTCCCCCTCAAAAAAAAAGTTTCGTCCTCGAAACTGCAGGTCAGGTACGAGTTGGGAAAATGAAACGGGTACTGTCCTCGCATCTCCTCTTCTAACTCCCAAGTTGCATCGCCTGCCTCCTAGTTACGATGACTATCACTAGTTGGATCCATAGCCATATCGTCTCTGGTGGTCACATGTCTGAGAAAATGCACCCCCTTCAAGCTAGAATTCACACTTAGGCCGGTCATCATAAGGCTTCTTCCCTCGTAGTATATGCAGTATTTGGCGTAGATGCTCTTCGTGTTCTTCTCTGCTCCCCGAGTAAATCAAGATGTTGTCCGTAGATACCATCGCGAACTGGTATACTCTTCAACTCGGTCGCTAAAACTTGCAAGGGAATATAAAATCCTGAGCTCTCTCTTACAAAAATCTTCGATAGAATTAACAGAAAGGTATGTGAAGACTCCAAAATTTGGAAAAAGTGCAATTTTTGCGCACAGTCCCGAAGGATATGGTAATACAAAACCAATCCGACCTTAGAATAATGGTAAGATTTTAAAGAGCCTTACCAGTTGAAATAATTCACTACTAAGCCAAAAGATAAAACAATCAAAAGCAATTTTAAATCAGCCCACACAATCCAAGGGAATAAAATAGTGTGCGGCACTAGAATCGAAGATTATGGATAGAGAGTCACCCTCAATTTCATAATTCCGCTGAATTAGATCTCCTGATCGCTTCGCTTCTCTCGCCCATGCGTAAGACTCTGTCTGAAGTAATCGGGCATTTCCTTTGCTCGTCTTTGTGATCATACTCGGTTCCTCTTCGCTCTACAACTCCTGGCATAATGTCCTGGCTGGTCGCAGATTGAAGCATACGCCGCTTTCTTTTCGGCAAATTGACCGCATAGTGCCCTGGCCTACCGCAGTAACAAGTCACGTTGGCACTAGTCCGACTCGTCGTTGTTCCTTTCGGTCGACTATACGGTTTCTCCCGCCGTTTCCTTCCGAGCAACCTCGCCCCAGGTTCGGTCTCACCTGGTCCATCTATACCACTCTTCCTCTCGTGGTCTCTCACTCCTTCCACTTCAAAGACATCCGTGAATCAGTCCTGCAGATTCACGATCCTCGGTGACACCATGGATTTTCGAATATCGAGCCTCGGCTCTTGGAATCTTTCACTTAACAATCTCTGGTCAGTTCGATCACGCGAGCGGAATGGAGTATCTTGAAAGTGATTCAACTTCGCGGTGTATTCCGACACCGCCAAGCTACCTTGTAATTGGAAAAACTTGTGCTCTTTCTGCTGCAGACGATATCGGAAGGTACTTATCCAAGAACCTCCCGTGGAACTTCCCAAGTGATCCCACGACGCTCTGCCGCAAAGTCTACTTCACTTCCTTTCACCGTAACTCACCATCTCCCAACAACAAGTAGGTTGCGTAGTCCACCTGGATATTCTCTGGGCAGTGGGGTGCCTCGAAGATCTCTTCCACTTCCCGCATCCAAAGTTCAGCTTTGTCCGGATTTGGCTCACCGTAGAACTTCGATGCGTCCTGCTTACGGAAGTCCGCCAATCCTCTCGCCTCCGCATTCCTTTCAGCTCTGTTCTTTGTTGCGAGGTTTAGTGGGTCAAAGCTGATCTGGCCGAGCCATAACATTAGACTATTGAGTCATAGCGGTGATTCTTTGAGTCATAGCGACCGCCATTTCCATCACCGCCTGAAATGCTCTTTCCATCTTTAGGTTATCCGGTTCAAATGTACGGTCTCTACAAGGGGCATTAAATTCCCACCAGGTTCAATACCTGTCGGAATCTCACACTCTAATGATGTGTTAACACACATCGCTTCAATTAAGAAACAATTCAAACAGTTGCAAGTAGAGTTACCCTACTTGAGGAGCAATCAAGCAAGGATGGTTTGACTCTCAACAAAACATAGCTAGACCTCTAACTCTACAAAACCCGACAAAACAAAACCCGACTCAGTGACCAGTTCCAAATACCTAACTCACAGTCCGGTTAGAACCGAATCAGCTCGATACCACCTTTGTAACGACCGCTTCCTGACCGCTACCGAGCTACACTAAACCTGTATGCGATGCGTTTTAAATATGAACTCTTGTGCCTGGTATGAGAAATGCGGTATTTTTTTTTTAAAATAAGAAGATTGATTCCCGCATACGCACCCAGAGTCATTACAGCTTTTCGAAGCATGGTGCAACTAAGACACAAGACTTAATTCCTAAATAAAACATACAGGCATAATATATAAATATACAAGTCGGAATGATAGTGTATGCAAAATACTGAGTAGTGAATGTACAAAGAAATACACCTACGGTATGACGACCTTCAAGAGAATAATCATACCCTGGGGGTACTTCCTGCAGACACCCACGCAGGGGGCTGCTCCAAAAGTAAACCACCGCCTACCCTGAGCTCAAAATAATAATCGCCTGACCGTCACGACATACTATTCCAAAGAGACACAACTACAATCATCCATAAGATATATATAATGATTATCAAAAAGGAAATATCACACAACGATCAACTATTCGCAACACACTACACCCATCACGACAAATAGAAGTCATCGCTCGGATCCTCGAAGAGTTCCTTCGTCGCCATTCATTTGTCGGGTCCTCGCATCCTTGCCACCACCTGGGTAACCATCATTGATTGAAGGCACCACGGGAAAGGGTCAACTTCTCAACAAATCAAGATAATCAAGGCATAAAGAAATAAGCCAAACAACAATGTATAACATTCACCAAACGTGACTCAACCATCTCACTCTAAACTCTGGTCAACTCGCTATCCATTTTCTCTCTACTCGACAATTATTCCGTGATGCACACGCCGTCCAGTATCTTTGGAAAGTCCAGCCGAAGCCTTGGGATCTTCGCTCTCCCTAGGACAGTTAACTCAGGTCCCATAGCGTGGCGACGCTTAGAAGTCCCCATAAACGGAAAAAGGGGACCTAGCACCCTCTCCGCTATCCGGGTCGCAACTTCAAATGCCAACGACTCACTAAGCTCTCTCACTCAATGAACAATTCGCCGCATACGGTATTCAAAGAGTTATACGCAAGATATTCAACTGCATGTCAAATAAAAAGAGCAGGCTCAACATGAAGAAACGCAATTCAATCATTTAAGCAATAAAAACACCCTGCCTGAAGAAACGCAATTCAACAGCAACACGCAATTCGCAGCATATATTCAATCTCATATCAAATAATGCATAACTCAATCATATCACAACATTACATACTTGACACGCAAATCAAGGAATCCATCCCTCTGCAACTCAATGGAATTAACAGAGAGGTACAAACAAGTGGGGGGTTGGGTTCAGCAGACCAACCACAAAGTTTTCACCCACGAATGACTCGGAATATGTTCGACCGCACGACAACAAAACGAAGGGGTTCGAAGACCCTGACTTCGAACTCGTAGAGTTCTCAGACTTCTTCGTATTTAAATAAAGCAATTTAAATAACAAAACAATAGCTTAAGCATATCCAAAGTTGTCCTTACACAGGGACATAAAATGAATCCTAAATGTCTAGAAGTGCCCTTACCTCTTGCCGTCGCTAACGTCGCTCAACGCCCTTAAGTCCACGTCGCTCATATTCCTCGGTTTTAGCTCATACGACCTCGGGTCACTTGAGCCTAACACCACGAACAACTTAGCACAATCTATAATTCTATCTAACTTAAGCTCTCAACTAAGCCCTCTTTCTAACCAATAAACCACTCAAGCATTTACATCATTAACTACTTGAAAAGAAATAAGGTTTTAAAACCAAAACACTTCTTGAAAATTAACTTATCACATAACAATTTAGAAATCTCAACTTACTTGAAAAGTAAAGTTTTTGAAACTAAAAATCTTTCTTGAACCTCAAAGCAAGATCATGCAAATAACCATTTTCATAAATTTCAAGGTCTAAACACATATTCATACAAGCATTTATACAAATTAGCAAACCAAGATTTATTTTCCAATTCCTCCATGGCCTCACGGCCTCAGCCTCTTTTTCTTTCAAAAAAAAACATTTGCAAAAACTTCTTTTTATAATTACATCAATTCCAAGTCATTTTCAAATACACTTCAAGCATCAAAACATCAAGACAACACTAAACATAACTTAAGCACATTTAAGGACATGGTTTAATACAGTTTCCAACAACAAGTTAGTGCCATTTCTATAGCCTTTTTCCTTTCAAAAACAAGTCATGCTCAAAGCCAATTTACAAGTTTCCTAGTTCACTTACTTAAAAACAATTCCAAAACAAGAGTTCCTAAAGAGTTCTTTCAATTAGGCCAATTTCAAAAGTCTCCAAAAACATTTAAATCATGCCAATAATCATGCTAAGAATTTAAAGACAACATGATCAAGTCCTACATGCCATTCTAATCCTTCAAGAATCACTTTTGCACAAAACATAAACTAACTTTTATACTTAAACTTGCATCACTACTCCAATAGCAACTAAATCACCCAAAACATTTTTCACAAAACAACAATCATTTTCCACGACAAGCCCATTCCACTCCCAACTTCAATTAACCCTCTTTTTGAAGAATAGTTTTCTATTAAAACAATACCCAAGAATGCTCTAGTTACAAAACTATTAACCAATACAACAACACAACATTAAATAGGCTAAGAATAACAATTGATTTCACAAAATCACAGCCCAATTAATTCAATTACTATGAGCTAGGAGATACAAAACAATTTTTCTCAACTAAATTAGTGCCCTTTTTCACAACTCTTTTCAATTATGCTTCAAAGCCATAAAGTAATAAATCATATACAATCATGTTGGAAATTCAAAGAATAAAAATGATCATTTCCCTACATGTCATTCTAGTTCCTCAAGAACAATTTGCATAACACATAAGCCAGTTTTTATACTAATTCATGCAAACAAGTTCTAATCACCTAGAAAATATTTCTAACATCTTATTAAACATCTAACACATAACCAAATAGTCCTAGCCACATATTATCATGATTCAAGAATGGAAAATACAACTAAAATTCATGGCGGTTACCCAGGCGATGGCGAAGGGCGTTTGGATTCCGGCGATGAGGACGTCACCGGAGATTTTCTTTGACTTCCCTGATATGGAGCAACCCGCGGCAATGGAGTTCGACCCCATCTCCTGCCGTGTGGTATACATTGGGGACGTGGTGCAGACATTACGAGAGGATGGCGTAGCTGTGAGGCAGGATGTGACATGACGTACGGTGAGTTTCCCGATCCGGATGAGATAGGTGGTGGAGGCATGGCGTGCCAGCGAGCGCGAGAGGGCCATGAGGACCTCTTCTTCTTCACCAGAGGGACCTCATGACATTCCTAGGAGCACTGCTACCAGATTTGCAGGCCGAGGCAGAGGGCGTGGACCCAGAGTGACATGGACCGCTCGCAAGAGCGTGATGCGCCGAGGATCCGCAGGAGCTTCCACTTCGAGGGCGACTGATGTTCTGAGATCCACTGTAGTACCAGTTTCCCCTACTGTCGCTAGGACCCCTACACCGCATGTGGCTTCCCCTCTCGTTTGTGCTGTGTGCCACGAGGCGGATTGCATTGGAGCGAGATCGACTGGTGGAGGGGCTGGCAGGTGAGTATACTCCGAGTGATGTGCCTGTGGACGTGCCAGCTGCGGCCCCCTTCATTGACTTGACAGGCGAGGACCTGATGGAGGAGGAGAAGGAGGAGGAGGACCCGTCAGAGGATTTGGGTAGCTACCTGTAGCTGTAGTGTTAGTTGACTGTTGCGTTATGCCTTCTTTTTGTCGGTAGACTGTTGTATATATTTGGGATGACTGTATTTATGAATTTTATGTTCCGGGTGTCGTGACCAGTCGGGCCAGGTGTTATTTTGGTTACAGGGTAGACTGGCGATCTCACTTTTGGAGCAGCCCCCTGCGTGGGTGTCTGCCAGAAGTACCCCCAGGGTATGATTACTCTCTTAAGGGTCGTCATACCATAGGTGTATTTCTTTGTACATTTACTACTCTGTATTTTGCGTACACTGTTAGTACGACTTGTGTATATATATAGGTATTATGCATGTATGTCTTATTCGTATTTGAGTTTTGTGTCCTAGTTGCACCATGTTTCGGAAAGCTGTAATTACTCTGATGTGCACTTGCGGGAATTACTGATGTTTTAAAGGAAAAAAAAAAGTACCGCATCTTTCTAAAGGGCACAAGAGTACCGTTTTAAAACGCATCGCATACAGGTTTAGTTTAGCTCTGTAGCGGTCCGGAAACGGGTCGTTACAGGATTCGATGGGCTTAACATCCTAACCCATGGCACCTATAATGGGCGCAGCCCCTTAAGCTTGACGCGGTTCTGAGTAAGTTGTGCCCTTGCTAACAACTATAGCTTTTGGCCGAATGGTAAGCGTTTGATCCAACAAGTGCTATCAAGACAAGGTCATGTGTTCAAATTCCCTGGCTGATATTGGGGGGTAGATTGTTGGCTTTATTGGTCAGCGTCACCCTTAGGATTCAATGGGCTTAACATCCCAACCCATGGCGCCTATAATGGGCGCAACCCCTTAGGCTTAATGCAGTTCTGAGTATCCTTAAGGAAATAAAGTTGCGCCCTTGCTAATAGCTATAGCTATTAGCCGAGTGGTAAGCGCTTGATCCAACATTAGTTACATATCAGATGAACCCTCTTTAGAAAATGAAAACCCAGCATTTGATAAATCCAATGATCACAGTGAATGCTTGCATTGTACTTACTGCAATAAACCTGGTCATTTGAAAAGTGCTTGTACTGTTTTTAAGATTAAGAAGGACAAGTATCCTTCAAGAACTAACAAGAAAGGACCCAAAAAGATATGGGTACCTAAAGATAAAATAGTCTATGTTGTTGACATGCTTAACAACAAGGTCAACACACCTATCTTGGTACTTAGACAGTGGATGCTCGCATCACATGACGGGAGAAAAGCATATGTTCCAAGAGCTAAGACCTAGAGAAGAAGGATTTATTGGTTTTGGAGGAAACCAAAAAGGTAAAATAGTTAGAATTGGTCGCATTGGTAAAGGCTCTCTTCCCTCTATTGATAATGTACTCTATGTTGAAGGACTAAAGCATAACTTATTGAGCATAAGTCAATTATGTGACAATGGTTATGATGTCATCTTTACAGAAACTGGATGTTTAGTAAAAAGCAAGAAAGACGGCTCTATTTTCTTTACTGTAAAGAGGAAACAAAATATTTATAAAATTGATCTTTCTGAACTTGCAAAACAAGATGTCAAGTGTCTCATGTTTATTGAAGATGAGCAATGGACTTGACATAAAAGATTGGGTCATATCAGTTTGAGATTAATCTCAAAATTATACAAGCACAGTCTTGTTAGAGGTTTACCAAATTTTAGATTCCAATTTGATGCTCTATATGAGGCATGTCAAAGAGGAAAATTAGTTAAAACTTCTTTTCATTCTAAAAATATTGTTTCAACCTCTAAACCACGTGAGCTTTTGCATCTTGATCTTTTTGGTCCAACAAGAACAGCCTCTTTAACTGGAAAGAAATATGGGTTAGTCATTATCGATGATTTTACTGGATGGACATGGGTTAGATTCCTTGCCCACATGGATGAGTCATTCAAGGTATTTATTATTTTCTGCAAATCAGTTCAAAATGAAAATGGAATTTGTATTTCTTCAATTAGAAGTGATCATGGGGGAGAATTTAAAAATGAAAGCTTTCAAAAATTTTGTAAAGAAAATGACATCTCCCACAATTTCTCTTCTCCTAGAACACCACAACAAAATGGTGTTGTTGAAAGGAAAAATAGGTCCCTCCAAGAAATGGCCAGGACCCTGATCAATGAAGCTGACATTGCAAAACATTTTTGGGCAGAAGCAGTAAACACAGCTTGCTATATTCAAAACAAAGTTTTTATTAGACCTATTTTGAAGAAGACTCCATATGAATTGAGGAAGGGTGGAAAACCCCACATTTCTTTTTTTTTCATCCCTTCGGTTGCTTATGTTATATTCTAAATACTAAGGATCAACTTGGTAAGTTTGATTCTAAAGCTGACAAAGATATTTTTTTGGGATACTCTGAAAGAGAGCTTTTAGAATATACAATAAAGAAACTTTGACAATGGAAGAATCCATTCATGTCAAGTTTGATGACAAGAAGCCTGACATTGCCATGTCAGAGCAAGATGAATTATTTTCAGATTTAGATATTGGTCGAACATCAAAAAGTGATCCTACATCTTCAGTGTCCGGTGGTAACAACCAGACACAGAATTCTACTCAAGCAAAAGCCGAAGCCAGAAAGAGTTGGAAGTACAAAACCAATCATCCTAAGGATCAAATCTTAGGAGAACCTGGAGATTCAGTAAGAACCAAATCCTCTTTCAAAGAGCTTGTAGATATTTCACTTCTCTCTGAAATGGAACCTAAGACGATTGATTAAGCATTGGAAGATGAAGGTTGGATTCTGGCTATGCAAGAAGAGTTGAATCAGTTCCAAAGAAATGATGTATGGAAGTTAGTCACTCTACCAGAAGATAAGCAAGCTATTGGTACTAAATAGGTATTTAGAAACAAGCTTAATGAATATGGTAAGGTAGTGAGAAAAAAAGCAAGATTAGTTGCTCAAGGTTATTCACAGGAAGAAGGTATAGATTTTACTGAAACTTTTGCACCTATTGCAACGTTAGAAGCTATTCGCATTTTACTTTCATTTGCTGCACACCATGAGATAATTCTTTATCAAATGGATGTGAAAAGTACTTTCTTGAATGACTTTATAACTGAGGAAGTCTATGTGAAATAACCTCCTGGAGTTGAGGACATTGAATTTCCTGAACATGTAAAGGCTCTTTATGGTCATAAGCAAGCTCCTAGAACTTGGTATGATAGACTGAGTTCCTTTTTAATGGAAAATGGTTTTACCAAAGGTCAAGTAGACACTACTTTATTTAGAAAACATCAAACAAGCATTTTATACTTATTCAAATTTATGTTGATGATGTCATTTTTGGAGCTACAAATGAAAATTTTTGCAAAGAATTTTCTAAGTAAATGTAGACTGTGTTTAAGATGAGCATAATGGGAGAATTGAAGTTCTTCCTTGGAATTCAAATCAAGCAATGCAATGATGGTATTTATATACATCAAAGCAAATATATCAAGGAACTGCTAAAGAAATTCATAGAAATTCATGATGGTGGATTACAAGCCAATGTGTACTCCTTTGCATCCTACTTGTATTCTTGGTAAAGATGAAACTGGTAAAAAGGTAGATCAGAAAATATACAGAGGTATGATTGGATCTCTACCTTATCTTACTACTTCAAGACCTGATATTATGTTCAGCGTCTGCCTGTGTACTACATTTCAATCTGATCCTAGAGAATCACACTTGAGTGCTGTCAAAAGAATATTTAGATATTTACAAGGATCTACAAATCTTGGTTTGCTTTATAAGAAATAAAAAGATTACAACTTAATAGGTTTTTGTGATGCTGACTTTGCTGGAGACCGAATTGAAAGAAAGAGCACAAGTGGAGGCTACCAATTCCTTGGAGCAAATCTTGTGTCTTGGTCAAGCAAAAGACAAAGCACAATTGCACTCTCAATAGCAAAAGCTGAATACATCTCAGCAGCAAGTTGCAATTCTCAACTTCTATGGATGAAATATCAACTTGAAGACTACTTGATAAAAGAGAGTAACACTCCTATCTTTTATGATAATACATCTGGAGTTTGTCTTACTAAAAATCCAATATTGCATTCTAGAGCAAAGCACATTGAGATTAAACATCACTTCATAAGAGACTACGTTCAGAAGGGTATTCTTGAAATTAAATTTATAGACACTGATCATCAGTGGGCTGACATTTTTACAAAACCCCTTGCTAAAGATAGATTCAATTTTATAAGAAGAAATTAAAATTTTCATCTTATAGAAGAATGATTAATCTCAGAATCTTATGAAATGTATCATTCAGCATCTGGCATGACATAAGCATTCACACGTGTACACATACGATATGTCATTCACATTGCGTAACTCAGCGTCCGGTGAATTTATTGTGTGCGTTCGAGCACACACGTGTCATGCCCGTGTGGGACTTAAGCGTCTCATCACACATACTGAGTCATGATTAATTTAGGTTTTCAATAAAAAAAAATTAATTTTACTTTATTTTGGCAACTGCATTTAATGAAAAAGGAATCTTTTTTTTATTTTCTTTTTGAATTATTTCTTTTAATCAAAGGAAATGCGAAGAGGTTTTTGAAAAATAACTGTACTATTTTCTCAAAATATTCCCACTACTCCACCTTTTTCGTATCACTCTATACTCTGTGTTTTCCGTGTGAAAAACAATTTTCTCTCTCTCTATTCGCTCTCTGTGGAACCCTAAACCTCCATCATTTTCTCCTCTACTGCAACCATGACTGAAGTAAGAACTTATGAGTATACAGCTATCTATGATACTATGACTGAAGGAAAGATTTTGATTGAGAATAGAGTTGATTTGAAAAGCTTCAAGCTCTATGGTTTTAATTTTAACAAAGGTTTGAAGGCTCTCGGTTGGAAGAACTACTTCTTCTGGAAACCGGTTGAAGTTATGGTAACTGCAACAAAGGAGTTCTGGGTAAATGTTGGACTACACAAGGGTGGCATTGTTGAAGGCCATATTAAAGGTTATAGGTTTATTTTTACCATTACCGGTATTGCTGAAACTATTGACTGTCCCTGTGAAGGCATTAGTTACTATGTTGGTTAGGAAAATGCCTTCAATGGAATGGAGAAGGTGAATGAAGACTTATTTGAAAACTATAGGTAGTTGAAGGAATCTAGGAAACCTCTATCTGTGAAGCATCTAAAGAGTCACTATAGAGTGCTTCACAAGATAATTGCCTAGAGCATCTGGCTCAAGGCTGGGTATTGCAAGAAAGTTAGGAGCTTTGCCAGAAGAAGAAAGGCAAAAATATTTTGGAGTAGGAGCTATTGTGCGTCCTGACACTTTTGGGGTCAATAGCTTGGTTAGAATGAAATTGATTGCCGGTAATATGATCAAGAAGGTTAAACAAGAACAAGAAGAATTAGCTAATGCTACTGTCGGTGAAGTTGTGAAGAAATCCACTAGAAGCTCAGTGTCTGGTGTAAAGAGAACTGGTGAGTCTCCAGCAAGGGAGACAAGAAGCAAGAAACAGAAGGTGCCTCCTACACCAGAAGGAAGAGATGAACCAGAAGAAGATGAGGACCAGGTCCCCATCAGAAACATGCTAGAGAAGAAGAGAAAGGCAGAACCTGAAAAACATGTTTCAGGGTTTGGCCCAAGAAAGCAAGTTCCTCCACCTCCTCCTTCTGTTGTTGCCTCTTAAGGCAAACTAAAGAGATTGGTTAGGCACTCTGAACTTAACCCAAAGATACTAGATTTTACCATTGATGATTCAGTTACTGCTTTTGATACTGATGATGTCATTCCTGTATCACCACTCTTTGTTTCATCTCCACAAACACAATCCACACAACCCACACCCACCAAAACACAGACCAAGAAAACTACCAAATCCAAAACACAAGCCATTACCCTTGTCACTCAACAACCTCCATCCACCAAACCTCAAACCTCCCAGTTAACCATAAAATCCAAAACATTTTTATTCCCTTTACCACAAACCTCTACCTCCTCAAACATATCCCTCTCCACATATATCTCTTTACTCCACTCTCACACCTTTTATCAACTTTTCAAAATCCCTCCAAATAAACCCAAAACCTACAAAGTCAAAGTGACTTCCTCTCCAAAACCTCTCGCTCTCACTATCAAACCTACCACACACTTTGATGCCCACAAGTTTGTGTCCTCTGTAAACAAACCACGGTTGAAGACTTTCACTTCAGGGGCTGCAAGATTGGAGATTACCCCATTCTCTGAGGAGAATGAGAAACTACATACCTGCTTTGATGAAAGACTGAGACCTCCTCCTAACAGAGGAATTATTCGTTTCTCAGTTGAACTTCCTCATAACCTGCCACAACATGAATCTCTCACACTAGAAAAGTGTGGAAGGTGGATCTCAGATGATGAAATGTCCTTCATGGCTCACTGCCTTGAAATGAACAAGCTTGAGTTAGCTTACATGGGCAGAGATCCCTCATCAGCATCTGTCAAAATCGTGCCTGATAGACGAAGGTGGCTACCATAGTCCATTCCTGAGAAGAGGAAGGAATCAGCTCCTGGAGAATTTCCAAAGCCAATTGGTATTAAGGAACTCAAGGAAGCTCCCAAAAAATACAATGTAAAAGTTTTGTCTCAGCTTTTAATTAAAAAACTTTCTAAAGACCAAACCAGACAAGTCTATCTGAACTTGCTCGAGAAAGATGCTTGGAGCATTAGCTCATCTGGTTGTAGTAAAGCAGAAAAAGCAACCATTCCTATGGTCGGCTCTATCAGTAGGGTAAGTGATACAATCTTGTTATTCTTCATTATAATGACATGTTTATGTGTACTGTTGTTAGGCCTCCTAGTGTTACTAAATTGCAAGATCATTGGGCTACAATCAGTAAACATTTTGATGATAAGGAGAATTTGCACAGGTTGTATCTGTCTGAGAATGAAACTCTAACTAATGGTTTTGCTGATATAGAAGAATTTCTAAGAAGAAATTTTGGAGAAGCTGAGATTGCAAGTTTTGTTGCCTATGTTAATGCTTTGTTCAAGCACAGGGAAACTGTTTTTCTGAATATGGTTTACCCAGAAGAAATTGTGCAAAGATGGGAAAGGGACATGGAGTTTGAAAGACAGAAGATGGCAAGACTCATCAAATGGAGTTTACTAAATGATGATTTCTTTCAGAAGGCTCAGGAAAGAAAGGAAAGGAAATTGAGACTATCACAAGAAGTGCTTACAGAGCATCAGAAGTTGGAACCCCAACATGTTGCTATTACGTAAGCTGAACAAATTCTAGAAGTTGCTCCTGCTCCTCATACTGCAGATAATGAAGTTATCATCTTGCCAAGAGCTGAATTTGAAGCTATCATGGCTACAAATCAGAAGGTAAATCAGCTGGAAAGCACTGTGAACCTCCTCATGGAATGCCTCAACCAAATCCTTCCCCTTCCACTAAACCCTTAAAAACATTCTCTTTTTATTTCAAGTATTTTGTATTATTTTTGTTCACATAGTACAATTCTCACTATTGCGCCAATACTCTTATATATTGAATGTTCTAACCTTTAATTAGTCAAATTTTTGATACAATCCAAATTTTTCTATTCCGTTCTGATTATGATGGGTTTTACACTCTTTTTGTCTGATGACAAAAGGGGGAGTAAAAGAAAGGTTTGATGAACGAGCTTAAGTATCTCATAACATGCATCATTCATTATACATAACATATTTATATATATATAAATATAGAAGATCAGATGCTGAGATCTTGTACCAATATAAAAATAGACTTGTACCAATGAGTATCAACCAGTATTAGATTAGTAGACAATGAATATCAATGAGTATCAGAGTAATAAAAATAAATTCTCACGGATCCTGAATCGATAGCCATCAAACACTACAAAGATCCTAGCGATGAATCAATTACCACCCATTCTACCCTTCAAATCCTGAAAGTTCTTACACCTTCAGCTTGGGGACACTAATAAACCCAAAAAAATTTCAAATTTTTATGATCCAATTGGTTACACCTACTGGGATTATGTTAAGGCCTAGGATTTCATGATTCTAGGTTTACAAAATAATTCATTCAAACATTCCTGGTTAATCTACTTTAAAACAAGAAACAAGTACTCTTTTTCGAATTGGTTCCTCCAGTGGTGGGATTTCTTTGGCCTAATATCTGATACCCTTCCTACTGAAGCTCAAGAAGGATTCCAATTATTTGACAAAAAATTTACCAGTGAGTTTGATAATCTTCCAATTTTATTAAACTTTTTCCTCAAAGCCTGATGGGGAAGTAGGAATGTGATACTGATCTTGAATCATGTGTTATTTATCTGAGTTACTGGTTACGTATAATTATACTAAAGTACAGATCTGCTGGTAGTACTCATAATATTCTTCTGAAATGAATATTTGTGTTTATTGTTTTATAAAAGGAAAATTATCTCTTTCTAGATCTATTGTTAAGTACTCACTTATCGTTCTAAACTAAAAAAATTGTTTATTAAAATTATTAATAAAAGGAATTACAATTATTTATGATCTGTAGGTAGTGCTCATGTTAATATTATTTTTTACCAAGATGACAAAAAAGAAATCTTTCAGATCTAAGTGAGACTGTACGACGCAAGGCGGTATGTCCCGATGGATAGGGCAGATAGGCCTAATTACTGTGCAGTGCTTTGTAGATCTGAAAGGGTTTTACTAGACCTTGGTGAAAAATAAGTATTTTTGGAGTGGCTTTTGACAGATCTAAATAATGGTAATTGTCCTTGGTTTATGAAAAATATGATTTGAGATGACTTTGAGTTAGATCTAAAAAAATTTAATAAGCCCTTATTTTATAGAAGAAGATTATTGAGGTAGCTTGTGTTAGATCTGGTACAAATATGTATGATTAAACCTATATGAGTAATTTAGAGAAGAATTATTTATTCAAGGTTAATATTTATATTTCTAACGAAACCAGGTGATGGTGATGATACTTACGGGTGAGGAAGACTTGTTTATTTTTGGATAGATTATTGTTTATTTTCTGTAATCATGTTTCGTTTAAGTTCTACCTGGTTTTCTCCTAACAAGTCCTCTCAATCCTCATCCTCTTCTCTTTCCAGTAATCAATCTCACAATTTTTCCAAAAAAGTCTTCAAAGAAGAAATTCGTTTTGAAGATATCAATCAAGATTTAGACACTTGGGATATTCCTAAAATTAAAGATGAAGATCTTTACAAAACAAAAGGTAGTTTTAGGCATAAACAATCTGATTATGTTATTAAAACTGTTGAACAACGATACAAAATTTAACAAGATGATGATGAAATTCATCTGCTTTCTGATAAAAGCATCAAAGAACACCAAGCCAAAAATTACAATTATTTACACATAGGAAGTGTACAAGTTAGTGTGTGTAACGACTCATTTCCAGATCGCTACGAAACAAGAAGAAACCTATATGTGACGCGTTTTAAAAACGGTACTCTTGTACCCTCTAGAAAAATGCGGTATTTTTTTTTAAAACAATAGTGCCCGTAACGCACACACAGAGTACTTACAGCGTTTCGAAACATGGTGCAACTAGGGCACAAGACTCAAATGCTGATAAAGCATACATGCATAAATACGTAAGTCATATACACAGTATGTGCAAAATAACAGAGTAGAAAATGTGCAAAGAAATTGTAACATCCCAATTTTTAAGAAAAGTGATTTTAGCAATAAAATCCTGAATACTCGAAAAATAAGTCATAGAGATTGATCACCTCAATGGTTTATTGAGAGTACGAGAAATTATTTTGAGTTATTTTGAATAATTTATTTATTATAAATAATTATTATTCATGATGTCAATTCGAATTAATTGGTAGCATAGACGTATGCTGTTATTAAAGAGAATTCATCAATTATACTTATTATAAGTTTCTGCGTGACGCGGTAACGCGTATTTTTGTTGACTAAGAAAATGATTGAATTAAATCAAGATAAAAATAAATTTAAGAATTAATATTTAATATTAATTCATGGTTCGAAAATCTTCGGAAAACTCTAACGAAGTTTCGTCGCATTTCGAATCGCCGGGTAAATTTTATCTGTATTAAAATTTAAAACGAACTTCGATTTCGATGAAAATCGAATCGTAACTTCTTGTGATTATTTTTAAGTGTCTTAGATTGTTTTTATTATTTATGATAAATTAGTATGGCGCGGTGAATTAATTTCTAAGTAAATTAATTTCCGCGATTTAATCGGCGAAAGAACTAATCAGTAACGCGGTTACTCGACACCGTAATTTTTTTTAGGACACTTAAGACTCTAGAATTAGAGGGTAATTATGAGAGGTGTGAGATTAGATGAGTTAGACTAGTTAATGGGATTAGTATCTTACTTTTTAATGAGATGTGTCACTTTTTTGGTGATTAGCACTTTATCACCTTTTCTAATTGATCATTAACCAAACATTTTTATCTTTTAATATTTTTTTATCCCACCTTTCCTTTGTGGAGCTGCAGGCCGTAGCACCTCCTTTATATTCTACCGACTCAATTTCATTTTCTCTCTTTTGTTAAGTGGAGAAAAAAAAACCTTTCTTTGAATTAATTGTTTTAGTAAAATGAAATCTCTCCCTTTATTTTGAGGAACAGGTCGTGACCCCCACCCCATCCTCATTTTATTTGTTTTCTTCTTCCTCCATTCTTGAGAGAAAAACACAAGACCCATTCCTCTTCTCTACCTCTTCTCAGCATGACCCCCTCCTCCCTTCACCATTCCATTCCATTTTTTTTGGTTTCCCTTCCCCTCTCCACTTCCAGCCAAGACACTCCTTGGGTGCCCACACTTTCACTTTCATTTCTTTTATTTCTCTTGTTCAGGAGGAGAGAAAAACCCCCAAAGCACCAAGCTACTTCCATGTCTGCTTTCTTCTTGCTATTTGCGTGACTTCCCTTCCATTTTCCAACCTCCACCACTTCTAATTCTTCTCCTACTCAACCACTTCTTCCCAACCTTGCATGTAAGAAGAAAAACAGAACTTTTTTACCCATTTTGCTGCACAAAAATCGTGGCTCTGTTTTTGTTTTTGGGTAAGGATCCTTTTAGTCTTTGGTTCCATTTCCTTGTTTTAATTCTTGTTTTATGCCTTATATGTTGTTTGATTATGATCAAGGAGTAAAATGATCAATATTCCCCAAATTGTGTGAACCCTAGGTTTATGAAAAAGGGGGAAAATGTGATTGCCTATGTGAATCATCCAATTAATTTGTGATTTGAGCTATTTGATGTTGTTGTTGTTGAATTGAACTCATAGTTTTGAAATGGTATTGATAGATTGTTTAGGAAACTTGGCAATTGTTCCCTATTTCCTTGGTGTTGGCCGCGAACCCTATGGAGCACAAGGAAGGAAAATTTGATTGTAATCTTGTTTTTAATAGTTGTGTTGATGCTTGTTTGAGTTTTAGAAGAAAATCATGGAGGTGGATTGCTAAATTTAAATTGAAGTCTTGCAAATTTTTTTTTTAGAAAAAGGGAGTGTGGCCGAGAGCTTCATAGAAGTAGGGAAGGAAAATTTATTTTTGTAGACTTGATTAAAATGATTGAATTGATGTGTTTCTAAGCTTTGGAAAAATTGGGAGAAGGTTTGATTTGGAGTTGAATTTGTTTTGGTTCTCGAGGCAATGAAACGCATAAGGTGATTGGGTTCCTTGAGGCCCAAGAAAACTAAGTTGAGCCTTGCTTAAGTGTTAGGAAAAAGTGGTTAAGTGATGTTGTTTTATGCCTTAAGTTTCAAGAAAATGATTTTTAGTTTTGAAAGCCTATTCTTTTAATTAGTAGTGAATTATTCCAAGTGTAGGTTATTCTTGAAAACAAGTATTTCAAGTCTGAATTTAGTATTTCAAACTGTGTTTCTAAATGAACTTTTGGTTAGGAAAGGGGTTTAGGTTTGAGAGCCTAAGGTTATAGAATTAAGACTTTAGATTATGCTAAGTTTGCTTCGTGTGTTAGGCTTTGAGTAATCCGAGATCGTGCGGCGAAGGATCGAGGAATACGTGGATGCGTGGCTTGGAGTTCGGTAAGGGCGCTTCACATTTAATACTTGCTTTAGTTTGTTAGCGTAAGGGCACTTCTAGACATCGTAGGCTTTTATTGTTGTATGTCCTTGTGTAAGGGTAATTTTTAGATGCGAATTTAATTTCAAGTGTTCATGCGAAGAAGTCTCGAGAACCTAAGGGTTCAAGTGAGGTCTTGTACCCTTCGCTTTATTTTGTTATATATGCTGATTATTTAGTGGGCTTGTCTGCAAGTGGTTGGCAGCTGTCCCCAACCCCCACACTTGTTTGTTCCTCTCTGTCAATTCCATCGAATTGCAGAGGGATGGATTCCATATTGATTGACGACTGTTGCTGCTAAGTGTGATTATTTGAGATGAGATGCTTATGTTGTTTATCATTGATGAATTGAGTTATATTGCTATGTTGCTTATGCTGTTGAACTGAATTATATTGTTATAATTATGCGAATTGTGCATCGGAGTGCGAGAGTTGGTCGGGTCGTTGAGTCATTGAGACATTTTTGAGCTTGAGCCGATTCACCTAGGGTGCAAGAATTCCCTAAAAAGCTACGGCTGGTGTTCGGTAGGGAATGGCTAGACGTTAGTTTTGCCGGGACGTTTTTGAGCTTGCGTCGATTCCCCTAGGGTGCGAGAATCCCCTAAAAGGCTACGACTGGTGTTCGACAGAGAATAGCTAGGCGTTGTAATGCTAATGGAACCTGAGCTGAATGTCGTAGGGTGAGGAGAGAGCCCAAGGCTACGGCTGGTATTCAGTGGATGGATCCGCGTTACTTCCGGTATGTGGCGAAAGTGTTGAGAGAATGAGTCTTGATTTGGGTCTTGAGTCGCGCTTGTGAATTGTATACACCGTTGTTTGACTATTGTCATGATTTATTATTCTCCGTAATATGTTGTGCTATTACATGTTTTATTGTCGAGTGTGTTGTCGAATATGTGTATCTGCCTCTTTTATTTTAAGAAGTTGACCCTTGCCAGTGGTTCTTTCAATTGATGAATGTAACCCAGATGGTGAAGCAAGCGAAGGATTCGGAACGGCAGAGAGGAGCAGCTGAGGATAGTCATCCAGCTTTTTACTTGAGGATAGTCATCAGTGTCGTAATAAATCTCTGTTATGTCTCATGACACGTTTGTTATATATGATTTGACAAAATAAATGAATGTGGTCTATGTGGTGTCTTAAATTATTTTCCGTCATGTTTCTAAAAGTCGTTGTGATGCTCTGACTGCTTCTTTAAGGAACCTTTAAAAAAAAAATAGGACCACATTTCTCGAAAACCCTACGAGCAGAGTATTCCACTTTTCGGAAACATGTCAACTTTTGTCAGAATGTTCACTTAGTAGCACTCCGGAAACAATGTGTTACAATAGTGGTATCAGAGCAGTTCGGTTCTACCGGACTGTGAGTCGGGAATTTATAGCTGGTCAAGTGTCGGGTTTTATAGAGAACAATTGTTAGAGGTCAAACCTTGTCTTGTTATGAGTCAAACCATGCTTGTATGCTTGTTTCTCAAGTAGAGTAACTCCACTTGTAATTGTTTGAAATTGTTTCTTAATTGAAAACAATATGTGCTAAGACACAAAATTGCTGTGGGGTTTTGACTAGGTTGTAAGACCTTGTGGGAATCCAGTATCTCAGAGACGAACAATCTTTTTGTTAAAGTTGAGAGTTCAAGAGATGGATCAGAAGATTCAAGTAGCCCAAGAAGTGGTAGGGATGGCAGTTGTTGCTCAACGGACTACTACGAAGAATCAATGTGAACTGCTGGGACAACAGTGAGAAGAGTAAGTTGCAGAGACCATGAGATTTGTTGACCTCCGTCACCACGACTCCCTTAAATCCTTCGGGAAATAAGAAATGAGATTCTGGGATTGTGCAGGAAACATTGTTATTATATTTATGATCATTATTAATATTAGTGTTCAGTGTGATCTTTCAAATATTAGTGATCCTAGATATAGATCACGTAAATGATTGATGTTTGAAGTATTTTGATATATATTTTATTTGAAAATCAAAAGCATTTTATGAATTTGTGAGTGTGACATGTTTGCCACTAACATTTGTGTTCCCGTAATAGCCTATTCTTGCACTGCTGCGAATATGTGTGATTGATTGAGTGATTGTTATTTGTGTAAGCGTATTCTTATTTTCCAATGAAAATATTAAACGCGATTATTTTCTTCCTTGCAAGCCTTAATTAAATGCCTTATGATAATTTAATTCAAGTGAGATCCATTTGACCTAGTTAAATGGAATCTAGAGGGATGGTGGGAATTGCTGGTAGTAACGTAGTGCGTGACGACTTGTCCATCTAGTAATAGGTAGTACCAAACAATTTTACAAAACCCTATTCTTATTCTTTTGAGTCATGGGAGATTATCCTATAAGATAAGCCAAGCATAGTGGGATGGCTCATTTTCCACTTCTCTTCCTTACGTGACCGGTTACTCGTCCATAATAGGTGGAGCAGAGCATATTCCATTTAGCCTTAGTGTTAGTTGGTGATCTTCTTGTTGCCCTGTTAGCCACGAACGAAAAGAAAAATAGTGGAGGAATAATTGGTCTAGTGGGGAGTGATTGAGTGGAAATAAAATTGATTCCCTTTATCCTTACCTTTGGGTGCGTCGCAAGCCACTCATGCTCCAGAAGCCTATTTTCTTCAACCCTCCTCATAAATATACAAAACCGTGTGGTGGTGGGTAGTGTGAGGGATCTTGAGACGATTAGAGAGTTGCATTTCCTTCTACTTCCCTCTTAGAAAACCGAGAGCCTTAGGATGATTTGGGAGGAAGATCCCCTCTTCGTTTCGTGTTACTTGTTGATGTGGGAGCTGTTGTTAATGTTGATAATATTGAGGGTGTTGATGTTCTGCTTCTGTTAATGTTTTAACACCGCGAGTTCTTGGAGGAGCTCTAGGTAAGTATTTTAATTTTTGTTTTCAACTCCTATATTGTTTGTTAATGATCTTGCCAAGAATGATTCTTAGTTTTAGACAATTTTGTTAAATTATAATCTAGTAGTAAAAGTTTGGGAAGTTTTCGATTTTCTTTTGTATAAAAGATAATTTCATGATTTTATAGTCAATTTTGGGTTCAAGAAGGTTTTAATCTCGTCTTGTCTGGGAAACCAAGTTCTATTGTCCGTATTGTAAAACAATTTTTAAAAAAAAAACGGGGTTTGTTGTTAAATTGAAGTAACCATTTGTGGCCACATATATTTGGGTGTACGATATATTTCAAACCTTTCTAACTCAAACCCTTGATAATTTTGTGATTTGTGGTAATTTAGAAGTTGTAAAGATTATAGTTTTGATGTTAATCTTTTGAACGATAAGTCTATGTGTGAGTAAGGATGGTTTTGAGAAAGGTGTTTGGAGAAGAGTTTTAGAAAAACTTTAAATTTCCTTTAGGTCCTTGCTTGATTTCTATATTGTTATCAAAGCTTTGGTTTAAAAGGATTTTAAAGGTAAGAGAGAGTTATTAACTTTGTTTTAATCTTTGAACTGAGGTATGATTGATAAATTTGAGACAGTGAGAACCTAATCTCAAAGGAACCGTAGTGTCTATGAGAATGGTTGAGTCTTGAGAAAATGAAATTGTGTTTTATTAGTTCCTTGTATTGGTGTCTTCCTAAGAAAATGATATTTTCTTTTAGAAAAATGTTTGATTAGAAAAGAGAATTTTAATCTTTCTGGAAGTTTTAAGTGAATTTTTGGTATTTCTGATAGGTGTAAACTGTGGTTGCACATGAATAAGTTAGTATTATTTTTATAGTAATCACGTGTAGCTGTAGTCGAGCTCGTGTTCGTATCCGTGTTCGTGTTCGTGAGCGCAATCGTGGCTGTGGATGAGCAGATGTCGTGATCAGGAATGAAGATCAGTCAGGCGCAAGGGATTCTTCGTCCACTAACTACGCTTATTTTGTGGTATGCTGTATGTTTATACCTTATTATCGCTATTATTGCATGCTATATTATGTAGTTACAAAAATATAGTACTATGTACAATAATAAGTATTGTGAATGCTTATGTCAAAATTATTTTATGGTTTTGAGTAAAGTAATTTTTCGTATTTTACTATCCTTGTAGTTTCGAGGACGAAACTATTTTAAGGGGGGTGGTATTGTAACATCCCAATTTTTAAGAAAAGTGATTTTAGCAATAAAATCCTGAATACTCGAAAAATAAGTCATAGAGATTGATCACCTCAATGGTTTACTGAGAGTACGGAAAATTATTTTGAGTTATTTTGAATAATTTATTTATTATAAATAATTATTATTCATGATGTCAATTCGAATTAATTGATAGCATAGACGTATGCTTTTATTAAAGAGAATTCATCAATTATACTTATTATAAGTTTCTGCGTGACACGGTAACGCGTATTTTTGTTGACTAAGAAAATGATTGAATTAAATCAAGATAAAAATAAATTTAAGAATTAATATTTAATATTAATTCATGGTTCGAAAATCTTCGGAAAACTCTAACGAAGTTTCGTCGCATTTCGAATCGCCGGGTAAATTTTATCTGTATTAAAATTTAAAACGAACTTCGATTTCGATGAAAATCGAATCGTAACTTCTTGTGATTATTTTTGAGTGTCTTAGATTGTTTTTATTATTTATGATAAATTAGTATGGCGCGGTGAATTAATTTCTAAGTAAATTAATTTCCGCGATTTAATCGGCGAAAGAACTAATCAGTAACGCGGTTACTCGACGCCGTAATTTTTTTTAGGACACTTAAGACTCTAGAATTAGAGGGTAATTATGAGAGGTATGAGATTAGATGAGTTAGACTAGTTGATGGGATTAGTATCTTACTTTTTAATGAGATGTGTCACTTTTTTGGTGATTAGCACTTTATCACTTTTTCTAATTGATCATTAACCAAACATTTTTATCTTTTAATATTTTTTTATCCCACCTTTCCTTTGTGGAGCTGCAGGCCGTAGCACCTCCTTTATATTCTACCCACTCAATTTCATTTTCTCTCTTTTGTTAAGTGGAAAAAAAAAAGCCTTTCTTTGAATTAATTGTTTTAGTAAAATGAAATCTCTCCCTTTATTTTGAGGAACAGGTCGTGACCCCCACCCCATCCTCATTTTATTTGTTTTCTTCTTCCTCCATTCTTGAGAGAAAAACACAAGACCCATTCCTCTTCTCTACCTCTTCTCAGCATGACCCCCTCCTCCCTTCACCATTCCATTCCATTTTTTTTGGTTTCCCTTCCCCTCTCCACTTCCAGCCAAGACACTCCTTGGGTGCCCACACTTTCACTTTCATTTCTTTTATTTCTCTTGTTCAGGAGGAGAGAAAAACCCCCAAAGCACCAAGCTACTTCCATGTCTCCTTTCTTCTTGCTATTTGCGTGACTTCCCTTCCATTTTCCAACCTCCACCACTTCTAATTCTTCTCCTACTCAACCACTTCTTCCCAACCTTGCATGTAAGAAGAAAAACAGAATTTTTTTACCCATTTTGCTGCACAAAAATCGTGGCTCTGTTTTTGTTTTTGGGTAAGGATCCTTTTAGTCTTTGGTTCCATTTCCTTGTTTTAATTCTTGTTTTATGCCTTATATGTTGTTTGATTATGATCAAGGAGCAAAATGATCAATATTCCCCAAATTGTATGAACCCTAGGTTTATGAAAAAGGGGGAAAATGTGATTGCCTATGTGAATCATCCAAATAATTTGTGATTTGAGCTATTTGATGTTGTTGTTGTTGAATTGAACTCATAGTTTTGAAATTTGAAATTTTTGGGTAATTTCTTATGATGAAAAGCATTCTTGAAAGAGGGGTTAGTGGGATTTATTGTGGGAATCATGTAACTAATTGATGGTCCTTGTCTCTTGGTTATTATAGTTGTAATTGCTATGGTTGAAATGGTTTAAATCAAAGGAGTTAGTAAAATTTTATTGAAGCTCTTGCTCTTAAGTAGGTTGAAAATGGTTTTGGAAATTAATTGGGCTTTGTCTTGAGTTGTGGTTTGTTGTTATGAGAAAAATTAGTGCATTTGAAATGGTATTGATAGATTGTTTTGGAAACTTGGCAATTGTTCCCTATTTCCTTGGTGTTGGCCGCGAACCCTATGGAGCATAAGGAAGGAAAATTTGATTGTAATCTTGTTTTTAATAGTTGCGTTGATGCTTGTTTGAGTTTTAGAAGAAAATCATGGAGGTGGTTTGCTAAATTTAAATTGAAGTCTTGCAAATTTTTTTTTTAGAAAAAGGGAGTGTGGCCGAGAGCTTCATAGAAGTAGGGAAGGAAAATTTATTTTTGTAGACTTGATTAAAATGATTGAATTGATGTGTTTCTAAGCTTTGGAAAAATTGGGAGAAGGTTTGATTTGGAGTTGAATTTGTTTTGGTTCTCGAGGCAATGAAACGCATAAGGTGATTGGGTTCCTCGAGGCCCAAGAAAACTAAGTTGAGCCTTGCTTAAGTGTTAGGAAAAAGTGGTTAAGTGATGTTGTTTTATGCCTTAAGTTTCAAGAAAATGATTTTTAGTTTTGAAAGCCTATTCTTTTAATTAGTAGTGAATTATTCCAAGTGTAGGTTATTCTTGAAAACAAGTATTTCAAGTACGGAATTTAGTATTTCAAACTGTGTTTCTAAATGAACTTTTGGTTAGGAAAGGGGTTTAGGTTTGAGAGCCTAAGGTTATAGAATTAAGACTTTAGATTATGCTAAGTTTGCTTCGTGTGTTAGGCTTTGAGTAATCCGAGATCGTGCGGCGAACGATCGAGGAATACGTGGATGCGTGGCTTGGAGTTCGGTAAGGGCGCTTCACATTTAATACTTGCTTTAGTTTGTTAGCGTAAGGGCACTTCTAGACATCGTAGGCTTTTATTGTTGTATGTCCTTGTGCAAGGGTAATTTTTAGATGCGAATTTAATTTCAAGTGTTCATGCGAAGAAGTCTGAGAACCTAAGGGTTCGAAGTGAGGGTCTTGTACCCCTTCGCTTTATTTTGTTATATATGCTGATTATTTAGTGGGCTTGTCTGCAAGTGGTTGGCAGCTGTCCCCAACCCCCACACTTGTTTGTTCCTCTCTGTCAATTCCATCGAATTGCAGAGGGATGGATTCCATATTGATTGACGACTGTTGCTTCTAAGTGTGATTATTTGAGATGAGATGCTTATGTTGTTTATCATTGATGAATTGAGTTATATTGCTATGTTGCTTATGCTGTTGAACTGAATTATATTGTTATAATTATGCGAATTGTCCATCGGAGTGCGAGAGTTGGTCGGGTCGTTGAGTCGTTGAGACGTTTTTGAGCTTGAGCCGATTCACCTAGGGTGCAAGAATCCCCTAAAAAGCTACGGGTGGTGTTCGGTAGGGAATGGCTAGACGTTAGTTTTGCCGAGACGTTTTTGAGCTTGCGTCGATTCCCCTAGGGTGTGAGAATCCCCTAAAAGGCTACGGCTGATGTTCGACAGGGAATAGCTAGGCGTTGTAATGCTAATGGAACCTGAGCTGAATGTCCTAGGGTGAGGAGAGAGCCCAAGGCTACGGCTGGTATTCAGTGGATGGATCCGCGTTACTTCCGGTATGTGGCGAAAGTGTTGAGAGAATGAGTCTTGATTTGGGTCTTGAGTCGCGCTTGTGAATTGTATACACCGTTGTTTGACTATTGTCATGATTTATTATTCTCCGTAATATGTTGTACTATTACATGTTTTATTGTCGAGTGTGTTGTCGAATATGTGTATCTGCCTCTTTTATTTTAAGAAGTTGACCCTTGCCAGTGGTTCTTTCAATTGATGAATGTAACCCAGATGGTGAAGCAAGCGAAGGATTCGGAACGGCAGAGAGGAGCAGCTGAGGATAGTCATCCAGCTTTTTACTTGAGTCATGTTTGTGGAATTTACTAGTAGTCTAGTGAAGAGTATAGCTTATGGACCAGCTATAGGATAATTGTCATTATTTCAGTGTTGTAATAAATCTCTGTTATGTCTCATGACACGTTTGTTATATATGATTTGACAAAATAAATGAATGTGGTCTATGTGGTGTCTTAAATTATTTTCCGCCATGTTTCTAAAAGTCGATGTGATGCTCTGACTGCTTCTTTAAGGAACCTTTAAAAAAAAAAATAGGACCACATTTCTCGAAAACCCTACGAGCAGAGTATTCCACTTTTCGGAAACATGTCAACTTTTGTCAGAATGTTCACTTAGTAGCACTCCGGAAACAAGGTGTTACACTAGTGGTATCAGAGCAGTTCGGTTCTACCGGACTGTGAGTCGGGAATTTATAGCTGGTCAAGTGTCGGGTTTTATAGAGAACAATTGTTAGAGGTCAAACCTTGTCTTGTTGTGAGTCAAACCATGCTTGTATGCTTGTTTCTCAAGTAGAGTAACTCCACTTGTAATTGTTTGAAATTGTTTCTTAATTGAAAACAATATGTGCTAAGACACAAAATTGCTGTGGGGTTTTGACTAGGTTGTAAGACCTTATGGGAATCCAGTATCTCAGAGACGAACAATCTTTTTGTTAAAGTTGAGAGTTCAAGAGATGGATCAGAAGATTCAAGTAGCCCAAGAAGTGGTAGGGATGGCAGTTGTTGCTCAACGGACTACTACGAAGAATCAATGTGAACTGCTGGGACAACAGTGAGAAGAGTAAGTTGCAGAGACCATGAGATTTGCACCACGACTCCCTTAAATCCTTCGGGAAATAAGAAATGAGATTCTGGGATTGTGCAGGAGACATTGTTATTATATTTATGATCATTATTAATATTAGTGTTCAGTGTGATCTTTCAAATATTAGTGATCCTAGATATAGATCACGTAAATGATTGATGTTTGAAGTATTTTGATATGTATTTTATTTGAAAATCAAAAGCATTTTATGAATTTGTGAGTGTGACATGTTTGCCACTAACATTTGTGTTCCCGTAATAGCCTATTCTTGCACTGCTGCGAATATGTGTGATTGATTGTGTGATTGTTATTTGTGTAAGCGTATTCTTATTTTCCAATGAAAATATTAAACGCGATTATTTTCTTCCTAGCAAGCCTTAGTTAAATGCCTTATGATAATTTAATTCAAGTGAGATCCATTTGACCTAGTTAAATGGAATCTAGAGGGATGGTGGGAATTGCCGGTAGTAACGTAGTGCGTGACGACTTGTCCATCTAGTAATAGGTAGTACCAAACATTTTTACAAAACCCTATTCTTATTCTTTTGAGTCATGGGAGATTATCCTATAAGATAAGCCAAGCATAGTGGGATGACTCATTTTCCACTTCTCTTCCTTACGTGACCAGTTACTCGTCCACAATAGGTGGAGCAGAGCATATTCCATTTAGCCTTAGTGTTAGTGGGTGATCTTCTTGTTGCCCTGTTGGCCACGAACGAAAAGAAAAATAGTTAGGGAATAATTGGTCTAGTGGGGAGTGATTGAGTGGAAAGAAAATTGATTCCCTTTATCCTTACCTTTGGGTGCGTCGCAAGCCACTCATGCTCCAGAAGCCTATTTTCTTCAACCCTCCTCATAAATATACAAAACAGTGTGGTGGTGGGTAATGTGAGGGATCTTGAGAGGATTAGAGAGTTGCATTTCCTTCTACTTCCCTCTTAGAAAACCGAGAGCCTTAGGATGATTTGGGAGGAAGATCCCCTCTTCGTTTCGTGTTACTTGTTGATGTGGGAGCTGTTGTTAATTTTGATAATATTGAGGGTGTTGATGTTCTGCTTCTGTTAATGTTTTAACACCGCGAGTTCTTGGAGGAGCTCTAGGTAAGTATTTTAATTTTTGTTTTCAACTCCTATATTGTTTGTTAATGATCTTGTCAAGAATGATTCTTAGTTTTAGACAATTTTGTTAAATCATAATCTAGTAGTAAAAGTTTGGGAAGTTTTCGATTTTCTTTTGTATAAAAGATAATTTCATGATTTTCTAGTCAATTTTGGGTTCAAGAAGGTTTTAATCTCGTCTTGTCTGGGAAACCAAGTTCTATTGTGCGTATTGTAAAACAATTTTTTTTTAAAAAAAAGGGGTTTGTTGTTAAATTGAAGTAACCATTTGTGGCCACAAATATTTGGGTGTGCGATATATTTCAAACCTTTCTAACTCAAACCCTTGATAATTTTGTGATTTGTGGTAATTTAGAAGTTGTAAAGATAATAGTTTTGATGTTAATCTTTTGAACGATAAGTCTATGTGTGAGTAAGGATGGTTTTGAGAAAGGTGTTTGGAGAAGAGTTTTAGAAAAACTTTAAATTTCCTTTAGGTCCTTGCTTGATTTCTATATTGTTATCAAAGCTTTGGTTTAAAAGGATTTTAAAGGTAAGAGAGAGTTATTAACTTTGTTTTAATCTTTGAACTGAGGTATGATTGATAAATTTGAGACAGTGAGAACCTAATCTCAAAGGAACCGTAGTGTCTATGAGAATGGTTGAGTCTTGAGAAAATGAAATTGTGTTTTATTAGTTCCTTGTATTGGTGTATTCCTAAGAAAATGATATTTTCTTTTAGAAAAATGTTTGATTAGAAAAGAGAATTTTAATCTTTCTGGAAGTTTTAAGTGAATTTTTGGTATTTCTGATAGGTGTAAACTGTGGTTGCACATGAATAGGTTGGTATTATTTTTATAGTAATCACGTGTAGCTGTAGTCGAGCTCGTGTTCGTATCCGTGTTCGTGTTCGTGAGCGCAATCGTGGCTGTGGATGAGCAGATGTCGTGATCAGGAATGAAGATCAGTCAGGCGCAAGGGATTATTCGTCTACTAACTACGCTTATTTTGTGGTGTGCTGTATGTGTTTATACCTTATGATCGCTATTATTGCATGCTATATTATGTAGTTACAAAAATATACTACTATGTACAATAATAAGTATTGTGAATGCTTATGTCAAAATTATTTTATGGTTTTGAGTAAAGTAATTTTTCGTATTTTACTATCCTTGTAGTTTCGAGGACGAAACTATTTTAAGGGGGGTGGTATTGTAACATCCCAATTTTTAAGAAAAGTGATTTTAGCAATAAAATCCTGAATACTCGAAAAATAAGTCATAGAGATTGATCACCTCAATGGTTTACTGAGAGTACGGAAAATTATTTTGAGTTATTTTGAATAATTTATTTATTATAAATAATTATTATTCATGATGTCAATTCGAATTAATTGATAGCATAGGCGTATGCTGTTATTAAAGAGAATTCATCAATTATACTTATTATAAGTTTCTGCGTGACACGGTAACGCGTATTTTTGTTGACTAAGAAAATGATTGAATTAAATCAAGATAAAAATAAATTTAAGAATTAATATTTAATATTAATTCATGGTTCGAAAATCTTCGGAAAACTCTAACGAAGTTTCGTCGCATTTCGAATCGCCGGGTAAATTTTATCTGCATTAAAATTTAAAACGAACTTCGATTTCGATGAAATCGAATCGTAACTTCTTGTGATTATTTTTGAGTGTCTTAGATTGTTTTTATTATTTATGATAAATTAGTATGGCGCTGTGAATTAATTTCTAAGTAAATTAATTTCCGCGATTTAATCGGCGAAAGAACTAATCAGTAACGCGGTTACTCGACGCCGTAATTTTTTTAGGACACTTAAGACTCTAGAATTAGAGGGTAATTATGAAAGGTGTGAGATTAGATGAGTTAGACTAGTTGATGAGATTAATATCTTGCTTTTTAATGAGATGTGTCACTTTTTTGGTGATTAGCACTTTATTACTTTTTCTAATTGATCATTAACCAAACATTTTTATCTTTTAATATTTTTTTATCCCACCTTTCCTTTGTGGAGCTGCAGGCCGTAGCACCTCCTTTATATTCTACCCACTCAATTTCATTTTCTCTCTTTTGTTAAGTGGAAAAAAAAAAGCCTTTCTTTGAATTAATTGTTTTAGTAAAATGAAATCTCTCCCTTTATTTTGAGGAACAGGTCGTGACCCCCACCCCATCCTCATTTTATTTGTTTTCTTCTTTCTCCATTCTTGAGAGAAAAACACAAGACCCATTCCTCTTCTCTACCTCTTCTCAGCATGACCCCCTCCTCCCTTCACCATTCCATTCCATTTTTTTTGGTTTCCCTTCCCCTCTCCACTTCCAGCCAAGACACTCCTTGGGTGCCCACACTTTCACTTTCATTTCTTTTATTTCTCTTGTTCAGGAGAGAAAAACCCCCAAAGCACCAAGCTACTTCCATGTCTCCTTTCTTCTTGCTATTTGCGTGACTTCCCTTCCATTTTCCAACCTCCACCACTTCTAATTCTTCTCCTACTCAACCACTTCTTCCCAACCTTGCATGTAAGAAGAAAAACAGAATTTTTTTACCCATTTTGCTGCACAAAAATCGTGGCTCTGTTTTTGTTTTTGGGTAAGGATCCTTTTAGTCTTTGGTTCCATTTCCTTGTTTTAATTCTTGTTTTATGCCTTATATGTTGTTTGATTATGATCAAGGAGCAAAATGATCAATATTCCCCAAATTGTGTGAACCCTCGGTTTATGAAAAAGGGGGAAAATGTGATTGCCTATGTGAATCATCCAATTAATTTGTGATTTGAGCTATTTGATGTTATTGTTGTTGAATTGAACTCATAGTTTTGAAATTTGAAATTTTTGGGTAATTTCTTATGATGAAAAGCATTCTTGAAAGAGGGGTTAGTGGGATTTATTGTGGGAATCATGTAACTAATTGATGGTCCTTGTCTCTTGGTTATTATAGTTGTAATTGATATGGTTGAAACGGTTTAAATCAAATGAGTTAGTAAAATTTTATTGAAGCTCTCGCTCTTAAGTAGGTTGAAAATGGTTTTGGAAATTAATTGGGCTTTGTCTTGAGTTGTGGTTTGTTGTTATGAGAAAAAATAGTGCATTTGAAATGGTATTGATAGATTGTTTTGGAAACTTGGCAATTGTTCCCTATTTCCTTGGTGTTGGCCGCGAACCCTATGGAGCACGAGGAAGGAAAATTTGATTGTAATCTTGTTTTTAATAGTTGTGTCGATGCTTGTTTGAGTTTTAGAAGAAAATCATGGAGGTGGTTTGCTAAATTTAAATTGAAGTCTTGTAAATTTTTTTTTTAGAAAAAGGGAGTGTGGCCGAGAGCTTCATAGAAGTAGGGAAGGAAAATTTATTTTTGTAGACTTGATTAAAATGATTGAATTGATGTGTTTCTAAGCTTTGGAAAAATTGGGAGAAGGTTTGATTTGGAGTTGAATTTGTTTTGGTTCTCGAGGCAATGAAACGCATAAGGTGATTGGATTCCTTGAGGCCCAAGAAAACTAAGTTGAGCCTTGCTTAAGTGTTAGGAAAAAGTGGTTAAGTGATGTTGTTTTATGCCTTAAGTTTCAAGAAAATGATTTTTAGTTTTGAAAGCCTATTCTTTTAATTAGTAGTGAATTATTCCAAGTGTAGGTTATTCTTGAAAACAAGTATTTCAAGTACAGAATTTAGTATTTCAAACTGTGTTTCTAAATGAACTTTTGGTTAGGAAAGGGGTTTAGGTTTGAGAGCCTAAGGTTATAGAATTAAGACTTTAGATTATGCTAAGTTTGCTTCGTGTGTTAGGCTTTGAGTAATCCGAGATCGTGCGGCGAACGATCGAGGAATACGTGGATGCGTGGCTTGGAGTTCGGTAAGGGCGCTTCACATTTAATACTTGCTTTAGTTTGTTAGCGTAAGGGCACTTCTAGACATCGTAGGCTTTTATTGTTGTATGTCCTTGTGTAAGGGTAATTTTTAGATGCGAATTTAATTTCAAGTGTTCATGCGAAGAAGTCTGAGAACCTAAGGGTTCGAAGTGAGGGTCTTGTACCCCTTCGCTTTATTTTGTTATATATGCTGATTATTTAGTGGGCTTGTCTGCAAGTGGTTGGCAGCTGTCCCCAACCCCCACACTTGTTTGTTCCTCTCTGTCAATTCCATCGAATTGCAGAGGGATGGATTCCATATTGATTGACGACTGTTGCTTCTAAGTGTGATTATTTGAGATGAGATGCTTATGTTGTTTATCATTGATGAATTGAGTTATATTGCTATGTTGCTTATGCTGTTGATGTAACACCCTCACTTTTGTGCTTGAACTTTATAATTACTTGTGTGTTTGATTAAGCCTTCAATGTATGTGAATGTGTTATATATGCTATTGATTGGTTAGAAGATCAGTTAAATTGGCACGGTGCGCGTATAGGCGAGTCGGACACAAAAACTAGCAACGGATACAGTTCCAGGGGGCGCAGGGCGCCCAGACTAGGACGCAGGGCGCCCAGGCCTCACCGAGAGCAGGCGCAGGGCGCCCAGGGCGCCCAGACTGGACTCGGGGCGCCAGGCCTCACCGAGAGCTGGCGCAGGGCGCCCAGGAGATGCTGGCGCCAGGCGCCCACTGCTGCGAAGTGGCTGTGCGCTGTTTCGCGTTTTAACTCGTTTTGGGCCGGTTCGGTGACCCAGTATGACCCATTCTCGACCTGAAAGAGTGACCACGACCCCTAGACTTAACCTAGCCTCTAAACATCAGTCTAAAACCATAAACATGATTAGGAGCTGCTCATAAGATCAACCAAGATAGAGAAAAACTCCTCTTCCCCTTTTTCCTCAATTTTGTGCTGTCAAGGGCTCTGACTCAAGACTACGCTACGGAACGCAACCCGGGAGCATAGTTATGTAATTCTTACAGCCTCATTGGGAGGAATAGGAAGAGGTAAGCCTTCTAATGATAGTTTTGTCCTTAAGAGCAATGTTAGGGTTCTAAATTATGATTTTTCCATTCCTAAACCCTTGCTCTTGTGTTTTTGCTGAAGAAAGCTTCACTAGGAAAGGAAAATCTTGGTGTTACCTTATCCCTCTCCTAGGAGCACGAATTTCACTTGAGGTAAGGGATAGTTGCTCTCTTCTAGTGAGTGTATGGAACTTGTGTGAACAATAGGGGTGTCCCAAGACCCCTATGCCTCATGTGATCTAAAAGCAGCACTATCACCACCGTGATAGGGAGACCTTCGAACTCCCCAAATTATTATTCTCGACTTGTGATAATTTTATTGGTTGTTGAATTTGGCGTGATGATTGAGCTTTGGTTGTTTACATGTTTGATGTACAGAAATTGGTTACTATCAAATGACAATGTAAGGAAATTAAATAACTAAATAGCAAGCTTTAGACCCTATGAAAGTGTAGCCACTAAGTATGGATCAAAGAACTCGAGTCCCCGCAATTAGGTTGATATTGTAAGCTTAAGTAGAATGTCTAAGGTTCATTTATGATGCCTATTGATTTATTAGTATGATAATCTGAGAGAACTAGTCCTTCTATGCCAAAGTTTCACTTGGATGTATGTGCTTAATCAAAGTTGCTATGAATATTAAATGTTCATGTTATTGGTAGAAGGCACTAGCTAACTTATGAATTTGTGTTCTGCTGTTGTTGTTGTTGTTACTCTGTCAAAAATATTGCGATAGAGGATGTTATGGTTAAACACCGCGTTTGGTCATGTTCATGCATCTTGGTGTCGTCATTGTTGTTGTTGTTGTTGTTGTTGTTGTTAGTAGGGCATATCGGGCAAGGTATCCCGTGACGGGCGAGGTTCCCGGTCCTATTGTTATTGAGGCACTACGGACATGGTATTCCGAAACGGGCAAGGTATCCCGGCCTCGTTATAAGTGGATCCACATGCATATAATTATGTTCTTAGAATCACATCATGTTCCATGTTAACATGCTTGGTTGTTCAGTTTCTAGTGGTGTATCATAATGTTGTGATTGATGCGGTGGCATGTGATATTTGAATGTTGTGGTAATGTACCTTAGCGTTGTGTTTGATGCTGTGGTATGTGGTATTTCACCATTATGGTGATATGTCATGCCTTGATACTAGTGAGTAGACATTTTTGTTGGAATTATTGTATATGTGCATTGTTCATTGATTTCCTACACTGGTTGCACTATTTGAGGTTATGACGACTAACCCTTTTGTGGCTATGCATATCCCACCGGGTATGTGTAGATGTTGAGACTGCAGGTGTTGAGGATGCGAATGCCAATGAGTAATCTCGGTAGTCCGTCGGGATGAATAGAGGATTTGCATGTGTTTACTTATTTAAGTTTTTGTATTCTTCCGATGTAATGATTAGGGAAAGGGCTCTGAATTATTGTGACATCGGGAACCTGGGTTTTAATTTCTTTGATTGTTGTTTTCCGCAAATGAGCGTGACGACTTTATTCCACGATAACTGAAGTTTATGATTTGACATAAATGAAAAAAAAAAGTATTTTGTTTCTCCGTGTTTCTTTTTATTTTACATTATTACGTTGTTATAATGACTTGCTGGGGTAGAGGGTGTCACATTTAGTGGTATCAGAGCTCGGCTTGATTCTCAGGCCGTGGTGTGTGTCCATTATGTTTTTGTCTGTGTGCTCGGTGTGATTGTTTATGCCAAAATAGATAGGAGTATGAATGGTAATACTCATTTTATAGGCTAACCATTTTCTGTTTGTCTTAGAAGTGAGAAATGGCAGGCAGGGCTGACCGTGCTGTGATTGAGGCCTTAGGGCGGGTTGCTGAAGCTTTGGAGCGCAACCAGAACCGTACTAATAGGCCTGCTAACTTCAGGAGCATTGCCGATTTTCAGAAAAATAACCCTCCAACCTTTAAGGGGGCATTTGACCCTGATGGAGGCCAACACTGGATACGTGAAATGGAGAAGATTTTTAGAGTGATGGGCTGCACTGATGAACAGAAGGTGGCTTTTGCTGCCTTCAAGCTGACCGACGAGGCTGAGTATTGGTGGGAGAACACTAGTCGGAGGTTGGAGAATACCGCAACTGCTGTAACTTGGGAGATATTCAAAGACAGGTTCTTGGAAAAATATTTTCCCGCTGAGATTCGTGACCGGAAGGAGGCTGAGTTCCTAGCTTTAACACAGGGGAATATGTCTGTAGATGAGTATGCGGTGAAGTTTGAGGAATTATCCCGCTACTACCCTGCTTATCAACTAGCAACTGGCGACCGCTCGAAGTGTGTTAAGTTTAAGAACGGCTTACGACCTGAACTCAAGCAGGGCGTGGCTGTCTTACCACTTACCGACTTTGGGAACTTTGTCCAGAAGACCCGAGACTTTGAAGAGGCTTATAATGAGAGGGTAGCTGCTTTCAGAAACAACAGTGGGAAACCCAAACCCACCCAAGGAAGAAGGAGACAGCCTTTAGCACCTACTGCTAAGGCATTTAAGAATATCAGCTTTAGAGGGGCTAATCTTGTCACGGGAAAGGCAGTTGGGGGAAGCTCTTGGCACTACAATCAGAGTAGATGTGGCAAGTGTGGCAAGGACCACTATACTCATTTATACAAGGAAACATCTGTCATCTGCTTCAAGTGCAACAAGCCCGGTCATATCAGCCGTGACTGTGATGAATTGAAGAACGAACCAGCAAATAATAACAGAACTCCGAGACCTCAGGCTAACAAGATGAAGTCGGCCACAGGTGTTTGCTCTCACCGCACAGCAGGCAAATTAATCGTAAGATCTCATCCAAGGTACTTGCTTTATTCGAGGAATTTCCTTAGTGGTGTTGTATGATTACAGTGCGACCCACTCCTTAAATCTCTGCATTGTGTGAAAAATTTGCAGCGCCACATCTCGTTTAACCTTTGATTTGTCTATGGATATTCCTTCTCATGAACCCGTTATTACTTCTCTTGTGTGCAAGGAGTGCACTCGTGATTGGAAGTAGGAATTTCGTAGTGGACCTAGTGTGTTTACCTCTTGAGAGGATAGACGTTATTTTAGGTATGAATTGGTTGACTGCTAATCATGTACTGTTGAACTGCTTTGATAAAACTGTGGTATTTGGAGCGCCTGAGTCTGGTGATCCACGGGTGGTTACCGCCAAGGAAATTCGATCGTCCTTGAAGGAAGGTGCACAGGTATATGTGATGTTGTGTTCTATGGCTATAGAAACGAAAGTAGAAGCTAAGGACGTACCCACCGTGTGTGAATTTCCGGAAGTATTTGCAGAAGTTAACTCTTTACCACCGGAACGAGATGTGGACTTTGCTATCGATCTTGTCCCGGGAACGGGATCGATCTCTATGGCACCTTACAGGATGTCTCCGTTGGAGCTAGAAGAATTAAAGAGGCAATTGGAAGACATGCTGGAGAAAAAGTTTATTAGACCAAGTGTGTCCCCGTGGGGAGCGCCGGTTTTATTGGTAAAGAAGAAAGACGGTTCGATGAGGTTGTGTGTTTACTATCGGCAACTTAACAAGGTTACTATCAAGAACCGCTACCCTTTGCCGAGGATAGACGACCTTATGGACCAACTAGTAGGAGCATGTGTTTTCTCAAAAATTGATTTGAGGTCTGGGTACCACCAGATTCGGGTAAAGAAGGAGGACATCCCGAAAACCGCATTCCGAACGCGTTACGGTCATTATGAGTACCAAGTTATGCCATTCGGTGTGACTAACGCACCAGCGGTATTTATGGATTACATGAACACAATATTTCGCCCATATTTGGATAAGTTTGTGGTTGTTTTTATAGACGACATCTTGATTTACTCCAAGACCCGAGGGGAGCATGAAGGGCACTTGAGAACTGTACTACAAGTGTTGAAGGAAAAACAATTGTATGCCAAGATGTCGAAGTGTGAGTTTTGGTTGGAAGAAGTGGGATTTCTAGGCCACGTAATTTCTAAAGGCGGTATAGCTGTGGACCCAGTGAAGGTGGAAGCTGTATTGCACTGGGAAGCTCCTAAATCGGCAACCGAGATAAGAAGCTTTTTGGGCATAGCTGGTTACTATTGAAGGTTCATCGAAGGTTTTTCAAAGATAGCATTACCGATGACCCGGCTTACCAGGAAGGGGCAAGTTTTCTTGTGGGACGCTAAGTGTGAGGAAAGCTTTCAGATACTAAAGAAGAAGTTGACTACGGCACGGTGTTAGTCTTTGCGGACCCGCTTAAACCTTTTGTGGTCTACTGTGATGCTTCAAAGCAAGGACTAGGTGGTGTGCTAATGCAGTATGGTAAGGTCGTGACGTATGCTTCTCGTGAATTAAAGTTACACGAGCAGAATTATCCTACCCATGACTTGGAATTAGGTGCAGTTGTCTTTGCCTTGAAGATCTGGAGACACTACCTTTATGGGGCTCAGTTTGAGGTTTTCAGTGACCATAAGAGCCTCAAGTATTTGTTTGACCAGAAGGAGTTAAATATGAGGCAACGTAGGTGGATGGAATTTCTAAAGGACTACGAATTTGAGTTAAACTACCATCCAGGCAAGGCGAATGTCGTGGCAGATGCGCTAAGTAGAAAGGCGTTGCATTGCTCGACTATGATAATTAGGTAAATGAAGTTAATAGAAGAGTTCAGAGATCTGAGTCTAGTGTGTGAAAAGACCCCCGTGAGCGTGAAGCTTGGCATGTTGAAAGTGACTAATGATCTAATGGGTCAAATCCGGGAAGGGCAGAAAACCGATTTGTTCTTAGTTGAGCAGAAGATCTCGATTGCTCAAGGGAAGCCGAGTGAATTTACGGAGGGGACGAATGGAATTTTAAGGCTCTAGGGTCGAATTTGTGTTCCGGACGTCCCCGAATTGAAAAAGATGATTCTGGAAGAAGGTCATAGGAGTAGCCTGAGCATACATCCCGGGCCTACTAAAATGTATCAAGACTTAAAGAGATTATTCTGGTGGCCTAGTATGAAGAAGCAAATAACCGAATTTGTGTACGCATGTCTGACTTGCCAAAAGGCCAAGATTGAACATCAGAAACCTTCTGGGACGTTGCAGCCGCTATTCATCCCGGAATGGAAGTGGGACAGTATCGCTATGGATTTTGTGTCCGGACTTCCCAGGACTTCAGCTGGTTACAATGCAGTGTGGGTGATTGTTGATCGGTTAACCAAGATGGCTCACTTTTTACCGGTAAACATGGAATTCCCTCTAGAGAAGTTAACGAAGTTGTACGTTAAAGAGATCGTTAGACTGCATGGTGTTCCCTCTAGTATCATATCCGACCGAGATCTTAGGTTCACATCTAGGTTTTGGAATAGCTTGCATGAAGCATTGGGAACAAAACTTAGGCTGAGCTCAGCCTATCACCCCCAAACGGATGGTCAATCGGAGCGGACTATTCAATCATTAGAGGATCTATTACGGGCTTGTGTGTTGGAGGAATCCGGGAGTTGGGATAAGTTCTTACCCTTGGTGGAGTTCACCTATAACAATAGCTACCACTCTAGTATTGGTATGGCTCCATATGAGGCGCTTTATGGGAGGAGGTGCCGTACTCCCCTTTGCTGGTGTGAGTCCGGCGAAAGCCTAGTGTTGGGACCAGAAGTGGTGAGAGAGACAACCGAGAAGGTGAAGTTGATTCAAGAGAAGATGAGGATCGCTCAAGCGCATGTAAGAGTTATTACGACAACCGGACCAAGGAGCTGACCTTTAAGGAAGGAGAACACGTTTTCCTACGTGTTACCCCAACCAAGGGAGTTGGTAGAGTTTTGAAGGCTAGGAAGCTTACTCCTAGATTCATTGGACCCTGCCAAATTTTGAAGCGAATTGGTGAAGTAGCTTATCAGGTGGCGCTGCCACCGTTGTTGGGAAACCTCCACAATGTATTTCACGTGTCTCAACTTCGTAAGTATATACATGATCCCAGTCATGTGATAGCACAGGACGCGATTCAACTCAAGGACAATCTCACATTTGAGACGTCACCGGTAAGAATTGAACACCGGAAGAAGAAGCAACTACGCGGAAGGGAGATTCCCCCGGTGAAGGTAATTTGGAGTGGAGCAAACGATGAAAGTGCAACGTGGGAGTTGGAGAGTAAGATCACGAGGCTGTATCCGCAACTTTTCACTACAGGTCAGTAATAATTCCGAGGACGGAATTTTTCTAAGGGGGGGAGGATTGTAACACCCTCACTTTTGTGCTAGAACTTTATAATTACTTGTGTGTTTGATTAAGCCTTCCATGTATGTGAATGTGTTATATATGCTATTGATTGGTTAGAAGATCAATTAAATTGGCACGGTGCGCGTATAGGCGAGTCGGACACAAAAACTAGCAACAGATACAGTTCCAGGGGGCGCAGGGCGCCCAGACTAGGACGCAGGGCGCCCAGGCCTCACCGAGAGCAGGCGCAAGGCGCCTAGGGCGCCCAGATCGACTCTCGGGCGCCAGTTCACCGAGAGTCGGGCGCAGGCGCCAGGAGATCTTTGGCGCCAGGTGCCCACTGCTGCGAAGTGGTTGTGCACTGTTTCGCATTTTAACTCGTTTTGGGCCGGTTCGGTGACCCAATATGACCCATTCTCGACCTGAAAGAGTGACCACGACCCCTAGACTTAACCTAGCCTCTAAACATCAGTCTAAAACCATAAACATGATTAGGAGCTGCTCATAAGATCAACCAAGATAGAGAAAAACTCCTCTTCCCCTTTTTCATCAATTTTGTGCTGTCAAGGGCTCTGACTCAAGACTACGCTACGGAACGCAACCCGGGAGCATAGTTACTGTAATTCTTACAGCCTCATTGGGAGGAATAGGAAGAGGTAAGCCTTCTAATGATAGTTTTGTCCTTAAGAGCAATGTTAGGGTTCTAAATTATGATTTTTCCATTCCTAAACCCTTGCTCTTGTGTTTTTGCTGAAGAAAGCTTCACTAGGAAAGGAAAATCTTGGTGTTACCTTATCCCTCTCCTAGGAGCACGAATTTCACTTGAGGTAAGGGATAGTTGCTCTCTTCTAGTGAGTGTATGGAACTTGTGTGAACAATAGGGGTGTCCCAAGACCCCTATGCCTCATGTGATAAAAATCCGCACTATCACCACCGTGATAGGGAGACCTTCGAACTCCCCAAATTATTATTCTCGACTTGTGATAATTTTATTGGTTGTTGAATTTGGCGTGATGATTGAGCTTTGGTTGTTTACATGTTTGATGTACAGAAATTGGTTGCTATCAAATGACAATGTAAGGAAATTAAATAACTAAATAGCAAGCTTTAGACCCTATGAAAGTGTAGCCACTAAGTATGGATCAAAGAACTTGAGTCCCCGCAATTAGGTTGATATTGTAAGCTTAAGTAGAATGTCTAAGGTTCATTTATGATGCCTATTGATTTATTAGTATGATAATCTGAGAGAACTAGTCCTTCTATGCCAAAGTTTCACTTGGATGTATGTGCTTAATCAAAGTTGCTATGAATATTAAATGTTCATGTTATTGGTAGAAGGCACTAGCTAACTTATGAATTTGTGTTCTGCTGTTGTTGTTGTTGTTACTCTATCAAAAATATTGCGATAGAGGATGTTATGGTTAGACACCGCGTTTGGTCATGTTCATGCATCTTGGTGTCGTCATTGTTGTTGTTGTTGTTGTTATTGTTGTTGTTAGTAGGGCATATCGGGCAAGGTATCCCGTGACGGGCGAGGTTCCCGGTCCTACAACTAAAAAGGGCGAATTGGGCAAGGTATCCCGTGACGGGCGAGGTTCCCGGTCCTACGGTTAATGGGGAGAATCGGGCAAGGTATCCCGTAACGGGTGAGGTTCCCGGTCCTGTTGTTATTGAGGCATTACGGACATGGTATTCCGAAACGGGCAAGGTATCCCGGCCTCGTTATAAGTGGATCCACATGCATATAATTATGTTCTTAGAATCACATCATGTTCCATGTTAACATGCTTGGTTGTTCAGTTTCTAGTGGTGTATCATAATGTTGTGATTGATGCGGTGGCATGTGATATTTGAGTGTTGTGGTAATGTACCTTAGCGTTGTGTTTGATGCTGTGGTATGTGGTATTTGACCATTATGGTGATATGTCATGCCTTGATACTAGTGAGTAGACGTTTTTGTTGGAATTATTGTATATGTGCATTGTTCATTGATTTCCTACACTGGTTGCACTATTTGAGGTTATGACGACTAACCCTTTTGTGGCTATGCATATCCCACCGGGTATGTGTAGATGTTGAGACTGCAGGTGTTGAGGATGCGAATGCCAATGAGTAATCTCGGTAGTCCGTCGGGATGCATAGAGGATTTACATGTGTTTACTTTTTTAAGTTTTTGTATTCTTCCGATGTAATGATTAGGGAAAGGGCTCTGAATTATTGTGACATCGGGAACCTGGGTTTTAATTTCTTTGATTGTTGTTTTCCGCAAATGAGCATGACGACTCTATTCCACGATAACTGAAGTTTATGATTTGACATAAATGAAAAAAAAAGTATTTTGTTTCTCCGTGTTTCTTTTTATTTTACATTATTACGTTGTTATAATGACTTGCTGGGGTAGAGGGTGTCACAGTTGAACTGAATTATATTGTTATAATTATGCGAATTGTCCATCGGAGTGCGAGAGTTGGTCGGGTCGTTGAGTCGTTGAGACATTTTTGAGCTTGAGCCGATTCACCTAGGGTGCAAGAATCCCCTTAAAAGCTACGACTGGTGTTCGGTAAGGAATGGCTAGACATTAGTTTTGCCGGGACGTTTTTGAGCTTGCGTCGATTCCCCTAGGGTGCGAGAATCCCCTAAAAGACTACGGCTGGTGTTCGACAAGGAATAGCTAGGCGTCGTAATGCTAATGGAACCTGAGCTGAATGTCCTAGGGTGAGGAGAGAGCCCAAGGCTTCGGCTGGTATTCAGTGGATGGATCCGCGTTACTTCCGGTATGTGGCGAAAGTGTTGAGAGAATGAGTCTTGATTTGGGTCTTGAGTCGCGCTTGTGAATTGTATACACCGTTGTTTGACTATTGTCATGATTTATTATTCTCCATAATATGTTGTGCTATTACATGTTTTATTGCCGAGTGTGTTGTCGAATATGTGTATCTGCCTCTTTTATTTTAAGAAGTTGACCCTTGCCAGTGATTCTTTCAATTGATGAATATAACCCAGATGGTGAAGCAAGCGAAGGATTCGGAACGGCAGAGAGGAGCAGCTGAGGATAGTCGTCCAGCTTTTTACTTGCGTCATGTTTGTGGAATTTACTAGTAGTCTAGTGAAGAGTATAGCTTATGGACCAGCTATAGGATAATTGTCATTATTTCAGTGTTGTAATAAATCTCTGTTATGTCTCATGACACGTTTGTTATATATGATTTGACAAAATAAATGAATGTGGTCTATGTGGTGTCTTAAATTATTTTCCGCCATGTTTCTAAAAGTCGCTGTGATGCTCTGACTGCTTCTTTAAGGAACCTTTAAAAAAAAATAGGACCACATTTCTCGAAAACCCTACGAGCAGAGTATTCCACTTTTCGGAAACATGTCAACTTTTGTCAGAATGTTCACTTAGTAGCACTCCAGAAACAAGATGTTACAGAAATACACCTATGGTATGATGACCCTCAAGAGAGCAACCATACCCTGGGGGTACTTCCAGTAGACACCCGTGCAGGGGGCTGCTCCAAAAGCAGAACCACCAGTTTACCCTGTCTTAGCAAAACATCACAAGCCCAACCAGTCACCAACCAACTGTACACAAAAGGTATATATGTATATATATGTATATATACTACAGTCCTCCAAAAAAAAAACATAACAGCAAACAACGATCAACATGCAATCAAGACAAATAATGATCGTTGCCCGAAACCTCGAAGGGGCCCTCCTCGCCATCGTCCACCAACTGATCTTCCACGTCCTCGCCATCGCCTGGGTAACCATCATGGATTGAAGGCACCACGGGAAAGGGTCAACTTCTCAACAATTCAAATATAACAATTCACAAACAGTAAACAAACCACAATGTATACAGTTCAATTCAAATGCTCGCTCATGACTCAACTCACGACTCATCTCACGACTTATTTTCTCTCGACTCGACAATTTTTCAGGAAAGCAGACGCCGATCCATCCACTGAATACCAGCCGTAGCTTTGGGATCCTTGCTCTCCCTAGGTAAGCAGCTCCGGTTCCTTAACGCTGCGACGCCTAGCTAATCCACCATGAACAAAGGGGACCTAGCACCCTCAGTTGTCCGGCTCACTGCTCAAAAACGTCTCGACGACTCGACAATGCTCTCAGAATCGATGAACAATTTGCCGCATACGATATTCAAAGAGTTATACGCAAGATTATTTGACCGCATATCAAATAATAAGAGCATGCTTAATATGAAGAAACGCAATTCAACAACTTAAGCAATAAAAGCAGCTTGCATGAAGAAACGCAATTCAACGATACATACAGCATAAGCAATTCACAGCATTATTCAACCGCATATTAAATAATTGCACAGCTCAACAACAACAGACGACAATCAACTCATAGAATTCATCCCTCTGCAACTCAATGGAGTTCACAGATAGGAACAAACAAGTGTGGGGGGTTGGGGACAGCTACCAACCACTTGCAGACAAACCCACTAAATAATCAGTATATCAAAAAATAAAGCGAAGGGGTACAAGACCCTCACTTCGAACCCTGAGGTTCTCAGACTTCTTCGCATAAACACTTGAAATTAAATTCATATCTAAAAATTTCCCTTACACAAGGACAGACAACAATAAAAGCCTACGATGTCTAGAAGTGCCCATACCACAGGCTGTCACTAACGTGGCTCCGACTTCCGCAGGTCCACGTCACTCGATCTCCGATAATACGATCCCTATTACCACGAACAACTTAGCACATATCTATAAATATTAACTTAAACTTAGGCTCTCAACCTAACCTTTTTTTCTAACCAAGAATCCACAAAATTTTACTTTTAACTACTAGAAAACAATTAAGGATTTTGAATCAAAAATAACTTTTCTTGAAAATTAACTAATATATAACACTTTAACTTAAAAAAATGCTAACTTTTAAAGAATCCTTTTTTTTGAAGTCTTAAGCATAACACATAATAAATTAATCATTTTGCACAAAGTTTCTAAGGCTTAAACATAGCACATTCAAGCATTACATACATGTTTACAAATTAAATCTTCCTTCCAAAAACCTTCTAGGCCTCTCGGCCATAACCTTTTTTTTTCTAAAACAAAACTTTGCAAAAACTCATTTTCATTACTACTAACATTTTTCAAGCCAATCAACCATATTTAAGGTAACTCACATCAATTCTTATCTAAGCATAATTCACACCCATATTTGAAACAAGTTGTAAAACATTTTTCAAATCAATTTTTCATTTCAAAAACTCAATTCTTACAAACATTAAATTCACCAACACGCTATACATCATACAATGCATGGCTAACCATTTAAACTAAATTACAAAGTTCCCAAAACTCATTTCCAACTTTTTCAAGAATAAGTGTCTTCCCAAGATTTCTTTCAACCAACCAAATCCCAATTTCAAGAATCCTAAGACATTTAATACATTGCCATTATCATGCTAAAAAAAAACATGTCCATGCCAAATTAAAATAAAGAACAACCTAGTCATGCTCATATATCAATCTAGTCCTACATAAACTAATTTTTTGCATAAAACATAAACTTCACTCATGCCACACTACAACATTTTTGCTTTTTGGCAACAGTTGAAAAGTGTAGGCAAAACTCTAAAAAATGTTGCCTAAACGTATAGGCAACAGTTTTCGGGAGTAGTCTGTATGAGCGTTACCTATTGTTTAGGCAACATTTTTTCATACCTTTTGGCCACACTTCAAAAAACTGTTGCCTGTTGTTACGAATAGGCAACAGTTATCGCGCTAACCTAACGCAACAGTCAGAAAATGTTGATTAACTTAACTACAGGTCACAATCAAGGTTTCAAATCGAAAAACTCATCATTTTAAAAGCAGAACTATAGCTTATAGACAACATTTTTTAACTGTAGCGTAAAAGACTAAAGAAAACATTTTACGACTGTAGCCTTAATTTTATTTTAATTTCAAAAAATTTAAAATAACACTATTAAATTAAGAAAATATTTTACCTTAATATATTCCACAAGTATACAAATAAAATCCTAAATTGATTCCATATTCAATTTGCATCCAACTTTAAATTTTCATAGAGACAATTCATAAATAGTAAATGGATCAAGTGTCACATAATATATATGTTCTGCAATAGTTGTTAAACAGCAAATGAGTTGAAACATCAATCCATAAACAAAATAACATCATAGTTTGATCAAATCTAACATTTTGAAGTATGAGGCTAGCAAAAAAAAATACAACCAAAACAAATATCTAGTAAGAACTAAAATCCATATGCGTCATCTTGAAACTCCTCCATAAAATCTTGCATCTGCTCGCTACTAAAATCCAAATGCGTCGTCATCTTGGAACTCCTCCATTAAATCTTGCATCTCCTCGTCATTTGCATCTTGTCCAGTTTCATGCCACCCAGACCCTGCTCTGAATTTACAGACAGGGCATGTTCCTTGTTGCCTTAGCCAGGGATCAATGCAATTGGCATGAAACTTAGAAGGGGAAAAAAAAGAGTCTCAGTGTCACATTTGAGATGAATGAATAATATCAACCTCAACATTTTACTAAAATATAGGATGAATTAGTTTCTGAAGATAAGAGTAAAATAACATTCATTTCACAACAAAATTAGTCATCATATCTAAATAATGCATACGCATGGACCACAGTACGTCTCCAAGTTCCAACAGCCCCAGACTCAAGTGTGTGTACTTAAATCCATTCACCACACAATACAAATAGTTCAGCTCACAATGAAGAATCCAGAAGCTTTCAAGAAAAAATACAAGGTTAATTATGTTTTTCATCCCCCAAAATTAGCGAAAATACAGGGTTAAAACAAGAAAAAATGATACTATAAGGACTAAAACAAAACAACGATAACCAATTGCAGCACATTTCAGGAAACTGGGGACGAAAAAGGAACTTTTTAAACTTTAGGGACTAAAACCAAATATTTGCTAATTTTTGGGGATGAAAAACGTAATTAACCCAAAAATATAAAATAAAGACCATATCAGCAATGTACTTCCCAAATCCAGTTTCAATGTAGCTGAGATTTAATGTATTAATCAATCCCACATATAATCTTAGGCCATAGAGGTGACCAAAAGTTGAGATTGAAATATAGTAAGCCTCCTCTTCCATTCTATATGTCAAAGTGACTCGATATCATTCTTTCATATATGTGTGACTCAGATTATAGTTTGCAGAGATGGACCAGATAGAATGTACTATTAGTCGAGTCCGAAAGGAAACAAACAATTTGCTAAAGAAATACTTATTAAAGCTAGGAGATGAACCTGATGCAAGCAGGCAAGCTACGGAGTATATCTCCAACGTTAACTTGCTCCAAACATACACTGCAAGTCAACTCATCATCGGAGGCTTTCATGCCCCAACCGCATTTGAACTATTTTGCTTCTTCGCCACAAACAAAACGAAGCAATAAATTACGTCAATCTGTCAGCCTACACTAAGAGCTCATAAAGTGAAAGATTTTCCGGTGATAGCAAGGAAAAGCGGAAGACATGAATGTGTGATCAAAGCTTTTCTTATTAACTACCCATGAAAACGAGATTTCTGCTTGAGAACAGATTACATCTAATATAAGCAGATAAAGAATATTTGGCGGAGGGTTCCACAAACTTAGGATGAAATGAATAGACACAGGTGGATGTCAATAATAAGATTATAAATACTATCTGTCTAATGGCATTGACGATTTCCAAATTACTAAACCATGATAAATGCACTATACATCTACAGCAAAATCATCATCATCATATATGATGCGGTTTGAGGAGTATCATGACTTCTGCAATTCCATAAGAAAATCACATCTATAGCAAGTACAGATCTGATCACGCGTAACGATGAAATTTTCATGAGATGTGACATGACTCACTTGTTTTGGCCAAAATATATTTATATAAAAAGACTAGAGATGTTGGTGATACCTCGCCAAGAGTGGAAGATGAAGCTTGCTGTGTTGAGGATCCACTACAGTAACCAAAGCAACTTCTTGTCAAATACTCAGAAGTTTGGAATTAAAATTTCTCAAAAGTGTATACTCTTAAAAATTCATATGTCATGTAGCCATATTCCCCTTTCAGTTGGTTTAAACATTTCCTAAAAAGTTTAATCCAGTCCAAATATCATTGAAGGCATGACAATTTTATACTTTTTGATAATCCAAAAGTTGAATGCAAACTATATTTTGTGAGCAAAATATGAAAACACTAAATTAAGACGAGAATTTCTTTAAAAGAAATGGCTGTAAGTGGTGGATGTTGAGGTTAATTTGTAACAAGAAGACAACAGTGATTAGTGGGTTGGATTGCGACATAACTTTGAACAAGCTTTTGGTATAACTTTTGGAACACCTAGCAGTCCTCGCAGAGACACAGTTATTGGTTTTAAATATCCAAATTCAAGAAAAAGACGTAACATAGAATCTGACAGACATGCATTTTTGTGAACCAGAAACCTTGTATTTATGGACAGGAAGAGCATTTATCTCCTCCTCAGTCATAGAAGGCGTAGTAGGAACATTATCTGAATCCAAAGCTCTTAGTGCTTCATAATCTGAAACAAGGAGGAGAAATCTCTACATTAATATATTAGTTTGTGTGTCAAAATGAACACAGATTAAGAACAGGAGAATTGATTTTCAAAATGTTCCAAAAACTCCAGTAACTAATAAGTAGCCACTGCCTCCCCCTAGAATGACTTAGGAAGATATCCTTTACATATTACTATAAGATCTTACCAGAAAATTTGGTGACATCTGGTGGGAGTTCAGTATCATGAACAACAGGAGAACTGAAACATATAGGAAGTTAAGAAAGGAATATTGAAAATATTAAGGAAAAAATATGCATAACATATTCTATCACAAACATAACATAAAATAACTTAAAATACCCGTCACTACAGTAAATCAAGCCTAGGAGAATACTATAGCTTGATCATTTTCAAAAACAAATTATTAACAAACATAAAGTTGAATCTTATTTACGAGCTTTTATCCCTTCATGAAAAAAGTTCTGTTAATACCTTCATCGACATTTACAATAAAATGGAAATTGATGAAGCCTTAAATTACTTCCTATGACTTCTTGAATTTTTAAAACATACCTGTACGTAAGTGTTAGCTGCATGTACTATATGTACATTCTTTGAACCAGTGGAAGCTGAAAAGGGCATAATCAAATTCTTGTTATCCAAAATGTGTTAAAAAGCACAAATGGCTAAAGCACTCCATTTTCAATACCCGTAAGTGTTGCAGCACCAAATAACCTTGTGAACAAAAGCATCATCACAACACAAGCTAACCCAACAAAAAGCAAGACGGATATAAGATGCTGCACTTCTTCTCTGTCCTACACAAACATTTGTACTCATTAAAACCAGCATAAGTCCTAAAAGTGCACAAAGTGGTAATATGAAGATTAATGTCTACATGATCATGTAGATTTAGTCAAACCAAATAATAATAGATACTAGTGATAACCGCATTACCACACATTTAAATACAGCAACATCAAAGGTTAAGCATAAATATTAAGGTCTTCTGTGCCTCGTGCATCAAATTTTCGTAAGAAGCCATGCATTCAATCACACATTCGCTACTAACCAAACCCTGCTGATCAATAATCTCTAAATTTGAATAAAAAGCAAATTAATAATCCACAAATTCTGAAATTAAAAAACCCCCTACTGCAAGTCAGAATAGGGTATACAATTCGGATTTGATCAAAACAGATGTAGTAGTTGAGATTGAAACCAAATCAGAGTTAGGGTTCTTAAGAAAATTTAGGGAAACCAAATCTTAGTTGAAACAAGGGGAGGAATCAACTTACCAAACAAGAAAGAAGAAGACGACACAACAACCCGATAACTCGACGCGGTGGTGGCGATTTCAAGACAATGGAGCTCCAAATAAGGTACTTCGTTTTGGGCTCTGGTTTAGGGGTTTTGTTGCGGACGCTGAGGTGATTCCAAATATCAAGTTCGTTTTCTGGTTGGAGGTCTAGGTCGGCCAGAAAATGGCCTTGAAGGCGCGGTTTTCCGTTTTTGATCTGTCCATTTTCGCTCCATTTTGCTCGAAACTTGGATGGGTATTGTAGAGCTTGAGGAGGGGTGAAAAATGGAGGTGGTGCTGCTCCGTTTCGCGACCGAAGTTGGCCGGAAAATGTCATAGAAGGCCGCGGTGACGTTGGGTCCTTCCGCCGTTGTGCTCACGTGACAGATGTGAAGGAGAGGGAGAGGGAGAGCACGAAACAGAGGGAGATAAAGGGGCTTCGTGGCGGTGGTCATGGTGGTTCGAATGGGGCCTGAGAGGCAGCCACCATGGTGCGGCGCTGCGCTGCTGCTGCTTAGAGAAGAAAGAGGAAAAGAAACTGGGATTTCGATTGGATATGAAGAAACATTGAAAAAATAAAGGAGGGGAACGAAAAAAAATGGCTCCCGCCCTCGTGGGAAGTTTTAATTGGCAAAAGATGTTTTAATTTTTTTTAGACAACAGGTAAAAATGTAGCCTTTTCGAATAACTATGGCAACATTTTACAATTGTTTCCTAATATTTCCTAATAGAGTTAAGGGGACAGTTATATGAAGTTGAAACAAAAATATGGTAGCAACGGTTTATAACTGTTCCCATTTTTATATATGGGAACATTTATTCGGTGTTGTAAGAGTAGTGTTGTCTAAAACAGAAATTTTATGGCAACAGTCTTGAAATGTTGCCTGATCTGGTTTTAGGCAACATTTCTTACCTGTTGGCAAAAAAAGTGTTGCTAGAAGCAATAAATGTTGTAGTGCCAATTCATGCATACAAGTTCTAATAACCTTAAAAATAATTCTAACAACTTTGTTAAGCATCTAACACATATTTGAACATCATATCCTCAAGTTCTCATAGTTCAAGAATTGAAAAAATGCTAAAACTATCATGTTACACATAAGCACTTCCAATAACACAATTAAACATCTAATTAGTTGATTCTTTAAGGATCACACCATTTCCCTCTTTTTCACACTTAGGGTTTTCACCCTCAAGTACCAAGAGAAATTAGAGATGTTCATCTCCTCATATTCATCATCAACTACTCAAACAACATCACAAATCAATTAAACTAAAACAACAATTTAAGCAACACAAAGAGGGGGAAGGTATGGCGCTGTTTTGGCTTCAATTAGGGGTGGAAAAATTCTGTTTTTCTCCCCAAATAATAGCTAAGAAGAGTAGCTAAGACAAAGGGGAGGATAACCTAGCAAGAAATCAAGTTTTGGAAGCAAAAATCAAGTGTATAAAAAGGGGGTAAATGGCGCACAAAACAAAATTTTGGGGGAGTAAAATCTGATTTTCTTCTTACGCAAATGGTGTAGATGATGAGGAACTATGTTGAGGTGATGATTTAGAACAAGTTTGATGAAGGAACCTTGCTCAAAAACTCAAAGAAAATGGAGGTAGCTTCAATGGAGTTTCCTTGCTCAAGGAAAGGAAGAAGAAGAAAATGAGGGTTTCTATTTTCTTGAGGAAGGAGGCGTGAGATTGGGGCCGGAAAATGGGCTGCATATAGCCTTGGTTTCTCTCTTTTATAATAATAAAAATAAGCATAGTTAGTAGGAGTAGTTGAATAAAAGATTTTTTTTTTAAAAATCACACAACTAATGACACCTAGCAATTTTTATGAGATGTTAAACAAATCACCTAATCTTACCCATCTAATCTCACATCTCTCATGATTACCCTCTAATCTAAAGTCTTAAGATTTAAAAACACGGCGACGAGAAACCGAAAAACCGATTTGTTTCTCGCCGGAAAAATCCCGAAAAATTAATTCGTGAGGAATTAATTCTTCGCGTGATAATATTGTTTCATAAATAATAAAAACAACAATAATCACTCAAAAATAGTCTCAACAAGTTACGATTCGATTTTCATCGAAATCGTAGTTCATTTAGAATTTTATCTGCGGTGAAACTGCCCGGCGATTTGAAACACGACGAAACTTCGTTAGAATTTTTCGACGATTTTCAAACCGTGAATTAATATAAAATATTAATTCTCAAATTTAATTTAATCTTGATTTAATTAATACACTTTCTCAGAGAACAAGAAATTGATTTATTATAGCGTAAATACGACAAAATACACTAAATAACGTTAATTAACGCATAAAAAAAAAATACGCGTGTTACAATACTCCCCCTCTAAAAATAGTTTCGTCCTCAAAACTACAGGTGAGTTACGTACCAAGAAAAAGCTCTGGATACTGAGTCTTCATCTTCTCTTCCAGTTCCCAGGTGGCGTCTCCGGTCTTCGGGTCCCACACGACCTTAACCAGTTGTATCTCCTTGTTCCTTAACTGCTTAGTCTTTCGGTCTACAATCCTTGCAGGTGACGCTTCGAAAGATAGGTCATCCTTTAGTTGGATCACATCCGGTTCAATGACATGAGAAGGGTCGGAGACATATTTTCGCAACTGCGAGACATGAAAGACGTCATGAATGTTTGATAAGAAAGGTGGCAAGGCAATTTGATAGGCCACTGGGCCGATACGACGGAGAATCTGATAGGGCCCAATGAATTTTGGGGTAAGTTTCTTGGATTTGATCACTCGACCAACTCCAGTGATAGGGGTAACTCGGAGAAATACATGTTCTCCTTCTTCAAACTCCAGCGGTAGGCGTCCTTGATCTGCATAGCTCTTCTGTCGGCTCTGAGATGTCCGCATCCTATCTCTGATTAGTCGGATCTTCTCGGTAGTCTGCTGAATCATATCTGGTCCCACGACAGAACTCTCGCCATTCTGGTACCAACAAAGAGGCGTCTGACACTTACGTCCATACAATGCTTCATATGGTGCCATGCCGATACTCGCGTGGAAACTGTTATTATAGGTGAACTCTACCAGCGGTAAGACATCGTCCCAACTCCCTCTGTGATCCAAGGTGCACGCTCGTAACAAATCTTCCAGTGATTGTATCGTTCTCTCAGTCTGACCGTCGGTCTGGGGGTGATATGCGGAGCTAAGTTTGAGTTTGGTTCCCATAGCTTCTTATAGTTCCCTCCAAAAATGAGATGTGAACTTCGGGTCTCGATCGGAAACAATAGAAGAACGTACACCATGTAAACGCATAATCTCTACGATGTAGATCTCTGTCAGCTTCTCTACATTGTATGTCGATCTCACTGGGAAGAAATGTGCCGATTTAGTCAGTCGGTCAACGATTACCCAAATCGAGTCACGCTTCCTCTGCGTTCTCGGCAATCCCACGATGAAATCCATAGAAATGCTAACCCACTTCCACACTGGTACATCAAGCGGTTGTAGCATCCCTGCTGGTTGTTGATGTTCTACCTTCGCCTTCTGACAAGTTAGACAGGAAGCCACTTGCTTCTTCATTCCAGGCCACCAAAAATGCTTCTTCAAGTCCTGATACATCTTTGTAACTCCCGGATGAATACTCAAACCACTCTTGTGTGCCTCGTCGAGAATCAACTTCCTCAGCTCAGCTACGTTGGGTACACAAACACGTCCATTGCATCTTAAGATATTGTCTACTCCAACCTTGAACTCTGTTGCTTTTCCTCGTTCCATAAGCTCGATCTTTTCTTGAAGTAGCTTGTCGTGAGCTTGGTGTTCCCTAATCTCCTCCAATAGGTCGCTAGAAATGGTAAGCATTCTAAACCTCAGCTTTCCTGTGACACTTCCATGCTCAGCTTCAAGTCTCGAAACTTCTCCAGCATCTCCAACTCCTTGATCATCATTGCTGAGACTAAAACACTTTTCTTGCTTAGTGCATTAGCTACCACGTTCGCCTTCCCTGGATGATATTCCAAAGTAAAATCGTAATCCTTCAGAAATTCTATCCATCTTCGTTGTTGCATGTTGAGCTCCTTCTGATCAAATAAGTACCGCAAGCTCTTGTGGTCGCTGTAAACGGTGAATGTGCTCCCATAGAGATAGTGCCTCCAAATCTTTAGTGCAAAAACCACTGCAGCAAGCTCCAAATCGTGCGTAGGGTAATTCCTCTCGTGAATCTTAAGCTGTCGCGAAGCATAAGCCACAACTTTCCTATGTTGCATCAACACGCATCCTAGTCCTTGGTGTGACGCATCACAATAAACCTCGTAAGGTTCTTCTGGTTGGGGCAGAATCAACACAGGTGCGGTTGTCAAAAGCTCCTTCAGTCTCCGAAAACTAGATTCGCACTCTTCTGTCCAAGCAAACGGTTGATCCTTCCTTGTAAGCCGTGTAAGTGGCGCGACAATCTTTGAGAAATCTTCGATAAACCTCCGGTAATAGCCTGCTAAGCCCACGAAGCTTCTGATATCTGTCACGGTTTTTGGCTGTTCCCATGCTAACACAGCTTCTATCTTGGCTGGATCCACAGCTATTCCTTTTTTAGTTATCACATGCCCGAGAAAGTTCACCTCTTCAAGCCAAAATTCACACTTAGCAAGGTTAGCATAAAGTTGCTTCTCTCGGAGTATTTGCAGTACTTGACGCAGGTGCTCTTCGTGCTCCTCTCTACTCCTCGAGTAAATCAAAATGTCGTCGATGAACACTACCACGAACTGATCCAGAAATGGATGAAAGATCCTGTTCATGTAGTCCATGAACACTGCTGGTGCGTTCATCACCCCAAAAGGCATCACTAAATACTCGTAGTGGCCGTATCTCGTCCTGAAAGCGGTCTTGGGAATATCCTCTTCCTTCACTCGAATCTGGTGATAACCTGACTTTAAGTCAATCTTGGATAATATGGCAGCTCCCCTTAGTTGATCCATCAAATCGTCGATGCGCGGTAGCGAATACCGATTCTTGACAGTAACCTTGTTGAGTTGGCGATAATCCACGCACAATCTTGATCATCCATCCTTCTTCTTCACTAACAATACTGGGGCTCCCCATGGCGACACGCTTGGTCATATGAACTGCTTCGATTCCAAGTGCTCAATCTGAGACTTCAGCTCCTTCATCTCAGCTGGTGACATTCGATAGGGCGCTATCGAAATCGGTTCTGTTCCTGGAAGCAAATCAATGGAAAATTCGATTTCCCTGGCTGGCGGTAGTCCTGGCACATCTTCCGGAAAAACATCGACAAAATCGCAAACAACAGGAACATTCTTCACTTCGATCTCCTGAGAAACTTCCGAACTAGCTAAGTACATGTATTCCTGGGTCCCTTCTTTCAATGAAACACCAATGTGATTAACAGATAGGTAGTTGGAAATTCCGAGGTCGGGCACAGTCCAAAAGGACATGGTGGTGGGATAACCAATCCATCCCGAGAATGATATCTAGACCTTTAAGTGGTAGACAGACCAAATTAACCACAAATTTTCAACCCTGAATGACCACTACACAATTAAGGCATGCAGTGTTGGTAACTAAGGTTTTAGCAGCTGGAGTAGTAACTACCAGCTTGAATGGTAAAGCAGTCACAGTCAATTTCAAACGGTCTACACAATATGAAGAAATAAAGGAATGGGTTGCACCCGAATCAAAAAGAACGGTTAGGGGTTTACCCTCAATCTCACAATCTCCTTGGATGAGGCCATCAGCTTGCTCTGCTTCTTCTCCGCTCATACAGAAAACTCTGCCTTTAGCCATTGGGCGTTTTCCTTTAGCCTTTGCCGCAGGCATTGCCGGTTCAGCCTTAGGTGTCGGACAATCCTTGGCGAAGTGCCCCGGCTTCTTACAGTTAAAGCACACATCTTCCATCTGGACACAGTTGCTTGCATAGTGTCCTGGCCTTCCACAACGATAACAGGTCACATCGGTACCAGTCTGACTCCCACTCCTCGGGTTCTGGACCATCGGGCGATATTGTCCCCTGCTGTTGTTCCCTTGGGGTCGGTTGTAGGGCTTCTTCTGCTGCTTTCCCTTTTACGCAAACCTCTGTCCCGTGCTATGAGGTCTCATCGGTCCACTTGTGCCAGTCTTCTTCTTGTGGCTCCTCATTCCCTCCACCTCGACACAACGATCGATCAACTCTTGGAGGTTCCTGATCCTCAGTGACACCACTGACTTTTGAATATCAAACCTCAGTCCTCTTTGAAATCTCTCACTCAGCCATCCTTGGTCAGCTCGGTCTTGAAATGGACTGAAATACCTAGCAAGTGATTCAAACTTTGCAGCGTACTCAGACACTGTCATGCTGCCTTGTTGAAGTCGAAGAAACTCTTGTTCTTTCTCTGCCCTTGCTGTGTCAGGAAAATACTTGTCCAAGAATCTTCCATGGAAAACCTCCCAGGTTATCTCACGATGTTCTGCAGTCAATGCCTGCTTCACACTATTCCACCAATACTCGGCATCCCCTAGCAACAAGTAGGTGGCATAGTCTACCTTCACATTGTTTGGGCAATGAAGTGCTTCGAAAATCTTCTCAATCTCTTTCATCCATAGGTCAGCCTTGTCCGGGTTTGGCTCGCCATAGAACTTCGGGGGATTATGTTTCCGAAAGTCCGCCAATCCTCTCGCTTCAGCATTCCGTTCAGCTCTCTGTTGTTGTTGCAAATTCTGCTCATTGCATTAGACTGCTGGGTTGTTGCAGCTGATTGTTGGGCCATGGCTGCCGTATTTTTGTTATAGCCTGAATCGCTCGTTCCATGTTGGAGTTATCAGATCCGGTTGCAGGGTCTCTACGAGGTGGCATTAGATTTCAAAAAATCCAAAACCTGCCAGAACTCACAAATAAGGGGTGTGTTAACACACATTGCTTCAATCAAGAAACAATTCAAACAATAGTCAAACAACTACTATACTTAGCAAACAATAACAATACAAAACAGCTAATCACACCAACAAGCACAACCCGACACGGTGACCAGTTCCAATTTTCCTATGCACAGTCCGGTTAGAACCCAACTAGGCTCTGATACCACCATTGTAACGACCCGTTTCCAGATCGCTACGAAACCAGAAGAAACCTATATGTGACGCGTTTTAAAAACGGTACTCTTGTGCCCTCTAGAAAAATGTGGTATTTTTTTTTTTTAAACAATAGTGCCCGTAAAGCACACACAGAGTACTTACAGCGTTTCGAAAAATGGTGCAACTAGGGCACAAGACTCAAATGCTGATAAAGCATACATGCATAAATACGTAAGTCATATACACAGTATGTGCAAAATAACAGAGTAGAAAATGTGCAAAGAAATACACCTATGGTATGATGACCCTCAAGAGAGCAACCATATCCTGGGGGTACTTCCGGCAGACACCCGAGCAGGGGGCTGCTCCAAAAGCAGAACCACCAGTTTACCCTGTCTTAGCAAAACATCACAAGCCCAACCGGTCACCAACCAACTGTACGCAAAAGGTATATATGTATATATATATACTACAGTCCTCCAAAAAAAAACATAACAGCAAACAACGATCAACATGCAATCAAGACAAATAATGATCGTTGCCCGAATCCTCGAAGGGGCCCTACTCGCCATCGTCCACCAACTGATCTTCCACGTCCTCGCCATCGCCTGGGTAACCATCATGGATTGAAGGTACCACGGGAAAGGGTCAACTTCTCAACAATTCAAATATAACAATTCACAAACAGTAAACAAACCACAATGTATACAGTTCAATTCAAATGCTCGCTCATGACTCAACTCACGACTCATCTCACGACTTATTTTCTCTCGACTCGACAATTTTTTCGGAAAGCAGACGCCGATCCATCCACTGAATACCAGCCGTAGCTTTGGGATCCTCGCTCTCCCTAGGTAAGCAGCTCCGGTTCCTTAACGCTGCGACGCCTAGCTAATCCACCATGAACAAAGGGGACCTAGCACCCTCAGTTATCCGGCTCACAGCTCAAAAACGTCTCGACGACTCGACAATGCTCTCAGACTCGATGAACAATTTCACCGCATACGATATTCAAAGAGTTATACGCAAGATTATTCGACCGCATATCAAATAATAAGAGCATGCTTAATATGAAGAAACACAATTCAACAACTTAAGCAATAAAAGCAGCTTGCATGAAGAAACGCAATTCAATGATACAAACAGCATAAGCAATTCACAGTATTATTCAACCGCATATTAAATAATTGCACAGCTCAACAACAATAGACGGCAATCAACTCATAGAATTCATCCCTCTGCAACTCGATGGAGTTCATAGAGAGGAACAAACAAGTGTGGGGGGTTGGGGACAACTACCAACCACTTGCAAACAAACCCACTAAATAATCAATATGTCAAAAAATAAAGCGAAGGGTTACAAGACCCTCACTTCGAACCCTGAGGTTCTCAGACTTCTTCGCATAAACACTTGAAATTAAATTCATACCTAAAAATTGCCCTTACACAAGGACAGACAACAATAAAAGCCTACGATGTCTAGAAGTGCCCTTACCACAGGCTGTCACTAACGTGGCTCCGACTTCCGCAGGTCCACGTCACTCGATCTCCGATAATACGATCCCTATTACCACGAACAACTTAGCACATATCTATAAATATTAACTTAAACTTAGGCTCTCAACCTAACCCTTTTTTCTAACCAAGCATCCACAAAATTTTACTTCTAACTACTAGAAAACAATTAAGGATTTTGAATCAAAAATCACTTTTCTTGAAAATTAACTAATACATAACACTTTAATTTAAAAAAATGCTAACTTTTAAAGAATCCTTTTTCTTGAAGTCTTAAGCATAACACATAATAAATTAATCATTTTGCACAAAGTTTCTAAGGCTTAAACATAACACATTCAAGCATTACATACATGTTTACAAATTAAATCTTCCTTCCAAAAACCTTCTAGGCCTCTCGGCCATAACCCTTTTTTTTTCTTAAACAAAACTTTGCAAAAACTCATTTTCATTACTACTAACATTTTTCGAGCCAATCAACCATATTTAAGGTAACTCACATCAATTCTTATCTAAGCATCATTCACACCCATATTTGAAACAAGTTGTAAAACATTTTTCAAATCAATTTTTCATTTCAAAAACTCAATTCTTACAAACATTAAATTCACCAACATGCTATACATCATACAATGCATGGCTAACCATTTAAACTAAATTACAAAGTTCCCAAAACTCATTTCCAACTTTTTCAAGAATAAATGTTTTCCCAAGATTTCTTTCAACCAACCAAATCCCAATTTCAAGAATCCTAAGACATTTAATACATTGCCATTATCATGCTAAAAAAAACATGTTCATGCCAAATTAAAATAAAGAACAACCTAATCATGCTCATATATCAATCTAGTCCTACATAAACTAATTTTTTGCATAAAACATAAACTTCACTCATGCCAATTCATGCATACAAGTTCTAATAACCTTAAAAATAATTCTAATAACTTTGTTAAGCATCTAACACATATTTGAACATCATATCCTCAAGTTCTAATAGTTCAAGAATTGAAAAATGCTAAAACTATCATGTTACACATAATCAATTTAAACAACCACTAAATTCAACACATAAGCACTTCCGATAACACAATTAAACATCTAATTAGTTGATTCTTTAAGGATCACACCATTTCTCTCTTTTTCACACTTAGGGTTTTCACCCTCAAGTACCAAGAGAAATTAGAGATGTTCATCTCCACATATTCATCATCAACTACTCAAACAACATCACAAATTAATTAAATTAAAACAACAATTTAAGCAACACAACGGGGGGAAGGTATGGCGCTGTTTTGGCTTCATTTAGGGGTGGAAAAATTCTGTTTTTCTCCCCAAATAATTGCTAAGAAGAGTAGCTAAGACAAAGGGGAGGATAACCTAACAAGAAATCAAGTTTTGGAAGCAAAAATCAAGTGTATAAAAAGGGGGGTAAATGGCGCACAAAACAGAATTTTGGGGGAGTAAAAATCTGATTTTCTTCTTACCCAAATTGTGTAGATGATGAGGAACTATGTTGAGGTGATGATTTAGAACAAGTTTGATGAAGGAACCTTGCTCAAAAACTCAAAGAAAATGGAGGTAGCTTCAATGGAGTTTCCTTGCTCAAGGAAAGGAAGAAGAAGAAGATGAGGGTTTCTATTTTCTTGAGGAAGGAGGCGTGAGATTGGGGCTGGAAAATGGGCTGCATATAGCCTTGGTTTCTCTCCTTTATAATAATAAAAATAAGCATAGTTAGTAGGAGTAGTTGAATAAAAGATTTTTTTAAAAAAAATCACACAACTAATGACACCTAGCAATTTTTATGTGATGTTAAACATATCACCTAATCTTACCCATCTAATCTCACATCTCTCATGATTACCCTCTAATCTAAAGTCTTAAGATTTAAAAACATGGCGACGAGAAACCGAAAAACCGATTTGTTTCTCGCCGGAAAAATCCCGAAAAATTAATTCTTTGCGTGATAATATTATTTCATAAATAATAAAAACAACAATAATCACTCAAAAATAGTCTCTACAAGTTACGATTCGATTTTCATCGAAATCGGAGTTCATTTAGAATTTTATCTGCTGCGAAACTGCCCGGCAATTCGAAACACGACGAAACTTCGTTAGAATTTTTCAACGATTTTCAAACCGTGAATTAATATAAAATATTAATTCTCAAATTTAATTTAATCTTGATTTAATTAATACACTTTCTAAGAGAACAAGAAATTGCTTTATTATAGCGTAAATACGACAAAATACACTAAATAACGTTAATTAACGCATAAAAAAAAATACGCGTGTTACAGTGTGAAACCCCTTACTAGAAAATCTCTAGATGTTGCAGTTCTTTTCTGTTTAAGAGACAAAAGACGTAATCATTTTCAAGACTCTCTCTTTGGTACAGTTGAATCTAGCCTAAGCCATGGTCCAATATTCTTCAATTGCTTTCCAGATTTAACTGCTAGTCTGGATGATAAAAATATTCTTGATATTTTATATTTAAATGTCAAACTCCATGGGTATGATATGAAGGAAGGATCCATACCCATTACCCTGATCTATAGAGTTCAATACAAGGTTATGAACTCTATTAAGTCTAATTTTCTCAAAATGAATTGTAACAAACACGGAGAAACAACTCTGTTTCTGACCGACAATAGTAAGGCCAATATTATTGTGCCTAAAACAATTCAGTGGAGTGATATTACACTCCCAGAAAAATGGATCTTAGAAAAGGCAACCACAGCCTTACCCAGAATTACCCCAGAATTTCAAGATTTAATCCAACATCAAACATGTCAAGTAGACTTAGTCTTTGATAGAAGAAATTCTTTCTCTCTTTCTAGGTCTGTTAGATCCACTAATGATTTTCAATCAGCCTTATCTAGGAGATCCTTTTTAGCCTCTAGATCTACTCCTAGATCCATCGATATGAATCAATCTGAACCTTCCCATGAAGGATCAACAATTCACTTACAAGGATTTGAAACCACAACCCCTGTAAGAACTTCATACCAAAAGGATGAAGAAGACCAAAGAACCATTCAATCTCCAACCTATTCCTCCCTTAATGAACCTTATGATATTAATGTAATATCATATGAGTTTGTTATTGATAAAGAATCTCTTAGAAAAGAGATGAAATCTGAAGAATAGTCTTCTCACAGAGAATGGTTCTTCGATCATTATCAAGGATCCAAAAGGAAGCAAAACCAAGAAAAATTCTATCAATTCCTTGAACGTGTTCAAACCAATATTCCTTTCCTTGACTAGTTCAATGCCTATGCCATTAAACATAAGATCAAATACCCTTTCAAAGACAAGCTTATAGGACGTAAATTTTTAAGTGTCATTACAATATGGCAATTAAGAGAGAGACAAGTTATCCAATCTGACCTTCCACCCAAAGCACCCGTTGCTCACACAAGTAAAAAAAAAAAAAAAGAGAAGGATGTAGAAGGAATTCATGGTGAATTCCTTGAAAATATCAACAAAAATCAATCTATCAATATGATAGGGTAATTATCTTTACCTAGTGTTAACAAACTCAGACCCAAACCAAAACACTATCATGGTTCTCCTAAGCCTTATTATAGGAAAATTTGCAATTACAATGATCAATTAGCTGATAAAACACTTGAGAATTATGACTCTCATAAAAAATCTAAAACTAAAATTATTTGCTACACTTGTGGTAAACCTGGTCATAAATATAGATTTTGTAGGATAGAAAGAAAAATTAAAACCTTTTACCTCAATCAAATTCAAAAGGATATTAATAATTTGTTAGTAAATTCTTTCCAAGAAAATATAACTATCAATGAATCTTCTCAAAACAACAATCAGATCCATGATGATAATCTATCTGAATCTTCTAATCAGGTTAATGTTTTAACTAAGGAACAAGATCTCCTTTTTAAAGCCATTAATGTCATACCTGATCCTCAAGAGAAAATGAATTATCTTAAAAAATTAAATATTTCTAAGAATTCTTTAGCTTCTAACAAGTTTAGTCTCAAAGAGAAATCTAGTACCAAGTCTGTTACCATTCAAGATCTCCAATTTGAAATCAATAATTTGAAAAATGAGATTAAAAATTTAAAACAAAACCAATTTGAAGATGCGGCTTCAACCTCCAAAAAATGATAACCCCTTTCAATTAAACATAGCTGACGACTTTTTAGGATTAATCAATTATGTTAAAATTCAAAAGTTTTATATTAACATTAGAATTCTAGTAGGAGAATTTGTCCTTGAAACTACAGCTCTCTTTGACACTGGAGCTGACTCAAACTATATCTCAAAAGGGTTAATTCCCACTAAGTATTTTGAGAAAACTTCAGAACAGCTTAGTACTGCCAATGGTTCTAAGTTAAAAATCAATTACAAATTGTCTTCTACTATAATTAAAAACCCTGGTCTTAGGATAAAAACATCTTTCCTCTTGGTTAAAAATCTTAGGAACAAATTGATTTTAGGAACACCATTACCTAATGCTTTTTGGGAAAGGAGACAACACATTGTTGAACTTCCTTATGAAAATGATTTTCAAGAAAAACAAATCCCAACCAAAGCTAGGCCAATTCAAATGAATGAAGAATTCCTTCAATTTTGCCAGAAACAAAATCAAAAATTTATTGGAAAAGGGTCTAATTTGCAAAAGTAAAAGTCCTTCGTCTTGTTCTGCTTTTTATGTCAATAAACAAGCTGAAATTGAACGTGGAACACCGCGCCTTGTTATCAATTACAAACCGCTTAATCAAGCACTTTGCTGGATTAGGTATCCAATCCCCAATAAAAAAGACCTTTTAAATAGGTTACACAATGCTATGATTTTCTCAAAATTTAACATGAAATCTAGATTTTGGCAAATCCAAGTCAAAGAAAAAGATAAGTATAAGACTACCTTTACTATTCCCTTTGGTCAATATGAATGGAAAGTTATGTCATTCGGTTTAAAAAATGCCGCTTCTGAATTCCAAAGAATAATGAATGAGATTTTCAATGCTTATTCTAAATTTGCCATTGTTTATATTGATGATGTTTTAATATATTCCCAATCTATTGATCAACACATCAAACATATCAGTATTTTTATCTCGGTGATAAAAGGAAATGGACTTGCTGTTTCTGAAACAAAAATTAATTTGTTTCAGACAAAAATCAGGTTTCTTGGTCATAACATTTATCAAGGGACCATTGTAAATCGGGCTATTGAGTTTTCGGACAAGTTTCCTAATCAAATCATTGATAAAACTCAGTTACAAAGATTTCTAGGTTGTTTAAATTATGTCTCAGATTTCTTTCCACAACTTAGCAATCTTATCAAACCTCTCCATGATCATCATAAAAAGGATCCTCCTCTTGGACAGATGTTCATACTGATGTTGTCAAACAAATTAAAACTCAGGTCAAGAATCTTCGATGTCTTTATTTGCCTAATCCTCAAGCCTTTAAAATTGTTGAAACTGATGCCTCTGACATAGGTTATGGTGGCATTCTTAAACAAAGAATTTCTGACAAAGATCAAGTGATTGCCTTTACGTCTAAACATTGGAATCCAGCACAACAAAAATATTCTACTGTTAAAAAAAAAGTTTTAGCAATTGTTTTATCTGTTTCAAAATTCCAATCTAATTTGTTAAATCAAAAATTTTTAGTTCGTGTTGATTGCAAATTTGCAAAAGACATTTTACAAAAAGAAGTTAAAAATCTTGCATCAAAACAGATTTTTGCCAGATGGCAAGCAATTTTGAGCATTTTTTATTTTGATATTGAATATCTTAAAGGCTCAGCAAATGCTCTCCCTGACTATCTCACTCGTGAATACTTACAGGGAAAAGAATAACATGTCCTCCAGGGTTTCTTCCTCTCGGGGAAGACGTGGCAGAGGTAGAGGTAAGAATGATTTAAATGCTTTAGCTCCATCTTTTATTTTTAACCAAACTAGGTCTCCTACCCAAAATCAATCTAGATCTTTGATCCAAGCTCAATTAATTGGGTCATCAACCCAAAACCAAGCATCCCAGAAAGGTTCAAACTAATCCTCAAAACAAACTGCCAAGCAAACCAAAGAAGACTATGCCTTCCCAATTCAAACTCTCCTAGCCTTCTAAGAACAAGGCTTGACCAATTTACCTAAAAAGACTTGGGCCAGTATGGCTGAAGTAAACAGTGACCAAGATCCTCCATCTTTGGATCTCATGATCCAAAACCAAAAAACCCAAATTGTCCAAGCTAATCCAAAACCAATTCACTTTAAATCTGCCAGTACTTCCAAAACTCAATACATTCCAAAACCCAAATTCTATCCAGTTATAAGATTAGAACCTGAATACTGGGATGAAAACCCAAACAAAATTCCATCCAAAATATTTCCTTCCGGATTCCATTTTATTCCTATGGTTCATAATAAAACACAATTATTCTTTGAAAAAATTCTCATGGATTCTGACTCGGTAGCCATCAAACATTACAAAGATCCTAGAGATGAATCAATTACCACCTATTCTACCCTTCAAATCCTGAAAGTTCTTACACCTTCAACTTGGGGACAGAATCCTAATAAACCCAAAAATTTTCAGATTTTTATGTCCCAATTGGTTACACCTACTGGGATTATGTTAAGGCCTGGGATTTCATGATTCTAGGTTTACAAAATAATTCATTCAAACATTCCTGGTTAATCTACTTTAAAATAGGAAACAAGTACTCTTTTCCGAATTAGTTCCTCCAATAGTGGGATTTCTTTGACCCAATACCTAATATCCTTCCTACTGAAATTCAAGAAAGATTCCAATTATTTGTCAAAAAATTTACCACTGAGTTCGATAATCTGCCAATTTTATTAAATTTTTTTCCTCAAATTCTCTTTGTCATGGGTATCTTCCTAGCAATATAAGTTAGTGAGTAGTTCAATCCCAGAAACTATGGCACTACTCCAAAAGCAAGCCTTCGTCAAATGGTGTTCCAGCTTTGATCGATCAAAAGCATCTCAAGCCAATGTAAAAATTTGGTTTAAAAATAATCCAAAATTTTTGAAGTTTACAGAACCAAGCACATGTCTTCTTCTCAATCAAAAGGCACATATTGCGGCTGCACTTGCTGCCTCATCGTCGGAAGAAGATGTTTTACACAACCTTCAAAACATTATTCAACTTTTAGCAAAGCAATCCTCAGACCAAGAAAAGAGTAAGCAAGACTTGCCATCATCTTCGTCCAATCAACCAAAAAAGAAGGGAAAGAAAAAGGAACAAGTCCTTCCCTCTTCTTCTGAATCATCTACAGAAGACCCATTTTACAAGAATGAAGACGACTGTTTTGGAATCTATTCTCCGATTAACTCTGATGAATAGCAGTCTGTCAGAAATCAATCATAATGACAGAAGACTCAAATTTTCAATTATTATAACTTTACCATTTGGTACTGCAGCATTTTTACCTTTTACTGTAGCCAATAGTTCAATTTGATTCCGGTAACTTACCGAAACTGTTCAAACATTTCAATTTTTAATTCTTTAAATAGAGTGCATAGGTTTCATTGTTTGGCACCATTTAAAATTCCAGTTTTATTTTCTCATGTTTTAGAGAGAGGCTAGTGAGAGACACTCTGTGCTTTCCTCTGTTATTCAATCTTTGTACTTGCAATCTTTCTATCTAAGTTTCAAGTTTCAATTTCTTTTCCTGTCTTTTATTTTTTAGTTCATTTATGCATCTTTAAATTTCTGTACAGAAGAGTGCAGATTCCCCCTCTTTGCATGCATATTTAGTTTCGTCATTTACTTTCAGTTTTTTACTTTTCTGCAAACACACACACATTTATGTATATTTAATTTTTGCAAGAAAGAGTGCGCCTACCCTTGGCTCATGCATTTTTAATTTCTGTCTTTAAGTTTCCTGCATTTTATTTCTGTCCGTACTCTTGTTTATGTTTTGAGCAGTCCGTCTGCTTCCTACTTTCCATTCAGTTTTTCCCTTTAATTTTCCTCTTCTGCTTCCGGCCCCGTCTTGGTATCAGAGCAGAAGAGGAAAATAAGGACTTATTAAAGGGAAAAATTGGTTATGAAAAAGATTTTCATAACCAGTTTCAGAGCCTGATAAGTTATTGAATCATGCGTGGATTATATCGAGAATATCAACAGAAATCAATCTATCAATATGATAGGGCTAATCCCTTTACCTAGTGTTAAGAAACTCAGACCCAAACCAAAACACTATTATGGTCCTCCTAAGCCTCATTATAGGAAAATTTACAATTACAATGATCAATTAGCTAATAAAACTCTTGTGAATTATGACTCTCATAAAAAACCCAAAACTAAAATTATTTGCTACACTTGTGGTAAACCTGGTCATAAGTATAGATTTTGTAGGATAGAAAGAAAAATTAAAACCTTTTACCTCACTCAAATTCAAAAGGATATTAACAATTTGTTAGTAAATTCTTTTCAAGAAAATATAACTATCAATGAATCTTCTCAAAACAACAATCAGATCCATGATGATAATCTATCTGAATCTTCTAATCAGGTTAATGTTTTAACTAAGGAATAAGATCTCCTTTTTAAAGCCATTAATGTCATACCTCATCCTCAAGAGAAAATGAATTATCTTGAAAAATTAAATTTTTCTGAGAATTCTTTAGTTTCTAACAAGTTCAGTCTCAAAGAGAAATCTAGTACCAAGTCTGTTACCTGTAACACGCGTATTTTTACGATACGTTAGTTAACATTATTTAGTGTATTTATGTCGTATTTACGCTATAATAAAGCAATTTCTTGTTCTCTAAGGAAGTGTATTAATTAAATCAAGATCAAATTAAATTTGAGAATTAATATTTTATATTAATCCACGGTTTGAAAATCGTCGAAAAATTCTAGCTTGAAGTTTAAATCAGCGTTTGAATCGTAGGGTAGTTTTCTTGAGATAAAATTCTAAATGAACTCCGATTTCGATGAAAATCGAATCGTAACTTGTTGAGACTATTTTCGAATATTTGACATGATTTTTATTATTTATAATTAAATATTTTCACGCGATGAATTAATTTCTCGTTAAATTAATTTTCGCGAGTTTATCGATAACGCGGTATTTCGTCGCAGTGTTTTAAACAACCCCTAGACTCTAGAATTAGTGGGTAACCATGAGAGATGTGAGATTAGGTGGGTAAGACTAGATGATGTGGTTAGGTAATAGGTGTCACATAATTTGTGATTTATTTCAAAAAAAAAATTTACTTTACTTATTTTAAATTTTTATCAATGATGAGTCATTTTTTTTAAGTGAATATAAGGTGAACCACCCCCCATTTTCAGCATCATTCACGCCATTCCCCTACCTTCTCCCTTCATCTTCATCTTCATCTTTTTCTTTCTTTCTCTTGAGCAAAAATGGGTTCCAAGCTTCCATAGCTCATAGCTTCCAAGCCTTTGAGTTTTTGGGTTAACTTCCTTCATCAAAGTTCTTCCAAATCATCTCCTCTACTTAGACCTCCATTTTCATCATCATCCAAGTAAGAAAAATAATTTTTTTCCTCTGTTTTAAAGCTGAAATCGCAACAGCCCACCTCCCCATTTGAGCTTGATTTTTGTTCCCAAATCTTGTATAAATGCCAGGTTTTCTTCTCCATTCCATTACCTATGTTTCCAACCATCTACTTGAGTATAAAATCAGAATTTTTCTACCCCAATCAAGCCCTAAAATAGCACCCCAAACAGCCCCTCTTTTTGGTTTTGTTTAAAATGTGTTTTAGTTAAATTAATTGATGATTGTGTGGTTGTTTGATGTTGTTGATGATGAATATGAGGAGATGAACACATTTAATCTCTCTTTGGTACATAAGGGTGAAAACCCTAGGTATAAGGAAGAGGTTTATGTTGTGATCCTTTTCAAATCTTGTAATTAATGGTTTATAGGTGTTATTGGTTTGGGTGTGTTAATGTTTTAAGTTGTAGTTTAAATTAAATAGTTGTAACATGGTAGTTAGTTATATTTTTAATTCTTGAACCATGTTAATTTGTAGCTATGATGCTTGGTTATGTATTGGATGGTTTATTAAGGGTTTAGAAGTATTTTTAAGGTTATTGGAATTGTTATGCATGAATTAGAAAGAAATTAGTGTATGTTACTTGTAAGAAAGTGGTTCTTGAAGGACTAAATTGGCATGTAAAATTTGATTGGTTGTTTTCTAGTAATTAGTGTTGTTTTGACCATGATTTAATTAGTTGAAACTTAGTTTTGATTGTTGTAACACCTGATGACGAGATCGACCTCGTGTCGAGACCTCGTACCAAGACCTCGTGTCGACATCCCGTGCCAAGATCGCGTGCCGAGGTCATATGTCGAGCTGATGAGGTCGCGTACCGAGCTGAGGAGGTCGCATGTCGAACTGAGGAGGTCGCATGTCGAACTGAGGAGGCCGCGTGCACGAACTCGTGTTAGAGCCTTGTGCGCTTGCACAAGCACCCTGATCGACCTCGTGTCGAGACTGTAACACTCGTATTTTTACGAACGTTATTTAGCGTTAATGATTATATTGTTTGTAATATTTATAAATTTATATTATCGGTTTGCAGTTCTAAATCATTTGTGTTTTTAGATCTGTAACCTATAGATTAGAGGGTAATAGAGATTAGAGGAGAGATTAGATGGGTAGAATGATTGATGGGATTAGCATCTCATAACAGTAGTTACACGTCACTTATTTGTGTTTTTTTTAAAAAAGAAAAATTCATTTAAATGGTTTCTTGACCAGCTGTATATCACGATCAGCCCCCTCACAACCCTCACTTTCTCTTTTCTTCTTTCTTCTTCTCTAAGTTTCCTCTTCCTCTCCAAACTTCCATCGAAGAACCTTGGATTTTATTGAGTCTTTGCACAAACCTTCTTCATCAATCTTGTTCCTCATCATCTCCTCTACATATATCATCATCTTGATCATCATTTGAGGTATGAAAAACAGAATTTTCTCTTCCTTCATGCTACTGTTTAGCGCCACTTCTTCCCTCCATTTTAGCTAGTTTTTATGCTTCCAAATCATGTCGTATTGATAGGTTTTCTTCTTCATGATGAAAATATTTTTCAGAAAACATAAACTTAGATTTTGATTAATTTGTGCTTAATATGCTACTTGATTTTAAGCTTGAGTTAATACTTAGGAAAAATGGCTTTGTCTAATGATATGTATGAAAGAAGTTTTAAAAAAAAATTATTAGAGAAAAGGAGTTAATTTGTAATGCTTGAATTCTTGTTGTATTTGTTTAAGTTCTTGAGTTTTAATATTTACTTGGGTTGTAGTTAAGATTGGGGTAATGAGAGCTAAGTGCTATTAGAACCCATAGATGGAACTAAGTTGTGCTTGTATTAAGAAGTCTGATTCCCGAGATCGTGTGATTTCCGAATCGAGGTGTACGGGAGAGCGAACCGGGGCGTGGGAGCGGTGGGATCCAGATTGAGGGCCGATGCGTGTCGAGGTCGTTGTCGAGCTCGATTGAGGCAGCGTAGACGCGTAGCTTGGAGTTCGGTAAGGGCACTTCTAGACATTCTAGGATTTTTATTGTTATATTCCTATGTATGGATTCCTTGATTTGTGTCGAGCTTGAAGTGTTGTGATATGATTGAATATATGCCACGAATTGTGTATTGCTGTTGAATTGCGTTTCTTCATGTTGAGCCTGCTCTTTTTATTTGACATGCGGTTGAATATCTTGCGTATAACTCTTTGAATATCGTATGCGGCGAATTGTTCATTGAGTGAGAGAGCTTAGCGAGTCGTTGGCGTTTGAAGTTGCGACCCGGATAGCGGAGAGGGTGCTAGGTCCCCTTTTCCGTTTATGGGGACTTCTAAGCGTTGCCACGCTATGGGACCTGAGTTGACTGTCCTAGGGAGAGCGAAGATCCCAAGGCTTCGGCTGGACTTTCCAGCATACGGTACGGCGTGTGCATTCCGGAATAATTGTCGAGTCTAGAGTGAGATGGTTGAGTTACGTTTGGTGATTGATAAACATTGTTGTGTTGCTTATTTCTTTATGCCTGGATTATCTTGATTTGTTGAGAAGTTGACCCTTTCCCGTGGTGCCTTCAATCCATGATGGTTACCCAGGCGAGGTCGAGGGCGCAGGGAACTCGACAGCAGATGATGGCGAGGAGGATCTCGACGAGGATCCGGGCGACGACCTCTACTTGTCGTGATTTGCTTTGTCTATGTTTTTGTGTATAGTGGTTGTGACCAGTTGGGCCGGTTATGTTTTGTTATTACAGGGTAGACTGGCGGTTTACTTTTGGAGTAGCCCCCTGCGTGGGAGTCTGCCGGAAGTACCCCCAGGGTATGATTGCTCTCTTGAAGTCGTCATACCTTAGGTGTATTTCTTTGTACATTTACTACTCTGTATTTTGTATACATTATCATTCCGAGAGGTATATATGTATATTATGCATGTATGTTTTATTAGAATTTAAGTCTTGTGTCTTAGTTGCACCATGTTTCAAAAAGTTGTAATTACTCTGATGTGCACTAGCTGGATAAAAACAAAAAATATACCGTAATTTTTTTTTAAAAGGCACAAGAGTACCGTTTTAAAACGCATCGCATACAGGTTTAGTTGAGCTCGGTAAGTTGAGCTCAGTAGCGGTCCAGAAACGGGTCGTTACAATGTTGGTATCAGAGCAGTTCGGTTCTGACCGGGCTGTGTATAGGAATTTTGGACTGGTCACTGTGTCGGGATATGTGTGTCGGGTACATGGTTGTACCATACTGATTGCTGTTTGATTAAGTGAAGCACTTGTTGCTTGAAAAATTGTTTGAACTGTTTCTTGATTGAAGTAGTGTGTTTTAACACATCCTTGTTGTGAGATTCTGACAGGTTTTGAACTTTGTGGAATCTAATGCCACCTCGTAGGGATACGATACCGCATGCGAGAACGTCGACATGGAACGAGCAATTCAAGCTATGGCCGAGATGGCGGCAGCCATGGCTCAAAGAATCACCGCCAGAACTCAACAGCTAACGCGATGGCTCAACAGACGGCAACGTTAACCCAAAGAAACTTACGAACAACAATGAGCAGAGCGGCGTCGAGGCGAGAGGATTAGCGGACTTTAGGAAGCATGATCCACCGAAGTTTTACGGTGAGCCAAACCAGATAAAGTCGATCTTTGGATGCAAGAGATCGAGAAGATCTTCGAGGCACTCCATTGCCCAAACAACATGAAGGTAGACTCGCCACCTACTTGCCGCTAGGAGACGCAGAGTATTGGTGGAAGGGAGTGAAGCAAGCAACGATAAGCGGAACGTCGCGAGATAACAGGAGCTTTTTCGTGGAAGGTTCTTGGACAAATACTTCCCAGACATCGCACGAGTGAGAAGGAGCAAGAGTTTACCCAACTACAACAAGGCAAAGATGACGTTCGAGTATGCACCAAGTTTGAGTCATCAAGCAGGTATTTCATCCATTTCGTGATCGGTGACCAAGGATGGTTAAGTGAGAGGTTCCAACCGGATTAAGATTTGACATTCAGAGAGTCGGTGGTGTCACCGAGGATCGAGGAATCTACAAGAGCCGATAGATCGTTGTGTTGAGGTAGAGGGTGTAAGAAGCCACAAGAAGAAAATCATAGGCGGACCGGTGAGACCCAGTGCGGGCGAGGTTTACACGAAGGGAAACAAGCTGCGAAGAAGCCTTACAACCGACCTCGGGGAACAACAACAGGGGACAATATCGTCCGATGACCCAGGGAGCGAAGCGGAGGTCGAGGCCGGTCTGCCGAGGTGACTTGCTATCGTTGTGGAAGGCCAGGACATTATGCGAGTGACTGCACTCAGAAGGAGGAGGTATGTTTCAACTGTAAGAAGCCAGGGCATTTTGCCAAGGATTGTCCCACACCTAAAGCTGAACCGGCAATGCTTGCGGCAAAGGCCAAAGGGAAGCATCAGGTAGCTAAAGGCAGAGTCTTCTGCATGAGCGGTGAGGAAGCAGAGCGAGCTGATGATCTTATTCAAGGTGAATGTGAGATTGAGGGTAAATCCTTATTCGTTCTCTTTGATTCGGGTGCAACCCATTCCTTTATTTCCTCTGATTGTGTGAACCATTTGAGCTTGACTGTGACTGCTTTACCGTTCAAATTGGTAGTTACAACCCCAGCTGCTAAAACCTTAGTCCCAACCCCTCCATGTCTTAATTGTGTAGTGGTTATTCAGAGTAGAAAGTTTGTGGTCAATTTGGTTTGTTTGCCTCTTAAGGGCTTAGATGTCATCCTCGGGATGGATTGGTTGTCACAACATCATGTCCTCTTGACTGTGCCAGTAAAGCGTAATTTTCCCGGACCTTGGAGTCTCCAATTATCTTTCTCAACATATTGGAGTTTCTTTGCAAGAAGGAACTAGAGAATACATGTATCTGGCTAGTTCAGAAGTTTTCCAGCAGATCGAAGTGAAGAATGTACCAGTGGTGTGTGACTTTGTGGACGTTTTTCCCGAAGACGTGCCAGGGTTACCACCAGTGCGAGAGGTCGAGTTCTCCATCGAGTTGATTCCAGGAATAGGACCGATTTCCAAAGCGCCATACAGGATGTCTCCTGCCGAGATGAAAGAACTGAAGTCCCAAATCGAACACTTGGAGTCAAAGCAATTCATACGACCGAGCGTGTCACCGTGGGGAGCTCCAGTGTTGTTGGTTAAGAAGAAGGATGGACGATCAAGGCTGTGCGTGGACTACCGCGAGCTCAACAAGGTTACTGTGAAGAACCGGTATCCGTTACCCGTATTGGCGACTTGATGGATCAACTTCGTGGAGCGGCGATCTTTTCCAAGATAGATTTGAAGTCCGGTTATCATCGATTCGCGTGAAGGAGGAAGATGTCCCCAAAACAGCTTTCAGGACTAGGTATGGTCACTACGAGTATTTGGTGATGCCGTTTGGAGTGACAAATGCGCCAGCTGTGTTTATGGACTATATGAACAGGATTTTCCATTTGTTCTTGGATCAGTTTGTAGTAGTGTTCATCGACGACATCCTGATCTACTCGAGGAACAGAGAAGAGCATGGAGGACACCTACGCCGAGTATTGCAGATATTACGAGAGAAGCAACTCTATGCCAAACTTTCGAAGTGTGAATTTTGGCTTGAAGAGGTGAATTTTCTTGGACATGTGATTTCCAAAGTAGGGATAGCTGTGGATCCAACTAAGATTGAAGCTGTGCTAGCGTGGGAACAGTAGAGGCGATCAACGATATCGTGGAGTTTTGTTGGCTTAGCAGGCTATTATCGAAGATTCATTGAAGGTTTCTCGAAGATTGTCGCGCCTCTTACACGGCTTACGAGGAAGGATCAATCTTTTGCCTGGACTGAGGAGTGCGAATCCAGTTTTCAAAGACTAAAGGAGCTCTTGACGACAGCGCCTGTGTTGATTTTGCCTCAACCAGAAGAGCCTTATGAGGTTTATTGCGATGCGTCACACCAGGGTTTGGGATGCGTGCTGATGCAACATCGGAAAGTGGTAGCGTATGCTTCAAGACAACTTAAAATTCACGAGAGAAACTACCCTACTCACGATTTGGAGTTGGCAGCGGTGGTTTTTGCGCTGAAGATATGGAGACACTACCTTTATGGGAGCACTCTTCATGTTTCAGCGATCACAAGAGCTTGAAGTACCTGTTCGATCAGAAAGAGCTCAACATGCGTCAGCGAAGATGGACAGAATTTCTCAAGGACTACGACTTTACGTTGGAATACCATCCCGGTAAGGCTAACGTAGTAGCAGATGCATTGAGCAGAAAGAGCATTTTAGCCTCAGTAATGATGATCAAGGAGTTGGAGATGCTCGAGAAGTTCCGAGACTTGAAGTTGAGTGTGGAAATTTCACCGGGGAAGCTGAGATTTGGTATGCTTACCATTTCTAACAGATTATTGGACGAGATCAGAGACCAGCAGGTTCATGACGAACTTCTGCAAGAGAAGATACAGTTGATAGCGTAAGGGAAAGCGACAGAATTCAAAGTCGGAGCGGACAACATTTTAAGGTGCAATGGCCGAGTGTGTGTACCTAACGTAGCGGAGCTGAGAAAGTTAATACTTGACAAAGCGCATAAGAGCAACTTTAGTATTCATCCAGGGGTTACGAAGATGTATCAAGACTTGAAGAAGCATTTTTGGTGGTCCGGAATGAAAAAGCAAGTGGTCGAGCACGTAGCTCGTGTTTAACGTGTCGAAGCGAAGGTGGAGCACCAACGACCAGCGGGAATGCTCTGACAATCGCTGACGTACCGGTATGGAAATAGGGCGATATCTCCATGGATTTCGTTGTAGGTTTGCCAAGACGCAGAAGAAGAATGATTCGATTTGGGTGATCGTCGACCGATTGACCAAATCTGCTCATTTCTTGCCCGGTGAGGTCGGCGTACCACGTGGAAAAGGTCGACCGAGATCTACATCGCGAGATAGTGCGACTTCATGGTATACCCTCTTCAATCGTGTCGGACCGAGATCCGAAGTTCACGCCTCATTTTTGGAGGAATTGCAAGAAGCGATGGGAACCGAGCTCGAGGCTTAGCTCGGCATATCATCCCCAAACCGACGGCCGACCGAGAGAACGATCCAATCGCTTGAAGATTTGTTGCGGCGTGTACCTTAGATCACCGAGGAAGTTGGGACGACGTCTTACCATTGGTGGAGTTCACCTACACAACGATTTCCATGCGAGTATTGGAATGGCACCTTTTGAAGCACTCGTATGGGCGTAAATGTCGACGCCTCTTTATTGGTACCAGGATGGCGGCGTTACGTTGTGGGACCAGATATGATCCAAATAGACTACGGAGAAGATCCGTTTGATCGTAGATAGGATGCGAACGTCGCAGAGCCGATGAAGAGTTATGCCGACCAAGGGCGTCGACCGCTAGAGTTCGAAGAAGGAGAACATGTATTTCTTAGAGTCACCCCACTCTTCGAGTTGGTCGAGCGATCAAGTCCAAGAAACTTACCCCTAAATTTATTGGACCTTACCGGATTCTGCGTCGTACGGTCGATGGCATATCGATTGCCCGCCACCCTTCTTGTCAAACATTCATGACGTCTTCCACGTCTCACAATTGCGGAGATATATTTCCGACCCTCTCATATCATCGAGCGGATGTGATTCAACCGAGGGACGACTTATCCTTCAAGCATCACCAGCAAGGATCGTTGGACCGGAAAGCCAAAGCGATTCTTGAACAAAGAGATTCAACTTGTCAAAGTTGTGTGGGATCGTAAGACTGGAGATGCGACTTGGGAGCTGGAGGAGAAGATGAAGACTCAAGACTGAACTTTTCCGCGGTAAGAATCTTATTTGCAATTTCGTGGACGAAATTTTTTTAGAGGAGAGATTGTAACACCGATGACGAGATCGACCTCGTGTCGAGACTCGTACTCAAGACCTCGTGTCGAGATCCCGTGCCAAGATCGCGTGCGAGGTCATATGTCGGTGATGAGGTCGCATCTGCCGAGGAGGTCACATGTCGAACTGAGGAGGTCGCATGTCGAACTGAGGAGGCCGCGTGCACGAACTCGTGTTAGGGCCTTGTGCGCTTGCACAAGCACCCTAATCGACCTCGTGTGGAGACTGTAACACTCGAATTTTTACGAACGTGATTTAGCGTTGATGATTATATTGTTTGTAATATTTATAAATTTATATTATCGGTTTGCAGTTCTAAATCATTGTGTTTTTAGATCTTTAACCTATAGATTAGAGGGTAATCATGAGAGAGGAGAGATTAGATGGGTAGAATGATTGATGGGATTAGCATCTCATAACAGTAGTTACACGTCACTTATTTGTGTTTTTTTTAAAAAAGAAAAATTCATTTAAATGGTTTCTTGACCAGCTGTATATCACGATCAGCCCCCTCACAACCCTCACTTTCTCTTTTCTTCTTTCTTCTTCTCTAAGTTTCCTCTTCCTCTCCAAACTTCCATCGAAGAACCTTGGATTTTATTGAGTCTTTGCACAAACCTTCTTCATCAATCTTGTTCCTCATCATCTCCTCTACATATATCATCATCTTGATCATCATTTGAGGTATGAAAAACAGAATTTTCTCTTCCTTCATGCTCCTGTTTAGCGCCACTTCTTCCCTCCATTTTAGCTAGTTTTTATGCTTCCAAATCATGTCGTATTGATAGGTTTTCTTCTTCATGATGAAAATATTTTTCAGAAAACATAAACTTAGATTTTGATTAATTTGTGCTTAATATGCTACTTGATTTTAAGCTTGAGTTAATACTTAGGAAAAATGGCTTTGTCTAATGATATGTATGAAAGGAGTTTTAAAAAAATTATTAGAGAAAAGGAGTTAATTTGTAATGCTTGAATTCTTGTTGTATTTGTTTAAGTTCTTGAGTTTTAATATTTACTTGGGTTGTAGTTAAGATTGGGGTAATGAGAGCTAAGTGCTATTAGAACCCATAGATGGAACTAAGTTGTGCTTGTATTAGGAAGTCGATTCAGAGATCGTGTGATTTCGAATCGAGGTGTGCGGGAGAGCGAACCCGAGGGCGTGGGGCAGTGGGATCCAGATTGAGGGCCAGTGCGTGTCGAGGTCGTTGTCGAGCTCGATTGAGGACAGCGTGAGCAGCGTAGCTTGGAGTTGATAAGGGCACTCCTAGCCATTCTAGGATTTTTATTGTTATATTCCTATGTATGGATTCCTTGATTTGTGTCGAGCTGAAGTGTTGTGATATGATTGAATATATGCCACGTATTATGTATTGCTGTTGAATTGCGTTTCTTCATGTTGAGCCTGCTCTTTTTATTTGACATGCGGTTGAATATCTTGCGTATAACTCTTTGAATATTGTATGCGGCGAATTGTTCATTGAGTGAGAGAGCTTAGCGAGTCGTTGGCGTTTGAAGTTGCGACCGGATAAGCGGAGAGGTGCTAGGTCCCTTTTCCGCTTATGGGGACTTCTAAGCGTTGCCACGCTCTGGGACCTGAGTTGATCGTCTAGGGAGAGCGAAGATCCCAAGGCTTGGTGGACTTTCCAAAGATACTGATGCAGCGTGTGCATTCCGAAATAATTGTCGATTCTAGAGTGAGATGGTTGAGTTACGTTTGGTGATTGATAAACATTGTTGTGTTGCTTATTTCTTTATGCCTGGATTATCTTGATTTGTTGAGAAGTTGACCCTTTCCCGTGGTGCCTTCAATCCATGATGGTTACCCAGGCAAGGTCGAGGGCGCAGGGAACTCGACAGCAGATGATGGCGAGGAGGATCTCGACGAGGATCCGGGCGACGACCTCTACTTGTCGTGATTTGCTTTGTCTATGTTTTTGTGTATAGTGGTTGTGACCCGGTTGGGCGGTTATGTTTTGTTATTACAGGTAGATCAAGCGGTTTACTTTTGGAGTAGCCCCCTGCGTGGGAGTCTGCCGGAAGTACCCCCAGGGTACGATTGCTCTCTTGAAGTCGTCATACCTTAGGTGTATTTCTTTGTACATTTACTACTCTGTATTTTGTATACATTATCATTTCGAGAGGTATATATGTATATTATGCATGTATGTTTTATTAGAATTTAAGTCTTGTGTCTTAGTTGCACCATGTTTCGAAAAGTTGTAATTACTCTGATGTGCACTAGCTGGATAAAAAAAAATATACCGTAATTTTTTTTAAAAGGCACAAGAGTACCGTTTTAAAACGCATCGCATACAGGTTTAGTTGAGCTCGGTAAGTTGAGCTCGGTAGCGGTCCGGAAACGGGTCGTTACAATTGTCGGTTGAATCAAAGGAAAAACTTGAAAGGTTTTAAAAAATTGGTTCTTGAAGTTTTAGAAAACAAACCTGTTTTGTTTGAATTATTGGGAATTATTGAATAATGATTTTGGCATGGGACCACTTGGAGATGATTCATATGGGTATTGGGATCTTCCATATTAAATTTTGTAATTTTTGGATTAGTTTTGAGACCTCTAGGATATTATGAACCCAAAACAGTTTTACTAAAGAATTTATGTCCTAAATCCGAAAATTTAATGAATTTTCTGCACTTATTGGTAATGATTTTTACTCAAATAAAAATATGTTGATGAGTATATGTATGTCAAGGACGTGTATAAAAAGTTTCGTAAGAAACGGAGTTCATTTGATGTGGTAGGAAAATGGTTATTTTAAATAGCGTAAAAATTGTCAAATTCTGCACCTTTTGAGTATATATTGATTTTAATTTATTTTGGGAGCTTTGCAAATTGTCCCCTAATTTGGTGTGGTGGCCAAGAGCCCTATAGGTTGGGATAAATTGTGGTTGTATTCTTTTAGCTTTATTAGTTGTGTTCAAGTGTATTTAAGTTTTGCAAAGTTTTGTTAGAAAAAGGGGATTCGGGAAATGTTTTAGAACTAGTCTTGAAATATGCTTGAAACTATGTTTGGTCATAACTTGATGTTTTGTTGCCTTGAAGTGAAATTGAAAATAATTTGAAAATGATTGGGAATTGTTGTAACTATGGAAGGAAGATTTTGCTAATATTTTTGAAAAGAAGGCAATAAAGGCCATGAGGCCATAGGTGGTTTTTAATAGGGAATTTTGTTTGTTAGCGTGTTTAAAATGCTTGTAGTGATGGAAATGCATATTTTGCAAAATTATTTTGGAAAATTATTTATGAAAATGGCTAATAGCTTATGCTTTATGCTTAAGGTTACAAGTTAGTGTTCTAAATTAATATGTGTAAGATTTTTGGAAAGTTATGAATTTGGTTAGAAAAAGGGTTACGTTGAGAGCTTAAGTTTAGTTAGAATTATAGATTGTGCTAAGTTTACTGTGATATTAGGCTCGAGTGATCCGAGATCGCACGGTGCGGAAACCGAGGAATACGTGGACGCAGACTTGAGGATTTCGGAGCGACGTTAGCGACTATTGTTGGTAAGGGCGCTTCACATTTATATTTATTGTTGTATGTCCGTATGTAAGGGCAACCTTAGATATTGTTAGAATTTAAATTCAAGTGTTTATGCGAAGAAGTCTGAGAACCTAAGGGTTCGAAGTGAGGGTCTTGTACCCCTTCGCTTTATTTTTGTTATATACTGATTATTTAGTGGGCTTGTCTGCAAGTGGTTGGCAATCGCCCTGACCCCCACACTTATTTGTTCTCTCTGTTAATTCCATCGAGTTGTAGAGGGATGGATTTCTTGATTTGCGTGTCGAGATGTGATATCTGTTGATATGATTGAGTTATGCATTTATTTAATATGAGATTGAATATATGCTGCGAATTATATATTGCTTGTTGAATTGCGTTTCTCCATGCAATCTGCTTTTATTGCTTAAATTGTCGAATTGTGTTTCTTCATATTAAGCATGCTCTTATTATTTGATATGCGGTCGAATAATCTTGTGTACCACTCTTTGACTATCGTATGCGGCGAACTGTTCACCGAGTGAGAGAGCTAGGCGAGTCGTCAAAACATTTAGGAGTCGCGACCCGGACAACTAAGGGTGCTAGGTCCTCTTGGTCTACGGGGGCTTCTAAGCGTTGTAGCATTAAGGAACTAAACCTGATTGCCCAGAGTGAATTGTCACAAGGAAGTTCAGTGTACCTGATTGCCCTAGAGTGAAGTATCACAAGGAAGTAACTTCACAAGGAAGTTCAGTGTACCTGATTGCCCTAGAGTGAAGTATCACAAGGAAGTTCAGTGTCGGCGTTATTCCTGAACCTGATTGCCCTAGGGTGAAGTATGTCACAAGGAAGTTCAGTGTCATCAGGATAATCTGAGATTTATCGCGTGGAACATTATCGAGTTGGAGTATACCAAGCAATTGTCCACTGCGTGGGTTATTCCGGAAAATTGTCAAGGTGTCGAGAGAGATGAGTTGTGAGATGAGTCGTGAGAGAGTCTCGAGTTGCGTCTCGTAATATGTATACATTGTTGTTTGTTATTGCTTTATGACTTGTTATATCTTGTTGCGATAAGAATTTGACCCTTGCCAGTGGTTCCTTCAATTAATGATGGTAACCCAGGCATTGACGGACGTGGTGGAGATTCCAGGGACGACGACATCATTGAAGATGGCTTCTGATTTCCCGAGCATGAAGATTCCCTCAGCTAGGAGTTAAGCCCCACTCTCGGCTGAGATGTATGTATGGTAAGCGTGTTAGAGACCTTCGCGTGGAGGAACCGACGAGGATATAGATGACTTGATGCAAAAGATTTGAGTAGTTGGTAGCTAACGGTGTTTAACTGTTTTGTATATAGCTTTGGGTTAGTGACCAGTCTGTCAATTTGTTTGACTTTGTGACAATTGTTGTTTAGGTGTCGAGGTTTTACTTTTAGAGCAGCCCCCTGCGTGGGTAACTGCCGAGGGTACCTCAGTATGTATGATTACTCTTGTAGGGTCTCATACTCTAGGCGTATTCCTTCTGGTGCGTATTTATTCACTGTTTTCATTGTGTAAAACTTTACTGTCTCTCTTTTGGAAATTGTAAAATATGTATGTATGTTCAGTTGCTTTAGTCTCTAGCATGGTAAGAATCCATCATGTTTCGAAAACGTTGTTGGTACTCTGATTGTGTTTTACGAAAGACTCGTGTTTATAAAAAAATAAAAAAATTAAAAATTTTACCGCATTTTCCAAAAGACACGAAGAGTATTATTTTGAAAACCTATTTGCATTTAGAGTTGTTCTAGCTTAGTAACGGTCCGGAAACGGGTCGTTACAAGGGTGGTATCAGAGCAGTTCAGTTCTAACCAGATTGTGAGTTGGGTGTTTAAGCTGGTCACCGTGTCGGGTCTTGTTTTGTTGGATTCTGTAGAGTTTGTGATCTAACTGTGTCTTGTTGAGAGTCAAACCATGCTTGCTTGATTGCTCCTCAAGTAGGGTAACTCTACTTGTAATTGTTTGAATTGTTTCTTAATTGAAGCAATGTGTGATAATACATCTTTAGGGTGTGAGGTTCTGACAGGTTTGAAACCTTGTAGGAATCTAATGCCACCTCGTAGAGACCGTACGTTTGGACCCGATAACTCAACTATGGAGAGAGCAATCCAAGCGATGATTGAAATGGCATCGGCGATAGCTCAACAATCTACTGCTGCAATCCAACAATCTGCTGCTATAGCTCAACAGACTGTGACTATGAACCAATATAATCTGCAGCAACAACAAAGGGCCGAGAGGAATGCAGAGGCTAGAGGATTGGCTGATTTTCGCAAGCATGATCCACCAAAGTTCTATGGAGAACCAAATCCGGACAAGGCAGATCTGTGGCTGCAGGAGATAGAGAAGATTTTTGAAGTACTCCACTGCCCAGAAAATGTCAAGGTGAATTATGCGTCTTACTTGCTGTTGGGAGATGCGGAGTACTGGTGGAAGGGCGTCAAACAAATGTTGATGACTGAGCGTCAGGAGATTAGCTGGGAGATCTTCCACAGGAGATTTTTAGAGAAGTACTTTCCTGAGACTGCACGGATGGAGAAGGAGCATAAATTCCTCCATTTACATCAGGGCAACATGATGGTATCGGAATATGCCGCCAAGTTCGAATCACTTTCGAGGTACTTCAGTCCATTTCGTGATCGGGCGGATCAGAGTTGGTTAAGTGATAGATTCCAGCGGGGATTGAGGTTCGACATCCAGAAGTCTGTGGTGTCCCTGAGGATTCGAAACTTCCAAGAGTTAGTTGACAGATGCATCGAGGTGGAAGGTGTGAGGAGCCACAAGAGAAAGAATGGTGCAGACGGGCCTATCAGATCACAGAATCAGGTCCAGGGAAGTAATCAGAAAGGGAAACAGCAAAAACAACCCTACAACAAGCTTCAGGGGAATAACCAGGGGCAATACCGCCCTATGACCCAGAATTCAGGTGGTGGAGGTAAAGATCGAAGAGACCTAACCTGCTTTCATTGTGGAAAGACGGGGCATTTTTCCAGCAAGTGTCCTACGAGAGAGGTATTATGCTTTAAATGCAACAAGCCAGGTTACCTTGTCAAAGACTGCAAAGCTCTGAAGGGAGAACCAAGTGTGAATGCCGCGAAGCCAAAGAGAAGGCGTTCGACTACCAAGGGCAGAGTCCTCTGCATGGGCGGCAAGGCGGCGGAGCGACCAAGAGATCTAACTCAGGGGAATTACAAAATTGAGGGTAACTCTCTATCCATAATCTTTGATTCTAATGCTGCACACTATTTTATTTCTTTTGATTGTGTGAGCTGATCTAAATATTGCTTGCGACTGCTTCATCTTTCGACTTAGTAGTGAATTACTTCAACTGCTAAGACTCTAGTTTCTAACACTGCACGAATTCGTTGTGTAGTGATTGTTGAGTGTGGAAACTCTTGTCAATTCGAGTCGCGTATTTTTTTTAAAAAAAAAGTCTTACCATTATTCTCAGGTTGGATTGGTTTTCGAATCACCATATCCTTTGGGATTGTGCCCAAAAATCGTAGTTTTCCTAATTTTGGAGTCTTCCGATGTCTTTCTGCCAATTCTAAGATTCTTGTAAGAGAGAGCCCAAGATTCCATATTCCCTTACTGGTTTAGAAGTTTTCAAGCGACCGAGTTGAAGAATATACCAGTTCGCGACGGTATCTACGGGCGACATCTTGATTTATTTGAGGAATAGGGAAGGGCAAGAAGAGCATTCACGCCAAGCACTGCAGATATTACGAGAGGAATAGCCTTATGCTCATCGGTCTAAGTGTGGATTCCGGCTTAAAGAGGTGAATTTTCTCGGACAAGTGATAACTAAGGATGGAATAGTTGTGGATCCAAATTAAGAATTGAAGTCAGTGTCAAAGATATGAACAAATCAAGACTGTGGATCGATATCGAAGTTTTGTTGGATTAGCAGGCTACTACTGGAGATTTATCGAAAGTTTCTCGAAGATTGTCGCACTGCTTATACGACTTACGAGGAAGGATCAACCTTTTGTTTGGACTGAGGAACGCGAATCTAGTTTTTAGAGACTAAAGGAACTCTTGACGACAGCACCAGTGTTGATTTTGCCTCTACCGGAAGAACCTTAGGAGGTTTACTGCGATGCGTCACACCAAGGATTAGGATGTGTGCTGATACAACATCGGAAAGTTGTGGCTTATGCTTCGAGATAGCTTAAGAATGCACGAGAGAAATTATCCTGCGCATGATTTGGGACTTACTGCAGTAGCCTTTGCCCTAAGGATTTGGGGAAGACACCTTACGAAGCGCCGTATGGACGTAAGCATCAGATACCTTTAGATTGGTATCGGGATGATGAGGATTCTGTGGCGAGTCAAGCGTGATTTAGTGAAAGGATGACTTGTTATTGAAGTATTTCCTGCAAAGGTTGTCAATAGAAAGACCAAGCAATTGAGGAACAAGGAGATACAGTTTGTCAAGTTGTATGGGATCAGAAAACCAGAGACGTAATATAGGAGTTGAGAGAGAAGCTGAAGACTTAGCATCCAGAGCTTTTTCACGGTGTGTAACTCACCTGTAGTTTCGAGGACGAAACTATTTTTAGAGGGGGAGTATTGTAACACGCGTATTTTTACGATACGTTAGTTAACGTTATTTAGTGTATTTCTGTCGTATTTACGCTATAATAAAGCAATTTCTTGTTCTCTAAGGAAGTGTATTAATTAAATCAAGATCAAATTAAATTTGAGAATTAATATTTTATATTAATCCACGGTTTGAAAATCGTCGAAAAATTCTAACGAAGTTTCGTCGCGTTTCGAATCGCCGGGTAGTTTTGCCGCAGATAAAATTCTAAATGAACTCCGATTTCGATGAAAATCGAATCGTAACTTGTTGAGACTATTTTCGAATATTTGACATGATTTTTATTATTTATAATTAAATATTTTCACGCGATGAATTAATTTCTCGTTAAATTAATTTTCGCGAGTTTATCGGTAACGCGGTATTTCGTCGCCATGTTTTAAACAACCCCTAGACTCTAGAATTAGTGGGTAACCATGAGAGATGTGAGATTAGGTGGGTAAGACTAGATGATGTGGTTAGGTAATAGGTGTCACATAATTTGTGATTTATTTCAAAAAAAAAATTTACTTTACTTATTTTAAATTTTTATCAATGATGAGTCATTTTTTTTAAGTGAATATAAGGTGAACCACCCCCCATTTTCAGCATCATTCACGCCATTCCCCCACCTTCTCCCTTCATCTTCATCTTCATCTTTTTCTTTCTTTCTCTTGAGCAAAAATGGGTTCCAAGCTTCCATAGCTCATAGCTTCCAATCCTTTGAGTTTTTGGGTTAACTTCCTTCATCAAAGTTCTTCCAAATCATCTCCTCTACTTAGACCTCCATTTTCATCATCATCCAAGTAAGAAAAATAATTTTTTTTCCTCTGTTTTAAAGCTGAAATTGCAACAGCCCACCTCCCCTTTGAGCTTGATTTTTGTTCCCAAATCTTGTATAAATGCTAGGTTTTCTTCTCCATTCCATTACCTATGTTTCCAACCATCTACTTGAGTATAAAATCAGAATTTTTCTACCCCAATCAAGCCCTAAAATAGCGCCCCAAACAGCCCCTCTTTTTGGTTTTGTTTAAAATGTGTTTTAGTTAAATTAATTGATGATTGTGTGGTTGTTTGATGTTGTTGATGATGAATATGAGGAGATGAACACATTTAATCTCTCTTTGGTACATAAGGGTGAAAACCCTAGGTATAAGGAAGAGGGTTATGTTGTGATCCTTTTCAAATCTTGTAATTAATGGTTTATAGGTGTTATTGGTTTGGGTGTGTTAATGTTTTAAGTTGTAGTTTAAATTAAATAGTTGTAACATGGTAGTTAGTTATATTTTTAATTCTTGAACCATGTTAATTTGTAGCTATGATGCTTGGTTATGTATTGGATGGTTTATTAAGGGTTTAAAAGTATTTTTAAGGTTATTGGAATTGTTATGCATGAATTAGAAAGAAATTAGTGTATGTTACTTGTAAGAAAATGGTTCTTGAAGGACTAAATTGGCATGTAAAATTTGATTGGTTGTTTTCTAGTAATTAGTGTTGTTTTGACCATGATTTAATTAGTTGAAACTTAGTTTTGATTGTTGGTTGAATCAAAGGAAAAACTTGAAAGGTTTTGGAAAATTGGTTCTTGAAGTTTTAGAAAACAAACCTGTTTTGTTTGAATTATTGGGAATTATTGAATTATGATTTTGGCATGGGACCACTTGGAGATGATTCATATGGGTATTGGGATCTTCCATATTAAATTTTGTAATTTTTGGATAAGTTTTGAGACCTCTAGGATATTATGAACCCAAAACAGTTTTACTAAAGAATTTATGTCCTAAATCCGAAAATTTAATGAATTTTCTGCACTTATTGGTAATGATTTTTACTCAAATAAAAATATTTTGATGAGTATATGTATGTCAAGGACGTGTATAAAAAGTTTCGTAAGAAACGGAGTTCGTTTAATGTGGTAGGAAAATGGTTATTTTAAATAGCGTAAAAATTGTCAAATTCTGCACATTTTGAGTATATATTGATTTTAATTTATTTTGGGAGCTTTGCAAATTGTCCCCTAATTTGGTGTGGTGGCCAAGAGCCCTATAGGTTGGGAGAAATTGTGGTTGTATTCTTTTAGCTTTATTAGTTGTGTTCAAGTGTATTTAAGTTTTGCAAAGTTTTGTTAGAAAAAGGGGATTCGGGAAATATTTTAGAACTAGTCTTGAAATATGCTTGAAACTATGCTTGGTCATAACTTGATGTTTTGTTGCCTTGAAGTGAAATTGAAAATAATTTCAAAATGATTGGGAATTGTTGTAACTATGGAAGGAAGATTTTGCTAATATTTTTGGAAAGAAGGCAATAAAGGCCATGAGGCCATAGGTGGTTTTTAATAGGGAATTTTGTTTGTTAGCCTGTTTAAAATGCTTGTAGTGATGGAAATGCGTATTTTGCAAAATTATTTTGGAAAATTATTTATGAAAATGGCTAATAGCTTATGCTTTATGCTTAAGGTTACAAGTTAGTGTTCTAAATTAATATGTGTAAGATTTTTGGAAAGTTATGAATTTGGTTAGAAAAAGGGTTACGTTGAGAACTTAAGTTTAGTTAGAATTATAGATTGTGCTAAGTTTACTGTGATATTAGGCTCGAGTGATCCGAGATCGCACGGTGCGGAAACCGAGAAATACGTGGACGCAGACTGAGGATTTCGGAGCGACGTTAGCGACTATTGTTGGTAAGGGCGCTTCACATTTATATTTATTGTTGTATGTCCGTATGTAAGGGCAACCTTAGATATTGTTAGAATTTAAATTCAAGTGTTTATGCGAAGAAGTCTGAGAACCTAAGGGTTCGAAGTGAGGGTCTTGTATCCCTTCGCTTTATTTTTGTTATATACTGATTATTTAGTGGGCTTGTCTGCAAGTGGTTGGCAACTGTCCCCAACCCCCCACACTTGTTTGTTCTCTCTGTTAATTCCATCGAGTTGTAGAGGGATGGATTTCTTGATTTGCGTGTCGAGATGTGATATCTGTTGATATGATTGAGTTATGCATTTATTTAATATGAGATTGAATATATGCTGCGAATTATGTATTGCTTGTTGAATTGCGTTTCTCCATGCAATCTGCTTTTATTGCTTAAATTGTCGAATTGTGTTTCTTCATATTAAGCATGCTCTTATTATTTGATATGCGGTCGAATAATCTTGTGTACCACTCTTTGACTATCGTATCGCTTAACTGTTCATCGAGTGAGAGAGCTAGGCGAGTCGTCAAAACATTTAGGAGTCGCGACCCAGACAACTAAGGGTGCTAGGTCCTCTTGGTCTACGGGGGCTTCTAAGCGTTGTAGCGTTAAGGAACTAAACTTGATTGCCCAGAGTGAATTGTCACAAGGAAGTTCAGTGTACCTGATTGCCCTAGAGTGAAGTATCACAAGGAAGTTCAGTGTACCTGATTGCCCTAGAGTGAAGTATCACAAGGAAGTTCAGTGTACCTGATTGCCCTAGAGTGAAGTATCACAAGGAAGTTCAGTGTCGGCGTTATTCCTGAACCTGATTGCCCTAGGGTGAAGTATGTCACAAGGAAGTTCAGTGTCATCAGGATAATCTGAGATTTATCACGTGGAACATTATCGGGTTGGAGTATACCAAGCGATTGTCCACTGCGTGGGTTATTCCGGAAAATTGTCGAGGTGTCGAGAGAGATGAGTTGTGAGATGAGTCGTGAGAGAATCTCGAGTTGCGTCTCGTAATATGTATACATTGTTGTTTGTTATTGCTTTATGACTTGTTATATCTTATTGCGATAAGAAGTTGACCCTTGCCAGTGGTTCCTTCAATTAATGATGGTAACCCAGGCATTGACGGACGTGGTGGAGATTCCAGGGACGACGACATCATTGAAGATGGCTTTTGATTTCCCGAGCATTAAGATTCCCTCAGCTAGGAGTTAAGCCCCACTCTCGGCTGAGATGTATGTATGGTAAGCGTGTTAGAGACCTTCGCGTGGAGGAACCGACGAGGATATAGATGACTTGATACAAAAGATTTGAGTAGTTGGTAGCTAACGGTGTTTAACTGTTTTGTATATAGCTTTGGGTTAGTGACCAGTCTGTCAATTTGTTTGACTTTGTGACAGTTGTTGTTTAGGTGTCGAGGTTTTACTTTTGGAGCAGCCCCCTGCGTGGGTAACTGCCGAGGGTACCTCAGTATGTATGATTACTCTTGTAGGGTCTCATACTCTAGGCGTATTCCTTCTGGTGCGTATTTATTCACTGTTTTCATTGTGTAAAACTTTACTGTCTCTCTTTTGGAAATTGTAAAATATGTATGTATGTTCAGTTGCTTTAGTCTCTAGCATGGTAAGAATCCATCATGTTTCGAAAACGTTGTTGGTACTCTGATTGTGTTTTACGAAAAACTCTTGTTTATAAAAAAATAAAAAAATTTACCGCATTTTCCAAAAGACACGAAAAGTACTATTTTGAAAACCTATTTGCATTTAGAGTTGTTCTAGCTTAGTAACGGTCCGGAAACGGGTCGTTACATTACCATTCAAGATCTCCAATTTGAAATCAATAATTTGAAAAATGAGATTAAAATTTTTAAACAAAACCAATCTGAAGCTGCGGCTTCAACCTCCAAAAAAGATGATAACCACTTTCAATTAAACGTAGTTGACGACTTTTTAGGATTAATCAATTATGTTAAAATTCAAAAAATTTATATTAACATTAGAATTCTAGTAGGAGAATTTATCCTTGAAACTACAGCTCTCTTTGACATTGGAGCTGACTCAAACTGTATCTTAGAAGGGTTAATTCCCACTAAGTATTTTGAGAAAACTTCAGAACAACTTAGTATTGCTAATGGTTCTAAGTTAAAAATCAATTACAAATTGTCTTCTGCTATAATTGAAAACACTGGTCTTAGGATAGAAACATCTTTCCTCTTGGTTAAAAATCTTAGGAACAAAGTGATTTTAGGAACACCATTTATCATATTGCTTTTTCCTTATCAGACTACTGAAGATGAGATTAATACTCAATATTTGGGTCAATCTATTATTTTCAGGTTCTTGAAAAAACCCATCATCAGAGATTTAAATCCAATTTCCTATAAAGAAAATCAAATCCATTTTCTTAAAGAAGAAATTTCTTTTAGAAATATAGAAAATCAATTACAACAATCTGGTACTTAACAAAAAATCAAATATCTTTTCAAACAAATTCAAACTTTCATTTGTTCAGATTTACCTAATGCTTTTTGGGAAAGGAAACAATACATTGTTGCACTTACTTATGAAAATGATTTTCAAGAAAAAAAAATCCAAACCAAAGCTAGGCCAATTCAAATGAATGAAGAACTCCTTCAATTTTGCCAGAAAGAAATCAAGGATTTATTGGAAAATGGTCTAATTCACAAAAGTAAAAGTCATTGGTCTTGTTCTGCTTTTTATGTTAATAAACAAGATGAAATTGAACGTGCAACACCACGCCTTGTTATCAATTACAAACCACTTAATCAAGCACTTTGCTGGATTAGGTATTCAATCCCCAATAAAAAAAACATTTTAAATAGGTTACACAATGCTAAGATTTTCTCAAAATTTGACTTGAAATCTAGATTTTGGCAAATCCAAGTCAAAGAAGAAGATATGTATAAGACTACGTTTACTATGAATGGAAAGTTATGCCATTCGGTTTAAAAAATGCTCCTTCTGAATTCCAAAGAATAATGAATGAGATTTTCAATCCTTATTCTAAATTTGCATTGTTTATATTGATGATGTTTTAATATATTCTCAATCTATTGATCAACACTTCAAACATATCAGTATTTTTATCTCGGTGATAAAAGAAATAGACATGCTGTTTCTAAAACAAAAATTAATTTGTTTCAGACAAAAATCAGGTTTCTTGGTCATAACATTTATTAAGGGACCATTGTTCCTATCAATCGGGCTATTGAGCTTTCGGACAAGTTTTCTAATCAAATCATTGATAAAACTCAGTTACAAAGATTTCTAGGGTGTTTAAATTATGTCTCAGATTTTTTTTTCCACAACTTAGCAATCTTATCAAACCTCTCCATGATCGTCTGAAAAAGAATCATCCTCCATGGACAGATATTCATACTGATGTTGTCAAACAAATTAAAACTCAGGTCAAGAATCTTCGATGTCTTTATTTGCCTAATCCTCAAGCCTTTAAAATTGTTGAAACTGATGCCTCTGACATAGGTTATGGTGGCATTCTTAAACAAAGAATTTCTGACAAAGATCAAGTGATTGTCTTTACTTCTAAACATTGGAATCCAGCACAACAAAAATATTCTACTGTTAAAAAAGAAGTTTTAGCAATTGTTTTATCTATTTTAAAATTCCAATCTGATTTATTAAATCAAAAATTTTTAGTTCGTGTTGATTACAAATCTACAAAAGACATTTTACAAAAAGATGTTAAAAATCTTGCATCAAAACAGATTTTTGCCAGATGGCAAGCAATTTTGAGCATTTTTTATTTTGATATTGAATATCTTAAAGGCTCAGCAAATGCTCTCCCTGACTATCTCACTCGTGAATACTAACAGGGAAAAGAATAACATGTCCTCCAGGGTTTCTTCCTCTCGGGGAAGAGGTGGCAGAGGTAGAGGTAAAAATGATTTAAATGCTTTAGCTCCATCTTTTATTTCTAACCAAACTAGGTCTCCTACACAAAATCAATCTGGATCTTCGATCCAAGCTCAATTAATTGGGTCATCAACCCAAAACCAAGCAACCCAGAAAAGTTCAAACCAATCCTCAAAAACAAACTGCCAAGGAAACCAAAGATGACTATGCCTTCCCAATTCAAACTCTCCTAGCCTTCCAAAAACAAGGCTTGACCAATTTACCTAAAAAGACTTGGGCAAGTATGGCTGAAGCAAACAGTGACCAAGATTTTCCATCTTTGGATCCCATGATCCAAAACCAAAATGCCCAAATTGTCCAAGCTAATCTAAAACCAATTCAGTTTAAATCTGCCAGTACTTCCAAAACCGAATACATTCCAAAACCTAAATTCTATCTAGTTATAAGATTAGAACCTGAAATTGGGATGAAAACTCAAACAAAATTCCATCCAAAATTCTTGGTATCAGAGCCTGATGGGGAAGTAGGAATGTGATATTGATCTTGAATCATGTGTTATTTATCTAAGTTAATGGTTACGTATAATCATACTAAAGTATAGATCTGTTGGTAGTACTCATAATATTCTTCTGAAATGAATATTTGTGTTTATTGTTTTATAAAAGGAAAATTATCTCTTTCTAGATCTGTTGTTAAGCACTCACTTATTGTTCTAAACTAAAAAATTGTTTATTAAAATTATTATTAAAAGGTATTAAAATTATTTATGATCTGTAGGTAGTGCTCATGTTAATATTATTTTTTTACCAAGATGACAAAAAGAAATCTTTCAAAACTATGTGAGACTGTACGACGCAAGGCGGTAAGTCCCGACGGATAAGGCAGATATGCCTAATTACTGTGCAGTGCTTTGTAGATCTGAAAGGGTTTTACTAGACCATGGAGAAAATAAGTATTTTTTGAGTGGTTTTTGACAGATTTAAATAATGGTAATTGTCCTTGGTTTATGAACAATATGATATGAGATGACTTTGAATTAGATCTAAAAGAATTTAGTAAGTCCTTATTTTATTGAAGAAGATTATTGAGGTAGCTTTTGTTAGATTTGGTACAAATATGTATGATTAAACCTATATGAGTAATTTAGAGAATAATTATTAATTCAAGATTAATATTTATATTTCTAACGAACCAGGTGATGGTGATGATACTAATGGGTGAGGAAGACTTGTTTATCTTTGCGAACTTGTTTATTTATTTTACCATATTGCGTTCACTTTCTTCTCGCCTTTCTTTCAAGTCTTCTCAACCCTCATCCTCCTCTCTTTCTGATTATCAATCTCACAATTTTTCCAAAAGAGTCTTCAAAGAAGAAATTCGTTTTGAAGATATTAATTAAGATTTAGACGATTGGGATATTCCTAAAATTAAAGATGAAGATATTTACAAAACAAAAGGTAGTTTTTGGCATAAACAATCTGATTATGTTATTAAAACCATTGAACAAAAATACAAAATTCAACAAGATGATGAAGAAATTCATCTGCTGTCTGATAAAAGCATCAAAGAACACCAAACCAAAAATTACAATTATTTACACATAGGAAGTGTACAAGTTGGTATGGAACCCCTTACTAGAGAATCTCTAGATGTCACAGCTCTTTTCTGCTTAAGAGATAAAAGACATAATCGTTTTCAAGACTCTCCCTTAGGTACAGTTGAATCTAGCCTAAGTCATGGTCCAATATTCTTCAATTGCTTTCCGGATTTAACAGTAAGTCTGGATGACAAAAATATTCTCGATGTTTTGTATTTAAATGTCAAACTACATGGGTATGATATGAAGGAAGGATCTATACCCATTACCCTAATCTATGGAATTCAATATAAGGTTATGAACTCCATTAGGTCCAATTTCCTTAAAACCAATGTGGCAAACACGGAGAAACAACTTTGTTTCTGACCGACAATAGTAAGGCCAATATTATTGTGCCCAAGACTATTCAGTGGAGTGATATCACACTTCCAGACAAATGGGTCTTAGAAAAGGCAACTCCAGCCTTACCTAGGATAACCCCAGAATTTCAAGATTTAATCCAACATCAAACAGATCAAGTAGACTTAGTTTTCGATAGGAGAAATTCCTTCTCTCTTTCTAGGTCTGTTAGTTCTGCTAATGATTTCCAATCAGCCAGGTTTAGGAGATCTCTTTTAGCCTTTTGATCTATTCCTAAATCAATCCATATAAATCAATCTAAACCTTCCCATGAAGGATCAACAATTCACTTACAAGGATTTGAAACCACAACCCCAGTAAGAACTTCATACCAAAAGGATGAAGAAGACCAAAGAACCATCCAATCTCTAACCTACCCCTCTCTTAATGAACCTTATGATATTAACGTAATATCTTCTGAGTTTGTTATTGATAAAAAACCTCTTAGAAAGGAGATGAAATTTGAAGAGTGGTCTCCTCATAGAAAATGGTTCTTCAAGCATTATCAAGCAACCAAAAGAAAGAAAATTCAAGAAAAATTTTATTTTTTGCTAGAGCAAGTCCAATTTAACGTCCCTTTCTTTGATTGGTTCAATGCCTATGCTATTAGAAGAAAATCAAATACCCTTTCAAAAATCAATTGATAGGTAGTAAGACCTTAGATGTCATCACGGCATGGCATTTAAAAGAAGGACAAGTAGTCCATTCTGATCTTCCTTCTAAAGGAATTTTTACTCTTAAGAGTAAAGATCAAAATAATCATGTTATGGCCTCTCCTTTCAAAACCAGAAATGATGAAGGTCCTGTTTATGCCAGAGATATCAAAGATCTCATGGAACAATCCAATTACACCAATAAGTATCTCCAAACTTTAGGAGATATCTTAGGAGAAATCAAAGGAAAAGAGAAGCAGAAGGGTAAAGCCCCTCTAGACTCCTCCAAAGATGATAAGCCATCATCTTCCAACCAAATAGAAAAACCTTTGTTTAATCCCCATAGGATTTCTAAACAGCTCAAGAAAAAATTACAAGCTTCCAATCCTAAGAAACAAATCAAGAAGGAAATTGAAGCAGCCAGTGATGAGCTTCTTACCAAGATCAATCAGCAATTAAATCTCTACAAGTTAGTTATTCCTGAATCACCTAAAACTCCACCCTCTATAACTTCATCCACTAAAGCTGTCAATATGATAAGACAATCTCCATCTATTGGTTCTGAAGAAATCAATTCTGATGATGATCAAAAGATTAACATCAACCCAGTTATAACTGGTCCCAAACTCAATTGGAAAAACCCAACCAAACTCTACTATCCTAGAGCCACTACTCCTAATCTCCTCTTAGAAGAAGGAAAAGAGTCCAATTTTAAGAGTTTTAGTGCCAACAACATCTATGAATGGAACATAGATGGTGAAAATGAGTATGGCATAACCAAAATCCTCCAACATATGACCATGGTAGCTACGACATATGAAACTTCAAATGATTGTCCAGAAACTATGATAGTAGAAATATTTGTCGCAGGTTTCTGTGGCCAACTCAAAGGATGGTGGGAATATCAAAGTAGATTCTGATGGTACTCCAATTTTAGAAAATGAAGCAACTATCCCAGATGCTATCAATACTTTAATCTTTACAATAGCTCAATATTTCATTGGAGATCCCTCCTTAATTAAAGATCGATCTGCATAGCTATTATCCAATCTTAGTTGTAAATCTTTAGGAGATTTTAGATGGCATAAAGATACTTTCTTAACCAGAGTTTACACTAGAGAAGACAGCCAACAAGCTTTCTAGAAAGAAAAATTTTTAGCCGGTCTTCCCAAATCCCTTGGCGACAAAGTTAGAGAAAAACTTAGGAGCCAAAACCCCAATTCAGAAATTCTCTATGAGCAATTAAGTTATAAACAACTAATTGCCATAATCCAAAAGGTCGCATTCAAGATCTGTCAAGATGACAAAATCCAACAGCAACTAGTAAAAGAGAAAGCCCAGACCCATAGGGACTTAGGTACTTTTTGTGAACAATTTGGCTTGCCCTGTGCAAAAAAGCCTAGACTCAAGCCCAAGCCAAAACACCATTATGGTCTTCCCAAACCTCAATATTATAAGAAAGAGCATTTTGTTAAAACAAAACCAAAATCTCATGACACATTTGTCAAGAACAATTACGAGAAAAATGATTCTCATACCAAACCTAAGAATAAAATTGTTTGTTACAAATGTGGCAAACCATGTCACATTAGTAGATATTGTAGGTTAGAGGGAAAAATCAAAGTCTTAAACCTTGACCAAGATATTGAGGATAAGATTAATAATTTATTAATTGGATCCTCTCAAGAAGATTATTCCACTGAAGAATCTTCTGATCAATTCTCTGAAAACATCAATCAAATTCAAGATGATGATTTATATGAATCATCTAGTCAGGTTAATGTCTTAACTAAAAAGCAAGATCTCTTTTTCAAAGCCATTAATGCTATCCCAGACCCTCAAGAAAATATGAAGTATCTTGAAAAATTAAAATCTTCTTTAGTGCCTAAACCTTCCAAGAATCCTTTGGTCACTAATAAGTTCAATCTCAAAGATAATTTTAAGAGACTAGAAATAACTAGTGCTAAGCCGGTCACTATCCAAGACCTTCAATTTGATATCGATCATTTAAAATTTGAAATCAAAGAATTGAAACAAAAGTTGGTTTGAGTCTGATAACGATGATCAAAATACTACCAAGTCTTCTTCTGTGGAAGCCCAATCTGAAGCTTCTGTTTCCAATTCTCAAGAAAAAGAAAACCCTTTACAATTTGACATAGTTGATGATTTTTTAGGAATAATCAACTATGTTAAAATTCAAAAAATTTATATTAACATTAAAATTCTTATTGGAGAATTTGTTCTTAAGACCACAGCTCTATTTGATACCGGAGCTGACTCAAATTGTATCTTAGAAGGGTTAATTCCCACTAAGTATTTTGAAAAAATCTCTGAATAACTCAGTACTACTAATGGCTCTAAGTTAAAAATAAATTACAAATTATCTTCTGTTACTATTGAAAAACAGGGTCTTAAGATTGAAACTTCTTTCTTACTGGTTAAAAATTTAAATAATAAAGTAATTTTGGGAACACCGTTCATTAGATCACTTTTCCCTTATCAAACCACTGAGGATGGGATTATTACCCAGCACATGGGACAGTATGTTATTTTCAAATTTTTGAAAACTCCCATTATCAAAAATTTTAATATCAATCCTATCAGCTATACTAACCCAGCAAAGGAAGATTTGAGTGCTGATTTGCAGGTTATCAATTCAAGAATGAAGTTTGGAAGATATGAACTTCCAATAATTCCAGCAGATTCTAATAAAGGTTTTATTCCTTCCAAAGGAATAAATCTTGACCAGATCCAAAAATGTATTTTAGATAACTTTTGGATATCTAGAGATACAAAAGGTAAACTCGACAGCCTAAACTCTCTTACAGTTTACTTTTCAAAAATTGAGCAAAAACCTTTAGGAAAAGCATTTTCTTGCTACGTTTTGACTAAAGGTCCAAGTCCTGGTTTATATCATAATTTTAAATATATAAAAAGGTAAATTACAAATTTTGAAAACCCTATTTTCAAAGGGTTTTACAATTATAATCATGCTTTAAATCATTTAATACAAAAGGTTGGATCTAATTTCTTTATTGATCCACAATTTTAACAAAAGAATTTTCAAAATCTCAAACTCAAGGATAAGGTCATTTACCCTCCTGAGAAAAATATAAACTCTTCAAAATATGTGAATCATTTGAGTGATAAGAGTTCTGAGAGAATTCAAACACTTGAAATCATCAATCAAACACTGTCCAGAGAGAATGAGTGTTTAAATAAAAAATATTCAATTTTGCTTAAAGACTTCAACAAATTGCGGAATTTTTGCAACAATCATGAAGACTTGAAGAAGAAGTTTATCCTACAGACTTCTTTAATCATCACACAATTAACAAATCATGTGGATTTTGAAGTTAATTTTTTAATCCAGAAGAAACTACACGACTCAATTTTCCAAGATTTTATTGATGCCCAAAATTGTCTTTGGGATATCTTTGAAGGAAATACCCAGGCCCAAGGAATCTATGTTTTCCAACCCATGGGACATGTCAAACTCCCTTCCAATCAACCAGAAGATGGTGAAGAAAGACAACATGCCTTTACTAGAATTCTAAAAGCCAGAATCAGTCTTCTGTCTTATTCTCCAATTCAATATCAGAGAAAAGTTTATACAATTTGGACTTGGTTAGATTTAGGAATGTTAGATCAGTTTTGGACTAACGATTCTGATCATCTAGTTTTTGGTCCAGAAAAACTCTATTTGTTTGCATCAATAATCATCTAAAGAGCTGGAAGGGTTACTTTCAAAGTTAAGTCATCACTTCCATCCAACAATGGTTTTTTCCCAATACAAGCAAATCATCTGGTCATATTCCCCTGCTTCAGACTCTCAAACTCTTCCTCCTTCTCGTTGCGGTTCAACCTTGAAAAGAACTTTTCCAGAAAACTCTCTTTGAATGACTCCTAGTTCACCTCTTGTCGTAGTTCCTCTAGCAACCTCTTCTTACCGCTCCATTAAGACTCTGCATTTCTAATCAATATAAAAGAAGCAAAAGATACCTTTCTCTCCTAATGGGTGTTCATAACCATAAAGATTTTCTCTATCTCCTAGATCCATTTCTAAGCTCCCTCCAGGTTAAACTCCCCATAAAACTATGGAGGGTTTGCCTTTAGAAAAGTAGTCATACCACTGTCATCATTCCTCTCTTTCCTCCTAGTCTGAGCAGCCTGCAGAAACTGGGCATTCTATTGTGCCTACTAAAGCATAGCAGTTGCCAACTCCCTAATAGATCTTAGGGTCTCATCAGAATCATGACCACCTCCAACTCGAGAGGTCTCTTCCATGATGTGCTTCATTCACTCTCTCACGCATAGATCTACAGCGACGAGCCATGAAGTTCTAAAAAAGAAATCATCTGCTCGAGCTTCATAAGATATAAAGAATCATAGAAATATATGCCATATATCTTATGAATTAATGATTTGTCACCTTTATTTAAGGAAATAAAGATAACACGGAAACTCTACCCAACTTCTAAAAATAGTCATATTCGGTGAGAATACGACTAGACTCAGCCAGAATCAACATCTTAATTGACCTCACAGTCCGGTCAGGGCCGAACTGCTCTGATACCATAAATGTAACACCCCGCAGTCCTATTCATGTTTTGTTCTAATAATTAGCCTAACTCGCGTAATTAGCATGGACAAAATACGAAAGAATTAAAACCAAAACATAAATAAGACTATAACGTGCTACGGTGAAGTAAACTAGTGCCAACGTGCGTACATATCTATATAATATCAGAGTGCATAAGCGTAGTGTATAAAGTGAAGATATAGTCATCCAAAAAGTAGTAAACCTGCGAGGCTAACCTGTTGCCTCAACTAAGCCAAAACACAAAACAATAACATAACATAAGCAAAAAGGGACTCCTGGCCAACATACAACCAAACACCTTAACGAGGGGGAAACTGAGAGCTCCCACTCTGAGACCCTGCCCGCCTCAAAAACAACTGTCGACAATCATGAGCTATCATATGGCGAGAGGGACCAGATATCACTCCTCTCCCACGTCTCTGTCTCCCATGGTGGCCAAACTTATTGTGATGGCTAGCGGGTCGCATTGACATCGGCTGAGGAGGCATCAGTGGATGACCTCCATAGCCAAAACCTGGTGGAAACCCTGGCACTTGCCACATTTGCTGAAAAGGAAGCCTTTGACAAATCCTGAAGTCTCTAGAGAAGTTGGCTATTGGAAGACCTGAAATCCTGAAATAGACGGAGATGGTACCAGTGTAGATCACTACCTGACGCACATGGTCAATCTCCCACCCCATGTCATCGAAATCATGACACAGTATCTCAATGTCACCCCATACGGGGATTCATGGGGGTAGGAGCATCGACGGGTGCATCAGTATGAACTGCTCCATCAGATGATGTTGTGACTGCATTGTCCTCCTCAACAAAGTCTAACATAACAACAAGGCATATACAAGAAAACATACAAACACAAGGAGATAAGAATAACACATCCATCAAAAAGAGGGAAATGCATAAGTAGAATGAATGTAAGACAATCAATACAAATAATCACATATATACAGATATATTTTAACTACCCTCTTTCGCTTACCCAATGTCTCTCAATGAGTTGTGCATCATGGCATCTTTTCTTTTACTATTGTCATTGTACTGTTCGTTTTCGTTAGGAATACTTATTGGCAAACCCCATTTCCATTAGGGTTGCCATCCTCCTTTCCCATGAGGGACTCCCGTCTTCCTTTTTTGATAGAGCATAGGGCGACACTAGCCTAGTCTACAAGGTATTCCCCTTTTCCATTAGGAATCCTCCTCCCCCTTTCCTATTAGGGACGCCTGTTTCCCCTTTTCTGATAGAGAACGGAGTGGATCTAACCTGCTGAGCAAGATATCCCCCATTCCCGTTAGGGATTCTCTCCACATCATATTCCCGTCAAGAATGGAGTGGTTACTAATTCAATATCATATGCGTGCATCCAACACCACATAATCATAAGCCTCATATCATGTTATGCACATATTTCCCAAAATGTCCCCATAATCATGTTAACTCATACCAAAAGCTATACTTAGACATTTTAGCATGCAAAGGAAACATATAACACATTTCCACATATAAGGTACATATAACCATGTTATCCTAAACATGTTACTACTCACATAAAGCACATATATCACAACTTATAGTCAAACATATTATTAGACAATCATATTTAATAATAAAATAATCCTAAGTTGGCTGATGGGTCTACCACGCCTATCCTTAGATGTGGCACACCGTAACCCCTATCCTTAGGTGTTACTGACATCAATCCCTAGTAGGACTTAGGTCACCCTACACTTGCAAAACAGTCATTTCTACTATACAAAACCCAATGAAAGTACATTATTTCTCCCACCTGGTATTCGGAGCACTTGGAAACACAACTGGATACTGAGATACACCCACGAACTCACGAATGAACACGCCAACACTCCCACACTAAGCTTAGGTTCAGCCAACAACAATAAACAAGCCCAAAGTTATCCAACAATTTTACTGAGCATGCCAAAATAATCCACAGTTAACCGAAAACACAGAAACGCACTCGGATTAGAATTAGGGAAACTAATAAATTCACTAAAAGACTAAGGGAGTCACGGCCAGGGGCTGGCCATCAAGGTTCAGTACCTCAACTTAACCAAAAACAGCGTCAGACAACATTTCACAGTCAACCGGTACCCGTACCATCGCCAAAACAATAAAATACAAAGAACAGATATTAAAGGACTATCCAAACCATTAAAGGAATCACGAATTCGGAACTTAAATGTAGAGAACAGAGGCTATGGTTTCTGTCTTGTGGCCTAAGGAATCTCCTCCTGGAGTTCCGGCAAAACCCTAGCTCGTTTGTTACCCGTTCGGTTAAACTGGGGTCTAAAACACAGTCTGATTAGGGCTAGGAACTAGAACCAATTCGAGAATCAAGAATGACAAACTAAAACATTAGATGAACAATAATGCATGTTGGAATTACCTCGATGAAACGGCGATCGGAGATAAGCCCTAACGAGCCCGAACGGTAACAGACGAGTTTGCACTGTCGGATTGATGAACGAGCGCTTGAGATTGCTTTGGATGAGATCACAAAGCTTGGAAACAATAAAAATGGAGGTTTACTGTGTAAAACACTCCTCAGGTTGTGGAATAGAAGAAGGATTTGGAAAAATCTGATTTAAGGGCACCAAATGGCTTAGATATGGAATTAAAGGGCCTTGGGTGTGCTTCCACGCATCTCGCGCACGCTGCTTCACGCTGAAGCAACCTTGCATGCGTGCCACGTGTCAAAACCAACGATTAGACCAATCACAGCACGCCACGTGGTGCAAAAGGGACAGGAGTTACTAGTGTACCATACACTAGTGCGCGCCATGTGCACTCCAAGTGTAACACCTGAGGACAAGATCGACATCGTCTTAGGACGACGTATCGAGACCTCACGTCGAGATCTTGTGTCGAGATCCCGTGCCAAGATCGTTTGCCGAGGTCATTTGCCGAGCTGAGGAGACCGCGTGCACTAGCCGAGCCGAGGAGGAGGTCGGGTGTCGAGTTGATGAAGACGCGTACCGAGCTGAGGAGGTCGCATGTCGAACTGAGGAGGCCGCGTGCACGAACTCGTGTTAGAGCCTTGTGCGCTTGCACGAGCACCCTTGTCGACATCGTGTCGAGACGGTAACGCGTATTCTTTCGAACGTTATTCAGCGTTATTATTATATTGTTTGTAATAATTATATTGTCGGCTTGCCGTTCTCGTCGCTGTGTCTAGATCCTTGACCGACAGAGTAGAGGGTAATTATGAGAGAGGAGCGATTAGATGGGTAGAATGACTGATGGGATTGGCATCTTATAGCTGGAGTTACGATTATGCCCTTCTCTCACCAGCTGTATACCACGATCGGTTCCCTCAGATACTCATTTCTCTTTTCTTCTTTCTTTTTCCTTCCTTCTGCTCTGAGTTCCTTGTTTTTCTCCAAAATTTCCATCGAAGAAACCTTGAGTTCCATCGAGCTTCTGCATAAGCTTTCTTCATCAATCTTGTTCCTCATCATCTCCTTGACACATAAATCACCATCTCGACCATCATCTGAGGTAAGGAAAAACAGATTTTTCTCTTCTTCATGTTACTGTTTAGCGCCATTTCTTCTTTCCATTTTAGCCAGTTTTATGCTTCCAAATCATGTCAAACTGATGGGTTTTCTTCTTCATGATATTACCTCCCTTTCTAACCGATTATTTGGGCTTGTAAAACAAATTTCTTTCTCTGATTCTGAAATGGGCAGTGCCCAGAAACCCTTCATTTTTGGTTTGTTTCGATTTCTTGTTTTTTGTTTGTTGCTTCTGGTTGTTGTTGTTGTCGATCTATCTGTTGTAGCATCAGATAACCTTTTTCATGAACTTTTGATCGAAAACCCTAACTTTGTGTTAGAGGAAAAATATATTTAAGTTCTTGAGTTTTTATATTTTCTGGGTTGTGGTTAAGTTTGGGATGAGAGCTAAGTGTATTAGAACCCATAGATCGAATCGAGTTGTGCTTGTTTTAGGAAGTCCGATTCCCGAGATCGTGTGATTTCCGATTCGAGGTGTACGGAGAGCGAATCCGAGGACGTGGAAGCAATGGAATCCAGATCGAGAATCAGACGCGGTCGAGGTCGACCGAGAAGCCGACGTGTTGAGGTCGATTGAGGACTCGTGCGTGTCGGGTCGTTGTCGAGCTCGTTGAAGACAAATGTCGAGATCGAGTAAGAGAAGTCGCGTCGAGCTCACTTGAAGACAATCGTGTCGAGGTCGTTGTCGAACAAAGATTAGCTTGGAGTTCTGTAGGCAACTTTTAGACATTATTAAGACTTTATTTTTATTGTTATATTTCTGTATGGACTCCTTGATTGGTGTCGAGCTTGGAATGTTGTGATATGATTGGGTTTTTGCATGTATTTGATATGTGATTGAATATATGTTGTGAATTGTGAATTGCTGTCGAATTGCGTGTCTTCATGCAGAATGTTTTATTGCTTAAATGATTAAATTGGGTTTTCTTCATGTTAAGCATGCTCTCTTTATTTGATATGTGATCAAGTAAGTTGTGTCACTCTTTGATCGCGAGCTAATCATCGAGTGAGAGAGCTAGGAGTCGTATGACGCTTTTGAGCCGGACCCAGATAACCGAGGGTGCTAGGTCCCCTTTTTGTTTATGGTGGATTGGCTAGCGTCGCATTATCGGGTTGGGGTTGGACCTTGATTAATGCATGGTATCGGTTTGGGGTTGGACTCGCCGCTACCTATTACGTCGGTTTGGGGATGGACTCGACGATATTCCTAATAAGAGTCGAGTCGAGTCTAGAGTGAGATGGTCGAGCCACGTGTGGTGATTGAGATACATTATTGTGTTGCTTATTTCTTTATGCCGTGCTTATCTTGTATTGTTGAGAAGTTGACCCTTTCCGTGGTGCCTTCAATCCATGACTGTTACCCAGCGATGTCGAGGGCGCAGGAACTCGATGCCAGATGATGCCGAGGAGGAGCTCGACGAGGACCCGAGTGACGACCTCTACTTGTCGTGATTGTTTATGTGTGATGGATGTTTTTTTTTTGATGACTGTACCTTGTTTTTCTTTTGGAGTAGTATGTCGTGACCAGTTGGGCAGTATTGTTTTGTCGTTTCAGGGTAGACTGGTGGTTTTACTTTTGGAGCAGCCCCTGCCGGAAGTACCCCCAGGGTATGATTGCTCTTTTGAAGTCGTCATACCTTAGGTGTATTTTCTTTGTACATTTACTACTCTGTATTTTGTATACATTATTATTTCGAGTGATATATATATATATATATGTATGTTATGCATGTATGTTTTATTAGAATTTAAGTCTTGTGTCTTAGTTGCACCATGTTTCGAAAAGCTGTAATTACTCTGATGTGCACGAGTTGGTTTTAAAAAAAAAAAAATAGACCGTACTTTTTAAAAGGCACAAGAGTACCGTTTTTAAAACGCGTCGCATACAGGTTTAGTTGAGCTCGGTGTGTTGAGCTCGGTAACTCGAGCTCGGTATATTGAACTCGGTAGCGGTCCGGAAATGGGTCGTTACATTGTTGGTATCAGAGCAGTTCGGTTCTGACCGAGCTATGCATAGGAAATTTGACCGTCACCGTGTCGTTATGTGTGTTGGGTACCTAGTTGTAATATGTTGATTCTTTGTTTGATTAAGTGAAGCACTTATTGCTTGAGAAATTGTTTGAACTGTTTCTTGATTGAAGCAAAGGTGTTTTAACACATCCTTGTTGTGAGATTCGACGTGGTTTTGAACTTTGTGGAATCTAATGCCACCTCGTAGGAATACGACAATGCAACCGAGAACGCCGACATGGAACGAGCAATTCAAGCTATGACCGAGATGGCGGCAGCCATGGCTCAACAATCACCGCCGAACTCAATAGGCTAACGCGATGGCTCAACAGACGGCAACGCTTAACTCGCCAGAACTTGCAAAGAACAAAGAACGAGCGTAATCTAAATGTCAAGTGAGAGGATTGGCGGACTTCAGAAGCATGATCCACCGAAGTTCTACGGTGGGCCAAACCCAGATAAAGTCGATCTTTGGATGCAAGAGATCGAGAAGATCTTCGAGGCACTTCATTGCCTGACAACGTGAAGGTCGACTATGCTACCTACTTATCGCTAGAGACGCAGAGTATTGGTGGAGAGGAGTGAAGCAAACATTTATAAGCGGAACGTCGCGAGATGACCGGGAGCTTTTTCGTGAAAGGTTCTTGGACAAGTACTTCCCAGACATCGCACGAGCCGAGAAGGAGCAAGAGTTTCTTCAATCGCAGAAGCGGTATGACGGTGTCCGAGTATGCGGCCAAGTTCGAGTCGCTGGCGAGGTATTTCAGTCCATTTCGTGATCGAGTTGACCAAAGATGGTTGAGTGAGAGATTCCAACGAGGTCTGAGATTTGACATTCAGAAGTCGGTGGTGTCATTGAGGATCCGAAACCTCCAAGAGCTGATTGAACGCTATGTCGAGGTAGAAGGAGTGAGGAGCCACAAGAAGAAGATCAAGTGTAGGCGGACCGGTGAGACCCCAGTGCGGCGTAGATTTGCACGTAGCGGAAACAATCGCAGAAGAAGCCGTGACGACCGACCTCGTGGAACGACAACAGGACAGATCGTCCGATGACCCAGTCTTCGAGAAGCGGAGGACGCATCAAAGGTCGAGGTGACTTGTTTCCGTTGTGGAAAGAGCGGGACATTACGCCAATAATCGTACTCGGAAGGAGGGGTGTGCTACAATCAGAAGAAGCCAGGGCATTTTGCCAAGGATTGTCCTACACCTAAAGTTGAACCGGCAATGCTTGCGGCAAAGGCTAAAGGAAAGCGTCAAGTGGCTAAAGGCAGAGTTTTCTCGCATGAGTGGCGAGGAAGCGATCAAGTCAAGATCTTATTCAAGGTGAATGTGAGATCGAGGGTAAATCCTTATCCGTTCTTTTTGATTCGTGCAACCCATTCCTTTATTTCTTCGATTGTGTGAACCATTTGAACTTGACTGTGGATCGCTTTAGTTCAAATTGGTAGTTACAACCCCAAATGCTAAAACCTTAGTCACAAACACCGCATGTCTTGATTGTGTAGTGGTTATTCAGTAGAAAGTTTGTGGTCAATTTGGTTTGTTTGCCTCTTGGGGCCTAGATGTCATTCTCGGGATGGATTGGTTGTCACACCACCATGTCCTCTTGGGTGTGCCCGTAAAGCGATAATTTTCCGTACCTTGAGTCTCCAATTATCTTTACGCCGAACGACGGAGTTTCTTTGAAAGAAGGAACTAGGGAATACATGTATCCGCTAGTTCGGAAGTTTTCCAGCCAGATCGACGTGAAGAACGACGCTGGTGTGTGACTTTGAGGACGTTTTCCGAAGACGTGCCAGGGTTACCACCAATACGAGAGGTCGAAGTTCTCCATCGACCGATTCCAGGGACAGGACCGATCTCCAAAGCGCCATACAGATGTCTCCCCGCCGAGATGAAAGAGTCAAGTCCCGTGATCGAACACTTGGAGTCGAAGCAATTCATACGACCGAGCGTGTCACCGTGGGGAGCTCCAGTGTTGTTGGTTAAGAAGAAGGATGGACGATCAAGACTGTGCGTGGACTACCGCGAGCTCAACAAGGTTACCGTGAAGAACCATTATCCGTTACCACGTATTGACGACTTGATGGATCAACTTCGTGGAGCGGCGATCTTTTCCAAGATAGACTTGAAGTCGGGCTACCATCAGATTCGCGTGAAGGAGGAAGATGTCCCCAAAACAGCTTTCAGGACTAGATACGGTCACTACGAGTACTTGGTGATGCCGTTTGGAGTGACGAATGCGCCAGCTGTGTTTATGGACTACATGAATAGGATTTTCCATTCGTTCTTGGATCAGTTTATTGTAGTGTTCATCGACGACATACTGATCTACCGAGAAGAGCACGAAGAACACTTATGTCGAGTACTGCAGATATTAAGAGATAAGCAACTCTATGCCAACCTGTCGAAGTGTGAATTTTGGCTTGAAGAGGTGAATTTTCTTGGTCACGTGATTTCCAAAGAAGGGATAGCTGTGGATCCAACTAAGATTGAAGCTGTGTTAGCGTGGGAACAGCCGAAGACGGTTACCGAGATCAGGAGTTTTGTCGGCTTAGCAGGATATTATCGAAGATTCATTGAAGGTTTCTCGAAGATTGTCGCGCCTCTTACCCGACTAACGAGGAAGGATCAACCTTTTGCCTGGACCGAGGAGTGCGAAGCCAGTTTTCAAAGACTGAAAGAGCTTTTGACGACAGCGCCCGTATTGATTTTGCCCCAACCAGAAGAGCCTTTCGAGGTGTATTGTGATGCGTCACACCAGGGATTGGGATGCGTGCTGATGCAACATCGGAAGGTGGTCGCGTATGCTTCAAGACAGCTTAAGATTCACGAGAGGAACTACCCTACTCACGACTTGGAGCTGGCAGCAGTAGTTTTTGCGCTGAAGATATGGAGACACTACCTTTATGGGAGCACTCTTCGCTTTCAACGATCACAAGAGCTTGAAGTACTGCTCGACCAGAAAGAGCTCAACATGCGTCGGCGTAGATGGACGTAATTTCTCAAGGACTACGACTTTACGTTGGAATACCATCCGTAAGGCTAACGTGGTAGCGGATGTGTTGAGTAGTAAGAGCGTTTTAACCTCGGCAATGATGATCAAGGAGTTGGAGATGCTCGAGAAGTTCCGAGACTTGAAGTTGAGTGTCGAAGTTTCACCGGGGAAGCTGAGATTTGGTATGCTTACCATTTCTAACAGATTGTTGGACGAGATCCGAGACCAGCAAGTTCATGACGAGCTCCTGCAAGAGAAGGTTCAGTTGATAGCGCAAGGGAAGGCGACAGAATTCCAAGTCGGAGCGGACGACATCTTGAGATGCAATGGCCGAGTATGTGTACCTAACGTATCCGAGCTGAGGAAGTTGATACTTGACGAAGCGCATAAGAGCAACTTTAGTATTCATCCAGGAGTTACGAAGATGTATCAAGACTTGAAGAAGCATTTTTGGTGGTCCGGAATGAAGAAGCAAGTGGCCGAGTACGTAGCTTCGTGTTTAACGTGTCAGAAAGCGAAGGTGGAACACCAACGACCTGCGGGAATGCTACAATCGCTTGACGTGCCAGTTTGGAAATGGGATAGTATTTCCATGGATTTTGTTGTAGGTTTGCCGAAGACGCAGAAGAAGAATGATTCGATTTGGGTGATCGTCGACCGATTGACCAAATCTGCTCATTTCTTGCCAGTGAGGTCGACATACAACGTGGAAAAGCTGACCGAGATCTACATCGCGGAGATAGTACGACTTCATGGTATACCCTCTTCGATCGTGTCGGACCGAGATCCGAAGTTCACGTCTCATTTTTGGAGGGAATTGCAAGGAGCGATGGGAACCGAGCTCGAGCTTAGCTTCGGCATATCATCCACAGATCGACGGCCGACCGAGAGAACGATCCAATCACTTGAAGATTTGTTGCGAGCTTGTACGTTAGATCACCGAGGAAGTTGGGACAACGTCTTACCATTGGTGGAGTTCACCTACAATAACAGCTTCCATGCGAGTATTGGAATGGCACCTTTGAAGCACCGTATGGACGTAAATGTCGACGCCTCTTTGTTGGTACCAGGGGCGGCGTTACGTTGTAGGACCGTGATATGATCCAAATAGACTACCGAGAAGATCCGTTTGATCGAGAGATAGGATGCGAACGTCTCAAAGTCGACAAGAGTTATGCGGACCAACGACGCCGACCACCTCGAGTTCGAGGAAGGAGAACATGTATTTCTTAGAGTCACCCCCACCATCGAGTTGGTCGAGCGATCAAATCCAAGAAACTTACCCCTAAATTTATTGGACCTTACCAGATTCTTCGTCAGATCGGTCGCTGGCATATCAGTTTGCCTTGCCACCATTCTTGTCGAACATCCACGACGTCTTCCACGTCTCACAATTGCGGAAGTATGTTTCCGACCCCTCTCATGTCATCGAACTGGAGGTGATTCAACTGAAGGACGACCTATCTTTTGAAGCATCACCAGCAAGGATCGTTGATCGGAAAGCCAAACAGTTGCGGAACAAAGAGATTCAACTTGTCAAAGTTTTGTGGGATCAGAAGACGGGAGATGCGACTTGGGAGCTGGAGGAGAAGATGAAGACTCAGTACCCTGAACTTTTCCGAGGTAAGAAACTTATTTGCAATTTTGAGGACGAAATTTTTTTAGAGGGAGAGATTGTAACACCTGAGGACGAGATCGACATCGTCTTAGGACGACGTATCGAGACCTCGCGTCGAGATCTTGTGTCGAGACCTCGCGTCGAGATCTTGTGTCGAGATCCCGTGCCAAGATCGTTTGCCGAGGTCATTTGCCGAGCTGAGGAGACCGCGTGCACTAGCTGTTGAACTGAGGAGGTCGGGTGTCGAGTTGATGAAGACGCGTACCGAGCTGAGGAGGTCGCATGTCGAACTGAGGAGGCCGCGTGCACGAACTCGTGTTAGAGCCTTGTGCGCTTGCACGAGCACCCTTGTCGACATCGTGTCGAGACGGTAACGCGTATTCTTTCGAACGTTATTCAGCGTTATTATTATATTGCTTGTAATAATTATATTGTCGGCCACGTTCTCGCCGTGTGTCTAGATCCTCGACCAAGCGAGTAGAGGTAATTATGAGAGAGGAGCGATTAGATGGGTAGAATGACTGATGGGATTGGCATCTTATAGCTGGAGTTACGATTATGCCCTTCTCTCACCAGCTGTATACCACGATCGGTTCCCTCAGATACTCATTTCTCTTTTCTTCTTTCTTTTTCCTTCCTTCTGCTCTGAGTTCCTTGTTTTTCTCCAAAATTTCCATCGAAGAAACCTTGAGTTCCATCGAGCTTCTGCATAAGCTTTCTTCATCAATCTTGTTCCTCATCATCTCCTTGACATATAAATAACCATCTCGACCATCATCTGAGGTAAGGAAAAACAGATTTTTCTCTTGTTCATGTTACTGTTTAGCGCCATTTCTTCTTTCCATTTTAGCCAGTTTTATGCTTCCAAATCATGTCAAACTGATGGGTTTTCTTCTTCATGATATTACCTCCCTTTCTAACCGATTATTTGGGCTTGTAAAACAAATTTCTTTCTCTGATTCTGAAATGGGCAGTGCCCAGAAACCCTTCATTTTTGGTTTGTTTCGATTTCTTGTTTTTTGTTTGTTGCTTCTGGTTGTTGTTGTTGTCGATCTATCTGTTGTAGCATCAGATAACCTTTTTCATGAACTTTTGATCGAAAACCCTAACTTTGTGTTAGAGGAAAAATATATTTAAGTTCTTGAGTTTTTATATTTTCTGGGTTGTGGTAAGTTTGGGATGAGAGCTAAGTGTATTAGAACCCATAGATCGAACTGAGTTGTGCTTGTTTTAGGAAGTCTGATTCTCGAGATCGTGTGATTTCCGATTCGAGGTGTACGGGAGAGCGAATCCGAGGACGTGGAAGCGTGGAATCCGTGATCGAGAATGCGTGTCGAGGTCGACTGAGAAGCGTACGTGTCGAGGTCGATTGAGGACGGTACGTGTCGAAGTCGTTGTCGAACACGTTGAAGACAGCCGTGTCGAGATCGAGTAAGAGAAGTCGTTGTCGAGCTCACTTGAAGACAGCCGTGTCGAGGTCGTTGTCGAACAGCATTAGCTTGGAGTTCGGTAAGGGCAACTTTTAGACATTATTAAGACTTTATTTTTATTGTTATATTTCTGTATGGACTCCTTGATTGGTGTCGAGCTTGGAATGTTGTGATATGATTGGGTTTTTGCATGTATTTGATATGTGATTGAATATATGTTGTGAATTGTGAATTGCTGTCGAATTGCGTGTCTTCATGCAGAATGTTTTATTGCTTAAATGATTAAATTGGGTTTTCTTCATGTTAAGCATGCTCTCTTTATTTGATATGTGATCAAGTAAGTTGTGTCACTCTTTGACTGCGGCGAGCTAATCATCGAGTGAGAGAGCTAGGGAGTCGTATGACGTTTTTGAGCCGGACCCAGATAACTGAGGGTGCTAGGTCCCCTTTTTGTTTATGGTGGATTGGCTAGGCGTAACATTATCAGTTTGGGGTTGGACCTGCTGATTAATGCATGGTATCGGTTTGGGGTTGGACCTGCCGCTTACCTATTACGTCAGTTTGGGGATGGACTCGGCGATATTAGGAATAAGAGTCGAGTCGAGTCTAGAGTGAGATGGTCGAGTCACGTGTGGTGATTGAGATACATTATTGTGTTGCTTATTTCTTTATGCCGTGCTTATCTTGTATTGTTGAGAAGTTGACTGTAACACTTGAGGACGAGATCGACATCGTCTTAGGACATCAGATCGAGACCTCGCGTCGAGATCTTGTGTCGAGATCCCGTGCCAAGATCGTTTGCCGAGGTCATTTGCCGAGCTGAGGAGACCGCGTGCACTAGCTGCTGAGCTGAGGAGGTCGGGTGTCGAGTTGATGAAGTTGCGTACCGAGCTGAGGAGGTCGCATGTCGAACTGAGGAGGCCGCGTGCACGAACTCGTGTTAGAGCCTTGTGTGCTTGCACGAGCACCCTAGTCGACATCGTGTCGAGATGATAACACTCGTATTCTTACGAACGTTATTCAGCGTTATTATTATATTGTTTGTAATAATTATATTGTCGGCTTGCCGTTCGTCATGTTGTAGATCCGAACCGGCGAGTAGAGGGTAATTATGAGAGAGTAGCGATTAGACGGGTAGATTGATTGATGGGATTGGCATCTTATAGCTGGAGTTACGATTATACCCCTTCCCTCACCAGTTGTATTCACGATCAGTTTTCTCAACTACTCACTTTCTCTTTTCTTCTTTCTTCTTTCTTCTTCCTTCTGCTCTGAGTTCCTTGTTTTTCTCCAAAATTTCCATCGAAGAAACCTTGAGTTCCATCGAGACTCTGCACAAATTTTCTTCATCAATCTTGTTCATCATCATCTTCTCGACCTATATCTCACCATCTCGACCACCATCTGAGGTAAGGAAAAACAGATTTTTCTCTTCTTCATGTTACTGTTTAGCGCCATTTCTTCTTTCCATTTTAGCCAGTTTTATGCTTCCAAATCATGTCAAACCGATGGGTTTTCTTCTTCATGATATTACCTCCCTTTCTAACCGATTAATTGGGCTTGTAAAACAAATTTTCTTCCTCTGTTTTTCTGCAATCGGCAGTGCCCAGAAACCCTTCATTTTTGGTTTGTTTCGATTTCTTGTTTTTCGTTTGTTGCTTCTGGTTGTTGTTGTTGTCGATCTATCTGTTGTAGCATCAGATAGCCTTTTTCATGAACTTTTGATCGAAAACCCCAACTTTGTGGTTAAGATTGGGATGAGAGCTAAGTGTATTAGAACCCATAGATCGAACTGAGTTGTGCTTGTTTTAGGAAGTCTGATTCCCGAGATTGTGTGATTTCCGAATCGAGGTGTACGGGAAAGCGAATCCAAGGACGTGGAAGCAGCGGAATCCAGATCGAGAACTGTACGTGTCGAGGTCGACTGAGAAGCGTACGTGTCGAGGTCGATTGAGGACGGTACGTGTCGAAGTCGTTGTTGAGCTCATTTGAAGACAGCCGTGTCGAGGTCGTTGTCGAGCAGCATTAACTTGGAGTTCGGTAAGGGCGCTTCACATTAATACTTTCATAGTATGCTAGCGTAAGGGCACTTCATATTCGACTTGTTTATGTTTTATGCGTAAGGGCAACTTTTAGACATTATTAAGACTTTATTTTATATGTTATTGTGAATGGATTCCCTGATTTGTGTCGAGCTTGAAATGTTGTGATTTGATTTGGGTTTTTGCATGTATTTAATATGCGATTGAATATATGCTGTGAATTGTGTATTGCATGTTGAATTGCGTTTCTTCATGTCGAGCTTGCTCTTTTTATTTGACATGCGGTTGAATATCTTGTGTTTAACTCTTTGAATATCGTATGCGGCGAATTGTTCATCGAGTGAGCGAGCTAGGTGAGTCGTATGACGTTTTTGAGCCGTGACCCGGATAACTAAGGGTGCTAGGTCCCCTTTGTTTACTGGAGATTGACTAGACGCCGCCACGCTATGGGACCTGAGTTGACCGCCCTAGGGAGAGCGAGATCCCAAGGCTTTACCGACTTTCCGACATACTGATGCAGCGTGTGCATTCCGGAAAAATTGTCGAGTCGAGAGAAAATGGATTTGCGAGTTGTGTCGAGTTAGAGTGAGATGGTCGAGTCACGTTGGTGAATGTTATACTTTGCTGTTTGCTTATTTCTTTATGCCGTGCTTATCTTGTATTGTTGAGAAGTTGACCCTTTCCCGTGGTACCTTTAATCCATGACGGTTACCCAGGCGATGTCGAGGGCGCAGGGAACTCGACAGCAGATGATGCCGAGGAGGAGCTCGACGAGGACCCGAGTGACGACCTCTACTTGTCGTGATTGATTATGTTTGTTCGACGTATTTCTTTTGATGACTGTAGCTTGTTTTTATTTTGGAGTAGTATGCCGTGACCAGTTTGGGCAGTATTGTTTTGTCGTTACAGGGTAGACTGGTGGTCTTACTTTTGGAGCAGCCCCCTGCGTGGGAGTCTGCCGGAAGTACCCCCAGGGTATGATTGCTCTTTTGAAGTCGTCATACCTTAGGTGTATTTTCTTTGTACATTTACTACTCTGTATTTTGTATACATTATTATTTCGAGTGATATATATATATGTATGTTATGCATGTATGTTTTATTAGAATTTATGTCTTGTGTCTTAGTTGCACCATGTTTCGAAAAGCTGTAATTACTCTGATGTGCACGAGCTGGTTTTATAAAAAAAATAGACCGTACTTTTCAAAAGGCACAAGAGTTTCGTTTTAAAACACATCTCATACAGGTTTAGTTGAGCTCGGTGTGTTGAGCTCGGTAACTCGAGCTCGGTATATTGAGCTCGGTAGCGGTCCGGAAACGGGTCGTTACATTGTTGGTATCAGGCTTGATTCGGTTCGACCGAAATTTGTGCATAGGAGATTTGGACTGGTCACTGTGTCGGGATATATATATATGGGTTGGGTACCTAATTGTATTATGTTGATTGCTGTTTGATTAAGTGAAGCACTTATTGCTTGAGAAATTGTTTGAACTGTTTCTTGATTGAAGCAGTGTGTTTTAACACATCCTTGTTGTGAGATTCTGACAGGGTTTTGAACTTTGTGGAATCTAATGCCACCTCGTCGGGATACGACAGCTGCAACCGAGAACGTCGACATGGAACGAGCAATTCAAGCTATGACCGAGATGGCGGCAGCCATGGCTCAACAATCAGCTGCTGCAACTCAACAGGCTAACGCGATGGCTCAACAGACGGCAGCGTTAACTCAGCAGAACTTACAGCAACAGCAACGAGCAGAGCGAAATGCTGAAGCGAGAGGATTGGCAGACTTCAGGAAGCATGATCCACCGAAGTTCTATGGTGAGCCAAATCCAGATAAAGCTGATCTTTGGATGCAAGAGATCGAGAAGATCTTCGAGGCACTTCATTGCCCGGACAACGTGAAGGTCGACTATGCTACCTACTTACTGCTAGGAGACGCAGAGTATTGGTGGAGGGGAGTGAAGCAAACGTTTATAGCGGAACGTCGCGAGATGAACTGGGAGCTTTTCCGTGAAAGGTTCTTGGACAAGTATTTCCCAGATACTGCACGAGCCGAGAAGGAGCAAGAGTTTCTTCAACTGCAGCAAGGCGGTATGACGATGTCCGAGTATGCGGCCAAGTTCGAGTCGCTGGCGAGGTATTTCAGTCCATTTCGTGATCGAGCTGACCAAAGATGGTTGAGTGAGAGATTCCAACGGGGATTGAGATTCGACATTCAGAAATCAGTGGTGTCGTTGAGGATTCGAAATCTCCAAGAGCTGATTGATCGTTGTGTCGAGGTATAAGGAGTGAGGAGCCACAAGAAGAAAACTGTTGTAGGCGGACCAATGAGACCCCAGAGTGCGGGGCAGAGATTTGCACAGAAAGGGAAACAACTGCAGAGGAAGCCTTACGACCGACCTCAGGGGAACGACAACAGGGCGATGTCGTCCGATGACCCGATTCTGAAGCGGAGGTCAGACCGGTGTCGAGGTGACTTGCTATCGTTGTGGAAAGCCGGGACATTACGCGAGTAACTGTACTCAGAAGGAGGAGGTGTGTTTCAACTGCAAGAAGCCAGGGCATTTTGCCAAGGATTGTCCTACACCTAAAGCTGAACCGACTATGCTTGCGGCAAAGGCCAAAGGGAAGCGTCAAGTGGCTCAAGGCAGAGTCTTTTGCATGAGTGGCGAGGAAGCAGAACGAGCTGAAGATCTTATCCAAGGTGAATGTGAGATAGAGGGTAAATCCTTATCCGTTCTTTTTGATTCGGGTGCAACCCATTCCTTTATTTCTTCTGATTGTGTGAACCATTTGAACTTGACTGCGGATCGCTTTACTGCTCAAATTGGTAGTTACAACCCAATTTGCTAAAACCTTAGTCACAAACACTGCATGTCTTAATTGTGTAGTGGTTATTCAGAGTAGAAAGTTTGTGGTCAATTTGGTTTGTTTGCCTCTTAAGGGCTTAGATATCATCCTCGGGATGGATTGGTTGTCACACCACCATGTCCTCTTGGACTGCGGCCCGTGAAATTGTAATTTTTCCGCACCTTGGAGTCTCCAATTATCTTTATGCCGAACGACGGAAGTTTCTTTGAAAGAAGGAACTAGGAATACATGTATCCGCTAGTTCGGAAGTTTTCCAGCAGATCGATGTGAAGAATGTTCCAGCAGTGGTGTGTGGCTTTGAGGGCGTTTTCAAGACGCGTGCCAGGGTTACCACCAAGACGAGAGGTCGAGTTCTCCATCGACCGATTCCAGGAACAGGCCGATCTCCAAAGCGCCATACAGGATGTCTCCTGCCGAGATGAAAGAATCAAGTCCCGGATCGAATACTTGGAGTCGGCAATTCATACGACCGAGCGTGTCACCGTGGGGAGCTCCAAAGTGTTGTTGGTTAAGAAGAAGGATGGACGATCAAGGTCGTGGCGTGGACTATCGCGAGCTCAACAATGTTATCGTGAAGAACCGTTATCCGTTACCACGTATTGACGACTTGATGGATCAACTTCGTGGAGCGGCGATCTTTTCAAGATAGACTTGAAGTCGAGCTACCATCGATTCGCGTGAAGGAGGAAGATGTTCCCAAACGACTTCGTGACTAGATACGGTCACTACGAGTACTTGGTGATGCCGTTTGGAGTGACGAATGCACCAGCTGTGTTTATGGACTACATGAATAGGATTTTCCATTCGTTCTTGAATCAGTTTGTTGTAGTGTTCATCGACGACATACTGATCTACTCGAGGAACCGAGAAGAGCACGAAGAACACTTATGTCGAGTACTGCAGATATTACGAGATAAGCAACTCTATGCCAACCTGTCGAAGTGTGAATTTTGGCTTGAAGAGGTGAATTTTCTTGGTCACGTGATTTCCAAAGAAGGGATAGCTGTGGATCCAACTAAGATTGAGGCGGTGCTAGCGTGGGAACAACCGAAGACGATTCTGAGATCGGGGAGTTTTGTCGGCTTAGCGAGGATATTACCGAAGATTCATTGAAGGTTTCTCGAAGATTGTCGCGCCTCTTACGACTAACGAGGAAGGATCAACCTTTGCCTGGACCGAGGAGTGCGGCCGGTTTTCAAAGATCAAGGAGCTTTTGACGACAGCGCCTGTGTTGATTTTGCCCCAACCAGAAGAGCCTTTCGAGGTGTATTGTGATGCGTCACACCAGGGATTGGGATGCGTGTTGATGCAACATTGGAAGGTGGTCGCGTATGCTTCAAGACCGCTTAAGATTCACGAGAGGAACTACCCTACTCACGACTTGAGCCGGGCCCAGAGTTTTTACGTCAAGATATGGAGGCACTACCTTTATGGGAGCACTCTTCGCTTTCAGCGATCACAAGAGCTTGAAGTACTGTTCGACCGAGAAAGAGCTCAACATGCGTCGGCCAGATGGACGTAATTTCTCAAGGACTACGACTTTACGTTGGAATACCATCCGGTAAGGCTAACGTGGTAGCAGATGCGTTGAGTAGGAAGAGCGCTTTAACCTCGGCAATGATGATCAAGGAGTTGGAGATGCTCGAGAAGTTCCGAGACTTGAAGTTGAGTGTCGAAGTTTCACCGTGAAGGCGAGATTTGGTATGCTTACCATTTCTAACAGTTGTTGGGCGAGATCCGAGACCAGCAAGTTCATGACGAGCTTCGCAAGAGAAGGTTGATTGATAGCGCAAGGGAAGGCGCGAGAATTCCAAGTGGGAGCGGACGACATCTTGAGATGCAATGGCCGAGTGTGCGTACCTAACGTGGCGGTGAGGAAGTTGATTCTCGGCGAAGCGCATAAGAGCAACTTTAGTATTCATCCAGGAGTTCTGAAGATGTATCAAGAGTTGAAGAAGCATTTTTGGTGGTCCTAATGAAGAAGCAAGTGGCCGATGCACGTAGCTTCGTGTTTAACGTGTCGTAGCGAAGGTGGAACACCAACGACCGCGGAATGCTACAATCGCTTGACGCATCGGTTTGGAAATGGGATAGTATTTCCATGGATTTCGTTGTAGGTTTGCCAAGACGCAGAAGAAGAATGATTCGATTTGGGTGATCGCCGATCGATTGACCAAATCTGCCATTTCTTACCAAAGGAGGTCGACATACAACGTGGAAAAGTCGACCGAGATCTACATCGCGGAGATAGTACGACTTCATGGTATACCCTCTTCGATCGTGTCGGACCGAGATCCGAGTTCACGCCTCATTTTTGGAAGGAATTGCAAGGAGCGATGGGAACCGAGCTCGTGCTTAGCTCGGCATATCATCCTCGCATCGGACGGTCGATCGAGAGAACGATCCAATCACTTGAAGATTTGTTGCGAGCGTGTACCTTAGATCACCGAGGAAGTTGGGACGACGTCTTTCCATTAGTGGAGTTCACCTACAATAACAGTTTCCATGCGAGCATTGGAATGGCACCTTTGAAGCGCCAGCGTATGGGCGGAAGTGTCGACGCCTCTTTGTTGGTACCAGGGCCGGCGTTACGTTGTAGGACCAGATATGATCCAGCAGACTACGAGAAGATCCGTTTGATCGAGATCGGATGCGAACATCTCAAAGTCGGCATGTAAGAGTTATGCAGACCAACGACGTCGACCACTCGAGTTCGAGGAAGGAGAACATGTATTTCTTAGAGTCACCCCCACTACTGGAGTTGGTCGAGCGATCAAATCCAAGAAACTTACCCCTAAATTTATTGGACCTTACCAGATTCTTCGTCGCATTGGTCCAGTGGCATATCAGATTGCCTTGCCACCATTCTTGTCGAACATTCACGACGTCTTCCACGTCTCACAATTGCGGAAGTATATTTCCGACCCCTCTCATGTCATCGAACCGGATGTGATTCAACTGAAGGACGACCTATCTTTTGAAGCATCACCAGCAAGGATCGTTGATCGGAAAGCCAAGCAGTTGCGGAATAAAGAGATTCAACTTGTCAAAGTTGTGTGGGATCAGAAGACGGGAGATGCAACTTGGGAGCTGGAGGAGAAGATGAAGACTCAGTACCCTGAACTTTTCCGAGGTAAGAATCTTATTTGCAATTTCGAGGACGAAATTTTTTTAGAGGGAGAGATTGTAACACCTGAGGACGAGATCGACATCGTCTTAGGACGTCGGATCGAGACCTCGCGTCGAGATCTTGTGTCGAGATCCCGTGCCAAGATCGTTTGCCGAGGTCATTTGCCGAGCTGAGGAGACCGCGTGCACTAGCTGCTGAGCTGAGGAGGTCGGGTGTCGAGTTGATGAAGTCACGTACCGAGCTGAGGAGGTCGCATGTCGAACTGAGGAGGCCGCGTGCACGAACTCGTGTTAGAGCCTTGTGCGCTTGCACGAGCACCCTAGTCGACATCGTGTCGAGATGATAACACTCGTATTCTTACGAACGTTATTCAGCGTTATTATTATATTGTTTGTAATAATTATATTGTCGGCTTGCCGTTCTCGTCGCTGTGTTGTAGATCTGAACCGACAGAGTAGAGGGTAATTATGAGAGAGTAGCGATTAGACGGGTAGATTGATTGATGGGATTGGCATCTTATAGCTGCAGTTACGATTATACCCCTTCCCTCACCAGCTGTATTCACGATCAGTTTTCTCAACTACTCACTTTCTCTTTTCTTCTTTCTTCTTTCTTCTTCCTTCTGCTCTGAGTTCCTTGTTTTTCTCCAAAATTTCCATCGAAGAAACCTTGAGTTCCATCGAGACTCTGCACAAATTTTCTTCATCAATCTTGTTCATCATCATCTTCTCGACCTATATCTCACCATCTCGACCACCATCTGAGGTAAGGAAAAACAGATTTTTCTCTTCTTCATGTTATCAAGTAGCGCCATTTCTTCTTTCCATTTTAGCCGCTTTATGCTTCTAAATCATGTCAAACCGATGGGTTTTCTTCTTCATGATATTACCTCCCTTTCTAACCGATTAATTGGGCTTGTAAAACAAATTTTCTTCCTCTCGCTTTTTCTAATCGCGGTGCCCGTAAACCCTTCATTTTTGGTTTGTTTCGATTTCTTGTTTTCGTTTGTTGCTTCTGGTTGTTGTTGTTGTCGATCTATCTGTTGTAGCATCAGATAGCCTTTTTCATGAACTTTTGATCGAAAACCCCAACTTTGTGGTTAAGATTGGGATGAGAGCTAAGTGTATTAGAACCCATAGATCGAACTGAGTTGTGCTTGTTTTAGGAAGTCTGATTCCCGAGATCGTGTGATTTCCGAATCGAGGTGTACGGGAAAGCGAATCCAAGGACGTGGAAGCAGCGGAATCCAGATCGAGAACTGTACGTGTCGAGGTCGACTGAGAAGCGTACGTGTCGAGGTCGATTGAGGACGGTACGTGTCGAAGTCGTTGTCGAGCTCATTTGAAGACAGCCGTGTCGAGGTCGTTGTCGAGCAGCATTAACTTGGAGTTCGGTAAGGGTGCTTCACATTAATACTTTCATAGTATGCTAGCGTAAGGGCACTTCATATTCGACTTGTTTATGTTTTATGCGTAAGGGCAACTTTTAGACATTATTAAGACTTTATTTTATATGTTATTGTGAATGGATTCCCTGATTTGTATCGAGCTTGAAATGTTGTGATTTGATTTGGGTTTTTGCATGTATTTAATATGTGATTAAATATATGCTGTGAATTGTGTATTGCATGTTGAATTGCGTTTCTTCATGTCGAGCTTGCTCTTTTTATTTGACATGCGGTTGAATATCTTGTGTTTAACTCTTTGAATATCGTATGCGGCGAATTGTTCATCGAGTGAGCGAGCTAGGTGAGTCGTATGACGTTTTTGAGCCGTGACCCGGATAACTAAGGGTGCTAGGTCCCCTTTGTTTACTGGGAGATTGACTAGACGTCGCCACGCTATAGGACCTGAGTTGACGGTCCTGGGGAGAGCGAGGATCCCAAGGCTTCGGCTGGACTTTCCGACATACGGTACGGCGTGTGCATTCCGGAAAAATTGTCGAGTCGAGAGAAAATGGATTTGCGAGTTGTGTCGAGTTAGAGTGAGATGGTCGAGTCACGTTGGTGAACGTTATACTTTGCTGTTTGCTTATTTCTTTATGCCGTGCTTATCTTGTATTGTTGAGAAGTTGACCCTTCCCGTGGTGCCTTCAATCCATGACGGTTACCCGAGCGATGTCGAGGGCGCAGGAACTTCGGCAGCCAGATGATGCCGAGGAGGAGCTCGACGAGGACCCGAGTGACGACCTCTACTTGTCGTGATTGTTTATGTATGATGGATGTTTTTTTTTTGATGACTGTACCTTGTTTTTCTTTTGGAGTAGTATGTCGTGACCAGTTGGGCAGTATTGTTTTGTCGTTTCAGGGTAGACTGGTGGTTGTACTTTTGGAGCTGCCCCCTGCGTGGGAGTCTGCTTAAGTACCCAGGTATGATTGCTCTTTTGAAGTCGTCATACCTTAGGTGTATTTTCTTTGTACATTTACTACTCTGTATTTTGTATACATTATTATTTCGAGTGATATATATATGTATGTTATGCATGTATGTTTTATTAGAATTTAAGTCTTGTGTCTTAGTTGCACCATGTTTCGAAAAGCTGTAATTACTCTGATGTGCACGAGTTGGTTTTAAAAAAAAAAAAAAATAGACCGTACTTTTTAAAAGGCACAAGAGTACCGTTTTTAAAACGCGTCGCATACAGGTTTAGTTGAGCTCGGTGTGTTGAGCTCGGTAACTCGAGCTCGGTATATTGAGCTCGGTAGCGGTCCGTAAACGGGTCGTTACACCAAGCACACCTCACGCGCTTTTGCACTGTTTTGTCCATTTTCGCGTGATTTCTTCGATTTCGACGTCTGTGCGATCCAGAACTTGATACCCTAACACTTAAACATGATTCCTAACATATAAGGACATCAAATGGACTCAAGAATAAAGATTCAAGGTCTTATTTACTCGTCCAGAAACTCATACTGGCCTAAGGGCGCAAACGCACAAAACCCTAATTCTGACTCCGATTGTTCTCAAACTTTACCAGGTTGCTAAGACTCATACCAAAACTTTATCAAATACTCTTCCAACCTCAAATAACATACCAATCCTCAACAAATGCTCTCTAGCAAGCACAGAAAGCGAGCACACAGCCAAAAGGTCAAGCAAACAGTCAAAAACACACAAATCCCTACCTAAAGCATACAATTTGCTTAGGAATCCGATTAGGAAAATGAGGATGTTACATGTAACGACCCGTTTCCGGACCGCTACCGAGCTCAATATACCGAGCTCGAGTTACCGAGATCAACACACCGAGCTCAACATAAACCTGTATGAGATGTGTTTTAAAACGAAACTCTTGTGCCTTTTAAAAATACGATATATTTTTTTTAATAAAACCAACTCGTGCACATCAGAGTAATTACAGCTTTTCGAAACATGGTGCAACTAAGACACAAGACTTAAATTCTAATAAAACATACATGCATAACATACATATATATATCACTCGAAATAATAATGTATACAAAATACAGAGTAGCAATGTATAAAGAAAATACACCTAAGGTATGACGACTTCAAAAGAGCAATCATACCTGGGGTACTTCCCAGACTCCCACGCAGGGGTCGCTCCAAAAGTAAGACCACCAGTCTACCTGAAACAACAAAACAACACCGCCCAAACCGGTCACAACATACTACTCCAAAAGAAAAACAAGGTACAGCCATAAAAAACAACATCCAAAGAAGATAATCAATCACGACAGATAGAGGTCGTCACTCGGGTCCTCGCCGAGCTCCTCCTCGGCATCATCTGGCCGAAGTTCCTCGCGCTTCGACATCGCCTGGGTAACCGCTATGGATTGAAGGCACCACGGGAAAGTGGTCAACTTCTCAACAATTCAAGATAAGCTCGACATAAAGAAATAAGCAACACAATAATGTATCTCAATCACCACACGTGACTCGACCATCTCACTCTAGACTCGACTCGACTCTTATTCTAATATCGTCGCCGAGTCCATCCCCAAACCGACGTAATAGGTAAACGGCGTGTCCATCCCCAAACCGAATTCCATACATTAATCGGCGAGTCCATCCCCAAACCGATAATGCTACAACGCCTAGCCAATCCACCATAAACAAAAAGGGGACCTAGCACCCTCGGTTATCTAGGTCCGCTCAAAAACGCCATACGACTCCCTAGCTCTCTCACTGATGATTAGCTCGCGCATGTCAAAGAGTAACACAACTTACTTGATCACATATCAAATAAAGAGAGCATGCTTAACATGAAGAAATGCAATTCGACATTTAAGCAATAAAACATTCTGCATGAAGAAACGCAATTCGACAGCAATACACCATTCACAACATATATTCAATCACATATCAAATACATGCAAAAACCCAATCTCGACACCAATCAAGGAGTCCATACATAAATATAACAATAAAAATAAAGTCTTAATAATGTCTAAGAGTTGCCCTTACGCTAGCATACTATGAAAGTATTAATGTGAAGCGCCTCATCAACTCCAAGTTAATGCTGCTCGACAACGACCTCGACACAGGTGTCTTCAACGAGCTCGACAACGACTTCGACACGTACCGTCCTCAATCGACCTCGACACGTACACTTCTCAGTCGACCTCGACACGCACAGTTCTCGATCCGATTCCGCTTCCACGTCCTCGGATTCGCTCTCCGCACACCTTTATTCGAAATCACTCGATCTCTGAATCGACTTCCAAAAATAAGCCCAACTCAGTTCGATCTATGGGTTCTAATACACTTAGCTCTCATCCCAAACTTAACCACAACCCAGAAAATATAAAACTCAAGAACTTGAATATATTTTTCCTCTAACACAAAGTTAGGGTTTTTGGTCAAAAGTTCATGAAAAAGGCTATCTGATGCTTCAACAGATAGATCGACAACAACAACAACCAGAAGCCACAAACGAAAAACAAGAAATCGAAATAAACCAAAAATGAAGGGTTTCTGGGCACTGCCGATTGCAGAAAAACAGAGGAAGAAAATTTGTTTTACAAGCCCAATTAATCGGTTAGAAAGATAGGTAATATCGTGAAGAAGAAAACCCATCAGTTTGACATGATTTGGAAGCATAAAAATTAGCTAAAATGGAAGGAAGAAATAGCGCTAAACAGTAGCACAGAGGAAAAGAAAATCTGTTCTTCATACCTCAATGGTGATGGTCGAGATGGTGAGATATAGGTCGAGAAGATGATGATGAACAAGATTGATGAAGAAAGTTTGTGTAGAATCTCGATGGAACTCAAGGTTTCGTCGATGGAAGTTTTTGGAGAAAAACAAGGAACTCAGAGCAGAAGGAAGGAAGAAGAAAGAAGAAAAGAAAAATGAGTATCTGAGGGAATCGGTCGTGGTATACAGCTGGTGAGAAAAGGGGTATAATCGTAACTTCAGCTATAAGATGCCAATCCCATCAATCATTCTACCCGTCTAATCGTTCCTCTCTCATAATTACCCTCTACTCGCTTCGGTCAACGATCTAGACACGCGACGAGAACGGCAAGCCGACAAGATAATTATTACAAACAATATAATAATAGCGCTGAATAACGTTCGAAAGAATACGAGTTATCATCTCGACACGATGTCGACAAGGATGCTCGTGCAAGCGCACAAGGCTCTAACACGAGTTCGTGCACGCGGCCTCCTCCGTTCGACATGCGACCTCCTCAGCTCGACACCCGACTTCATCAACTCGACACGTGATCTCCTCAGCTCAGCAGCTAGTGCACGCAGTCTCCTCAGCTCAGCAAATGACCTCGGCACGCGATCTTGGCACGGGATCTCGACACAAGGTCTTGGTCGAGGTCTCGATCCGACGTCCTAATACGAGGTTGATCTCGTCCTCAGGTGTTACAATCTCTCCCTCTAAAAAAATTTCGTCCTCGAAATTGCAAATAAGATTCTTACCTCGGAAAAGTTCAGGTACCGAAGTCTTCATCTTCTCCTCCAGCCTCCAAGTCGCATCTCCCGCCTTCTCGATCCCACACAACTTTGACGAGTTGAATCTCTTTGTTCATAGAATCGCTTGGCTTTCCGATCAACAATCCTTGCTGGTAATGCTTCAAAAGATAGGTCGCCCTTCGCTTGAATCACATCCGTTCGATGACATGAGAGGGCCTAAAACATACTTCGCAATTGTGAGACGTGGAAGACGCCGTGAATGTTCGACAAGAATGGTGGCAAGGCAACTGATATGCCACCGACCAATACGACGAAGAATCCGTAAGGTCCAATAAATTTAGGGTAAGTTTCTTGGATTTGATCGCCGACCAACTCCAGAGTGGGGGTGACTCTAAGAAATACATGTTCTCCTTCCTCGAACTCGAGTGGTCGACGCCGTTGGTCCGCATAACTCTTCTCCGACTTTGAGATGTTCGCATCCGATCTCTCGATCAAACGGATCTTCTCGGTAGTCCGTTGGATCATATCTGGTCCTACGATCGCTCGCCGCCCCTGGTACCAACAAAGAGGCGTCGACATTTCCGCCCATACAGCCGCTTCAAAAGGTGCCATTCCAATACTCGCATGGAAGCCGTTATTGTAGGTGAACTCCACCAATGGTAAGACGTCGTCCCAACTTCCTCGGTGATCTAAGGTACACGCCGCAACAAATCTTCAAGTGATTGGGTCGTTTCTCGCCTGACCGCCACCTGCGTGGATGATATGCCGAGCTAAGCCTGAGCTCGGTCCCATCGCTCCTTGCAATTCCCTCCAAAAATGAGATGTGAACTTGATCTCTGGTCCGACACGATCGAAGAGGGTATTCCATGAAGTCGCACTATCTCCGCGATGTAGATCTCTACGCCTTTTCCACGCTGTATGTCGACCTCACCGGTAAGAAATGAGCGATTTGGTCAATCGGTCGACGATCACCCAAATCGAATCATTCTTCTTCTGCGTCTTCAAAGAAACCTACAACGAAATCCATGGAAATACTATCCCATTTCCAAACTGGTACGCGTTTATTGTAGCATTCCCGCAGTCGTTGGTGCTCCACCTTCGCTTCGACACGTTAAACACGAAGCTACGTACTCGGCCACTTGCTTCTCCATTCCGGACCACCAAAAATGCTTCTTCAAGTCTTGATACATCTTCGTAACTCCTGGATGAATACTAAAGTTGCTCTTATGTGCTTCGTCGAGAATCAACTTTCTCAGCTCGGATACGTTAGGTACACATACTCGGCCATTGCACCTCAAGATGTCGTCCGCTCCGACGTGAAATTCGCCGCTTTCCTTGCGCTTATCAATCGATCTTCTTGCGTAAGCTCGTCATGACCTTGCTGGTCTCGGATCTCGTCCAACAATCTGTTAGAAATGGTAAGCATACCAAATCTCAGCTTCCCCGGTGAAACTTCGACACTCAACTTCAAGTCTCGGAACTTCTCGAGCATCTCCAACTCCTTGATCATCAATACCGAGGTTAAAACGCTCTTCCTGCTCAACGCATCTGCTACCACGTTAGCCTTACCGGATGGTATTCCAACGTAAAGTCGTAGTCCTTGAGAAATTTCGTCCATCTACGCCGACGCATGTTGAGCTCTTTCTCGTCGAACAGTACTTCAAGCTCTTGTGATCGCTGAAAACAAGAAGAGTGCTCGTAAAGGTAGTGCCTCCATATCTTCAACGCAAAAACCATCACGCCAAACCCAAGTCGTGAGTAGGGTAGTTCCTCTCGTGAATCTTAAGTCGCCTTGAAGCATACGCGACCACCTTCCGATGTTGCATCAAGACGCATCCCAATCCCCTGGTGTGACGCATCACAATACACCTCGTAAGGCTCTTACGGTTGAGGCAAAATCAAGACAGCGCCGCCGCCAAAAGCTCCTTCGCCTTTGAAAACTGCCGCACTCCTGGCCCAGGCAAAGGTTGATCCTTCCTCGTCGATCGTAAGAGGCGCGACAATCTTCGAGAAACCTTCAATGAATCTTCGTAATATCCTCGCTAAGCCGACAAAACTCGATCTCGAACCGCCTTCTACTGTTTCCACGCTAGCACACCGCAATCTTAGTTGGATCCACAAATATCCCTTCTTTGGAAATCACGTGACTAAGAAAATTCACCTCTTCAAGCCAAAATTCACACTTCGACAGGTTGGCATAGAGTTGCTTATCTCGTAATATCCGCAGACTCGACATAAGTGTTCTTCGTGCTCTTCTCGCCCCTCGAGTAAATCAAGATGTCGTCGATGAACACTACAACGAATCGATCCAAAAACGAATGGAAAATCCTGCTCATGTAGTCCATAAACACACCGGGCGATTCGCTACTCCAAACGGCATCACCAAGTACTCGTGAGTGACCGTATCTGGTCCTGAAAGTCGCTTTGGCAACATCTTCCTCCTTCACGCCGAACTGATGGTAGCCCGACTTCAAGTCTATCTTGGAAAGATCGCCGCCCACGGTTGATCCATCAAGTCGTCAATACGTGGTAACGGATAACTGGTTCTTCACAAGAACCTTGTTGAGCTCGCGGTAATCTACGCACGCCTTGATCGCCCATCCTTCTTCTTAACCAACAACACCGGAGCTCCCCACGGGGACACGCTCGATCGTATGAATTGCTTCGACTCAGTGTTCGATCCGGGACTTCACTCTTTCATCTCGGCAGAGACATCCCGTATGGCGCTTTGAAATCGGTCCTGTTCTCGAATCAGTCGATGGAGAACTCGACCTCTCGCATCTTGGTAACCCTGGCACGCCTTCGGAAAACGCCCTCAAAGTCACACACCACCGGTACATTCTTCACGCCGATCTGCTGGAAAACTTCCGAACCAGCCAGATACATGTATTCCCTAGTTCCTTCTTTCAAAGAAACTCCGATACGCTCGGCGTAAAGATAATTGGAGACTCCAAGGTCCGGAAAAATTACGCTTTACGGCACACCCAAAAGGACATGGTGGTGTGACAACCAATCCATCCCGAGAATGACATCTAGGCCCTTAAGAGGCAAACAAACCAAATTGACCACAAACTTTCTACTCAATAACCACTACACAATTAAGACATGCAAAGTGTTTGTGACTAAGGTTTTAGCACTGGGTTGTAACTACTAATTTAAACGGTAAAGCAGTCACAGTCAAGTTCAAATGGTTCACACAATCAGAAGAAATAAAGGAATGTGTTGCACCCGAATCAAAAAGAACGGATAAGGATTTACCCTCTATCTCACATTCACCTTGAATAAGATCTTCAGCTCGCTCTGCTTCCTCGCCACTCATGCAGAAAACTCTGCCTCTAGCTACCTGACGCTTCCCTTTGGCCTTTGCCGCAAGCATTGTCGGTTCAGCTTTAGGTGTAGGACAATCCTTGGCAAAATGTCCTGGCTTCTTGCAGTTGAAACACACCTCCTCCCTCTGAGTACAGTTACTCGCATAATGTCCTGGCTTTCCACAACGGAAACAAGTCACCTCGACACCGGTCTGACCTCCACTCCTCGCCCCCTGGGTCATCGGACGATAGTGTCCTCTGTTGTCGTTCCCCTGAGGTCGGTTGTAAGGCTTCCTCTGCAGTTGTTTCCCCTTCTGTGCAAATCTCTGCCCCGCACTCTGGGGTCTCACCGGTCCGCCTACAACAGTCTTCTTCTTGTGGCTCCTCACTCCTTCTACCTCGACACAGCGATCTATCAGCTCTTGGAGGTTTCGGATCCTCAACGACACCACTGACTTCTGAATGTCGAATCTCAATCCCCGTTGGAATCTCTCACTCAACCATCTTTGGTCAACTCGATCACGGAATGGACTGAAATACCTCGCCAACGACTCGAACTTGGCCGCATACTCGGACCGCCGAAGTTGCCTTCTTTGCAATTGAAGAAATTCCTGCTCCTTCTCGGCTGCGGCAAGATCTGGGAAGTACTTGTCCAAGAACCTTTCACGAAAAAGCTCCCAGGTCATCTCGCGACGCTCGCTTATAAATGTTTGCTTCACTCCTCTCCACCAATACTCTGCGTCTCCTAGCGGTAAGTAGGTGGCATAGTCGACCTTCACGTTGTCCGCAATGGAGTACCTCGAAGATCTTCTCGATCTCTTGCATCCAAAGATCGCCTTTATCTGGATTTGGCTCACCATAGAACTTCTGGATCATGCTTCCTCAAGTCCGCTAATCCTCTAGCTTCAAAGATTCCGCTCTGCTTCGCCGCTTGTAAGTTCTCTGAGTTAACGCCGCCTGTTGAGCCATCGCGTTAGCTGTTGAGTTGCAAAGCATGATTGTTGAGCCATGGTCGCCGCCATCTCGGTCATAGCTTGAATTGCTCGTTCCATGTCGACGTTCTCGGTTGCGGTATCGTATTCCTACGAGGTGGCATTAGATTCCACAAAGTTCAAAACCACTGTCGAGAATCTCACAACAAGGATGTGTTAAAACACACCGCTTCAATCAAGAAACAGCCAAACAATTTCTCAAGCAATAAGTGCTTCACTTAATCAAACAAAGAATCAACATAATACAACTAGGTACCCAACACACATAACCCGACATTGACTACCCAAATCTCTATGCACAAATTTCTACGAACTGAATCAGCTCGATACCAACAATGTAACGACCCGTTTCCGGACCGCTACCGAGCTCAATATACCGAGCTCGAGTTACCGAGCTCAACACACCGAGCTCAACATAAACCTGTATGAGATGTGTTTTAAAACGAAACTCTTGTGCCTTTTAAAAATACGATATATTTTTTTATAAAACCAACTCGTGCACATCAGAGTAATTACAGCTTTTCGAAACATGGTGCAACTAAGACACAAGACTTAAATTCTAATAAAACATACATGCATAACATACATATATATATATCACTCGAAATAATAATGTATACAAAATACAGAGTAGCAATGTATAAAGAAAATACACCTAAGGTATGACGACTTCAAAAGAGCAATCATACCCTGGGGGTACTTCAGCACTCCCACGCAGGGGCTGCTCCAAAAGTAAGACCACCACCACCTCAAACAACAAAACAACACCGCCTAAACTGGTCACAACATACTACTCCAAAAGAAAAACAAGGTACAGACCATAAAAAAACAACATCCAAAGAAGATAATCAATCACGACGGATAGAGGTCGTCACTCGGGTCCTCGCCGAGCTCCTCCTCGGCATCATCTGGCCGCCGAGTTCCTGCGCCCTCGACATCGCCTGGGTAACCCTCATGGATTGAAGGCACCACGGGAAAGGGTCAACTTCTCAACAATTCAAGATAAGCTCGACATAAAGAAATAAGCAACACAATAATGTATCTCAATCACCACACGTGACTCGACCATCTCACTCTAGACTCGACTCGACTCTTATTCCGGAATATCGTCAGCAGGTCCATCCCCAAACTGACGTAATAGGTAAACGGCAGGTCCATCCCCAAACCGAATTCCATACATTAATCAGCAGGTCCATCCCCAAACAGATAATGCTACAACGCCTAGCCAATCCACCATAAACAAAAAGGGGACCTAGCACCCTCAGTTATCTGGGTCCGGCTCAAAAACGTCGTACGACTCCCTAGCTCTCTCACTCGATGATTAGCTCGCCGCATGTCAAAGAGTAACACAACTTACTTGATCACATATCAAATAAAGAGAGCATGCTTAACATGAAGAAACGCAATTCGACATTTAAGCAATAAAACATTTTGCATGAAGAAACGCAATTCGACAGCAATACACCATTCACAACATATATTCAATCACATATCAAATACATGCAAAAACCCAATCTCGACACCAATCAAGGAGTCCATACATAAATATAACAATAAAAATAAAGTCTTAATAATGTCTAAGAGTTGCCCTTACGCTAGCATACTATGAAAGTATTAATGTGAAGCGCCGCTTACCGAACTCCAAGTTAATGCCGCCGACAACGACCTCGACACGTGTCTTCAACGAGCTCGACAACGACTTCGACACGCATCGCCCTCAATCGACCTCGACACGCACACTTCTCACCGACTCGACACGCATAGCTTCTCGATCTGGATTCCGCTGCTTCCACGTCCTCGGATTCGCTCTCCCGTACACCTTTATTCGGAAATCACTCGATCTCGGGAATCAGACTTCCTAAAATAAGCACAACTCAGTTCGATCTATGGGTTCTAATACACTTAGCTCTCATCCCAAACTTAACCACAACCCAGAAAATATAAAACTCAAGAACTTGAATATATTTTTCCTCTAACACAAAGTTAGGGTTTTTGGTCAAAAGTTCATGAAAAAGGCTATCTGATGCTTCAACAGATAGATCGACAACAACAACAACCAGAGGCAACAAACGAAAAACAAGAAATCGAAATAAACCAAAAATGAAGGGTTTCTGGGCACTGCCGATTGCAGAAAAACAGAGGAAGAAAATTTGTTTTACAAGCCCAATTAATCGGTTAGAAAGATAGGTAATATCGTGAAGAAGAAAACCCATCAGTTTGACATGATTTGGAAGCATAAAAATTAGCTAAAATGGAAGGAAGAAATAGCGCTAAACAGTAGCACAGAGGAAAAGAAAATCTGTTCTTCATACCTCAATGGTGATGGTCGAGATGGTGAGATATAGGTCGAGAAGATGATGATGAACAAGATTGATGAAGAAAGTTTGTGTAGAATCTCGATGGAACTCAAGGTTTCGTCGATGGAAGTTTTTGGAGAAAAACAAGGAACTCAGAGCAGAAGGAAGGAAGAAGAAAGAAGAAAAGGGAAATGAGTATCTGAGGGAATCGGTCGTGGTATACAGCTGGTGAGAAAAGGGGTATAATCGTAACTTCAGCTATAAGATGCCAATCCCATCAATCATTCTACCCGTCTAATCGTTCCTCTCTCATAATTACCCTCTACTCTGTTGGTCAACGATCTAGACACGCGACGAGAACGGCAAGCCGACAAGATAATTATTACAAACAATATAATAATAGCGCTGAATAACGTTCGAAAGAATACGAGTTATCATCTCGACACGATGTCGACAAGGATGCTCGTGCAAGCGCACAAGGCTCTAACACGAGTTCGTGCACGCGGCCTCCTCCGTTCGACATGCGACCTCCTCAGCTCGACACCCGACTTCATCAACTCGACACGCGATCTCCTCAGCTCAGCAGCTAGTGCACGCAGTCTCCTCAGCTCAGCAAATGACCTCGGCACGCGATCTTGGCACGGGATCTCGACACAAGGTCTTGGTCGAGGTCTCGATCCGACGTCCTAATACGAGGTCAATCTCGTCCTCAGGTGTTACATTACACAAAACCCTAATTCCGAATCCGATTATTCTCAAACTTTACCAGGCTTTTAAGACTCATACCAAAACTTTATCAAACACTATTCCAACCTCAAATACCATACCAAACCTCAACACATGCTCTCTAGCAAACACATAATGCGAGCACATAACCGAAATGTCAAACACACAGTCAATAACACACAAATGCCTACCTAAGCCACACAAATACACTTAGTCACACATAAACACACACTAAGTAAGATTAGAAAAATGAGGATGTTACAAGATACAGGCTGCAGATGTTCAAAAGACCTAGAGTTAATGCCTTCTTGGAATATCTAGCCCAATTCTATGAAATAGTGGTGTATATAGGTATATACTGATGAACAAAATATGGTAATTTGTTACTCTATATTCTGAATGGATACATTTCATTATTATTTGTATGTTCATGCTTTTGTTGATTTGTGCAGTTTGCAGACCCTGTTATAGAAAGGCTGGATCCCAAGCATTGCATTTGGTATAGGCTATCAAGGCCAGCTACTAAGTATCAGGATGGGAAACACTATAGAGTACGACTATGATTATATTCTTGTATTATTCTCTCTCAAATTATGTATGTAAACTCTTGTGGCATATAATAAAGAACAAATGGCTTAGAACTATTATCTATAATACAACTTACACTAGAAGAATATGAAACAGACCTACCAATATTATGTCCTATACTCTTTCCTTTCATTTTATTATGACACTAAACGAATGTAGTTGTGCTCTGGATATTCTTGTAACGAGATGTTCACCTTTTTCACCCTTTGATTAGTAGGATCTTTCAAAACTAAACAGAAATCCTGCAGAAGTTCTATATTTAAGTGGCCATGCTTTAGAAAGTTGCCTACAACCTGAGAATTCTGTCCCTATTAAGCCATGGCAGAAACAGGATAAAGATGATACAGCTCTCGTGGATTTTATACCCTTTTTTGAGTGTAAGCATCCATAAGATATGTTGAAGAATTAGTTCATATTTTAAATGATTGTTTTCATTTTCATACCATTTCTTGAGTGTATATACATTCCTCTTTAGATATGTTTAAATGTATTCATGTTTGAAAGTACTGTTGTATGATTAGTGAATTTTGTAAAATATTTTTTTAGTACAAGCTTACAAACGTTATATAATATTAATGGGTATGGGATACTTCTAGGAAGTCCACTTTAGTTCATGGTAGTTGATAGCTATGCTTCATATATTGAATTATGGATTTTTTTTTTAAATTATCCAGTTAACCACGGTTAGACGTGGCTAAAACCCTTTTTTTATAATTAACTTGACTTTTAATCGCGGTTTTCATAAAAATAGTGATTAAAAGTTACAATTAACGTCGGTTTTCATCAAAACCGCGATTAAAAGTTAATTTTTCTTTTTTCCAAGTTCTTTATTCAAAGATATAACAACGGTTTTCATTAAAACCGCGATTAAAATTGACTTTTAACGCCGATTTATTAACCGACGTTAAATGTTCACACTTACAATGCCGAAAGAGTACACGTCGGATTGAAAACCGACGTAAAAAGTCGATTTTAACCGCGATTATAGGTGTATTCTGCACTAGTGACTCATTACACAAAGAAAGCGTAAAGTTCAAAAAAGTTTTAAATCGTCATCGCTTTCAAGTCGAGTTATTGTATCAAGTGGTTGATAGACAATTTCAAGAGCTTAACAATAGATTCAATGAGGTGAATACTAAGTTGCTTCTTTGTGTAGCAAGCTTAAATCCAAGAGATTCATTTTTTCATTCGATGAAGAAAAGTTGATTCGTTTGGCTAAGTTATGTCCATCAATATTTTCTTTTGTGGATCTTTTAGGGCTTGACAACCAACTTGAAAATTTTATCATAGATTTTTGGTCTGATAATCAATTTTCAAAGTTAAATGGGATTACTGATCTTTCTGAAATGTTGGTGAAAACTAAAAAACATACTATGTATCTAATGATATTTTTACTTCTGAAGTTAGCTTTGATATTGCCCGTGGCAACTGCAACAGTTGAAATATGTTTCTCTGCAAATGAATTTTGTGAGAAGTGCACAGTTGTATGTGAGATGAATGATTGTTTGGCTGCATATAGAGAGAGATATTTTTTATAGCATTGACAATGAAAAAAACCATACAACATTTTCAGAAAATGAAAATGCGTAAAGGGACAATTGTAATTTGTAGAAGTTTATATATTTTAGAGGAGTTTGTGATGAGATTATATATTTTGTAAAACCTTATGATATTTTTCTTTTTATGAAATTATTATAATTAACTATTTTCTTGTTCGTACGAACAGAATTTTCTAAATCCACCACTACAATCCACCTTACTTTTAGACAAGTTAAAGCGGGACGAACCAAAACACGGTGGGTTGGCCTATTTGGTCATCCGTAGATGCCGACACTCATTTAATATGCAAGAGTATATAAATAAAGATAAAAAGATAAATAAATAAAAATACTGTTTCAATGTTGAAACAAAAAGTGGATGCCCCAAAAGTGGATACTTGCGATCTAGCAACCTTTGTAGGGACAGGAGAGGCTAGGAGGAGAGAGAACAGCTTCGATGCACAAGAACCGCTAATTCTATTACCACTCAAAACTGAGGTCGACACTTCTTTCTTTCACTTTTCGGTTTTTGTTTGGAAATTTTTGTCTTGACCTAGTAGCATAATAATTCGGACGAACGAAAAGCAGTGTACCACGTAAATAACATTATTAAAGTTTCAAGATTCCATTAGTGGGTTCCACTTTTCTGTTCCGTGGTTCGGTGTTCCGTTTTCACACGTTAAACTTGTGCTTTCTATTTAATTTGCTGTAACAAACAAGAGTAGTAAGATCGAGCTCCTTTAACTTCATCATCATCATCGTATCCGTGTGTGTGGCAATTTATTTGTTCGCGATCGATCTCTGGCTGCGACCACAAGTTGTGTTTCGATGGACAGTATTCTAGGTCTTCTCAAACTTCGTATTAAACGCGGTATTAATCTCGCAATTCGCGATGCTCGTTCCAGCGACCCTTATGTTGTTGTCAACATGGGCGAACAGGTTTGAACCTTGCTTTTTCTACGGTCTTTTTCTCCTTTCCTTTTGAAGGTCTTTTTAGGGAAATTGGTTTTATTGTATATGTTTTGAGACTTGATTTTAGTCTTGAAGAATTTGGGAAAATAACTGATTTCTAACCCCTTTTGTTTGAAGTTTTTCCGCGAAATTTTGTAATTTATATGGCATAATTAAGAATTGTCTTGCACGAAGATTGTGTCTACAAGAACAATTAATTAATTAAAAGGCTAAAATGTCTAAAATAATAATAAAAATGACAATATCTTCAATATTTTTTATTAAACATATTTATTTACTCTGTGCGGGACAATACTTTCATTCCTTAATTAATATACTTTTTATTTATTTTTTGAGGAAATATATTTACAGATCACTTTGGAACTAATTTTTCACAAAAGAGAGACTCTTTCCAAAATTACTGAGTTTGTATGTGAGAATACACATGAAAGAAGTGCGATCACGTACGTGGAAGAGTAAATTGAACTCAGTAATTCTTTGAGGATATGTTTTTATGAAATTCCTTTTGCGCGTCAGTCATTGTTCTATCCTGAAGATGAAATTGAATGATTGTCATAGGGATTGTACGTAAATAAAACCCATGTAGTGAAATCTAGAATTTTGCTACTCATTTTTGTCAAAAAAAAAAGAATTTTGCTACTCATTTGAAATACATATATACTTAATTTCTAACGAATGATTGCTGGCGTAATTAACACTTTATGGTAACATTAATTTAATTTTGGTCTGAACATTAATTTTTTATTGATGTAGAAGCTGAAGACTCGTGTAGTGAAAAACAACTGCAACCCTGAGTGGAATGAAGAATTGACCCTCTCTATAAAGGATGTTAAAACTCCAATACATCTGGTAAGTACTGAAGCAAACTAGCTCCCAACATCAACAATAGCATTGCAAATAATTTATTTTTGGATTTGACTTATCTAAAGTGGGAGATTCATTTCAAAGAGAAAAGTAAAGAGTTATTATAACAAGTAAATTAGAAAATCAACGTTTGAAATTATGACTACATACATGCACATACATAACAAATTATGAAATTTCCTCAAAAAAAAAATATGAAATTATTTCAATCTCAATAGTTATTACTATCACTTTTCTCTTTAAAGTGAGTTATGCCTTTAGAGGACTCAAATCCTTTATTTTTATCCTTCCTTCTTAGGGCTTTCTTGAGTTGGATTCTCTGTAGTTAGGAAATTCCTGCAATCACAGAGTCAACAAGTCTAATTTGATCAACTAAGATCAGACGACTCAGATTTTAAACTTGGAAAATCAGATTCAAAGGGATTTAAAAAGCAAATTCAAAATTTGAGTCGCCCGATCAAGATCAAATGGTCTAGACTTGATGACAGCACAGATTTGTTGACTACAGGGAATCCATGCGGATCCGAGCTTTCATTATGAGATCATCAGAAAAGCTCAATGCTTACTTGTTGATGCCTTTAATTACATTTTGTTTCTCTTTGTGCAGACAGTTTATGACAAAGACACTTTCTCTGTGGATGACAAAATGGGTGATGCAGAAATAGACTTAAAACCATATGTTGAGAGTGTACAGATGGGTTTAGACAAGCTCCCAAATGGCTGTGCAGTGAAGAGGATTCAACCAAGTAGGACTAATTGCCTTGCTGAAGAGAGCAGCTGTGTTTGGAAAAATGGAAATATCGTTCAAGAAATGATATTAAGATTGAGAAATGTTGAGAGTGGGGAGTTGGTTGTGGAAATTGAGTGGGTTGATATTCCAGGTTGCAAAGGCCTATGTGGGGTAGAACTTTAAGTGCGTGCCTCTGTGCTTCCTTATGGTTAAATTTTAGGCTAAATTATACTTTTGGTCCTTTATGTTTATTTTAGATTTTAATTTAGTCCCTTATGTATTAAAAGTTTCGAATTGGTCCTTTACGTATAAAAGTTATACCAATATGGTCTCTCTTGTTTTTTTTGTTTCAAAGATGTCCCTTATGTTACAAAAAAGATACACATATGGTCCATTTTTTTGCAAAAAATAAAAGGACAAAATAATGACCACATTGATATAATTTTTGTAACATAAGGGATCAGTCCGAAACAGAAAAAATAAAAGGGACCACATTGGTATAACTTTTACAAGTAAAAGACCAATTCGAAACTTTTAATACATAAGAGACCAAACTGAAACCTAAAATAAACTTAAAGGACCAAAAGTATAATTTATCCTTATGTATCGAAAATTTATATAATATAGGCCCGAGCTTTATGTAGTGGTAAAATGTATTGTATAATTAATACTACTATGTGACTACTTTGTAAGTTATATATCTTATGCAGTTAGGTTAGTAAATTGCTGAAATATTTGATTATTATAGTATTTTGCATGATGAAAATATAGGTGCAAATAGTAAGTATTTAAATAATTGTGTACGGAGAATCTTGGCTTGAATATGTGGTTATTAACGGATGAATTATTCGTGTTTTTTTTTTTTCTTTTGACTGAAGATGAATTATTAGTTAACAAAGATTATTGTTTGATTGAACTGGACTAACGTGTGTTTTCAAAGAAGTAAAAATGTTAGGCGCGAACGCTAAATTTTATTGTTTAATAATTAATTAATTCATCGGTAGCTGGTTACGTATGGGTGGTGTAGGATTTGGACTGAAGAAATAATAGAACTATTTTTAATTATATGATGCCATAGGACAAGTTAAATAGCAGATCCTCATGTAGTGTAGAGGTACTTAAACAATCAGGACAAGCATGTGGAAACAGGGGAATGAAATATACTCACATCCTATCCTAGTTTCCATAACAAGAGTAAGCTCGAAGAGTTTAAGGAAACACTTATTCAATTAATTCTAGCAAGCTCCACCCAAGCTATTGCATAAAAAGTCACTTAGAAGAGTAGAAGTGACAATCAAGCTAACCTATGCATATAAGAGTATATACCGCTGTTAGAATAGCTAGGAAGTTAAGCTAGTTTGTTAGACAGTTAGTATTATTAGATGCAAAACAAAGAAATATTGAATAGGTTTAAATATGTTTTTAGTCTCTGTAAATATAAGGTGTTTTGAATATAGTCTCTGAAAAAAAAAATTATTTATCCTTGCAACTTCCATTTAAATGTGCCAACTTGGATTAATGACCTGTTATCAGCTGATGTGTGTTTGTGATTATTTTAATAATTTTATTTTTCAAAATTATGGTTCTTCTTCCCTTTCTTCCCTTCGTATGTATCTCTGTAATCATCACCTTCAACTAAAACTCATATTTATGTCCACCTCTGCAATGAGGATAACTACCTCACTACTACAAAAAACCAGTTTTAGCGACAACAAAAAATGTGTTTAGTGACAATAAAAATGGTCGCTAAAAGTTTTACCAGCAAATACACAATGGTCATTGGGGTTACTAAAAGTTTTCCTGGCCATTAATAAGAATGCTGGTAAAGACATGTTTAATGGTCACTAAAAGTTTCTCCTTTTACTGACAATAATAATAACAATTTTTATGGCTAGTAAATGAGATTTTTACAACTCCACTCCCTCCAATTTAGGCCCCTGATAGTATTTGCTACCTATTTTTTACACTATTTGACATTCATTATAATTATATCTACAAAATCCAATAATCTTTTTTTATGTTCCAAATAAATATTAATTCTGAAAAACAATATATTTCATTAAATTTAGAGTAATTACATCTTTTGTCCAATACCACTAGTGTGTAATTCATAACAAACACAATAATAGAAACAAAATCTACGATTATCCATAACAAAAAAACACAAAAGAACTTAGAAAAACCCTATAATGATCATTTCCCCTCCAATTCCAAAAACTCCATCCGTTATTCCGGCTAGTAGTGCTATCAATGGAAAAAAAAGCTTATTTGACGGTCTATTTCTATTCTAGCCCGACACCTGCATATCAATTAGATGTTAGTTAGCTTTTAATTATTCTATCTATATATTTATCAATGTTCAGAAAACACACCACAAAGCCTTCCATTAACTAATAGAAGTTTGCTGATAAAAAATTGCTTCTATCTATATATTTGTCAATGCTCAAAAACACACCACAAAGCCTTTTGGTTCTTCTACAGGAGGCAAAGGGTCACATCTTCCCATATGAAAATGCTCAATACCAGTCCAAGCAACCATTACACCTATTCAGTTCAAAAGCAAGTTGGTAGGATATTAGCTTTAATATAACAAAAACAAACTTTTCTATATGCATGCAAAATGCATAGAAGTACTATGCCTTCTTTATTAATATATGGATCAAGGAAGATAAATGAACACAATGAAAATATGTGTGATAACTAATTCTGGATTACCAAAAAATTTATACAAGAGCACCTACGGGTAAATGAATTTCAAAATCTCAGCATATTTGATTAACCTCTCAATGAAAAATATGAATATGAATTCTCAATAATCCGATACAGTTTGATCCCTGAATTATTAGCACCTTTAGAGTCCACTTCTTCCTCATACCGTGGGAGAAAGAGAAAATGCCAAAACTACCATTAAAGCAGTCAAAGCAAGACTATATTCTGCTTGATGTACCCCAGTTTAAATCCTAAAGCATCCAATTCATAGCCTTTTCTCCAACCCACTTGGTTGCTTGAAGGCACATAATACTCCTGATCATGGAGTCTAAATTGCCGATGTAGCTGTTGTAGCTAACTTAACACTCTACTAATTATAACAAAGCTGCAAAACCAAGTAAATATGCAAAATTAGTACAAACTGTATGTTTCTGCTGAATTTTCAATATGTGCTACAAATTTGGCAAATTCTGATTAGACAGTAACCAACAAAACATGAAACAGATCAGCAGAAGAGAATGTATCATTCCTATCTAGCTATAGAGTGAAATTCAGAGGTACAAACATAATAAAAGGATATTTACTGCAAGGCCTTCACAAAACCAGAATTGTTCTTTCATTTTGCCTAGCTAGCTCTCCCTTTCTTTTTGGCTTTTAGCTAGTTGTCAAGTCAAACAATGTTTCTTTCTTGGTTAATTTCCTGTAAAATTAAGAAACAATGGAGGTTTCTTGAAGATTTCACAATTGTGTGATTGATTCATGAATCTGTTCTTGTTATTATAGATAGTTGCATTTGGCTTTCTAATGCAAATCAGATCTATATTTGTCTCTGTTTTCCCCTGTCCTCTATTTCCATATCAATTTGTAATAGAGATAAATCTGTGTACTGATGATCAAATTACAAAAACAATAAATAGATAATTGAGATCGTAAAATCAGAATCAAAAGCTAGGGATCGGGAAAATTTACCAGAGAGAAGAGAAGATCTAGTAGAGAAAGCTCCAAAGCGTGGAAAGGTCCAAAGCTCCATATCAGTGATTACAGAGAATGTTTAAAATAAAATCATAGTAGACAAGATAAGCTGATTCTGGTCACTGATCTTTCAATTTTCAAAGATCAACTAACAAAAACCATTAGGCTAATAAAATAGAATAATTTTTATTTAGTGAGAAGGAATTACTTGCTGCAGACATCCCACTTGTGAACTCCAAAAAGCTTTGCATGAAGTGCTTCTTGTACATCTCTTTAATTTAAGTAGTTTGTATCCTTGTCATCTACACACACATCTATTCTCCCGCTTGCTGCCAGAACACAAGACAATAATAATCTCAATGAGTAAACAAAACTTGAAAAGCAGTGACTGGAAATGATGGAAAAGGAAGTTCAACAAGAGAAGACTCACTTGGGTTTGAGGACAAATAACCTTGGATTGTGATAACATTGAGGAAATGAGAACATCAAGCTTTGGAAGGGGATCCATTTTATTTTCATTCTATCCTATTTTAAATAGAATAGATAATAGGACTTTCAATGATTCCATTCTGTTTCACTTTATTTTATCCTTTTCTATCTATCCAAGCATAAAAGCAACATGAGCCTTACCTCTGCATCGCAAAATACCCAGGAAGTGCAACAGAAACACCTGGAAAGCAGAAGATCATTACAATTGTTGATGTGAAACTAAAAAAGTGCAATAAAAACAAACAAAATTAAACTAAAATATTTAGACATGGCATCAAATTTTATAAGGAGCTCTGGTTTTCCCTCATTGCTATTTGCTAATAACACCAAATAAAGTTACAGCCTAAAGTCTCAATGGACTCTATCACAAGATAAGAATTTACACCCTGCATAGCTCAATGAGATGGGTATAGTGTATGGTGTTAAATACTCATCCTTGGAACATTCTGAAAGGGGGAGGGGATCACTTATTTGTTATATATGTGATGTAAATGCTTCTTCCAAGATTATTCTTACAGGAAAGATAGCTCTGAAAGCTTTCCCAATGCATGTGGAATATTGCCACTGAAGCTGCAACCAGCCAAAGTCCTAAAACAGTGAAGGAAAGCCTTATACAAATTACTACAAGTTGCACTTGTAATCAAGGTAGACAAGAGCGAGATCCTACTTAGGAGCGGAGAGGGGTCATAGGAGCGTAAAACGTGGGTTCGTAGCACGGTTCGTAAGATCCTACCAAAAATATTAAAATATATTTTAAAATAAATATATAATAATATACATAAATAATTTCTATTATATAAACAATATATGTTTATATTTACTAGTATTTATATTTTTTAAATTTTATTATAATGTATTAAGCAATATTAAATGAATTTTATACTAGTTTAAACAAATAAATTAAATGAATTTTATATAGATTAAACAAATAAATTGTTATATGTGTTGTAAAAAAAAACAGGTAGGTGTCACTAGTTTATTACTGTTGGGCTTATTTTAAGGCCCATAACCCATTACCAAACCCTAAGCCTCATCCCTTCTACTACTTCTTCTCAGAAACCCTAAGCACGCAGCAACTTGCAGCGCAGAGGGCAACATCAGGCCAAAATGTCTTTGCCCACGGCCACGAGCAGCTGGCGCGGAACTCAGGGTGGCGGCGACGCTTGTTCGACTCCTGCGTTTCTTTTCTTCTTCCTGCGTGTTCTTCCTTCTTCCAGGTAACTATGCTCCATCCTCTCCCCCATCTCCACCCTCTCCTTCATCTTCATCCTCTCATGCTCCATCTTCTCCTTCATCTTCATCCTTTCCTTCATCTCCATCTCCTTCATCTCCGTCGCACCCAAAATCCGAGTTTTAAAGGAAACCGGGTCGCGAACCCGACCCAAAAACACGAAAAACAGAGATTTTGGGGCTTTTACAGGAGCGCGAGTTCGTCGAGAGCGACCGCTCCTACGCCTCTCCGAACGCTCCTGAAAGCGGGAACGTCGCTCCTGCCAGCGCCCTTGCAAAACACGATCCTGCGTGGGTGCGAGATCGCTGAGGGGTAGTAGGAGCGTAGGATCGTCCGCTCCTACGATCCGGAACGCGCTCTTGTCTACCATGCTTGTAATGACATTAAGAAAAATTATTTGGTTTCCCGAATCTAGCTAGCTTACAGAATATTTAGCTTGCTTTAAGTCTCCCAATTGTGGAGAGAGAGGACCTGTTAAACCTTTATCGAAGAACAAGTCCCTGCAGTTAAATGAATTGACATGGTAAATATACAAATACATGCTATGGAATATTGTGGAGGCAATTTGCTTTAGAGGTACTGTAATTGTGGCTATTTAGATACTTAGATTGGTAAATGGTCCAACCACATTGTTATTCTTTAGTTTTATTCCAATAAGAAACAGAAAACAACTAACTAAGCAGACTATTGGACGATTAGCAATTTGATGATGCTGTTATAAACTTATAATGGTAAAAACGGACGAGTAGTAATTACTAACAGCAAAATTAACAAAAAAGGATCAACAATGTATGTAAGAACCAAGTTCATACATGTAAGACAGACTCATGCAAAAGTATAAGTTAGACATTGTTTCTTTAGGCAAGCTAGTTCCATTTCAAAATCAGAACGAGGAATTTTTGTGAAGCATTTCAAAAACGTTCCAATGGCAGATAAGGAAATAGTTCTTGTAAGTTACCTCAATTGTGAAACATTTCAAAAACATTATAATGGTTGAGAAAAGAAAAAGAAGACGATGAAGAACCTCGACCTCGTCGTTGAATGATCCAGCGCAAAGGAATTGATGAGTAGAGCTACCGATGATGAAGATGGAATCAAAACCCTAGCCCTGCGATAACACACAGACAAATCAAACACACGCTGACAAATCAAACAAAGGGAAAATCGTTAGATCAAGCGATTGAACAGAGTAGAGAGAGAGAGATGAACCCTAGCTGGAGGAAAGAAGAGAGAAAAAATGACGAACGAAACGATGTATCTGGTGACGCGAATCGCACTCTGAAGTTCATTCACCAGGTTCCCGAACAACGCATCGAACGAGAAGTCTCCCTTGAAGTCTTCGATGTCGAGAATGAGAGGGAAGGAGGCAGGGGAGGATGAGGGAATGAGAAATGAATTGATTGGTCACAAAAGTATCGAGTAAGTATTTAGTTAAGCAAAGAAATACCGACAATTAACCAATGGTCCCTTAATTGTCACTAAATGCAATTTTTGCGGTAGTGCCTCCATCCAAAATCCCACCTGACCTTGATTTCATTTCCAACAACTCATCACTGCAAAACTCAACCACCAGCAACTCAGGAACTCCCACAAGCCTCCTCAAGAATGCAATCCCCATTGTTAACCATCCCCACAAAATAAAAATAAAAATAAAAATAAAAATAAAGCAGTAGAGAAAATAATCAAAATATAAAGAACCAATTGGAGTGTGAGGGGTATTCTCCAACCTCCATAACCACCATCCTTGAACTTGCCCCAATGAAATATGCCTCACCATTTTTTCTTCCCTGACCAACACTCAAAACTAGGGATGGCAAAATGGGTCAGCTCGGCCTAACCCGGTCCGGCCCATCACGAGCCCGTATAAAAAGGGCTATCCCAACCCGGACCACCAAGGGATTATAAGTTGAGATGTTGAGCCCGACCCGATCTATGACAGGTTGGGCGGGCTGCGGGCTGGCCCGTCAAAAACTAAAAATAACCAAAACGGGCCCAAAACGGGCCACAATAGCGGGTTGGTTGGCTAGCCCGCCCGAAAATGTAAAAAAAAGAAAGAAAAAATTGTTTAAAAATAGGAAAAAATAAAAAATTATATATATACTGGCCCGATGGGTTGGCCCAACCCAGCCCGCTCGTGGCCCGTAGGGTTGATGGGCTAGATGGGTTAAGCTAAATGGGCTTGTGGGTTGATGAACCCCAACCTAACCCGGCCCATTTTATGCACTCAGAGGGCCGGCCCAACGGGCCAAGCCCGGTTTGCCACCCCTATTCAAAACAACTAAATGAAACATCTTCATCGACCTGCCCCAATGATCCACTGCCAACGATGGCCACTGTCACCGTGTCGGCGGCATCCCCCTCCTCATCGGTGGCCAAGGCTGGCTGTGACCCCTTCTCCTTCTCTCTTATTTCCCTTTCTTCTTTCCTCACTGATCTACTTCTCCTCCCTTCATTTCTCTTCCTTTGTCCCTCTTACTCCTCCTCCCTTATCTCCCTTTTTTTCTTCGCAGAAAAAACCAATGATTTGTGGGAAGACGAAGCAATGGGGGCGGCGGCTGGGTGAGGGGAGAAGAAAGGGAAGAATCTTAATTTGATTTTAAAGTGTTTTTATTTTTTTGTTTTTTATTGAAAAAAAAATTAAAAAAGTGAGTCACAGTGATTCACCAGCAAACACTTAGCTCGTTCATCCAAGTCACCAATGCTGGTTTGAGGTCTGTTAGCCACATCAGTGTTTTTTAACGTAACATGATGAAGAGGGACGAAAATGAAAATGGTCAAAATTGCATGGATGAATAACAATTTTTTTCCCAGAGACTAAATTCAAAACACCCTATATTTGCAGGGACGAAAAACATACTTAAGCCTACTGAATAACCTCATTTAGTTTTTCATTGAATGAATTGAATGATGATATAATAGAAGAGATTTACTTATATACACAACAGAATAAGCAAGATTCATGAATTAATCTTGATCACAGAGACTAACTGACTTAACTAACCTAAAACAGAATTAACTAACTATCAAATGGACTAAGAAGGTAACAAACTAACAATGGGCTTGATACAGTATAATAATGGGCTTGATTGCTTGTGATGAGCACAATACCCCCCTCAAGCTGTAGAGTGAATAGAAAACACACGCTGCTTGGCAGGCAGGGAGTGAAAATGAGACGGATCCAGAGGCTTGGTCAAGATGTCAGCCAATTGATTGTTGGTAGAGATGGGTAACAGATGATAAAGCTTGTTGAGTAGCTTCTCCCTTACAATATGACAATCTATCTCTATGTGCTTTGTTCTTTCATGAAATATGGGGTTAGCTGCGATGTATCTAGCTAAGGCATTGTCATAATATAGGAGGGCAGGAGAAATATATGGCAATTTGGTTTCTTTTAACAAGTAGGTTAACCACTTGATTTCACAAACCGTGTATGCAAGGTCCTTGTATTCAGCTTCAGATGATGATTTGGACATTGTTTGTTGTTTATTAGACTTCCAGGATATCAGAGATTCACTTAGGAATATGCAGTAGCCGGTTGTAGATCTTCTTGTGTCTATACAGCTTGCCCAATCCGAATCAGAGAAGGCTTTTAATTGGAGTTCTGATTTTGCAGAGTAAAAGAGTCCATGGGCTGGAGCTGATCTGAGATATCTGAGTATCCTTACAGCAGCTTGTTGATGAAGTAAGGTTGAAGAACTCACGAATTAACTTAGATGATTGACTAAAATACTCAAATCTGGTCTGGTAGTGGTCAAATATAGTAATCTACCAATCAATCTTCTGTATGATGTAGAGTCGGGCAGAGGGCCTCCTTTTGATTTTTTGCAACTTGGATTCTTTGGTCATATGTGTACTGGCTGGTTTGCAGGCAAGTAACCCTATGTCAGAGAGAATGTCTAAGGCATATTTTCTCTGACATATGTCGACTCCTTTCTTTGATCTTGCAATCTCTAATCCGAGGAAGTACTTAAGGTTGCCTAGGTCCTTTATGCGCAATTGTTGATGCAGGAATTATTTAATAGCAAAAATAGCTTGCAGATTATTACCTATAATTATAAGGTCATCAACATAGATTAATAGAACAGTAATAGAATTGTGAGATTGTTTAATAAAGAAGGAATGATCAAAAGGAGATTGGAAAAATCCCTGAGATATTAATGAAGATGAAAGCCTTGCAAACCATTGGGGGCTCAATTGCTTTAAGTTATAGATGGATTTGATCAACCTGCAAACTTGGTTTAGAGAATTAGGGGACAGTCCGGGAGGTAGGTCCATATAGACCCCTCCATCAAGGTGTCCATGCAAAAAGGAATTACGCATATCTAATTGATGTAAAATCCAATTATTAGCAGCAGAGAAAGCTAAAATAAATCTAATAGTAGTAACCTTAGCCACTGGTGAAAAGGTATCGAAATAGTTAATTCCTTCAATTTGGGTAAAACCCTTGGCAAATAACCGAGTTTTGTGTCTCTCTAGAATGCCATAAGCCTTTTATTTTAATTTGTAAACTCACTTACAACATATGGTCTTCTTTCCTGGTGGGAGAGATGTTAGTTCCCAAGTATGAATCTGGTTGAGAGCTACTAACCGATTTTGTATAGCCTGAACCCATTCAAGGGATTTGATAGCCTGTTTATAGGTCATGGGCTCAGTCATGGTGGATATAGTGAGGGTATAATGTCTATGTGCATTGGAGAGTTTTGAGTAGTCTAGAAAGGATAAGAAAGGGTAAAATGTGTTAGAGTTGGTTGGAATTTCTTCAACTGCAGCAATTCTGCAAAGGATAAGAAAGGGGATTGAAGCCAAAATTCGCGCAACTTTATATATATGTTACGGACAATGAATCCTTTAACAGAGTCGATCATTTCAGGTATGTCACTTAACATGTATGTCCACATCTTCTATTTTGTGAATAATAATTTGTTACTAAATCACTAATACTGTTACCTTTTCTTTTAAATAGAGAATCTAAGTCCTTCGACAATTCCTTAGTTCGAGACCTAACACAGATGATTGATGATTACAACCCTCTAGCAAAATCATTTCGTAAAAGTTCTAATTATTGTTTGAGACTTATCAGGAATAGATCTAAGGATGCAAGATTGCACAATAAACCCAGTTGTGCGGAGGTTGATGCGTTAATAATTGGTGATCATAACGGTATTGAAAGGGGTAGAGATATAGTTGTTCAAAAATATGGAATTGGTTTAGAAAGAATACCAGAGACGCATACCTCATTTATACCACTACAATACCCACTGTTGTTTCCCTATGGAGAAGATGGTTACCAAGAAGATATTCCCTATAGGGAAGCTGATGATGAAGCTGAGGTTCGTATAAGGAAAAGAGTCTCTATAACAGAATCTATCGCATTTAGGATACAAGGAAGAAGTGTTGAATTTGGTAATATTGTCAACACAATGAGATTATTCCAGCAATTTGTGGTGGATTGCTATATGGTGATTGAGTCACAGAGGTTGTCATATATTAGGCATAATCAAAAGTAAATCAGATGTGACATTCTGAATGGTTTGGAAGATGATGTGACTAGAGGCGAAATAGAGCCATCATTGGTCGGAAGACGTGTTATATTGCCACCTTCATTTACAGGTGGTATGAGGTATATGTTCAACAAATGTTAAGATGCAATGGAAATCTGCAAGAGATTTGGATACCCTGATCTATTCATAACAATTACATGCAATTCTAATTGGAGTGTGTTATCACCAAAAATAGCCAGTGGCAAGCCAATTAGGGCAGTAGCCGATACATGATCTAGCCGATCATATTTATTGCCAAATGTGTTCACATTGAGCCGACGTTAAAACTCTAAACTGATTAAGGCTCAAGGAGCACCACGAGGCCAGCCGATAGCCACGAAATCTAGCCGATTAAGGTTCAACAGAAGTTTAAATATTACAAGGCTATCGGCTGAATAATTGCTACCGAACAAGGAAGCAGTGCAATTCGACCAAGAGTTGGGATTGAAAGTCATTGTACTTTGGCGCCAAAAGGTAAAAATCAGCTCTTAAGGGCCCTCAGGGTATTTGAAGCATGAAAACCACTCTGTGTAGCCAAGGATGAGACGGTTATTCCATGAAGCGCATGAACGTGGCAGTTGAGGGACACAGGACCGCTTGTTGTCAGCTACCAATGTAGTGGGAGCATTTAGTGGCTAATAGGGGGCGGTTACAATTTTGTTTTTCACTTTTGTATATATATACCCGGCTGAGAAATTGTAAAAAACACACGACCTATCAAACAACTATTTTTCTTTTGCAATTTACAACATTTTATCTTAGCCGATTTTATGTCTTTTAGCCTTAGTTTAGCGTAGATTCGCCACTCCCAATGCTTTCTGGAGTAATTGGGGAACCCATAACTGAGAATTAGAGTTCCGTTCTCAGTGTAATTGCTTGACAGGAATCAATTTGTCAGCTGGATATTAGTCGATCCCTTGGCTGATTTGTTCACGCAAACAAATTTGGCACGTCCGGTGGGACCATAGGTGAATCGAAGGCCAAGTTTGATTCTCCAGGACAGGATCACGCTTGGCATATGAACCTGAGGTTCGAAAAGAAACTCAACAACAACATGGAGTCGAGTTCAAATCCCAAGAGAACCTCGTCACGCAAGATCAACGAGTCAACATACATCCTAGGTATGCCCATATCGGTTGAAGACATTCCAGTATCTGCACCAGCCTCAATTGACATGAATGACCATGAATATACTAAAGCACCTGTGGTCATGACCACTTCCTTCATGAGGCAATAGATCGACATGGAATTCATGACATTATGTACCAAGTGTCAAGACAATTAACAGATATTGTCAAGCCCATGGTGCACAACGAGGTTCAGCAGGCGAGAGACGCGAAAGCAAGCCGAGGGCAACAAGGTGAACACTCGGCTAGTTCTGCGCTACCAGTGGGAAATGAGCAAACTCAGCATGCGGAAGGCAGTCAAGTTTGGTAGCCTCAACCGAATATGGTTCAAGCTGGGCCTTTCCAGGCATAGCCAAACCCACTACCAGTAGGGCCACCAGCCTAAACATGTGGTGATCAACCAAATACGTGGATACCACTTCATGCTCGGGGGCAAGTGATGCCAACTGATCAAGCGAATCTGTAGTCTGGGCAAATCAATAAGGCCCAGAGGCCAGTTAACGTGGCTGGACACACTGGTTTGCCGCCAGTAATGTCATATGCTCCAACACATGGCCCTACTGTGCAGGCAAACACTTATGGACAGTCGATGGCCTCTGGTTATGGTTCAAGGAAGCTACCTGGGGATTGGAACCTCAACAATCCACCATTCTACTAACCACAGCCAGTCCCCATGTCATACCCTCCAGTAAGTTCAAATTTACCACGACCGGCTGGCAACTATGGGGGAGATCAGACATGGAATCCCATACCACTTTTTCCCTACAATGCATCGGCTGTTCCAGGAACTCAGGGAGGAGGTTTTGGTGAATATGGTCAAGAGCAGCAATGGAATACCAACCCACCTCTAGGCAATGTTCTACCAAGTACCTTCAACCTTCAGAATTTGTTCCAACAGGCTTCACCTTGGAGACCAATGGGTCAGTGTGTACCCCAGCCGAATTCTCAGGATAATTGGCAGGGGACTTCTCAGTTAATAGACTCGGAGATGATTGCAAGTACTATCAAGAAGTACTTTGGGGTACAATTAAAGCCGTTGGACCGTCCTGTTTACAGGAAACCTTACCCTGAATGGGTGGATCGGATGATTCCTCTTCCTAGAGGATTCAAGACTCTAGATTCCACTATATTCTCAAGGGAGGATGGCAAGTATTCCATGGAGCATATAGGCAAGTAAGCCCATGTCAGAGAGAATGTCTAAGGCATATTTTCTCTGACATATGTCGACTCCTTTCTTTGATCTTGCAATCTCTAATCCGAGGAAGTACTTAAGGTTGCCTAGGTCCTTTATGCGCAATTGTTGATGCAGGAATTATTTAATAGCAAAAATAGCTTGCAGATTATTACCTATAATTATAAGGTCATCAACATAGATTAATAGAACAGTAATAGAATTGTAAGATTGTTTAATAAAGAAGGAATGATCAAAAGGAGATTGGAAAAATCTCTGAGATATTAATGAAGATGAAAGCCTTGCAAACCATTGGGGGCTCAATTGCTTTAAGCTATAGATGGATTTGATCAACCTGCAAACTTGGCTTAGAGAATTAGGGGACAGTCCGAGAGGTAGGTCCATATAGACCCCTCCATCAAGGTGTCCATGCAAAAAGGAATTATGCATATCTAATTGATGTAAAATCCAATTATTAGCAGCAGAGAAAGCTAAAAGAAATCTAATAGTAGTAACCTTAGCCACTCGTGAAAAGGTATCGAAATAGTCAATTCCTTCAATTTGGGTAAAACCCTTGGCAACTAACCGAGCTTTGTGTCTCTCTAGAATGCCATAAGCCTTGTATTTTAATTTGTAAACCCACTTACAGCCTATAGTATTCTTTCCTGGTGGGAGAGGTGTTAGTTCCTAAGTATGAATCTGGTTGAGAGCTACTAACTGATTTTGCATAGCCTGAACCCATTCAAGGGATTTGATGGCCTGTTTATAGGTCATGGGCTCAGTCATGGTGGATATAGTGAGGGTATAATGTCTATGTGCATTGGAGAGTTTTGAGTAGTCTAGAAAGGATAAGAAAGGGTAAAATGTGTTAGAGTTGGTTGGAATTTCTTTAGCTGTAGCAAGTCTGTAATGGAAGTCCTTGAGATATAATGGAGCATTCCTAATTCTAGTGGATCTCCTAAGCTGAATTTCTGGTTCTTGTGGGGGGAAACAATAGTAGGAGAGGGAGTATCTGAAACAAGTTCAGTGGAAGAGGTTTAAGGCTGGATGTAACATCCCGTTTTTCCAATATTCTTGAATAATATTTGAAGTATAATTAGAGTGATGATTAGGTGATAAACATATATTAAAAACTTTAATTAGGGATAAAATTGGCTTAAATGGGACCCATAAAACTTAAGAAAGATCTAGAAACACTAACAAGAACAAGAATGCCCCTAGGAAGAGTACGGATCACCCCAGAAGCTTCTAGAAGGAGAAAAACTAGATATTTCTCCTTAAGTACACGACGGGACGGAACTTGTGAAGTGACCATCGCGACGCTATGGGACTTCCGTTGGATTTTTGCCATGTGTACATCCAGAGGATTATGGAAGGTACCATCGCGACACGACATCTCCTGTGAGAGGAGACTGTAACACCCCGCATTTTTCGTACATTTGTATATTTTTTTTAAAATGTGTTTATTTCATAATTATTACGATTTGTAGAGTTAGTGATTCTGATCTCCTATGTGTGTTTGAATGATTGTAAAATGTTCGATTGGTATTTATTCGTATTTTTAGGAAATATTGGTAGTGCATTATTTAATTATTTTATTAACTTTATTAATTATGTTATTTATATGATATAATAGTATTTGAAATGTCATTTATTTGGGAAAAATATTTTGGATTAAAGAGATGTTAAAATGAGTTTGAGGGGGTTAAAATATTTTAATATGTATATATATATATATATATCCTATACATAATAAGCGAATACCGTGAGCAGGTTTTTTTTCCCGCGAAGTTGAGCAGTTTCCTATTCTTCCTTTCTTCCTCCTCCTTCCAATCTTGCCACATGTTCTAAACCTTCTGCTCACAAAGAAATTTGTCACTCGGAGAAACCCTGCAGCTAAACAGAAACATGCATTGGTCGTTCAATCGGTGCCTCGACAATTGGAAAACTATTCACCTTTACCTTCAGTTTCTCCCTACCACACCCTCTGCGAAATCGGGCGAAAGAGATTCCGCTTAGGAGAAGTTGGAGATGTTTGTCCTATTTGCCGAGATTTCAACGCAGCCACTGTGACGGCGGTGAACGCGCACATCGGCAGTTGCCTCGCGCAGACCGTTAGGGACGAACGTCGGTAGAGTAGGAGGACCAGCCCGAAGCCGAAAGCCAAGGCGCCGAAGAAGCACTCGATTGCTGAGATTCTCACGGTGGCGCCGCCGATCGAAGCCATCAAAAGCAAAAGCAAGGCGACTGAGGTTGAAGAAGAAGACGACAGTTCCTTCGATTATTGCGGCAAGGATTCCAGTGCTGCGGCTGTCACAGGGCCGCGCTGGAATCACTGAATGCTACCGCCATCGACGCCGCTCCGTTCACCTTGCCTTCTCTGGTGACTGGTCTTCTCCTCTCCTCTTCGTTTGCATTCTTTCAACCATTGCTTTCTCTATGTTAGATCTTTCTGTTTCTACAATTGCATGCTCTGCCTGTTATGTGGTTTTTACAAAAAGGAAATTGATTTCTAATTTTTTATTTCCTTTCAGATCTTCGATTTTTCCGTTGAGACATTTTTCGCTTGGTGGAGGATGAGATTTGAAGGATGAAACCTTCTAGAATTACAACAACAACAACAACAACAACAACAGTTGCATCTATCATTCTCTTTTTAAGACATTGTCACTGTCTGATGTTTCTTCTGGTTTTTTGGTATTCATTGTTTTATGATATGTTATTTACTTTTTGTCGATTATATTCCTGCTTTTCTACTTGCTATACTAACATCTTGCATTCTCAACCCAAATGTAGACTATGCCTCTTTCTTTCTGCCAACTTGCATTTGTCCCTACAAATCCTGCTGTCAAGTTGGTTGATGAGAACGGAAAGACCTGGGACTGCAAGGTTGAGTGGACCACCGACCCTTCTTTCGTTTGCAAGCTGGTTGGTGATTGGGTTAGGTTCTGTGGCAAAAGGGGCTTGAAAGAAGGGACTGCTATCAAACTTGGTGTTTCTAAGGATGACTGTGGATTCGTTTACTTTATGTTGGTGTAGTAGTTATCGTGTGGTTGTTATAAGTCGTGTCTGCACAACTGATGACTGTTCATTGGAGGATCCCATGGTTGAAAGGCTATAAGTTTCATTCTTTCTACCAACCAGAAACTCTTTTGAATTATGTATCAGACATTAGAATTGGCTTGAATTGTATCATTTTATTGGGATTCAATTAATACCCGGTGTTGATCTCGACAGAACACCCGGTGTTGATCTCGACAGAACTCCTGGTGTTGAAGTTCTCGACAGAACACCCGGTGTTGATCTCGACAGAAGGTGTTGATCTCGACAGAACTCTTGGTGTTGAAGTTCTCGACAGAACACCCGGTGTTGATCTCGACAGAACACCCGGTGTTGATTTCGATAGAACTCTTGGTGTTGAAGTTCTCGACAGAACACCCCGGTGTTGATCTCGACAGAACACCCGGTGTTTATCTCGACAGAACTCTTGGCGGTGTTGATCTCGACAGAACTCTTGGTGTTGAAGTTCTCGACAGAACACCCGGTGTTGATCTCGACAGAACACCCGGTGTTGATCTCGACAGAACTCTTGGTGTTGAAGTTCTCGACAGAACACCCGGTTTTCTCAACAGTTGACTTGGTTATCTAATAACACCAATACTAGGCAACATTTTTTTTTTGTTGAGTTGCAGTAAGATAGTATTTTGGCATGCTGCCTTGATTATATGTTAATCTTCCTTTTTTTACATGTATGACTGACTGATTGCTTAATATGTAATGTTTCCATTTTTTTCTTTCTTCGTCCAGTTCCTGTAAGGGTGTTAAAGATGATTGATTTAAGTATTATTCTTAAAACGCTTCCTCTAGGCAAGAAGAAACTTCTTGAAGCTCTTGGTTGGTTCATGATTTGTTTTTTCACGGTTAGTTATTATAATCTCCCACTGGGTGTCACGTTTAGAATGGAAATGTGCAAATTGGATGCTTGGTTTGTTTGCCCATGTTGCCAAAGCTATTATTTTTCTCTCCGGACTTTAATATCAACTTTTTTTCTCAAGTCCTCGCTTTGTTTCTGCAGTTCAGAACACATGTTTATGTTTAAACAATTCTATTATGGTCACTTTCATATAAATGGTTTCACTTTCACAACATTAATTATGTTGACTTTGTTAAGTTTATTTATGTACCTTTTGCACATACGATTTAGCCTGAACTGGCTATGCATTTCAATGAACTTTTTGGTTTGAGAGTAGTTCATTTTTTCCTATATTTCAGTTTGCTTTATGTATTGGCCAATCTATTGTTATTATGGATTAAAGAAGCAATTCTCCATGCTAGATAAAGGCATATTTATTAAATTAATGGTGCATTTAGTTATAGGTTACCTAGACAGTCTTGAATTTTGGGTTTAATATGCATTGATTCATATTTGCTTATCAAGAAAACCAGCCAAGTGCTTAACTGATGAAGTTGTTCCAGTGGTATTATAATTTTAGAGGAGGATATAGTAGAGCCAAGTGCTAGAATACAACCCATTATTCGTTACATGTCAATCTGGAATGAGGCAAGTGCTGGACAACTTTTATTTCATTTTATTTCGAGTCTACTTAATAATTTTTCCATTTAACTTTTCTATTTAATAATACTCTCATTTACCTTTCATGCTCACCAAGTTTCATGACCAAACTCAATAAAACTCAAATCAGTTGTTCCACCTCCATGCTTTTCAATCATTGCTAAGCTTTTGAATAAGCCTTATGTAATTAAAACTTCTGCATAATCATTAATTTCCTAATATATTTCCATGAATAGGTATTTGGTTGACAAATATATTTCCATCCAAATAATACTTAGGCATCCAAGTGTTTAACTATTGAACAAAGGAACAAATTATTGGCATTCATTGGAAGAGAGTTCAAGTGGTTAGGCTGTGGGTTTGCATTCCAAAGCTAAGCTTTAGCTATCTTGAATCCCGCTTATAGTCAAGTGAAACCTATTAGATAACCAAGTCAACTGTTGAGAAATACTCCAAGAATTCTGTCGAGATCAACGCCAAGAGTTCTGTCGAGATCAACACCGGGTGTTCTGTCGAGATCAACACCAAGAGTTCTGTCGAGATCTTCAACACCAAGAGTTCTGTCGATTGTGTATATTCCATTAGCTGTCAAATAATCAGCATTCATTTGACATTAAGTGAGCGACATCCTCTCCTCATAATCATCAACAATCACCAATTGATGCTGTCCCATTTTGTATCTATAAATACCTGTATCATACTTCAATGGAATAATATCGAGTTATACACTTTACATGGTATCAAAGCCAGGTTGATGAGATACACAGCAGTTTTAAGAAACAAAGAACTGTGGCGAGATCTTCAACTGAAGCAGAATATCGAGCAGTTGCAACAACCACAACAGAGCTCATGTGGCTGAAAAATCTCCTAAGTGAGCTTGGGTTCCTAATCACACCCTCCAAAGCTTCTATGTGACAACGTAGGTGCCACATACCTATGTTCCAACCCTGTGCTACACTCACGCATGAAACATATATCCTTGGACTATCATTTTGTGAGAGAACAGGTTCAGGCCAAGCAAATGCATGTGTCACACGTCTCAACCAAGGATCAGCTTGCGGACATCCTAACTAAACCATTGCCCACATCACGGTTTCATGATCTTACAAACAAGATGAAGGTAACAGATGGTACCATCATCTTGAGGGGCGATAGATAACCAAGTCAACCGCTGAGAAATACTCCAAGAATTACCGAGATCAACACCAAGAGTTACGCCGAGTACTTCACCACCAAGGGTTCTGTCGAGATCAACACCGGGTGTTCTGTCGAGAACTTCAACACCAAGAGTTCTGTCGAGATCAACACCGGGTGTTCTGTCGAAGTTCTCAACAGAACTCTTGGTGTTGAAGTTCTCGACAGAACACCCGGTGTTGATCTCGACAGAACTCTTGGCGGTGTTGATCTCGACAGAACTCTTGATGTTGAAGTTCTCGACAGAACACCCGGTGTTGATCTCGATAGAACACCCGGTGTTGATCTCGACAGAACTCTTGGTGTTGAAGTTCTCGACAGAACACCCGGTTTTCTCAACAGTTGACTTGGTTATCTAAGAACACCAATACTAGGCAACATTTTTTTTTGTTGAGTTGCCGTAAGATAGTATTTTGGCATGCTGCCTTGATTATATGTTAATCTTCCTTTTTTTACATGTATGACTGACTGATTGCTTAATATGTAATGTTTCCATTTTTTTCTTTCTTCGTCCAGTTCCTGTAAGGGTGTTAAAGATGATTGATTTAAGTATTATTCTTAAAACGCTTCCTCTAGGCAAGAAGAAACTTCTTGAAGCTCTTGGTTGGTTCATGATTTGTTTTTTCACGGTTAGTTATTATAATCTCCCACTGGGTGTCACGTTTAGAATGGAAATGTGCAAATTGGATGCTTGGTTTGTTTGCCCATGTTGCCAAAGCTATTATTTTTTCTCTCCAGACTTTAATATCAACTTTTTTTTCTCAAGTCCTGCTTTGTTTCTGCAGTTCAGAACACATGTTTATGTTTAAACAATTCTATTATGGTCACTTTCATATAAATGGTTTCACTTTCACAACATTAATTATGTTGACTTTGTTAAGTTTATTTATGTACCTTTTGCACATACGATTCAGCCTGAACTGGCTATGCATTTTGTGAATACATGCCTTGACAGGATGGTTTTGATGATTGACAAAAGGGAGCTTTGGTAATAGTCAACCGTGCAAAAAGTGGAAAAGAATACCAAGACGCGTATCAAGAATGATTGTTTCTCAAGTCTTTGGGTTCTGGGTATTTATTTATCTTTATTAAGACAATTTGTAAGTAGTAATAAAAAGCTCTCAATTAAAATTAAATCACACACGCACAAAATATTTTGACATGCATATCTCGTGTCGGATGTCGAGCTGAGGAAGTCGGATGTCGAGCTGAGGAAGTCGGATGTTGAGCTCTGAGGAAGTCGTATGTCGAACTGAGGAGGAAGTCGCGTGTCGAGCTGATGAGGTCGCGTACCTAGGTCGCGTGTCGAGCTGATGAGGTCGCGTGCCGAGCTATGAGAATCGAGCTGATGAGGTCGCGTGCCGAGCTATGAGAACCGAGCTGATGAGGAGGTCGTATGCCGAGCTGTGTTCCGAGGTCGTGTGCCGAGGCCTTTTGCCGAGCTGTTCAGAGGTCGTATGCCGAGCTGTCTTCAGAGGTCGTATGCCGAGCCGTCTCCGTGTTTTCAATACGCAACGGACAAATTCCAACGGACAAATCAAAACGCAACGGGCAAATGCTGCAACGGACAAATCCTGCAACGGTATTTCGACGCTCCTCCATTGCCTATATAAACACAGCTCGTGAGCTTTGTTTTAATATACAACAACGCAGTGCTTAATTTTTGTGCCAAAAACTCTGTCAAATATTTTTCATCACTCACACTTATTTGAGCACAATTTTTTAGAGTCTTTTTATTCTACATAATTTGAGTTGTATTATTTGAGCTTCAATTTGTTATATCTGCACTATTGAGTGTATCTTTCTCGTCTCATTTTATTTGTGAAAATCATTTATTTTTGGGTAGGAATCCCAAGGTGTTCATAGAGAGGTGATATCTCTTGAACGTATTGCTCTGGTTTAGAGTTGTAAAGGTTTCTAGCTGAACCTGATTTAAAAGCTAGTGTCTTAGTGAAAATCCCATAGTGGTTTGCTTTGGGGACGGGGCGTGAGCCACAGGGGTGTTAGGTGGCGAACCTGGATAATTTGTTGTGTGCTTTTTACTCCTTATCTCTCTACTTTTCACCAATTAAATTTCAGTACTTTATTTATTGTTATTTATATCTTACTATTTACTTTATTTTTAACTCGTTTGCAATTTATTCTTCAAGTGATTTATCTATTTCACATTAATATTTCCGCAACTCATAATTAGCACTTATTTCTCCAAAAGTTTTTGAAAGCACTGCTCACACACAATTCACCCCCTCTTGTGTTTGGAGTCACTTGTCAACAAGTGGCATCGAGCTAGACTCTTGTATAAAGGACTTAACCGTCTCAAGAGAATGACTTCAAACAATAACGAGGAACCTCCTGAATGCACCCCCATTTTTCAATGGTGAGGGTATGGTTATTGGAAGGATAGAATGCAAACCTTTCTTGAGGGTGTTGATCTTGATATTTGGGATCTTTGTGGAAAATGGTCCATTTGTCCCCACTCAATCAATTAATGATGCAAAGGTAGACAAACCAAGATCACTTTGGACCGAAGATGATAAGAAAAAGGTCCAATACAATTTGAAAGCTAAGAACATCATCACTTCGCTTTAAGCTACGATGAGTTCTATAGGGTCTCAAATTGCAAGACTCAAGCTAAAGAAATGTGGGACACCCTTCTATTGACCCATGAAGGTACTACCGAGGCCAACTTATGTCTCATGGCAAAACACGAGGAGGATGAGGTAAATGCTCTTGAACTCGAATCTCCTTTAACTTATGATGAGCCGCTTATTGCTTGTGAAGAATTAAATAATGAAACGATTAAACTTGGAAAAATTGTTCTTTCTTCTAAGAAAACCATCTCTTCTCTTGAATCAAAATTGAAATTTTAAACAAAGAGATAGTGATTCTTAAAGAAAAACAAGTTCTTTGTGATTGAAACTTCTCCTCCCATATCTTGTGAAAATAAAAAGATGAAGTTTTAAAATGCAATGAGTGTAGTGTTTTGAAAAATAAGGTTGAGGATTTAAATAACACTCTTGCAAAATTTACAATGGGAAGAGATAATCTAAACATTATTTTAGGAAACCAAAAAGGTACTTTTAGAAAAGTGGTTTAGGTTATCATCCAAAAATTCATGAAAAATCTTTTAAACTCTTCAATCACAACAAACCCTCAAGTAGTCCTTTCATTAAATGCTTTCACTTTGTGGTAGAAATGGTCACACCGCCTCTATTTGCAATATTAGAAAGAATAAAAATGTAGTTGGCAAAAAGATGTGGATTCCAAAGGGCACCTTGCCCAAGACTAACTCATATGGACCCAAGATGGTTTGGGTACCAAAGGTTAAAATATGATTTGTTGTTGTAGGTGTGCTTGAAAGCCAAAGACTTAAATTGGTATCTTGATAGCAATTGCTCAAAGCACATGACAGGAGACAAAAGCAAGTTCTCCTCATTGGTACCTAAGAATAGTGGTTATGTCCCAGGTATGGTGACAACAACAAAGGTAAAATTCTTGGGATTGGTTCTATTGGTAAGAGTCCTAATCCCACTATTGAAAATGTTTTGTATGTGGATGGTTTGAAGCATAATTTGCTAAGCATTAGTCAACTTTGTGATAAAGGAAACAAAGTGGTTTTCGATTCTTCAAAATGCATGGTCATGGATTCTATAAATGAAAATGTTATTGTAATTGGACCTAGAATTGGAAATATCTATATGCTTGATTTAGATAAAATACCTTCAAATGATGCATGTTGTCTTATTAGTAAAGAGGATGAATCTTGGCTATGGCATAGGAGAATGGCTCATATTCACATGGATCATCTTAATAAGTTAGTTCGAAAGGACTTAGTAATTGGCTTACCAAAGCTTCGTTTTGAAAAGCAAAACGTTTGAGATGCATGTCAAAAAGGAAAACAAGTAAAGGCATCTTTCAAATCTAAAAATATTGTTTCTACAAACCGGCCTTTACAACTTTTACATATGGATTTATTTGGCCCTTCTAGAACTAAAAGCTTTGGTGGCAATTACTATGCTCTTGTTATTGTGGACGACTATTCTCGCTATACATGGACTTTATTTATTTCTCACAAAAATGATGCTTTTAATGCTTTTGAAAACTTGCAAAGGTTATACAAAATGAGAAGGGACTTAACATTGCTTCCATTCAAGTGATCATGGTGGGGAATTTGAGAATGAAGCATTTGAAGCATTTTGCATTAAAATGGCATCGATCACAACTTTTCGCTCCAAGGACACCGCAACAAAATGGAGTGGTTGAAAGGAAAAATCGGTCTCTTGAAGAGCTAGCGAGGGCGATGCTCAATGAGACTAACCTTCCTAAGTACTTTTGGGCGGCGCAGAGCACCGCTTGCTATGTGATGAATCGAGTTCTTATAAGGCCGATCCTTAAACAAACACCGTATGAACTCTACAAAGGAAGGAAGCCCAACATTTCCCACCTTCACGTTTTTCGGATGCAAGTGTTTTGTCCTAAACAATGGTAAGAATAACCTTGGAAAATTTGATGCTAAAGGCGATGAAGGTTTATTTCTTGGATATTCCACTTCTAGTAAAGCCTTTCAATTTTTAATAAACGATTTTAACTGTTGAAGAATCTGTGCATGTTTCTTTTGATGAATCTAACCCCAAATCTTGAGAAGAAAGTGTTGATGATCTTGCAGAAGTGTTAGGAGATACCTATTTAGAGGAACAAGAGAGATCAAAAGTTCAAAAGGAGGATCAAGAGTCCTTGCCTCAACCCTCTCAAGAACTCTCTCACTCAAATCTTCCAAAGGAATGGAGAGTCTCAAAGAACCATCCTCTTGACAACATAATAGGTGATATCTCAAAAGGGGTAGCGACTCGAAACTCTCTTAATCATGCATGTCATCATATGGCCTTTGTCTCTCAAATTGAACCAAATGACGTCAATGAACCCATCTTTGGTCAGTATTGGATCCTTGCTTTCCAAGAGGAATTAAATCAATTTGAGAGAAATGATGTTTGGGAACTTGTCCCTAGGCCTAAAGATCACCTAGTCATTGGGACCAAATGGGTCTTTCGCAATAAGCTTGATGAAAACGGTATCATTGTTAGAAATAAAGCTAGACTTGTTGCAAAAGGCTATAACCAACAAGAGGGCATAGATTTCGATGAAACCTATGCACCCTGGCTAGATTAGAAGCTATTCGCATGCTTCGCATTTGCATGCATCATGGATTTCAAACTTTTTCAAATGGATGTTAAAAGTGCATTTCTTAATGGCTTTATTCAAGAAGAAGTATATGTTGATCAACCTCCCGGTTTTGAAAATTTTGAATTTCCAAATCATGTTTTCAAATTGAAAAAGGCTTTATATGGTTTAAAACAAGCTCCGAGAGCTTGGTACGAGAGGTTGAGCAAATATTTACTTGAAAAAGGTTTTGAAAGAGGAAAAGTTGATACCACTCTTTTCATTAAACACAAAAATCATGACATTTTACTTGTTCAAATTTATGTTGACGATATCATCTTTGGTGCTACTAATGAATCCTTATGTAAGGAATTTTCTGATATCATGCAAAGTGAATTTGAAATGTCAATGATGGGAGAGCTAAATTACTTCCTTGGACTTCAAATCAAACAAACAAAGGAAGGAATATTCATCAATCAATCCAAATATTGTAAGGATTTACTCAAGAAATTTGGAATGAGCAACGCCAAAGAAATCTCAACTCCAATGAACACATCATGCTATCTTGACAAAGATGAAGGTGGTAAGTCGGTCGAAGTAAGTAAGTATCGAGGTATGATAGGATCTCTTCTCTATCTCACTGCAAGTCGTCCGGATATTATGTCTAGTGTTTGTATGTGTGCACGTTTTCAAGCAAATCCTAAGGAATCACATCTCTTAGCGGTAAAACGCATCATGAGATATCTCACTGGCACACAAACCATGGGTTTATGGTACCCCAAAGGTGCTGACTGCACACTTATTGGGTACTCGGATTCTGATTTTGCGGGTTGTAAATTGGACCGAAAAAGCACTAGTGGGACATGTCACTTACTTGGGAATGCCTTGGTCTCATGGCATAGTAAGAAACAAGCCAGTGTGGCTTTGTCCACTGCTGAAGTGGAATACGTTGCAGCAGGCAGTTGTTGTGCACAAATTATTTGGATGAAACAACAGTTGAATGATTATGGGATTAATCTGAAAACTGTTCCAATTAAGTGCGACAATACTAGTGCCATAAACCTCACGAAAAACCCGGTTTATCACTCCCGGACCAAACACATAGAAATTAGGCACCATTTTATTAGAGATCATGTTCAAAAAGGAGATTGTGTGATTGAGTTTGTGGAAACATCTAAACAACTTGCAGATATTTTTACTAAACCTTTGCCTAAGGAAACTTTCTTTTTTATTAGAACTGAATTGGGAATTTTAGACCAATCATGCATTGAGTGACTGCTTGTGATTGCATTTTCTTTTTGAATAAATTCTAACTTGGGCGTTTGAGTGTGCTAACGAGTTTATGCAGGTCTTTTCCCCTTCCATTTTCTTTAAGTACGGAATAATGAGTGGGTGACGCATTTGTCTTATGCAACTAGCTAATCATGTCCAACCAGCTCATCTGTCACACACCAAGCTTGGTATCACGTAACTATCAAAATATGTTTGTTTAATCCTGAATATATGCCTTGCTTTATTTGTCTTTCCCACTTTTTGATGTTGCCAAAAGGGGGAGAGTTACATGAATGCATGATTCAGGGGGAGTGATCTTTTACGTATTGCCTATTGTGAGGGGGAGTTTTTCTAAATATTGTGCTTAAACTCTGATATCTTTTATTGAAAAACCATGCTTATATCTCATTGCTATATCATGATTATATTTTACTAAATTCCCTCCATGAGATGTTTGTCATCATCAAAAAGGGGGAGTCTGTGAATACATGCCTTGACAGGATGGTTTTGATGATTGACAAAAGGGAGCTTTGGTAATAGTCAACCGTGCAAAAAGTGGAAAAGAATACCAAGACGCGTATCAAGAATGATTGTTTCTCAAGTCTTTGGGTTCTGGGTATTTATTTATCTTTATTAAGACAATTTGTAAGTAGTAATAAAAAGCTCTCAATTAAAATTAAATCACACACGCACAAAATATTTTGACATGCATATCTCGTGTCGGATGTCGAGCTGAGGAAGTCGGATGTCGAGCTGAGGAAGTCGGATGTTGAGCTCTGAGGAAGTCGTATGTCGAACTGAGGAGGAAGTCGCGTGTCGGTGATGAGGTCGCGTGCACCTAGGTCGCGCGTGTCGAGCCGATGAGGTCGCGCGTCCGAGCTATAGAGAATCGAAATGAGGTCGCGTCGGCCGAGCTATGAGAACCGAGGATGAGGAGGTCGATGCCGAGCCGTGTTCCGAGGTCGTGTGCCGAGGCCTTTGCCGAGCCGTCGTGAGGTCGATCTCGAAAGCCGTGGTCGAGGTCGTCTGGCCGAGCCGTGGCGAGGTCGTCTGCCGAGCCGCCTTCGTGAGGTCGATAATCGAGTCGTCTCCGTGTTTTCAATACGCAACGGACAAATTCCAACGGACAAATCAAAACGCAACGGGCAAATGCTGCAACGGACAAATCCTGCAACGGTCATTTCGACGCTCCTCCATTGCCTATATAAACACAGCTCGTGAGCTTTGTTTTAATATACAACAACGCAGTGCTTAATTTTTGTGCCAAAAACTCTGTCAAATATTTTTCATCACTCACACTTATTTGAGCACAATTTTTGAGAGTCTTTTTATTCTACATAATTTGAGTTGTATTATTTGAGCTTCAATTTGTTATATCTGCACTATTGAGTGTATCTTTCTCGTCTCATTTTATTTGTGAAAATCATTTATTTTTGGGTAGGAATCCCAAGGTGTTCATAGAGAGGTGATATCTCTTGAACGTATTGCTCTGGTTTAGAGTTGTAAAGGTTTCTAGCTGAACCTGATTTAAAAGCTAGTGTCTTAGTGAAAATCCCATAGTGGTTTGCTTTGGGGACAGGACGTAGGCCACAGGGGTGTTAGGTGGCCGAACCTGGATAATTTGTTGTGTGCTTTTTTACTCCTTATCTCTCTACTTTTCAGTCAATTAAATTTCTGTACTTTATTTTATTGTTATTTATATCTTCACATTAATATTTCCGCAACTCATAATTAGCACTTATTTCTCCAAAAGTTTTTGAAAGCACCGTTCACACACAATTCACCCCCCTCTTGTGTTTGGAGTCACTTGTCAACACATTTCAATGAACTTTTTGGTTTGAGAGTAGTTCATTTTTTCCTATATTTCAGTTTGCTTTATGTATTGGCCAATCTATTGTTATTATGGATTAAAGAAGCAATTCTCCATGCTAGATAAAGGCATATTTATTAAATTAATGGTGCCTTTAGTTATAGGTTGCCTAGACAGTCTTGAATTTTGGGTTTAATATGCATTGATTCATATTTGCTTATCAAGAAAACCAGCCAAGTGCTTAACTGATGAAGTTGTTCCAGTGGTATTAGAATTTTAGAGGAGGATATAGTAGAGGCAAGTGCTAGAATACAACCCATTATTCGTTACATGTCAATCTGGAATGAGGCAAGTGCTGGACAACTTTTATTTCATTTTATTTCGAGTCTACTTAATAATTTTTCCATTTAACTTTTCTATTTAATAATACTCTCATTTACCTTTCATGCTCACCAAGTTTCATGACCAAACTCAATAAAACCCAAATCAGTTGTTCCACCTCCATGCTTTTCAATCATTGCTAAGCTTTTGAATCAGCCTTATGTAATTAAAACTTCTGCATAATCATTAATTTCCTAATATATTTCCATGAATAGGTATTTGGTTGACAAATATATTTCCATCCAAATAATACTTAGGCATCCAAGTGCTTAACTATTGAACAAAGGAACAAATTATTGGCATTCAATGGAAGAGAGTTCAAGTGGTTAGGCTGTGGGTTTGCATTCCAAAGCTAAGCTTTAGCTATCTTGAATCCCGCTTATAGTCAAGTGAAACCTATTAGATAACCAAGTCAACTGTTGAGAAATACTCCAAGAATTCTGTCGAGATCAACACCAAGAGTTCTGTCGAGATCAACACCGGGTGTTCTGTCGAGATCAACACCAAGAGTTCTGTCGAGATCTTCAACACCAAGAGTTCTGTCGATTGTGTATATTCCATTAGCTGTCAAATAATCAGCATTCATTTGGCATTAAGTGAGCGACATCCTCTCCTCATAATCATCAACAATCACCAATTGATGCTGTCCCATTTTGTATCTATAAATACCTGTATCATACTTCAATGGAATAATATCGAGTTATACACTTTACATGGTATCAAAGCCAGGTTGATGAGATACACAGCAGTTTTAAGAAACAAAGAACTGTGGCGAGATCTTCAACTGAAGCAGAATATCGAGCAGTTGCAACAACCACAACAGAGCTCATGTGGCTGAAAAATCTCCTAAGTGAGCTTCGGGTTCCTAATCACACCCCTCCAAAGCTTCTATGTGACAACGTAGGTGCTACATACCTATGTTCCAACCCTGTGCTACACTCACGCATGAAACATATATCCTTGGACTATCATTTTGTGAGAGAACAGGGTCAGGCCAAGCAAATGCATGTGTCACACGTCTCAACCAAGGATCAGCTTGCGGACATCCTAACTAAACCATTGCCCACATCACGGTTTCATGATCTTACAAACAAGATGAAGGTAACAGATGGTACCATCATCTTGAGGCGTGTTAGATAACCAAGCCAACTGTTGAGAAATACTCCAAGAATTCTGTCGAGATCAACACCAAGAGTTCTGTCGAGAACTTCAACACCAAGGGTTCTGTCGAGATCAACACCGGGTTTTCTGTCGAGAACTTCAACACCAAGAGTTCTGTCGAGATCAACACCGGGTGTTCTGTCGAAGTTCTCAACAGAACTCTTGGTGTTGAAGTTCTCGACAGAACACCCGGTGTTGATCTCGACAGAACACCCGGTGTTGATCTCGACAGAACTCTTGGCGGTGTTGATCTCGACAGAACTCTTGGTGTTGAAGTTCTCGACAGAACACCCGGTGTTGATCTCGACAGAACTCTTGGTGTTGAAGTTCTCGATAGAACACCCGATTTTCTCAACAGTTGACTTGGTTATCTAATAACACCAATACTAGGCAACATTTTTTTTTGTTGAGTTGCAGTAAGATAGTATTTTGGCATGCTGCCTTGATTATATGTTAATCTTCCTTTTTTTACATGTATGACTGACTGATTGCTTAATATGTAATGTTTCCATTTTTTTCTTTCTTCGTCCAGTTCCTGTAAGGGTGTTAAAGATGATTGATTTAAGTATTATTCTAAAAACGCTTCCTCTAGGCAAGAAGAAACTTCTTGAAGCTCTTGGTTGGTTCATGATTTGTTTTTTCACGGTTAGTTATTATAATCTCCCACTGGGTGTCACGTTTAGAATGGAAATGTGCAAATTGGATGCTTGGTTTGTTTGCCCATGTTGCCAAAGCTATTATTTTTTCTCTCCAGACTTTAATATCAACTTTTTTTTCTCAAGTCCTGCTTTGTTTCTGCAGTTCAGAACACATGTTTATGTTTAAACAATTCTATTATGGTCACTTTCATATAAATGGTTTCACTTTCACAACATTAATTATGTTGACTTTGTTAAGTTTATTTATGTACCTTTTGCACATACGATTCAGCCTGAACTGGCTATGCATTTTGTAACACCCCGATTTCGGAGCGCTACTGTTCAACCCAACTAATGCTGAAAACATTTAATGCTTGTATGCTTTCAGTTAAAAAGTACTCTTATGTATTTCGCAATAGAAAAATAGGGGTAATTTTTTTCTTTTCATTTTCTTTCCTTGGAAATCTTTTTCAAAATGTGACATAGAGTACTACAGTTTTCTAAATGATGCCAATTCAAACTTTTGCAATTATCAGAGTATAGTGAATCACAAAATAACACTTCACATAACATAATCATTTCGCACTAAGGCGAGGTTCTCTGAAAAGAGTAATTACAAAACAACCAATACAAAACCCTAAGCTAAGCTGGCTGACAACTATAACTCTTCTTCGAGAAACACCAAAGAAGATCAAACACTAAGTACTCAGAGGAATCTTCCTCCACCGCTCAATCTTCAATGCTCCTAAAAGATGAAGTCGCAATACATCGAACTCCATCTGGAAGTGACATCCATAAGGACATCCAATCCAACAACAGTGCAAGGGTATATCCTTTGTCCACGAGTTTATCATAGGCTATGTCGCATGCAAACGATATATACATATATAATACAACAACACTCTTTTATTTACATATACATACTTAATAGACCGCACACAATCAAGATGGTATATCAAGCATGGCATGTGAGCAAACAAAACAACCAATGATCAACAATCAAGTCACTACAATATCAACCATTGCATGTGAGCAGCAAGTCTATCAACAGATAAGTGATCAAGTCATCACAATATCCAATTCATCAACAATTCCTCATATATCATAAATGCGGTTAGCTATGCATGTCAATGCGGTATGGCTAGTTTGTGTATACACTGCAACCTTAAACAAGGTCACAGAGACGAGGAACTTTATTTCCCAACGCCCAAATCAACTCCCTACCAAGGGTATTGCCACAAAGGCTTGCCACACATTAGGCTTTCGCCACACGGGCATGCGGTGACAACTCGTCCTTTTGAAGTTCTCAAGACAATCAAACGCTCAGAGTGTCGATGCTCAATGGTCGATATACATCCAAACAAATTCAACAACATGGCATGCTCACCGTAGGGAGCGCGAGTAATGTTTTAATTAATCAATGCGGATCGACGACACCTCAACTCACTCAATCTACTTAGTGAATTTTCATGCTTCCAATTCTTATATTACCTAGTTTTGTTTGTACCAAAATAAATCACTCATTTAGCTTTGGGTCATTGGAACTCGAGTTTCATCAAATTCTTTATCTAGCATGGTTCCATTTCTACTTATCTATAAGCTTAGGCTAGTCATACTACAACCCTCATGCTTATTTTTAAACCAAAATACCTTTAACAATTACTTAGAGTGCAAACACAGGACACAAAGTCCGGTGCTCAATTGAACAGCTAGTCTTAATCTCGGATCGTAACTCTAGGCACGTAATGCGGAACACTAGGCTCAACTTTTAGGTTAAGGTACTAGGCACGCCATACGGAACACTAGGTCCAATCCTAAACCAAGAAAATGCGCGCATAAGCAGGACATTAAATCCCAAAGACAGACACATAGTCCATATGCTCAATAGGAACACTAGGTTCCTATGATTTAATCTTTCAAAAACCCGATCTTTCAACTCTCTTTCTCTATTCTTATATCACTCCTATGTATCTGAAAATACTCTTTTAGTTCTAGGTCGTTGAAACCCTAGTTGTGTTAAATAACACACTTTGGAAGAATTCCCAGAAAGAGAGGTGGTGCGAACACTCTTAATTACCAAGTCTTTCCTAGCCGTAATTTCCCAGCGCATCATTTAACTCAACCGCTTGCAAATCGTACTATTTATTTCAACTTCTTTTTTCTACTATCGTTCCATTGAAATTTCCTTGCAAGCTTTAGCTAGTTATACTAAAACCCTCACGCTTACTTTTAACTCAAATGCCCTTAACAATTTGCTTACGAAATCGAATTGGCGTGAAATCGCATCGATTTACCGATGTAAATCGTCGACCAATAGCAATCGATCAACGCATTATTAATTAATCCATCATCAACAACAATATTTTCATATTCCAAGTCAATACCAAATTCCATTTAAATCCTACTTGATTCATGGAAAACAACATCAATCATAATGCCTCACAGGCCAAAGACATGCTATAGCATTTCAACAAAGATATAACAATTCAATAGGCTACAACATGCTCCACGCTTTCATCAACTTCAAGTCTAATCAAATCACTCAAACAAGATTTAAGTCACGCAATACAATTCAATTTACACGCAGGCCAAAAGCATGCTACAACATTTCCAACAACACATAAAAGTACTACAAGTAGTACCACACTATCAAACAATCAAACAAGCAACAAACAAGGCGAAAAGCCCAAACTCATTATATAAGAATTTCCCTTACCTTGGGCGCTTTAACAATCCAAGCAAAGTAATCCAAATAATCGTCAAGTCGCACTTCGCTGCATCTTAAGCCACGAACCTTAACAACACAAACTTAACTAAATTAGAACTAAAACTTAGTCCTAATGCCCTAGGGCAGCCACGGCTTAGGCATCCTAAAGCCTAGGAATTACTTGACTTAATCCCTAATTGGTGCTATCTAGCCATATGCCAAGGTACATATTCAAACCATGCAAGTTTTGAAACTTTTTCAAAAGCTAAGCACTTAGAAAATATCAAAACCCAAAACTTACCAATTGGAATAGTGTTTTTACCAAATGAATAGTGTTTTGCCAACTTTGAACCATTTTTCAAAGCTCTAAAACATGTCACAAAATTCTAGAAACAATTCTATTACAAGTTCAAAACAATTCTTGAAACATAAACTCAAACTTTTCCCAAAATCATACTTCTTTGAATTGTTTTGCTAAATCAAATCATCAACCACTTTTACAACTATTTTCAAGCATAAATACAAGTCAATAACAAGTTATAAAACATTCTTGAAGGCCATAATTTTCAAAGCTCCAAAACACTTCAAGATTTCAAGTCATTAACTCCTAAATCATACAAACTTTGTTTAATCAAAACTTCTCATCAAAACCAAACATATTTACCACTTTAATACACTTAAAAACAAGTTGAAACTCACCCAAATTATGCTTAAAACTTACTGTTTTTAAGCCTCACAAACAGCCCCAAAATTCATTTTATTTTCAAACAATTTTTCAAAGCTTTAAACTTACAAACCTTTATAGATTTAAAGTTCTAACCAAAAACCAACTTCTACAACACTTAAATTACTTTAAAACAAAATCAAAACATCCTCAAAATCATGACCAAGTGCCACGGTTTTGGTTACCCAAAAACAATTCCAAATTTCAATTTTTTTCATTTCCAAAACAAATCATTCCATCACACTTAAATCTTTACATCTTAAACCAATTTTTCCTAACACCTAACATACTTAAAAATCAAATTAAAACATCCCCTAACATCATGTGAGAGCCACGGTTCAGCCCCTAAAAATCCCCAAATTATTTTCACAAAACTTGTTAAACATGCATATTGGCTAGTTTCCAAACTAATCAAGTATAACCCATCAAAGAACTAACTTTAAATCAACAAAATCAAACCAAAATAACCTTGAACAGCCCCTAATTTCGTTCAGCCCCAAAACCTAGGGTTTCCCAAAATTTCAATTACCAAAAACAAGCTTAATCATTGAAGGAAACAAAGGGCTAAAAGACTAGTCATGCATATCTAGCTAAATCTAACACCTTTTAGCAAAAACAACTCCTAAAACTAACCAAACCCATTCATGGCAGCCAAGAAGAAAATGAAATGGGTTAGGACTCTTACCAACCAAGATGATGATGATTGATCATGAAGGAAGAAGAAACGATGGAAGGAATCAAGGATTAAGGACTAAAACTTCAAGTTTCTCCAAGATCTTGAACTTTCTCTCTCAAGAATTTTTTTTTCTCAAACCTTCAACAATGAAAGAATGGATGGATCTGATCTTGAGCAAGGGAGAAGGCCACGAAATTTTTGAGGGCAAGAATGGAAAGGAAAAGTTCATTTAGTTGGATCATGACTACATAGTTACAAAGTAACCACCTTAACTACCTACCATTTAATCATCATCCAATCCTAAGCTTACACTTGTCAAGGAAGCTTCTAAAGGTCCATGTTCAGCTCCCCTAGCACATGTGCAGCTGCCATACATCCCCTTGGCCACGAGGTTTCGTTTAAATCACGTTTTTGGCGTTCTCGCTCAATAGGGTCTTGTGGCGTTCTGCAGCGTATAATAGGTTTTAATAATAAAAACTCCAAAAATATTTCTAATTATAACCCCACACCCAAAAATCACAAATATTCCTCGTGGCATAAGAAAAGTATCTATGTATCTCGTTTTCTCGAAATGCGAACCGAAACGTCGCAATTAGGCAGTCTCTGGCCATAGAAAATACACTAAATATTTTCTGATGCCCAAAATTTCTAGAAAAATTACAATAAATCCTAAATATTGGAAAATGCTAAGATCTCAAATTTTATAAAATTTGGATCACGTTTGGGCATGTTTCAGTTAGAAACACACACAATAGCCTATCTACTGTAATTCAACGAGAATTCTCGCAAATAATAAAAGCGTAAATTAGTGAGGATCACTAATTTCAATTTCTCTTATCATATAGATATTATTCAATCAATAAAATTATCAAAACAAAATCATTAAAATAATAGTCATATTAAATATGACATAAAACAGACGATTAATACTATAACTAAATAATAAAAATCCAAACTATGACTTAAAAATAACTATTAAGTCCTAAAATTATTTTTCATTCAATAAAATAATTTTCTTTAATCAAACAACAATCTTTCACATTTTTCGATATTAATTCATATTAAAAACAGTATACGTCTACACTGTCTCTTAATCTGAATTAATTGTTAAAAGAGTAAATTGTTCACAATAAATCTTTGTTGTTCTTCATACTTTTAACAAACCATTGAGGTCATGACTCTCTACGATTTATTTTCAAGTAGTTGGAACTACAAAATAATTTTCATAAAAATTGGGATGTTACACATTTCAATGAACTTTTTGGTTTGAGAGTAGTTCATTTTTTCCTATATTTCAGTTTGCTTTATGTATTGGCCAATCTATTATTATTATGGATTAAAGAAGCAATTCTCCATGCTAGATAAAGGCATATTTATTAAATTCATGGTGCCTTTAGTTATAGGTTGCCTAGACAGTCTTGAATTTTGGGTTTAATATGCATTGATTCATATTTGCTTATCAAGAAAACCAGCCAAGTACTTAATTAATGAAGTTGTTCCAGTGGTATTAGAATTTTAGAGGAGGATATAGTAGAGGCAAGTGCTAGAATACAACCCATTATTCGTTACATGTCAATCTGGAATGAGGCAAGTGCTGGACAACTTTTATTTCATTTTATTTCGAGTCTACTTAATAATTTTTCCATTTAACTTTTCTATTTAATAATACTCTCATTTACCTTTCATGCTCACCAAGTTTCATGACCAAACTCAATAAAATCCAAATCAGTTGTTCCACCTCCATGCTTTTCAATCATTGCTAAGCTTTTGAATCAGCCTTATGTAATTAAAACTTCTGCATAATCATTAATTTCCTAATATATTTCCATGAATAGGTATTTGGTTGACAAATATATTTCCATCCAAATAATACTTAGGCATCCAAGTGCTTAACTATTGAACAAAGGAACAAATTATTGGCATTCATTGGAAGAGAATTCAAGTGGTTAGGCTGTGGGTTTGCATTCCAAAGCTAAGCTTTAGCTATCTTGAATCCCGCTTATAGTCAAGTGACACCTATTAGATAACCAAGTCAACTGTTGAGAAATACTCCAAGAATTCTGTCGAGATCAACACCAAGAGTTCTGTCGAGATCAACACCGGGTGTTCTGTCGAGATCAACACCAAGAGTTCTGTCGAGATCTTCAACACCAAGAGTTCTGTCGATTGTGTATATTCCATTAGCTGTCAAATAATCAGCATTCATTTGGCATTAAGTGAGCGACATCCTCTCCTCATAATCATCAACAATCACCAATTGATGCTGTCCCATTTTGTATCTATAAATACATGTATCATACTTCAATGGAATAATATCGAGTTATACACTTTACATGGTATCAAAGCCAGGTTGATGAGATACACAGTAGTTTTAAGAGACAAATAACTGTGGCGAGATCTTCAATCAAGCGAATATCGGCGATTGCAACAACCACAACAGAGCTCATGTGGTGAAAAATCTCCTAAGTGAGCTTCGGGTTCCTAATCACACCTCCAAAGCTTCTATGTGACAACGTAGGTGCTACATACCTATGTTCCAACCCCTGTGCTACACTCACGCATGAAACATATATCCTTGGACTATCATTTTGTGAGAGAACGAGTTCAAAGCCAAGCAAATGCATGTGTCACACGCCTCAACCAAGGATCGACTTGCGGACATCCTAACTAAACCATTGCCCACATCACGGTTTCATGATCTTACAAACAAGATGAAGGTAACAGATGGTACCATCATCTTGAGGGGCGTATAGATAACCAAGTCAACCGCTGAGAAATACTCCAAGAATTACGCCGAGATCAACACGAGAGTTACGCCGAGAACTTCAACACCAAGGGTTACTGTCGAGATCAACAAGGTGTTACGTCGAGAACTTCAACACCAAGAGTTCGCCGAGATCAACACCGGTGTTCCGTCAAGTTCTCGGCGTAACTCTTGGTGTTGAAGTTCTCGACAGAACACCCGGTGTTGATCTCGACAGAACACCCGGTGTTGATCTCGACAGAACTCTTGGCGGTGTTGATCTCGACAGAACTCTTGGTGTTGAAGTTCTCGACAGAACACCCGGTGTTGATCTCAATAGAACACCCGGTGTTGATCTCGACAGAACTCTTGGTGTTGAAGTTCTCGACAGAACACCCGGTTTTCTCAACAGTTGACTTGGTTATCTAATAACACCAATACTAGGCAACATTTTTTTTTGTTGAGTTGCAGTAAGATAGTATTTTGGCATGCTGCCTTGATTATATGTTAATCTTCCTTTTTTTACATGTATGACTGACTGATTGCTTAATATGTAATGTTTCCATTTTTTTCTTTCTTCGTCCAGTTCCTGTAAGGGTGTTAAAGATGATTGATTTAAGTATTATTCTAAAAACGCTTCCTCTAGGCAAGAAGAAACTTCTTGAAGCTCTTGGTTGGTTCATGATTTGTTTTTTCACGGTTAGTTATTATAATCTCCCACTGGGTGTCACGTTTAGAATGGAAATGTGCAAATTGGATGCTTGGTTTGTTTGCCCATGTTGCCAAAGCTATTATTTTTTCTCTCCGCACTTTAATATCAACTTTTTTTCTCAAGTCCTCGCTTTGTTTCTCAGCTCGTAACACAGGTTTATGTTTAAACAATTGTATTATGGTCAGTTTCATATAAATGGTTTCACTTTCACAACATTAATTATGTTGACTTTGTTAAGTTTATTTATGTACCTTTTGCACATACGATTCAGCCTGAACTGGCTATGCATTTCAATGAACTTTTTGGTTTGAGAGTAGTTCATTTTTTCCTATATTTCAGTTTGCTTTATGTATTGGCCAATCTATTGTTATTATGGATTAAAAAAGCAATTCTCCATGCTAGATAAAGGCATATTTATTAAATTAATGGTGCCTTTAGTTATAGGTTGCCTAGACAGTCTTGAATTTTGGGTTTAATATGCATTGATTCATATTTGCTTATCAAGAAAACCAGCCAAGTGCTTAACTGATGAAGTTGTTCCAGTGGTATTAGAATTTTAGAGGAGGATATAGTAGAGGCAAGTGCTAGAATACAACCCATTATTCGTTACATGTCAATCTGGAATGAGGCAAGTGTTGGACAACTTTTATTTCATTTTATTTCGAGTCTACTTAATAATTTTTCCATTTAACTTTTCTATTTAATAATACTCTCATTTACCTTTCATGCTCACCAAGTTTCATGACCAAACTCAATAAAACCCAAATCAGTTGTTCCACCTCCATGCTTTTCAATCATTGCTATGCTTTTGAATCAGCCTTATGTAATTAAAACTTCTGCATAATCATTAATTTCCTAATATATTTCCATGAATAGGTATTTGGTTGACAAATATATTTCCATCCAAATAATACTTAGGCATCCAAGTGCTTAACTATTGAACAAAGGAACAAATTATTGGCATTCATTGGAAGAGAGTTCAAGTGGTTAGGCTGTGGGTTTGCATTACAAAGCTAAGCTTTAGCTATCTTGAATCCCGCTTATAGTCAAGTGACACCTATTAGATAACCAAGTCAACTGTTGAGAAATACTCCATGAATTCTGTCGAGATCAACACCAAGAGTTCTGTCGAGATCTTCAACACCAAGAGTTCTGTCGATTGTGTATATTCCATTAGCTGTCAAATAATCAGCATTCATTTGGCATTAAGTGAGCGACATCCTCTCCTCATAATCATCAACAATCACCAATTGATGCTGTCCCATTTTGTATCTATAAATACATGTATCATACTTCAATGGAATAATATCGAGTTATACACTTTACATGGTATCAAAGCCAGGTTGATGAGATACACAGCAGTTTTAAGAAACAAAGAACTGTGGCGAGATCTTCAACTGAAGCAGAATATCGAGCAGTTGCAACAACCACAACAGAGCTCATGTGGCTGAAAAATCTCCTAAGTGAGCTTCGGGTTCCTAATCACACCCCTCCAAAGCTTCTATGTGACAACGTAGGTGCTACATACCTATGTTCCAACTGTGCTACACTCACGCATGAAACATATATCCTTGGACTATCATTTTGTGAGAGAACGAGTTCAAAGCCAAGCAAATGCATGTGTCACACGTCTCAACCAAGGATCAGCTTGCGGACATCCTAACTAAACCATTGCCCACATCACGGTTTCATGATCTTACAAACAAGATGAAGGTAACAGATGGTACCATCATCTTGAGGGGGCGTATTAGATAACCAAGTCAACTGTTGAGAAATACTCCAAGAATTCTGTCGAGATCAACACCAAGAGTTCTGTCGAGAACTTCAACACCAAGGGTTCTGTCGAGATCAACACCGGGTGTTCTGTCGAGAACTTCAACACCAAGAGTTCTGTCGAGATCAACACCGGGTGTTCTGTCGAAGTTCTCAACAGAACTCTTGGTGTTGAAGTTCTCGACAGAACACCCGGTGTTGATCTCGACAGAACACCCGGTGTTGATCTCGACAGAACTCTTGGCGGTGTTGATCTCGACAGAACTCTTGGTGTTGAAGTTCTCGACAGAACACCCGGTGTTGATCTCGATATAACACCCGGTGTTGATCTCGACAGAACTCTTGGTGTTGAAGTTCTCGACAGAACACCCGGTTTTCTCAACAGTTGACTTGGTTATCTAATAACACCAATACTAGGCAACAATTTTTTTTGTTGAGTTGCAGTAAGATAGTATTTTGGCATGCTGCCTTGATTATATGTTAATCTTCCTTTTTTTACATGTATGACTGACTGATTGCTTAATATGTAATGTTTCCATTTTTTTCTTTCTTCGTCCAGTTCCTGTAAGGGTGTTAAAGATGATTGATTTAAGTATTATTCTAAAAACGCTTCCTCTAGGCAAGAAGAAACTTCTTGAAGCTCTTGGTTGGTTCATGATTTGTTTTTTCACGGTTAGTTATTATAATCTCCCACTGGGTGTCACGTTTAGAATGGAAATGTGCAAATTGGATGCTTGGTTTGTTTGCCCATGTTGCCAAAGCTATTATTTTTTCTCTCCAGACTTTAATATCAACTTTTTTTTCTCAAGTCCTGCTTTGTTTCTGCAATTCAGAACACATGTTTATGTTTAAACAATTCTATTATGGTCACTTTCATATAAATGGTTTCACTTTCACAACATTAATTATGTTGACTTTGTTAAGTTTATTTATGTACCTTTTGCACATACGATTCAGCCTAAACTGGCTATGCATTTCAATGAACTTTTTGGTTTGAGAGTAGTTCATTTTTTCCTATATTTCAGTTTGCTTTATGTATTGGCCAATCTATTGTTATTATGGATTAAAGAAGCAATTCTCCATGCTAGATAAAGGCATATTTATTAAATTAATGGTGCCTTTAGTTATTGGTTGCCTAGACAGTCTTGAATTTTGGGTTTAATATGCATTGATTCATATTTGCTTATCAAGAAAACCAGCCAAGTGCTTAACTGATGAAATTGTTCCAGTGGTATTAGAATTTTAGAGGAGGATATAGTAGAGGCAAGTGCTAGAATACAACCCATTATTCGTTACATGTCAATCTGGAATGAGGCAAGTGCTGGACAACTTTTATTTCATTTTATTTCGAGTCTACTTAATAATTTTTCCATTTAACTTTTCTATTTAATAATACTCTCATTTACCTTTCCTTTTTAATAGGTTTCCATTTAATTTTCTTTTTTAATAGTACTCCTATATAACATACCCGTGCATCGCACGGGGCAACCCACTAGTATATATATATATATATATATATAGTGCTGACTTGCTTTTGGCACCTCGCTGAACTTCTGCGCGCACCCGCTATTGGATGGCCCAGGCCCACGTTCACTCCCATCGCTTCCCCTAATCTCAGAAACAGAATTTCCCCTCCAAGAAAACCTAGCAGCCACGACGCTACTTCTCCCATCCCTCCCTCTTCAGTTCGCTGCACAACAGCTCTTGAGGCAGCCTCTCAGGCACCGTTTCAAATCACCCAGACCACCATCCAACCACTATGACTACGACTCCTTCCTTGTAGCTTTCCCCCGCGACTTGTCTCCCTCTCTCCGTCGTGCTATCTCTCTTCCTTGGTAATGCCAATGACAACTCTGCTACGACAAAAAACCACCAACCATCGCCACCTCGTGAGTTTCGTGAAGAATTCATGGCCTCTTCTCGATCTTGTTCACGGCCAGACTCTGTTCTCGCGATTCTCTCTCCCAGTTCGCAGATCTCGTTGCTCAACCCACGTTCTGTTGTGTTTTCCTTCTAATAATCACTGATTCTACGAGAACCACCATTCCCCGCCACGGGTTGGCCTCCTCTGGCCTCGTTCTTCTTCCTTCCTTGTGTTTTGGTCCGAGTTTGTGCGTTCCCAAGATGGTCAGACATGATTTCAAGGCTTCCTTCCCAAGAGGCAGCACCGCCACATCCCTATGTCGTGGTTCACCGTTTGAGACGTCAGCACTGTCACGTTCATAAGACGCTGAGATTAATCATTCTTTTATAAGATGGAAATTTAAATTTCTTCTTATAAAATTGAATCTATCTTTAGCAAGGGGTTTTGTAAGAATATCAGCCCACTGGTGATCAGTGTCTACAAATTTGATTTCAAGTGTCCCTTTCTGAGCATAGTCTCTTATAAAATGATGTTTAATCTCAATGTGCTTTGCTCTAGAATGCAATATAGGATTTTTAGTAAGACAAATGGCAGATGTATTATCACAAAAGATAGGAATGTTACTCCTTTTTATAAAGTAGTCTTCAAGTTGATACTTCATCCACAGAAGTTGAGAACTGCAACTTGCTGCTGAGATGTATTCAGCTTCTGCTGTTGAGAGTGCAATAGTGCTTTGTCTTTTGCTTGACCAAGACACAAGATTAGCTCCAAGGAACTGGCAGCCTCCACTTGTGCTCTTTCTTTCAATTCGGTCTCCAGCAAAGTCAGCATCACAGAAACCTACTAATTTGTAATCTTTTGATTTCTTATAAAGCAAACAAGATTAGTAGTTCCTTGCAAATATCTAAATATTCTTTTAACAGCACTCGGGTGTGATTCTCTAGGATCTGATTGAAATCTAGCACACAGCACTGAACATAATGTCGTCTTGAAGTCAGAAGATAAAGTAGAGATCCAATCATACCTCTGTACATTTTCTGATCTACTTTCTTACCAATTTCATCTTTACTAAGAGTGCAGGTGGGATGCATAGGTGTACACATAGGCTTGCAATCCAGCATCTTGAATTTCTTCAATAATTCTTTGATATATTTGCTTTGATGTATATAGTTACCATCACTGCATTGCTTGATTTGTATTCCAAGGAAAAACTTTAATTCTCCCATCATGCTCATCTCAAATTCAAATTTGCATAAGCTTAGAAAATTCTTTGCAAAGGCTTTCAATAGTGGCTCCAAAAATGATATCATCAACATAGATTTGAACAAGTATGAAATGCTTATTAGAAGATTTTCTGAAAAGAGTAGTGTCAACTAAACCTCTTGTATATCCATTTTCCATTAAAAAGGAACTTATTCTATCATACCATGCTCTGGGAGCTTGCTTAAGACCATATAGAGCCTTTTTAAGTTTAAAAACATGTTCTGGAAATTCAATATCTTCAAAACCAGGAGGTTGTTTAACATAAACTTCCTCAGTTATAAAACCATTTAGAAAAACACTTTTTACATCCATTTGATATAGAGTTATCTCATGATGTGCTGCAAATGAAAGTAAAATGCGAATAGCTTCTAGTCTTGCAACAGGTGCAAAAGTTTCAGTGAAATCAATACCTTCTTCTTGTGAGTAACCTTGTGCAACTAACCTTGCTTTATTTCTTACAACTTTACCATCTTCATCAAGCTTGTTTCTAAATACCCATTTAGTACCAATAGCTTGCTTATCTTCTGGTAGAGTGACTAGCTTCTATACATCATTTCTTTGGAACTGATTTAGCTCATCTTGCATTGCTAGAATCCACCCTTCATCTTCCAATGCTTGATCAATCGTCTTAGGTTCCATTTCAAAGAGAAGTGCAAAATCAGCATGCTCCTTGAAAGAGGATCTGGTTCGTACTTTATCACCAGGTTCTCCTATGGTTTGATCTTTTGGATGATTGGTTTTGTACTTCCAGCTTTTTCTTGCTTCAGCTTCTGCTTGAGTAGAATTCTTCGTCTTGTCACCACCGGATGATGAAGATGCACGCTTCTGTCGACTTGTCAGAGGTTTAATTTAAAATAACTCATCTAGCTCGACATAGCAAAGGTCGTGCTTCTTATCATCAAACTTGACATGAATGGACTCTTCAATTGTCAAAGATTCTTTGTTGTATATTCTAAAAGCTTTAGATCTTTCAGAGTATCCCAAAAAGATTTTTATCAGCCTTGGAATCAAACTTACCAAGCTGATCTTTAGTATTCAAAATATAACAAATACAACCAAAAGGATGAAAGTAAGAAATGTTTGGTTTTCTACCTTTCCACAATTCATAAGGAGTCTTATTCAAAATATGTCTTATAAGAATTCTATTTTGAATATAACAAGTCGTGTTCTTTCATACGCCAAAAATGTTTCGCAATATCAGCTTCATTGATCATGGTCCTGGCCATTTCCTGGAGGGACCTATTTTTTCCTTTCTACAACACCATTTTGTTGAGGTGTTCTAGAAGAGGAGAAATTGTGGGAGAAGCCATTTTCTTCACAAATTTTTTGAAAGTTTTCATTTTCAAATTCTCCCCCATGATCACTTCTAATAGAAGAAATACAGATGCCTTTTTCATTTTGAACTGATTTGCGAGAATCTGATAAATACCTTAAAAGACTCATCCTTGTGGGCAAGGAATTTAACCCATGTCCATCTAGTAAAATCATCAACAATGACTAATCCATATTTCTTCCCAGTTAAAGAGGCTGTCCTTGTGGGACCAAAAAGATCAAGATGTAAAAGTTCAAGTGGTCTAGAGGTTGAAACAACATTTTTTAAATTAAAGGAAGTTTTGACTTGTTTTCCTCTTTGACAAGCTTCACACAGAGCATCAGATTGGAACTTAAGATTTGGTAAGCCTCTAACAAGATTCTGCTTGTTTAATTTTGAGATTAACCTCAAATTGGCATGACCCAATCTTTTGTGCCAAATCCATTGCTCATCTTCAGCAGACATAAGACACTTGACATCTTGTTTTGCAAGTTCAGAAAGATCAACTTTATAAATGTTTTGTTTCCTCTTTGCTGTAAAGAATATAGATCCATCATTTTTGCTTTTTACTGAACATCCATTTTCTGTAAAGACAACATTATAATCATTGTCACATAATTGACTTATGCTCAATAGATTATGTTTCAGTCCTTCAACATATAAAACATTATCAATAGAAGGAAGAGAGCCTTTACCTATGCGACCAATTCCAACTATTTTACCTTTCTGGTTTCCTCCGAAACCAACGAATCCAGCTTCTCTAGGTCTTAGTTCTTGGAACATATGCTTTTCTCCCGTCATGTGACACGAGCATCCACTGTCTAAGTACTAAGGTAGGTGTGCTGACTTTGTTGCTAAGCAAGTCTATAACATAGACTATTTTATCTTTAGGTACCCATATCTTTTTGGGTCCTTTCTTGTTAGTTCTTGAAGGATACTTGTCCTTCTTAGTTGTAAACACAGTACACGCATTTTTAAATGACCAGATTTATTGCAGTAAGTACAATGCAAACATTCACTATGATCATTGGTGTTATCAGATGCTGAATCATTTTCTAAAGGAGGTTTATCTAATATATAACCAAGACCATGAGTTGTCGTTTTACTGACACCCCAAATCATAGAAGCTTGCTTGTTTCGAGTTACACTCTCTGCAAGAAACTTTTGAAATGCATGTTCATAGTCATTTGATTTGCAGTTAGGATTGCCTGTAACTACAGAGCTTTTAACTTGATAGCTCTCAGCTTCTGGTTGCTTGTTAGCTTCCAGACGCTGGTTATCCACCGACGATTTTCGCCATTTCCTGTTCTCTTCATTGAGTACAGAGTTTTCATTGTGTAAAGAATGAAAATCTTGTGATAGTTTTGAAAATTTCTTTTTCAAATTCTTATACTCAATAGAGAGAGTGGCAGAGTCTTTTAACAGATCATCAAATGCAAGTTGAAGTTCAGAATAAGAATCATATATTATTACCTCTTCAACTTCTTCTTCTGAATCAAGATCGATTATGCCATGAGGGCAATGTGAGCTTCTTCTTCTTTATCTTCCTCAGAGGAGGATAAGTCAAGATCTTCCCATGTTGCCATGAGACCTTTCTTCTTTTTCTTGAAGGAGCTTCTTGTGGACTTTTCCTTAAGATTAGGACACTCGGACTTGAAATATCCAGGCTTCTTACATTCATAGCAAATGACTTGGGCTTTGTCCTTGTCTTTGCTTTCCTTCTTGTCATTTATATCTTTCTTCTGAAACCTCCTTCATAAGTTTCTCTTCTTCCACATTCTCTGGATCTTCTTAGATATGAACGCTAGCTCATCGTCTGATCCATCATAATCTCCTTCTGAAGCTTCATCATCTGATTCTTCTTCTTCAGCCTGAAAAGCTTTAGAAGTACTAGGTTTATGTTGATTAACTTTTAAAGCAATAGACTTACTCTTCTTGGTAGGTTCTTCTTCATTTAGCTCAAGTTCATGAGCTTTCAAAGAACTCATAAGATCTTCAAGCCGAAGGACATTTAGATCTTTTGCTTCTTGAATAGCAGTGACTTTGGGTCTCCACTGCTTAGTCAAACTTCTCAAGATCTTTCTCACAGGGTCGGTTGTAGTATACCTTTTTCCAAGGGCCTGCACCCCATGAACAAGTGTTTGGAACCTTCCAAACATAGTTTCAATGTTTTCTCCATCTTCCATTTTGAATAGCTCATACTGGCGAACCATCATGCTAGCCTTTGTTTCTCTTACTTGGCGTAACCTCATAAGGCAAAACAAGAGAATCCCATTTCTTTGGCAAAGATCAAACTTACCACATTTATCATATTCTCTTTCTGTCATATACAGATGAGGATAAATCTAGCCTTCGATTGGTTTGATATCTCTTTTACGATCATCACCCAGCTTTTCCCTAGGTATTGCAACACCAAGGGCATCAGTGGGAGAAATGTATCCACTTTCAACTATATCCCACAAATCAAGATTTTGTGCCTCAAAGAATGATTTTATCTTATCTTTCCAGTAATCAAATTTTTCTCCATTGAATAGAGGAGGACGGTTCATATGACCACCTTCAGCAGACATGTTCACAGTAGGATCTTTACCCTTAACACTGTTAAGTGCTCAACCAAGAGGCCGTGCTCTGGTACCAACTGAACATGAACACAAGAAGGGGGGTTGAATTGTGTTGAAAACTTTTCGCAAACTTTAAGTTAAAAACACTTAGAACACAGGTTTTTCAAAACAGCTTATGTATCGGACGCTGGAAATAAACCGGACGCTGGAAAAGCAGTTTTTGAAAACTTGTTTTTAATAGAACAAGATAAAGATAAATAGAAAGCAGTTAAGCAAGAGACACAGAGATTTATACTAGTTCACTACCAAACTGGTAGCTACGTCTAGTCCCTTCGTTCCTGAAGGATTTTCCACTATAATCAACTGATTACAAAACCTTAAGAGTATTCTACTATCACAACCTTGACAATACTCTCAACTTCTCAAAACGACTCAGTACATTCGAGCCTTTGAGGGTACAGCCTTAACTAGGCCAAAACAACTTTTACAAGTAAGTTGAATACAAGCAGAAATAACTCTCATAGAGAGGATAAAAGATTAAGCTCAATACAGAAATGCTTTCTAAAAGAAAGTGTCGGATGCTGAGTTCAGTTCTTGTAGTCCAAAGACTTGGCATGAAACTTGATTGCTCACAAAAGCAGTGCTTTCAGAGTATTGACTCTTTCTAATGTATAGCAACATTGCTTGTTCTCAGTAAATGAAGCAATATTCTCTTCTAGAGTCTCGACAGTTTCTTCAATGGATACCATGGGGTATTTATAGGAGTTCTAAAGGATATTACCGTTACAGTAAAAATGGCTCCTTTCCATTGAGTGAGGTGATTTCAAAAAGCTGTCTCTTTCTTCCTTTCCAAAGAATATCTCAGTAGTACACATTATCGTTTTCGTACTACCTTGCTTTTCACAAATGCTTGTACGATTTTTATCTTTAGCTAAAGGTGTCACCTTTGATACCTCGTACAACAATTTGAGCGCATAAGATCAAATTCGAAATCCGTTCCAGAAGCTTCTGAGAGGACGAGCAACTACGTGACCATCACATGATTTAAAATGAAGTTCAGATGCTCGCTCAGAACAGGAAGGTCGAACGCTCGTAGCAAATGGATAAGCCTTGTGTCACAAAAAGATAATTCCAGACGCTCATGAAGACAATATACTCAGATGAGCCGGATGCTGACACATGGAGTGTATCCTTCTCTTGTGAACTTCTTCCTTCTTGCTTAAGTGGCTTAGAAGTATATGTAATATTAGTATCTGCACACTTCAAGAATTGTTAGAACATAAATTGTTCTCTTGTGAATACTTTGTTATCATCAAAATTAATGAGGGTCTAAACTTCTCAATCGTTTAGGTTCCAACAGAAGGTAGGGAAATATTCTGTACAATTCCCTAAGACAGAATACACATCCATAGTAATCAATAATATGCATCCTCAATTGAAAGAAAAGCTAATAGGACAGCCTTGCACGGACTTGAATTAATTAGCAGAGAGGGCTATCCGAATTGGGCAATACATCCAGGAGATGGAAAAGAGGAGGGCCAGCCGTGGAAAGGGTACCCACTTAGTTTCTATCATAGAAGCAGAAGAATCTGACTCTAAATCGATTGACCTTCCGGCTGACATGATGGTAGCCGAGATAGTCAAAGTAAAGAGTTATTCCTACCCAGCATTGAAGGCAGCTAAAGCCAAAGAAACTAAGTCAGCAGAAGACAGGGTTAGATACTCCTTTGACATAACCAAGGAAGACCAAATCTTTGATTACTTGCTCAAGGACAAGCAGATCCGGTTGTTAGAAGGGCATCAAATCCCATTTCCTGAAAAGCAGAAGAATAAGAAATACTATAAGTGGCACAACTCTTATAACCATTCTATAACTAATTGTTTAGTTTTCAGGAAGGCAATACAAAGGGCTATCAAGGAAGGTAGGTTCAAGTTAGCTGACAAAAGCATAGCTGAGATATCAGTGGACACCAATCCATTCCCTGCTGCGACTATGGCCATGGTATCTTTCTAAAGGCCTGACCAACCCAAGTCATCAAAAGGAAAACGGCCGATGAGGAGTGTTTGGGTGCCTAAAGAAGAATACAGGAAAGATTAAGAGGTCACCAGGGTATCTATGTTCGACAGATTGGGTAACCCACAAGTGTCATCTAAAAGCACTGTAGGCCAACCATCTACCAGCCGATCCCATAGTAAACCTCCTAGACCCGGACGTTTGACCAGTGAGTTGATCAACCAGTATCTCAACGTGTACTTAAAGACAAAGAGAGTGCAGCATGCTCAGGGGCCTAGGGACAAAATTGGCTAGGAACCTTAGCTGAAGTCCAACCGATTATAGCAAGGATCACTGAGGACCCTCTCCCAAAGTCTAAGAGAAGGGTGGCAGATTTCAATGTGGAAGTGGGAATGTCTTTCCTTCACATAATAGTAAGGAATGATGAAGAACTCATACCACAAAGGATAATCAAAGCAACTGCAAACATCAGAGAAGGGCAGTGGGTTATCAACTAACCTTCCAAGAAAAAAGAGATCAAGCAATTTACACTAACTAGATCGCAGAAGAGAAGGTTGTATTGCGCTAGGTCCTTGCAAAGAATGAAACAAACATTGCAGATGATAGCCGATGCCAAGGCAGCCGATAAAAAGGAGATCACAGAAGCAAAGGTAGCAGAAGCCATTGATAGGGCTTTTGGGCCTTGTGGGCCAGGGCCTGACAAAGTTAAAAATGAGCAGGTCAAAGAGGCCCCAATGACAAGTACTGTTACAGCTATGAACATAGAGTAACTTGACGAAGAGAAAGAACACACTCCCATATACACATAGAGCTTGAAGGATGAGGATGAGCTGACCTCAGAAACTGGCTGCCTAGAGGACTCTATATTGGATTATCTCTCTGATGAGGATGCCAATAGTTTGATGGCAGCCATTGAGATAGTTAGCTTGATCCCAAGTGAGTTTTGGGCTGGTTATACACAAATTGAGCACTTAAAAGTAGATGTCTGTGTGGAAGAGGCAGAATGGACAACTTTAGCTGACAACACGGCAAAAGATGCTTTAAGTACTGTATTTGGTAAGCCAACTAAAGACATGATAAAGCACCTAAAACCCTTGTACGTAAGAGCTGACATCAATGGCAAGGCCTTTAGCCAGGTGTTTGTTGACAATGGGGCAGTGCTGAATGTAATGCCCGTTGCTACCTTGAGAAGTTTGAACAAGTCAGAAGAAGACTCGATCCCAACTAACATGAAAATGGCTAGCTTCATGGGAGAGGCTTCCTCAGCCTTGGGAAACATGGTAGCCGAGATCACAGTTGGCCCCAAAAGTGTCAAGTCAGCCTTCTTTGTGATTGATGGCAAACCATCTTATGTAGTCCTGCTTGGAAGAGACTGGATTCACACCGACCAATGCTTTCCATTCACCATGCATCAGAAACTGATTTTCTGGGAGGGAGATAGGATAGAGATAGTCCCAGCCGACGACAACCCATTCCCAGCTGAGGTACATAATTTAGAAGCTTTGTTTTATTCTCCTTGTGTTGCTCTATTGCTGTTACTGAGGAATATGAGGAAGGATCATGGGAGTCTTGCAACTTGAACCCCTAAGGTTTCAAGATCAAGCAATTAGCCAAGCCATGGCTAACCATGGAAAATTTTAATGATTAGAGACACCCAAGTGGTGCAAAACTTATGGGACCGACTAGAGGCTTTCAGGGTTGAGTCCCATGTAGTCGATTCCTTACTGATAGACAAACACAGAAGTGATGACCTCACTCTGGCAGCTGAGACCATGGAGTTGCCGATGGAGTTTGCGTCGCTCATCCAGAGAACTCTACCAAGCTTTGAATCCCAAGATCGCATGGAAGACATTAACTTGGGGACTCCAGAAGAACCACGGCTGACGCAAATTAGCGGACTGTTGAAGGAGGAAGTAAAAAGGGATGTAGTAGCCCTCTTAGAGAAATATAGGGACTGCTTTGCGTGGGATTATCATGAGATGCCTAGGCTGGCACGTGATTTGGTGGAGCACAGGTTACCAATTAAGGTTGGTTTCAAACCGCATAAGCAGTCACCTAGAGGTACCACCCTCAGCTGATGCCACAAATCAAAGCAGAGATTGAGCATTTGCTAAATGTTGGGTTCATCAGAATAGCCAGGTATGTGGACTGGTTAGCTAACATAGTACCTGTCATGAAGAAGAATGTCAAGATTCGAGTCTGCATTGATTATAGAGACTTGAATGTAGCCACTCCGAAGGAAGAATATGTGATGCCAGTAGCGGACATGTTAATTGACGCGGCCGCCACACATGGTATTCTGACCTTCATGGATGATTACTCTGGCTATAACCAAATATTTATAGCTGAGGAAGATACTCACAAGACTGCCTTTAGGTGCCCAGGGGCACTAAGAATTTATGAGTGGTTAGTGATGCCATTCGGCTTAAAGAATGCTGGAGCTACTTAATAAAGAGCTATGAATGTTATCTTCCATGATCTAATCAGCAAGACTATGGAGGTTTATATAGATGATGTGGTAGTAAAATCCAAAGACTTCAGAGCCCATTTAACTGATTTGGAAGAAGCCTAACAGAGGATAAGGATCCACAACTTGAAGATGAATCCGGCCAAGTGCATGTTTGGTGTATTGACTGGCAACTTCCTTGGTTTCTTGGTGCATCAAACGGGTATTGAGATAGAACAAAACAAGGCCATGGCTGTAATGGAGGCTAGGCCACCCAGGAACAAGAAGGAGTTACAGAGTTTATTGGGCAAGATTAACTTCTTGAGGAGGTTCATAGCCAATTCGGCTGGGAAGATGAAGGCTTTTTCCCCTTTGCTGAAGCTCAAGAATGCAGAGGAGTTGGTGTGGGGTCCTGAACAGTAAGAGGCCTTATAAAACGTAAAGAATTTTAATATTTGCACACTTCAAGACTTATTAGAAGATAATTTGTTCACTTGCAAGTACTTTGTTATCATCAAAATTAATGAGGGTCTAAACTTCTCAATCATTTAGGTTCCAACAATCTCCCCATTTTTGATGATGACAAATATCCAAGGTTGATGAATAATTTAATTTCAAAAAAAATTTCAAGGGTCTCCCCTGAGTTCAACAACTCAGATAAAATTAAATAATTCAGGTATTAAAGTGATTTTTAATGATCAGAGCATTGTGATAGTAAAAGGCATACAAGTATCAGAGCATATATTCAATTAAACGATGAGAACAGATGCTGAGATCATTGTACCAATACCGAATATACTCAAACAATTTTCGAGGATCAGATGCTGAAATTCATTGTGCCAATTATAATAAAATTGTGCCAGCAAATGATTAATGATTATTAGAGCACAAGACAATGAATATCAATGAGTATCAGAACAACAAATCACACACAATGAATATGTTATGAAATGATTTATGCATGACATGTGTGATATTTCAGCGTGTTCATCAGACTTTCAACGTATTCATCAGATCTTTCTTTTACTCCCCCTTTTGTCATCAAACAAAAAGAGTGTAAAACACATCATAGTCAAAACAGTAAGTAATAATACCAGAAAAATTTGAAGATAAAGGTCAGATCAAATATATTTGTACCAAAAAAATAGATAATTGTACAAAAAATTAACACACAACTAAAATATTTGATAGCATTAACCATAACATCAACAGATTCCCAGACTTCCTTGATAGCATTAACCATAACATCAACAAGTTCCCAAAGGAAGTAGTTTTTCCACCCAGATTCGTCAAACCTTCAACTAAATCAAACCCACAAAGCTTGAAACTTTTCAAGTCAATTTTATTCTCAGTCAAGACTTGTGCTTCTGTCATGGTGTCGAAGATAGCAGTGTATTGTCCGACCTTAACATCAGTCATGGTTGCAGTTAGAGAGTAGGTGATGGAGGATTATGGTTTCAGAGAAATCACAGAGAGATAGAGAGAGCAGTTTTTGCAGACAAAAACAGAGTGAGTGCGTAGCGAAAAAGGTGGAGTAGTGGGAAAGTTTTGATAAAATAGTACAATTACTTTTTAAAAAAAAACCTCTTCACATTTCCTCTGAATAAAAAATAAATCAAAAAGAAAATAAAATAAAGATTCTCCTTTTCATTAAATGTAGTTGTCAAAATGAAGTTAAAATCAAGAAAAATATTTTATTGAAAACCTGAATAATCATGACTCAGGTTAGGTGCGATGAGACGCTTTAGTTCCACACACGCGTGACACGTGTGTGCTCGGACGCACGCAAACGATTTCACCGGATGCTGAGTTATGTGATGTGAATGACATATCATATGTGTACACGTGTGAATGCTTATGTCATACCGGATGTTGAATGATGCATATCATAAGACGCTGAGATTAATCATTCTTTTATAAGATGAAAATTTATGTTTCTTCTTATAAAATTGAATCTATGTTCAGCAAGAGGTTTTGTAAAGATGTCAGCCTACTGATGATCAATGTCTACAAATTTTATTTCAAGAATACCCTCTGAACATAGTCTCTTATGAAGTGATGTTTAATCTCAATGTGCTTTGCTCTAGAATGCAATATTGGATTCTTAGTAAGACAAATTGCAGATGTATTGTCACAAAAGATAGGAATGTTACTCTCTTTTATCAAGTAGTCTTCAAGTTGATATTTCATCCACAGAAGTTGAGAGCTGCAACTTGTTGCTGAGATGTATTTAGCTTCTGCTGTTGAGAGTGCAATTGTACTTTGTCTTTTGCTTGACCAAGACATAAGATTTGCTCCAAGGAATTGGCAGCCTCCACTTGTGCTCTTTCTTTCAATTCGGTCTCTAGCAAAGTCAGCATCACAGAAACCTACTAACTTGTAATGTTTTGATTTCTTATAAAGAAAATCAAGATTAGTAGATCCTTGCAAATATCTAAATATTCTTTTAACAGCACTCAAGTGTGATTCTTTAGGATCAGATTGAAATCTGGCACACAGGCAGACGTTGTACATAATATCAGGTCTTGAAGCAGTAAAAGAAAGTAGAGATCCAATCATACCTCTGTACATTTTCTGATCTACCTTCTTACCAATTTCATCTTTGCTAAGAGTACATGTAGGATGCATAAGTGTGCTCGTTGTCTTGCAATCCACCATCTTGAATTTCTTTAGCAATTCCTTGATGTATTTGCTTTGATGTATATAAATACCATCATTGCATTGCTTAATTTGAATTCCAAGGAAAAAGTTCAATTCTCCCATCATGCTCATTTCAAATTCAGCCTGCATTAGCTTTGAAAATTCTTTGCAAAGGCTTTCATTAGTAGCTCAAAATATAATATCATCAACATAAATTTGAACAAGTATAAAATGCTTGTTTGATGTTTTTCTAAATAGAGTAGCGTCTACTTGACCTCTGATAAAACCGTTTTCCATTAAAAAGGAACTCAGTCTATCATACCAAGCTCGAGGAGCTTGCTTAAGACCATACAGAGCCTTTTTAAGCTTAAAAACACGTTCTGGAAATTCAATGTCTTCAAAACCAAGAGGTTGTTTCATATAGACTTTCTCAGTTATAAAACCATTTAAGAAAGCGCTTTTCACATCCATTTGATAAAGAATTATCTCATGGTGTGCAGCAAATGAAAGTAAAATGCGAATAGCTTCTAACCTTACAACAGGTGCAAAAGTTTCTGTAAAATCAATACCTTCTTCTTGTGAGTAACCTTGAGCAACTAATCTTGCTTTGTTTCTCGTTACCTTACCATCTTCATCAAGCTTGTTTCTAAATACCCATTTAGTACCATTATCTTCTGGTAGAGTGACTAATTTTCACACATCATTTCTTTGGAACTGATTCAACTCTTCTTGTATAGCCAGAATCCAAACTTCATCTTCCAATGTTTGATCAATCGTCTTAGGTTCCATTTCAGAGAGAAGTGCAATATCTGTATGCTCTTTGAAAGGGGATCTGGTTCTTACTCTAACTCTAGGTTCTCCTATGATTTGATCCTTAGGATGATTAGTTTTGCATCTCCAACACTTTCTAGTTTCAGCTTCCGCTTGAGTAGAATCCTGTGTCTGGTCACCACCAGAAGCTGAAGATGCAAGTTCACTGTTTGTTATACCACCAATATTTAACTCTAAAAATAATTCATCTAGCTCTGACATGGTAGTGTCAGGCTTCTTGTCATCAACTTGACATGAATGGATTCTTCCACTATCAAAGTTTCTTTATTGTATATTCTAAAACCTTTAGATCTTTCAGAGTATCCCAAAAGATACCTTTGTCAGCTTTGGAATCAAACTTACTAAGTTGATCCTTTGTATTCAGAATATAACATATACAACCAAAGGGATAAAAATAAGATATGTTTGATTTTCTACCTTTCCACAGTTCATATGGAGTCTTCTTCAAAATAGGTCTAATAAGAATTTTATTTTGAATATAGCAAGCCGTGTTTACTGTAACGACCCGTTTCCGGACCGCTACCGAGCTCAATATACCGAGCTCGAGTTACCGAGCTCAACACACCGAGCTCAACATAAACCTATATGAGATGTGTTTTAAAAACAAAACTCTTGTGCCTTTTAAAAATACGATATATTTTTTTTTATAAAACCAACTCGTGCACATCAGAGTAATTACAGCTTTTCGAAACATGGTGCAACTAAGACACAAGACTTAAATTCTAATAAAACATACATGCATAACATACATATATATATATCACTCGAAATAATAATGTATACAAAATACAGAGTAGCAAATGTGCAAAGAAAATACACCTAAGGTACGACGACTTCAAAAGAGCAATCATAACCTGGGGGTACTTCCGGCAGACTCCCACGCAGGGGGCTGCTCCAAAAGTAAGACCACCAGTCTACCCTGTAGCAACAAAACAACACTGCCCACACTGGTCACGACCTCGAACACAAAAGAAAAACAAGTACAGTCCTCAGAAAAACAAACATCCAACAAACAAACAATCACGACAGATAGAGGTCGTCACTCGGGTCCTCGTCGAGCTCCTCCTCGGCATCGTCTACTGTCGAGTTCCCAGCGCCCTCGACATCGCCTGGGTAACCGTCATGGATTGAAGGCACCACGGGAAAGGGTCAACTTCTCAACAATTCAAGATAAGCTCGACATAAAAATATAAGCAAACAGCAAAGTATAACATTCACCGACGTGACTCGACCATCTCACTCTAAACTCGACACAACTCGCAAATCCATTTTCTCTCGACTCGACAATTTTTCGGAATGCACACGCCGTGCAGTATGTCGGAAAGTCCAGCAAGCCTTGGGATCCTCGCTCTCCCTAGGGCCGATCAACTCAGTCCCATAGCGTGGCGGCGTCTAGTCAATCTCCCGTAAACAAAAGGGGACCTAGCACCCTCGATTATCCCGGTCACGGCTCAAAACGTCATACGACTCACCTAGCTCGCTCACTCGATGAACAATTAAGCATACGATATTCAAAGAGTTAAACACAAGATATTCAACCGCATGTCAAATAAAAGAGCAAGCTCGACATGAAGAAACGCAATTCAACATGCAATACACCATTCACGACATATATTCAATCACATATTAAATACATGCAAAAACTCAATCATATCACAACATTTCAAGCTCGACACAAATCAGGAAATCCATACACAATAACATAACCACGTAGAATATGAAATGCCCTTACGCTAGCATACTATGAAAATATTAATGTGAAGCGCCGCTTACTTAAGGACTTATAAAATAAAGCCTTAGAGATTTCTAGGAGTTGCCACTTACCGAACTCCAAGTTAATCTTTGTCACAACCAGCGACCTCGACACGGTGTCTTCAACGAGCTCGACAACGACTTCTCTTACTCGATCTCGACACTACTGTCTTCAACGAGCTCGACAACGACTTCGACACGCATCGCCCTCAATCGACCTCGACACGTACACTTCTCGGTCGACCTCGACACGCACGATCCTCGATCCGATTCTCATTGCCCGTCCCTGGATTCGCTTCCGTACACCTCGATTCTGAAATCACTCGATCTCTGAATCGACTTCCTAAAACAAACATAACTCGATCGATCCATGGGTTCTAATACATCTAGCTCTCATCCCAAACTTAACCACAACCCAGAAAATATAATACTCAAGAACTGAAAGATATTTTTCCTCTAACACAAAGTTAGGGGTTTCGATCAAAATTTCATGAAAAAGTTATCTGATGCTTCAACAGATAGATCGACAACAACAATAACCAGAAGCAACGAATGAAAAACAAGAAATCGAAACGAACCAAAAATGGAGGTTTCTGGGCACTGCCGATTGCAGAAAAACAGAGGAAGAAATTTGTTTTACAAGCCCAATTAATCGGTTAGAAAGATAGGTAATATTGTGAAGAAGAAAACCCATCAATTTGACATGATTTGGAAGCATAAAACTGGTTAAAAATGGAAGAAGAAATAGCGCTAAACAGTAGCACGAAGAAGATAAAAATCTGTTCTTCATACCTCAATGGTGATCGAGCAGGCGAGATATGTCGAGAAGATGATGATGAACAAAATTGATGAAGAAAGCTTGTGCAGAATCTCGATGGAACTCACGGTTTCGTCGATGGAAGTTTTTGAAGAAAACAACGAAACACAGAGCAGAAGGAAGGAAGAAGAAAGAAGAAAAGAGAAATGAGTGTTTGAGGGAAAACCGATCGTGAATACAGCTGGAAGGGCATAATCGTAACTCCAGCTATAAGATGCCAATCCCATCAATCATCTACCCGTTTAATCGCTCCTCTCATAATTACCCTCTACTCTGTCGGTCAACGGCAAGCCGACAATGTAATAATTACAAACAATATAATAATAACGCTGAATAACGTTCGAAAGAATACGAGGTGTCATCTCGACACGATGTCGACAAGAGTGCTCGTGCAAGCGTACAAGGTTCTAACACGAGTTCGTGAACGCGGCCTCCTCGGCTTCGACATGCGTCCTCATCATTTCGATGCAGCGACTTCATCAACTCGACACGCGACCTCCTCACCAAAGAGCCTAGTGCACGTGGTCTCATCACTCGACAAATGATCTCGACAAACGATCTAGTCACGGGATCTCGACACAAGGTCTTGGTCGAGGTCTCGATATCGTCGTCCTAATACGATGTCGATCTCGCCCTCAGGTGTTACAATCTCTCCTCTAAAAAATTTCGTCCTCGAAATTGCAAATAAGATTCTTACCTCGTAAAAGTTCAGTGGTATCGAGTCTTCATGTTCTCCTCCAGCCTCCAAGTTGCATCTCCCGCCTTCTCGATCCCACACAACTTTGACAAGTTGAATCTCTTTGTTCCGCAATCGCTTGGCTTTCCGATCAACGATTCTTGCCGTAACGCTTGAAAGATAGGTCGCCCTTCGCTTGAATCACATCCGGTTCGATGACATGAGAAGGGTCGGAAACATACTTCGTAATTGTGAGACATGGAAGACGTCATGGATGTTCGACAAGAATGGTGGCAAGGCAATCGATATGCCACCGACCAATACGACGAAGAATCTGGTAAGGTCCAATAAATTTAGGGTAAGTTTCCTGGATTTGATCGCTCGACCAACTCCAGAGTGGGGGTGACTCTAAGAAATACATGTTCTCCTTCCTCGAACTCGGTGGTCGACGTCGTTGGTCCGCATAACTCTTACGCTGACTTTGAGATGTTCGCATCCGATCTCTCGATCAAACGGATCTTCTCAGAGTCTGGCCGATCATATCTGGTCCTACGACAGTTCGTTCGCCGTCCTGGTACCAACAAAGAGGCGTCTGACATTTCCGTCCATACAGCGCTTCAAAAGGTGCCATCCCAATACTCGCATGGAAACTGTTATTGTAGGTGAACTCCACCAATGGTAAGACGTCGTCCCAACTTCCTCGGTGATCTAACGTACAAGCTCGCAACAAATCTTCAAGCGATTGGATCGTTCTCTCGATCGACCGTCGATCCGTGGATGATATGCCGAGCTAAGCTCGAGCTCGGTTCCCATCGCCTCGCAATTCCCTTCAAAAATGAGACGTGAACTTCGGATCTCGGTCCGACACGATCGAAGAGGTATTCCATGAAGTCGTACTATCTCCGCGATGTAGATCTCTGGCCTTTTCCACGTTGTATGTCGACCTCACCGTAAGAAATGAGCGATTTGGTCAATCGGTCGACGATCACCCAAATCGAATCATTCTTCTTCTGCGTCTTCGGCAAACCTACAACGAAATCCATGGAAATACTGTCCCATTTCCATACCGCACGCCAAGCAATTGTAGCATTCCCGCAGTCGTTGGTGCTCCACCTTCGCTTCGACACGCCAAACACGAGTTACGTGCTCGGCCACTTGCTTCTTCATTCCGACCACCAAAAATGCTTCTTCAAGTCTTGATACATCTTCGTAACTCAGGGATGAATACTAAAGTTGCTCTTATGCGCTTCGAGAATCAACTTCCTCGGCTCGGATACGTTAGGCACGCACACTCGGCCATTGCACCTCAAGATGTCGTCGCTCCGACCTGAAATTCATCGCCTTCCCTTGTGCTATCAATCAATCTTCTCTTGCAGAAGCTCGTCATGAACTTGCTGGTCTCGGATCTCGTCCAACAATCTGTTAGAGATAGTAAGCATACCAAATCTCAGCTTCCCCGGTGAAACTTCGACACTCAACTTCAAGTCTCGGAACTTCTCGAGCATCTCCAACTCCTTGATCATTATCGCCGAGGTTAAAACGCTCTTCCTACTCAACGCATCTGCTACTACGTTAGCCTTACCGGGATGGTATTCCAACGTAAAGTCGTAGTCCTTGAGAAATTCTGTCCATCTACGTTGACGCATGTTGAGTTCTTTCTGGTCGAACAGGTACTTCAAGCTCTTGTGATCGCTGAAAGCGAAGAGTGCTCCCATAAAGGTAGTGCCTCCATATCTTCAACGCCAAAAACTCTGCCGCTAGCTCCAAGTCGTGAGTAGGGTAGTTCTTCTCGTGAATCTTAAGTCGTCTTGAAGCATCTGCGACCACCTTCCGATGTTGCATCAAGACGCATCCCAATCCCTGGTGTGACGCATCACAATACACCTCGAAGGCTCTTACGGTTGAGGCAAAATCAAGACAGCGCTGCCGTCAAAAGCTCCTTCGCCTTTGAAATCAAGCCGCACTCCTCGGTCCATGCAAAGGTTGATCCTTCCTCGTCGATCGTAAAGAGGCGCGACAATCTTCGAGAAACCTTCAATGAATCTTCGGTAATATCCTCGCTAAGCCGACAAAACTCCCCGATCTCAGAATCGCCTTTGGCTCGTTCCCACGCTAGCACAACTTCAATCTTAGTTGGATCCACACTATCCCTTCTCCTGGAAATTACGTGACCAAGAAAATTCACCTCTTCAAGCCAAAATTCACACTTCGACAGGTTGGCATAGAGTTGCTTATCTCGTAATATCTGCAGACTCGACATAGGTGTTCTGCGTGCTCTTCTCCTTCCTCGAGTAGATTAATATGTCGTCGATGAACACTACAACGAACTGATCCAAAACGAATGGAAAATCCTGTTCATGTAGTCCATAAACACACCGCGCGATTCGTCACTCCAAACGGCATCACCAAGTACTCGTGAGTGACCGTATCTAGTCTTGAAAGTCGCTTTGGCGACATCTCCCTCCTTCACGCGAATCGATGGTAGCCCGACTTCAAGTCTATCTTGGAAAGATCGCCGCTCCACGGTTGATCCATCAAGTCGCCAATACGTGGTAACGGATAAAGGTTCTTCCACGGTAACCTTGTTGAGCTCACGATAATCTACGCACGCCTTGATCGTCCATCCTTCTTCTTAACCAACAACACCGAGCTCCCCACGGTGACACGCCTGGTCGTATGAATTGCTTCGACTCCAAGTGTTCGATCCGGGACTTCGCTTCTTTCATCTCGGCAGAGACATCTTGTATGGCGCTTTGGAAATCGGTCCTGTTCCTGGAATCAGTCGATGGAGAACTCGACTCTCGCCTTGTGGTAACCCCTGGCACGCCTTCGGGAAAACGTCCTCAAAGTCACACACCACCGAACATTCTTCACGCCGATCTGCTGGAAAACTTCCGAACTAGCCGATACATGTATTCCCTAGTTCCTTCTTTCAAAGAAACTCCAATACGTTCGGCGTAAAGATAATTGGAGACTCCAAGGTCCGAAAAATTACGCTTTACGGCACACCAAAAGGACATGGTGGTGTGACAACCAATCCATCCCGAGAATGACATCTAAGCCCTTAAGAGGCAAACAAACCAAATTGACCACAAACTTTCTACTCAATAATCACTACACAATTAAGACATGCGGTGTTTGTGACTAAGGTTTTAGCAAATTTGGGGTTGTAACTACTAATTTAAACGGAAAGCGATCACAAATAAGTTCAAATGGTTCACACAATCGGAAGAAATAAAGGAATGGGTTGCACGAATCAAAAAGAACGGATAAGGATTTACCCTCGATCTCACATTCACCTTGGATAAGATCATCGGCTCGTTCGCTTCCTCGCCACTCATGCGAAAACTCGCCTTTAGCCACTGACGCTTTCCTTTGGCCTTTGCCGCAAGCATCGCTTGCTCACCTTTAGGTGTAGGACAATCCTTAGCAAAATGCCCTGGCTTCTTGCGGTTGAAACACACCTCCTCCTTCGAGTACGATTACTCGCGTAATGTCCCGCTTTCCACATCGGTAGCAAGTCACCTCGACACCGTCCGACCTCCACTCCTCGGTACTTGGGTCATCTGACGACATCGTCCCCCTGTTGTTCCCCCGAGGTCGGTCGTAAGGCCTCTTCTCGCGGTGGTTTCCGCTTTCTGTGCAAATCTACGCCCCGCACTCTGGGTCTCACCGTCCGCCCACAGCCTTCTTCTTGTGGCTCCTCACTCCTTCTACCTCGACACATCGATCAATCACTCTTTGAGATTTCGATCCTCAACAACACTATCGACTTCAATGTCGAATCTCAATCCCCGCTGGAATCTCTCACTTAACCATCTCCTGGTCAACTCGATCACGGAATGGACTGAAATACCTGCCAACGACTCGAACTTGGCCGCATACTCGGACACCGTCGAGTTGCTTTGCCGCAGCTTGAAGAAATTCTTGCTCCTTCTCGCGTGCAAGATCCGGAAGTACTTGTCCAAAACCTTTCACGAAAAAGCTCCCAGTCATCTCGCGATGTTACGCTATAAACGCTTGCTTTACTCCTCTCCACCAATACTCTGCGTCTCCTAGCGGCAGTAGGTGGCATAGTCGACCTTCACGCTGTCCGCAATGAAGTGCCTCAAAGATCTTCTCGATCTCTTGCATCCAAAGATCGCCTTTATCCGGATTTGGCTCACCGTAGAACTCCGGTGGATCATGCTTCCTGAAGTCGGCCAATCCTCTCGCTTGACATTTCGTTACGCTCGTTGTTGTTCTTTGCAAGTTACCTTTGAGTTAACGCCGCCGTCTGTTGAGCCATCGCGTTAGCCTGTTGAGTTGCGGCGGTGATTGTTGAGCCATGGCTGCCGCCATCTCGGCCATAGCTTGAATAGCTCGTTCCATGTCGACGTTCTCGGTTGCAGATGTCGTATTCCTACGAGGTGGCATTAGATTCCACAAAGTTCAAAACCCCTGTCGAATCTCATAACAAGGATGTGTTAAAACACACCGCTTCAATCAAGAAACAGCTCAAACAATTTCTCAAGCAATAAGTGCTTCACTTAATCAAACAAAGAATCAACATAATACAACTAGGTACCCAACACATAACCCGACATAGTGACCGGTCAAATTTCCTATGCACTTCTTTAACCGAATCAAGCTCTCGATACTAACAAAGGTAACGACCCGTTTCCGGACCGCTACCGAGCTCAATATACCGAGCTCGAGTTACCGAGCTCAACACACCGAGCTCAACATAAACCTATATGAGATGTGTTTTAAAAACAAAACTCTTGTGCCTTTTAAAAATACGATATATTTTTTTTTATAAAACCAACTCGTGCACATCAGAGTAATTACAGCTTTTCGAAACATGGTGCAACTAAGACACAAGACTTAAATTCTAATAAAACATACATGCATAACATACATATATATATATCACTCGAAATAATAATGTATACAAAATACGAGTAGCAAATGTGCAAAGAAAATACACCTAAGGTACGACGACTTCAAAAGAGCAATCATAACCTGGGGTACTTCCAGACTCCCACGCAGGTCGCTCAAAAGTAAGACCACCAGCCTACCTCAGAGCAACAAAACAACACCGCCCACACTGGTCACGACCTCGAACACAAAAGAAAACAAGTACAGTCCTCGGAAAAACAAACATCCAACAAACAAACAATCACGACAGATAGAGGTCGCCACTCGTCCTCGTCGAGCTCCTCCTCGGCATCGCTTCATCGCCGAGTTCCCAAGACCTCGACATCGCCTGGGTAACCGCCATGGATTGAAGGCACCACGGAAGTGGTCAACTTCTCAACAATTCAAGATAAGCTCGACATAAAAATATAAGCAAACAAAGCAAAGTATAACATTCACCGACGTGACTCGACCATCTCACTCTAAACTCGACACAACTCGCAAATCCATTTTCTCTCGACTGACAATTTTTCCTAATGCACACGCCGTATCAGATGTCGGAAAGTCCAGTAAAGCCTTGGGATCCTCGCTCTCCCTAGGACGGTCAACTCAGTCCCATAGCGTGGCGACGTCTAGTCAATCTCCCGTAAACAAAAAGGGACCTAGCACCCTCGATTATCCGGTCACGGCTCAAAAACGCCATACGACTCACCTAGCTCGCTCACTCGATGAACACCGCCATACGATATTCAAAGAGTTAAACACAAGATATTCAACCGCATGTCAAATAAAAGAGCAAGCTCGACATGAAGAAACGCAATTCAACATGCAATACACAATTCACGACATATATTCAATCACATATTAAATACATGCAAAAACTCAATCATATCACAACATTTCAAGCTCGACACAAATCAGGAAATCCATACACAATAACATAACCACGTAGAATATGAAATGCCCTTACGCTAGCATACTATGAAAATATTAATGTGAAGCGCCCTTACTTAAGGACTTATAAAATAAAGCCTTAGAGATTTCTAGGAGTTGCCCTTACCGAACTCCAAGTTAATGCTGTCCGACAACGACCTCGACACAGCTGTCTTCAACGAGCTCGACAACGACTTCTCTTACTCGATCTCGACACGGCTGTCTTCAACGAGCTCGACAACGACTTCGACACGTACCGTCCTCAATCGACCTCGACACGTACACTTCTCAGTCGACCTCGACCGCGTCTGATCCTCGATCCGATTCTGCGCCTGGCGTCCTTGGATTCGCTTCCCGCACACCTCGATTCTGAAATCACTCGATCTCGGAATCGGACTTCCTAAAACAAACATAACTCGGATCGATCCATGGGTTCTAATACATCTAGCTCTCATCCCAAACTTAACCACAACCCGAAAAATATAATACTCAAGAATCGAAATATATTTTTCCTCTAACACAAAGTTAGGGGTTTCGATCAAAATTTCATGAAAAAGTTATCTGATGCTTCAACAGATAGATCGACAACAACAATAACCAGAAGCAACGAATGAAAAACAAGAAATCGAAACGAACCAAAAATGGAGGTTTCTGGGCACTGCCGATTGCAGAAAAACAGAGGAAGAAATTTGTTTTACAAGCCCAATTAATCGGTTAGAAAGATAGGTAATATTGTGAAGAAGAAAACCCATCAATTTGACATGATTTGGAAGCATAAAACTGGTTAAAAATGGAAGAAGAAATAGCGCTAAACAGTAGCACGAAGAAGATAAAAATCTGTTCTTCATACCTCAATGGTGATCGAGCAGACGAGATATGTCGAGAAGATGATGATGAACAAGATTGATGAAGAAAGCTTGTGCAGAATCTCGATGGAACTCACGGTTTCGTCGATGGAAGTTTTTGAAGAAAACAACGAAACACAGAGCAGAGGGAAGGAAGAAGAAAGAAGAAAAGAGAAATGAGTGTTTGAGGGAAAACCGATCGTGAATACAGCTGGAAGGGCATAATCGTAACTCCAGCTATAAGATGCCAATCCCATCAATCATCTACCCGTTTAATCGTTCCTCTCATAATTACCCTCTACTCTGTCGGTCAACGGCAAGCCGACAATGTAATAATTACAAACAATATAATAATAACGCTGAATAACGTTCGAAAGAATACGAGGTGTCATCTCGACACGATGTCGACAAGAGTGCTCGTGCAAGCGTACAAGGTTCTAACACGAGTTCGTGAACGCGGTCTCCTCAGCTCGACATGCGTCCTCATCATTTCGATGCAGCGACTTCATCAACTCGACACGCGACCTCCTCATTTCGGCCAGCCTAGTGCACGTGGTCTCATCAGCTCGACAAATGATCTCGACAAACGATCTAGTCACGGGATCTCGACACAAGGTCTTGGTCGAGGTCTCGATACGTCGTCCTAATACGATGTCGATCTCGTCCTCAGGTGTTACATTTACTGCTTCTGCCCAAAAATGTTTTGCAATATCAACTTTATTGATCATGGTCCTGGCCATTTCTTGGAGGGACCTATTTTTCCTTTCTACAACACCATTTTATTATGGTGTTCTAGGAGAGGAGAAATTATGGGAGATGTCATTTTCTTCACAAATTTTTTGAAAGCTTTCATTTTCAAATTCTCCCCCATAATCTAATTGAAGAAATACAAATTTCTTTTTCATTTTGAACTGTTTTGCAGAAAACAGTAAATACTTTGAATGACTCATCCTTGTGGGCAAGGAATCTAACCCATGTCCATCTAGTAAAATCATCAACAATGGCTAACCCATATTTCTTTCCAATTAAAAAGGTTGTCCTTGTTGGACTAAAAAGATCAAGATGCAAAAGCTCAAGTGGTCTAGAGGTTGAAACAGTATTTTTCGAATGAAAAGAAGTTTTAACTAGTTTTCCTCTTTGACATGCCTCACAGAGAGCATTTGATTGGAATTTAAGATTTGGTAAGCCTCTAACAAGAATGTGCTTATTTAGTTTTGAGATTAATCTCAAACTGGCATGACCCAATCTTTTATGCCAAATCCATTGGTCATCTTCAATAGACATGAGAAACTTGATATCTTGTTTTGCAAGTTCAGAAAGATCAATTTTATAAATATTTTGTTTCCTCTTTGCTGTAAAGAAAATAGAACCATATTTCTTTCTTTTCACTGAGCATCCAATTTCTGTAAAAATGACCTCATAACCGTTGCCACATAATTGACTTATGCTCAATAAATTATGCTTTAGTCGTTCAACATAAAGTACATTATCAATAGAGAGAAGAGAGTCTTTACCAATGCGACCAATTCCAACTATTTTACCTTTCTGGTTTCCTCCGAAACCAACAAATCATTCTTCTCTAGGCCTTAGCTCTTGGAACTTATGTTTTTCTTCCGTCATGTGATGCGAGCATCCATTGTCTAAGTACCAAGATATGTGTGTTTACTTTGTTGCTAAGCATGTCTGCAACATAGACTATTTCATCTTTAGGTACCCATATCTTTTTGGGTCCTTTCTTGTTAGTTCTTGAAGGATACTTGTCCTTCTTAGTCTTAAAAGCAGTACATACACTTTCAAATGACCAGGTTTGTTGCATAAGTACAATGCAAGCATTCACTGTGATCATTAGATTTAAAAGATACATGATTTTTATTTTCTAAAGAGGGTTCATCTAATATGTAGCCAAGACCTTGAGTTGTCGTTTTACTGACACCCCAGATCATTGAAGCTTGCTTGCTTCGAGTTACACTCTCTGCAAGAAACTTTTGAAAGGCATATTCATAATCATTTGATTTACACTTAGGGTTTCCTTTAGCTTCAGAGCTTTCAGTTTGAGAGCTCTCAGCTTCTAGTTGCTGACATGTCACCAGACGTTGACTATCCATCAGATGCTGATTTTTAGTTTTCAGCTTTTGGTTATCTTTACTGAGCTTTGAGTTTTCATTTTTCAAAACTTAAAATTCTTGTGATAATTTTGAAAATTTCTTTTTCAAAGCTTTGTACTCAGTGGAAAGAGTGGCAGAGTCCTTAAGAAGATCATCAAATGCAAGCTGAAGTTCAGAATAAGAATCATATATTATTACCTCTTCAACTTCTTCAGAGTCTAAGTCAGTATTTGCTATGAGGGTAAGATTGGCTTCTTCTTCATTATCTTCCTCAGAGGAGGATAAATTCAGATCTTCCCATGTGGCTACGAGACTCTTCTTCTTTCCCTTGAAGGAACTTTTTGTGTGCTTCTTCTTAAGATTAGGACATTCGATTTGAAGTGTCCAGGCTTTTTACATTCATAGCAAACAACTTGGCTTTTGTCTTTGTTTTCCTTCTTGTCCTCGACATCTTTCTTGTGAAATTTCTTCTTGAAGTTTCTTTTCTTCCATATTCTTTGGCTTCCTAGATATGAACACGAGCTCATCATCTGACCCATCAACGTCTCCTTCTGAAGCTTCATCTTATGATTCTTCTTCAGCCTGAAGGGCTTTAGAAGTACTGACTTTATGTTTGTTGACTTTCAAAGCAACGGACTTGCTTTTCTTCATAGGTTCTTCTTCATTCAGTTCAAGTTCATGAGCTTTCAAAGAACTCAAGAGATCTTCAAGTTTTAAGACATTTAAATATTATGCTTCTTGAATAGCAGTGACTTTGGGTATCCACTGCTTGGTCAAACTTCTCAGGATCTTTCTCACATGGTCAAGTGTGGTATAAATTTTTCCAAGGGCCTGTAACCCATGAACAAGTGTTTGGAACCTTCCAAACATAGATTCAATGTTTTCACCATCTTCCATTTTGAACAGCTCATATTGGCAAACTAACATGCTAGCTTTAGTCTCTCTTACTTGGGTAGAGCCCTCATAAGACAAAATAAGAAAATCACAAATTTCATTGGCAGTATCAAATTTGCCATATCTGTCATATTCCTTTTCTGATATAGCACAAATAAGAATGAATCTAGCTTTTTGATTGATTTGATATCTCTTTTTCTGCTCATCATTCCAATTTTCTCTAGCTATTGCAACACCAGCAACATTAGTCGGAAGAATGTAACCACTTTCAACAATATCCCACGACTCAAGTTGTTGTGTCTCAAAGAAAGCTTTTATCTTATCTTTTCAGTAGTCAAATTTTTCTCCAGTAAATAGAGGAGGATGGTTCATGTGACCACCTTTGGTAGACATGTTCACAGTATATGATCTTTTCTCTTAACACTGTTAAGTGCTCAACCAAGAGGCCGAGCTCTGGTACCAACTGAACGTGAACATAAGAAGGGGGTTGAATTGTGTTCAAAACTTTTTGCAAACTTTAAGTTAAAAACACTTTTGAACTCTTGATTTTAAATCTGTAAGTTATCGGATGCTGAAGAATGACCAGACACTGGAATTGAAGTTTTAAGAAAACTTGTTTTTCTTTGCAAGATAAGAATAAATGTAAAGCAGTAAAGCAAAAGACACAGAAATTTAGACTAGTTCACCACCAACCTGGTAGCTACGTCTAGTCCCTTCGTTCCTTGAAGGATTTCCTCTATAATCAACTGATTACAAATTCCTTAAGAGTATTATGCTGTTACAAACTTGTTGTAACACCTGAGGACGAGATCGACCTCGTATTAGGACGTCGGATCGAGACCTCGCGTCGAGATCTCGTGTCGAGACCTCGTACCAAGACCTTGTGTCGAGATCCCGTGCCAAGATCGCGTGCCGAGGTCATTTGCTGAGCTGAGGAGATCGCGTGTATTAGCTGCTGAGATCGCGTGTCGAGTTGATGAGGTCGCGCACCGAGCTGAGGAGGTCGCATGTCGAACTGAGGAGGCCGCGTGCACGAACTCGTGTTAGAGCCTTGTGCGCTTGCACGAGCACCCTAGTCGACATCGTGTCGAGATGATAACTCGTATCTTTACGAACGTTATTCAGCGTTATGATTACTATTGTTTGTAATAATTATATTGTCGGCTTGCAGTCTCGTCGCCGTGTCTAGATCTCTGACCTATAGAGTAGAGGGTAATCATGAGAGAGTAGCGATTAGATGGGTAGATTGACTGATGGGATTGGCATCTCATAGCTGGAGTTACGATAACGCCCTTCTCTCACCAGCTGTATACCACGATCGGTTCCCTCAAACACTCACTTTCTCTTTTCTTCTTTTCTTCTTTCTTCTTCCTTCCTTCTCTGAGTTTCTTTTTTTTCGTTCTCTCCAAAACTTCCATCGAAGAACCTTGAGTTCCATCGAGCTTCTGCGTAAACTTCCTTCATCAACCTTGTTCCTCATCATCTTCTCGACCTATATCTCACCTTCTCGACCACCATTTGAGGTATGAAAAACAGATTTTCTCTTCCTCCATGCTACTGTTTAGCGCTACTTCTTCCTTCCATTTTAGCTAGTTTTTATGCTTCCAAATCATGTCTAACTGATGGGTTTTCTTCTTCATGATATTACCGACCTTTCTAACTGATTATTTGAGCTTGTAAAACAAATTTCTTCCTCTGTTTTTCTGCAATCGGCAGTGCCCATAAACCCTTCATTTTTGGTTTGTTTCGATTTCTTGTTTTAGTTTGTCGTTTGTTGCTTCTGGTTGTTGTTGTTATCGATTTATCTGTTGAAGCATCAGATAACCTTTTTCATGAACTTTTGATCGAAAACCCCAACTTTGTGGTTAAGATTGGGATGAGAACTAAGTGTATTAGAACCCATAGATCGAACTGAGTTGTGCTTGTGTTAGGAAGTCTGATTCCCGAGATCGTGTGACTTCCGAATCGAGGTGTACTGGAGAGCGAACCCGAGGACGTGAAAGCAGTGGGAGCCAGATCGAGAACTGTACGTGTCGAAGTCGTTGTCGAGCTCGTTTGAAGACAGCCGTGTCAAGGTCGTTGTCGAGCAGCGTTAACTTGGAGTTCGGTAAGGGCAGCTTTTAGACATTATTAAGACTTTATTTTATATGTTATTGTGTATGAATTCCTTGATCTGCGGTTTGAGCATGAAATGTTGTAATATGATTGAGTTTTTGCATGTATTTAATATGTGATTGAATATATGTTGTGAATTGTGTATTGCATGTTGAATTGCGTTTCTTCATGTCGAGCTTGCTCTTTTATTTGACATGCGGTTGAATATCTTGTGTTTAACTCTTTGAATATCGTATGCGGCGAATTGTTCATTGAGTGAGAGAGCTTAGCGAGTCGTATGACGTTTTTGAGCCGTGACCCGGATAACTAAGGGTGCTAGGTCCCCTTTTGTTTACGGGAGATTGACTAGACGTCGCCACGCTATGGGACCTGAGTTGACTGTCCTAGGGAGAGCGAGGATCCCAAGGCTTCGGCTGGACCTTCCGACATACGGTACGGCGTGTGCATTCCGGAAAAATTGTCGAGTCGAGAGAAAATGGATTGCGAGTTGTGTCGAGTTAGAGTGAGATGGTCGAGTCACGTTGGTGAATGTTATACTTTGCTGTTTGCTTATATCCTTTATGTCGTGCTTACCTTGTATTGTTGAGAAGTTGACCCTTTCCCGGGGTGCCATCAATCCATGACGGTTACCCAGGCGATGTCGAGGGCGCAGGGAACTCGACAGCAGATGATGCCGAGGAGGAGCTCGACGAGGACCCGAGCGACGACCTCTACTTGTCGTGATTGTTACATTTGTTGGATGTTTTTTTTGGTGACTGTACTTTGTTTTTCTTTGTGTTCGAGGTCATGACCAGTTGGGCTAGATGTCGTTTTGTTATTACAGGGTAGACTGGCGGTTTACTTTTGGAGCAAATGCGTGGGAGTCTGCCGGAAGTACCCCCAGGGTATGATTGCTCTCTTGAAGTCGTCATACCTTAGGTGTATTTTCTTTGTACATTTACCACTCTGTATTTTGTATACATTATTATTTCGAGTGATATATATGTATATGCTGCATGTTTGTTTTATTAGAATTTAAGTCTTGTGTCTTAGTTGCACCATGTTTCGAAAAGCTGTAATTACTCTGATGTGCACGAGCTGATTTTATAAAAAAAAATATAGACCGTACTTTTTAAAAGGCACAAGAGTACTGTTTTAAAACACATCTCATACAGGTTTAGTTGAGCTCGGTGTGTTGAGCTCGGTAACTCGAGCTCGGTATATTGAGCTCGGTAGCGGTCCTGAAACGGGTCGTTACATTGTTGGTATCAGTGCAGTTCGGTTCTGACCGAGCTGTGCATAGGAAATTTGGACTGGTCACTGTGTCGGGATATATATATGTGTTGGGTACCTAATTGTAATATGTTGATTGCTGTTTGATTAAGTGAAGCACTTATTGCTTGAAAAATTGTTTGAACTGTTTCTTGATTGAAGCAGTGTGTTTTAACACATCCTTGTTGTGAGATTCTGACAGGGTTTTGAACTTTGTGGAATCTAATGCCACCTCGTAGAGATACGTCAGCTGCAACCGAGAACGTCGACATGGAACGAGCAATTCAGGCTATGACCGAGATGGCGGCAGCCATGGCTCAACAATCAGCTGCTGCAACTCAACAGGCTAACGCGATGGCTCAACAGACGGAAGCGTTAACCCAGCAGAACTTGCAAAGAACAAAGAACGAGCAGAGCGGAGTGCTGAAGCTAGAGGATTGGCAGACTTTAGGAAGCATGATCCACCGAAGTTCTACGGTGAGCCAAATCCAGATAAAGCTGATCTTTGGATGCAAGAGATCGAGAAGATCTTCGAGGCACTTCATTGCCCGAATAACGTGAAGGTCGACTACGCTACCTACTTGCTGCTAGGAGACGCAGAGTATTGGTGGAAAGGAGTGAAGCAAACATTTATAGCAGAACGTCGCGAGAAAACCTGGGAGCTTTTTCGTGAAAGGTTCTTGGACAAGTACTTCCCAGATACGGCACGAGCCGAGAAGGAGCAAGAGTTTCTTCAATTGCAGCAAGGCAGCTCGACAGTGTCCGAGTATGCAGCCAAGTTTGAATCGCTGGCGAGGTATTTCAGTCCATTTCGTGATCGAGTTGACCAAAGATGGTTAAGTGAGAGATTCCAACGAGGTCTGAGATTTGATATTCAGAAGTCAGTGGTATCATTGAGGATTCGAAACCTCCAAGAGCTGATTGATCGCTGTGTCGAGGTAGAAGGAGTAAGAAGCCACAAGAAGAAGACTGTTGTAGGCGGACCGGTGAGACCCCAGTGCGGGCGGATTTGCACGTAAGGGAAACAACTACAGAAGAAGCCGTACGACCGACCTCAGGGGAACGACAACAGGGGACAGTATCGTCCGATGACCCAAGGAGCGAGGAGTGGAGGTCAGACCGGTGTCGAGGTGACTTGTTTCCGTTGTGGAAAGCCAGGACATTATGCGAGTAACTGTACTCAGAAGGAGGAGGTGTGTTTCAACTGTAAGAAGCCAGGGCATTTTGCCAAGGATTGTCCCATACCTAAAGTTGAACCGACGATGCTTGCGGCAAAGGCCAAAGGAAAGCATCAGGTAGCTAAAGGCAGAGTCTTTTGCATGAGTGGCGAGGAAGCAGAGCGAGCTGAAGATCTTATTCAAGGTGAATGTGAGATCGAGGGTAAATCCTTATCCGTTCTCTTTGATTCGGGTGCAACCCATTCCTTTATTTCTTCTGATTGTGTGAACCATTTGAACTTGACTGTGACTGCTTTACCGTTCAAATTGGTAGTTATAACCCCAGCTGCTAAAACCTTAGTCACGCATAATCGCATGTCTTAATTGTGTAGTGGTTATTCGAGTAGAAAGTTTGTGGTCAATTTGGTTTGTTTGCCTCTTAAGGGCTTAGATATCATCCTCGGGATGGATTGGTTGTCACACCACCATGTCCTCTTGGGTGTGCCCGTAAAGCGTAATTTTTCCAGACCTTGGAGTCTCCAATTATCTTTCTGCTGAACGTATCGGAGTTTCTTTGAAAGAAGGAACTAGGGAATACATGTATCTGGCTAGTTCAGAAGTTTTCCAGCAGATCGAAGTGAAGAATGTACCTGTGGTGTGTGACTTTGAGGACGTTTTTCCCGAAGACGTGCCAGGGTTACCACCAGTGCGAGAGGTCGAGTTCTCCATCGAGCTGATTCCAGGGACAGGACCGATCTCCAAAGCGCCATACAGGATGTCTCCTGCCGAGATGAAAGAACTGAAGTCCCAGATCGAACACTTGGAGTCGAAGCAATTCATACGACCGAGCGTGTCACCGTGGGGAGCTCCAGTGTTGTTGGTTAAGAAGAAGGATGGACGATCAAGACTGTGCGTGCATTATCGCGAGCTCAACAAGGTTACTGTGAAGAACCGTTATCCGTTACCTCGTATTGACGATGTAACACCTGAGGACGAGATCGACATCGTATTAGGACGTCAGGTCGAGACCTCGACCAAGACCTTGTGTCGAGATCCCGTGCCAAGATCGTTTGTCGAGGTCATTTGCCGAGCTGAGGAGGCCGCGTGCACGAACTCGTGTTAGAGCCTTGTGCGCTTGCACGAGCACCCTAGTCGACATCGTGTCGAGATGATAACACTCGTATCTTTACGAACGTTATTCAGCGTTATTATTATTATATTGTTTGTAATAATTATATTGTCGGCTTGCCGTTCTCGTCGCGTGTCTAGATCGTTGACCGACAGAGTAGAGGGTAATTATGAGAGAGGAACGATTAGATGGGTAGAATGATTGATGGGATTGGCATCTTATAGCTGGAGTTACGATAATACCCCTTCCCTCACCAAATTGTATACCACGACCGCTTCCTCAAACATTCACTTTCTCTTTTCTTCTTTCTTCTTCCTTCCTTCTGCTCTGAGTTCCTTGTTTCTCTCCAGAACTTCCATCGACGAAACCTTGAGTTCCATCGAGATTCTGCACAAATTTTCTTCATCAATCTTGTTCATCATCATCTTCTCAACCTATATCTCGCCTGCTCGACCACCATCTGAGGTAAGGAAAAACATATTTTTCTCTTCTTCATGTTACTGTTTAGCGCTACTTCTTCCTTCCATTTTTAGCTAGTTTTATGCTTCCAAATCATGTCAAATTGATGGGTTTTCTTCTTCACGATATTACCTATCTTTCTAACCGATTATTTGAGCTTGTAAAACAAATTTCTTTCTCTGTTTTTCTGCAATCGGCAGTGCCCAAAAACCCTTCCTTTTAATTTGTTTCGATTTCTTGTTTTAGTTGTCGTTTGTTGCTTCTGGTTGTTGTTGTTGTCGATCTATCTGTTGTAGCATCAGATAGCCTTTTTCATGAACTTTTGATCGAAAACCCCAACTTTGTGGTTAAGATTGGGATGAGAGCTAAGTGTTATTAGAACCCATAGATCGAACTAAGTTGTGCTTGTTTTAGGAAGTCTGATTCCCGAGATCGTGTGATTTCCGAATCGAGGTGTACGGGAGAGCGAACCCGAGGACGTGGAAGCAGTGGGATCCAGATCGAGAACTGTACGTGTCGAGGTCGACTGAGAAGCGTACGTGTCGAGGTCGATTGAGGACGGTACGTGTCGAAGTCGTTGTCGAGCTCGTTGAAGACAGCCGTGTCGAGATCGAGTAAGAGAAGTCGTTGTCGAGCTCATTTGAAGACAGCCGTGTCGAGGTCGTTGTCGAGCAGCATTAGCTTGGAGTTCGGTAAGGGCAACTTTTAGACATTATTAAGACTTTATTTTATAGGTTATTGTGTATGGATTCCTTGATTGGTGTCGAGCTTGAAATGTTGTGAATTGTGAATTGCTGTTGAATTGCGTTTCTTCATGCAGAATGTTTTATTGCTTAAATGTCGAATTGCGTTTCTTCATGTTAAGCATGCTCTCTTTATTTGATATGTGATCAAGTAAGTTGTGTTACTCTTTGACATGCGGCGAGCTAATCATCGAGTGAGAGAGCTAGGGAGTCGTATGACGTTTTTGAGCCGGACCCGGATAAGCGAGGGTGCTAGGTCCCCTTTTGTTTATGGTGGATTGGCTAGGCGTTGTAGCATTATCGGTTTGGGGATGGACTCGCTGATTAATGTATGGAATTCGGTTTGGGGATGGACTGCCGTTTACCTATTACGTCGGTTTGGGGATGGACTGCCGACGATATTCCTAATAAGAGTCGAGTCGAGTCTAGAGTGAGATGGTCGAGTCACGTGTGGTGATTGAGATACATTATTGTGTTGCTTATTTCTTTATGCCGTGTTATCTTGTATTGTTGAGAAGTTGACCACTTTCCCCGTGGTGCCTTCAATCCATGACGGTTACCCAGGCGATGTCGAGGGTGCGAGGAACTCGACACAGATGATGCCGAGGAGGAGCTCGACGAGGACCCGAGTGACGACCTCTACTTGTCGTGATTGATTATGTTGTTGGATGTTTGTTTTTCTGATGACTGTACTTTGTTTTTCTTTGTGTTCGAGGTCGTGACCAGTTTGGGCCGGGTATGTTTTATTGCTACAGGGTAGACTGGCGGTTTACTTTTGGAGCAGCCCCCTGCGTGGGAGTCTGCCGGAAGTACCCCCAGGGTATGATTGCTCTTTTGAAGTCGTCATACCTTAGGTGTATTTTCCTTGTACATTTACTACTCTGTATTTTGTATACATTATTATTTCGAGTGATATATATATGTATGTTATGCATGTATGTTTTATTAGAATTTAAGTCTTGTGTCTTAGTTGCACCATGTTTCGAAAAGCTGTAATTACTCTGATGTGCACGAGTTGGTTTTATAAAAAAAATAGACTGTACTTTTAAAAGGCACAAGAGTTTCGTTTTAAAACACATCTCATACAGGTTTAGTTGAGCTCGGTGTGTTGAGCTCGGTAACTCGAGCTCGGTATATTGAGCTCGGTAGCGGTCCGGAAACGGGTCGTTACATTGTTGGTATCGAGCGCTTGATTCGACCAGAAATTGTGCATAGGAAATTTGGACTGGTCACTATGTCGGGTTATGTGTGTTGGGTACCTAATTGTATTATGTTGATTGCTGTTTGATTAAGTGAAGCACTTATTGCTTGGAAAATTGTTTGAACTGTTTCTTGATTGAAGCAGTGTGTTTTAACACATCCTTGTTGTGAGATTCTGACAGGGTTTTGAACTTTGTGGAATCTAATGCCACCTCGTAGGAATACGACAAACCAGAATCGAGAACGTCGACATGGAGCGAGTTATTTAAGCTATGGCCGAGATGGCGGCAGCCATGGCTCAACAATCACCGCTGCAACTCAACAGCTAACGCGATGGCTCAACAGACGGCGTTAACTCAGCAGAACTTGCTGAACAACAACGGCGAGCGAAATGTCAAGCGAGAGGATTGGCCGACTTTAGGAAGCATGATCCACCGAAGTTTTACGGTGAGCCAAATCCAGATAAAGCTGATCTTTGGATGTAAGAGATCGAGAAGATCTTCGAGGCACTTCATTGCCCGGACAACGTGAAGGTCGACTATGCTACCTACTTCATCGCTAGAGACGCAGAGTATTGGTGGAGGGGAGTGAAGCAAACGTTTATAGCGGAACGTCGCGAGATGAACTGGGAGCTTTTCCGTGAAAGGTTCTTGGACAAGTACTTCCCAGATACTGCACGAGCCGAGAAGGAGCAAGAGTTTCTTCAACTGCAGCAAGGCGGTATGACGGTGTCCGAGTATGCGGCCAAGTTCGAGTCGTTGGCGAGGTATTTCAGTCCATTTCGTGATCGAGCTGACCAAAGATGGTTAAGTGAGAGATTCCAACGGGGATTGAGATTCGACATTCAGAAGTCGGTGGTGTCATTGAGGATTCGAAACCTCCAAGAGCTGATAGATCGCTGTGTCGAGGTAGAAGGAGTGAGGAGCCACAAGAAGAAGGCTGTGGGCGGGCAGTGAGACCCAGTGCGGGGCGAGGTTTGCACGAAAGGAAAACAACCGCAGAAGAAGCCTTACGACCAGACCTCGGGGAATGACAACAGGGGACGATGTCGTCCGATGACCCAGTGCAGAAGCGGAGGACGGACCGATGTCGAGGTGACTTGTTTCCGTTGTGGAAAGCGGGACATTACGCCAATAATCGTACTCGGAGGGTGGAGGTGTGTTTCAACCGTAAGAAGCCAGGACATTTTTCAAGGATTGTCCTACACCTAAAGTCGAACCGACGATGCTTGGCGCAAAGGCCAAAGGGAAGCGTCAAGTAGCTAAAGGCGAGTTTTGCATGAGTGGCGAGGAAGCGGTCGGTGAAGATCTTATTCAAGGTGAATGTGAGATCGATGGTAAATCTTTATCCGTTCTTTTTGATTCGGGTGCAACCCATTCCTTTATTTCTTCTGATTGTGTGAACCATTTGAACTTGATTGTGACTGCTTTACCATTCAAATTGGTAGTTACAACCCCAGCTGCTAAAACCTTAGTCACAAACACTGCATGTCTTAATTGTGTAGTGGTTATTCAGAGTAGAAAGTTTGTGGTCAATTTGGTTTGTTTGCCTCTTAAGGGCTTAGATATCATCCTCGGGATGGATTGGTTGTCACACCACCATGTCCTCTTGACTGTGCCCGTAAAGCGTAATTTTCCCGGACCTTGGAGTCTCCAATTATCTTTCGCTGAGCGTATCGAGTTTCTTTGAAAGATGGAACTAGGGAATACATGTATCCGCTAGTTCTAAGTTTTCCAAACAGATCGGCGTGAAGAATGTTCGGTGGTGTGTGACTTTGAGGGCGTTTTCCCGAAGGCGTGCCAGGGTTACCACCGGTCTGAGAGGTCGAGTTCTCCATCGACCTGATTCCAGGGACAGGACCGATCTCCAAAGCGCCATACAGGATGTCTCCTGCCGAGATGAAAGAACTGAAGTCCCAGATCGAACACTTGGAGTCGAAGCAATTCATACGATCGAGCGTGTCACCGTGGGGAGCTCCAGTGTTGTTGGTTAAGAAGAAGGATGGACGATCAAGGCTGTGCGTGGACTATCGCGAGCTCAACAAGGTTACTGTGAAGAACCGTTATCCGTTACCACGTATTGACGACTTGATGGATCAACTTCGTGGAGCGGCGATCTTTTCCAAGATAGACTTGAAGTCGGGCTACCATCAGATTCGCGTGAAGGAGGAAGATGTCCCCAAAACAGCTTTCAGGACTAGATACGGTCACTACGAGTACTTGGTGATGCCGTTTGGAGTGACGAATGCGCCAGCTGTGTTTATGGACTACATGAACAGGATTTTCCATTCGTTTTTGGATCAGTTCGTTGTAGTGTTCATCGACGACATCTTGATCTACTCGAGGAACCGAGAAGAGCACGCAGAACACTTATGTCGAGTAATCGCAGATATTACGAGATAAGCAACTCTATGCCAACCTGTCGAAGTGTGAATTTTGGCTTGAAGAGGTGAATTTTCTTGGTCACGTGATTTCCAAAGAAGGGATAGCCGTGGATCCAACTAAGATTGAAGTCATTAGCGTGGGAACAACCGAAGACGATTCTGAGAGATCGGGAGTTTTGTCGGCTTAGCGTGCTATTACCGAAGATTCATTAAAGGTTTCTCGAAGATTGTCGCGCCTCTTACACGATCGACGAGGAAGGATCAACCTTTGCCTGGACCGAGGAGTGCGGCCGCTTTTCAAAGATCGAAGGAACTTTTGACGGCGATTCTGTGCTGATTTTACCTCACCCCGAAGAGCCTTTCGAGGTGTATTGTGATGCGTCACACCAGGGACTGGGATGCGTGCCGATGCAACATCGGAAGGTGGTCGCGTATGCTTCAAGACAGCTTAAGATTCACGAGAGGAACTACCCTACTCACGACTTGGAGCCGGCGGCAGAGTTTTTGGCGTCAAGATATGGAGGCACTACCTTTACGGGAGCACTTCATCGCTTTCAGCGATCACAAGAGCTTGAAGTACTGTTCGACCGAGAAAGAGCTCAACATGCGTCGGCGAAGATGGACAATTTCTCAAGGACTACGACTTTACGTTGGAATACCATCTCGGTAAGGCTAACGTAGTAGCGGATGCATTGAGCAGAAGAGCGCTTTAACCTCGGCAATGATGATCAAGGAGTTGGAGATGCTCGAGAAGTTCCGAGACTTGAAGTTGAGTGTCGAAGTTTCACCGGAAGCCGAGATTTGGTATGCTTACCATTTCTAACAGATTGTTGGGCGAGATCCGAGACCGGCAAGTTCATGACGAGCTTACGCAAGAGAAGGTTCGATTGATAAGCGCAAGGAAGTCGGCGAATTCCAAGTCGGAGCGGACGACATCTTAAGATGCAATGGCCGAGTGTGTACCTAACGATCCGAGCCGAGAAAGTTGATTCTCGACTTTATAAGAGCAACTTTAGTATTCACCCAGGAGTTACGAAGATGTATCAAGACTTGAAGAAGCATTTTTGGTGGTCCGGAATGAAGAAGCAAGTGGCCGAGTACGTAGCTTCGTGTTTAACGTGTCAGAAAGCGAAGGTGGAGCACCAACGACCTGGGGGAATGCTACAATCGCTTGACGTACCAGTTTGGAAATGGGATAGTATTTCCATGGATTTCGTTGTAGGTTTGCCGAAGACGCAGAAGAAGAATGATTCGATTTGGGTGATCGTCGACCGATTGACCAAATCTGCTCATTTCTTACCAGTGAGGTCTGCATACAACGTGGAAAAGTCGACCGAGATCTACATCGCGAGATAGTACGACTTCATGGTATACCTCTTCGATCGTGTCGGACCGAGATCCGAAGTTCACGCCTCATTTTTGGAGGGAATTGCAAGGAGCGATGGGAACCGAAGCTCGAGCTTAGCTCGGCATATCATCCACGCATCGACGGTCAGATCGAGAGAACGATCCAATCGCTTGAAGATTTATAGCGAGCTTAGACGTTAGATCACCGAGGAAGTTGGGACGACGCCTTACCATTGGTGGAGTTCACCTACAATAACGCTTCCATGCGAGCATTGGAATGGCACCTTTGAAGCATCGTATGGACGGAAATGTCGACGCCTCTTTGTTGGTACCAGGATGGCGGCGTTACGTTGTAGGACCGTATATGATCCAGCGGACTACGAGAAGATCCGTTTGATCGAGATCGGATGCGAACGCCTCAAAGTCGGCGTAAGAGTTATGCGGACCAACGGCGTCGACCACTCGAGTTCGAGGAAGGAGAACATGTATTTCTTAGAGTCACCCCACCATCGGAGTTGGTCGAGCGATCAAATCCAAGAAACTTACCCCTAAATTTATTGGACCTTACCAGATTCTTCGTCGTATTGGTCCGATGGCATATCGATTGCCTTGCCACCATTCTTGTCGAACATCCACGACGCCTTCCACGCCTCACGATTGCGGAAGTATGTTTCGACCCTCTCATGTCATCGAACCGGATGTGATTCAACGAAGGACGACTTATCGCTTTGAAGCATCACCAAGAAGGATCGTTGATCGGAAATCCAAGCAGCGATGAATAAAAAGATTCAACTTGTCAAAGTTGTGTGGGATCGTAAGACGAGATGCGACTTGGGAGCTGGAGGAGAAGATGAAGACTTCGATTACTGAACTTTTCCGAGGTAAGAATCTTATTTGCAATTTCGAGGACGAAATTTTTTTAGAGGGAGAGATTGTAACACCTGAGGACGAGATCGACATCGTATTAGGACGTCAGGTCGAGACCTCGACCAAGACCTTGTGTCGAGATCCCGTGCCAAGATCGTTTGTCGAGGTCATTTGCCGAGCTGAGGAGGCCGCGTGCACGAACTCGTGTTAGAGCCTTGTGCGCTTGCACGAGCACCCTAGTCGACATCGTGTCGAGATGATAACACTCGTATCTTTACGAACGTTATTCAGCGTTATTATTATTATATTGTTTGTAATAATTATATTGTCGGCTTGCCGTTCTCGTCGCGTGTCTAGATCGTTGACCGACAGAGTAGAGGGTAATTATGAGAGAGGAACGATTAGATGGGTAGAATGATTGATGGGATTGGCATCTTATAGTTGGAGTTACGATAATACCCCTTCTCTCACCAGCTGTATACCACGACCAGTTTCCTCAAACACTCACTTTCTCTTTTCTTCTTTCTTCTTCCTTCCTTCTGCTTTGAGTTCCTTGTTTCTCTCCAGAACTTCCATCGACGAAACCTTGAGTTCCATCGAGATTCTGCACAAATTTTCTTCATCAATCTTGTTCATCATCATCTTCTCGACCTATATCTCGCCTGCTCGACCACCATCTGAGGTAAGGAAAAACAGATTTTTCTCTTCTTCATGTTACTGTTTAGCGCTACTTCTTCCTTCCATTTTTAGCTAGTTTTATGCTTCCAAATCATGTCAAATTGATGGGTTTTCTTCTTCACGATATTACCTATCTTTCTAACCGATTATTTGAGCTTGTAAAATAAATTTCTTTCTCTGTTTTTCTGCAATCGGCAGTGCCCAAAAACCCTTCCTTTTAATTTGTTTCGATTTCTTGTTTTAGTTGTCGTTTGTTGCTTCTGGTTGTTGTTGTTGTCGATCTATCTGTTGTAGCATCAGATAGCCTTTTTCATGAACTTTTGATCGAAAACCCCAACTTTGTGGTTAAGATTGGGATGAGAGCTAAGTGTTATTAGAACCCATAGATCGAACTAAGTTGTGCTTGTTTTAGGAAGTCTGATTCCCGAGATCGTGTGATTTCCGAATCGAGGTGTACGGGAGAGCGAACCCGAGGACGTGGAAGCAGTGGGATCCAGATCGAGAACTGTACGTGTCGAGGACGACTGAGAAGCGTACGTGTCGAGGTCGATTGAGGACGGTACGTGTCGAAGTCGTTGTCGAGCTCGTTGAAGACAGCCGTGTCGAGATCGAGTAAGAGAAGTCGTTGTCGAGCTCATTTGAAGACAGCCGTGTCGAGGTCGTTGTCGGCGAGATTAGCTTGGAGTTCGGTAAGGGCAACTTTTAGACATTATTAAGACTTTATTTTATAGGTTATTGTGTATGGATTCCTTGATTGGTGTCGAGCTTGAAATGTTGTGAATTGTGAATTGCTGTTGAATTGCGTTTCTTCATGCAGAATGTTTTATTGCTTAAATGTCGAATTGCGTTTCTTCATGTTAAGCATGCTCTCTTTATTTGATATTTGATCAAGTAAGTTGTGTTACTCTTTGACATGCGGCGAGCTAATCATCGAGTGAGAGAGCTAGGGAGTCGTATGACGTTTTTGAGCCGGACCCAGATAACTGAGGGTGCTAGGTCCCCTTTTTGTTTATGGTGGATTGGCTAGGCGTTGTAGCATTATCAGTTTGGGGATGGACTCGCCGATTAATGTATGGAATTCGGTTTGGGGATGGACTGCCGTTTACCTATTACGTCAGTTTGGGGATGGACTCGGAAGATATTCCTAATAAGAGTCGAGTCGAGTCTAGAGTGAGATGGTCGAGTCACGTGTGGTGATTGAGATACATTATTGTGTTGCTTATTTCTTTATGCCGTGTTATCTTGTATTGTTGAGAAGTTGACCTTTCCCGTGGTGCCTTCAATCCATGACTGTTACCCGAGCGATGTCGAGGGCGCAGAGAACTCGGCAACAGATGATGCCGAGGAGGAGCTCGACGAGGACCCGAGTGACGACCTCTACTTGTCGTGGATTGATTATGTTGTTGGATGTTTGTTTTTCTCGATGACTGCACTTTGTTTTTCTTTGTGTTCGAGGTCGTGACCAGTTTGGGCCGGTATGTTTTATTGCTCTGAGGTAGATCGGCGGTTTACTTTTGGAGCACCTGCGTGGGAGTTCTGCGGAAGTACCCCAGGTATGATTGCTCTTTTGAAGTCGTCATACCTTAGGTGTATTTTCCTTGTACATTTACTACTCTGTATTTTGTATACATTATTATTTCGAGTGATATATATATGTATGTTATGCATGTATGTTTTATTAGAATTTAAGTCTTGTGTCTTAGTTGCACCATGTTTCAAAAGTCAGAATTACTCTGATGTGCACGAGTTGGTTTTATAAAAAAAATAGACCGTACTTTTAAAAGGCACAAGAGTTTCGTTTTAAAACACATCTCATACAGGTTTAGTTGAGCTCGGTGTGTTGAGCTCGGTAACTCGAGCTCGGTATATTGAGCTCGGTAGCGGTTCGGAAACGGGTCGTTACAGACGACTTGATGGATCAACTTCGTGGAGCGGCGATTTTTTCCAAGATAGACTTGAAGTCGGGCTACTATCAGATTCTTCGTCGTATCGGTCCAGTGGCATATCAGATTGCCTTGCCACCATTCTTGTCGAACATTCACGACGTCTTCCACGTCTCACAATTGCGGAAGTATATTTCCGACCCCTCTCATATCATCGAACCGGATGTGATTCAACTAAGGGACGACCTATCTTTTGAAGCATTACCAGCAAGGATCGTTGATCGGAAAGCCAAGCAGTTGCGGAACAAAGAGATTCAACTCGTCAAAGTTGTGTGGAATCAGAAGACGGGAGATGCGACTTGGGAGCTGGAGGAGAAGTTGAAGACTCAGTACCCTGAACTCTTTCATGGTAAGTTTTTTATTTGCAATTTCGAGGACGAAATTTTTTTTAGAGGGAGAGATTGTAACACCTGAGGACGAGATCGACCTCGTATTAGGACGTCGGATCGAGACCTCGCGTCGAGATCTCGTGTCGAGACCTCGTACCAAGACCTTGTGTCGAGATCCCGTGCCAAGATCGCGTGTCGAGGTCATTTGCCGAGCTGAGGAGATCACGTGTATTAGGCTGCCGAGATCGCGCGGTCGAGTTGATGAGGTCGCACACCGAAATGAGGAGGTCGCATGTCGAACTGAGGAGGCCGCGTGCACGAACTCGTGTTAGAGCCTTGTGCGCTTGCACGAGCACCCTAGTCGACATCGTGTCGAGATGATATCACACGTATTCTTACGAACGTTATTCAGCGTTATGATTACTATTGTTTGTAATAATTATATTGTCGGCTTGTAGTCTCGTCGCCGTGTCTAGATCTCTGACCTATAGAGTAGAGGGTAATCATGAGAGAGGAACGATTAGATGGGTAGATTGACTGATGGGATTGGCATCTCATAACTGGAGTTACGATAACGCCTTCTCTCACCAAACAGTATACCACGATCGGTTCCTCAAACACTCACTTTCTCTTTTCTTCTTTTCTTCTTTCTTCTTCCTTCCTTCTCCGAAGTTTCTTTTTTCGCTCTCTCCAAAACTTCCATCGAAGAACCTTGAGTTCCATCGAGCCACGTAAACTTCCTTCATCAACCTTGTTCCTCATCATCTTCTCGACCTATATCTCACCTTCTCGACCACCATTTGAGGTATGAAAAACAGATTTTCTCTTCCTCCATGCTACTGTTTAGCGCTACTTCTTCCTTCCATTTTAGCTAGTTTTTATGCTTCCAAATCATGTCTAACTGATGGGTTTTCTTCTTCATGATATTACCGACCTTTCTAACCGATTATTTGAGCTTGTAAAACAAATTTCTTCCTCTGTTTTTCTGCAATCGGCAGTGCCCAGAAACCCTTCATTTTTGGTTTGTTTCGATTTCTTGTTTTAGTTTGTCGTTTGTTGCTTCTGGTTGTTGTTGTTGTCGATTTATCTGTTGAAGCATCAGATAACCTTTTTCATGAACTTTTGATCGAAAACCCCAACTTTGTGGTTAAGATTGGGATGAGAGCTAAGTGTATTAGAACCCATAGATCGAACTGAGTTGTGGTTAAGATTGGGAAGAGAGCTAAGTGTATTAGAACCCATAGATCGAACTGAGTTGTGCTTGTGTTAGGAAGTCTGATTCCTGAGATCGTGTGACTTCCGAATCGAGGTGTACTGGAGAGCGAACCCGAGGACGTGAAAGCAGTGGGAGCCAGATCGAGAACTGTACGTGTCGAAGTCGTTGTCGAGCTCGTTTGAAGACAGCCGTGTCGAGGTCGTTGTCGAGCAGCGTTAACTTGGAGTTCGGTAAGGGCAGCTTTTAGACATTATTAAGACTTTATTTTATATGTTATTGTGTATGAATTCCTTGATCTGTGTCGAGCATGAAATGTTGTAATATGATTGAGTTTTTGCATGTATTTAATATGTGATTGAATATATGTTGTGAATTGTGTATTGCATGTTGAATTGCGTTTCTTCATGTCGAGCTTGCTCTTTTATTTGACATGCGGTTGAATATCTTGTGTTTAACTCTTTGAATATCGTATGCGGCGAATTGTTCATTGAGTGAGAGAGCTTAGCGAGTCGTATGACGTTTTTGAGCCGTGACCCGGATAACTAAGGGTGCTAGGTCCCCTTTTGTTTACGGGAGATTGACTAGACGTCGCCACGCTATGGGACCTGAGTTGACTGTCCTAGGGAGAGCGAGGATCCCAAGGCTTCGGCTGGACCTTCCGACATACGGTACGGCGTGTGCATTCCGGAAAAATTATCGAGTCGAGAGAAAATGGATTGCGAGTTGTGTCGAGTTAGAGTGAGATGGTCGAGTCACGTTGGTGAATGTTATACTTTGCTGTTTGCTTATATCCTTTATGTCGTGCTTACCTTGTATTGTTGAGAAGTTGACCCTTTCCCGGGGTGCCATCAATCAATGACGGTTACCCAGGCGATGTCGAGGGCGCAGGGAACTCGACAGCAGATGATACCGAGGAGGAGCTCGACGAGGACCCGAGCGACGACCTCTACTTGTCGTGATTGTTACATTTGTTGGATGTTTTTTTTGGTGACTGTACTTTGTTTTTCTTTGTGTTCGAGGTCGTGACCAGTTGGGCTAGATGTCGTTTTGTTATTACAGGGTAGACTGGCGGTTTACTTTTGGAGCAGCCCCCTGCGTGGGAGTCTGCCGGAAGTACCCCCAGGGTATGATTGCTCTCTTGAAGTCGTCATACCTTAGGTGTATTTTCTTTGTACATTTACCACTCTGTATTTTGTATACATTATTATTTCGAGTGATATATATGTATATGCTGCATGTTTGTTTTATTAGAATTTAAGTCTTGTGTCTTAGTTGCACCATGTTTCGAAAAGCTGTAATTACTCTGATGTGCACGAGCTGATTTTATAAAAAAAAATATAGACCGTACTTTTTAAAAGGCACAAGAGTACTGTTTTAAAACACATCTCATACAGGTTTAGTTGAGCTCGGTAACCCGAGCTCGGTATATTGAGCTCGGTAGCGGTCCGGAAACGGGTCGTTACACTTGTCAACACTCTTAACTTCTCAAAACGACTCAGTACATTCAAGCCTTTGAGGAACAAAGCCTTAACTAGGCAGAACAACTTTTACAAAGTAATATTCTTTTGAATACAATCAAATAACTCTCACAGAGAGGATGAAAAGATTGAGCACAAAAACAAATAACTTTCTAAAAGAAAGAATATCAGACGATGAGGTTCAGTTCTTGGTGTCCAGAAACATGGCACGAAACTTGATTGCTCACTTGAGTAATAGCTCTTTCAGAATGTAGTTTCTAGCAGTTTTTGGCAATCTTCTTCAATGAATACCTTGGGAAATTTATAGGAGTCTCAGAGGGGTACTATTGTTGCTGTAAATTTCAGCTCCATATCATTGAGTGAGGTAATTTGAAATGCTGTCATTTTCTTCCTTTCCAGAGAATATCAGAATAGTACACATTACCGTTTTTGTACTATCTGTTTTTCACAATTGCCTTGTACGAATTTTGTCTTATACCAAAGGTGTCACCTTTGATGCCTCGTACATCAAAATGAGCACATAAAACCAAAATCGAATTCCGTTCCAAATAGCTGAGGTAGGAGAGCATAAACGTGACCATCATGTGTTTCATTAATAGATCAGATGCTCGCTTAGAATAATGGACAGACGCTCGTAGCAATTGAGTAATCCACGTGTCAAAGAATAACATTACCGGACGCTCGTTATACATAAGACGCTGGAGTGAACCGGATGCTGACACACATGGAATGTATTCAATTTCTTGTGAATTTCTCCTTCTTGCTTCAGCGACTTATAAAGTATAAACAATTTTAATACCTGCACACTTTAAGACTTATTAGAAGATAGTTTGTTCACTTGCAAGTACTTTGTTATTATCAAAATTAATGAGGGTCTAAACTTCTCAATCGTTTAGGTTCAAATAGGTTCAAATAGGGATGTGTTAACACACCAAATTGTCTACTTTTATAAGGCATTTTTAGTACTTAATTATATTATTTTGTGCTATTTAAAGTATATAAGTACTTACGTATATCCTATTTTGCAAAATTATCATAAAGACATCACTCTGAGAAAAAAGTACTATAATGGATAAAAAATTAGCAAGTTTTGGAGATTTTTAGCACATCCGACGAGCAGACGGCCTGACAATACCAAGACTACTGCATTACCTAAGCAAGAGAAGCGATGGGCGTATCCCTCGTCAAGACAAATTAGCTGATGAGAAAGTTCATTACGGCCATACCAAAAGTAGTACGGCCGTACACACAAGTACGGGCCAGCATCGCAAATAAGGTTCAGTTGTAGGGAAATTGTGCAATATACACATATTAAACGCATCAGAAAAATAAAATTTCCCTTACAAGGATCCTTGCGAATGGGCATGATTCAGGGATTGTGTGATTTACCTCTTGTTGCATAGACCTTTGATGACGAACGCTGGAGTTAAATACGATCGTTGTACGGCCGACAACGTCTCTACGTAGTCCACACGAACAGACTTCGAATGGGAGCGGCCACCGTCCACAATGCTAGCTAATGAATGGAACCGGTAGTCTCGATGCACACACAGGCTGTACGGCTAGGGTATATAATTTCGTGTCAGGATTTCAGTTTAAGTGTTCTATTTATAGAACCACCTATGACTAACCTGGCATACAGTACCTTACCGTGTGTTGCATTTCTTGACTTACGCTGGTACGTTATAAGAGCGTACCACTGAATAAAATGAGTCTTACTCATTTATCTTTAATCTCCCATTAATTTGTTCTCACGTATGTGACCCTGTAGGTTCTCGCAACGTTGGCAATAATATTAAATCGCTATTTAATATTATAAATAGAGACCGGTGTCTAGCAACACATCACTGCTACCCATGTAACGAGAATGTCAGTGATTTGACGTAACCTTTCCGTTATAATGATCATGTGTATAATTACCCTTTTGCCCATATATCTATATTGAACACAAGGCATAGTATGTGTCACCCTTGTAAAGTTCAACATTATATTCCTTGATACCTAAGCAAACTTAGTAACAACAAATAAGATCAATATCTTATATTGACTCATTTCAGCATGGTCATGCATTTTACAGTCATACGCTATAAAGTGGCCCACAGATATTACTCCTACTATATAGGAGGGGCAAATCCCATCTAGGTCACTCATGTCCTTCTGCATGAGTCGTGGAGTGCCCAATATTAATCGACTTTATAATTGTCCTGTTACAGACAATGTTTGACGGCAATAAAACTCTCAACTCCTCAAGTAGGGACCATAGTGGTTTCAGGTCGAAGGGTGGCATACACCATTATCACTATGAGAATAACTTATGATACTTACATAACGCACTATGTGGTATTCTCATGGCGGGTCAATCCAGTGCATAATTACCCTAATGTGTACCTATGTGGTGACCTGATATCTCATATCTATAACCTGTGAGATGAGGTTATCAGTCTACACACATGATAGTCTTGATGTATTATTATTGCCCTTAATAATAATAATACTTGACTACAGATGTTTAACAGTAAAGTTCTATAGTATCTCATAAACGAGTCGTCCACTTGATGTTCTATTAAAATCAACTTTTTACTCAAGGGCTTTATTATGTTAAGACAAACATAATAACTAAAATGCCTCATATCATAGATAAATAACATGATACAAATTTTAAGTTCAAAGGAAAACATTGGCCTCTAGGGCTTACACTAACAATCTCCCACTAGCACTAGAGCCAATCAGGCATGTACCTAATACCCATAGATCTAGTATGACCATCATGCTTCTATTAAGTAAGAGGCTTTGTAAGTGGGTCAGCAATATTGTCAAGTGTTGGTACTCTGCATATCTTCATATCTTCTCTATCGATAATCTCTCGAAAGAGAAGGAAGCGCCTAAATATGTGTTTGGATCGCTGGTGAGATCTAGGTTCCTTAGCTTGTGCAATGGCACCATTGTTATCACAATAGAGATCAATGGATCCATAATGCAAGAAACGGTGCCAAGTTCAGTAATGAACTTCTTGATCCAAACAGCCTCCTTTGTTGCAGTGGAAGCAACAATATACTCGGCCTCTGTAGTAGAATTGGCGACTGTTTCCTGCTTTGAACTCTTCCAGCTCACAGCGCCACCATTTAGGCAAAACACATAACCAGATTGCGATCTAGAATCATCTTTATTTGTCTAAAAGCTAGCATCTATGTAACCTATTACAGCGAGCTCTTCCTGACCTCCATATACCAAGAATGAATCCTTAGTTCTTCTCATGTACTTAAGGATGTTCTTCACAGCAACCCAATGACCATCATCGGGATCAGACTGGTACCTACTCGTTGTGCTCAAGGCATACGGGACATCTGGTCGAGTACACAACATGGCATACATGATAGATCCAAGTACAGATGCATATGGAATCTTATTCATGCGATCCCTTTCTTCCTGAGTCGAAGGGGATTGTACCTTTGATAGGCATACGCCATGCGTCGTAGGTAGGAATCCTTTCTTGGAATCATGCATATTAAAGTGTCTCAAGACTTTGTCTATGTATGTACTTTGACTAAGGCCAAGCAATCGTTGCGATCTATCTCTATAGATCCCAATTCCTAATATGTAGGTAGCTTCACCTAAATCTTTCATAGAAAAGAAATTCCCTAACCAAGTCTTAACTTGTTGTAAAGTAGCGATATCATTTTCGATGAGTAATATGTCATCCACATATAACATTAGGAATACAACTATGCTCCCACTAACCTTCTTGTAAACACAAGGTTCATCTTCATTTTTTATGAATCCAAACTGTCTTACAGTTTTATCAAAACGAAGATTCCAACTTCTGGAAGCTTGCTTCAATCGATAGATTGATTGCTGTAACTTGCATACTTTCTTGGCATCATCTGAAGTGTCAAAGCCTTCAGGTTATGTCATGTACATGTCCTCAAGGAGATTTCCATTAAGGAAAGCAGTCTTGGCATCCATTTGCCATATTTCATAGTCATGGTATGCAGTGATGGCAAGTAAAATTCGAACAAATTTAAGCATCGTAATTGGCAAATAAGTTTCATCATAGTCTACACCATGAATTTGCTTGAAACCCTCAGCAACCAGTCGCGCCTTATAGGTATAAACCTTACCATCCATGCCAGTCTTCCTTTTGAAGACCCACTTGCATCCTATGGGAATAACCCCTTCAGGTGGCTCTACCAAGGTCCATACCTGGTTGGTGTACATGGAATCCATCCCATATTTCATGGCCTCAAGCCACTTCTCAGATTCAGGGCCAGTAACGGCCTCCTAGTAAGTCACAGGATCATCTTGATCCATGATAATTACATCACCCTGCTGAGTCATGAGAAATCCATATCTCTCAGGTTGGTGACGTATCCTGCTTGACCTACGCTGGTCTTGTGTTACTTGAGCAGGCTGTTGTTCTACCACAACATCTTATGTAGGCTGCTCTTGTTCCGCCATAAGTGTGTTGCTACTCTGTGATTCTTGAATTTCTTCAAGTTCAACTTTCCTCGCATTGATTCCTTTGGAAACGAATTCCCTTCCTAGGAATACACCTGTTTGAGCGACAAACACTTTGCCCTCGGAAGGATTATAGAAGTAGTATCCCTTGGTTTCTTTAGGATACCCCACAAAGAAACATTTATCAGATTTGGGCTTAAGCTTAGTGGAAACTTGTCGTTTCACATATGCTTCACAGCCCCAAATCTTCATCAAAGACATATTGGGTTTCTTGCAAGTCCATATCTCATATGGTGTCTTTTCCACTGTTTTGGATGTAACACGGTTAAGTGTGAAAGCTGCAGTTAATAGAGTATATCCCCAGAAGGAATTTGGAAGATCCGCATGACTCATCATAGACCAGACCATGTCCAACAAGGTTCGGTTTCTCCTTTTAGAAACACCATTACATTGCATTGTTCCAGGAGGAGTGAGTTGGGATAGGATCCCACACTCTTTCAAATGATCATCAAATTCTAGGCTCAAATATTCACCACCTCGATCTGATCGAAGGGTTTTAATATTCTTTCCTAGGGTTTTAATATTCTTTCCTAGTTGGTTTTGTACTTCATTCTTGAATTCTTTGAAACTTTCAAAAGATTCCGATTTGTGTTTCATGAGATACACGAATCATATTTGCTATAATCATCAGTAAATGTGATGAAGTACTAAACCTTCTCTGGTAGATGTGTCTAGTGGTCCACATACATCAGTATGTATGAGGCCTAAAAGAACACTAGCCTTGTCACCTTTTCCTGTGAATGGGGCTTTTGTCATCTTTCCTAATAAACAAGATTCACATGTCTCAAATGATTCATAATCAAAAGAGTCCAAGAATCCATCTTTATAGGGTTTGGAAATACACTTCTCATTTATGTGGCCTAAACGACAATACCAAAGATAAGTCGGATTCAACTCGTTTGGTTTTATCCTTTTAGTATCAATGTTATAAATGGGCATTTCGAGATCAAGGACATAAAGTCCATTACTCATTTGTGCACTAGCATAGAAAATATCATTTAAATAAATAGAACAACATTTGTCTTTTATTATAAATGAAAAACCAAACTTGTCCAAACAAGAAACGGAAATAATATTCCTACTAATTGCAGGCATAAAATAACAGTTCTCTAACTGAATAATAAGCCCACTGGGCAAAGTCAACATACAAGTTCCCACAGCTAAAGTAGCAACTTTTGATCCATTACCAACTCATAGATCAACTTCGCCCTTTGCCAATGGTGTAACGACCCATTTTCGGAGCGCTACTAAACTAGGACAACTATAATGCAATGAAGTTTTGTAAAGAGATACTTTTCTTGTCTTTTGGAAATTGCGGTAATTTTTTTTTCTTTTCATAAACAAAAGTCTTTCGCAAAACGCAATCAGAGTATCCATTGCAATTTCGAAATATGGCAGAATTCTAGATGCAAAAGACTATCACAACTGAATATAAACATATACACAACTTCCAAAAGATGGCCAGTTGAAGAGTTTTTCATACAGAAAACAGTAAATAGATATGCATAAGTAGGAATACACCTAGAGTATGAAGACCCTACAAGAATAGTCATACCCCTGAGGTACTCCCGGTAGTTACCCACACAGGGAATTGCTCCAAAAGTAATAACCTCGACACCTAATCAACAACTACCACAGAAGTCTAGTAATAACAGACAGACTGGTCACCAACCATAACTATATACAAAATAGATAGACATCATCAACTACACAACTACACAAAGTAAGGCTGAACTCCAGACTGAGGAACTCTCCATGCTCGGAAAGTCAAAGACCTCCTCCGACGATGTCGTCATCGTCGGAATCCCCACCACGTCCATCAGCGTCTGGGTTACCATTATAACGACCCGTTTCCAGACCGCTACAGAGCTAAACTAAACCTGTATGCGATGCGTTTTAAAACGGTACTCTTGTGCCCTTTAGAAAAATGCGGTACTTTTTTTTTTTAAACATCAATAATTCCCGCAAGTGCACATCAGAGTAATTATAGCTTTCCGAAACATGGTGCAACTAGGACACAAGACTCAAATACGAATAAGACATACATGCATAATACATATATATATATACACACACAATGTCGTACTAACAGTATACGCAAAATACAGGGTAGTAAATGTACAAAGAAATACACCTATGGTATGACGACCCTTAAGAGAGCAATCATACCCTGGGGGTACTTCCGGCAGACACCCACGCAGGGGGCTGCTCCAAAAGTGAGACCGCTACCACCTCAGAACCAAAATAACACCTGCCCGACCGGGTCACGACACACGGAACATAAAAGTCATAAATACAGTCATCCCAAATATATACAACAGTCTACCGACAAAAAGAAAGCATAACGCAACAGTCAATTAACACCACAGCTACAGGTAGCTACCCAAATCCTCTGACGGGTCCTCCTCCTCCTTCTCCTCCATCAGGTCCTCGCCTGTCAAGTCAATGAAGGGGGCCGCAGCTGGCACGTCCACAGGCACATCACTCGGGGTATACTCACCCGTCAGCCACTCCTCAGTCGATCTAGCTCCAATGCAATCCGCCTCGTGGCACACAAAGACAAACGGAGGGAAGCCACAGCGGTGTAGGGTCCTAGCGGCGATGAGGAAAACCGGTACTACAGGGGATCTCGGAACAGCAGCCGCCCTCGAAGTGGAAGCTCTTGCGGATCCTCGGCGTATCACGCTCTTGCATGCGGTCCATCTCACTCTGGGTCCACGCCCTCTGCCTCGGCCTGCAAATCTGGTAGCAGTGCTCCTAGGAATGTCATGAGGTCCCTCTGGTGAAGAAGAAGAGACTCTCATAGCCCTCTCGCGCTCGCTGGCACGCCACGCCTCCACCACCTGTCTCATCCGGATCGGGAAACTCACCGTACGTCGTGTCACATCTCGCTCACAGCCTACGCCATCCTCTCGTAGTGTTCCGCACCACGCCCCCAGCAGTATACCACACGGCGGGAGATGGGGTCGAACTCCATCGCCGAGGGTTGCTCCATATCAGGGAAGTCAAAGCAAATCTCCGGCGACGTCCTCATCGCCGGAATCCAAACGCCCTCCGCCATCGCCTGGGTAACCGTCTCTCACTCTAGACTCGACTCGACTCACTACTCATTTTCTCTCGACTCGACAATTATTCCGAAAAGCAGACGTAGATCCATCAACTGACATACCAGCCGTAGCCTTGGGATCTTTCGCTTCTCCCAAGGTAAGCAGCCCTGGTTCCTACGCTGCGACGCCTAGCTAATCTCCCGTAAACGAAGGGGACCTAGCACCCTCAGTTATCCGGGTCACAGCTCAAAAACGTCACGACGACTCACCTAGCTCTCTCACTCGATGAACGGTTCGCCGCTTACGATAGTCAAAGAGTGATGCACAAGATTACTTGACCGCATATCAAATAAAGAGAGCATGTTTAACATGAAGAAACGAAATTCGACATTTTAAGCAATAAAAGCAATCTGCATGGAGAAACGCAATTCAACAAGCAATACGCAATTTCCCAGCATCTATTCAAACTCATAATAAATATTGCATAACTCAATCATATTACAACATCACATGCTTGACACGCAAATCAAGGAATTCATCCCTCTGCAACTCGATGGAATTAACAGAGAGGTACAAACAAGTGGGGGGTTGGGGCCAGAAGACCAACCGCCCAATTTTTCACCCACAATGACTCGGAATGTGTTCGACCGCACTACAAAAATAAACGAAGGGGTTCGAAGACCCTAACTTCGAACTCGCAGAGTTCTCAGACTTCTTCGTATTTAAATAAGCATTTAAATAACAAAACAAGAACTTAAGCATATCTAAAAGTTGCCCTTACACAGGGAAATAAAAATAAAATCCTAAAAATGTCTAGAAGTGCCCTTACCACAAGCTGTCGTTAACGTCGCTCCTATGTCTTCGGGTCCGCTTCGCTCAATCTCCGGTACTTCGATTCCTATTACCACATACAACTTAGTACAATCTAGGAATTCTAGTTAAACTTAAGCTCTCAACATATCCCTTTCCTAACCAAACTCAAACAAGCATTACAAATTAATAACACACTCAAAATCATTTGAAAAAGTAAGGTTTTGAGACTAATTCTCTTTCTTGAACTTCAAGTAAGCATAAATAATAAATCTTTCACAACTATAAAAAACTTAGCACATATTCATGCAAGAATTCAAGCAATTAGAAATCAACTTCTTTTTCCCAAAATCCCAATTAGGCCTCACGGCCTCTACTTGTTTTTCCCCAAAAATTTGCAACTTATCTTTCCATAACCACAACCCTTTTTAAATCATTTTCTAAATACCAAAACAACATCAACTTCAATTAATACATTAAGCACACTTAAGCATATCAAGGGTTATGTTTCTAAAACCTTTTCCTTAACCAAATTAGTGCCCTTTTTTCACAATTCTTTTCAATCATGCTTCAAAGCCAAAAAGTAATAAGTCATAATTATAATCATGTTGGAAATTTAAAGAACAAAATGATCATTTCCCTACATGCCATTCTAGTCCCTCAAGAACCAATTTTACATATACATAAGCTAACACCTATACTAACTCATGCATATCAATTCCAATAACCTTAAAATTAATCTAAGCATGTTATCAAATACTTAAACACACATATTAACATCAAAACCACATAATTTCCATGATTCACGAATAGGTAAACATCCAAAAATCACAAGTTATACATGCTTATTACAAACCATCACACTAGTAAGCATCCTACAACTTCCAACAACACATTTAAACCATCAATTAGTTGATTCAAGTAGGATCACATCTTTTTTCCCTTTTTATCCTCTAGGGTTTTCACCTTAGAGCATCAAAGGAAGGATTTTATTGATGTTTCATCTCCTATTGATCATCAACCAACATCAAACAACCATAAACAACAAGAATTAATACTAGAAACAAGCAAAAACCAAAACACTAAAAATGAGGGAAAGTGGCGTTGTTTTAGGGCTTGAAATGGGGTGAGAAAATTCTGATTTTCTTCTCTTCTAATTGGTTGGAAACATAGGTAATGGTATAAGGAAGAAAACCTAGCAATATGACAAGGTTTGGAAGAACAAAACTAGCTCAAAAGGGGAGGGAGAGGCCGCGGCTGTTGAAGAGGAAAAGGGGAAGAAACATTTGTTTTCTTTACCTTAGATGATGATGGAGATGAAGATAGGAGAAGGTATGAAGGATTAGACCAAGCTTTGATGAAGAAATAACTTGAAAACTCAAGAGAACCTTGGAGTAATGGCTATGGAGCTTTTCTTGATTTTTGGAGAAGAAGAATAAAATGAGAGTGAGGGTTTGAGGGAGAGGAGTCACGAGTTTCAGCTGGGGGGGAGGGGTTTTATTTATTTTTTTCTCATTTAATCACTTAATCAATACTTAATAATAAAAGAAATCAAATAAAAAGGTAAATTTTGAAATAACCCACAAGTTAAGTGACACCTAATCACCTTTATTAGATGCTAATCACATCACTCACTCTATCCCATCTAATCTCACTTCACTCATGATTACCCTCTAATCTAGAGTCTTAAGGTTTAAAAACACGGCGACGAGAAACCGCAAAACCGATTAATTTCTCGCCGGAAAAATCTCGAAAAATTAATTCGCGAGGAATTAATTCTCCGCGTGATAATATTATTTCATAAATAATAAAAACAATATAATTCATTCAAAAACAATTAAAACAGGTTACGATTCGATTTTCATCGAAATCGGGGCTCATTTTAAATTTTATCTCATATAGAATCGCCCACATTTGAAACGCTAATAAACTTCGTTAGAATTTTTCGACGATCTTCAAACCGTGAATCAATATAAAAATATTAATTCTTAATTATATTAGCTCTTGATTTAATTAAATCACTTACTTAGGGAAGAAACAACTGCTTTATTAAAGCATAATTACGACAAAAATACAATATTACCGCTAATTAACGTATCGTAAAAATACGCGTGTTACAACCATCATCAATTGAAGGAACCACGGGCAAGGGTCAACTTCTTAAATACACATGTATAACATAACACAGCAATTATATACAATCCACAAACATGCATGAATGCTTAGCCGATACAACTACATGCCACTATTTTAGGTCCCGAAAATGTCAAAGACACTGAATTCCTTCACGGTACTATTCAGGACTAAGATTACGCTGAGTCCCTTCACGGTACTACTCAGGTCCAAAACAGCACTGAATTCCTTCACGGTACTATTCAGGCTTAGGACCACACTGAGTTCCTTCACGGTACTACTCAGGTCTAAAACTGCGCTGAATCCCTTCACGGTACTATTCAGGCTTAAGACTGTCCTGATGACACTGAATTCCTTCACAGTACTATTCAAGTTTAGGTTACCAAGATACGACAATGCTTTCCACCAATCCCCAATGAATGCATCATATGCATAATATTCCAACAAGGCATAAAAACAATAAATATTTAACCATCCATCATTAAATAGATATCGAATTATCCAACAATATACTTCCATAAGAATCAACATATAATCACCCAAATAACTCAATCATCCAACAACACAAAACCACAACAATTCATCAGCATCAATAACACAGTTCATCCCTTTGAAACTCAGTGGAGTTAGTAAAGAGGTAATCAAACAAGTGTGGGGGGTTGGGGACAATAGCCAACCACTCGCAGACAAGCCCACTAAATAATGAGTATAGATATCAGACAATAAAAAAGAACGAAGAGGTACGAGACCCTCACTTTGAACCCTGAGGTTCTCAGACTTCTTCGCTTTAAGGCTTAAAATTAAATCCTATGCAATATCTAAAGTTGCCCTTACACATACTATACATAATTAAACACCGAGAATGTGAAGTGCCCTTACCGAACTCCAAACCACGCGTCCACGTACTCATCGATTCTACGTCGCACGGTCTCGAATCACTCAAATCGTAACACCACAAAATAAGCTTAGCACAATCTTAGACATAAACTAACTCTAACTTCCTAGGCTTAGATTCAATTCTAACCCCTAGGCTCTCAATCCCAAAAATCTTTCTTTTTTTTAAATAGATACATACGCTTGAAATAACAAGCAAGTTGAAAATTAAAGATTTTAAAGACTAAAAATTCATTTTCTTTTAATCTTAAAATCATAAAGTAAATACTAAAATCAAATACTAAATTTTATACTTTTCATCATAACTTGAAATAAGACTCCACTTGGCCATTGGATCACAAGGAATCCTTTTGCCTTAAGTGTTTCATTGTCTTTAAAATTAAACAACTCCTTAATCAAATCAAGTTACTAACAAAAATCACTTCAATTATAAACCACACTTAATACGAGATAAAACATGACAATTTTTCCCTTCTTAAGCTCTTAGAGCTCTCGGCCTACACACTAAAAATTAGGGAACAATTACAAAATTTCCATTTAATCAAAACCACTACACAAGTCAAATATCCAATCATAACTTTCCAATAACTCAAGGGTTTTTCTCAAAATTTTCACAATTCTTAAACACCCTAGAGACAACTATTATAAACCAAAATTTATCAAAATCATGCCTCCCAACTCCAAAGAGCTTGCGGCCTTCACACATAAATTGAAGACAATTTGCAACCTTCCAACTAGTTAACTAACATCAATTCACATATTAATTTGTTCACAAAACAACAACCATTTTCCAAGACAAGCCTATTCCACCCTCAACTTCAATTAACCCTTTTTTTTGAGAATAATTTTCCATTAAAACAATGCCCAAGAATGCTCTAGTTACAAAACTATCAACCAATACAACAACACAACATTAAATAGGCTAAGAACAACAATTTATTTCACAAAACCAAAGTCCAATCAATTCAATTACTATGAGCTAAGAGATACATACAAAACAATTTTTCCTCCCTTCACTTCTAAGGGATCGCGGCCATCACCCCCCTTTTCCCAAAAGAATTTTGCAAAACTTTAAGCTAATCAAACAACACCATTGCATATATCTATTCTTTCTTAAAACAACAAATAGTTTCACAACTCCAAGCCTAATCAAGATTATTCCAATTAATATAAGCTAAAAATGGCAAAACAAATTTTCTTCCCCTTCAACTCTTAGGGCTTATGGCCCTAGCTTCCTTTTTCAAAAAAATTTGCAAAACTCCACCCAAAGCTAACAACACCATTTGATCAATTCCTTTCCTTCATCAAACAACAATTCATTACCCAAAACAAAACATAATTCATGGCCAATTCCAAATTCAAAAATCAAGGGTTTCAATAAAATTACTCAACCCAAGTTTCAAATCCAATCTTGACAACAACAACAACACTAGAATTTCCTAAGAAGCATGAATCACTAAACAATTGCATGAATCACATGAAAAATCTCACAACACCTTTCCATTAGGTGTAGCCCCCTAGGGTTCCAAATTTGGGGATTTATGTGTTCATCTTTTTCCATCATCATGATCAATCATACAACAAGACATAAAACAAGCATTAAGCAACAAAATCAATACGACACACACAAACACCCTCACTGTAACACCCCAAATTTCCTCAAGCTTGGTTGATATGCATGCATAAGCTTAGTATGGCTTAATGATGAATTTTAAGTGATTTTCTCATTGATTGTCAAAATTGAATGTGTGAATATTGTGTTTAGTGATTTCTGCCCAGTGTGAATCGATTCCCAGGCCCTGTGAATCGATTCAGGGCTGTGAGTTTGCTGGGACTCGGTCAGGCTTTCAGTGAATCGGAGAGTGAATCAATTCACAAAGGTTGATTCTCTGTGAATCGAAGCTTGAATCGATTCACGAAAATCAGTTCTCTGTGAATCGAATCTGGGAGCTGCAGGAATCGATTCCTTCACTTAAGCTGCGATTCCTGTCATTTTTGCACTGAGTGAATCGATTCACCTGTGCTGTGAATCGATTCACAGCTGCAGTATATCAGAAAAACTCAGCAGAAAAAGCACAGAACACGATTTTGAGAGAGGGTTAGAGAGAGGATGCGATAGAGAGAAGGAGGAGAGGGGATTAAACACTAGGGTTCATATTTTTAAGGGGAAAACATTGATTCATGCTAGATTCACCCTCAATCTTAGCTTGAATCCAAGTTGGGGAGTGTTTATTCTTGGTTTAGAAAGTTGAAAGAAATCCCTAGAAGCCAAGCTTGGAGGAGAAGAAGAAGAACGTGAAGAAGGAAGAAGAAGGAGCTGAACATCAACTTTGAGCTTGAATCTTAGGAGTTGTTGTGAGTTCTTCCTTCTCTTAGGTGATGGGCACCCATAAGTCCCACATTAGGATTCCCTTGAAGAAAACCCTTGAACCCTATGTTAGGAATTTCCCCAAATCCCTCTTTTATGTATAGTTTTAGTGTTAATAGCTATGCATGTGTTATTGGGACTGATTAAGGGGGAAATGTTGTACCCCTATAGATGGTGAAATGAATGTTTGACCATTGAGAGCTCCATGGAGCTCTAATGGGAGTGCTTTTGTCTTGATGTATTTCCTTGACTTATTGTGATATATGTTCTCTTTTAAATTTGAAATGTATCTTTTTACATGAATATGTTCAGTTGCATGTTGAGTTAGAGTAGCTCCTAATTGTAATTCTACATTAGAATAACGCATGCATTTAAGGACATAGTTGGTGAATTAAATTCCCTAAAAGACACAAAGATGCCTCTAAAAGGAGGTGATCGATATAGTTAGCCGTGTGGGACGCCCTCGGACGGTTAAGACGTCTAACCACCATATCGAAAGCGTATTTATGGGGTTGTATGGACGTAAGCATACAACGCTACCTATGAATACGAGCCAAAGATGAATTAGAAATTCATAGTAAGACTATGCATTGCATAAATATCTGATATTAAGTCTTGACTAATAGTAAATTGTATGAGTTGATGGTAAGGAGTCGGAGTGAGGATTCACTGAGATTATTATCTCACCCCACTCATTTATTTAATTATTTTACAGATGCACAGGTACCAAAGGAAGGCTGACCGCGGCTTACTCTCGGAACCTTATTTATTGTAGTAGTTTTAAGTAACACCTTAAAGATGTAATTTCTAGAATTCTGTATTGGTGTTGTACTATCATGAGACTTATGTACTTGAGTTTTAGTCTTTTGTGGCATTGGACTTAATGTTGGACTTTAAGTTGAATTTATATTGGGAGTACTGTACCTAATGATAATTATCATATTTTCAATTTAATGAAAGTAAGGTGTTACATTATGGTATCAGAGCAGTTCGATTCTAGTCGGACTATAGGGGCTACTAGGGATAGTTTCGTGAATTTCTTGAGTCTGATGCTGTTTTCTACTTATTATGCTAAGAGATATTGAGCTTGATCAACTCAATGCTTGGTGCATTCTATGCAGATTTATGGCTTCAGGTTCTGGAAGGCACGGGAGACCTAGAAGGAATGCTGCGGTACCACCGAATCCGCCGGGACAAGAGAATGCTTGGTTACAAGGGATATTGCAGGCTATTCAGAATCAGAGTATCGCAACCAATAATCTTGCGGCTCAGTTAGCCCAACAATAGCAGTACCAAGCCCAACCTCCCCGGCAAGAGGAGGAATTAGACCGGAAATTCCTTAAGTTCCTCAAGACGAAGCCACCAACCTTCAATGGGAAAACAGAAGCCATGGCATCCCAACACTGGCTGGAAGCCGTGGAGAAGAGTTTCAAGGTTGTTCATTGTACAGAGGAGCAAAAGGTCGAGCTAGCTACTCATGTGCTCATAGAAGATGCTGAAAACTGGTGGAAGGGGGCCCGAGCCTATATGGTGGCTCAAGGGACACCACTAACTTGGGTAAACTTTCAGAGGGTCTTCTTGGAGAAGTACTTTCCACAGACTGTGAAAGATATGATGGATAGGGAGTTAGTCCAACTTCAGCAAGGAAAATCTACGGTTTCAGAGTATGTGAACAAGTTTGAGGAGTTGGTAAGGTACTCATCTGTTGCTCAATTTGCTCCGAATGATAATTGGAAAATTAAGCAGTTCAAGTGGGGCGAGGCGGACATCCATAACAAAGATTTCACAGATCGACCACCGAGTTCGCCAAGATAGTCCATCGAGCTACGTGGTCAAGCAAGCTTGAAGAGGATGTATGAGGATAGGCAAACTAGGTGGCAAGATAAGAACAAAAAGAAGGATGCGGATAAGAGCGCTCAACACATGAGACCGAAAGGAAATCTTTTCAAAGGAAAGCAGAGTCAAACCTCCGAGTCTGCTTATCATGCATGCTCGAACTGTGTAAATGTGCATCAGTTAGAGTGTATGAAGAGCAAGAATGTTTGTTTTGTGTGTCACCAACCAGGGCACATGGCTACGGAGTGCCTCCAATACACTAAAGGAAAAGGAGCCAAGTCCGTGATCCTAACCAAGGGAGAGTCTTTACTCTTGACGCCAAGAAAGCAAAGGGAGCGGAAAATCTGATGAAAGGTACTTGTTTCTTTCAGGATGAACCTTTAGTTGTTTTATTTGATTCGGGAGCAACACATTCCTTTATCTCTTGTACATGTGTTCAAAGGCTAGGGTTGTGTCTTACCTCTTTACAATCCCCGTTGCATGTGTATACACCCACCGAAGATAGCATTTCTACTTCCTTGATATGTGAGAATTGCCCTCTCCTAATTCAAGGGAGAATGTTTTTAGTAAGCCTTGTGTGTCTACCTCTCAAGGGAATGGACATTATCCTGGGTATGGATTGGCTTTCCGCCAATCAAGTTGTTTTGAACTGCTTTACGTAAACGATTGAGTTTCCAAATGTGCATTCTATTATTGAAGAGTCAAGTTATGTTACCCAGAGTAGTGATCTTTTATTGAGTCATTTGTCTAGTGGAAGGTCTTGCAGGATATATGATCTTACTTTCTTCAACTGCAGGGGTTAGTCTAGATCTGGTCACTATCCCTATAGTGAACGAATTCTTAGATGTGTTTCCTAACGAGGTAGCGGCCTTACCCCCTGACAAAGAAGTGGAGTTCTCAATAGAATCGGTTCTGAACTGACCAATCTCCATAGCACCTTATAGGATCCCACCCTTGGAGGTGAGGGCACAAAAAGCCCAGTTGGAAGATTTGATTGCTAAGAAGTTTATTAGACCTAGTGTGCCACCTTGGGGCACTGTCCTTTGGTAAAGAAGAAAGATGGGAGTATGAGGTTATGTATTGATTACCGAAAAATCAATAAGATCACAGTGAAGAATAGATACCCCTTGCCCAGAATAAATGACTTGTTAGATCAACTTAGGGGAGCTTCGGTTTTCTCCAAGATTGATCTAAGATCTGGTTATCACCAGATTAGAGTTAAGGTAGAGGATGTTCCAAAGACGGCATTTAGGACTAGATACGGGCACTATGAATATTTGGTTATGCCTTTTGGTCTGACCAATGCTCCAGCCGTATTTATGGACTATATGAACCGAATTTTTAGGCCTTTCCTTGACAAGTTTGTAGTAGTCTTCATAGATGATATCCTAGTTTATTCTAAGGATCCTCGAGAGCATGAGGAACACCTTAGGATTGTTCTAAGTACCCTTAGGGAAAAGAGCCTCTTCGCAAAACCTGAGAAATGTGAGTTTTGGCTCAGTGAAGTTAAGTTTCTTGGTCATGTGATTTCTAAAGCGGGAGTGTCGGTTGATCCTAGTAAAGTAGAAGCAGTCCTTAGTTGGGAATGACCAACCACAGTCACAGAAGTTAGGAGCTTTCTAGGATTAACCGGTTACTACCGAAGGTTCATTAAGGGATTTTCGCAGATGGTACTTCCCCTAACAAGGTTAACCCGAAAGGGGGAGCCTTTTGTGTGGACGAAGAGCTGTGAGAGTAGTTTCCTAGAGCTTAAGATCAGGTTGACTTCCACCCCGGTCTTGATTATCCCTGACCCAGCTTTGGGATTTGAAGTTTATAGCGATGCCTCTAAGAAAGGGTTAGGATGTGTTCTCATGCAGAATCGACAAGTTGTAGCCTCACGATCTAGGCGATTAAGGCCCCATGAGGAGAACTACCCTACTCATGACTTAGAGCTCGCAGCCATTGTCTTTGCTCTAAAGATTTGGCGACATTATCTGTATGGTGCTCAGTTTGAAGTGTTTAGTGATCATAAGAGCCTGGAATACCTTTTTGATCAGAAGGAACTTAATATGAGGCAGAGAAGATGGGTTGAGTTCCTAAAAGATTATAACTTTGAGTTGAAGTACCATCTGGGCAAAGCGAATGTGGTCGCTGATGCCTTGAGTAGGAAATCCTTGCTTGTGTCTTCACTGATGATAAAAGAAATGGAGTTTTTGGAGTCCTTTAAGGACCTTAACCTTGGAATTTTCCCATCAGTGAACAGTCTCATGCTTTACCATCTAGAAATTTCCTGTAATTTTAGGGAACAGATTAGACTTGCCCAGAACTTAGATGTAGAGTTGCAATCTAACAAACACCGCCCCGGTTTTTCGGAAGCTGAGGATGGCACCTTATTGTTCCATCAGAGAATCTGTATACCAAAGGATAATTCCATTAAGCAGTAGGTTCTAGGAGAAGCCCACAAGAGTGGATTCTTGGTACACCCTGGCTCCACCAAGATGTATCAGGACCTTAGACAGAGGTATTGGTGGCCAGGCATGAGGAATGATGTGGCAGAATTTGTAGCTCAATGCTTGGTTTGTCAGAAAACCAAGATAGAACACCAAAAGCCTTCAGGTTTTCTCCAACCCTTAGAAATTCCCGAGTGGAAGTGGGATAGTATAGCAATGGACTTCATGGGAGGATTACCCTACACTCAGTTAGGGTATGACTCTATATGGGTCATAGTGGATAGATTAACCAAATCTGCTCATTTTCTTCCCATAAAGTCCACTTACAAAACCGCCCGATTAGCTGAGATCTACATCAGAGAGATTGTTAGACTCCACGGAGTTCCAACTAACATTGTCTCTGACAGGGATCCAAAGTTTACCTCTCGGTTTTGGAAGGCACTGCACCAAGCCTTAGGGACGAGCTTGAGTCTTAGCATAGCCTACCATCCCCAGACAGACGGCCAGTCGGAGAGAACCATTCAAACTTTAGAGGATATGCTTAGAGCCTGTGTGTTAGAGGATGGCGGTAGCTGGAGCAAGTACTTGTCATTAATTGAATTTTCATACAACAATAGCTATCACTCTAGCATCAGAATGGCACCGTACGAGGCTCTCTACGGTCGCAAGTGTAGGACTCCTCTATGTTGGTTTGAAGTGGGAGAGAAACAATTGTTAGGCCCCGACCTTGTTCAAGAAACCACTGATAAGATTCGTATGATTAGGGAGAAGATAAAGACTGATTAGAGTAGGGAGAAAAGTTATGCAGATCGTAGGCTCAAACCCCTTGAATTTGATGAAGGGGGACATGTATTCCTGAAAGTCACTCCCACTGTAGGCATTGGTAGAGCCCTTAGGGCCAAAAAGTTGACCCCTCGGTATGTGGGTCCTTTCCAAATCCTTAGTCGAGTTGGTCCGGTCGCATACCAAATTGCCTTACCTCCTTCTTTGTCAAATCTCCACAATGTTTTTCATGTGTCTCAGCTTAAGAAATACATTCCAGATCCATTCCACTCTATAGACCATGAGTCTATACAACTGAGATCAGATTGCACGTACCAGCCCGAACCGGCCCAAATAGTGGACCGAGCTTCCAAGGCACTCAGGAATAAGACTATCCCTTTGGTCAAGGTGATCTGGGAAGGATCCACTCCCGAAGAAGCTACTTGGGAACTTGAAGATGAGATGCGAAGCCAATATTCGCAACTTTTTCAATAGGTATGTAAGTTTATCCAATTTTGAGGACAAAATATTTTAAAGGAGGGTAGTAGTGTAACACCCCAAATTTTCTCAAGCTTGGTTGATATGCATGCATAAGCTTAGTATGGCTTAATGATGAATTTTAAGTGATTTTCTCATTGATTGTCAAAATTGAATGTGTGAATATTGTGTTTAGTGATTTCTGCCCAGTGTGAATCGATTCCCAGGCCCTGTGAATCGATTCAGTATGAGTTCTTTGGGACTCGGTCGAGCTTTTGATGAATCGGAGAGTGAATCGATTCACAAAGGTTGATTCTCTGTGAATCGAAGCTTGAATCGATTCACGAAAATCAGTTCTCTGTGAATCGAATCTGGGAGCTGCAGGAATCGATTCCTTCACTTAAGCTACGATTCCTGTCATTTTTGCACTGAGTGAATCGATTCACCTGTGCTGTGAATCGATTCACAGCTGCAGTATATCAGAAAAACTCAGCAGAAAAAGAACAGAACACGATTTTGCGAGAGGGTTGGAGAGAGGATGCGATAGAGAGAAGGAGGAGAGGGGATTAAACACTAGGGTTCATATTTTTAAGGGGAAAACATGGATTCATGCTAGATTCACCCTCAATCTTAGCTTGAATCCAAGTTGGGGAGTGTTTATTCTTGGTTTGGAAAGTTGAAAGAAATCCCTAGAAGCCAAGCTTGGAGGAGAAGAAGAAGAACGTGAAGAAGGAAGAAGAAGGAGCTGAACATCAACTTTGAGCTTGAATCTTAGGAGTTGTTGTGAGTTCTTCCTTCTCTTAGGTGATGGGCACCCATAAGTCCCACATTAGGATTCCCTTGAAGAAAACCCTTGAACCCTATGTTAGGAATTTCCCCAAATCCCTCTTTTATGTATAGTTTTAGTGTTAATAGCTATGCATGTGTTATTGGGACTGATTAAGGGGGAAATGTTGAACCCCTATAGATGATGAAATGAATGTTTGACCATTGAGAGCTCCATGGAGCTCTAATGGGAGTGCTTTTGTCTTGATGTATTTCCTTGACTTATTGTGATATATGTTCTCTTTTAAATTTGAAATGTATCTTTTTACCTGAATATGTTCAGTTGCATGTTGAGTTAGAGTAGCTCCTAATTGTAATTCTACATTAGAATAACGCATGCATTTAAGGACATAGTTGGTGAATTAAATTCCCTAAAAGACACAAAGATGCCTCTAAAAGGAGGTGATCGATATGGTTAGCCGTGTGGGACGCCCTCGGACGGTTAAGACGTCTAACCACCATATCGAAAGCGTATTTATGGGGTTGTATGGACGTAAGCATACAACGCTACCTATGAATACGAGCCAAAGATGAATTAGAAATTCATAGTAAGACTATGCATTGCATAAATATCTGATATTAAGTCTTGACTAATAGTAAATTGTATGAGTTGATGGTGAGGAGTCGGAGGGAGGATTCACTGAGATTATTATCTCACCCCACTCCTTTATTTAATTATTTTACAGATGCACAGATACGAAAGGAAGGCTGACCGCGGCTTACTCTCGGAACCTTATTTATTGTAGTAGTTTTAAGTAACACCTTAAAGATGTAATTTCTAGAATTCTGTATTGGTGTTGTACTGTCATGAGACTTATGTACTTGAGTTTTAGTCTTTTGTGGCATTGGACTTAATGTTGGACTTTAAGTTGAATTTATATTGGGAGTACTGTACCTAATGATAATTATCATATTTTCAATTTAATGAAAGTAAGGTGTTACACTCACGGTTTTTGGGGCTGAAATGGAAGGAGAGAAAGTGGCTTCATGCTTACTTGTATGGTGTAAGGAGTAGTGCTAAGATGAAGAAGAACTAGTTGCAAGAAGTATGGAAAGATGGAGGTGCAAGCAAACTCAAAGGAAATGGAGGAAGAATGACTATGGAAGTTCCAAGCTCTCTCACTCTAAAGAAAGAAGAAGAAATAAAAATAGTGAGTGAGGGTGGGGTTTGGTCGTGGCTGCAGCTTCCAAAATAAGGGGGGTTGTTATTTTATAAGCCAATTAATTTTGGGAAAGGTATAATAGGCTTTGCTCCATTTAAACAAAAAGGAACAAAATGAAGAATAAGGGTAGAATGAAAGAAAAAGGGGAGGTTACACCCTGGAAAGCACCAGGAGAGTGAGGGAAGAAAAAAATAAATAGCAAGTGGAATACTTGGTCAAAAATGAATTAGGCAAAGTGTAGAAATTCCAATCACACAAAAAGTGACATCTAGCTTCTAAAGTAATATGCTAATCCCATCAATGAATCTATCTCAATCTAATCTCACAACTCTCATGATTACCTTCTAATCTTAGAGTCTAAGGGTACTAAAAATATGGGGTCGAGTAATCGCGTTACCGATTAATTCTTTGCCGATAAATCGCGAAAATTAATTTACCGAGAAATTAATTCACCACATGATAAAATATTATCATAAATAATAAAACAATATAAAACACTCAAAAATATTCACAACAAGTTACGATTCAATTTTCATCGAAATTGGAGTTCGTTTTAAATTTTAATGCGGATAAAATTTACCTGGCGATTCGAAACGCAACAAAACTTCTTTAGAATTTTCCGACGATTTTCGAACCATGAATTAATATTAAACATTAATTATCAAATTTAATTTGATCTTGATTTAATTCAATCACTTGCTTATCAAACAAGAACTGCTTATTATAGCATAAATATGGCAAAATATACTATAATAACGTTAAATAACGTATCGTAAAAATACGAGTTACAATCCTCCCCCTCTAAAAATAGTTTCGACCTCGAAACTACAAGTCAGGTACGTGCTAAGAAAACAAATCTGAGTACTACTCTCGCATCTTCTCTTCCAGCCCCCAGGTCACGTCCCTTGTCCTCTGGTTCCAAACGACTTTGACTAGCTGAATCTCCTTGTTCCTCGATTGCTTGGCCTTCCCATCGACGGTCCTTGCAAAGAATACTTCGAAAGACAAGCCATCTCTCAGCTAAATCACGCCAGGTTCAGTAATGTGAGATGGGTCCGAAACATATTTTCGCAATTGCGAGACGTGGAAGATGTCATGAATATTAGACAGAGAAGATGATAAAGCTATCTAATATGCAAATGGGCCTATATGACGAAGAATTGGTAGGGTCCAATGAATTTAGGAATGAGTTCTTAGATTTGATCGCTTGACTAACTCCAGTTATAGGTGTAACTCGAAGGAATACACGCTACTTTTCTACAATTCTGACGGTTGGCGACTCCTATCTGCACAACTCTGCTGTCAACTCTAAGACGCTCTCATCCTTTCTCTGATCTGCCGTACTATCTCAGTAATCTGTTGAATCAAAGCTAGTCCCACAGTAGAGCTCTCGTCGTCTTGATACCTGCAAAGAGGCATCTTACGCTCATGTCCATACAATGCTTCCTATGTTCTCATGCTAATACTCACACTAGAATATTAACGTAGAGTTGCTTCTCTCGTACAATCTGCAATACTGGTCGTAGATGCCCTTCATTTTCTCCTCTGTTTCGTGACTAGATCAGGATATTGTCGGTGAGTACCATCGCGAACTGGTACATTCTTCAACTCGGTCACTTGGTAACTTCTAAATTAGCAAGGGAATATGAATCCCTGAGCTTGCTCTTTCAATAAACTCCAATGGAATTAGAAAGGAATTTGGAAACTTCAGGATCAGGAAAACTACGATTTTCGGCACAATCCAAAAGGATTTGGTGATACGAGAACCAGTCCATTCTGAGAATAATGTCAAGACTTTTTAAGGATACGCAAATCGAATTAACAAGAACTTTCTACACTCAACAATCACTACACAACGAAGTCATGCAACGTTAGGAACTAAAATCTTAGCAGCTGGAATAACCATTACTAGGTGAAAGATGGAACAGTCATGGATAATTTCAATCATTCCACATAATCCAAAGAAATAAAAATAGTGTGCGGAATTAGAATCTAAGAGTGTGGATAGAGAGTTACCCTCAATTTCGCAATTCCCCTGAGTTAAATCATCTGATTGCTCTGCTTCTTTGTCGCCCATACAGAAGACTCTACCCGAGGTAATCGGACGCTTCCCCTTAGTCTTCGCTGTATTCACTACTGGTTCAGCCTTAGGAGCTTTGCAGTCCTTGGCAAAATGCCCTGGTTTGTCGAAGTTGAAGCACACAATGTCTTTCTTTCCTGTGCAATTGTACGCATAATGCCCCGGTTTGCCGCAACGATAGCAAACCTATCCATCTCTACTCTGACTTCCACCACCTGAGTTCTGAGCCATAAGGCGATACTGCCCCTGGTTGTTCTCCTGAGGCCTGTCGTAGGGTTTCCCCTGCTGTTTCCCTCTCTAACCATTCCCCTGGCCTTGATTCTGCGATCTGATAGGCCCACCTGACCCATTTTTTCTCTTGCCATTCCTCATGACTTCCACCTCGATGCATCTATCAACTAACTGTTGAAAGTTCCAAATTCTCAGGGACACTACAGACTTCTGGATGTCAAACCTCAATCCCCGCTGAAATCTATCACTCAACCAATTATGATCTGTCCGATCACGAAATGGACTGAAGTACCTTGAAAGCAACTCGAACTTGGCGGTATACTCCGATACCGTCATGTTGCCCTGATGCAGACGAAGGAATTCTTGCTCCTTCTCCATCCTTGTAGTCTCTGTAAAGTACTTCTCCAAAAATCTCCTGCGAAAGATCTCCCAACTAATCTCTTGATCTTCAGCCGTCAACATCAGTTTGACTCCCTTCCACCAGTACTCAGCATCTCCCAGTAGTAAGTAAGACGCATAATTCACCTTAACATTCTCGGGGCAATGGAGCGCTCCAAAAATCTTCTCTATCTCCTATAACCAAAGATCTGCCTTGTCCGGATCCGGTTCACCAAAGAACTTTAGTGGATCATACTTGCAAAAATCAGCCAATCCTCTAGCCTCCGCATTCCTCTCGGCCCTTTGTTGTTGTTGCAGATTATGTTGGTTCATGGTCGCAGTATATTGAGCCATAGCAACAGATTGTTGGGTCGTTGCAACAGATTGTTGTACCATAGTCGCCGCCATCTCGGTCATTGCTTGAATTGCTCGATCCATGTTGGAGTTATCAGGTCCAAACGTACGGTCTCTGTGAGATGGCATTAGATTCCTACAAGGTTCAAAAACCTGTCAAAACCTCACACTCAAGTGATGTGTTGACACACATTGTTTCAATTAAGAAACAATCCAAACAATTCTAAGCAAGGTTGCTTCACTCATCAGACAACGTCAACACTAGTACAACTAGCTACCCAACAAAACAAAACCCAACATGGTGACCAGCTCAGTTACCCAGTACACAGTCCAGTTAGAACCGAACCGCTCTGATACCACTATTGTAACGACCCGTTTTCAGAGCGCTACTAAACTTGGACAACTATAATGCAATGAAGTTTTGTAAAGAGATACTCTTCTTGTCTTTTGGAAATTGCGGTAAATTTTTTTTTCTTTTCATAAACAAAAGTCTTTCGTAAAACGCAATCAGAGTATCCATAGCAATTTCGAAATATGGCAGAATTCTAGATGCAAAAGACTATTACAACTGAATATAAACATATACATAACTTCCAAAAGATGGCCAGTTGAAGAGTTTTCCATACAGAAAACAGTAAATAGATATGCACAAGTAGGAATACACCTAGAGTATGAAGACCCTACAAGAATAGTCATACCCCTAAGGTACTCCCGGCAGTTACCCACACAGGGGACTGCTCCAAAAGTAATAACCTCGACACCTAATCAACAACTACCACAGAAGTCTAGCAATAACAGACAGACTGGTCACCAAATATAACTATATACAAAATAGATAGACATCATCAACTACACAGCTACACAAATCTTCTGGCGGTCCTCTTCCGTCTCCTCCATCAGGTCATTCGCATCCTCGTCAGTCCACATACGTGCAAAATCTTTGACGCGCCTCTTGAATATACATCTAGGTCAAAGTGGGGCTGAACTCCAGACTGAGGAACTCTCCATGCTCAGGAAGTCAAAGACCTCCTCCGATGATGTTGTCATCGCCGGAATCCCCACCACGTCCATCAGCGAGTGGGTTACCATCATCAATTGAAGGAACCACGGGCAAGGGTCAACTTCTTAAAAACATATGTACAACATAACACAACAATTATATACAATCCACAAACATGCATGAATGCCCAGCCGATACAACTACATGCCACTGTTTTAGGTCCCGAAAATGTCAAAGACACTGAATTCCTTCATGGTACTATTCAGGACTAAGACTATGCTGAATCCCTTCACGGTACTACGTAGGTCCAAAACTGTACTGAATCCCTTTACGGTACTATTCAGGCCTATTACCACATTGAGTTCCTTCACGGTACTACTCAGGTCTAAAACTGCGCTGAATCCCTTCACGGTACTATTCAGGCCTAAGACTGTCCTGACAACACTGAATTCCTTCACGGTACTATTTAGGTTTAGGTTACCAAGATACGACAATGCTTTCCACTAATCCCCAATGAATGCATTATATGCATAATATTCCAACAAGGCATAAAAACAATAAATATTTAACCATCCATCATTAAATAGATATCGAATTATCCAACAATATACTTCCATAAGAATTAACATATAATCACCCAAATAACTCAAACATCCAACAACACAAAACCACAACAATTCATCAGCATCAATAACACAGTTCATCCCTTTGAAACTCGGTGGAGTTAGTAAAGAGGTAATCAAACAAGTGTGGGGGGTTGGGGACAACAGCCAACCACTTGCAAACAAGCCCACTAAATAATGAGTATAGATATCAGACAATAAAAAAGAACGAAGAGATACGAGACCCTCACTTTGAACCCTGAGGTTCTCAGACTTCTTCGCTTTAAGACTTAAAATTAAATCATGTGCAATATCTAAAGTTGCCCTTACACATACTATACATAAGTAAACACCGAGATTGTGAAGTGCCCTTACCGAACTCCAAGCCACGTGTCCACGTACTCCTCGATTCTACGTCGCACGGTCTCGGATCACTCAAATCCTAACACCACAAAATAAGCTTAGCACAATCTTAGACATAAACTAACTCTAACTTCCTAGGCTTAGATTCAATTCTAACCCCCAGGCTCTCAATCCCAAAAATCTTTTTTTTAAATAGACACATACACTTGAAATAACAAGCAAGTTGAAAATTAAAGATTTTAAAGACTAAAAATTCATTTTCTTTTAATCTTAAAATCATAAAGTAAATACTAAAATCAAATACTAAATTTTATACTTTTCATCATAACTTGAAATAAGACTCCACTTGGCCATTGGATCACAAGGAATCCTTTTGCCTTAAGTGTTTCATTGTCTTTAAAATTAAACAATTCCTTAATCAAATCAAGCTACTAACAAAAATCTAATCAACAATTCTTAATCACTTCAATTATAAAACACACTTAATACAAGATAAAACATGACAATTTTTCCCTTCTTAAGCTCTTAGAGCTCTCGGCCTACACACTAAAAATTAGGGAACAATTACAAAATTTCCATTTAATCAAAACCACTACACAAGTCAAATACGCAATCATAACTTTCCAATAACTCGAAGGTTTTTCTCAAAATTTTCACAATTCTTAAACACCCTGAAGACAACTATTATAAACCAAAATTTATCAAAATCATGCCTCCCAACTCCAAAGAGCTTGCGGCCTTCACACATAAATTGAAGACAATTTGCAACCTTCTAACTAGTTAACTAACATCAATTCACATATTAATTTGTTCACAAAACAACAACCATTTTCCAAGACAAGCCTATTCCACTCCTAACTTCAATAAACCCTTTTTTTCAAGAATAGTTTTCCATTAAAACAATGCCCAAGAATGCTCTAGTTACAAAACTATCAACCAATACAACAACACAACATTAAATAGGCTAAGAAGAACAATTGATTTCACAAAACCAAAGTCCAATCAATTCAATTACTATGAGCTAAGAGATACAAAACAATTTTTCTTCCCTTCACTTCTAAGGGCTCGCGGCCATCACCCCTCCTTTTCCCAAAAGAATTTTGCAAAACTTTAAGCTAATCAAAAAACACCATTGCATATATCTATTCTTTCTTAAAACAGCAAATAGTTTCACAACTCCAAGCCTAATCAAGATCATTCCAATTAATATAAGCTAAAAATGGCAAAACAAATTTTCTTCCCCTTCAACTCTTAGGGCTCATGGCCCTAGCTTCCTATTTCAAAAAAATTTGCAAAACTCCACCCAAAACTAACAACACCATTTGATCAATTCCTTTCCTTCATCAAACAACAATTCATTACCCAAAACAAAACATAATTCATGGCCAATTCCAAATTCAAAAATCAAGGGTTTCAATAAAATTACTCAACCCAAGTTTCAAACCCAATCTTGACAACAATAACAACACTAGAATTTCCTAAAAAGCATGAATCACTAAACAATTGCATGAATCACATGAAAAATCTCACAACCCCTTTCCATTAGGTGTAGTGCCCTAGGGTTCCAAATTTGGGGATTTATGTGTTCATCTTTTTCCATCATCATGATCAATCATACAAAAAGACATAAAACAAGCATTAAGCAACAAAAGCAATACCCCACACACACAAACACCCCCACGGTTTTTGGGGCTGAAATGGAAGGAGAGAAAGTGGCTTCATGCTTACTTGTATGGTGTAAGGAGTAGTGCTAAGATGAAGAAGAACTAGTTGCAAGAAGTATGGAAAGATGGAGGTGCAAGCAAACTCAAAGGAAATGGAGGAAGAATGACTATGGAAGTTCCAAGCTCTCTCACTCTAAAGAAAGAAGAAGAAATAAAATTAGTGAGTGAGGGTGGGGTTTGGTCGTGGCTGCAGCTTCCAAAATAAGGGGGGTTATTATTTTATAAGCCAATTAATTTTTGGAAAGGTATAATAGGCTTTGCTCCATTTAAACAAAAAGGAACAAAATGAAGAATAAGGGTAGAATGAAAGAAAAAGGGGAGGTTACGCCCTGGAAGGCACCAGGCGAGTGAGGGAAGAAAAAAATAAATAGCAAGTGGAATACTTGGTCAAAAATGAATTAGGAAAAGTGTAGAAATTCTAATCACACAAAAAGTGACATCTAGCTTCTAAAGTAATATGCTAATCCCATCAATGAATCTATCTCACTTTAATCTCACATCTCTCATGATTACCTTCTAATCTTAGAGTCTAAAGGTACTAAAAATATGGGGTCGAGTAATCGTGTTACCGAATAATTCTATGCCGATAAATCGCGAAAATTAATTTACCGAGAAATTAATTCACCGCATGATAAAATATTATCCTAAATAATTAAAACAATATAAAACACTCAAAAATATTCACAACAAGTTACAATTCGATTTTCATCGAAATCGCAGTTCGTTTTAAATTTTAATGCGGATAAAATTTACCCGGCGATTCGAAACGCGACAAAACTTCGTTAGAGTTTTTCGACGATTTTCGAACCATGAATTAATATTAAACATTAATTCTCAAATTTAATTTGATCTTGATTTAATTCAATCACTTGCTTATCAAACAAGAACTACTTATTATAGCATAAATACGGCAAAATATACTATAATAATGTTAAATAATGTATCGTAAAAATACGAGTGTTACAAATGGTCTATTCCTTTTGAGTTCCTGCACATTGGTACAAACGTGAGACCCACATCCAGTATCTAATACCCATGATACAGAAGTAGATAAATTGACTTCTATAACAAAAATACCTGAGGTGGAAATCTCATTTCCCTTCTTCTTTTCTTCTAGGTACTTTGGGCAGTTCCTCTTCCAATGTCCAGTCTTACCGCAGTGGAAGCAATTGCCTTCTTTGGCCACACCGCCCTTAGGTTTCAAAGCATAAGTGGCAAGTTTGGGCTTGTTAATGTCCTTGCCCTTGCCTTTATACTTGTTCATGGGCTTCTTGAACTGCGTCTTACCCTTTCCACCATTGACCATCAAAATGGCCTTCCCTTTCCCTTTGTTTATGTTATGTTCAGCAATTCTCAACATGCTCAACAGTTCTGGCCGAGTTTTGACCATGTCATTCATGGTGAAATTCATGACAAATTGATTGAAACTCTCCGGCAATGATTGAAGGATCAAATTAATTGCAAGCTCTCTCCTAGAGGCAAAACCCAATTGATCAAGGTTCTCAACGTACCCAATCATTTTGAGTACATATGGACTTACAGAGCATCCTTCTGCCAGTTTGCTTTAGAAAAGGGCTTTGGAAACTTTATATCGAACGCTTCCATGTTCTCATGTTGCTTCTGAAGCTCAGAGTTCATGGTAGCCAGCATGAGGCAGCCAACCTCTGGGGCATCATTTTGATGCTTCTTATAAGCATCCCTTTCACCCCTAGGGGGCAATAGCAGCTGGTGGCTCTTGGGGAGGGGCTCCTTCGAGAACATACAACTTTTTCTCCTGTTTGATGACAATCCTCAAGTTTCTATGCCAGTCAAGAAAGTTTGTTCCAAACAACTTATCCCTCTCAAGGATTGATCGCAGCAAGTTATTATGAGTGTTTGTTGCCATGGTAATCTACATTAAAGAAAATGTGCAGAATATAAGTATTATGCAATAAACATATTTAATTAGGTCTTCAATTAAATACACCTCCCACTATTTTATTCAAACCAATGACCCTCAACATTGATTCAAAAAATCCCGTTGGAAGATTTTCTAGTGGGCCAAGATCCATATTTCACTTTATTTTAAGTCAGCTTTGGCTGATCACTTAAAACTTAGTTATTTAGGTAGGAACTCCTTCCAATTGTATCTCATACAATTCTCGGATAGTTAGGTGAATAACTATTATTCTGATCCATCACATGGATAGTTCCCAACTCACTTGCCTCTAAACCTTTCAATCCTATTATACTCGGTTTAGTTAAGTCAGACCCAAAAGATAGCAGTTAGATATTACATTTATCCCATCGCATCTTACTAGTATAGAAAATGCACTCCGCTTTGGCAAACCCACATTTTCGATATTAGTCTTGACGAGTGCTAACTATTGGAAGGCATTTAGATTTAACTTAATATTTCCTTTTGAGGGATTTTTATTAAAATTAGATCTCACCATTTGTTAAACTATTTAACGTACTATATTCATACATGCATTTCATACATATATAGAAAATAAGATGTGGTTATGGCCCCTAACGCATTAATTCTCACAAGCCAATGAGAGAATCTAAGCTAAACCTAGGAACGTTCAAGCTTCTCCAAGCGTAACCTCCAATGTAGCCCTCTTATGATATTGTCTTCTTGTCTCTTCCGTTAAATTACATTAACGAGAATACTCGTTTTACATACTAGGGAGTGAGATGAGAAGAGAATGTACATATAGAATTAAGAAAGAGGCACGGCACGCAGACCGTATTTTTAAAAACCCCAAAATAAAATAAAATAAAAGGACTAAGGCCATAACCACTCACCATGCATCACAAAATAGAAACGACAATCAATAATAATACGCATTTATTACTATTAATATTATCATTAATAACGTGATCATAGGCAGTTAATGAAAAATTGAATTTCAAAATAACTAGCTTCGCACTTAACATTATTACCTTGGCCCCATTACAACCCATGAAAGACCCTTTTTCCTCTTTTGCATGATAAGTGGATTTTAATAGTAGAGTTTTTGTCAGTGTACAAGCCTATGGTAATGTCACTTCTTTGGAAAAATTTGAGCGTTAATGAATACACCTTTAAACACTTTGAGAGTGGTGAGAAGAGTGACTTATAAATCTCAAACTTGGTGAACTTGTTGAACTTGCGTCTCTAATTGGGCATTCTATTACTTAGCACTTCTTATGATTTTACTTTGTTGTCTTGTATCTTGTTTATGCCCTAGTCAGTAAATTCAATTTTTCTTATAATTATCCAAGTAGTTTGCTTGAGGACAAGCAAAGCTTAAGTGTGGCGATGTGTTAACACACCAAATTGTCTACTTTTATAGGGAATTTTTAGTGCTTAATCATATTACTTTGTACTATTTAAAGTATAAAAGTACTTGCTTATGTCCTATTTTGCAGAATTATCGTAAAGACATCACTCAGAGCAAAAAATACTATAATGGATCAAAAACTGGCAAGTTTTGGAGATTTTTAGCACTTCTGGACGAGCGGTACAGCCTGACAGTCAGTTAGTACGGCTGTACCTATGCAAAAGAAGTAGTAGGGGCGTACCCCCTTGGTCAGTACAGCCTGGCTCTGATGAGAAAGTTCAGTACGACCGTACCAAAGGCAGTATGGTCGTACACAATTGTGTCAGGGAGTGTAGAGTGCACAAGTACGGGCCAGCATCGCATATAAGGTTCGGTTGTAGGGAAATTGCGCAATATACACAGATTAACCGCAGCAAAAAAATAAAATTTCCCTTCCAAGGATCCTTGTGAATGATCATGATTCGGGGACTATATGATTTACCTCTTGTAGCACAGTCCTTTGATGACAAAAGCTGGAGTTGAATACGAATGTTGTACGGCCAACAACATCTCTACGTAGTCCACACGAACAGACTTCAAATGGGAGCCACCGTCCACAGTGCAAGTTGACGAACGAAACTGGCAGTCTCGATGTACATATAGGCTGTACAGCTAGGGTATATAATTCTGTGTCAGGATTTTAGCTTAAGTGTTCTATTTATAGAACCACCTATGACTCACCTAGCGCACCGTACCTTGTCGTGTGTTGTGTTTCTTGACTTATGATGGTGCATTATAAGAGCGTACCACTGAATAAAATGAGTCTTATTCATTTATCTTTAATCTTCCATTAATCTGTTCTCACGTGTGTGACCCTGTAGGTTCCCGCAACGTTGGCAATAATATTAAATCACTATTTAATATTATAAACAGAGACCGGTGTCTAGCAACACATCACTGCTACCCATGTAACGAGAATGTCAGTGGTTCGACGTAACCTTTCCGTGATAATGATCATGTGTATAATTACCATTTTGCCCATATATCTATATGGAACACAAGGCATAGTATGTATCACCCTTGTAAAGTTCAACATTATATTCCTTGATATCCAAGCAGACTTGGTAAAAACAAATAAGATCAATATCTCATATTGACTCATTTCAGCATGGCCATGCATTTTACAGTCATACTCTATAAAGGGCCCCACAGATATTCCTCCTGTTATGTAGGGGGCAAATCCCATCTAGGTCACTCATGTCCCTCTGCATAAGTCGTGGAGTGCCCAGTAATCGATTTTATAATTGTCCTGTTACAGACAATGTTTGACGGCAATAAAACACTCAACTCCTCATGTAGGGACTATAGTGGTTTCAGGTCGAAAGGTGGCATACACCATTATCACTATGAGAATAACTTATGACACTTACATAATGCACTATGTAGTATTCTCATGGCGGGTCAATCCAGTACACAATTACCCTAATGTGTACCTATTGGTGACTTGATATCTCATATCTATAACCTGAGAGATGAGGTTATCAGTCCATACACATAATAGTCTTGATCTATCATTATTACCCTTGATAATAATAATAATAATACTCGACTATAGATATTTAAGAGTAAAATTCTATAGTATCTCACAACCGAGTCGTCCACTCGATGTTATATTAAAATCGAACTTTTACTCAAGGGCTTTATTACGTTAAAACAAACATAATAACTAAAATGCCTCATATCATAGATAAATAGCATGATACAAATTCTAAGTTCAAAGGAAAACATTGGCCTCTAAGGCTTACATCAACATCGGTATGGCCGTGTATAAATGCAGTACGGCCGTACCCAAGCCCAGAACGCACAGATTTAAAGCCAGTTGACCTAGTGAGCCTCAAAGCCTATAAATAGGTAATCTTAGCTCTCTTTCAAGGGAGCTGGAGGCTGGGGGTCTTTTGACCACTTTAGCTCTTGCCTCTTGCCTCTTGTCTCTTGTCTCTTATCTTTTCTTTTTTTTTAGGATTGTATATCTGCATTTATGTGATTATATTATGTTGAGAAATAGTATGAGTAGCTAACTCCATCACTAGGGTGATGGGGAATTTTTTATGTTGTTCTTGACATTTATCTAATTACTTTTATGAACTTCTTATTATCCTTATGAATGTGTTCTTCCTAGCATGCTTAATCCCGTAGGATCTGGCCAGTCCTTAATAAATTAGTTAATTAGAGACGATTATACCACAATTAGTTAATGGAACTCTAAGATTAAAAAAATTTGTGTTTTGTGCCAGGTCAAGGTATTTGCTTATTTCAAATCAGTTATTGAATTGATAAACTTACTAGTTCTTGATGCCCTTTCTTTTAATTGCATCCCAGGACCAAACAGGGTAGTTATTTAGGAAAAAGACTATTAACTAGGTAATTATTAGTAATTTTAGCATAAGTGATTGGCTTTCAATAAGGAGATATGGTTCGCAATAGCAGGATAATAGATTCAGGGGCCAGTATTAGTGAACCTGGTTCCCCTAGGCTTTGCCTAATTGATCTCTCTTTAGTTCTTGTGTTATTTGTAACACCTGAGGACGAGATCGACCTCGTATTAGGACATCGTATCGAGACCTCGTATTAAGACCTCGTGTCGAGATTCCGTGCCAGATCGCGTGCCGAGGTCATATGTCGAGCTGATGAGGTCGCTGCATCGAAATGATGAGGTCGCTGCATCGAATCGAGGAGGCCGCGTGCACGAACTCGTGTTGGAGCCTTGTGCGCTTGCACAAGCACCCTGATCGACCTCGTGTCGAGACTGTAACACTCGTATTTTACGAACGTTATTTAGCGTTAATGATTATATTGTTTGTAATATTTATAAATTTATATTATCGGTTTGCAGTTCTCGTCGCTGTGTTTTTAGACCTTTAACCTATAGATTAGAGGGTAATCATGAGAAAGGAGAGATTAGATGGGTAGAATGATTGATGGGATGAGCATCTCATAACAGTAGTTACACGTTACTTATTTGTATTTTTTTTTAAAAAAAAGAAAAATTCATTTAAATGGTTCTTTACCAGCTGTATATCACGATCAGCCCCTCACAACCCTCACTTTCTCTTTTCTTCTTTCTTCTTCTCTAAGTTTCCTCTTCTTCTCCAAACCTCCATTGAAGAACCTTGAGTTCCATTGAGCTTCTGCATAAACTTTCTTCATCAACCTTGTTCCTCATCATCTCCTCGACATATATCACCATCTCGACCATCATTTGAGGTATGAAAAACAGAATTTTTTCTTCCTTCATGCTACTGTTAGCGCCACTTCTTCTCTCCATTTTAGCTAGTTTTTATGCTTCCAAATCAGGTCATATTGATAGGTTTTCTTTTTCATGACATGACCTACTTTTCTAACCAATTATTTGAGCTTGTAAAACAAATTTCTTTCTCTGTTTTCTGCAATAGGCAGTGCCCAAAACCCTCCTTATTTGGTTTGTTTCGATTTCTTGTTTTAGTTTGTTGTACGTTGCTTCTTGTTGATGTTTGTTGTTGATTTATTTGTTATAGAATCATATAACCTTTTTCATGAACTTTTGATCGAAAACCCTAACTTTGTGTTAGAGGAAAAATATGTTTAATCTTGCTTGAATTAGTACTTTGGAAAAATGGCTTTGTTTGGTGATGTATGAAAGAAGTTTTTAATAAAATTATTAGAGAAAAGGAGTTAATTTGTAATGCTTGAATTCTTGTTGTATTTGTTTAAGTTCTTGAGTTTTAATATTTACTTGGGTTGTGGTTAAGATTGGGATAATGAGGGCTAAGTGTTATTAGAACCCATAGATAGAACTAAGTTGTGCTCAGATAGGCGGTGTGATTTAGAGATCGTCTTTGCAAGGAGATCAGGGTGTACGAGAACACGAAACCGAGGTTGACTGAGAGCCGTACGTGTCGAGATCGAGTGAGAGAATTCGTTGTCGAGCTCGTTTGAAGACAGCCGTGTTGAGGTCGTTGTCGAGCAGCGTAGCTTGGAGTTCGGTAAGGGCACTTCTAGACATTCTAAGATTTTTATTGTTATATTCCTATGTATGGATTCCTTGATTTGTGTCGAGCTTGAAGTGTTGTGATATGATTGAATATATGCCACGAATTGTGTATTGCTGTTGAATTGCGTTTCTTCATGTTGAGCCTGCTCTTTTTATTTGACATGCGGTTGAATATCTTACGTATAACTCTTTGAATATCGTATGCGGCGAATTGTTCATTGAGTGAGAGAGCTTAGCGAGTCGTTGGCGTTTGAAGTTGCGACCGGATAGCGGAGAGGTGCTAGGTCCCCTTTTCCGCTTATGGGGACTTCTAAGCGTTGCCACGCTATGGGACCCGAGTTGATCGGCCCTAGGGAGAGCGAAGATCCCAAGGCTTTCGCTGGACTTTCCAAAGATACCAGACGCTGCGTGTGCATTCCTAATAATTGTCGAGTCGAGAGAAAATGGATAGCGAGTTGAGTCGAGTCTAGAGTGAGATGGTTGAGTCACGCTTGGTGAATGTTATACTTCGTTGTTTACTTATTTCTTTATGCCTGGATTATCTTGATTTGTTGAGAAGTTGACCACTTTCCGTGGTGCCTTCAATCCATGATGGTTACCCAGCGAGGTCGAGGGCGCAGGAACTCGACAAACAGATGATGGCGAGGAGGATCTCGACGAGGATCCGGCGACGACCTCTACTTGTCGTGGATTTGCTTTGTCTATGTTTTTGTGTATAGTGGTTGTGACCGGTTGGGCGGTTATGTTTTGTTATTACAGGTAGATCGCGGTTTTACTTTGGAGCAACCTGCGTGGGTGTTCGCTTAAGTACCCCAGGTATGATTGCTCTCTTGAAGTCGCTATACCTTAGGTGTATTTTCTTTGTACATTATTACTCTGTCTTTTTGTATGCACTTTTTATATTTTGTATATATAAGTATGTACTTGTTATACCTGCGTGTTGTCATTTAGGACTTAAGTCTTGTGTCTTAGTTGCACCATGTTTCGAAAAGCTGTAATTACTCTGATGTGCACGAGCTGGTCTTAGAATAATAAAAGAATAATAGACCGTACTTTTCTAAAGGGCACAAGAGTATCGTTTTAAAACACATCGCATACAGGGTAACTTGAGCTCGGTGTGTTGAGCTCGGTAACTCGAGCTCGGTATGTTGAGCTCGGTAGCGGTCCGGAAACGGGTCGTTACAATGTTGGTATCAGAGCAGTTCGGTTCTGACCGAGCTGTGCATAGGAAATTTGGACTGGTCACTGTGTCGGGATATATATATATGTGTTGGGTACCTAATTGTACTATGTTGATTGCTGTTTGAATAAGTGAAGCACTTATTGCTTGAAAAATTGTTTGAACTATTTCTTGATTGAAGCAGTGTGTTTTAACACATCCTTGTTGTGAGATTCTGACAGGGTTTTGAACTTTGTGGAATCTAATGCCACCTCGTAGGGATACGACAATTTGTGCAGAACGCCGACATGGAACGAGCAATTCAAGCTATGGCCGAGATGGCGGCAGCCATGGCTCAAGAATCACCGCCGCAACTCAATAGGCTAACGCGATGGCTCAACAGACGGCAGCGTTAACTCAAAGAAACTTACAAAGAACAACAATGAGCAGAGCGAGTCGAGGCGAAGGATTAGCAGACTTTAGGAAGCATGATCCACCGAAGTTTTACGGTGAGCCAAACCCAGATAAAGCTGATCTTTGGATGCAAGAGATCGAGAAGATCTTCGAGGCACTCCATTGTCCAAACAACGTGAAGGTAGTCTACGCCACCTACTTGCTGCTAGGAGACGCAGAGTATTGGTGGAAGGGAGTGAAGCAAGCACTGATAGCGGAACGTCGCGAGATAACTTGGGAGCTTTTTCGTGCAAGGTTCTTGGACAAATACTTCCCAGATACTGCACGAGCTGAGAAGGAACAAGAGTTTCTTCAACTACAACAAGGCAGTATGACAGTGCCCGAGTATGCAGCCAAGTTTGAGTCACTGGCGAGGTATTTCAGTCCATTTCGTGATCGAGCTGACCAAGGATGGTTAAGTGAGAGGTTCCAATGGGGATTAAGATTTGACATTCAGAAGTCGGTGGTGTCACTGAGGATCAGGAATCTACAAGAGCTGATAGATCATTGTGTTGAGGTAGAGGGTGTAAGAAGCCCCAAGAAGAAAACTGTTGTAGGCGGACCGGTGAGACCCCAGAGTGCGGGGCAAAGGTTTACACAGAAGGGGAAACAACTGCAGAAGAAGCCTTACAACCGACCTCAGGGGAACAACAACAGGGGACAATATCGTCCGATGACCCAGGGAGCGAGAAGCGGAGGTCAGACCGGTGCCGAGGTGACTTGCTATCGTTGTGGAAGGCCAGGACATTATGCGAGTGACTGCACTCAGAAGGAGGAGGTATGTTTCAACTGTAAGAAGCCAGGGCATTTTGCCAAGGATTGTCCCACACCTAAAGCTGAACCGGCAATGCTTGCGGCAAAGGCCAAAGGGAAGCGTCAGGTAGCTAAAGGCAGAGTCTTCTGCATGAGCGGTGAGGAAGCAGAGCGAGCTGATGATCTTATTCAAGGTGAATGTGAGATTGAGGGTAAATCCTTATCCGTTCTCTTTGATTCGGGTGCAACCCATTCCTTTATTTCCTCTGATTGTGTGAACCATTTGAACTTGACTGTGATCGCTACTGCTCAAATTGGTAGTTACAACCCCAAATGCTAAAACCTTAGTCACAAACACGCATGTCTTAATTGTGTAGTGGTTATTCGCAGTAGAAAGTTTGTGGTAAACTTGGTTTGTTTGCCTCTTAAGGGCTTAGATGTCATCCTCGGGATGGATTGGTTGTCACACCACCATGTCCTCTTGATCGTGCCGTAAAGCGTAATTTTCCCGGACCTTGGAGTCTCTAATTATCTTTCTATCAATATATTGGAGTTTCTTTGAAAGAAGGAACTAGAGAATACATGTATCCGCTGGTTCGTAAGTTTTCCAACAGATCGAAGTGAAGAATGTACCGGTGGTGTGTGACTTTGTGGACGCTTTTCGAAGACGTGCCAGGGTTACCACCGGTCTGAGAGGTCGAGTTCTCCATCGAGTTGATTCCAGGAACAGACCGATTTCCAAAGCGCCATACGTGATGTCTCCGAGATGAAAGAATCGAAGTCCCAGATCGAACACTTGGAGTCAAAGCAATTCATACGACCGAGCGTGTCACCGTGGGGAGCTCGGTGTTGTTGGTTAAGAAGAAGGATGGACGATCAAGGCTGTGCGTGGACTACCGCGAGCTCAACAAGGTTACTGTGAAGAACCGGTATCCGTTACCCCGTATTGACGACTTGATGGATCAACTTCGTGGAGCGGCGATCTTTTCTAAGATAGATTTGAAGTCTGGTTATCATCAGATTCGCGTGAAGGAGGAAGATGTCCCCAAAACAGCTTTCAGGACTAGGTATGGTCACTACGAGTATTTGGTGATGCCGTTTGGAGTGATAAATGCGCCAGCTGTGTTTATGGACTATATGAACAGGATTTTCCATTCGTTCTTGGATCAGTTTGTAGTAGTGTTCATCGACGACATCCTGATCTACTCGAGGAACAGAGAAGAGCATGGAGGACACCTACGCCGAGTATTGCAGATATTACGAGAGAAGCAACTCTATGCCAACCCATCCAAGTGTGAATTTTGGCTTGAAGAGGTGAATTTTCTTGGACACGTGATTTCCAAAGAAGGGATAGCTATGGATCCAACTAAGACCGAGGCTGTGTTAGCGTGGGAAAAGCCGAAGACGGTTACCGAGATCAGAAGTTTTGTTGGCTTAGCAGGCTATTATCGAAGATTCATTGAAGGTTTTTCGAAGATTGTCGCGCCTCTTACACGGCTTACGAGGAAGGATCAACCTTTTGCCTGGACTGAGGAGTGCGAATCCAGTTTCCAAAGACTGAAGGAGCTCTTGACGACGGCCAGTGTTGATTTTGCCTCAACCCAAGAGCCTTACGAGGTGTATTGTGATGCGTCACACCAGGGATTAGGATGCGTCTTTGATGCAACACCTGAAAGTGGTAGCGTATGCTTCAAGACGACTTAAGATTCACGAGGAACTACCCTACTCACGATTTGGAGTGGCGGCAGCGGTTTCTTGCGTGAAGAAATGGAGACACTACCTTTATGGGAGCACTTCATCGCTTTCAGCGATCACAAGAGCTTGAAGTACCTGCTCGATCGTAAAGAACTCAACATGCGTCAAGATGGACAGAATTTCAAGGACTACGACTTTACGTTGGAATACCATCCCGTAAGGCTAACGTAGTAGCGTATGCATTGAGCGTAAAGAGCGTTTTAGCCTCAAAGAATGATGATCAAGGAGTTGGAGATGCTTGAGAAGTTCCGAGACTTGAAGTCGAGTGTGGAAGTTTCACCAGGGAAGCTGAGATTTGGTATGCTTACCATTTCTAACAGATTGTTGGGACGAGATCCGAGACCAACAAAGTTCTGACGAGCCCCCGCAAGAGAAGGTCCAGCTTGATAAGCGCAAGGAAGGCGAGAATTCCAAGTCGGAACGGACAACATCTTAAGATGTAATGGCCGAGTATGTGTACCTAACGTAGTGGAGCTGAGAAAGTTAATACTTGACGAAGCGCATAAGAGCAATTTTAGTATTCACCCAGGAGTTACGAAGATGTACCATGTAACACCTGAGGACGAGATCGACCTCGTATTAGGACATCGTATCGAGACCTCGTATTAAGACCTCGTGTCGAGATTCCGTTCCAGATCGCGTGCCGAGGTCATATGTCGAGCTGATGAGGTCGCGTACCGAGCTGAGGAGGGCGCATGTCGAACTGAGGAGGCCGCGTGCACGAACTCGTGTTGGAGCCTTGTGCGCTTGCACAAGCACCCTGATCGACCTCGTGTCGAGACTGTAACACTCGTATTTTACGAACGTTATTTAGCGTTAATGATTATATTGTTTGTAATATTTATAAATTTATATTATCGGTTTGCAGTTCTCGTCGCTGTGTTTTTAGACCTTTAACCTATAGATTAGAGGGTAATCATGAGAAAGGAGAGATTAGATGGGTAGAATGATTGATGGGATGAGCATCTCATAACAGTAGTTACACGTCACTTATTTGTGTTTTTTTAAAAAAAGAAAAATTCATTTAAATGGTTCTTTACCAGCTGTATATCACGATCAGCCCTCACAACCCTCACTTTCTCTTTTCTTCTTTCTTCTTCTCTAAGTTTCCTCTTCTTCTCCAAACCTCCATTGAAGAACCTTGAGTTCCATTGAGCTTCTGCATAAACTTTCTTCATCAACCTTGTTCCTCATCATCTCCTCGACATATATCACCATCTCGACCATCATTTGAGGTATGAAAAACAGAATTTTTTCTTCCTTCATGCCATCATTAAGCGCCACTTCTTCTCTCCATTTTAGCTAGTTTTTATGCTTCCAAATCAGGTCATATTGATAGGTTTTCTTTTTCATGACATGACCTACTTTTCTAACCAATTATTTGAGCTTGTAAAACAAATTGCTTTCTCTGTTTTCTGCAATAGGCAGTGCCCAAAACCCTCCCTATTTGGTTTGTTTTGATTTCTTGTTTTAGTTTGTTATACGTTGCTTCTTGTTGATGTTTGTTGTTGATTTATTTGTTATAGAATCATATAACCTTTTTCATGAACTTTTGATCGAAAACCCTAACTTTGTGTTAGAGGAAAAATATGTTTAATCTTGCTTGAATTAGTACTTTGGAAAAATGGCTTTGTTTGGTGATGTATGAAAGAAGTTTTTAATAAAATTATTAGAGAAAAGGAGTTAATTTGTAATGCTTGAATTCTTGTTGTATTTGTTTAAGTTCTTGAGTTTTAATATTTACTTGGGTTGTGGTTAAGATTGGGATAATGAGGGCTAAGTGTTATTAGAACCCATAGATAGAACTAAGTTGTGCTCGTATTAGGCGTGTGATTTTAGAGATCGTCTTTGCAAGGAGATCGTGGTGTACGAGAACACGAGACCGAGGCTGACTGAGAGACGTACGTGACGAGATCGAGTGAGAGAATTCGTTGTCGAGCTCGTTTGAAGACAAATGTTGAGGTCGTTGTCGAGCGGCAGTAGCTTGGAGTTCTGATAAGGGCACTTCTAGACATTCTAAGATTTTTATTGTTATATTCCTATGTATGGATTCCTTGATTTGTGTCGAGCTTGAAGTGTTGTGATATGATTGAATATATGCCACGAATTGTGTATTCTTTGTTGAATTGCGTTTCTTCATGTTGAGCCTGCTCTTTTTATTTGACATGCGGTTGAATATCTTGCGTATAACTCTTTGAATATCGTGATGCTAATTGTTCATCGAGTGAGAGAGCTTAGCGAGTCGTTGGCGTTTGAAGTTGCGACCGGATAGCGGAGAGGTGCTAGGTCCCCTTTTCCGCTTATGGGGACTTCTAAGCGTTACACGCTATGGGACCCGAGTTGATCGCCCTAGGGAGAGCGAAGATCCCAAGGCTTCTACCGACTTTCCAAAGATACCGATGCAGCGTGTGCATTCCGGAATAATTTTCGAGTCGAGAGAAAATGGATAGCGAGTTGAGTCGAGTCTAGAGTGAGATGGTTGAGTCACGTTTGGTGAATGTTATACTTCGTTGTTTACTTATTTCTTTATGCCTGGATTATCTTGATTTGTTGAGAAGTTGACCCTTTCCCGTGGTGCCTTCAATCCATGATGGTTACCCAGGCGAGGTTGAGGGCGCAGGGAACTCGACAGCAGATGATGGCGAGGAGGATCTCGACGAGGATCCGGGCGACGACCTCTACTTGTCGTGATTTGCTTTGTCTATGTTTTTGTGTATAGTGGTTGTGACCCGGTTAGGGCGGTTATGTTTTGTTATTACGAGGTGGTAGCGGTTTTACTTTGGAGCGACCCCTGCGTGGGTGTCTGCTTGGAAGTACCCCAGTATGATTGCTCTCTTGAAGTCGTCATACCTTAGGTGTATTTTCTTTGTACATTATTACTCTGTCTTTTTGTATGCACTTTTTATATTTTGTATATATAAGTATGTACTTGTTATACCTGCGTGTTGTCATTTAGGACTTAAGTCTTGTGTCTTAGTTGCACCATGTTTCGAAAAGCTGTAATTACTCTGATGTGCATGAGCTGGTCTAAGAATAATAGACCGTACTTTTCTAAAGGGCACAAGAGTATCGTTTTAAAACACATCGCATACAGGGTAACTTGAGCTCGGTGTGTTGAGCTCGGTAACTCGAGCTCGGTATGTTGAGCTCAGTAGCGGTCCGGAAACGGGTCGTTACAATGTTGGTATCAGCAGCTTGATTGATTCGACCGAGCTGTGCATAGGAAATTTGGACTGGTCAATGTGTCGGGATATATATATATGTGTTGGGTACCTAATTGTACTATGTTGATTGCTGTTTGAATAAGTGAAGCACTTATTGCTTGAAAAATTGTTTGAACTGTTTCTTGATTGAAGTAGTGTGTTTTAACACATCCTTGTTGTGAGATTCTGACAGGGTTTTGAACTTTGTGGAATCTAATGCCACCTCGTAGGGATACGACACCGCATTCGAGAACGCCGACATGGAACGAGCAATTCAAGCTATGGCCAGAGATGGCGACGGCCATGGCTCAAAGAATCACCGCCAGAACTCAACAGTTAACGCGATGGCTCAACAGACGGCGTTAACCCAAAGAAACTTATAGCAACAACAATGAGCAGAGCTGAGGCCGAGGCGAGAGGATTAGCAGACTTTAGGAAGCATGATCCACCGAAGTTTTACGGTGAGCCAAACCCAGATAAAGCTGATCTTTGGATGCAAGAGATCGAGAAGATCTTCGAGGCACTCCATTGCCCAAACAATGTGAAGGTAGACTACGCCACCTACTTGCTGCTAGGAGACGCAGAGTATTGGTGGAAGGGAGTGAAGCAAGCACTGATAGCGGAACGTCGCGAGATAACTTGGGAGCTTTTTCGTGCAAGGTTCTTGGACAAATACTTCCCAGATACTGCACGACCTGAGAAGGAGCAAGAGTTTCTTCAACTACAACAAGGCAGTATGACAGTGCCCGAGTATGCAGCCAAGTTTGAGTCACTGGCGAGGTATTTCAGTCCATTTCGTGATCGAGCTTGTAACACCTGATGACGAGATCGACCTCGTGTCGAGACCTCGTACCAAGACCTCGTGTCGAGATCCCGTGCCGAGATCGCGTGCCGAGGTCATATGTCGAGCTGATGAGGTCGCGTACCGAGCTGAGGACGTCGTATGTCGAGCTGAGGAGACCGCGTGCACAAGCACCCTGATCGACCTCGTGCCGAGACTGTAACACTTGTATTTTTTTTTACGATCGTTAATTAGCGTTAATTAGTATATTTTGTTGTAATTATGCTTTAATAAAGTAATTACTTGTTTCCTAAGAAAGTGATTTAATTAAATCAAGAGATAATATAATTAAGAATTAATATTTTTATATTAATTCATGGTTCGAATATCGTCGAAAAATTCTAACGAAGTTTTGTCGTGTTTCGAATCACCGGGTAGTTTTTATCCGTGAATAAAATTGTTAATGAATCCCGATTTCGATGAAAATCGAAATGTAACCTCTTGAGACTATTTTTGAGTGATTGTTGTTATTTTTACTATTTATGATATAATATTTTCACGCGATGAATTAATTTCTCGTAAAATTAATTTTCGCGAGTTTATCGGTAATGCGATTTTTCGTCGCCGTGTTTTAAATCCTAGGACTCTAATTAGGGGGTAATTTTGAGAGATGTGAGGTTAGATGGGTAAGATTAGGTGATATGTTTAACATCTAATTTAATTGCCAAGTGTCATTAGTTGTGTGGTTTGTTTTTAAAAAAAAAGAAGAAAAGAAAAAGAAAAAAAAACGTTTTATTTAACTACTCTTACTTACTACATTATTTTTTTTTATATAAAAAGAGGAAGCCCCCCACCAGCTGCTGTTCCACGACCTCATCCTCCCCAAACCCTCATTCTCCATTTTTCTTTCTCTTCTCCAAGTGCTCAAGTTCCATGGATGCTATCTCTTCAACCTTTGAGCTTTTGAACAAGATTTCTTCACCAAAGTTACTCCAAATCCTCTCCTCCATCTAGTTCCTCTTCATCTCCACCATTTGGGTAAGGAAAAACTGAATTCTTCCTCCCCCAAGTTTCTGTTTTGAATCGCAAAACAGCCCCCCTCTTTGGTCTTGATTTTTGTTTCCAAAACTTGGTTTCTTGCTAGGTTTTCTTCTCCAATCCATTACCTACATTTCCAACCAATTGTATGAGAGAAAAATCAAATTTTTCCTCCCCCAAACTCTATTTGAATCGCGACAGGCCCTCCCCTTTTCTAGTCTTGATCTTTGCTTTCAAAACTTAATTCCTTGTTAGGTTATGTTCTTCCTTGTATGAGCTATCATTCCAACCAATTATTTGAGCAAGAAAACAGAATTTCCTCCACCCTTAGAAAGCCCAAAAACAGCGCCCAACAGCCCCACTCCTTGTGTTTATTTGATTTGTTGTTTTAGTTTAATTAATTGATGAATGTGTGATTGGAAGTGAATTGATGATGTTTTAAGTTGTAGTTTAAATTAAATAGGCTTAACATGATAATTTTAGTTGTATTTTCCATTCTTGAATCATGATAATATGTGGCTAGGACTATTTGGTTATGTGTTAGATGTTTAATAAGATGTTAGAAATATTTTCTAGGTGATTAGAACTTGTTTGCATGAATTAGTATAAAAACTAGCTTATGTGTTATGCAAATTGTTCTTGAGGGACTAGAATGGTATGCTAGGAATTGATCAAATGTGGTTCTTAGATTTTTAACATGATTATGGTTGTGGTTTGTTGTTCTATTACATTGAAGTATGATTAGAAAAAGATTTGAAAAAAATGACACTAGTTGGTTGTGAAAATGTTTTAAAACATAACCTTGGAAGTGGTTAAGTTGTGTTTGATGTGTTGATGCCTTGACATGTAATTAATTGTTGCTTCTAACTTGGTAAGTGACATTTTTATGTTCTTCTGGTGGTAGTACAACATTTTCTGCTTGCTGTTTCTGGTTCTTGTGCAGTATTTTTCTGCTTGATGTTCTGTTTTGTAGTGCAGTATTTTCTGCTGCTGTTTCTGTTTCTGTATGTAGAATCCTTGCTGCGAAAATTGCTGTAGTTGGGCCATTTTGATCTGTTGTTTTTATTGCTGTCTGCAAAAAAAAATGCATTGTTCCTGCTTGCTGTGCAGTTTCTGTTTCTGCTGTTTGCTGATGCGGTTGCTGCGAATTTAATCACATGTTTAGTTATATGCTGTTGTTGTTTCCTGCAAATGCTATGCTGCTTCTGTTTTATGCTGTTTGCTGTATACGAAAATTGACATTTCCTGCTGTATTTTCTGTTTGCTGTTTCTGTTTTTATGCAGAAAATTAAGGTTGCGAAAACCCGTTGTTTCTATTTCTATGTGTAATTCAATGTTGGAAAAGAATTTTTAGAAACCTTGTTTTGATTGGCTTTTAGTTTATGACTTAACTATGTAAGATTTTGGGTGATTGCCTAGTTGTCTTGAAAATGCTTTGAAAACTAATTGTGAAAACTTAGTTAAGTAGTGTTGTGATTTGTGATTGGTGGTTTGTAGTAGAAATGCTATGTGTATGAATGTTTGTGGTATGATTAAAATTGTTTTGGATTGGTCTAAGTTATGGAAGAAAGGTTTTGCAAAGTTTTTGGGAAAAAAAAATAGAGGGTATGGCCGCAAGGCCTAGGGAAATCTTTGGGAAAAAATTAGTTATTGGTTTATTTGTGTTGGTTGTGTGTTAGTTTTAAAACTAGTTAAAAGAATTCTTTTGGGATTACTTGTGATGCAAGGAATCTCTAATTTTAAGACTTGTTTCTTTCTTGAAAACTAGTGATTGTTATGTTTATAAGGACTTCGGTTAGGAAATGGGTTAGTGAGAGCTAAGTAGTAGTTGTTCTAGAGTTATACTTAATTTACCGTGGTGATAGGAATCGAAGTACCGGAGATCGAGCGAAGCAGACTTGAGGACGTTGGAGCAACGTTAACGACAACAAGAGGTAAGGGCACTTCTAGACATTTAGGATTCATTTTATGTCCCTGTGTAAGGACAACTTTGGAGATGCTTAAGCTATTGTTTTGTTATTTAAATTGCTTTATTTAAATATGAAGAAGTCTGAGAACTCTACGAGTTCAAAGTCAGGGTCTTCGAACCCCTTCGTTTTGTTGTCGTGCGGTCGAACATATACCGAGTCATTCGTGGGTGAAAACTTTGTGGTTGGTCTGCTGAACCCAACCCCCCACTTGTTTGTACCTCTCTGTTAATTCCATTGAGTTGCAGAGGGATGGATTCCTTGATTTGCGTGTCAAGTATGTAATGTTGTGATATGATTGAGTTATGCATTATTTGATATGAGATTGAATATATGCTGCGAATTGCGTGTTCTTTGTTGAATTGCGTTTCTTCATGTCGAGCCCGCTCTTTTTATTTGACATGCGGTTGAATATCTTGCGTATAACTCTTTGAATATCGTGATCACGGCTTAATTGTTCATTGAGTGAGAGAGCTTAGCGAGTCGTTGGAGTTTGAAGTTGCGACCGGATAGCGGAGAGGTGCTAGGTCCCTTTTTCCGCTTATGGGGACTTCTAGCGTTGCTACGCTATGGGACCCGAGTTATCGCCCTAGGGAGAGCGAAGATCCCAAGGCTTTCTACTGGACTTTCCAAAGATACTGATGCGGCGTGTGCATTCCTAATAATTGTCGAGTCGAGAGAAAATGGATAGCGAGTTGAGTCGAGTTTAGAGTGAGATGGTTGAGTCACGTTTGGTGAATGTTATACATTGTTGTTTGGCTTATTTCTTTATGCCTTGATTATCTTGATTTGTTGAGAAGTTGACCACTTTCCCGTGGTGCCTTCAATCAATGATGGTTACCCAGGTGGTGGCAAGGATGCGAGGACCCGACAAATAATGGCGACGAGAAGGAACTCTTCGAGGATCCGAGCGATGACTTCTATTTGTCGTGATGGATCGTAGTGTATTGCGAATAGTTGATCAAGTTGAGTGATATTTCCTTGTTGATAATCACATATATATCTTATGGATGATCAGTAGTTGTGTCTCTTTTGGAATAGTTTGTCGTGACGGTCAGGCGATTATTATTTTGAGCTCAGGTAGATCGGGTGGTTTACTTTTGGAGCAACCCCTGCGTGGGTGTTCGCGGAAGTACCCTGTGGTATGATTGTTCTCTTGAAGGTCGCCATACCGTAGGTGTATTTCTTTGTACATTCACTACTCAAGATTTTGCATACACTATCATTCGACTTGTATATTTATATATTATGCCCGTATGTTTTATTTAGGAATTAAGTCTTGTGTCTTAGTTGCACCATGCTTCAAAAGTCAGAATGACTCGGGCACGATGCGGAATCATTCTTCTTATTTAAAAAAAAAAATACCGCATTTCTCATACCAGGCACAAGAGTTCATATTTAAAACGCATCGCATACAGGTTTAGTGTAGCTCGGTAGCGGTCCGGAAACGGGTCGTTACAGAGCTGACCAAGGATGGTTAAGTGAGAGGTTCCAACGGGGATTAAGATTTGACATTCAGAAGTCGGTGGTGTCACTGAGGATCAGGAATCTACAAGAGCTGATAGATCGTTGTGTTGAGGTAGAGGGTGTAAGAAGCCATAAGAAGAAAACTGTTGTAGGCGGACCGGTGAGACCCCAGAGTGCGGGGCAGAGGTTTACACAGAAGGGGAAACAACTGCAGAAGAAGCCTTACAACCGACCTCAGGGGAACAACAACAATAGAGGACAGTATCGTCCGATGACCCAGGGAGCGAGAAGCGGAGGTCAGACCGGTGCCGAGGTGACTTGCTATCGTTGTGGAAGGCCAGGACATTATGCGAGTGACTGCACTCAGAAGGAGGAGGTATGTTTCAACTGTAAGAAGCCAGGGCATTTTGCCAAGGATTGTCCCACACCTAAAGCTGAACCGGCAATGCTTGCGGCAAAGGCAAAAGGGAAGCGTCAGGTAGCTAAAGGTAGAGTCTTCTGCATGAGCGGTGAGGAAGCAGAGCGAGCTGATGATCTTATTCAAGGTGAATGTGAGATTGAGGGTAAATCCTTATCCGTTCTCTTTGATTCGGGTGCAACCCATTCCTTTATTTCCTCTGATTGTGTGAACCATTTGAACTTGATCAGGATCGCTTTACTGCTCAAATTGGTAGTTACAACCCCAGCTGCTAAAACCTTAGTCACAAACACTGCATGTCTTAATTGTGTAGTGGTTATTCAGAGTAGAAAGTTTGTGGTCAATTTGGTTTGTTTGCCTCTTAAGGGTTTAGATGTCATCCTCGGGATGGATTGGTTGTCACACCACCATGTCCTCTTGACTGTGCCGTAAACTGTAATTTTCCTGCACCTTGGAGTCTCCAATTATCTTTCTAATCAACATATTGGAGTTTCTTTGAAAGAAGGAACTAGAGAATACATGTATCCGCTAGTTCAAGTTTTCCGATCGAAGTGAAGAATGTACCAAGGTGTGTGACTTTGTGGACGTTTTCCCGAAGACGCGTGCCAGGGTTACCACCAAAGTAGAGGTCGAGTTCTCCATCGAGTTGATTCCAGGAACAGGACCGATTTCCAAAGCGCCATACAAGATGTCTCCTGCCGAGATGAAAGAACTGAAGTCCCAGATCGAACACTTGGAGTCAAAGCAATTCATACGACCGAGCGTGTCACCGTGGGGAGCTCCAGTGTTGTTGGTTAAGAAGAAGGACGGACGACCAAGGTTGTGCGTGGACTACCGCGAGCTCAACAAGGTTACTGTGAAGAACCGGTATCCGTTACCCCGTATTGACGACTTGATGGATCAACTTCGTGGAGCGGCGATCTTTTCCAAGATAGATTTGAAGTCTGGTTATCATCAGATTTGCGTGAAGGAGGAAGATGTCCCCAAAATAGCTTTCAGGACTAGGTATGGTCACTACGAGTATTTGGTGATGCCGTTTGGAGTGACAAATGCGCCAGCTGTGTTTATGGACTATATGAACAGGATTTTCCATTCGTTCTTGGATCAGTTTGTAGTAGTGTTCATCGACGACATCCTGATCTACTCGAGGAACAGAGAAGAGCATGGAGGACACCTACGCCGAGTATTGCAGATATTACGAGAGAAGCAACTCTATGCCAACTCATCCAAGTGTGAATTTTGGCTTGAAGAGGTGAATTTTCTTGGACACGTGATTTCCAAAGAAGGGATAGCTGTGGATCCAACTAAGATCGAGGCTGTGTTAGCGTGGGAACAGCCGAAGACGGTTACCGAGATCAGAAGTTTTGTTGGCTTAGCAGGCTATTATCGAAGATTCATTGAAGGTTTTTCGAAGATTGTCGCGCCTCTTACACGGCTTACGAGGAAGGATCAACCTTTTGCCTGGACTGAGGAGTGCGAATCCAGTTTCCAAAGACTGAAGGAGCTCTTGACGACAGCGCCTGTGTTGATTTTGCCTCAACCCGAAGAGCCTTACGAGGTGTATTGTGATGCGTCACACCAGGGATTGGGATGCGTGCTGATGCAACACCGGAAAGTGGTAGCGTATGCTTCAAGACAGCTTAAGATTCACGAGAGGAACTACCCTACTCACGATTTGGAGTGGCGGCAGATGGTTTTTGGCGCCGATGATATGGAGACACTACCTTTATGGGAGCACTTCTTTGTTTTCAGCGATCACAAGAGCTTGAAGTACTGCTCGATCGAAGAACTCAACATGCGTCAATGAAGATGGACGAATTTCAAGGACTACGACTTTACGCTGGAATACCATCCCTAAGGCTAACGTAGTAGCGTATGCATTGAGCGAAAGAGCGCTTAGCCTCAAAGAATGATGATCAAGGAGTTGGAGATGCTTGAGAAGTTCCGAGACTTGAAGTTGAGTGTGGAAGTTTCACCAGGGAAGCTGAGATTTTGTATGCTTACCATTTCTAACAGATTGTTGGACGATATCCGACACCAGCAGGTTCATGACGAGCTCGCAAGAGAAGGTCCAGCTTGATAAGCGCAAGGGAAGGCGAGAATTCCAAGTCGAATCGGACACCATCTTAAGATGCAATGGCCGAGTATGTGTACCTAACGTAGTGGAGCTGAGAAAGTTAATACTTGACGAAGCGCATAAGAGCAATTTTAGTATTCACCCAGGAGTTACGAAGATGTACCAAGACTTGAAGAAGCATTTTTGGTGGTGCGGAATGAAGAAGCAAGTGGTCGAGCACGTAGCTTCATGTTTAACGCGGTCGTAAAGCCGGAAGGTGGAGCACCAACGACTGCGGGAATGCTACAATCGCTGACGCATCAAAGATGGAAATGGGATAGTATTTCCATGGATTTCGTTGTAGGTTTACCGAAGACGCAGAAGAAGAATGATTCGATTTGGGTGATCGCCGACCGATTGACCAAATCGCCATTTCTTACCAAAGGAGGTCGACGCATTCACGAGAAAAGCTGACCGAGATCTACATCGCGGAGATAGTGCGACTTCATGGTATACCATCTTCAATCGTGTCGGACCGAGATCCGAAGTTCACGTCTCATTTTTGGAGGGAATTGCAAGAAGCGATGGGAACCGAGCTCAAGCTTAGCTCGGCATATCATCCCCAGACTGACGGTCAAACTGAGAGAACGATACAATCGCTTGAAGATTTGTTGCGAGCGTGTACCTTAGATCACCGGGGAAGTTGGGACGATGTCTTACCATTGGTGGAGTTCACCTATAATAACAGTTTCCATGCGAGTATTGGAATGGCACCTTTTGAAGCACTGTATGGACGTAAATGTCAGACGCCTCTTTGTTGGTACCAGGATGGCGAGCGTTCTGTTGTAGGACCAGATATGATCCAGCAGACTACTGAGAAGATCCGTTTGATCAGAGATAGGATGCGAACGTCTCAAAGTCGACAGAAGAGTTATGCAGACCAAAGACGTCGACCACTCGAGTTCGAAGAAGGAGAACATGTATTTCTTAGAGTCACCCCCACTATCGAGTTGGTCGAGCGATCAAGTCCAAGAAACTTACCCCTAAATTTATTGGACCTTATCGATTCTTCGTCAGATTGGTCCAAAGGGCATATCGATTGCCTTGCCACCCTTCTTGTCGAACATACATGATGTCTTTCACGTCTCACAGTTGCGAAAGTATATTTCCGACCCCTCTCATGTCATCGAACCGGATGTGATTCAACTGAGGGACGACTTATCCTTCGAAGCCTCACCAGCAAGAATTGTTGACCGGAAAGCCAAACAGTTGCGGAACAAAGAGATCCAACTTGTCAAAGTTGTGTGGGATCAGAAGACCGGAGATGCGACTTGGGAGCTGGAAGAGAAGATGAAGACTCAGTACCCTGAACTTTTTCATAGTAAGTAACTTATTTGCAATTTCGAGGAAGAAATTTTTTTTAGAGGGAGAGATTGTAACACCTAAGGACGAGATCGACCTCGTATTAGGACATCGTATCGAGACCTCGTAGTAAGACCTCGTGTCGAGATTCCGTGCCAGATCGCGTGCCGAGGTCATATGTCGAGCTGATGAGGTCGCGTACCGAGCTGAGGAGGTCGCATGTCGAACTGAGGAGGCCGCGTGCACGAACTCGTGTTGGAGCCTGGTGCGCTTGCACAAGCACCCTGATCGACCTCGTGTCGAGACTGTAACACTCGTATTTTACGAACGTTATTTAGCGTTAATGATTATATTGTTTGTAATATTTATAAATTTATATTATCGGTTTACAGTTCTCGTCGCTGTGTTTTTAGACCTTTAACTTATAGATTAGAGGGTAATCATGAGAAAGGAGAGATTAGATGGGTAGAATGATTGATGGGATGAGCATCTCATAACAGTAGTTACACGTTACTTATTTGTGTTTTTTTTTAAAAAAAAAGAAAAATTCATTTAAATGGTTCTTTACCAGCTGTATATCACGATCAGCCCCTCACAACCCTCACTTTCTCTTTTCTTCTTTCTTCTTCTCTAAGTTTCCTCTTCTTCTCCAAACCTCCATTGAAGAACCTTGAGTTCCATTGAGCTTCTGCATAAACTTTCTTCATCAACCTTGTTCCTCATCATCTCCTCGACATATATCACCATCTCGACCATCATTTGAGGTATGAAAAACAGAATTTTTTCTTCCTTCATGCTACTGTTAGCGCCACTTCTTCTCTCCATTTTAGCTAGTTTTTATGCTTCCAAATCAGGTCATATTGATAGGTTTTCTTTTTCATGACATGACCTACTTTTCTAACCAATTATTTGAGCTTGTAAAACAAATTGCTTTCTCTGTTTTCTGCAATAGGCAGTGCCCAAAACCCTCCCTATTTGGTTTGTTTCGATTTCTTGTTTTAGTTTGTTGTACGTTGCTTCTTGTTGATGTTTGTTGTCGATTTATTTGTTATAGAATCATATAACCTTTTTCATGAACTTTTGATCGAAAACCCTAACTTTGTGTTAGAGGAAAAATATGTTTAATCTTGCTTGAATTAGTACTTTGGAAAAATGGCTTTGTTTGGTGATGTATGAAAGAAGTTTTTAATAAAATTATTAGAGAAAAGGAGTTAATTTGTAATGCTTGAATTCTTGTTGTATTTGTTTAAGTTCTTGAGTTTTAATATTTACTTGGGTTGTGGTTAAGATTGGGATAATGAGGGCTAAGTGTTATTAGAACCCATAGATAGAACTAAGTTGTGCTCGTATTAGGCAGTGTGATTTCCGAGATCGTGCTGCAAGGAGATCAGGGTGTACGAGAACACGAAACCGAGGTTGACTGAGAGCCGTACGTGTCGAGATCGAGTGAGAGAAGTCGTTGTCGAGCTCGTTTGAAGACAGCCGTGTTGAGGTCGTTGTCGAGCAGCGTAGCTTGGAGTTCGGTAAGGGCACTTCTAGACATTCTAAGATTTTTATTGTTATATTCCTATGTATGGATTCCTTGATTTGTGTCGAGCTTGAAGTGTTGTGATATGATTGAATATATGCCACAAATTGTGTATTGCTGTTGAATTGCGTTTCTTCATGTTGAGCCTGCTCTTTTTATTTGACATGCGGTTGAATATCTTGCGTATAACTCTTTGAATATCGTATGCGGCGAATTGTTCATTGAGTGAGAGAGCTTAGCGAGTCGTTGGCGTTTGAAGTTGCGACCCGGATAGCGGAGAGGGTGCTAGGTCCCCTTTTCCGTTTATGGGGACTTCTAAGCGTTGCCACGCTATGGGACCTGAGTTGACTGTCCTAGGGAGAGCGAAGATCCCAAGGCTTTATTGGACTTTCCAAAGATACCTGATGCGGCGTGTGCATTCCGGAATAATTGTCGAGTCGAGAGAAAATGGATAGCGAGTTGAGTCGAGTCTAGAGTGAGATGGTTGAGTCACGTTTGGTGAATGTTATACTTCGTTGTTTACTTATTTCTTTATGCCTGGATTATCTTGATTTGTTAAGAAGTTGACCCTTTCCCGTGGTGCCTTCAATCCATGATGGTTACCCAGGCGAGGTCGAGGGCGCAGGGAACTCGACAGCAGATGATGGCGAGGAGGATCTCGACGAGGATCCGGGCGACGACCTCTACTTGTCGTGATTTGCTTTGTCTATGTTTTTGTGTATAGTGGTTGTGACCAGTTAGGTAGGTTATGTTTTGTTATTACAGGTGGTAGCGGTTTTACTTTGAGCAGCCCTGCGTGGGTGTCTGCCGGAAGTACCCCCAGGGTATGATTGCTCTCTTGAAGTCGTCATACCTTAGGTGTATTTTCTTTGTACATTATTACTCTGCCTTTTGTATGCACTTTTTATATTTTGTATATATAAGTATGTACTTGTTATACCTGCGTGTTGTCATTTAGGACTTAAGTCTTGTGTCTTAGTTGCACCATGTTTCGAAAAGCTGTAATTACTCTGATGTGCACGAGCTGGTCTAAGAATAATAGACCGTACTTTTCTAAAGGGCACAAGAGTATCGTTTTAAAACACATCGCATATAGGGTAACTTGAGCTCGGTGTGTTGAGCTCGGTAACTCGAGCTCGGTATGTTGAGCTCGGTAGCGGTCCGGAAACGGGTCGTTACATACGAAGACTTGAAGAAGCATTTTTGGTGGTCCGGAATGAAGAAGCAAGTGGCTGAGTACGTAGCTTCATGTTTAACGCGGTCGAAGCCGGCGTGGAGCACCAATGACCCGCGGAATGCTCTGACAATCGCTGACGCGTGCAAGTATGGAAATGGGATAGTATTTCCATGGATTTCGTTGTAGGTTTACCGAAGACGCAGAAGAAGAATGATTCGATTTGGGTGATCGTCGACCGATTGACCAAATCTGCTCATTTCTTACCAGTGAGGTCGACGTACCACGTAGAAAAGCTGACCGAGATCTACATCGCGGAGATAGTGCGACTTCATGGTATACCATCTTCAATCGTGTCGGACCGAGATCCGAAGTTCACGTCTCATTTTTGGAGGGAATTGCAAGAAGCGATGGGAACCGAGCTCAAGCTTAGCTCGGCATATCATCCCCAGACTGACGGTCAAACTGAGAGAACGATACAATCGCTTGAAGATTTGTTGCGAGCGTGTACCTTAGATCACCGGGGAAGTTGGGACGATGTCTTACCATTGGTGGAGTTCACCTATAATAACAGTTTCCATGCGAGTATTGGAATGGCACCTTTTGAAGCACTATATGGACGTAAATGTCAGACGCCTCTTTGTTGGTACCAGAATGGCGAGCGTTCTGTTGTAGGACCAGATATGATCCAGTAGACTACTGAGAAGATCCGCTTGATCAGAGATAGGATGCGAACGTCTCAAAGTCGACAGAAGAGTTATGCAGACCAAAGACGTCGACCACTCGAGTTCGAAGAAGGAGAACATGTATTTCTTAGAGTCACCCCCACTACTGGAGTTGGTCGAGCGATCAAGTCCAAGAAACTTACCCCTAAATTTATTGGACCTTATCAGATTCTTCGTCGTATTGGTCCAGTGGCATATCAGATTGCCTTGCCACCCTTCTTGTCGAACATACATGATGTCTTTCACGTCTCACAGTTGCGAAAGTATATTTCCGACCCCTCTCATGTCATCGAACCGGATGTGATTCAACTGAGGGACGACTTATCCTTCGAAGCCTCACCAGCAAGAATTGTTGACCGGAAAGCCAAACAGTTGCGGAACAAAGAGATCCAACTTGTCAAAGTTGTGTGGGATCAGAAGACCGGAGATGCGACTTGGGAGCTGGAAGAGAAGATGAAGAGTCAGTACCCTGAACTTTTTCATTGTAAGTAACTTATTTGCAATTTCGAGGACGAATTTTTTTTTAGAGGGAGAGATTGTAACACCTGAGGACGAGATCGACCTCGTATTAGGACATCGTATCGAGACCTCGTATTAAGACCTCGTGTTGAGATTCCGTGCCAGATCGCGTGCCGAGGTCATATGTCGAGCTGATGAGGTCGCGTACCGAGCTGAGGAGGTCGCATGTCGAACTGAGGAGGCCGCGTGCACGAACTCGTGTTGGAGCGTTGTGCGCTTGCACAAGCACCCTGATCGACCTCATGTCGAGACTGTAACACTCGTATTTTACGAACGTTATTTAGCGTTAATGATTATATTGTTTGTAATATTTATAAATTTATATTATCGGTTTGCAGTTCTCTTCGCTGTGTTTTTAGACCTTTAACCTATAGATTAGAGGGTAATCATGAGAAAGGAGAGATTAGATGGGTAGAATGATTGATGGGATGAGCATCTCATAACAGTAGTTACACGTTACTTATTTGTGTTTTTTTAAAAAAAAAAAGAAAAATTCATTTAAATGGTTCTTTACCAGCTGTATATCACTATCAGCCCCTCACAACCCTCACTTTCTCTTTTCTTCTTTCTTCTTCTCTAAGTTTCCTCTTCTTCTCCAAACCTCCATTGAAGAACCTTGAGTTCCATTGAGCTTCTGCATAAACTTTCTTCATCAACCTTGTTCCTCATCATCTCCTCGACATATATCACCATCTCGACCATCATTTGGGGTATGAAAAACAGAATTTTTTCTTCCTTCATGCTACTGTTAGCGCCACTTCTTCTCTCCATTTTAGCTAGTTTTTATGCTTCCAAATCAGGTCATATTGATAGGTTTTCTTTTTCATGACATGACCTACTTTTCTAACCAATTATTTGAGCTTGTAAAACAAATTGCTTTCTCTGTTTTCTGCAATAGGCAGTGCCCAAAACCCTCCCTATTTGGTTTGTTTCGATTTCTTGTTTTAGTTTGTTGTACGTTGCTTCTTGTTGATGTTTGTTGTCGATTTATTTGTTATAGAATCATATAACCTTTTTCATTAACTTTTGATCGAAAACCCTAACTTTGTGTTAGAGGAAAAATATGTTTAATCTTGCTTGAATTAGTACTTTGGAAAAATGGCTTTGTTTGTTGATGTATGAAAGAAGTTTTTAATAAAATTATTAGAGAAAAGGAGTTAATTTGTAATGCTTGAATTCTTGTTGTATTTGTTTAAGTTCTTGAGTTTTAATATTTACTTGGGTTGTGGTTAAGATTGGGATAATGAGGGCTAAGTGTTATTAGAACCTATAGATAGAACTAAGTTGTGCCCGTATTAGGCAGTGTGATTTCCGAGATCGTGCTGCAAGGAGATCAGGGTGTACGAGAACACGAAACCGAGGTTGACTGAGAGTCGTATGTGTCGAGATCGAGTGAGAGAAGTCGTTGTCGAGCTCGTTTGAAGACAGTCGTGTTGAGGTCATTGTCGAGCAGCGTAGCTTGGAGATCGGTAAGGGCACTTCTAGACATTCTAAGATTTTTATTGTTATATTCCTATGTATGGATTCCTTGATTTGTGTCGAGCTTGAAGTGTTGTGATATGATTGAATATATGCCACGAATTGTGTATTGCTGTTGAATTGCGTTTCTTCATGTTGAGCCTGCTCTTTTTATTTGACATGCGGTTGAATATCTTGCGTATAACTCTTTGAATATCGTATGCGGCGAATTGTTCATTGAGTGAGAGAGCTTAGCGAGTCGTTGGCGTTTGAAGTTGCGACCCGGATAGCGGAGAGGGTGCTAGGTCCCCTTTTCCGTTTATGGGGACTTCTAAGCGTTGCCACGCTATGGGACCCGAGTTGGTATCCTAGGGAGAGCGAAGATCCCAAGGCTTTACTGGACTTTCCAAAGATACTGATGCAGCGTGTGCATTCCGGAATAATTGTCGAGTCGAGAGAAAATGTATAGCGAGTTGAGTCGAGTCTAGAGTGAGATGGTTGAGTCACGTTTGGTGAATGTTATACTTCGTTGTTTACTTATTTCTTTATGCCTGGATTATCTTGATTTGTTGAGAAGTTGACCCTTTCCCGTGGTGCCTTCAATCCATGATGGTTACCCAGGCGAGGTCGAGGGCGCAGGGAACTCGACAGCAGATGATGGCGAGGAGGATCTCGACGAGGATCCAGGCGACGACCTCTACTTGTCGTGATTTGCTTTGTCTATGTTTTTGTGTATAGTGGTTGTGACCCGGTTGGGCGGTTATGTTTTGTTATTACAGGGTAGATGGCGGTTTTACTTTGGAGCGACCCTGCGTGGGTGTCTGCCGGAAGTACCCCCAGGGTATGATTGCTCTCTTGAAGTCGTCATACCTTAGGTGTATTTTCTTTGTACATTATTACTCTGTCTTTTTGTATGCACTTTTTATATTTTGTATATATAAGTATGTACTTGTTATACCTGCGTGTTGTCATTTAGGACTTAAGTCTTGTGTCTTAGTTGCACCATGTTTCGAAAAGCTGTAATTACTCTGATGTGCACGAGCTGGTCTTAGAATAATAAAAGAATAATAGACCGTACTTTTCTAAAGGGCACAAGAGTATCGTTTTAAAACACATCGCATACAGGGTAACTTGAGCTCGGTGTGTTGAGCTCGGTAACTCGAGCTCGGTATGTTGAGCTCGGTAGCGGTCCGGAAACGGGTCGTTACATTATTACTCTGATCTCATTATTTACAATTCAATTGTTTTACTCTGAAAACTGTTACTTTCGTTCGTCTAAATAATAAGGATCTCTATTAATTTAGTACTCGCACATTCTCTATGGGTTCGACATTCGGAGTCTTAAAAATACTCTACTTTATTACTAGTTACGATTAGGTGCACTTGCCTAAGCCGCAGTAGTCTTCCAAGCAGTAGGCGCCCGTTTCAGTCTCTGCAGCGACTTGATAGGGTCCCTACCAATTCGGGGCTAGCTTTCCCTGCATTGTCTTCTTCAAGCAGACGTCTGTTCTTCAAAGAACAAGGTCTCCTATAGCAAAGTCTCTAAGAACTACGCACTGGTTGTACCTTGCGGTGATGCGTTGCTTAATAGCAGCTTCGTTGAGAGCTGTAATTTCCCGACTTTCTTCCAAGAGGTCGAGCTCTTCTCTAAGGTATTGATAATTCAGCCTGGGTTCTGGTGGGTGTAGGGTCCTCCAACTCAATTCACCGACCTCGACTAGGATTACGACTTCCGACCCATAAGTTAGGCGAAAAGGTGTTTCTCCCGTCTAAGAGTGCAAAATGGTCTTGTATGCCCAAAGGACCTGAGGGAGTTCGTCGACCCATTTACCCTTTGCTTTGTCTAAGCGTCATCGAAGACCTCATAGAATTACCTGGTTTGCAGCTTCTACTTAACCGTTCGTTTGGGGATACTCGACAGAGTTGAAGTGATGCTTCACATTGAGATCGGCCAGGGTTTTATGGAATTGCTGATCAATGAATTGGGTGTCATTATCGGTCACGACCACGTCGAGAATCCCGAACCTGGTTAAGATTTGAGAGTTAAAGAACTTAATTAGATTTTTCGCAGTTATCTTCGCTAGGGGTTGGAGCTCTATCCACTTTGTGAAGTAATTGACGTCTACCACTAAGAACTTAATCTGTGGTGGAGCTAAAGGGAAATGACCCAGAATATCAATTCCCCACCATGTAAATGGCCATAGTGATGAGAGGGTGGTCAGCTCTGTGGGAGGAGCGATGTAAACATCGGCGTGTCTCTGGCACTTGTCGCATTGTTTCACATGTTCCATCGCTCGACCCCATTGTCGACCAGTAGTATCCGGCTCTTAGTGCTTTCCTGGCCAAAGCTCTTCCTCCTAAGTGTTGCCCACAAATGCCTTCGTGAATTTTGGCTAACACTTATTGGGCCTCCAACGTATCAAGGCACTTCAGTAGAGCCATAGAAAAACCTCCTCGGTATAGCTTCTCTTCAATGATGGAGAATGAATATGCTCTCCTACGGAGTTTAGATGATTCCTTCAGATCTGCCTGTAGCTCCCCCAAATAAAGAAATTTCAAGATTGGAGTCATCCTGAACACTGGGAGTGGTCAATATCTCCTGGATGACTGACTGGTGAGAGTTTAGTGTCTTTATGCTTATGAGTTTGGAGAGTACGTCGGCCTGCATGTTTTGCTCCCTCGGTACATGTATGAGCTCGGATTGCACGAAACAGCTCATTAGTGTTTTAATTAGAGCGAGATACTTCTGGAGCAACAAATCCTTGGCCTGGTAGTTGCCATTAACCTACGAGACAACAAGTTATGAATCGGAGTGTATGATCACTCGTGCGGCACCGAGTTCATAAGCAAAGGTGAGTCCAGCTACGCATGCCTCGTACTCGGCTTGGTTATTTGAGGTCAGAAACACAAATGCCAATAAGTATTCAACGACCAAACAATTTTCATTTTCAAGAATTAGGCCCGCCCCACTTCCCTTTAGGTTGGAGGATCCGTCAACAAATACCGACCATTTACCAGCTGGCGAAGAGGATTTCGGAGTCAATTCTGCTACAAAATCTGTAAATAACTGCACTTGAACGACTTTTTGGTTCGTAGCTGAAGTCTAACTCAGATAGCTCAACCGACCATTTGATCATGCGACCTACAAGATCAGGGTGATAAAGGATTTGCTTGATCGGTTGGTCAGTTCTAACAATGATATAGTGAGACAGAAAGTATTGGTGAAGTTTTCGCGCTGAAACAATGAAAGCTAAAGCCACCTTCTCGACTCATTGGTACCTCAGTTCAGGTCCTTGGAGAGCCTTCCCGATGAAGTACACTGGTTTCTACCCTTCTTCGTATTCTCTTACCAGAGCAGCGCTCAAGGCCTCTTCAGTCACCGATAAGTATAGATATAGTTTCTCCCTCTCTTGGGGTCTGCTAAGGATTGGTGGTGTAGAAAGGATCTCTTTTAGCCGGATAAAAGCCTCTTGACATTCTGGGGTCCAATGGAACGGTACTTCTTTTTTGAGCAGTTTGAAGAAAGGAAGTGCTCGCTATGCCGAGGTGGATAAGAACCTGGTCAACGCTGCCATCATCCCTGTGAGCTGCTATATCTCCTTCTTTGAAGTCGGTTCATGCATCTCAGTGATTGCTCAACATTTGTCCGAATTAGCCTCGATACCTCTTTTGGTTAGACAAAAACCGAGGAATTTTCTCGCCCTTATGCCTAAGGTACATTTATCTGGGTTTAGACACGTTATGCTTTCGAAGTTCTAAGAAAACTTCTGTGAGGTCGGTGATATGGTCTACATCCTGGACATTCTTAACGATCATGTCATCCATATAGACTTTGAGCATTCTGCCGATCTAATCTTGAAAGACTTTGTTCATCATTCTTTGGTATGTGGCTCCTACAATCTTTAGAACAAAGAGCATGACTTTGTAGTATTAGTTTGTGCCCTCGGTCATATAAGTTGTTTTCTCCTGATCAGGCTCATACATCGGTATCTGGTTGTAACCCGATAGGCAACCATAAAGGACAGAAAGAGGAAACCAAACGAGTTATCCACAAATTTGTCAATGTTGGGTAGTGGATAAGCGTATTTTGGACATGTCTTATTAAGGTCGATATAATCTACGCACATCCTCCACTTCCCATTCGATTTCTTGACCAGAACCACGTTTAACAACCAAGTCATGTATTTTTCCTCTCTTATGAACTTCGCTTTGATCAAGCCAGATACAACCTTCTCAGATGATAGGGCTTTCTCGGGGGCCTGTCGACGTCACCTTTGTGCAACCCAGCGTGCCGATGGATTGAGGGCTAGCTTATGACATGCAATGTCGGGAGGTATTCCTAGCATTTCATTTGTTGTCCAAGCGAAAAGGTATGCATTGTCTTGGAGAAATTGTATCAAGGTTGTTCTCATCTCCTCAGGGAGATCGTCCCCCACCTTTGTCATTCGCGAGGGATCCTTCCCAATCTAGACCAGGGAGGAATCACCATCGGGAACAGGCCTTTTGACCTTCTTTATGAGCTCTTTAGCCAACAGGTCATCAATGTCCTTACCCTTGACTTTGATGTCTTCGACACCGAGACAGGAGTCGACATCTGTTAACACGATGCTTGCCCGGAGGATGGTTGTTTTCCTGTTGTTGCGACCTTCAATGTCCAACCGGCCTGTGCTCTTTTAAGACTTATTTTGAAGCATCTCTTGGCCGCTTCTATATCGTCATTCTGGGTGACAACTTCATTGTTGGTGATGTAGAACCTCATCTTTAAGTGAATTGTCGACCTTACTGCTTCGAGTGCAGCCAGGGTCAGCCTACCGACGATGCAGTTGTAGTCCTAGTCACATGGAAGAACTAGGAATTGCACTTTCACTGTTTTTAACCGTAGGTGAGTACCAAAAGTCACCATTAACTCAACATATCCCAATGGTGTCGTTTTACCTCCGTTGAACCCCTGGAGGTCCATCCTGTCGTATGGAATGAGGATGTCATTTGAGAGCCTCAGTGTATCGAATAATCCGTGGTACATGATGTCGACTGAGCTCCCCGGTTCGACGAGGATCCTTCTGACGTCGACATTCACCATCATTGGGCAGACCAATAGGGGAATGTCCTTGTTGTGCTCTCCTCTTATTAAGTCTTCATCATAAAAGGCTAGCGGGGGTTTGCTCGACTTCGGGTGGTTGGCAGGTAGGTAATTGGAGCTAACTGCAGCTACCGCAATGTCCTTGAATTTTCTTTTTTCGATTTTGATAGATGGGCTGCCTAGTTTATTAAGCCCCCTAGTGATGACCATGTCGATCAAGGCAGTTTGTGCTTGGTCTTCCTCATCATCAGCCCTTTGCCTGGCATCTCGACTTGTGGATGTGTCAATGATGTCAGGTGTGGAAGATCTCGACCTTTTTCTTCCCGGTTTCTCGCGGGCGTACTTCTGCAGCTTTCCTCTTCTTATCAGTAGCTCGACAACATCTGTCAACTGGAAACAATCTTCAGTATTGTGACCGTTGCAACGATGCCACTGGTAGTACTTAGTTTTATCAGTGTCCGGCCTTTGTTTTATCCGATTTGGGAGTTTGATCCCGGCTTCCTTGAATTTTGTGAGCAAACATTCTTCAAGGATGTGGACCCGCGAAGTGTTCAGGGACGTATATTCGATGTATATATTTACTGAACTCTTGGATGCTTTGTCTTTTTTGGGTTTAGACTCCTTGTAGTTTGATCTCTTTCCTTGTGCCACTTCCCCCTGGTTGGTCACCATCCATTGTTCTTCATAACCGATGAATCTTTCAGCCCAACATAGGAGGTCGTTGTAATCGCGCGGGCGATTGATTCTTATGTGGACATGGAATAGGCTTTTCTTGATCAATCCCTGCTGGAATATGTACATCTTCATGTCTTCCCGAACTTCCCTTGTCAACATGGCCTCTTTAGTGAACCTCTTGATGTAGTTTCTAAGAGATTCGTTCTCTCTCTGTTGGATAGCAGTGAGGGTTGCTTCTGACCTGGGCTGAGGGCGCGAGGTGGTGAAATGGTAGGTGAACTTCCTGCTGAGTTCACCCCAGGATTAGATGGAGTTCGGCCTCAGCCCTGAAACCATGCTAAAGCTATTTTTGACAAGGTCAAGGGAAACAGGTTGCACTTAATAGGTCCTTTCGCATTTCGATATCGCATGATCGTATTGAAATGGCCAACATATTCATCAGGATCTCTGGTTCCGTCATACAACTCGAACTTCAGTGGTTTTTCGAGCAAGTGAGGAATTGGAAACAGTGCAATTTCCTCAGTGAAAAGGTCAACATGAAGGAAATTGTAACACCCCGCTCTGACAGGGCGTCACTTAAAATTTTTAAATAATCGTAGTCCACTTTTCAAACAAACATTTTATTTATTACCAAGTATGCAGACCCACAAGAGGTGACAAAAGGATACATTGGTCGTGATACAATTATATGAACACTGCCTCTAGGCATTCTTCCTATACTCTCCCCATGATCCAAGCACAGATTGCTCTTGTCCATCTGCTGTTCATCAAGATATAATACAGAAAATAAAAGAACGAAGGGGTAAGACATCCGTCAATCACTATCAAATAAGAAAATAGCATGGTAGAGTGACTATCATCATGCACATCACTGGCATAACAATCATCAGTATGACTAAGTCCACGGATATCACAGACAGACTCCTGAGCACACGGTCATAGACCCATCACACTTTGATACCACAGATTGATATGTACCACTGAACTTTCGGGCTGATTACCGACCCTACTAATCTAGACCACAGATTGCTGAATATTGCGAGCTGATCACCAGCCCTACTCCCTAGACTGATCACCAGTCTCAGGGAACAGAGGAATGATAAGTTGGTTGTCCCGGAAACATATCCTGATACGCTATGATCTCTGATCACCAGAGTGAGGTACCGTCCATGTGCACAAATGGACGGCATTCCCCATACGAGGAATGACCAAGATTGTCCACCCCGTCAGATGTGGAGTCCCGGAGTCTTGTCAGATGACCGAGTCTATGCCTTCAGACTGATCATCGGTCCTTAGGTCCTTTCAAGGTCACCGACTATCTCCAAACTACTCCGTACCTATGGTCCGATCACCAGTCCTCAGGTACACCGACCCGACTATCACCACTGACAGAGTGTCGACGGTAATATGTGCTATTACCATCTAGAGTTTCGTAATCCTCTAACTAGAGGGCGGCACCCTTGACTCCAAGACCATTCATCAGACTCACATATATCTTATGCAACCAGCACATAAATATCAGACATGAATCAAACTATCATCAGTCATAGATTATTAGCACCTAAATTACTCCTAGCGTCGCAAAGGCGACTTGTCAACTAGTCATATACCATTCAACCATGTTGGTTGATAGGTCTACAGCGATTATCCTTAGCCACCGTACACCACAACCCTTCTCCTGAGGTGTTGCTGCTATCAACCTCTAGTAGGGTTAAGGTCCCCTATGCATGCTAACAGTACTACTCTATTACCTATTTTCCTAGTGATTAAGGCATCTTCCCCTTTACCTGACACTCCTGGATAAGCTCCTAAGCTTTAATCCTCGACCGTTATCCTCGCTTCTGCCTTAGCTATTCCCCTAAGCTTCGTCCTTATCTCAATCTTTAAAGATTTCTAACTAAGAGTTTTCAGATGCACAGGATCCTCACACGAGGCAAGTGCAAAGCATACTTACTCCTTAGAGGAAGTTATAAGAGAGAAAAGGATGTTTGGGACGAGAAATAAGGGATGGCTGAACGCCTATTTACGTAGAGCTGGAAAAACGGGCTACCCGGCCCGCATCGGGCCGGCTCGCATCGGGTTCGGGCTTCATAGGGTCGGGCCAAAAAGCCCTGGGTGAATTTCGGGCTCGTAATTTACAGCCCAGCCCAGCCCTACGCGAGCGGCAGGCTTTTCCTGTCGGCCCGAATTAAACAAAACAATTATTGAAAAAAAAGGACTGAATTGAGTCCCAAAAAAGATTAATTGAACATTTCATAGCTTGTTTTTGCAGTAAGGACAGAAAAATAAGGACTAAAAACATGCAATCTGTGCAGATTTTGTTTTTGCAATAAGGACTGAAAAATAAGAATTAAAAACATGCAATCTGTGCAGAACAATTGGTGGGAAAAGAAACAAGGCAATACTTCAATAGAATTTTCAGCACAAGAGATATTCAATTTTGGCATTCCAGTGCATAAAAGTCAAGCCTTTTCTGAACCGTTATAGGAGGAAGACTTGAAGATCTTTCCGTAAACACTCCAATTCCAGAAAAACCACAAGTTGAATTTTCAACCCCAGCTATTGCTAACCCCTTGAAGAACATTTTCACTGAAAATTCATCAAGCTCCTCAGTTTCTTTCCATTCTTCATCATCATCTTTCCAGTTCCACCACTGGCTCCTCAGTTTCTTTCTATTCTTCATCATCATCTTCACAACAACTACAAAACTCTTCTTCTTCTTCCTCTCTTCCAACATTAACAGAAGCTCCACCACCTAAAACAGCTTGATCCTCCATTTTCCCAATAAATTATCAGAGATTTCCAGCTATAGAATTTCTACTAGTCATTACAATAATATCTCAACAAAACCCATCAAAAGGAGTGAAGCTTTCTATCAAAACAAAAAACAAAGGGAGTGAAGCTTCATACCCCTTATCTATGTCAGGTGATTTAATGCTGCGATTGGGGAAGGTGAACAGGGGGTCTGCAATTAGGGAAGGCGAATGGTGTGTCTGTGATTAGGGAAGGAGATTAGAGAAGAAGATGGGCTTTTTTAGGTTTAGGGATTTTTAGGTTCACATTTTCGCTTCAATCAGAACGTTGCCGGCGAGAGCTTTCTTAACCCGTTTCTTTTTTTAGGTCCCAGTCCAGCAGCCCACTAAGGTACAATTTTTTTTATCATCGCCCACTGCACTAACGTAAATTAAAAAAGCACAGCTAGTTTTTTTTTTTTACATAAATATGGGCGGTCCACGGCCCGGCCGGGTTAGCCCGGTACGAGCTCGGGTTTTATCGGGCCGGCCCAAAAAGTCCCACTTTTATTTGGGCTCAAAATATGCTACCCAAGCCCTATCATTTATTGGACTAGCCCGGCCCATTTTGCCGGCTTTATTTATAGCCTACTCTGGGACCATTGCGTTATGACCAGCCTAGACACAAGATCCGTCGCGTCGCGAGCTAGGCCACGTGTCACACATCCAACGAGTGTGATCATCGACTTATCGCCGATATCATCGCGTCGCGACCAACTTTACACTAGCCTCATCGTGTCACGATAGAGGCTGATCGAAAAATATCTTGTTTTCGGCCTTCTAGAAGATTCTCGAGTGTTTCACGTCTTTCTAGGGTATTCTAGGCATTTCTTATGATCTCTATATCTTTCTTAGGGTTTCTGGGTCTCACTTAAGCTCATTTTATCCCTAATTAAGGTTTTTAATATCTGTTTTATTACCTAATTATTGATCTAATTATTCTCCTAATATTGTTTGAAAATTGGGATGTTACAGAAATCGCCGTCGTTGTCGGCATCATATCTGTGAAAACAGCGAGGCAAATTGCTTCCAGTGGAAGCCGATGATGTGCGGGGGGGCTGACGCGGCGGAGATCTTCTCTGCGAATATGTGAGGCGTTATCGGTTCGTGGTTCTGCCGGCGCGTGACGATCGGTGGTGCGTCTCCCACCATGTGGGAGATCGTTCACCAGACTGTCTATAGCGTGGCGACCCAGTGGCACGATGTTCTCGAGTGGTGGATCTATTGATTTCCCCAGATCTAGGGTTCTCACGGCGTCTTTCTGCCCTGGATTCTCCAGATCTGGACGGTGTTTGGGATCTATGACGAGAACAGGGTTGTGTATCAAAGCGGGTGGAGATTTTCGCATGTTGATTCTCCATCCTCGCAATTCGGCGATTTTGGTCTTTGATCATATGTGTCTGTCTCTGGATGATGGAAAGTGCATTTTCCAACATGGACGATTGATGTTCTATGGGTGGTTCGACCACCGTGGCGAGGGATGAGCGCTGCCTAGTTATAGCGGTGATATCGGAACTTCCCTACGACATCCCTCATCCCATTTATAATATTACCATTTAATTACGCATATATAATCGAAATAAAACATCAGAGTACAGTGGAAGAAATATATATATATATATGACCAATACAAAGTTTTGAACAAATAGGGTTCCTCCACCGGTACCACCAAAAGAATAGGATACATCTGTCAAAAATATATACAAAAACCCATAAAGGTATACAAAAGAATCATCACCAAGTACAAAAACCTATTGAGAGTCCTCCTCCTGTTGGCCCTGCCCAGAAGATCTAACGCACGATCGTGGTGGCAAACAGGAATCACCGACAGAAGGGTGTCCTTGGAACCTAGGTCGGTAGATCCTAAGTGGCTATACCATAGGCGCTACGGGAGAAGAGGGAACCGTCGACTCAGACCTACGCCGTAACTCCAAGCGCCCCACACTATATCGACCCATACTATAGAAAGCAGAAGAAGAAGGGGTCTCAGAATAGCAGTAACTAGCCCTAGGTTCCCGCCACATACACTGAAACGGTAACCATTGCGCGATCCTAAAGTCACCTATAAAGGAGGCTCTCAGAGATCCTAGCAAATGAAAAAAGACGCTAACTAGACTAATGTAGATCACGACATAGCGCCCGTAATCGATCTCCCAACACTTCTCGTCCATATCGTGATAATAAACCTCGAAGTCACCCCATATTGGGAAGCTCGGCTCCTACAGTATCGACGGGCGAAAGTAGTGTGACATCCTCCAAATCTTAGGGTTCTTCAGAATCTAATCACAGGGAAGTGGCAAGAAGAAAAGAAAACAAGGCAAACAAGACAACAAGGTAGATAAGAACACATTATACACCACAAGCAATGGGAAAGCAGGTAATAGAATATGTGAAGAAAAGGGCACACCCATCTCTAAACAACTATTGGGATCATCACCTAACTACCCGGTTTATGCAACCTAAGACTATATGCCTACGTGGCCACACAGCTAATTACGGCAGAAGCGGCCCTACCTTAGCCTTTGTAGTTACAGCTACCTCCTATCAGCCTATGGTCTACAAGTCAAGTCAGTTGTCCATCCACATATCCCGTTCAACGTACCCCTAAGAGTGCATCCCTGCTCCCCAATTTCGGCTGATAGGAATAGGTGTCGGGCGGCACTCGGGATCGTCACTATGGACAGCGATACAACAGTACCCCATCAGGATAACCAAGCACTCTGACATCCCAACGCAATGGTGGCCAAACCTTTGGTCACCTGTGAACTTTGTTGGACCCAGACTATCCCCAAGGACAGACATATCTTGTACTGACTGGATCGTACCCGCACTTTGGTACTGACCTCGTACATAGCCTATGTGCACGGGGTAGATTACAGCTCTACTTGGTTATTATGTTATGTAGCACATTATCAGCTTATCATCTCAGCCAGTATTTATAATATGTTCATCCCTCCCCCACATGGACATATCATGAATCAAACAATGATTATACAGTTAAACAGTCAATATCAATCATCAATCATTCTTGATCAACATATGGATTAATCCTAACGTCGCCCAGGCAACCAGTTACTCACATATTATTAATCAGCACACACAATCGTAAAACAGTCATAAGTTATCTATCCTAGGGTTTTCACATATCATACAAATCATTCCTATGGTTGATAGACTAACGACCACTATCCTTAGCAGTCGTAGCTCAACACCCCTCTTAGGGTGTTGGGGATCAACCCCTAGTAGAACTAGGGCCACCCTACTTCCCTATTCTGCACCTATCCTATTCCTATTATCCCTAGTGTATATGGTTCAGATCTCCCCATACCGGACTAGATGATTGTCGTCGCCCGCACCCTTGCCTAGCCTCTAGAGCTCCTCCCTGCATCCTCCACTCAAAGCTTGGGAGAAAGTTGATTGGAGAGGAAGGGGAAGGGTGCTATTTATAGGCAAAAATTGGCCTATTGCATCGCGACAGACTCTTCTCACAAACACCGTCACGTCACGATACACCCTTCACCTTTACGCATGTCAGTGGACCAATGGTGATGTTGGCAGAAGATGTCTCGCGTCGCGATGACCCTCTCTCACAGGTCCCTCACGTCGCGACCAATGTTTTTAAAAAAATATCTAGATTTTTATTTTCTAGAACTTTCTAGGGTTTTCTAATCTTCTCTAGGTGCATTTTTTGTCCTTTTTAGCTTATTTTCATCATTTAAAATTTTTTTCGAATTATTTCTTTACCTATTTTATTTTCGGAATGTCACATTCCCCACTGCCACAGGAAACAGGATCGAACCATCACGCAAGTCAGACAATGGTTCTAGGGTGATGGAGACCAATTGTTCATCAATCGGAGGCAATGAAGGATGAGATTCCAGGTTATGTCTCGTCGAACGGCGTAGTGGTTGCAACAGGCCAGCCATCGTGTGAACAGGAACCTGTTCAATGTGAGAGAGAGAGAGAGATCTCCCACTGTGGTCGCCAATGTTCCAAGCAAGGAACGTAGATTTGGCCGGATTCACTAGAATCGCCGCGAGCTGGAGGAAGTGACGATGGAGAACGGAGGTGGGTACCTGCAAAAGGTACTCCGATGCTCAAGTCAGTATATTCTCTGATGAGGTAAGTGTGATGTAATGAATGCGTACATTATTTGTTGTGCGTCCCCCTTTTATGTGGCTCGTTTAGAACCCGGATTCGTGGAAAGTGATGAAGCCTCGACGTTATACGTGGCTTGTCATAATCCCTTGATCTAATCGATGGTCCTAACTCGATGGCGTAATTACATGGTGTAGTACCCTAATTTTGTCCGGCCTTTTATTTTATTTTATTTTTTTCTTTATTTATTTTAACTTTTTAAATTTGTAATAAAAATAAAAATAATATTTTGGAATAAAAGAGATTCAAAAAAAGAAGAAAGAAAAAGAAGAAAAAAGAGAAAATGAAAAAAGAAGAAAAGAAGGGAAAGGGGTTGCATGAAGTAAAATTAATGGGTGCTAATAGCAACCAGTCAAAAGTTAGGTGGCCCATCCCAGATGCCAGCGCCCACTTCCTTCTTCCACTTTTACTCACACACCCCTCTTTTTATTTCCCACACCTCAAGGCCCCTTGCTTCCTCCGCTCGCTACGCACACCCCCTCTCTTTATGCACACTCCCCAGCCCAACCACCCACACAACCCACTCCACGCACGGCCCACCAACCCAATTTCAGCAACCCTAAAAACATCAAAACCTAACCCTCTTCTCACATACGCAGCTCCCACGCCTCCATCCTCTCCTCCTTCTCTCTAACCCTAGCTCCCAAATCCCAAGCGGCCGCACCACCTCTTCCTTCTCCTCGGCCCCCTTCCTTCCTTCAATCTCTTCATCACCTTAACCCTAGCCGCGGCAATCTTCACCTTCTCCAAGAGCCCTAGCCGCAGCACTAACCTCATCCCCACGTTTTCCCTTCATCTCTCATCTCTCTCACCAAACCAAACCCTAAACTGTCCCCTTTTCTCGCCCCTAATCCCACAACCTCATCTCTTTATCCTCTCCCATCAACGCCGAATCCCATCCACCATCATCTCCATCAAATCCAAACAAGATTTTCGTCAAAAAGGACGTATCTGTTTCCTTCCTTTCCCTTTATCTCTTTATTTTTATTTTTAATTTTTATTTTTACTAATCTGATCGGTTTGTTTCGCAGGTACTTTGGCTATAAAAGCCACACAAAACGCAAGTCGAAAGGGGGAAGGACCCTAAGGGTAACCGAGAGCAGAAAAGAGAGCAAAACCGGACCCGAGAGAGAGCAAGAGAAGAACTGAGAGACAGAGAGCAAGAAGGAGAAGCAGAATCAAGGAGGAAGGACAGAACCTGTGAGACCTCCGCCCCCTAGAACCAAAATTAAGACACCATTAGTTTAGGTTTCTTCTGAATCCTTTCTTTTGCTTTCTGGAAATTTCCAGGGAAGCTTCAAATTCAGGTTCCCTCATTTTCTTTATCCTTGTATTTTCTGTTTCCTTTTTTTACCATGACTGTGTAAAAAGAATTGTATTTTGGACTGAATGTTCTGATTCGGAACATACATAATGTGATTCTTTCCTCCCATTCTTTGCATTTTCTGTTGCTGTTATTGCTTGTTGATTGGTTGAGGTTCGGCTGAAACGAGTTGAGACTAGGGTTTGGCCTTCCAACGGGGCCAAACCCTAGGCAGGGACTAATTTGCAAATATATGATAAGTAGGGACTAAACTGCAAATAGATGATAAAGGAGGACTAAAATGTAAATATATGATAAAAGGGACTTGAAAGCAAAATTGAAAATTTTGGGTTTTGTTTGGTCTTCCAATGGGACCAAACCCAAGGCAGGGACTTAGTTGCAATTTACTCCTTTTTTATTTCATAAATCATTATAAATGAATAGGATATTAATGAGGGACTTAAAAGCAAAATAGAAGTTTCTGAATTATGTTTCCTCATTTAAGTATTTTTTTCAAATAAATAAGTTAATAACTTGTGGAATTAATTCTTATCTTCAGTTTGTATTTTTGTTTTAAGGAGATGAAATAATAATAAATACAATCAAAAAGGCTTTTTGTTTTTTTAATAATTTTTGTTGGGTTCTTTTTCTTATTATTTAATAAATTTGATAAAGGGAATTAATTTTTTTTTAAAGGCAAACAATTTTTTTACAAGCAATTAACGGGTACCATTTTTTAATGGGCGTGTATGGGTGCTAATCCTTCCTTGCGCGTAACCAACTCCCGAACCCAAATCTGGCACAAAGACCTTCTTCTTTTATTAAATTCAAAAATATCCAAAAAATAGGTTTTCCAATGTTTTTCCTAAAAAATAAAATATTGGTGGCGGCTCCATTTAAAATTTTTAGGGTGGTTGTCACAGCTGGCGATTCCACTGGGGACTTTAGAGAGTTAGGCCCTATGATTGTTTATATGATCTGTTTGCTTTATTAAATAAATTATTCCCTTTTGTTTTTTGTTTTTATTCGTTCATTTGTATATATGTTTGTATACATGAATCCTAGGATATAAAACATGCGTTAAAAAATATATTTTTTTTATTATCTTATGTTATTTTTGTTTATGATTCATTTTCTTTCATTTGTTTTTTTTATATATATGTTATGTATGTTTATGTATTTGAAACCTTAGGGTAGAAGACATGTATATATATTGCATTTTTTATTTTGCAGCGGGTTGTTTTAAGTTTGCTCCTTCACACTCTTCACTTAACACATTTTCGCACACTACGAGTGGGTGCCCTATACCCGGGCCCGAGTGAACCTTAAATTAGGAGAGGCTGTGTAATGGGTGCTCTGCTGGACGTATGGCCAGTGGGTTCCTATGAAGGCCTCACCTAGAGTTTGGCTCATTTGAAAAAAAATCATCCTTTAATAATATACTTATTATTGGTGGTAACATTTTCAAATGGGACCCTTGGCTCTAGAGACCTTTTTAGATTAGTATCTTAAATTCACCCAATGGAAAGGCACTTAATATAAACCCTAGATCCTTTTAAGGAGTTACCGGCCCATATCACGAAAGGAGCATACCTTACCCCATTTTCCACGTGACAAAAGTCGTATGACCTAAGATCTTAGGAAATATCGGCCTACATCACAAGGGGCACACTCTACCTGTTTTTTCCATCATCCATTTATTTTTCATTCACATTTCAAAATTGTGAAAAATAATAAATGATATTTTTTCCAAAAAATATTATTTGTTGCTGTTCTTTGCAAAAAGAAAAACATAGTTTCAAAAAATACTTTCCCTTCTCATTCCTTTTTCCCTCTAAATAAAAAAAATAAATTTTCAAAAAAAAAGCATTTTCTCTTTTTTAGCAACATCATTGCATTCATTTTATTTTTTGTAAAAAAAACAAAACAAAAAGTAGAAAAATATTTCTCCATTATCCATCATATTATTTTGCATAAAATGTACAAAAAAAAACATTCATGACATGCATAAACATGGCACCTACATAACATAACTCATTTTTTCCCCAATAGAAAATAGATACAAATAAGCTTTCCCTGCATCCCTACTGGACTCGAGCCCAATCTAGACTCATGGATTTGTTGGAACAGAATCAGCAAGCGATGAGAGAAGAGCTCGACCAAATCAATGGTAAGATAGACAAGTTATTTGACCTTCTGCAGAACTTGGATCCAAAATTGACCACTGATAAGAACCATTCCATCAGCACTAATCGAGAGGCTTCTAATGGCCTATTAGGAGGCCCCCTAGATCAAAAGAGACTCCAAATTATGGAAGATAGGCTGAAAGCCATTAAAGGGGCAAATCATATTGGGTTCAAAGCTTCAGAAGTATGTTTGGTCCTGGATGTGGTGATTCCTCCAAAATTCAAAGTTCCTGAGTTTGTCAAGTATGAAGGCTTAACTTGTCCAAAAAGCCACCTCATCATGTACTGCCGGAAGATGCCCCCTGCTCCAGTAATGATAAGCTCTTAATCCACTTCCTCCAAGAGAGTCTTACAGGGGCATCCCTACGCTGGTATATGCAGTTAGAGCAGGGCAAAATCAACTCCTGGAATGATTTGGCTAAAGCTTTCATCAAACAGTATAAGTACAATATGGACATAGCTCCTGGCCGCTCCCAGTTGCAAACTATGGTAAAAGGGGGCAATGAAAGCTTCAAAGAGTATGCCCAAAGATGGAGAGGGATTGCAGCCCAAGTGGAACCTCCGCTATCTGAGAAAGAGATGGTTACCACGTTCATTGACACACTTCAACAACCCTTCTATGATCTGATGATGAGAAATGTCTCTTCAAACTTCTCAGACCTTGTTGTTGTCGGAGAAAGAATGGAAGCCGGGATAATAAGCGGAAGGATTGGCAACCTCAAAGCTCAACAGCCATTGCGCAGTGCAGGTCAAGAAATGGAAGAAGATACTAATGATGCTCATCACGACATACACTGAGGCAATAAGCCACTCCATTAAGGATTGTTGGGCTCTGATCAACACGAAATGGTGAAACATCAAGGAATAGCTCTGTTTAAGCAACATTCATTTGTTTTTACGCTTTGCCCAAAGCCCTGGGGCATATCTTGTAAAGGGCCCACTTTATTTCCATCCTTTCAATGCATCAATGGAAATGCAATTTGAATTTTTTTTCCCCTTCTTGGTGCATGTTCAATCCGGGATAAAAAAAAACAGTTAAGGAAAATGTAAAATAAAATGGTAAAACAAATGCACAATAGTCAAAAATTGATTTTTGTGAAAATTTGAGCAATAAGGTTTTGAGATGAAGTTTGGCCGTTTTTCTCTATCCAAAAATATAAAAAATATTTATCCCTTGCTACCCCTTTTTGAGCCTAAAAAAAAATCTTTCAAATACCCTAAACAAGGATCACCTATACATTGAAGGCTAGCACAATAATCCAATAAATTTTATCTGTTAAAGAAAAAAAGAAAAGCAAAGCAAGCAAGCAAATATCAAATGCAACATATCAAGACTTTGCAAAGAAAAAGAATAAAAATGCAAAAACAAAACGAGACAATTGGTGCTAGCAATCACCAAAGTGTATCTTGGCACTAAAGATCCTTGTTTTTATAAACCATTAAATACTTTTTGAGCCTGAAATATCCTTTCTTTCATAGTCCTTAACCCTTGGCCACGTTACAACCTAAATAAAGTCCATTCTGATCAAAGTCAAATTGCTCATATTTTCTTAAAACTTGATTCTTGAAAGAAGAGATCCATATAAACTCCTTAGTGCAGTTGCTTTACCAAAAAAAAAGAAGAATATAAAATAAAATGCTCGCTAGGCTGAAAACCCGAAAGGGCGGTCTAGGCAGAAGTTAGAGCGACCCGCTAGGTTGAAAACTCGCAAAGAGCGGCCTAGACAGAAGTTAGGGTCAAATTCACAAACATGTCAGCCCGGATTGTATCTCACAGATTTAAACAGAAACTAAGGAGCTAGGGGCAAAAGCTGAACCCATCATCTACAAGCTTCACATTCGTCCCTATTTCAAAACTACGCAAAGGTGGTTCGTCTCTCAACATAGATCCTCCCTCACATGGCTGGACAAAGGCCAAAAGGACACTGAAAAGTCTCTATGGATTAAAGTTGTCAATCTAATTCTTCCAAAGGCATCCAAAGCATGAAGGTGAAAATTTGAAGAACCACAAAATGATCTATCAAGGGGCAAATATGCAAACCTGATGCAGTACAAAGTCAACCATTCAGACAAGCAATCCGACAGAAAGTTATCATCCCATGAGTCTAGGGGCAGAATCCTCAAAGGCATTCAGGGAAATCAAAATATTCGAAACAATAATAATATTCATGCATAGCATATCATTCATTGCATCTAGCATAATCATCAATACTTCCGGCTCTCAGACCCACCTTCAAAATCATCTCTCTAAAAAAAATAATTTCATTTCATGCATGGCATACCATTCATTGCATCCTGCATGACTATCAAAATTTTTGGGTCCATTGACCCACCCTCTCAAATATTACATACAGTTAGTCTGATAAGAACTAGTACTCAGCCTATTCAATCTATTAGCATGAGTTAGGAACCTGTCCTACACTTTGCTGGGAATCTGACCCACCACCTTGGGAATCTGACCCAAGCCTTTACTCGGGAACCTGACCCACGTCTCGAATCTTCCTCAATCATGGAGATCGATCCACACCTTTTAACAAGAGCTAGGAGTCTGACCTATACCTTGTCGGGAATCTGACCCGAACTATTTCGAGTGACGGAGACGCTCGTACACTGGATGTTCACCTGCAATAGGAAAACCAGTCTATACTTTAGCAAGAGTTAGATTCTGACCTATACCTTGTCGGGAATCTGACCCGAACCTATATTGAGTGACAGAGAAACTCATATCACGGACATTCCTTAAAGTAAGATAGTCAATCCGTACCTTTTAGCAAGAGTTAAGAACCTGACTTACCCTTGTTGGGAATCTGACCCAAACTTGTGTCGAGTGACGAAGAAGCTCGCACCCCAGACTTACCCTAAGTAGGGAAGTAATCAATACCAAAGATGTGAGGGTTAGGAACTAGACCTATGCCTTACCGAGAATTCACTAGGAGTCAAACCTAGAATCTCTCACTAATTTTGTAAGAGCTAGGAACCAAACCTATGCCTTACTGGGAATTCACTGAGAATCAAACCTAGAACCCCAAAGCTAAGTCGGGAGCCAATCTCGCATCCTCAAACAATTTCGTTCTAGACAAAATTAGAGTCCTTTATCCTTAATTACCTTTTACAATGAATGCACTAAGACCTTCGAGTAAAATGTAATTAAGGAGGGGCAGCTGTAGTACCCTAATTTTGTCCGGCCTTTTATTTTATTTTATTTTTTTATTTTTTTATTTTAACTTTTTAAATTTGTAATAAAAATAAAGATAATATTTTGGAATAAAAGAGATTAAAAAAGAAGAAAGAAAAAGAAGAAAAAAGAGAAAATGAAAAAAGAAGAAAAGAAGGGAAAGGGGTTGCATGAAGTAAAATTAATGGGTGCTAATAGCAACCAGTCAAAGGTTAGGTGGCCCACCCGGATGCAGCCACTTCCTTCCTTCTTCCACTTTTACTCACACATCCCTCTTTATTTCCCACACCTCTGTCCCTTGCTTCCTCCGTCACACGCACACCCCCTCTCTTTCTGCACACTCCCCAGCCCAACCACCCACACAACCCACTCCACGCACGGCCCACCAACCCAATTTCAGCAACCCTAAAAACATCAAAACCTAACCCTCTTCTCACATACGCCGATCCCACGCCTCCATCCTCTCCTCCTTCTCTCTAACCCTAGCTCCCACGCCTCCATCCTCTCCTCCTTCTCTCTAACCCTAGCTCCCAAATCCCAAGCAGCCGCACCACCTCTTCCTTCTCCTCGGCCCCCTTCCTTCCTTCAATCTCTTCCTCACCCTAACCCTAGCCGCGACAATCTTCACCTTCTCCAAGAGCCCTAGCCGCAGCACTAACCTCATCCCCACGTTTTCCCTTCATCTCTCATCTCTCTCACCAAACCAAACCCTAAACCGTCCCCTTTTCTCGCCCCTAATCCCGCAACCTCATCTTTTTATCCTCTCCCATCAATTCCGAATCCAATCCACCATCATCTCCATCAAATCAAAACAAGATTTTCGTCAAAAAGGAAGTATATGTTTCCTTCCTTTCCCTTTATCTCTTTATTTTTATTTTTATTTTTTATTTTTAATAATCTGATCGGTTTGTTTCGCAGGTACTTTGGCTATAAAAGCCACACAAAACGCAAGTCGAAAGGGGGGAGGACCCTAAGGGTAACCGAGAGTAGAAAAGAGAGCAAAACCGGACCCGAGAGAGAGCAAGAGAAGAACTGAGAGACAGAGAGCAAGAAGGAGAAGCAGAATCAAGGAGGAAGGACAGAACCTGTGAGACCCCCGCCCCCTAGAACCAAAATTAAGACACCATTAGTTTAGGTTTCTTCTGACTCCTTTCTTTTGCGTTCTGGAAATTTCCAGGGAAGCTTCAAATTCAGGTTCCCTCATTTTCTTTATCCTTGTATTTTCTGTTTCCTTTTTCTACCATGACTGTGTAAAAAGAATTGTATTTTGATCAACGCTCGATTCTAACATACATAATGTGATTCTTTCCTCCCATTCTTTGCATTTTCTGTTGCTGTTATTGCTTGTTGATTGGTTGAGGTTCGGCTGAAACGAGTTGAGACTAGGGTTTGGCCTTCCAACCGGGCCAAACCCTAGGTAGGGACTAATTTGCAAATATATGATAAGTAGGGACTAAACTGCAAATAGATGATAAAGGAGGACTAAAATGTAAATATATGATAAAAGGGACTTGAAAGCAAAATTGAAATTTTTGGGTTTGGTTTGGTGTTCCAATAGGACCAAACCCAAGTCAGGGACTTAGTTGCAATTTACTCCTTTTTTATTTCATAAATCATTATAAATGAATAGGATATTAATGAGGGACTTAAAAGCAAAATAGATGTTTCTGAATTATGTTTCCTCATTTAAGTATTTTTTTCAAATAAATAAGTTAATAACTTGTGGAATTAATTCTTATCTTCAGTTTGTATTTTTGTTTTAAGGAGATGAAATAATAATAAATACAATCAAAAAGGCTTTCTGTTTTTTTAATAATTTTTGTTGGGTTCTTTTTCTTATTATTTAATAAATTTGATAAAGGGAATTAATTTTTTTTAAAGGCAAACAATTTTTTTACAAGCAATTAACGGGTACCATTTTTTAATGGGCGTGTATGCGTGCTAATCCTTCCTTGCGCGTAACCAACTCCCGAACCCAAATCTGGCACAAAGACCTTCTTCTTTTATTAAATTCAAAAATATCCAAAAAATAGATTTTCCAATGTTTTTCCTAAAAAATAAAATATTGATGGCGACTCCATTTAAAAATTTTAGGGTGGTTGTTACACATGGCAGATTTGGGTGGACTTGATCCACTGTGATCTAGCGGCAGATATAGGCCACGACGATAGTATGGCCTTTGTTGGAGTGGGCTTGGGCCCAATCCAGAACAGGTACCAAATATGATTTCAAAAAATTCTCGGCAAACAATGATTTTGGGTTGTGGAGGATAAAGATGGAAGCTATCTTGATTCAACAACAATGTGTAGAGGCCTTAAAGGGTGAGGCAAAGATGCCATCAACTTTACCGAATAAAGAAAAGAAGGATAAGATAGATAAGGTAAGAAGCGCTATCATCTTGTGCCTTAGGGATTAGGGTTTGAGGGAAGTTGCAAGGGAGAAAACAGGGGCAAAAATGTGGACCAAATTGGAATAATTGTATATGTCCAAATCATTGGCTCATAGGTTATGCTTGAAACAACACCCATATTCGTTCAAAATGGTATAGACAAAACCGGTGGGGGAACAATTGGCAGAATTCAACAAGATTCTTGATGACTTAGAAAATATAGATGTGAAGCTCGATGATAAGGATAAGGCTCTACTATTACTCAATTCATTACCTAGGTCCTTTGAACATTTTAAGGACGCGCTCTTTTATGAAAAAGAGTCAACTATCACCTTGAATGAAGTCCAAAATCCATAAGAACTAAGGAGAAACAAAAACTTCAAGAGTTGAAGATTGAAGATAGTGGTGAAGGCTTAAATGTGTCATGGGGATAAGTGAGAATAGAGGGAATACTAAAGGGAAGAAGTCTAGATCGAAGTCCAAATCAAAGGGGAAAAGTAAGGCAAAATTCAAGTGCTTTAATTGTCACAGGATCGGTCATTTCAAGAAGGATTGTCCCGAGAAGGGGGCAAGGGTGATTACGTGGATGTAGCGATTGCGTTTGATGGTTATGAGAGTGTAGGGGAACTAGTGGCTTCATGTTTGGAAACGGAGAAGAATTGAGTGATGGATTCCGGATGATCTTATCATATATGTCCTAGGAATGAGTACTTTGAGACCTTGGAACTTAAAGGAGGTGAAGTGGTTTGCCTCAGCAACAACGAAGCATGCAAGGTGCAAGGTGCAAGGTACGGGTTCAATGCGTCTAAAGATGTTTGATAACCATGAATTCCTATTACAAGATGTGAGGTACATTCTCGAACTTAAACGAATACTTTTATCTATAACATATTTGATGGATTAGCTATAACACTAAAATTGAACATGGCATGATTAAGATTTTTAATGGTGCATTAATAGTTGCTAAAGGAACTAAAAGATATGGTTTGTACATACTTGATGGTTCTACTATTATTTCTCATGCATCAATAGCTAGTCAAACTCCGCATGATAAAACCAAATTATGACATTTAAGGTTATGGCATGTTAGTGAGAAAGGTTTAGTTGAACTAGCAAAATAGAATTTGTTAGATGGTGATAAAGTGGATAAACTAGAGTTTTGTGATCATTACTGTAGTACCCTAATTTTGTCCAGCCTTTTTATTTTATTTTATAATAATAATAATAATAGTAATAGTTGTAGTAATAGTAGTAGTAATAAAAATATTTTTGGTCTCATGAAAATGAGAAAAAAAAGAAGAAAAGAAAAAAAAGAGTTTATTTTTGATGAAATGAGGTGTGAATTAAAATATGGGAGGTGCCAAAAGCAATCAACAGAAGGTGGCCCAATCCAGCACACCATGCGCCCCACTCCCATTTTACTCGTGCACCCCCTTTTCTTTTGTTCCACACCCCAACACGCCTCCCTTGCTCCCCTTCGCTGCTTCCTGCACCCCGCTTCATCCTCGCACCCCCCAAGCTCCATCTTGCCCAGCCACCCACGATGCGTAACCCACGCAGCCCAGTCCAAATCCAACAACTCATTTAACCCTAAAACCTAATCCAGACTTCCCTCACCTCTCTCATTCTCGTCTTTCTCCTCCCACCATTCTTAGCCGCAACCCCCACATCCTTCTCCCTCTATCTCTTTCATTTCTCCAACCCTAAATTTCCTCCACCATTCTCACCTTCTCCTCCATCTTTTCCTTCTTCCTCCTTCTCCTACCAACCAATCTCACGGCCCACACCAAACTCACTTAACCCTAAACCTAATTCTCCTTCCCTCTCTCTCTCAATTCCAGCCGCAGCACTACTCCATCTCTCCCTCGTTCCTCTTCTTTCCTTTCCATAACCCTAAATCTCCTTTCATCTGTCAAACCAAATCCCTCCTTCTCCTCATTTTCTCTCCAAATCTCCACAAATCAGAATCAAATCAACATAAAACCTCTTATTTCCTCCTAAAATCACGGTTCAGGATACGAAAAGGGAAGACTTTCGTTCCCCTTCTTTTATTATTCTTATTATTTTGATTTGGTTTCATACTAACTTGATTTGGATTTTCTGCAGGTATTGGTCTATAAAAGTCAAATTCGTGACCACAAGAAAGGGGGGCGATTCAGACCAAGAAAAAAGGGAACCGAGGAGTGGAACTCTAAGGAGGACCCGAGAGCCAACCTAGGGAGAAAAACCGAGAGTACAAGGGCGAACCTAGAAGAAGGAAAAAAGGAAGGCAGAAGGACACTGAAACGAGAGGAGATGAGACAGTGAGGAAGAACACCACCAAATTTATTTTTTTTTTTCGATCAAACACCTTTTGGTCTTTCGTTGTAATTATTAGTTGATTTGGTTTATACTGGTTACTGGAGAGCCCTACTCCAGGTTCTCTTCTTCTTTCCCTGTGTATCTTAATTCCTTTTATTTTTTATTTTTGATATTATATGGCCTTCTCTTCTTAGAAGCATGTAATTGTTGGACTGCAATTGATACCAACTGAGAGTCATACGCAGTTTCATCTTTCTTGTTGCTTTCTGATATCATGCTTTGTTCTTGATTCTACAAATACAAGTGTATCGCACCTGTCCTTTGATTCATACAATGATCAAATAGAATTAGGGTTAAGATTTGGCCTTCCAAAGGGGCCAAACCCTAGGTAGAGACCCGATTGCAAATATGTTGTCTAGGAGGGTATAAAAGCAATAAAGAAAGTTTCCATATTTTTTTTATCCACACATTTTTAAATAAATTTCTGAAAGTTACATTTATTTCGTTTTTGTCCAAAATAATATTAATCATAAGTAAATTGAATTTTATGGATTCTGTTTTGGACATAAAGCAAAAGATAAATTAAAGTGTTTGCTTTTAATCTGGCTGGCTGAAATTTGTTTGTGACCATTAGTTAATAATTAGGAATCTTATTTTTGAGGGAAATAAATTATTATTTGGCAAACAATTATTTTCAAACAATTAAAGGTACCGTTTTACGGGCGTCGTGGGGTGCTAATACCTTCCCCGCGCGTAAATAACTCCCGGGCTCAAAATCTGGTTCAAAGACCATTTTTTTTTTCAAATTATTTTCATAAAAGGGTTTTTCCTATTGTTTTTCCTAATAAACATAGGTGGCGGCTCCATTTCAATTTTTAGGGTGGTTGTCACAGCTGGCGACTCCGCTGGGGACCATAGAGAGTTAGGCCTTAGAATTGTTTGAATTAATTTGTTTGCCTATCATATGATTTATTTCCTTTTTCTTTCTTTTATTCTTATTTTTGTTAATCTATTTGTTTTAATTTTGCTTTATTCTTTTTTTTACATGTATATATGAACTTTAGGATAGTCACCATGTGTTTATTGTTTTATTTATTTTGCAGCGGGTAGTTTTAAGTTTGCTCCTTCACACACGTCACTTTATACACTTTATTTACACACACTATGAGTGGGTGCCCTATACCTGGGCCCGAGTGAATCTTAAGTTAAGAGAGGCTATGTAGTGGGTGCTCTGCTGGACGTACGGCCAGTGGGTTCCTATGAAAGCCTCACCTAGAGTTTGACTCCATTTGAAAAAAAATCATCATTTAATAATATACTTATTATTGGTGGTAACATTTTCAAATGGGACCCTTGGCTCTAGGGACCTTTTAGATTAGTATCTTAAATCCACCCAATGGAAAGACACTTATGTGGACCATAGACCCTTTTAAGGAGCTACCGGCCCATATCATAAAAGGAGCATACCTTATCCCATTTTCCACGTGACAAAAGTCATATGACCTAAGATCTTAGGAAATACCGGCCTATATCACAAGGGGCACACTCTGCCCGTTTTTCCTTCATCCATTTATTTTCTATTCACGTTTCAAAAATTGTGAAAGATAATAAATGATATTTTTCTCTAAAAAAATATTATTTGTTATTCTTCTTTGCAAAAAAAAAAAGCACAGCTTCAAAAAATATTTTCCCTTCTCATTCTTTTTCCCTCTAAAGAATAAATTTTCAAAAAAAAAGCATTTTCTCTTTTTTTAGTGACATTTCTCATTATCCTTGCATTCATTTTATTTTTATAGAAAAAATAAATAAATAAAATGTTTCTCCATTATCCATCATATTATTTTGCATAAAATGTACATAAAAAAAACATTCAATGACATGCATAATCATGGCATCTTCATAACATAACTCATTTTTCCCATCCACAGAAAATAGATACGCATAAGCTTTCCCTGCATCCCTACCGGACTCGAGCCAAATCTAGACTCATGGACTTGTTGGAACAGAATCAGCAAGCGATGAGAGAAGAACTCGACCAAATCAAGGGTAAGATGGACAACATATTAGACCTCTTGCAGAACTTGGGTGCAAAATTGACCATTAATGAGAATCATTCCATCAGCACTAATGAGTATCGAGAGGCTTCCAATGGCCCATTAGGAGACCCCTAGATCAGGAGAGACTCCAAATTGTGGAAGATAGGCTGAAAGCAATTGAAGGGGCAAATCATATTGGGTTCAAAGCTTCAGAAGCATGTTTGGTCTTGGACGTGGTAATTCCTCCAAAATTCAAAGTTCCTGAGTTCGTCAAGTATGAAGGATTAACTTGTCCAAAAAGCCACCTCATCATGTACTGCCGGAAGATGGCCTCCTGCTCCAGTAATGATAAGCTCATAATCCATTTCTTCCAAGAGAGTCTTACCGGGGCATCCCTACGCTGGTATATGCAGTTAGAGCGGAGCAAAATCAACTCATGGACGGACTTGGCTAATGCCTTCATCAAACAGTATAGATACAACTTGGATATGGCTCCTGACCACTCCCAGTTGCAAGCATGGTAAAAGGGGGCAATGAAAAGCTTCAAAAAGTATGCCCAAAGATGGAGAAGCGTTGCAGTCCAAGTGGAACCTTCATTGTCAGAGAAGGAGATGGTTACCACATTTATTGACACTCTCCAGTCACCTTTCTATGATATGATAATGGGAAATATCTGTTCAACCTTTTCAGACCTAATCGTTGTCGGGGAAAAAGTGGAAGCGGGGATAATAAGCGGAAGGATTGCCAACCTCGACATTCAACAACCATCGCGCAGTATGAGCCAAGAGATGGAAGAAGAAATAAACGCTGCTCATCACAACATGCCAAGTTGGGGCAGTGGGTCATTCAATTGAGAATTGCTGAGGCTTTGAAATACAAAGTGCAAGATCTGATCAACGCCAAGTAGTTGGACTTCAAGAAAGATAACTCCGTTTACTTTTTGTGCTTTGCTCCAAGCCCGAGGGCATATCTTGTAAAGGGCTCATTATGTTCTCATCTTTTCAGTTCATCAATAAAACTGCAATTTGAATTTTTTTCAATTTAGCTCATAGAAAAAATGGTAAAGCAAATGCACAAATTATCAAAAGTTATGTTTTGTGAAGATGTGAGCAATGAGATTTTGAGATAAAGTTTGGCCCTTTTTCTCTATCCAAATACTTATCCCTTGCTACCCCTTTTGAGCCTAAAACAAAATTTTCTTTCAAATACCCTGAGTAAGGATCGTCCATACAATGAAGAATAGCACAAGTCTCCGATCAACTTTGTCTTTTCAGAAAGAAGAAGAGCAAAGTAAGCAATAAGGTATCAAAGACAATTCAAAGAAATGTCAAAAACGTGTCAAAGACGCCTGCGAAGATAAAAAAGGAAACTGCAAAGGCGAAACAAATGTGCTAGCAACCAATGAAGTGCATCTTTAGACTAAAGATCCTTATTTCCATAAACCCTTAAACACTTTTTGGGCCTGAAATATCCTTTCTTTCATAACCCTTAACCCCTGGATACGTTACAACCCTAATAAAGTCCATTCTGATCAAAGTCAAATTGCTCATATTTTCTTAAAACTTGATTTTTGAAAGAGGAGATCCATATAAACTCCTCAGTGCAGTTGCTTTACCTAAAAAAACAGAATATAAAATAAAATGCTCGCTAGGCTGAAAACCCGAAAGGGCAGTCTAGGCAGAAGTTAGAGCGACCCGCTAGGTTGAAAACTCGCAAAGAGCGGCCTAGGCAGAAGTTAGGGTCAAATTCACAGACATGTCAATCCGGATTGTACTTCTTGGACCTAAACATAAACCAAGAAGCTAAGGGGCAAAAGCTAGGTCCATCATCTACAAGCTTCACATTCATTCCGGTTTCAGAACTACGCAAGGTGATCTGTCTCTCAACATAGATCCTTCCTCACATGGCTGGACGAAGGCCAAAGGGACACTGAAAAGTCTCTATGGATCAAAGTTGTCAATCTAATTCTTCCAAAGGCATTCAAAGCACGAAGCTGAAAATTTGAGGATCCATAAAATGATTTATCAAGGGGCAAATATGCAAACCTGGTGCAGTACAAAGTCAACCATTCGGACAAGCAATCCGACAGAAAGTTATCATCCCACGAGTCTAGGGGCAGCGTCCTCAAAAGGAATGCAGGGAAATCAAAAAAAATCTTTCAAAGCAAAATAATATTCATGAATAGCATACCATTCATTGCATTTTGCATAATCATTAATACTTTTGGGTCCCCGACCCACCTTCAAAATCATTTATCTAAAAACAAAACAACATTCACGCATAGCATATCATTCATTGCATCTGGCATGATCATCAATACTTCTGGTCCCCGACCCACCTTCAAAATCATTTCTCTAAAAATAAAAAATTTCATTTCATGCATGGCATACCATTCATTGCATCCCGCATGACTATCAAAGTTTTTGGGTCCATAGACCCACCCTCTCAAATATTACATACAGTTGGTCTGTTGTTACTCAGTAATAACTAGTACTCAGCCTATTCAATCTATTAGTATGAGTTAGGAAACTGTCCTACACCTTGCTGGGAATCTGACCCATCACCTTGGGAATCTGACCCAAGCCTTTAGTCGGAAACTGGACCCGCGTCTCGAATCTTCCTCAATTATGGAAATCAATCCACACCTTTTAACAAGAGTTAGGAATCTGACCTATACCTTGTCGGGAATCTGACCTGAACTGTTTCGAGTGACGGAGAAGCTCGTATACTGGACATTCGCCTGCAATAGGGAAACCAGTCCATGCTCTAGCAAGAGTTAGATTTTGACCTACATCTTGCCGGGAATCTGATCCGAACCTATATTGAGTGACAGAGAAACTCATATCACGGATATTCCTTAAAATAGGATAGCCAATCCGTACCTTTTAGCAAGAGTTAAGAACCTGACTAACCCCTTGCCGGGAATCTGACCCGAACTTGTGTCGAGTGACGAAGAAACTCGCGCCACAAACTTTCCCTAAATAGGGAAGTCAATCCATTTTGTAAGAGCTAGGAACCGAACCTATGCCTTACCGAGCATTCATTAGGGATCGAACCTAGAATCTCTCACCAATTTTTGTAAGAGCTAGTCATGTTTATGCCTTACATGGAATTCACTAGGAAATCAAGCCTAGAATCTCTGATCCAGGGAATTCACTAGGAACCAGACCTAGAATCCCTCCCAGAAGTCAGGAACCAATCCCGCGTTCTTAAATCACTTGTGTTGGACAAAATTAGTGTCCTTTATACTTAATTACCTTTTACAACGAATGCACGAAGACCTTCGAAAGTGTAATTAAGGAGGGGCAGCTGTAGTACCCTAATTTTGTCCGGCCTTTTTATTTTATTTTATGTTATTTTATAATAATAATAATAGTAATAGTTGTAGTAATAGTAGTAGTAATAAAAATATTTTTGGTCTCATGAAAAAAAGAAAAAAAAAAGAAAAGAAAAAGAAAAAAAAAGAGTTTATTTTTTATGAAATGAGGTGTGTGAATTAAAATATGGGAGGTGCCAAAAGCAATCAACCAGAAGGTGGCCCAATCCAGCACACCATGCGCCCCACTCCCATTTTACTCGTGCACCCCCTTTTCTTTTGTTCCACACCCCAAAGACGCCTCCTTGCTCCCTTCGCCGCTTCTCGCACTCGCTTCATCCTCGCACCCCCAAGCTCCATCTTGTCCAGCCACCCACGATGCGTAACCCACGCAGCCCAGCCCAAATCCAACAACTCATTTAACCCTAAAACCTAATCCAGACTTCCCTCACCTCTCTTATTCTCGTCTTTCTCCTCCCACCATTCTCAGCCACAACCCACACATCCTTCTCCCTCTATCTCTTTCATTTCTATAAGCCTAACTTTCCTCCACCATTCTCGCCTTCTCCTCCATCTTTTCCTTCATCCTCCTTCTCCTACCAACCAATCTCGCGGCCCACACCAAACTCACTTAACCCTAAACCTAATTCTCCTTCCCTCACTCTCTCAATTCCAGCCGCAGCACCACTCCCTCTCTCCCTCGTTCCTCTTCTTTCCTTTCCATAACCCTAAATCTCCTTTCATCCGTCAAACAAAATCCCTCCTTCTCCTCATTTTCTCTCCAAATCTCCACAAATCAGAATCAAATCAACGTAAAACCTCTTATTTCCTCCTAAAATCACGGTTCAGGATACGAAAAGGGAAGACTTTCGTTCCCCTTCTTTTATTATTCTTATTATTTTGATTTGGTTTCATACTGACTTGATTTGGATTTTCTGCAGGTATTGGTCTATAAAAGTCAAATTCGTGACCACAAGAAAGGGGGGCAATTCAGACCAAGAAAAAAGGGAACCAAGGAGTGGAACTCTAAGGAGGACCCGAGAGCCAACCTAGGGAGAAAAACTGAGAGTACAAGGGCGAACCTAGAAGAAGGAAAAAAGGAAGGCAGAAGAACACTGAAATGAGAGGAGATGAGACAGTGTGGAAGAACACCACCAAATTTTTTTTTCCGATCAAACACCTTTTGGTCTTTCGTTGTAATTATTAGTTGATTTGGTTGATACTGGTTACTGGAGAGCCCTACTCCAGATTCTCTTCTTCTTTCCCTGTGTATCTTAATTCCTTTTATTTTTTATTTTTGATACTATATGGCCTTCTCTTCTTAGAAGCATGTAATTGTTGGACTGCAATTGATACCAACTGAGAGTCATACGCAGTTTCATCTTTCTTGTTGCTTTCTGATATCATGCTTTGTTCTTGATTCTACAAATACAAGTGTATCGCACCTGTCCTTTGATTCATACGATGATCAAATAGAATTAGGGTTAAGATTTGGCCTTCCAAAGGGGCCAAACCCTAGGTAGGGACCCGATTGCAAATATGTTGTCTAGGAGGGTATAAAAGCAATAAAGAAAGTTTTCATATTTTTTTTATCCACACATTTTTAAATAAATTTCTGAAAGTTACATTTATTTCGTTTTTGTCTAAAATAATATTAATCATAAGTAAATTGAATTTTATGGATTCTGTTTTGGACATAAAGCAAAAAATAAATTAAAGAGATTCTGTTTTGGACATAAAGCAAAAAATAAATTAAAGTGTTTGCTTTTAATCTGGCTGGCTGAAATTTGTTTGTGACCATTAGTTAATAATTAGGAATCTTATTTTTGAGGGAAATAAATTATTATTTGGCAAACAATTATTTTCAAACAATTAAAGGTACCGTTTTACGGGCATCGCGGGGTGCTAATACCTTCCCCGCGCGTAAATAACTCGCGGGCTCAAAATCAGGTTCAAAGACCATTTTTTTTTTCAAATTATTTTCATAAAAGGGTTTTTCCTATTGTTTTCCCTAATAAACATAAGTGGCGGCTCCATTTCAATTTTTAGGGTGGTTGTCACAATTGCATACTAGGCAAACAACATAGGGTTAAGTTTGGAAGTGGCATGCATATCTCTAGTAGACCCTTTGAGTATGTGCACTCGAACCTTTGGGGTCCTTCTAGAGTGACAAATCATGGAGGAAGTTCCTATTTTCTTACCATGATTGATGATTTCTCTAGAAGAGTGTGGATTTATATTTTGAAAAATAAAAGTGACACCTTTCAAAAATTTAAGGAATGACACACTCTTGAAAAAAATCAAATGGGAACTAAACTTAAGGTTTTGAGAACTGACAATGGCCTAGAGTTTGTTTCAGAGCAATTTAATGAGCTTTACAGGAAACGGGGAATTAAGAGACATAAAATGATGGCAAGGACACCGCAACAAAATGGCCTAGCAGAGCGCATAAATAGGACTATCTTGGAGCATGTGAGGTGTATGCTCTTGGGAGCTGGGTTACCTAAGAGTTTCTAGGGTGACGTTGCTAGTACGGCAGTGTATTTGATTCACATATATCCATCAACGGCATTAGACTTCAAGACACCTATGGAAATATGGAGTGGGAATCCGGCAGACTACTCTAATTTGAAGGTATTCAGGGCTTTGGCATTTGCTCATGTCAGGCAATACAAGCTTGAGGCTAGGGTTGTGAAGTGTATCTTCATTGGTTATCCGAAAGGTGTGAAGGGTTACAAGCTGTGGAAGTTGGAGCCTGGAGTGTGAAAGATTATCATAAGTAGGGATGTCACATTTGATGAAACCAGAATGAGGATGATGTACAAAGACCTGGAGGAAAGCAACTCAGAAACAGAGGTGGAGAAAACTCAATTTGAGGTGGAGCCTTCTACTAGTGAGACCAGAGATGAAAGAGAGGATAATCCTTCGCTGTCACATTTTCGCAGAAGACAACCTGCAGTTGATCCTGACTATTAGTTGGCAATGGATAGGGAAAGGAGGGAAACTGGACTACCTAAGAGATACGGTTATGTTGATCTTATCTGCCATGCTCTTAATGCGACTAAAGAGGTTCAAGACTCGGAACCGAAGACCTTCAGGGAGGCAATGAAGAGCAAAGAGAGTCAGAAATGGTTACAGGCAGTGAATGAAGAAATGAATTCATTGGAGAAAAATCAGACTTGGAAGCTTGTGGATCTACCGAAGAAACAGAGGGTAGTTGGATGCAAGTGGATCTTCAAGAAGAAGGATGGTATTACAGGAATTGAAAAGCCAAGGTATAAGGCAAAACTTATGGCAAAGGGCTTTACACAGATCGAAGCGATTGACTACAAAGAGATCTTTTTACCTGTGGTTAAGCACTATTCCATAAGGGTTCTAATGGCAATTATGAATCAGTACGATCTTGAGTTAGAGCAAATGGACATCAAGACCGCTTTTCTTCATGGAGATCTAGAGAAGACAACCTACATGCAACAACCGGAAGAGTTTGTAGAGGACAACGTCGAAGGTGTGTCTCTTGAGAAAATCATTTTGTGGGTTGAAACAGAGCCCTCGTCAATGGTATAGGAGGTTTGACGATGATATCTTTACTTGCTTCTTTATGTGGATGATATCCTAATGGCTAGCTCTAACAAGGAAGAGATTGGTAAGCTCAAGGAGAAGTTACATTCCGAATTTGAGGTTAAGGATCTTAGCGTTGTGAATAGGATACTTGGAATGGATATTGTGAGGAACCGGGAAAAGGAGAATTGTTCTTATCTCAACATGGTTGCTCGAAGAAGGTTGTTGAACGGTTTAGGATGCACGAAGCTAAACCGGTTAGCACACCTTTGGGTCACCACACGAAGCTCTCAATTACTCAAGCTCCTACCACCGAGGAGGAAAGGAGGAAGATGGACTCTACTCCATATGCTAGTGGAGTGGGAAGCATCATGTATGACATGGTTTGTAGTAGTTGGACTTGGCTTATACAGTCAGCATTATGAGTCGGTTTATGGTAAATCCGGGTCAAGCACATTGGTAGGTTTTGAAGTGGGTTTTGAGGTATTTGAATGGCTCTTTGAAATGTGGTTTGAGATACACGAAGGCAGCTCAAGCTGGAGACACTATTAAGGGTTATGTGGATGCGGATTATGCGGGGAATGTGGATACAAGGAAGTCACTATCTGGGTATGTGTTCACGTTGTTTGGAACGGCTATTAGTTGGAAGACAAATCAATAATCTATGGTAGCGCTATCTACGACTTAAGCGGAGTACAATGCCCTTGTTGAAGGGGTGAAATAAGCCATATGGTTGAAATGGATGATTGGTGAATTAGGGGTTACACAAGGATGTGTGAAAGTTCATTGTGATGGCCAAAGTGCAACCCATTTGGCAAATCACCAAGTGTACTGGTGAGCAAAATCGCAAGTGTACGATTCGTCGTCAAGTAATAAAAAGATCGAATCCACAGGGATTGTAACTAATTATTTAACTTAACAAACTTGTAATAATTTGAACTATTGAACTAAGTGATGTGTTTGAAATATTTATGACTTATATCAAAAGGCAAAAACAGTAAACAACTAAACAAAAATTTGGATTTTAAGGAGAATTAAAAGCGACTAGGGATCGAATCCTCTTGCTTCCACTCTTATGCAATCAATTTACAACCAACACAAGTTATTCCATATAATTGAAGTTCGAATCAACAAAATTAGTTTAAGGACAATTCCTTGCCTCATAAACCCTTTACTTTAACTAAAGTCCCCTAATCCCTTAGGTGAATTAAAGCTAGATTAAGCAATAAGACTAATGATTCATAAGAACACATGCTCATAAGGTTATATTCCTATAATCCTCCTAAACATGACCAACAATTCAGTTCAAGTTCATAACCCCAATTTCCCAATCGTGAGTATAACCCAAAATCGATTCGGTAGTGATCAGTTACCAAAAAGCATTAATAATAGAATTGAAGGCTCAATCAAAATTGAAATAAACTTGCATTGATATAAGTAAAACAACTACATAAGAGTGTTCACAAGGTTCATCTTCCGTAGCCTAAGGAATTTAGCTACTCATAGAAAATGAAAAGCCAAACCAGAAATTCATGAGAATTGATGAAGAGATCGTTCCCAATCCTCCACCGTGCCTCCAAATAACGAAGTTCGAACCCTAGACACGTCTCTAAAGTGTCTCTTTATAGTCTAGGGTGAAAAGGAGTAAAAAACAGGTCCAAAACATGTAAAAACGTAAAATTCTGCGTCCAGGGTGCTATCGTAGCACGGCCGTGGTGTGAGGCACGGCCAGGCCGTGCTTCATTCTGTTTCTCGCACAGTTTAGGTGCTGTCGCAACACGGCCGTGCTTCCTGACACGGCCAGGCCGTGCTTCATGTTGTTTTGTATTTTTCACCTCTTTAACGTCCGAATTAGCTCACGGTATCTTCATGAAAGTTGAAGCTATGGATCTTAGCTTTCCAATGGCACCGGTTTCATCTCATTTGGACACCTAAAACTCCAGATATGATTAAAACACTGAACAAGTATCAGGCTGAGACAGCATTACATTATCAACTTGTAGCACAAATTACCCCAACTTATTCCAAGTGATTTTTCTCCTTTTTCCTAGGACAAATACCTTCCTTTAAGCACAATTGAACCAAAACCAAGTGCGTTATTCAAATCAAGCCAAATGCATAAATAACATGGATAAAAATGACTAAAATGTGATGCAAAACTAACACTAAACTATATGCTATTTCGAACGCATCAAATTACCCCAAGCTTAGAATCTTGCTTGTCCTCAAGCAATTGCAGTGGCCAAAGATAAGCAAAGAAACAAGAGACGCAACAAATAAGGAACCCGAGATAATAGCACATTCAAGCAATAGGCTAAAGGCTCGAACAGACAATAGGGACAACCAAAATCAAGTCCAATTAGAGAATCAGGCGCTCTGGAATCACGTCTCTCACTGATAGGGCACTCTCCTCACAACTCTCCAAGTGTTTAAAGGTTATGACAAATCGCTCAAATCCATCCATGAAAGTGTTCTACCATAAGCTTGATCATAACCAAATCCCAAAGATACAATTCATGAAAACACACTAGAATCAAAAGGTCTTTGCAAGGTTGTAACGTGGCCGTGGGATTTTTCTTGTACGGTGGGATAAAAACCAGAAAGGGGAAACACAAAGGCTAAAATAATAGACAAAGAAAACAACCCTTTTAAAGCAGCATAAGCGGAACAATTCATTCTCCTTTTCGTTTTCAACACCTTTTTATTTTGCTCCTCTTCTGTTATTTTATTTTATATATTTTTCTTTCTTTTTCCATTTGAGATTTTTGCAATTACTGGGGTGGAATTGAATAACAGCAGAGGTCCCAAATTTCAAGCACTGCCTAATTTACACAAGATTCACAACTAATTGCTCCCTTACACATACTTTAAAAGGTACTGTAACATTTAGCAATCACCTGGGTACCAAGAAAATTAATTTCATTTCAGGCTCAAAAGGGGCAACTAGAGGAAGTTTTCATTCAACAAACAGAGGCTTGAAACATGCCTAAATTGCCTAAATCATGTTCAAGTGTGTTGACAAAAATTTTCAAGTTTTGAAACGGTTTCAAGTCAAGTTCTAGAGAGCACAATCAGGATGGACACACTCATACAAGGAGAAGGGGGCATATAAACATGATGAAGTGAAAGCCCCAATATTAAGCTCAAGTCTCACATTTAGAAGTTAAAACCAGTGAGAAACATCAAATCAGAGTGCCACATGCTAATTCTCAACTTATCCAAAGATTATCCCTATGTACATTAAGAATACTGCCTTCAAGCCCATCACAAGAACAAAATAATTGGGTTCCAAATCATGCAATCTCAAATTTCAAAAAGATTGTAGCACACATGCCAAAACACAAGAGGATAGCGTACAATTGGGGGATAAAATGATGCGAACAAAACAACAATTAAAACAAATATGCAAACATTAAACTAAAAATGCAAACCTAACCTGCAAAACTAAATGCAAAAATTTAAACGCCCTACCCCAAGCTTAAGAATTTACATTGTCCCCAATGTAAACAATTTAACTGAGATAGGGATGATGCAAGAGAGGACTCACTGTGGGGGAGGAGGAGGGAACTGGCCAGGATATTGCTGGAGGTGCCAGTTATACAGTGCAGAGACCATGTCCTGAATGTTGTGGATAGTGTTGTCAAGACCCGTCAGCTGAGTGAAGGATTGGGTAAGGTCAGGCACACTTGAGGAATGCCTAATCTTGGCTAAAGGACGCTCGAACACGGGCGTGCCATAGGGCACGGCTAGCCCGTGTTATTCACTGTCTCTCCCACAAAAAAAAAATTAGCTCAAACACGGGCGTGTCATCCCACACGGCCTGGCCGTGTCTCACTGGGCATTTTTTTTTATATCTAAATTAAAGAAAAAGGATACAAACTTGGGTTGCCTCCCAAGAAGCGCTTCTTTAACGTCACTAGCTTGGCGGCTGAGGAGTCGATCAAGGCTCCTTAAAGGAGGAAAAGAAGATTGAAGCACCACCTTCCTTGGGAAGATGCACACCCATAGCCCTGAGTGCTTGCATGGAAATCATTTCCCTTTTTCGCATTGGTCTCCTTTTTCTCCTCTTGAATTTATGTGGGTGGACATTGTCATCCCTCGTCTGTTTGGTGCGCTTTTCATAAGAATGAGTAGGTTTTACATGTGCCTTCTTTGGAATTTTGCAATTTGGGAATTGTTTCCCATGGCCCATATGCAAACTACTCTTTCCTTTTCTTCCTTTTTCCTGCACTAAAAATTTTTCCATCCCATCATCCAGCTCTTCAAACATCTCCTCAATAGAATTCATTGTCACCTTCTCTAAGGGTTTGGAAGGTCGGTCTTGATTAAGATTCTCTCCAACCGGCTGCCCAACCACATCAATTCTAGAGCACTTTTCGGTGTCATCAGGATGCCTCATAGCCTCAAACACATTGAAAGTCTCTTTCTCATCTTGGAACCTCAAAATTAATTTACCTTGTTGGACATCAATCAAGGCTCTTCCTGTAGCTAGGAAAGGTCTTCCAAGAAGAAGAGGGACCATCTTGTCTTCTTCCATGTCAAGGATCACAAAGTCTGCCGGAAAAAGGAATTTGCCAACCCTTACCAATACATCTTCCATAACTCCATAAGGGTATTTGATTGACCTATCTGCCAGCTGCAGTGTCATTTTTGTAGGCTTGACTTCACCTCCTCCCAGCCTCTTCAACATAGATAATGGCATCAAATTGATGCTAGCTCCCAAATCACAAAGGGCTTTGTCAATATTTAAATTTCCAATAGTGCAGGGAATTGTGAAGCTTCCAGGATCTTTCAGCTTTGGAGGGAGCTTTCTTTGAATGATGGCACTACACTCTTCTGTCAAAGCTACAGTCTCATCTTCTTTGAATTTCTTCTTTTTAGTTAATAATTCCTTCATGAATTTGGCATATAAAGGCATTTGCTCAAGAGCTTCTGCGAAAGGAATATTGATTTGGAGGCGCTTGAAGACATCCATGAACTTAGAGAATTGTTCATCCTTCTCCTTTTTCTTGTTCACAGGAGGATATGACAGCTTCTTATATGGAGGAACAACTCTGGGCTTCTCTTGTACTTGCAGTTTGTCAGTAAAAACTCGGTCTTCCTCACCTTCTCTTTTTTTTTCTTTTTCAATATTTACTCTACTCTCATTTTCAACTCCACCTTTTTCTTTTTCAACTTCTTTTTCTACTTCCACTCTCTCTTTTTCAACTCCATCCACTTCACTTTTTCGCTTTTTCTTTCTCTCTACTTGCACAACAACTTTCCACTTCTCAAAAACAAAGACTACAATTTTCATTCTTAGGGTTGTCAACCCGTGTTAGCAGAAAACTTACCTTTCGATTGCTCCGCTAGTTGCTTTGAGAGTTGCCCAATTTGGTTCTCCAGATTTTTTATAGAAGCCTCCTGGTTTTTGAAATGGGACTCATGATTCTGGAAGTTGGATTGTGTCATCTTCATAAACTGAATAAGAGCTTCTTCTAATTGATTTGGCCTCTCTTGCTTTTGCGGTTGTGGAGGGTTGCTGGATGATGGGCTATCTTGCTGCTTCCAAGAGAAGTTGAGATGATTCTTCCACCCTGGATTATAGGTGTTAGAATACGGATTCCCTCCTTGCCTTTGAAAATCACCCATGTAATTAGCTTGCTCCTTGGAGTCTCCTAATGTATCACACCCTCCATTCTCATGAGGCCCTTGACAAAAGTCACATCTCAAGTTTTTATTCACCTGATTCACTTGAGCAGAGGAAGGGGTTCCCACTTTCAGTGCTTTCAACTCTTTTGTGATAGCCTCCAATTGTTGAGAGACTAATTTATTTTGAGCCAAGAGCGCATCTTGTGTTTCCAATTCTAGGACTCCTCTTTTACCCAGTGTCCCTCTATCATTCTGACATAACTGCTCATTGGAAGCCATTTGCTCCACCAAGGTTCTTGCTTCTACAGCTGTCTTGTTGTTGATTGTACCTCCAGCTGAGGCATCCAACATCATCCTGGTGTTCGGCCTCAAACCATTACAGAACATTTGCATCTGGTTGAAGTCATCATATCCATGTCCTGGACACCTCTTTAGAAGGAGTTTGAATCTCTCCCATGCCTCATACAAGTTCTCACATGAATCTCACCTCTTCTTTTGATGAATTTGGAGGGTGGAAAAAATTTTGTCATGAATTTCTCCTCCAAATCATCCCAAGTTGCAATGCTTCCATTAGGCAAGGTGTCTAGCCAATCTCTTGCTCGTTCACAGGTCCAAGGGAAAAGCCTCAATTTCTTGCTTCCTCACCACTCCAAACAGCCCAAAGGTGTCACAGATTTCGTAGAAACTCACCAGGTGCTGATTTGGGTCATCAATCTCATTCCCCGCGAATTGGCTTTGCTTGAGAGTGTTCAACAATACCGGCTTGATCTCAAAATTAGCATTTGCCTCCACCTGTTGGTAGGCATTAACAGCCCTTGCATGGTTGTTCCGTCTCCCAAAATCGCCCAAAGTGCGTGGTTGGTCCCCCATCACTTCTTGAGTTGGGACTTGAGAGGTAGATGCAGAGGATTGTTTTTGTCGTTGCTTTGCTTCCTTTGCCTTCTTCCTTAAAGCCTTCGCTGTCTTTTCAATTTCTGGGTCAAACAACAGTTCACCTGTTTGTTTACCTCGCATACACAAAACTAAGGCAAAAGGTAAGTAGCAAAGTAACAATTAATATTTTTTTTTTAAAAAATAAATAAAAGAAATAGTTCAATAAGGTACTCGTTTGCCTTGTTAAAAATTAATTCAACAATCCCCGGCAACGGCGCCAAAAACTTGGTGAGCAAAATCGCAAGTGTACGATTCGTCGTCAAGTAATAAAAAGATCGAATCCACAGGGATTGTAACTAATTATTTAACTTAACAAACTTGTAATAATTTGAACTATTGAACTAAGTGATGTGTTTGAAATATTTATGACTTATATCAAAAGACAAAAACAGTAAACAAATAAACAAAAATTTGGATTTTAAGGAGAATTAAAAGCGACTAGGGATCGAATCCTCTTGCTTCCACTCTTATGCAATCAATTTACAACCAACACAAGTTATTCCATATAATTGAAGTTCGAATCAACAAAATTAGTTTAAGGACAATTCCTTGCCACATAAACCCTTTACTTTAACTAAAATCCCCTAATCCCTTAGGTGAATTAAAGCTAGATTAAGCAATAAGACTAATGATTCATAAGAACACATGCTCATAAGGTTATATTCCTATAATCCTCCTAAACATGACCAACAATTCAGTTCAAGTTCATAACCCCAATTTCCCAATCGTGAGTATAACCCAAAATCGATTCGGTAGTGATCAGTTACCAAAAAGCATTAATAATATAATTGAAGGCTCAATCATAATTGAAATAAACTTGCATTGATATAAGTAAAACAACTACATAAGAATGTTCACAAGGTTCATCTTCCCTAGCCTAAGGAATTTAGCTACTCATAGAAAAGGAAAAGCCAAACTAGAAATTCATGAGAATTGATGAAGAGATCGTTTCCAATCCTCCACCGTGCCTCCAAATAACGAAGTTCAAACCCTAGACACGTCTCTAAAGTGTCTCTTTATAGTCTAGGGTGAAAAGGAGTAAAAAAACAGGTCCAAAACATGTAAAAACGTAAAATTCTGCGTCCAGGGTGCTATCGTAGCACGGCCGTGGTGTGAGGCACGGCCAGGCCGTGCTTCATTCTGTTTCTCGCACAGTTTAGGTGCTGTCGCAACACGGCCGTGCTTCCTGACACGGCCAGGCCGTGCTTCATGTTGTTTTGTATTTTTCACCTCTTTAACGTCCGAATTAGCTCAAGGTGTCTTCATGAAAGTTGAAGCTATGGATCTTAGCTTTCCAATGGCACCGGTTTCATCTCATTTGGACACCTAAAACTCCAGATATGATTAAAACACTGAACAAGTGTTTGGCTTAGACAGCATTACATTATCAACTTGTAGCACAAATTACCCCAACTTATTCCAAGTGATTTTTCTCCTTTTTCCTAGGACAAATATCTTCCTTTAAGAACAATTGAACCAAAACCAAGTGTGTTATTCAAATCAAGCCAAATGCAAAAATAACATGGATAAAAATGACTAAAATGACTAAAATGTGATGCAAAACTAACACTAAACTATATGCTATTTCGAACGCATCATGTACCATGAAAGGACAAAGCACATCGATATCTGTCTACACTTCATTAGAGATATTGTTGAGTCTAAAGAAGTTTTGGTTTAGAAGGTTGCTTCGGAGGACAACCCGGCAGATATGTTCACTAAATCACTTCCTAGATCAAGGTTCAAGAATTGCTTAAACTTGGTCAATTTCTTCGAGACATAATTCCGAATAATGGAGGGAACAGCACTTTGATGATGGGTACTTGTTGATCATCATCACTAATTTGAAGTCAAGGTGAAGAATTGTAGGGAATGCCTTAAAAGTTTTAAAATCTTTTCTTTTATAGCAAAATCTGCTTGGTTTAAATGGAGGGGTATTATTTCACCACGTTAGTTGTGTTTATAAATATGCTTATATGGTAGACTAACTATAATAGTTGAAAATTTATTTTCACATGGACTAGTAAAGTACACTTTTGTATTATCTATAGTAAATGGTAAATTTCTATTAATAAAATCTTGTCCAATAAGAAAATCATATACAATATTGGGATAATAATATATTTTATCAAATCTAACTTGTAAATTTCAAACGATTATCCAAAAATTTATATAACCTTGATAAAAAATAGTTTCTTTATTATGAATATCTCGTCCTATAATTTTATCAATCTTTTTAATATTAGAAAAATAATCTTTGTTCATCTTTTCCTAACTCAATTTTTTCTTCTAACATATTGGTAAATAAATTTATAATATCGTCATAACTTATTCTCTTATATTGATCATAACTCAATTCTGGTGCCCAAACACTCTGTCACTCCTAATATCTCTGTCACTTTTGCCTTCATCTCCTGGGTAGTGCTTTTACTGTAGAAAACTTTAGATTTAACCAGATTAATGGCTTGACCTGATGCTCTTTCATAGGTTAGGAGAATTTCCTCCAGACAATTTGCCTCCCTCTCATCAGCCCTGCAAAATAGAAAACAATCGTTAACAAAAAGTAGCTTTGAGAGGGATGGAGCCCCTCTACACACCCTAATACCATGAAGATCCCCTCGGGCTTCTGCTCTCTTTACCAAGGAAGTAAGACTTTTCGCACAAATGATAAAGAGGTATGGTGATAATGGATCTCCCTGTCTGAGTCCTCTCTCTAGAATAATAGGCCCCACACTCTCCCTATTCATCAGTATAGCACATAGTCATCCACCTCACCCATTTGTCACAAAAATCCATCTTCTTTAAGCATGCATTTCAAATACCCACAATCTACTCTATCATACGCCTTGCTAATATCAATCTTTAGAGCCACCTCCCCCACTTTACCATTCACCTTACATTTCATGTGATGAATTATTTCTATGGCCACTTTACCATTCACCTTACATATATAATATTAAAATATTATAACACTCCATTTAAACCAAGCAGAAGGATTTGTTATAAAGGAAAAGATTTTAAAGCTTTTAGAAAGTCGTTATGAAGAAGACCCTCAAGCATTTTAAAAAATAAAGTAGTATGTTGCCAAAATAGAGTTATTATCTAATAAACTAGTCTGTGAAAAACCTATGATTTATACAAAGGAGGACGAAAAGGATTATTTTAATATTACTAATAAATATTTAAAGTTTAATTTGATAAGGGAAATCAAGAGTACATATAACTCTGCTAGTTTTCTAGTTAGAAATCATAATGAAATTAAAAGAGGAGAACCTAAAATGGTTATAAACTATAGACCCCTAAATAAAATTGTTAAAGATTATCCTTATCCCCTGGATATGATTTATAAAAAGATTAAAGAAGGTAAGATATTTTCTAAGTTTGATCTTAAATCAAGTTTTTATCAAATTCTTTTAGAAGAAGATAGTAAAGTTTGTACAGCTTTTAGTACTCCACAAGGTAGATATAAGTGAAATGTCCTATCAATGGGATCAAAGACAAGTCCTGCTATTTGTCAAGAAAGATTAGACAAGATCTATAAGGATTGTTATAATTATGTTATAATCTATATCGATGATATTTTAATATATAGTCAGAATATTCAAAAACATAATAAACATTTATTTATATTTACTGCAAGAGCTTTTAAAAATTGTTTGGTATTAAGTAAAAAGAAAGCTGAGATAGCTAGAGAAAAGATTAGTTATTTAGGATTAATTATTGATAAAGGAATTATAGAACTTCAACCCCATATATCTGAAAAAATATTAGAATTTCCAGATAGATTAGAAAATCTTAAGCAAGTACAATCTTTTCTAGGACATATAAATTATGTTTCACAATTTATTAAGGATTGTGCTAAATTAAAAAGTAGATTACAAGAAAAAATAAGAAAAGATAAGAAGTTTGAATGGATTGAAAAAGATACTCAATGGGTTCAAGGTATAAAAAAAGTTAAGAATTTAGAAAGACTCCCATTACCAAGGGAAGAAGATGAATTATATATAGAAACAGATGCATCAGATAAGTATTTGGGAGCAATACTTAAACGACAAGGTGATAATATGATATTAAGATACACTTCATGTACTTTTCGAGAAGCTGAATTAAATTATGATATAAACGAAAAAGAAGTTTTAGCAATAATTAAAGCAATAGAATCCTTTAAAATTTGGTTAGCAAAGAAAGAATTTATAGTAAAGACAGATAATACCCAAGTAAAAGTGTAACACCCCGACTAATTTAATTATTTGGCCTTATTAGTTTAAGCATTTATATGTTTTAAATTGATTGTTGAGTAATTAAATTAGGTGAAGTTATAGATTAAAGGGGTGTGATTAGAAATGGCATTATTAGAGTTTTAAACAAAAGGAAGGGTACATTGGTAATTTTGCCTTAGAAAAGTGGCAAGATGGTCCAATAGGTGAAAACCTCATTTTCCTTTCTTTTTTTTCTTCTCCCTCACGACCAGCTCACTTCCTCCCCCTCTCTTATTTTCGTTTTTGCTGCTTAAGGAAAAAGAGGAAGAAGAGAAGAAACCTAGGGTTCATGGGTCTTGGAGAAAGATGAGAGAAAATGAGTACTTTGGTTCCATACTTGCTTAGAGTGGAAGAAGGTGAAGCCAAGATCCTTTGATTTAAGGAAGATTGGGTGTTGATTCAAAAGGAAGAAGAGGAAAGAGCAAGTAGGAGAGTTGGAAGGAGAAGAAGGGAACTAGGACTTTCAACCTTCAAAGCTCAAGATCTTAAAGATCATTTGTGAGTTCTTCTCACTTAGAGGTTGGGCAACCCATAAGACCCACCACTTAGGGTCTTTTATTTTGATCTCACTTGTGTATTTTCTTGATTTCTGAATTGGAAATGGTTGAAATGCATGAATGGGTTTGGGTAGAAATGAATGTGCTTAAGTTGATGCATTAATGTTTTGTGACATGTTGAAGCATGATGGATTGTGTTTTATATGTCTTATGTTGCTCTTAATCTTGTATAGCAGTCATATGCTTGATTTTGAGTACCAATTTGGTTTGAAATTGGTTTGGATTGAAGAAAAGTGAGTTGGAAGTTGAAATTATGCAGAAAAACACGTTTCTGCATAATTACAGAAATGCGCGTGGTATTGTACAAATGCGTGCGACGCGCACAGAAACAGCATCTGCAGCGCAGAAATGCGCGCGACGCGCACCCGGGCGCGCACAGCGCGCATTCTGCAGAAGGTCAACTTCGAGGATTTTATTAAAATATCAAACGAAGTCGGAATTGGGCAAATGACCACTCGTTGGAAAGCTTAGGATGTCTAGTTTCTAAATATAATTTTTATTTTAGAAAATACCCACCCAATTAGTGCAGTTTTAAGCAACAAGCTACTAGGTTTAGAAAGTTGAACATTAACTTTCCCCCAATTTGGAACCTATGTTTCTCCTTCAATACTTAATGAAAATTAGAGAACTATATGTCCAAATTGAAGAGAAATGTGTCTAGTTTTCAGTGGTACAAGAATTATTTCAAGATAAGCCCTATACCGGAAGTTGTGAGATATGCACGACGCGTTCTTTGGCGCGCGTGGTGCGCCAGTTTTACGAGAAATGTGTACTTTAGCATTTTATGGGCCTTTAAGGCCATGAATACCCAAGTTGAGAGTTCTAAAACATACAAGATAAAAGGGACATCCTAAGATACCCTTAGATAAGTTATTAGTGCATTTATTGTCTGAAAGCTTAGAGAAAGAAATTAGAACTGTTTGATTCGTAGTGGTTCTAATGAGATAAACGTAGTGCGGTGCGGTGTACCACTGTAAGGTAACGATAAGTCCCGCCTGTTTACCTTAGTGTGGCAGAGCGGTGTACCACTGTTACCAAACGATAAGTCCCGGCCGTTACTCCGAGGATTGTAAGTACAGAGCGGTGTTCCACTACTGTGAGGTAACGATAAGTTCCGGCTGTTTACCTTAGTGTAGCAGAGCGGTATACCACTGTTACCAAACGATAAGACCCGACTGTTACTAGTAATCCTAGTTGTATGTTTAGTTGTATCACTATATTACTCGGGTAGTAATGTTATTATGATAATGACAAGAGTCTGTGAGGGGTCAGAGGACGACTCACTGAGATTATTTTAATCTCACCCCTTTTCTCTTTTATTTCAGATAAGCAGGTACCAGCAAAGGAGAGATAATGATTCTAGGAGCTTTAAACCTCTAGTTTATATTAAATGTGCATTGTACTTGTCTCTTTTGTTGTTGAGGCAAAAATTGACATTGTATTTTGTAATTTCCCAAGCCTTGGACTTGGATGAAGTTGTAAACTTTATTTATTAGACTTATGACATAGTTTGTGTTTGGACTTGTAATTTTACAATTCAAGTTTAAATTATTTTGTGTAATTCCTGTGCTTTAATGTAAATTTGTCTTACTTCAATTATTATGGAAGTACGGGCGTTACATTATGGTATCAGAGCAGTTTAGTCTATTAGGGACTGTGGTCTAGTATTGTGGATTTTTCTTCTTTGCTTGAGAATTCCCCTCTATATTCTTGTACTTAGTATGGACTATTAAGCCTGATCAACTTAATACTTTATACCATGTATGCAGAATATGGCAGATGGACATAGAAGGCATAGGAGAAGACACGACAGGCGAGATGCGGAGGAGGCTCGTTGGATGGACATGATGCAAATGATGAGAGATCAAAATGAAATCATGAGGAACCAGAATGAGGCCATTAGGGAACAAAGCCAGGCTACCAACAATATGGTCCAACAATTCCTTAATGCTCAACAGCAGCGTCCACCATCACCCCCTCCCCTGGCTTCACAAGAGGCGGTGAATAAGATGTTCTTCAATTTTCACAAGATGAAGCCCCTGACTTTCACTTTAGGGAGAAGCCATGGCATCCCAACTCGGTTGGAAGCCATGGAGAGAATATTTAAAGTTGTTCAAAGTGTTCAAGAATGAGAAAGTTATTTTTGCCACTCATATGTTGGAGGAAGGAGCTGCAAATTGGTGGAAAGGGGCACAAGCTTACATGGAGGATTAGGAGGATCCTTTGGACTGGGAACACTTCCGAGAAGCTTTCTTGGGAAAGTATTTTCCTCAAACTGTCGAGGAAAAGATGGACCGAGACTTTATTCAACTGCAGCAGGGAAATTCTACAGTTGAGGAGTATGTAACAAAGTTTGAAGAATTGGCCAGATTCTCCTCTTTGGGCCAGTATGCACCGGATGATCATTGGAAAATTAAACAGTTCAAGTGGGGATTGAGGCCTGATATCCAAGCCAACATTTCTCAGACAGGCTTCACCCACTTTGCTGATTTAGTCCACAGGAGTTATGTGGCTGAAGATTGCTTGAAAAAGCTATATGACGACAGGAAGTCGAGGTGGCAGAAGCATAAGGATGAGAGCAAAACTCCCCCACCATTGAAGGCTAAAGGGCACCGGGGTAAAGGAAAACAAGTACAACAATTTGAGGCAACACCTCCAGGAGCTTGCACAAAGTGTGGGAGATATCACAGAGGGAAATGTATGGAAGGGAAAAATGTATGTTTCATCTGTAGGCAACCAGGCCACATGATGCGGGAGTGTCCGAAGTTCAAGCCTGGGGCGGGTACCAAGCCCAATGACCCCATTCAAGGTCGCGTCCACAAGTTAAGCGGCAAGAAGGCAAGTGGTGTGGAGAATCTGATTAAAGGTACATGCCTTCCTCATGGAAACCCTTTGGTTGTTCTCAGATGACTCACGGTGCCACACACTCTTTCATTGCTAATAAGTGTGCCCAGAGGTTAGGATTGTATCTTTCCTCTTTACCCTTTACAATGACTGTTGAAACACCAGCCGAAGGTAGTATCTCTACTACGTTGATTTGCGAGAATTGTCCTCTTGTAATTCAAGAAAGGATGTTTTCGGTCAATTTGATTTGTCTACCCTTGAAGGGAATGGATGTAATCTTAGGTATGGATTGGCTCTCCGCTAACCAAGTTGTTTTGAATTGTTTTTCTAGAACTATTGAGTTTCCATCTGTAGAGTCTATGGTCAATCAGTTATGTCTAAAGGGATTGGCTAGTGTGTCTCAATTGAACCAATGCCTAGTGGAAGGACACTTTGGATACATCTTGTTACTCTCTTCAACCACAAAGGTTGGATTAGACTTAACTACCATCCCAGTAATTAATGAATTCCTGGATATTTTTCCGGAGGAAATTACCTCTTTACCTCCTGAGAGAGAAGTAGAGTTCTCCATAGAATTGGTTCCAGGAGCCGGACCGATTTCTATAGCCCCTTATAGGATGTCGCCTTCAGAGTTGAAAGAGCTTAAAGTTTAGTTAGAGGACCTAATAGCTAAGCGCTTCATTAGACCTAGTGCTTCACCATGGGGAGCCCCCGTTCTCCTAGTGAAGAAAAGAGACGGTAGTATGCGTTTGTGTATAGACTACCGACAACTTAACAAAGTCACAATTAAGAACAAGTATCCTCTCCCTAAGATAGATGATTTGTTATACCAGCTTAGGGGAGCTTCGGTATTCTCTAAGATTGATCTTAGGTCAGGATACCACCAGATTCGAGTCAAGGCTAAGGATGTGCCAAAAATCGCGTTTAGGACACGGTATGGCCATTATGAGTACGTTGTTATGCCGTTTGGTCTGACAAATGCTCCAGCTATTTTCACGGACTACATGAATAGAATTTTCAGACCTTACCTCGACCGGTTTGTTGTGGTATTCATAGATGACATCCTTGTATATTCTAGGAACCCTCACGAGCATGAGGAACATCTTAGGATTGTCTTGAGTACACTTAGGGAGAGCCATCTGTTTGCAAAACCAGAAAAGTGTGAGTTTTGGCTCACCGAAGTGAAGTTTTTAGGACACGTCATTTCCCAAGAGGGAGTGGCTGTAGATCCCAGTAAAGTAGAGGCCGTCCTTGAGTGGGAGCGACCGACTACGGTCTCGGAAGTTAGAAGTTTCGTAGGACTAGCCGGTTATTATCGTAGGTTCATAGAAGGATTCTCCCAGTTGGTTTTGCCTTTGACCCGGTTAACTCGAAAGGGACAACCGTTTGTATGGGATATGAGCTGCGAGAACAGTTTCTTGGAGCTCAAAGTCCGGTTGACTAGTGCATCGGTTTTGATTATCCCCAACCCGACCTTAGGTTTTGAGGTTTATAGTGACGCTTCTGGTAAAGGTCTGGGTTGTGTTCTCATGCAAAATGGGCGAGCAGTAGCCTATGCGTCTAGGCAATTAAAGCCCCACGAAGAACCAGTCATTAAGAATCAAATTCTTGAAGAAGCCCACAAGAGTGGATTCTCGGTACACCCTGGTTCTACTAAGATGTACCATGATCTTAGGCAAAGGTATTGGTGGCCGGGAATGAAGAATGATGTAGGTGAGTTTGTAGCACAGTGTTTGGTTTGCCAGAGAACCAAGATAGAGCATCAGAGACCATCAGGTACCCTTCAACCCTTAGATATTCCGGAATGGAAATGGGAGGGCATATCTATGGACTTTGTGTCAGGCTTGCCTCGCACTCAATCTGGATATGACTCCATCTGGGTTATTGTAGACAGATTAACCAAATCCGCTCACTTTCTCCCAGTAAAGTCCACTTTCAACACCACTAGGCTAGCTAAGATTTTCATTAGGGAGATTGTTAGACTCCATGGGGTACCCTCTAGCATCGTCTCTGATAGAGATCCTAAGTTTACCTCCCGGTTTTGGAAACAATTTCAGATGGCCTTGGGGACCAGATTGCGTCTTAGCACCGCTTATCATCCACAGACGGATGGTCAGACGGAAAGGACTATCCAAACCTTAGAGGACATGCTTAGAGCATGCGTGTTAGATGATGGTGGTAGTTGGGATGAACATCTAGCTCTCATCGAGTTTGCTTATAACAACAGCTACCATGCTAGCATAGGCATGGCACCGTACGAGGCACTCTACGGTCGCAAATGTAGAACTCCTTTATGTTGGTTTGAAGTAGGAGAGAAGAGATGGTTAGGACCAGACATAATTCAGGAAACCACTGACCAGATCAAAAGGATTAGGGATAGGCTGAAAACTGCTCAGAGTCGGCAGAAGAGTTACGCCGATTTGAAGAGAAGACCTATTGAGTTTGAGAAAGGAGAGCATGTTTTCCTGAGAGTCGTTCCTACGATAGGCATTGGTAGGGCACTGAGAGCCAAAAAGTTGTGTCCTCGTTACATTGGTCCTTTTGAAATCCTTGAAAGAGTCGGTTCAGTTGCCTACCAAATTGCTCTACCCCCATCTTTGTCAAGTCTGCACAATGTTTTTCATGTGTCTCAGCTTAGAAAGTACATTCCTGACCCCCATCAACCTTTGGATCATGAGTCGGTACACCTTAGATCAGATTTGACATATCAGCCTATGCCGGTGCGAGTGGTGGATCACAGTGTCAAGACTCTGAGGAACAAGAACGTTCCCTTGGTGAAGGTTATCTGGGAGGGATCCACTCCTGAGGAGGCTACTTGGGAGGTCGAAGCAGAGATGCAAGATCAGTACCCGTATCTATTTCAATAGGTAAGTATTTGTCTAGTTTTTTAGGACAAAAACTTTTAAAAGTTGGGTAGTAATGTAACACCCCGACTAATTTAATTATTTGGCCTTATTAGTTTAAGCATTTATATGTTTTAAATTGATTGTTGAGTAATTAAATTAGGTGAAGTTATAGATTAAAGGGGTGTGATTAGAAATGGCATTATTAGAGTTTTAAACAAAAGGAAGGGCACATTGGTAATTTTGCCTTAGAAAAGTGGCAAGATGGTCCAATAGGTGAAAACCTCATTTTCCTTTCTTTTTTTTCTTCTCCCTCACGACCAGCTCACTTCCTCCCCCTCTCTTATTTTCGTTTTTGCTGCTTAAGGAAAAAGAGGAAGAAGAGAAGAAACCTAGGGTTCATGGGTCTTGGAGAAAGATGAGAGAAAATGAGTACTTTGGTTCCATACTTGCTTAGAGTGGAAGAAGGTGAAGCCAAGATCCTTTGATTTAAGGAAGATTGGGTGTTGATTCAAAAGGAAGAAGAGGAAAGAGCAAGTAGGAGAGTTGGAAGGAGAAGAAGGGAACTAGGACTTTCAACCTTCAAAGCTCAAGATCTTAAAGATCATTTGTGAGTTCTTCTCACTTAGAGGTTGGGCAACCCATAAGACCCACCACTTAGGGTCTTTTATTTTGATCTCACTTGTGTATTTTCTTGATTTCTGAATTGGAAATGGTTGAAATGCATGAATGGGTTTAGGTAGAAATGAATGTGCTTAAGTTGATGCATTAATGTTTTGTGACATGTTGAAGCATGATGGATTGTGTTTTATATGTCTTATGTTGCTCTTAATCTTGTATAGCAGTCATATGCTTGATTTTGAGTACCAATTTGGTTTGAAATTGGTTTGGATTGAAGAAAAGTGAGTTGGAAGTTGAAATTATGCAGAAAAACACGTTTCTGCATAATTCTGCAGAAATGCGCGTGACGCGCTGTACAAATGCGCGCGACGCGCACAGAAACAGCATCTGCAGCGAAGAAATGCGCGCGACGCGCACCCGGGCGCGCACAGCGCGCATTCTGCAGAAGGTCAACTTCGAGGATTTTATTAAAATATCAAACGAAGTCGGAATTGGGCAAATGACCACTCGTTGGAAAGCTTAGGATGTCTAGTTTCTAAATATAATTTTTATTTTAGAAAATACCCACCCAATTAGTGCAGTTTTAAGCAACAAGCTACTAGGTTTAGAAAGTTGAACATTAACTTTCCCCCAATTTGGAACCTATGTTTCTCCTTCAATACTTAATGAAAATTAGAGAACTATATGTCCAAATTGAAGAGAAATGTGTCTAGTTTTCAATGGCACAAGAATTATTTCAAGATAAGCCCTATACCGGAAGTTGTGAGATATGCACGACGCGTTCTTTGGCGCGCGTGGTGCGCCAGTTTTACCAGAAATGTGTACTGTAGCATTTTATGGGCCTTTAAGGCCATGAATACCCAAGTTGAGAGTTCTAAAACATACAAGATAAAAGGGACATCCTAAGATACCCTTAGATAAGTTATTAGTGCATTTATTGTCTGAAAGCTTAGAGAAAGAAATTAGAACTGTTTGATTCGTAGTGGTTCTAATGAGATAAACGTAGTGCGGTGCGGTGTACCACTGTAAGGTAACGATAAGTCCCGGCTGTTTACCTTAGTGTGGCAGAGCGGTGTACCACTGTTACCAAACGATAAGTCCCGGCCGTTACTCCGAGGATTGTAAGTACAGAGCGGTGTTCCACTGTGAGGTAACGATAAGTTCCGGCTGTTTACCTTAGTGTAGCAGAGCGGTATACCACTGTTACCAAACGATAAGACCCGGCTGTTACTAGTAATCCTAGTTGTATGTTTAGTTGTATCACTATATTACTCGGGTAGTAATGTTATTATGATAATGACAAGAGTCTGTGAGGGGTCAGAGGACGACTCACTGAGATTATTTTAATCTCACCCATTTTCTCTTTTATTTCAGATAAGCAGGTACCAGCAAAGGAGAGATAATGATTCTAGGAGCTTTAAACCTCTAGTTTATATTAAATGTGCATTGTACTTGTCTCTTTTGTTGTTGAGGCAAAAATTGACATTGTATTTTGTAATTTCCCAAGCCTTGGACTTGGATGAAGTTGTAAACTTTATTTATTAGACTTATGACATAGTTTGTGTTTGGACTTGTAATTTTACAATTTAAGTTTAAATTATTTTGTGTAATTCCTGTGCTTTAATGTAAATTTGTCTTACTTCAATTATTATGGAAGTACGGGCGTTACAAAAAGCATTTTTTAGAAAACAAAATTAAGGATAATATTGTTAATCGTAGAAGAATAAGATGGCAGATGAGAGTAAGTCCTTTTACTTTTAGAGTAGTATATACTAAAGGAGCTAACAATTGTTTTGCAGATCAATTATCCAGACCAAATGAGTGATCAACTACAAAAAGATAAATCCAAGGTCATTACTGCAAAATTAGGTGAAATTGATAGACAATTTCACAAGATGGCAGTTGATATTGATGAAGAATTTGTCAAAATGGCAAATCTAATAGACGACAAGTTTACAGCTTTTGTTGACGATTTTCATCAAGAAACGAAAGAAATTATTAAGACTGTCAATATTGTTGATCCTATTCAACCAAGTATTCCTTCAAGTTCAAGTTTTTTGGAAAAAGGAATAAGGTAACTAAGAAGGAGACTACTAGAATAAAATTTACAAAAAATATTTCTTTCAAAAAAAAACTAGTTAATTCTCCTTCAAGGGAACCGGTCGATAGATTCTAGGAAGTTTACCAATCTCTGGTAAATTTTACGTATAAAGGAAATCCAAGAGAACTTGAATGTTATATTATTGATTATAAAGGAATGTTTCCAAGGATAATGATTATCTTGGACGATTGGGAAGATATAACTCTTCTTACTGATCTTCTAAGATATGGATTTATCGATTCAATTTATATTGAGCCAAGTATTTAAACAAGTTAAAATATTTCCCGAAGGCAATTGTGAATGGAATTCGAGGATACATTAAAGGAGCTAATCCTCATAAGACAATCTTTGTCAAGATTTACACAGCTAGTCCTAATTTTGAAGGAGAAGCAATTTATTTTGTCAAGATTAGAACTTTGAATGTTGATGAAATTAGAGCTCAAAAATATGTTGCTAAAGATATTTCCCTGTGCTTTTGATGATCATGAAAGAGACATATGCTCAAAGGAGATTTTGGAGCTATGCAATGACCGAGAAAGCCATAGTTATCAGTAAAAAAGATAAAGATCAACAGCAAGGAACACTCAAGGTCCTTCAATTATTCATCCCAAAAATCGAGAAAAATCAATTCCAAGGACAACTAGAGACCGACAATCAGTTCTGTCAGATTCTAAAGAATATTGGTGACCATACGTGTCATTTCTGCAAAGGGAAATGATAAAAAGCCGGTGGTAACAAAATAAAGCAAGATGCTTTGAAGATAAAAGGTTACTATAGTTTATTAATCCTATTTACTTTTTATCACCTTGTAACTATAGTTATGTAACTAAAGTTAGTTTATAACTAAGGTTAAAGAGGATGAACCTCTATAAAAAACTTGCTCTATGTATCCTGTAAGTGTATCGAATGCTCAAACTATCACTCCACCTTATAATATCTCCATGTTTTAAATAAAAATTCTAAGTTTCCGAAATTTCTGCAGCTCTTAAAATTTTTCCATCATGTTTATTTAGCTTAATAAGAATTTGAGAGAAAAACGTGAGTTTAAGTTTACTAGTTCCTAATAGAACTGCGACGAGAAGCCCGAGGATGGTGTTGAAGTGGCCCTCTTGAAGCTGGTTAGGCATTTTCTGGCCCTTAATCCATCGTCGGCAAGCTTGCATCCATATTTATTAAGGAAGCGAGGTGGGCCCAAAACTCATCACATTCTCATACTGTTGTCAAGGTAATAAACCTCTGTATACGGAATCTTTTAAAGGTTTAGGAAGATTAGGAATATTTTCTAAATATGAGTTCACTTACGCAATCAGAATATGAAGATTATATTCAAGATTATGATGCAGATACTACTATAGATCAATATATGAACGAAAGAATCAGAGAAATTGAGACATATGATCAATATAAGAGAATAAGTTTTATTAATCTATTCACCAATATGTTAGAAGATAAGATTGAATTAAGAAAAGATGAACAAAGATTGATAGATTTTATGGATCTAGTTATTCAGAGATTAAAGATCCCCCACCACGCTTGTTGTTCTTATAAATATGTCTATATAGTTGATTAACTATAATAGTTGAAAATTGAGTTACACATGGACTAGTAAAATATACTTTTGTATTATCTATAGTAAATGGTAAATTTCTATTAATAAAATCTTGTCCAATAAGAAAATCATATACAATATTGAGATAATAATATAATTTATCAAATCTAACTTGTAAACTTCCAATAACTATCCAAAAATTAATATAACCTTGATCAAAAATAGTTTCTTTATTATGAATATCTCGTCCTATAATTTTATCAATTTTTTTATATTAGGAAAATAATGACTTGTAATACTAAAACTGGATCCTAAATCAATCAATGCATGGTATATTTTCTTGTCGTAGATAATCTCGATAATTATTGCATTCTGCTTTTTATTAATCTTTTTGAACTCTACTGATTTCAATTCTTTTTCCATCATAAATTAATTCTATATAAGAATCTTTAATAGAATAGTCATCAAAACTATGAGGAAAATTCATTCCTAACAAAAATTATGTACTAACACTATCTTCTACTTCTATTGAGATTAGAACTTCTTTATTTTTTATTAGAATAACTATATTAGCTTTATGAGTAATATAATGCTTATTATTATAATAATCTAAATAATAATATTTATTTTCTAATTCTTTAATAGGTATTCCTTGTAATAAATCTATGGTTATATGACTTGTTCTTGCTCCGGTATCTATTAGACATTTAACAGGATTTCTTCCCAATTTAATTCTTACTTCAATAAAATATGGGTATTACCTAGGCCTTTTTTCTCTATTAAATCCAAACTTTTTCTAAATGAATTTTTCTAATTTTAAATTTTTACTAGAACACTCACTTGTAGATCTTCGTATAATGGCTCTTGTCTTATCACCTATAATCTTAGGAAAATTCTCAGTAATTTTTGGTATTTCATCAGTTCTTATTTCATCAATATAAGTTAATTGTCTAGGATTTAATCGCTTTGGAGGTATCTATTCGATTAATCCATCAAATATTTCTTTAAAACTAATTTTTTCTGGCTTAAATTTCATAGTATGATGACTTGGATTAATACCAAAAATTGTTCTATACGTAATCTGTAACACCCGCACCTCAACATAATTGAAAGTACGACAATTTACATTAAGGCACAGGAATTACTAAGCATTTACAAACTTGGTTACAATTATCCAAGTCATAAATTAAACTTGATTCACTACTCTAATGAAAAGATTACATATTGTACATAACTTGGAATATAAAATTTCCACTGCAATATCAAAACTAGCCTAGGAGTCCCAAGCTCGGAGCTTCGGCTCATCGTCTTCAGTACCTGCTTATCTGAAAAACAACAAAAGGAAAGGGGTGAGATTATAAATCTCAGTGAGCCCTTCACGGACTCCTCATCGTTCTCTCGTCCATCCTTACTAGTCTAAAAAGACTAATTCAAACACTAATTCTTTAGCTACATCTAGCATAACTAACCCAATGCTACGTAAGTGCCAACTTTCTTAACTACGAACATTTGTTCTCCTTTACTTACTTGCTCCATACTTAACACTTAATTGCTTTTCTTTATATCATTGAAATCAATCTTATCACATCTCTTCCTACTTCTAGGCACCATTACTAAATAATAATCAAACGACTAGGGGTGTGCTATCCAAGATTCCATACACTAACTAAGCTAATTCCGAATACATATATATATACATACAAGGAATTCATTGACATTCATAAACTTAATATCAATTCACATATTATACCATTCATAGGAGATATATAATATGATGCTATGCATGTAATGCATTTTGTGTTATTGGGTGGTGTCGTAGGCTTCCGTCCCTAGACCCCAATTACACACTTTCGGTATGGTGGTTAGACATCATAACCATCCAAGGGCGTCCCACTTGGCTAACCAAACCGATCTACTCCTTTAATTAGAGGAGTCCCGCCATTGACTTCAGCTTATGCTTATGCTTATGTTTATGCTTGTATGCATGTTCAAAGAAATGCAACTAGGCTAACTAGAATTTATTAATATCATCCTCATTACCTAACTATTCAAGGAAACTACAATTACTTCAATGAATCAAGCTTAAATTAATAGCATCCCTTTTTATCTAATGACTCCAAATCATGGACACTAATTCACACATTCTTCCAATCACATCCTTTTCCTAGGGTCCTTTCCTTGACCTCTATAACTTAAGCTTATGGCTCTTTGACAAGCCTCACAATTCACCAAATTCATGGACAACACATACATTGACTCTTCCCTTGAAACTCTATGGAGTTCTCAAGAGAGAAACATCAAACATACATTCAACTGTGGGGGGTTGGGGGCAGTCGCCAACCTCTTTTAATCAAGCCCACTACATAATCATAACAATCATAACAATCATAACAATCACAACAATAACAACTCAATCTCTTATAGGTATTTAAAACCTAACTTGAACCTAAGGTTCATATGTTACTAAAGGAAGAGAAATTCCTATATGTGGGACTTATGGGTGCCCATCACCTAAGGGTTGAAGAACTCACCTCTATTCTTCAAAACATTGAGCTAGGAAGGTTGAACTTTGGACTTTTTGCTCCTCTTCAAGCTTTTCCCTCTTTGCTCAACTTGGGGCTTCTCCAAATACTTCTCAAATCTTGATCTTCAACCTTCAATCTTCCTTCTCAATCCAAGAACTTGAGCCATCCTTGCTGGAGCTTGGTCCTCTCCCCTTATTCTTCTCCAAATTCGTGCTTCTTCTTCTCCTCTCTAGGGTTCAAACCCAAATCTTCCAAATACCCAAATCTCAACTCTCAAACTCTCCATTTAGGCAAGTGATTGAAGAAATCGAACATGAATCTCTTCAATTCTTCTCAAAGAGTGAAACCCTAGCTCTCCTCTCCTCTTTCTCCTTTCCCTTTCTCTTATTTTCCTTTTTCTTTCTTTCTGCGTTCTGCTCGTTGAAACAGCGTTTTTAAACACTTCTGTAGCTGTGAATCGATTCACAGCATAGTGTGAATCGATTCCCACAGTGTAAAAAGTGCCTGAATCGCAGTCTTAATGAGTGAATCGATTCCTGCATGCGAGTCCCAGTGGCCTGTCTTATGTGAATCGATTCCCGACTTCTGTGAATCGATTCCCACTGCTAAAATTCGATGCCTATGGATCTTTAATGCTGTGAATCGATTCCTAGGCTATATGAATCGATTCACACTGCAGAAAAACCAGGAAAACTTGGTTCTAGCACCAAACCTTGAGACTTTCTTCTCAAATTAACTTCCATAACTACAAATCAACATCTTTAACCATCTTAAGATTAAATCCAACTTATTCCTCAACTCATACCCATTAACCTTCTTATCAAAACCTTGTGTAATTATATTCACTCACTTTAAAATCAAATCAAGCTTGAATACAATCACACAATTCTTCTCATAACTGATTCTCAACTTAGCTTAGAAATTTGGGGTGTTACACTATTACTAGCTCAGTTGGTAATAGCAAGGTGCTCCCGTGGTACTTAAGCCCTCTGGTCCCGGGTTCGAGGCAAGCGAAAGGCAAAAACACCCCGGGGGGAGGGTGAAGTCCTATGAGTAATGGTGCGGGATGGCAAGAGCTAAGCGAAGGCCAAATCCCGGCTGTTACAATAAAAGGCGCCTTTTATTGTAACACCCTGGGTTTTTATTCCCAAGCGTGCTACTCATAGGACTTCTCCCCCCCTCTAAGGGAGTTTTTTCCTTTCGCTTGTCTCGAACCCGGGACCAGAGGGCTTAAGTACCACGGGAGCACCTTGCTATTACCAACCGAGCTAGTACTTGCCATCCCGCAAGGTGCTCCCGTGGTACTTAAGCCCTCTGGTCCCGGGTTCGAGCCAAGCGAAAGGCAAAAACTCCCTTAGAGGGGGGGGAGAAGTCCTATGAGTAGCACGCTTGGGAATTAAAACTCAGGGTGTTACATAATCGAACAACAATGACTACCTTTAGGCATAGTAAAATTTTCTAACTTATGATATAATACTAATGGATTATCAATACTTTTATCATTAATAGAAATACTAAAATTGCGTTCATATTCAAAATTTATCTTGCCGTAATATAAATTTCTCATTGCTGCACCAAATAATGCATCTTGGACATTATGAATAATCCTTTCATCAATAAGATAAATAGCTATTGGAGAATCTAACCTTTCTTGAAAATATCATTTTATCATAACTTGTACTTTTATCAAATCAACAACCTTCATTTTCTTTTTCTTTTCTTTATCTAATTTCTTAAAAACTGATTCTGCTATTTCTCTTGTGATCAATGGAATCCTTCCTTTCCTCTTGGCGTAGTCTATTTCTATGTTAGATTCATGAATTTTTTGTATTCTAACTGTTTGTCCTATATATTTTCCAAATCTTTCTAATAAATTCTTCGTTGGTTGTATATCTATATCTTTTTTCTTAATTCCTTCTAGCCTTTCATATTCCCGAATATCAGTAAATTCTATGGAATTATTATTACTAACTTATTCAATTTCTTTATTCATTATCACTAGAGTCCCCTGAATTTATACTAGCACTATAAATACTAAAATATGATTCTACTTCAGACTCTATTGGTTCATATCCATGCTGATCTATAAGTTCTAATATTTTGATATTTTGTTTATTCCTCTTTGGACACTGATTAGCATAATGTCCTTCTTCTTTACAAATAAAACATTTACATTTCTTTGGTTTTTGACTACTAGATTTCATTCTCCTATAATCACTAGGTCTTTTTCTCCTAAAATATCTACTTCTAAATTTATTTCCATAATTCTTTCTAAATTTAGATTTTCTAAACTTCCATTTTTTATTTTTCTTGTAGGTTCTCTTATTATAACAACTATATTGTCCAATTTCATTATTCTTAGAACAACATAATCTCTTCTTTTGATACTTATAATTCTGTCTTTGTTCTGTAGCTTGTAAACAATACTCTGAAATCTTTTTCTTGCAACCAAATCCTAGCTCCTAGGGTAGGATTTCTAAACCTTGACTAGCAAAATCTGATATTAATTTAGTCTTAAAAGGTTCTGGTAATTTCTCATAGTATAATTTAGAATAAAATTCATAATCAGGTGTTTGAGAAGCTAATCTAATTTTATAAAACCATTCATTAAATTCACAAATACATTAATCAAAATAACACATCACAAATATTAATATTTATCATACCATTTATAGCAAATTCTCTATCTAAAGCCCATCGTTGTTCAGCAGCACATGATTGTCCTAGAAATTCTTGTCTCAAAATTTTCTCTAAATTGCTAATAAATACGAAAGTATTTTCTAAATTGTCTTTAAGAGTATTAACAACTCCTCCTAGGCTTTCTATATACCTCTTGTCACTTCCTCTCATAGTTCTCTTCAAGAAATCTAATGCTTGATCTTTAGACATTCCATCTTTATTTATAATCGCACAATTTTCTTTAATCCATAAGGATATCATTTTTTCTCTATCATCGACACAATCTATATCTAAATAAATACCTGTAGGATTTAAGGCTTGTGGTTCTTTATCATAAGGTACATACTTCTTAGGAATTGAATTATTTGGTCTAACAAAATATTGTCTACGATCTATATATTTTCTTCTAGGGTATACTTGTTCTTCTTCCTCTACTCTCCATCGATGTCCTTGACTATCTTCTGGAGCTACAAAATTTCTCCAATTTGTCATTATTACTAGTACTTTCTTCTTTAGTCGAAACAACAATTGGAGGGGTAGTATCGGGTTTCACATCTAAATCATTTATTTCTAATTTTTTTAATTTCTTTATAATCATGTCCTCGTAGTCACTATCACTGTCCATCTCAAGATATTGGTCTACATTTATTTCCGACACCATTATTTCCTTATTCTTTTCTTCATCCTTTTGCTTATCAACTTTTTTCTTTTCTATCTTTTTATCTTCTTTTTTCTTCCAATCATACATACAAAGAACTGAAGGAGACAAATGATGTTCATTTACTTTTATCATTTCTAACAATGTCCTTTGTTTATTCTCATCTTTTATAGGTTGTCTTCCTATTATGTCCTTTACAAACTTATCTTGCTTTTCATTTTCTAGTAAGATATTAATAATTTCTAATTGCTTCTTAATTATTTCTAGTTGTTCATTTATAGAATCTAACTTTTCATGATTAATTAATTTCATAAATAACTGAGTACTCTTGTCCTTCTCTAAGTTTTTTATCTCTACTTCAAGCACTTCTATCCTATTTATATTACAACTTTTGAAACATTGTATGTATCTGTTATAGTACATCTCTCATACTGCTTACTACTACTTTTAATTCTTCTTCGATAGCCTCTTCAAGTTGGTGTTTATAATAACATATAATAACTTTAATTTCTGTAAGCTCTTGAATAGTAGAGTCAGATATATCTAGATTATCTAATTGTTGACATGGCTCAGCAAATCCTTCTTTTAATCCTAAATAACTACTCTTCTCTCTCCTTGTCTTCCAACATTGGTAGTTGAAGGGATGAGTGAGTTTAAAAATATTTGTTAGTCCTATACTCTGTTACGTGGTTGGTTTAAATTAATTTATTAGTTTAATTAATTAGATTAAACTAATGAGTTAAATTAATTTCAATAGTTAAATTACTTAAATTAATTATTTAATTAATACTAAAATAAAATAAATTAACAAAAGTTCATTTTAATGAAGGGTTTTTAAGTACAGGGGTATTTTTGTACTTTTGTACTCTCTCTTCTATTTCTCTTTTTCTTCTCTTATACTCCCTCCATTCCAAAACATTTGATGTTTTAGCATTTTAGTTTTGTTCCAAAAACACCCAAATTTTTAAGAAAAATTGTTTTAGCAAATAAAATCTCAGATACTTGAAGGTAAGTCGTAGAGATTGATCATCTCAATGATTTACTGAGAGTACGAGGAATTAATTTAATTTATTTTAAATAATTTATTTATTATAAATAACTATTATTTATGATGTCAATTCAAATTAATAGACAGCGTAGACGTATGCTGCTTTTAAGGTGAATTCATCAATTAAACTTTATATAAGTTTTCTGTTTGACGAGGTAACGCGTATTTTTTTGTTAACTAAGAAAGTGAGTGAATTTAAATCAAGATGAAATTTAATTTAAGAATTAATATTTAATATTAATTCATGGTTCAAAACTCGTCGAATAATTCTTACGAATTTTTGCCATATTTTGAATCACCGGGTAAATTTTTATCCGCGATAAAAGTTTAAAACGAATTCTGATTTCGATAAAAATTGAAACATAACTTGTTGTGATGATGTTTGAGTGTTTTCAATTGTTTTATTATTTATAGAAAAATTATTGTCACGCGGTGAGTTAATTTCTAAGTAAATTAATTTTCACGATTTAATCGGCGAAAGAATTAATCGGTAACGCGATTACTCGACGCCGTATTTTTTTTAGGACACTCAAGACTCTAGGATTAGGGGGTAATCATGAGAAGAGAGAGATTAGATATTAGATGTGGTGATTAGATTAGAATCTTCCTTTATAGTGCTAGGTTTCCATTTTTATATGGTTGATTAGGTGATGCTTATCCTAATTAAATGTGAGACTAGTAGTTCCTTTTATTAAAATTTATTTTTCCTTCCCCTTTTTTTGTGTCCAGCGTGAGTTCTCTCTCTCCCCTTTTTCACTCACTCACATTTTTGTTTTACTTGATCTCCAAGATACTTGGTCTCCAAGTTAAGTAAAAGTCTAGGTTCTATTCCTCCCTCTTTTTTTTTATTTCCATCGGGCCGAAGTCCTTCCCCTTTTTACCTCTTCATTCTATTTTTTTTTTATCTTAAGTTTCATGAGTTAGAAAGTGAAGAAAAGAGAGAACACTAAGCTTCCATTTCCTCCCTTTCTTCCTCCCGGAGCCGTGGCTTTCCTCCACTATAAACACCAATATTTACTTTTATTTTCTTCTCCTAAATAGCATCAAAACCTTGACCAAGTGAGTGAGTATGAAATCAACTTCCTTCCCCTTTGATTTTAAAGCCAAAATTGTGGCCATCTTAGGGTTTGTCGGTGGTTATTTCTTTGATTTTCCTTGTTTATTTCTTCCATCTTGTTTTGATTATGATCATAAAGTAAAATGAAAATTTCTTCCCCTTTTTTAGGGACCCTAGGCCGTGAGCCTCTAAAAGAAAAAGGGGGGTGATTGCTTCATGTGAATCTTAAATTTTAGTGGTGTATTTGTTGTCTAGCTTTTAACTTTGTTATTGTTGTTGTGATTTGTGTTTAATCAAAGAAAAGATTTAGTTTTTATTCTCCTTGAGCTTGATTCAAGCTATGATTTGGAGAAGAGTTTTACCAAATCTTATTTTTTTTAAGTTCTTGCTTGATTTCTTAGAGTTTTAGAAGTGGTTTTTAGCATAGTTGTTATTAAAGTTTTGTTTGGAAGAAAATTAAATATTTTTCCCTAATTGTTATTGTTGAAGCCGTGAGCTTCAAGAGAGAAAAGAATAAAATTTTTGTATTTTAAACCTTGATCCTTGTATGGTTAGTTGTTGTTGAAGTTTAGGGATTTTTGGAAAAATTTGATTTGAGTTAAAATTTTATAAAATGTTATTTTAATATTTTAAGACAATAAAACACCTATGTTGGAGGAATCTTTGTGTTTCTTAAACAAGGTGGAGTCTTAGAAAATTTAGTATCAAATTCTTTAAATTTTAATGTTGGTTTTGTTGTTGTAAAGGTTTTAGAAAAAGAAGAATTTCTAGTGTTATTATACTATTAAACCCGAGGGGTATTTAGTAATTTTATTGTTGTTTTAAATTTTACTTGGTTGATATACTATTAGTTGATAATTAAATATTTTAGAAGTTTAATATTTGCTTTGGTTTTGAAAGAAAATGATTTTCTAGTATTTTTTTTAAAGTTAAAAGTTTAGTTATAAAGTATTTAAAAATATTATTTTTAAAACTTGTTCTAGTATTTTTAAGTGTGAGTATTAGTAAAAAAAAAAATTGGGTGAGTATCCTAGGGGTATAGGATTAAACCTTAACCTAGGAATTTCTTTTGGGTGAACTAGAAATGTTCTAAGCTTTATTGTGCTGTTTAGAATCCTTGAGATCGTGAGTACGTGCTGATTAGAGCTGTGACGTGTTATTGACATGTGGACTGATAATTTTGGTAAGGGCACTTCACATTCACTATTTGTTATTGTGTGTATTGGTGATTTATAATGTTGTTGAATTCTGATGTCTGGTATCCATTGATATGTGAATGTGAGTTGATGTGAATTGCTTGACTTTATTGTAATTCCAATGTTGATGAAGTGGTGTATAATCTTGTGATCATATATGCTTATTTGTATTTAAGATATATGATGTTGGATTGGTACTGGATAATTAAATGTTTATTTAATTATGCCTCGTTTGAAATATCATATGCATTGATATGTTCATTGGAGTTAATGAAATGCATTGACATGCATAATGGTAACTTCGATCTGGATAATGCCGAAGGGGATTCAGGATCGTCGTTAGCCTGTAGGGGGACAATCCTAGACCTGAATAGTGCCGAAAGGAGATTCAATATCGTCAGGATGATCCTAGACCTGAATAGTACCGAAAGGAGATTCAGTGTCGTCAGGACAGTCTCTGAGTTAGCCCATAGCATGGAAAAGTATCGGTTTGAGGATGTACCATGGCGTACCAACGACTGACCATTGCAGGGTATTCCAGAATCATAAACAGTGGCATGTAGTCGCATTTGTAGAGCATTTATGCATTCTTATTGAATTGTATATTATGTTGTACTGTGTTATCTGTCTTTGTTTAAAAAGTTGACCCTTGCCCGTGGTTCTTTCAGTCAATGATTATAACCCAGATCATGAAGACCGCAAAGTGTTCGCGGGTACTGACAAGTATAGCTGAGGATAGTCCTATCGGGCTATCTGTCTTGTGTGTTAGTTTGAACTTACTAGAGGTCTAGTAAGTGTTGTAGCGTGTCGACCAGCTATAGGATGCTACATGTTTTCAATTACGATGTTGTAATAAGTATTCGATGATTCCAAGACTTGGATCGTTTGTGTGAAATGTGTATTTAATATTATTTGCATGGTTGCTGGAATCTGTTTATGATGTTTTATTTATTCACTACCTTACTACAATACTCTGATTACTTTTTTTTTAAAGAAGTTTGAAGAAAAAAAGAAATTTTTAGACTCACATTTTTGAAACCATGCAAGCAGCGTATTCCATTTATGAAAGTATTTGAACTGGTGGGAGTAATAGTTAGTTTAGTAGTGCTCAAGGAATAGGATGTTACACTTTTGATGTTTTACAAATCCAAGACTAAATTAATACATTTTTTTTCCAAACATATTCTTAATTCCAATTAATACTATCTGCTTATTACGAGACTATTGTAGTTACCAAGCCAATAGCTAACCACTCATCAATGAGAATGATCACATTGCATAGTTTCTAGGCATGATTAAATAAGGGTATTTTGGTCTAGGTACATACCATTTAATGATTTCTTAATGGGTGTGCCACAACCTTAAACATCAAATGTTTTGGAATAGAGGGAGTACCAATCAATACATCATATATATTCTATTTATCATTTCTTTCTCTCTTCTCACACTCTTTCTCACCTCTTTCTCTCTTCACAATTTTTCTTCACAACCGAACATACCAAAAATGTTTCACCCCCTTTTTGTTTTATTTATTTTTTCTAATTAAAAAAACTTGTGAAAACCCTAACCCTCTTTCCAGGAACACTCATTCTTCTTTTCTGGTTTAAACTCTTTCCTCTTTTTCTCCGCAACAACACCACCACCGCCTCCGCAACAACCCCACCGCTCGTTCCTCTGCCCGAAACTCAGTTACTTTTTTCTAGAATTGAGGAAAGCTTCGCAAAAAATACCTCAACGGTGGTCTTCCCTGCGGTCGGAAACGATAACAGCGTTCTTCTTACGAGGTTTGTTCTTCCTCGCGCTCAGCTATTTTGTTTCCGACCCTTTTGCATTCTTCCTTAACCATTCTGATTATTTTGCTCCATTTTCCTTCTTTTTATGAAACCCCCTTAATTTTTTCAACATAGATTTCACTGTAACTCAAATTTCTGCTAATTAGTTAGCCTATGATTCACTCAACGCACATAGACAAATGCCAAAGGTTAAATAACTTCATGTCTGTATTTTTCTCCTATCTGCTTTACATTTTTCCAGTTCGTTTCTGTTCATATATAACAAAATCAATTCAAAAGAATTAGCAAGGATAATCAATTCAAAAGAATTAAAAAGCATCCCGAGACACCCAGCCATAAAAAGTAGGAACAAAAAACAAGAAATTAAGTGGAACACAAACAAACTTATTGGCTTTGGAGCTTCCAAACTTACATGCTTTATTCTGATTCAAGTGAAACCCTCTTTTTTACGGGTTCTTGTAAATTTCACTGAGTTTGGGTTATATTCGATCATTACTGGCCGTGTGCGTGTGTGATCTTGATTCGTGGGTTTCTTGCTGTTACTATGATTTGTAATTGATGCTAAGTTCGTCATACCTAGTGGGAAGATTATGCTTGGCTGTTTGATCTTGTTCCTCTGTTATGTTTTCAAAGAAAAGCAAGCTACTTTGAAAAGGATTGTAAGAAGACAAGTGATTGCCTCGAAAAGGGCTTTGGTCGATTTGTGTCAAGTTCCATTTTCATTTCAAGTAAATCCTTTGGCAGCTATTCAACCACTCTCTAAGGTACATCTTTAAATGGTGTATATTTTGTGTGTTTGAGTTTTCCCAACGAGATAAAGCTACTACAAGGTCAATAGTGTATTTATTTGTGAATAGAATTATTAATTTATTATCAAAGTCAAACTACTTTAGTAGAGTGAAAACCAGTGTTGTCAAAAATCCGCCATGGCGGAAATCGGAGGCGGGTTTTCACTAAAACGCAACAGTCTAGGCGGTGGCGGGGCGGGTTCTGCATGGCGGCCCATGGCAGCCGCTTCGCGTGGGGCGGCCATGGCGGATGGCGCGCGCCATGGCGGAAACCCGGCCCAAAACATAAGAAAACACGTTGTTTGGCTGCTGCGCGACCTAGATCCGACCCGGCTAAACACGCAGGAAAGGAAGAACATGCGGGGAGAAGAAAAGAACATGCCAAAGTCGAAACTGGAAGACGACGAAGAACATGCCGGAGTCGAAACTGGAAGACGAGGAACACGCAGGGGCGACAGTGGCATTGGCACTGCTGAAGGGTTGGTGTCTTAGTGATTTAGGGTTTCACAGAATTGGGCCTTCTGGCCCAAACATATTTTTGTGTTTTTCTTTCTTCTTTTCTTGTTTGGGTTTGTTGGCGAATTGGATAGAAATGAAGCACGAAGCGCGAGAGTCAAATACAAAGTTTAGTTCTTCTTTTATTTGTTTTTTTATTTAAAACATAACATAAAACAATAATAACAACAACAACAACAATAATAATAATAATAATAATAATAATAATAATAATAATAATAATTTTTATTTAAAACATAACATAAAATAATAATAATAATAATAATAATAATAATAATAATAATAAGAACAACTAAAAAAAACTCTTTTATTTCAATTAATATAGTCTTACTTAATTTTGATGTAAGAAAAAATAATTTTTTTTAATTTTTTTTTCATGCTTTTCTGTTTTAATTTTTTTCAGTTTTATTCTTTTTTTTTAATCTTTTTTTATACTGTTTTTTAATCTTTTCTCCCTGCAATTTTTGTTCCTTCATTAGTGAGGAAGAGGACTAGACATTTACTTGATATTTGATATCTTGAACTTATGTTTCATTTTGTTGTTATTTTGATATTTGATGTCTTGAACTTAATGTTTATGGTCTTGGATTTGGTATTTTACCATTTTGGTTAAGAACTTATGATATTTACCATCAATTTAGTTCAATTGAAGTCTTATATTTTAGTTATGTAGTATTTTTTCTACACTACAACTGTTATTTTGCAAGTTTTTATTTATATTTACATGGCGTCCGCTATTTCCCGCAACGCAATCCGCCATTTTTTTTATGGCGAATTTTTGGTTGTCCGCCATAGACCACCATCCGCCATTAATAGCATTGGTGAAAACACTTGTGTGGTTAACCAAATCACACATGGTTTTGGGGTGGTTAACCAAACCATTCATAAGGTTTATAACCCGGCCCACATTTTTAAAAACGGGTAAGTGGCCCAATCCTGGTTTCCAAACCAGTTACTAACCAGTTTATTCACCTAACAAATTTTGTTTCCCTCAACTTCGATTTGAGTCCCATTCATCATTTCTTTGAGAACCTAACCGTAAACCCCCAAATCGCACACCAAATCACTCCTTGAATCGTGCGAGTTCGATCAAAACTTGTGATTTCTGTTCGTGATTTTTATGTTTGTAGAGCAAGCATTTTTGTTTCATCAATTGTATTGAGAATCTGGTATATTAGGGTAAGTGATTTTTTTCTGGTTAGTGCTTTCTCTTCTCTCGTTTATTGACTGTTTTTTCTTCCCACTCGAGCTCGTATTAGAAACCCTCCCTAAACCTGATTGTTTTTTCTATTACGTGCCTCCAACGAAGGGGTAAAAACCTATTTTCATCTTCTGCTTCAATTTTATTTAGATGCTATTCGTGGTTAGCCTTCTCTACTTTTTTAGCTATTCTTTTGCTCATTTTTTATCCTGGACATAATTGAGAATAGTAAAATAAGTGGTCCTTGATGTTCATTATTCTGTGATAATCTTATGACATGTGAATGTAAGAAAGTTTGAGGAATACGAAGGACCCTAACCCGAAACCCCCAAATCGCACACTGAATCAATCGCGAGTTCCACCAAATCGACTCTGATTCTCCTTTCTACATTGTTCAAGGTGCTTACCCTTCTCCATCTCGTTCGTGATTTTGGGTTTGTTTGTGGGTTGCGACTTTGAATTCGAATTTGTTGTGCATCGGATATTTGAATTTCCTGTTGCAATTTTTGAACTCCCTGTTGTTTGATTTTTCTGGTTCTTATATCAGACCACATGAAAAGTTATATGATTCGTGATTACTTTAGTGTTACTTGTTCTACAGCTACTGTTGATATTTATGCAGACTTGTTGACATTATTTGCACATTCTTTTAAGACTTTACTGAGATCTAGCACTTTGCTTTGTTTTATCAGAAGGATATTGATGGTGAAAGAATAGCTATTTATGTTGATTATTAGAATAATAAGTTTTTTTTCACAAAAAATGCAAAAGCTTTGACTTTTTCATTTATTTCATACTTGAAAATGTGCCTTCATTAAATATAATTCGCTTCCTTTTTTCCTTCTGTATCATAGCACTCTCAGCTATGTATTAATTAGATTCATCTTTTATATTTGGTTTCAATCTTAACTTTTATAATATAGGTTTGTTTCTTATGAATTGAACTATATTTGATTTTGATAAAGATCTGATTTGCCACTTCTGAGTTCTAGGATACTCTATTCAGTCTTAGTTCTTGTATTTTAATAATTTGAATTTGGATTGTATTGTGGGTTGTTCAGAGATTGCCTTGAATTGGGTAACAATGATTTGAAGACTTTGATTCAGGTTGTCAAGGATTTGTTATTACACTTCAATCCTATTCCTAGTAAGACCTTGTGGCCTGATCTATAAGTAGTTACTGTTTTTATTTAGTATTTAATGTTATGTTACTTATCAGCGATTGAAAGCGAAAAACTGTAAATGTTATGTGTTGATTATAAAGAAGAGAATTTAACCAACAGAATAGCACCAAGGATTCATTAACTAACTAACTAACTGTAATGCATATAGAGAAAGTAGCCAAATGAAATGAGCATTCATAAATGGTTATGGCTACACAATAAAGACAGAAGAGATAGAATATCTAAACTCTAGAACACCTAGGAAGGTATCCAACTTGACTAATAACACATTTTAAGAGAATGCAATGCCCTAGAACAGAGATGCTATCACATCATCACATGGTAACAGAACAACAACCAAGGCATATACAACAAGGTGAAACCCGAATAACCAAACCGAGACAGGAAAGAAGAGAAACCAGTGTAAGAAGCAAGAGAGAGAAGAGAGCAAGTGGGATGAGGTGGAGGACAACAATAAATAACATGGTTCCCCTAGCAAGTGAAAGAAAAATGCACGTCTGATTTCGAAATACTAGTTATGATCAGTTTATAGTCACTGTTCAAAGTTAGAGAAGCTTAGTCATAATAATATCTATAATGATCTATAATGATTAATAATGAATTGCCAGTGTGTAAGAGAGAGGAACAGATTCAAACTATATATTCTACTCTATCACATCACATTCAACGTGTAAAAACACAAGATAATAAAAGAGGTGGTTGAGATTGAAGAGAAAGAAAGGGCAAAATGATTGCACGGAATGACATAAAGCACCGAAGACGAGAATCTCCTAGTGAAGATTGATTAAGGAAAAGACTTTAGCTTATTGTTTCGCTCGAATACTTATTCATGACTAAACGTCCATTCTACAATATTATGATCTCATCTCCCTGACTTTATGTGAGTAGAATGGCTAAGAAGTAACAGAGCATACATGTGGACGCGATGCCGTGAGAGGTTGCCACTAATGGTGTTTCTGAATGAGTCCGAGAGAGGGTGAGAATTAGGGTTTCGATTCTGACCGTGCGACATGATCCCAATAGATTTGCCACGTTTATGTCTATTTTTTGGGAAAAATTGCAAACCAAAACGTCGATTTTTATTAAAAAATAAGCGAGTTCAGACATCAAAGGATGTCTGAACTCGCTTCTCCTTTGTTGTCTGAGTTTACTTTTTTGGGAAAAAATTGCAAACCAAAACGTCGTTTTTTATTAAAAAATAAGCGAAACGACGTTTTGGTTTGCAATTTTTTCCCCAAAAAAATAAACATCGCAAATCTATTGGGATCGGGTTGCACAGTCAGAATCGAAACCGTAATTCTCACCCCCTCTCAGACTCATTCAGAAATGCCGTTAGTGGCAACCTCCCACGGCATCGCGTCCACTCCTTTGTTACTTCTTAGCCACTCTACTCACCTGAATTCAGGGGGATGAGATCATAATATTGTAGAATGGACGTTTAGTCATGATTAAGTGTTTGAGCGAAACAATAAGCTAAAGTCTTCTCATTAATCAATCTTCACTAGGAGATTCTCGTCTTCAGTGTTTTATGTCATTCCGTGCAATCATTTTGCCCTTTTTTTCTCTTCAATCTCAACCACCTCTTTCATTATCTTGTGTTTTTACACGTTGAATGTGATGTGATAGAATAGAATATGTGTGTGTGAGTTTGTGAAGATATATGTTGCAGAATTAATAAATCCCAATTTATTAGTTTGAATCTGTTCCTCTCTCTTACTCACTGGTTGTTCATTATTAATCATTATAGATATTATTATGACCAAGGTAGACAAGAGCGAGATCCTACGTAGGAGCGTAAAACGTGGGTTTGTAGCACGGTTCGTAAGATCCTACCAAATTCTCAAACTAGTATATATATGCATATAAAAACATATGTAGGAATATAAAAACCATAAATAAGTGAAAAAAAAAATCAAAAACACCACAAATACTTAATAAGCTTCAAAGTCATACACAAAATAAATGCCACAAACATAAGTCATACACAAGATAAGTGCCATAAAGGCTTAAAAACACCAAATTCTTAACAAACAACTACATATTTTTCATATTGTTTCATCAATATTATTTGATTTTCATATTTTTGTCATTATTATATATTTTGTTATAGCAATTTTGTATTTTTATTTGGGTTTCCTTGTAATACCCATCTGAAAATGGGCTTTACTCACATGGGCCCATTGGGATTTTGTTCGGTTGTGCTAATTTGACCTAAGGAGCACGCACCAACTAAGCTTCATTATAGCAACTTGCAGCGCAAAGGGAAACATCAGGCCGAAACGTGCCGCAGAGGCCACTCCCCGGCCATGAACGGCCGCGCGCGACGGAACTCCGGGTGGCGGCGACGCTTGTTCGATTCCTGCGTTTCTTTTCTTCTTCCTACGTGTTCTTCCTTCTTCCAGGTAACTATGCTCCATCCTCTCCTTCATCTTCATCCTCTCCTTCATCTCCGTCGCACCCAAAATCTGAGTTTTAAAAGAAACCGGGTCGCGAACCCGACCTGGAAACACACAAATCAGAGATTTAGGGATTTTTACAGGAGCGCGGGTTCGTCGAGATCGTCCGCTGCTGCTCCGCTCCAAACACTCCTGCTCGCCGGTTCGTCGCTCCCGCAAAGCGTCCCTGCAAATCGCGATCCTACGTAGGTGCAAGATCGTTGAGGGGTAGTAGGAGCGTAGGATCGTCTGCTCCTACGCCCCAGATCGCGCTCTTGTCTACCATGATTATGACTAAGCCTCTCTAACTACGAACAGTGACTATAAACTGATCATAACTGAAATCAGACGTGCATTTTTCTTTCACTTGCTGGGGGAACCATGTTATTTATTGTAGTCCTCCACCTCATCCCACTTGCTCTCTTCTCTCTCTTGCTTCTTACACTGGTTTCTCTTCTTTCCTGTCTCGGTTTGGGTATTCGGGTTTCACCTTGTATATGCCTTGGTTGTTGTGTTACCATGTGATGATGTGATAGCATCTCTGTTTGAGCGAAACAATAAGATGAGAATGGACGTTTAGTCATGAAAAAGTGTTTGAGCGAAACAATAAGCTAAAGTCTTCTCATTAATCAATCTTCATTGGGAGATTCTCGTCTTCGGTGTTTTTTATGTCATTCCGTGCAATCATTTTGCCCTTTCTTTCTCTTCAATCTCAACCCCCGCTTTCATTATCTTGCGTTTTTACACGTTGAATGTGATGTGATAAAATAGAATATGTGTGTGATAGTTTGTGAAGATATACATTGCAGAATTAATAAATCCCAATTTCTTAGTTTAAATCTGTTCCTCTCTCTTTCACACTGACTGTTCATTATTAATCATTATAGGTATTATTTTGACTAAGCCTTTCTAACTATGAACAATGACTATAAACGAATCATAACTAGTATTTCGAAATCAGACGTGCATTTTTCTTTCACTTGCTGGGGGAGCCATGTTATTTATTGTAGTCCTCCACCTCATCCCACTTGCTCTCTCTCTCTTGCTTCTTACACTGGTTTCTCTTCTTTCCGGTCTCGGTTTGGTAATTCGGGTTTCACCTTGTATGCCTTGGTTGTTGTGGTGTTACCATGTGATGATGTGATAGCATCTCTGTTCTAGGGCCTTGGCTACTTTGCATTCTATTAAATGTGTTGTTAGTCAAGTTGGATACCTTCCTAGGTGTTCTAGAGTTTAGATATTCTATCTCTTCTGTCTTTATTGTGCAGCCATAACCATTTATGAATGCTCATTTCATTTGGCTACTTTCTCTCTATGCATTACAGTTAGTTAATGAATTCTTGGTGCTATTCTGTTGGTTAAATTCTCTTCTTTCTATTTCACGACCTTGAGTAGCTACAGTTATGCTTTGGGTTAGCTTTTTTTATATTATATTATTTTTCCCTAAAAGGTAGAATTTTGCTACTGACTTGCTGACTTGTTTCCTCCCCTCCATTTGTTACTGCCCATGTGGTGTTCTTCATTTGTCTTGTTTGAAGTGTGTTTAACACTTCAACTCCCCCACGGAAATAAATGTAGCACTTGGCTCGTGTTCTATTTATCCCATTACTTATCTTTTTTTCTTTTGAACATGAATTGTCTATTTTTCCAAGTAAATAAAGGCCTAGTTGTAGTTGAAGTGCGAATCCAAATACGATTACGGGCGAAAAAATACTCTTTTCCCCCCACATTGTTTGAACTTCTTAAATCAGAATTAGAAGTTCATCACTCGGAATGTATATGAGAAATTCCTGAGAAAAGCGGGTGCTGGAAAAACGTAATTTATGAGAATTACAGAAACTTTGAACCAGATGCTTTTTCTTTGGTTTAGGATAATACATAAGAGAATTTGAGAATAGTCAGAAATCAGAATACATTTGTACACCATAAAACCCCTAGCACTGTTTTGGACAGAAGAAAGTAGGGGCAAATATAAAAGGAAATAAATTACTAGGTGGTGAGAATTACTTTCTTAGTTGATAAAATGAGAGAAATTGAAAGGAAAGTGGAGAAGTTAATTGGCTGGTTGGAGAAATAGGGAAGAGAAAAATGGTAGGTTGCTTTCTTTTTGTCTCACTTTTCCTGTTTCTCTCCCTATTTTGTTTAACAGCTATTGCTTTCATTACAGATTCAAAACAAAAGCTATGAAGTTGATCGATATAAATGGAACCACTCTTTTCCTTGCACTCTACACTGACATAACCAATTCGAAGTTAGTCTCTCTCTCTCTCTCTCTCTCTATATATAATTATTCTACAAAAATAATAAGGTGAACTAAATGTTCTGAAAAATGTGAAACTCGTTATGGGAATGTTACCTGTAAGTCGAAGTCTAGTTATTATGATCAACTTGTTTGTCATCTAGAATTAGTTCAAAATAAGAATTTTTTTCTTGTCCCAACTGCCAAGGAGTTTTGTTGTGAACAGAGTTATGTTTCAATCAAAGGTTAAACACCTTCTAATTTCTTATTATGACATTAGGTTAAAAGGTTATCAAGATGCGTATTTGTTTCTGGGTGGCCATCAATTATTGCTGTAGACACAAGGGATCAATTAATCTCAAAATTCAGTTTTACCGTAGTTAGAATTTAATGTTCTTTTTACTCGTGATAACCAGTAACAACATCGAGTGCTAGTTGCGCAATTACAACAGTTAATTTATGATAATCCGTATACCAGTTGCTCCTAAGTAATTGTTTCAAGATGGTAATTGCATTTTTTTTTTCCTATTTATGGTCATACACCAATCTGTAAAAGTAGATATACAGAATACATTGTAAAAATACTATCTAGTAATTTGTAGTTGATTCAGAGGATTAGGAACCTGCTCTTGGCTGAAGTATATTATGTAATGATTGTTCTCGCAGGGAACTATTGGAAAATATGCAATCTGGGACATTGGAGTCGGAAATTGCACTCCTCAATGCTTCACTTGTATAATTTCTTATATTTGTGTTTTATGTCATGTCCAGCACAATTTACAGGAGGATCAAGATCATCTGGTGTCACTCAGTGACACGAGAAGGTCATGTTGTGAGAGAAGAATATACAAAAGTCATTAATTGGACATTATGACCCGCCATCGCTTATAGAGGATCTAATAATTTTACTTTGTTTCTTTCTCTGTTATAACATGACTCTCTAATGTCGGTAGTGAGTGAATCCTAATGATGCTGGTACTTATATTTTTAAAATGACTATTAACAACACTTGTTCTTTTCTAATGTTACCACTGTTCTCAACTGAACCAGATTCCAGATATTTTCCCTGTTCTAGCAGCTGCACACAAGACACTTACGGCATGTTTGGGAGAGAGGAAAGAAAATAGAGGAGAAGGAAAATTTTTGGTAAAGTGTGAAAAAGATGCATTGATAAATGTGACAGACCAATAATAATATAACACATCATCAATTTTACACTTTAACCAATAAACTTTCTATCTCCCCACTTTCTTTCCTCCCACTTTCTTACATACCAAACATAGCCTTATAGCCAAGTCACGAGACTCTTTGACCACACGCACTCTTCATTCAGAGCTCATTTACAACTACTCAGCGTCCAAGCATGTAATTGTGTATTGCTATTTAACCAATTGTGATTCATGTTTCCAATTTGAGTTGCTAATTTCAGCATGTCTTGCAACTAGATTACTGAATCTTTGAAAAGATGTGGCATCTCTGAAAGCACAACATATATCCTTGCTGCTCGATTTGATGCTACTACTGATGAGGTGAGACGATTCGACAATAAAATATGTCACCCATTTTTCTCTTTCACTCACATTACTAAAACGATGCCTCTCCTTTTACTAGATAAAAGCCATAGAGAAACTCATCAGTGGCAAAGAGATCGACCTGGAGGAGCTGGAAGGGAGAGCGAACCAATCTCAGATACAAAAGGTTTGTGAGGGCTGTGGTCCATATCCCTTTTCATCTTTTTGTGCTAACTAGCATATTCAATCATCTTTTGTGTTTCAGCATTACAAGATATCTGCCTCGGAACTGGGAGTATCATCACTTGCAGATGCAATAACTTGCCGAATAGCCGCTCGTGATGCCTTGTAGAGGAATGATTGTGATCTGCTTGTATGCTATCAGTTTTATTATTATCTCTGAAAATATGTAGCTGCGCATGGTGTTAATGACACTCGTAATTCATAGGATTGTTCGATAAATTGTAAGGTGGTTTGATCCACACAAAATGTTGTGTATTAAAAAACCTATAATTTCACCTTTTTAGAGTAAAATAAAAGTAATTTTTTATTTTTAAATTAAGAGTTACACACAATTTTAAAAATAATCAAAAATTTGTTTAACAATTTTTAATTAGATAGAAATGTATAACAGAATAAGTTATGACGATATTATAACTTTTTTACCAATATGTTAGACGATAAAATTGAGTTAGGAAAAGATGAACAAAGATTAATAGAATTCATGGATCTAGTTATTCAAAGATTAAAGATCCCCCAAGATTTGGTATCAGAGAAACAAAGTAAGAATAAAGAGAAACAAGTTATAAATGAGGTTAGTAGCAGTAAAACTAGTAATTATGATATTCTTCAAGGATTTGCTGAACCATGCACACATTTAGGTAATTTAGATATATATGATTTTTACCATCCAAGAGCTTACAGAGATTAAGGTTATTATATGCTATTATAAAAATCAATTAGAAGAGTCCATAGAAAGAGAGTTAAAAGAAGCTGAAGGTAGTAGAAAAGATATATTAGAACAGATATATACAATGTTTCAGAAGTTACTAGTACGAAACCCGTGCGAATGCACGGGGGGCGCGTTGGTTAATATGATTGTTTCTAAAGCATTTGTATACACTAACGGCTATAAAACAATAGCAAAAAATAAATTAATTTCATTCATAAACAACCTCATTTGGCAAAAAAGAAATAATTATTCAATCACAAAGTATAGACCCGTGTAATTATTCAATCTTAAATAAGAATTAAAATGAAGAACAAATCAAATAAACAAAAAGTATTTGATACTGTTACCAAGTGTTGGTAATTGATGTTTGATTATTTGACCTCCAAATAAATTGCAGCAACTGAAAAATCAACGGATGAAATATTAGTTAGTAGAACACCATAATACATGAAAGCAAGTAATGAAAAGCAAGGAATGCAACAAAGAGCTGAACATCAACAACCATAATAAGGATAATTTTGTCACACAAATTATAGGGATTACATCAAACTGTAAAGAAAGGTTTAGAAAAGGAACAAAATTATACAAAGCTTCCTAGTGGTTTGATCACCATTTTTTGAGAATAATATCACAAGTCAACGGCTCAATAATAACCATAGTTCATTTTATTACTTCTGTAAAACTTCCCTGAAGTTGTTTTAAAGGGAGTATATTGTGAGTTTTTTTTTTTTTTTGAGGTGGGGAACCCAATTTGCAATAGTAAAAAAAAAAATCAACAAAAATGTCTCACATGCAACGTGTTAGATCAAATTCACAAAGTAAATGAATTCAGCCACTAAACGTTCATCCTTACTACATCTTCAATTGAAAACTTTCTGCATCTAATCCAAAAATTACTGCACCATGCGTGCTATTACTGAGTCCAGAAAATGGTTCCTTAAACATGTTTATATGTATACTTTGATCTGTTATGCCGATTCTATCTTGCAAAAAAAGAGTAAACACATCATTATCTTTGGTAAACCTGGTAAGTTATCCTAGTATATAAAATGAGATAGCTCCTACAGAAAGCAAAATGAGATAGCTTCTATAAAATGAGATAGCTACCATCAGATACATTCAAACCAAATCTAGAAAGCAAACTCATATAACAAAGGATCTGAGAACTTGTCAAGTAATTTTGGGCAAGATTAAATGTGGAAGAAAGCATACAAATTGGTGAGGTAAGCTAGAGTCCATAGCTGTTCTGAAATTTCAGCAACCACGTCCAATGACATATAACAAAAGAGAAAATATTAAAAATTAAAAATACAATAAAGTCAATATGTGCATTATAGAGAAGAAGAAAAAAGGTAAAGAATGAACAAATGCCTAAAAGTAACTATAAGAGAGAAGTAAAAGATAGCAAGACTGCCCAAAAATAAAAAATACAAAGACTGCAAATTGAAGATTCATTCCATCTTTTCTTTAGACTATATGGATGCCAAGTATTAAAGCATATTCATTCCTTGTAACAAATAATATTCCTTCTCAATGAGCTGGCTCATTTGAACCAACACAGAATTTTGGAAAAAGTCTTGAAATATTGATTCAGACCCAAAATTAAATAAAACAAAACAAAGTCAGCAAAATGATAACAAAATGATAACAGAAGGACATATACAACTAAACGACTAAGAATCAATTCCTTTAAGATCAGGGATCATGGATCTTGACAAATTGATTTTCTATAAGAAAATACAAAGCCAAAATTGCATGTGAATATTTTAATTGGTAAAAAAAAAAACCAAACACATTCAGGAAGAGTTGTTAATCTTTAATATCACTATAAGAACATTGGATGAAGGATCTGAAATGGTTCATGTTTATAACAAAATAACACCAATGAGTTTTAAGTGTATCTCACATATCTTGAATAATGATAGCAAACTTCTGTATGCCTTGCAAAATATTTGTAGCATATAAGACATTACAACAATGTCAATGGTATCTATAAGTAATATAGACCTCCAATCCAAAAAATGAGAGGAAACATCTGTAAGTCTTGTAATCCAAAAAATGAGAGGAAACATCTATATGCCTTGAAACCATTGAAGTAGAACTATTTTGTATCAATAACTGCACATAAAGTAAATATAAATAAGTAGTTAACAACACTGCCAAGGTTATTGGAAAAGTTAGTTTAATTATTAAGCTACGGTGACACTTGAGTAGATGAGCAATACCTCAAAAAATGGAAGCAAAAAGTATTGAAGCAGCAGATTGTAGAATCTGGATAGTATTGGAGCATCAAGACCCATCACAATCAAGCTGTCGAAATAAATCATGTGAATAGGTGTCGAAATCAAGCAGTTGTCGAGATCAAGATCAGCCTGTCGAGATCATGCTTGATTTCGACAGCTTGATCTCGACAGTTGAAGACAACTATCTATTGGAGCATCAAGACCCATCACAACCAAGCTGTCGAAATAAATCAAAGCTGTCGAAATAAATCAAAGCTGTCGAAATAAATCATGTGAGTAGCTGTCGAGATCAAGCTCAACCGAGATCAAGCTCAAGCTGTCGAGATGAAGCTCAAGCTGTTGGTCCTCAAGCTGTCGAAATCAAGCTTGATCTCGACAGGTTGAGCTTGATCTCGACAGGTTGAAGACTAAACTATCTATTGGAGCATGAAGAACCATCACAAGCAAGCTGTCGAAATAAATCATGTGAATAGCTGTCGAGATCACCCTGTCGAGATCAAGCTCAACCGAGATGAAGCTCAAGTTGTCGAGATGAAGCTCAAGCTGTTGGTCCTCAAGCTGTCGAAATCAAGCTTGATTCGACAGCTTGAGGACCAACAGCTTGAGCTTGATCTCGACAGCTTGAGCTTCATCTCGACAGCTTGAGATGCCAGATGCACAAATAAACTATTTCAACTGGCTGAAATGTGTTTTGTCAAGTTGGTAAATGCAAAAGTACCCCTCGAATATAAAGTTCTCTGAATAGACAATTGCAGATAGAGCTAAATAAACATAAATTAATTCACCTGATATCCCGATCCAGTTCAGGCGCTTCTGTTACGGCATTTTTGCTAATCTTCTGTTCCAGTTCAGTGCTGCTTATTTGATGAAGTAATGAGAATCTATAAAATAAAGAATATATTAGTTGCATTAAATCAATGCTTCAAACAAACATAAACTAAAAAATTGAACATTGAAACAGATTTCAAAGAGCGATTAAACTACATGCTATTAATCATCACAATTTTAAAACATAAGTCAAGAAACAAAACAGGCACATTGAAAGATCTCGACAGGTTGAAGATTAAACTATCTATTGGAGCATCAAGACCCATCACAATCAAGCTGTCGAAATAAATCATGTGAATAGCTGTCGAGATCAAGCTCAACCGAGATCAAGCTCAAGCTGTCAAGATGAAGCTCAAGCTGTTTGTCAAGCTGTCGAAATCAAGCTTGAGATCAACCTGTCGAGATCAAGCTCAACCGAGATGAAGCTCAAGCTGTCGAGATCAAGCTCAAGCTGTTGGTCCTCAAGCTGTCGAAATCAAGCTTGATCTCGACAGCTTGAGGAATCAGAAAAAAAAAAACAGAGGTCGTTTAAGGTAGAAATTAGAAAATAGAAAATAGAAAAGAAGAGTGGTAGGAGAGAATAGGCGAAAGCAATGGAACCTTCCGAGAACTTGGGCTAGAGACCAGTCTATGATGGAAGAAGAAAAACCTGCCAAAAAAAAAACCTTTGGTCATGCAGAAGAAACAATCGATTGGAAGGAAGAAGAAAAACCTTTGGTCATGCAGAAGAAAAACCTTGTCGTAGCAGAACTTATGTTGGAGAAGCAGCAGAAACACGGCAGCAGAAGCGGTTATAGGTGGAAGAGGTGAGAAGCAGAAGAGTTGTTGGAGAAGCACAACAAACTCGCCACCAGCAAAAGAAAAATGATGAGGTGAGACGCTATTAGAGCTTGGAGAAGAAGCAGCAGAAGTCGCAACAGAAGAGGTGAAAGGGGGAAGAGATGGTTTTGGTGGAAGAGGTCGATTTTTGGGAAACTGAGATGTGAGAAGCGGTTTTCGTGAAAGAGGCAGGCTTTTCAGACCAGTTTCAAAATTTGAATTTGAATAGTATAATTTTTTTTTATCCCATAAAAAAATTCAATTGTTGTGTTTAATGTAAAGTTCCATTTTTACCCCCTAAAAATCCAGTTGTCAAACATATAAGAGGTCTATAATTGTCATTAAACCACTATGTTGTTTTCATAGTTATATAATAGATAAGATGGAAAGAATAGATGTATTTAAAGAAGAAATAAGAAATTTAGAAAAGGATAAGAGTACTCAGTCATTTATGAAATTAATTAATAATGATGAGTTGGATTCTATAAATGAACAACTAGAAATAATTAAGAAACAATTAGAGATTATTAATATATTACTAGAAAATGAAAAACAAGAGAAGTTTATAAAGGATATAATAGGAAGATCACCTATAAAAGACGAGAATAAACAGAAGACGTTGTTAGAAATGATAAAAGAAAATGAGCCTTATTTATCTCCCTTAGTTTTATGTATGTATGATTGGAAGAAGAAAGAAGATGAAAAGATAGAAAGAGAAAAAATAGAGAGACAGAGAAGTGAAGAAAAACAAAAGGCTATAAATATAGTAGAAGAAAATATGTAAATATAGATCAATACCTTGAAATGGAAAGTGATAGTGATTATGAAGATATGATTATAAAAAAAACCAGAAAAGTTAGAAATAGATAATGTACATATTAAACCTAATACTACCCTTCTAGTTGTTGTAACTAGAGAATAAAGTTCTCGTAATAATGAAAATTGGAGAAGTTATGTAACCCAAGAGGATAATAAGGGGCATCAATGGAGAGTAGAAGAAGAGGAACAGATAAACCCCAGAAGAAAATATATAGATCGTAGACAATATTTTATCAGACCTAATAATTCGATCCCTATGAAATATGTACCTTATGATAAGGAGCCACAAGCTTTTAAATCCTACATGTATTTATTTAGATATAGATTGTGTTGATGATAGAGAAAAAATGATATCCTTATGGATTAAAGAAAATGGTGCAAATATAAATAAAGATGGAATGTCTAAGGATCAAGCATTGGATGACAAGGTGATAATATGATACTAAGATATACCTCAGGTACTTCTCGAGAAGCTGAATTAAATTATGATATAAATGAAAAGAAAGTTCTAGTGGTAATTAAAGCAATAGAATCTTTTAAGATCTGGTTAGCAAAGAAAGAATTTATTGTAAAAACATATAATACTCAGGTAAAAGCATTTTTAGAAAAGAAGATTAAGGATAATATTGTTAATCGTAGAAGAATAAGATGACAGATGAGAGTAAGTCCTTTTACTTTTAAAGTAGTATATATAAAAGGAACTAACAACTGTTTTGCAGATCAGTTATCCAGACCAGATGGGTGATCAATTACAAGAAGATAAAACCAAGATTATTAGTGCAAAGCTAGATGAAATTGATAAGCAATTTCATGAGTTAGCAGTTCAGATTGATGAAGAATTCGTCAAAGCAGCCAATCTGATAGACGACAAAAATAGTTTCTTTATTATTTATCTTTGTTAATCTTGTATTTTATCAAATCTAACTTGTAAATTTTCAATGATTATCCAAAAATTTATATAACCTTGATCAAAAATAGTTTCTTTATTATTAATCTTTGTTCATCTTTTCCTAACTCAATTTTATCTGCTAATGTAACGACCCGTTTCCGGACCGCTACCGAGCTCAATATACCGAGCTCGAGTTACCGAACTCAACACACCGAGCTCAACTAAACCTATATGAAATGTGTTTTAAAACGGTACTCTTGTGCCTTTTAAAAAGTACGGTCTATTTTTTTTTTTTAAAACCAACTCGTGCACATCAGAGTAATTACAGCTTTTCGAAAACATGGTGCAACTAAGACACAAGACATAAATTTCTACTAAAACATACATGCATAACATACATATATCACTCGAAATAATAATGTATACAAAATACAGAGTAGCAATGTATAAAGAAAATACACCTAAGGTATGACGACTTCAAAAGAGCAATCATACCCTGGGGGTACTTCCGGAACTCACGCAGGGGTCAGCTCAAAAGTAAACCGCCAGTCTACCCTGTAGCAACAAAACATAACCGGCCCAACTGGTCACGACCTCTGAACACAAAAGAAAAACAAAGTACAGTCATCAGAAAAACAAACATCCAACAACATAATCAATCACGACAAATAGAGGTCGTCGCCCTGCTCCTCGTCGAGCTCCTCCTCGCCATCGTCTGCTGTCGAGTTCCCTGCACCCTCGACATCGCCTGGGTAACCGTCATGGATTGAAGGCACACGGGAAAGGGTCAACTTCTCAACAATTCAAGATAAGCACGGCATAAAGAAATAAGCAAACAGCAAAGTATAACATTCACCAACGTAACTCGACCATCTCACTCTAACTCGACACAACTCGCAATCCATTTTCTCTCGACTCGACAATTTTTCCGGAATGCACACGCTGTACCGTATGTCGGAAGGTCCAGCCGAAGCCTTGGGATCCTTGCTCTCCCTAGGACAGTCAACTCAGGTCCCATAGCGTGGCGACGTCTAGTCAATCTCCCGTAAACAAAAGGGGACCTAGCACCCTTAGTTATCCGGGTCACGGCTCAAAAACGTCATACGATTCACCTAGCTCGCTCACTTGATGAACAATTCGCCGCATACGATATTCAAAGAGTTAAACACAAGATATTCAACCGCATGTCAAATAAAAAGAGCAAGCTCGACATGAAGAAACGCAATTCAACATGCAATACACAATTCACAACATATATTCAATCACATATTAAATACATGCAAAAACCCAATCATATCACAACATATCATGCTCGACACAAATCAGGAAATGCATACACAATAACATAACCACGTAGAATATGAAGTGCCCTTACGCTAACAAACTAAAGCAAGTATTAAATGTGAAGCGCCCTTACCGAACTCCAAGCTAAAGCTGCTCGACAACGACCTCGACACGGCTGTCTTCAAATGAGCTCGACAACGACTTCTCTTACTCGATCTCGACACGTACGCTTCTCAGTCGACCTCGACACGTACAGTTCTCGATCTGGATCCCACTGCTCCCACGTCCTCGGGTTCGCTTCTCCGTACACCTCGATTCGGAATCACACGATCTCGGGAATCAGACTTCCTAAAACAAGCACAACTCAGTTCGATCTATGGGTCCTAATACACTTAGCTCTCATCCCAATCTTAACCACAAAGTTGGGGTTTTCGATCAAAAGTTCATGAAAAAGGTTATCTGATGCTTCAACAGATAAATCGACAACAACAACAACCAGAAGCAACAAATGACAACTAAAACAAGAAATCGAAACAAACCAAAAATGAAGGGTTTTGAGCACCGCCTGTTGCAGAAAACAGAAAAAGAAATTTTGTTTTACAAGCTCAGATAATCGGTTAGAAAGGTCGGTAACATCATGAAGAAGAAAACCCATCAGTTTGACATGATTTGGAAGCATAAAAACTAGCTAAAATGGAAGGAAGAAGTAGCGCTAAACAAAGAGCATGAAGGAAGAAAATCTGCTTTTCCATACCTCGGATGGTGGTCGAGATGGTGAGATATAGGTCGAGAAGATGATGAGAAACAAGGTTGATGAAGAAAACTTGTGCAGAATCTCGATGGAACTCAAGGTTCTTCGATGGAAGTTTTGGAGAGAAGAAAAAAAAAGGAAACTCGAGAGAAGGAAGGAAAGAAAGAAAGAAAAGAGAAAGTGAATGTTTGAGGAACCGATCGTGGTATACACCGTGAGAAGGGGTATTATCGTAACTCCAGCTATGAGATGCCAATCCCATCAATCATTCTACCCATCTAATCGCCTCCTCTCATAATTACCCTCTACTCTATAGGTTCAGATCTACAACACAGCGACGAGAACGGCAAGCCGACAATATAATATTTACAAACAATATAATAATAACGCTGAATAACGTTCGTAAGAATACGAGTGATACATCTCGACACGATGTCGACCAGGGTGCTCGTGCAAGTGCACAAGGCTCTAACACGAGTTCGTGCACGCGGCCTCCTCAGTTCGACATGCGACCTCCTCAGCTCGGTACGCGACCTCATCAACTCGACACGCGATCTCAGCAGCTAATGCACGCGATCTCCTCAGCTCCGCAAATGACCTCGGCACGCGATCTTGGCACGGGATCTCGACACAAGGTCATGGTACGAGGTCTCGACACGAGATCTCGACACGAGGTCTCGATCCGACGTCCTAATACGAGGTCGATCTCGTCCTCAGGTGTTACAATCTCTCCCTCAAAAAAAATTTCGTCCTCGAAATTGCAAATAAAAAACTTACCATGAAAGAGTTCGAGTCTTGAGTCTTCATCTTCTCCTCCAGCTCCCAAGTCGCATCTCCCGTCTTCTGATCCCACACAACTTTGACGAGTTGAATCTCTTTGTTCCGCAACTGTTTGGCTTTCCGATCAACGATCCTTGCTGGTAATGCTTCGAAAGATAGGTCGTCCTTCAGTTGAATCACATCTGGTTCGATGACATGAGAGGGGTCGGAAACATACTTCCGCAATTGTGAGACGTGGAAGACGTCGTGAATGTTCGACAAGAAGGGTGGCAAGGCAATCTGATATGCCACTGGACCGATACGACGAAGAATCTGGTAAGTTTCTTGGATTTGATCGCTCGACCAACTCCAGTAGTGGGGGTGACTCTAAGAAATACATGTTCTCCTTCTTCGAACTCGAGTGGTCGACGTCGTTGGTCTGCATAACTTTTCTGTCGACTTTGAGACGTTCGCATCCTATCTCTGATCAAACAGATCTTCTCAGTAGTCTGCTGGATCATATCTGGTCCTACAACAGAACGCTCGCCATCCTGGTACCAACAAAGAGGCGTCTGACATTTCCGCCCATACGGCTTCAAAAGGTGCCATTCCAATACTCGCATGGAAATCAATTATTGTAGGTGAACTCCACCAATGGTAAGACATCGTCCCAACTTCCTCGGTGATCTAAGGTACACGCTCGCAACAAATCTTCAAGCGAGTGGATCGTTCTCTCGGTCGACCGTCGATGCGGGGATGATATGCCGATCCAAGCCTGAGCTCGGTTCCCATCGCTTCTTGCAATTCCCTCCAAAAATGAGACGTGAATTTCGGATCTCGGTCCGACACGATCGAAGAGGGTATTCCATGAAGTCGCACTATCTCCGCGATGTAGATCTCAGTCAGCTTTTCCACGTTGTATGTCGACCTCACTGGCAAGAAATGAGCAGATTTGGTCAATCGGTCGACAATCACCCAAATCGTCTTCGGCAAACCTACAACGAAATCCATGGAAATACTATCCCATTTCCATCTTTGATGCGTCAGCGATTGTAGCATTCCGCAGGTCGTTGGTGCTCCACCTTCGCTTTACGACACGTTAAACACGGCTACGTGCTCGACCACTTGCTTCTTCATTCCGACCACCAAAAATGCTTCTCCAAGTCTTGATACATCTTCATAACTCCTGGATGAATACTAAAGTTTCTCTTATGCGCCTTTCGAGTATCAACTTTCTCTCGGCTCGGCTCGTTAGGTACACATACTCGGCCATTGCACCTTAAGATGTCGTCCGTTCGACTTGGAATTATGTCGCTTCCCTTGCGCTATCGGTGAACCTTCTCTTGCGTGAGCTCGTCACGAACTTGCTGGTCTCGGATCTCGCCCAACAATCATTAGAAATGGTAAGCATACCAAATCTCAGCTTCCCCGGTGAAACTTCGACACTCAACTTCAAGTCTCGGAACTTCTCGAGCATCTCCAACTCCTTGATCATCATTGCCGAGGTTAAAACGCTCTTCCTACTCAACGCATCTACTACTACGTTAGCCTTACCGGGATGGTATTCCAACGTAAAGTCGTAGTCCTTGAGAAATTCCGTCCATCTACGCTGACGCATGTTGAGCTCTTTCTGGTCGAACAGGTACTTCAAGCTCTTGTGATCGCTGAAAACAGTAAGAGTGCTCCCATAAAGATAGTGTCTCCATATCTTCAACGCAAAAACTACTGCTGCCAGCTCCAAGTCGTGAGTAGGGTAGTTCCTCTCGTGAATCTTAAGCTGTCTTGAAGCATACGCGACCACCTTCCGATGTTGCATCAGCACGCATCCCAATCCCTGGTGTGACGCATCACAATACACCTCGAAAGGCTCTTCTGGTTGGGGCAAAATCAGCACAGGCGCTGTCGTCAAAAGCTCCTTCAGTCTTTGAAAACTGGCTTCACACTCCTCGGTCCAGGCAAAAGGTTGATCCTTCCTCGTAAGCCGTGTAAGAGGCGCGACAATCTTCGAGAAACTTTCAATGAATCTTCGATAATAGCCGGCTAAGCCAACAAAACTTCTGACCTCGGTAACCGTCTTCGGCTGTTCCCACGCTAGCACAGCTTCAATCTTAGTTGGATCCACAGCTATCCCTTCTCTGGAAATCACGTGACCAAGAAAATTCACCTCTTCGAGCCAAAATTCACACTTCGACAGGTTGGCATAGAGTTGCTTATCTCGTAATATCTGCAACACTCGACGTAAGTGTTCTTCGTGCTCTTCTCGGTTCCTCGAGTAGATCAATATGTCGTCGATGAACACTACAACAAACTGATCCAAGAATGAATGGAAAATCCTATTCATGTAGTCCATAAACACAGCTGGCACATTCGTCACTCCAAACGGCATCACCAAGTACTCGTAGTGACCGTATCTGGTCCTGAAAGCTGTTTTGGGAACATCTTCCTCCTTCACGCGAATCTGATGGTAGCCCGACTTCAAGTCTATCTTGGAAAAGATCGCCGCTCCACGAAGTTGATCCATCAAGTCGTCAATACGAGGTAACGGATATCGGTTCTTCACAGTAACCTTGTTGAGCTCGCGATAGTCCACGCACAGTCTTGATCGTCCATCCTTCTTCTTAACCAACAACACTGGAGCTCCCCACGGTGACACGCTCGGTCGTATGAATTGCTTTGACTCCAAGTGTTCGATCTGGGACTTCAGTTCTTTCATCTCTGTAACACCCCGATTTCGGAGCGCTACTGTACAACCCAAACTAATGCTGAAAACATTTAATGCTTGTATGCTTTCAGTTAAAAGGTACTCTTAGATATTTCGCAACGAAAAATAGGAGTGAATTTTTTTTTTCTTTTGAAAGCCTTTTCAAAATGAGACACAGAGAGTACCACAATTTTCTAAATGATGCAAAATCAGTCTTTTGCAAATATCAGAGTATAATGCAACAATAATTGATACTCGCATACGTAAGGCATAACATGATCATTTCGCACCGAGGCGAGTTTTCTAAAAGAGTAATTACAAGGCGATGCATAATTACACAAGCAACAACGAAAAACCCTACGCTAAGCTGGAAAACAACTACAACCTTACTAAAGATCATTTAGCAAGATCTGAACATGAAGTACTCAGAGGAATCTTCCTCCACTGGCTCAATCTTCAATGCTCCTAAAAGACGAAGTCGCAATGACTTCGAACTCCATCTGGAAGTGACATCCATAAGGACATCCAATCCAACAACAGTGCAAGGGTAAATCCTTTGTCCACGAGTTTATCATAGGCTATGTCGCATGCAACCAATATATACATATATAATACAACAACACGCTTTTATATACATATACATACTTAATAGACCGCACGCATCATCATGGTATATCAAGCATTGCACGTGAGCAACCAACACAACCAACAGATAAGTGATCAAGTCATCACAATATCCAATTATTGCATATAAGCAGGCAAATCTATCAACAGATAAGTGATCAAGTCATCACAATATCCAATTCATCACAATTAATCACATATCATAAATGCGGTTAGACATGCATGCAATGCAGTATGGCTAGTTTGTGTATACACCTGCAGCCTTAAACAAGGTCAGCAGAGACGAGGAACTATATTTCCCAACGTCCAAATCAACTCCCCTACCAAGGGTATTGCCACAAAGGCTTGCCACACATTAGGCTTTCTGCCACACGGGCATGCAGTGACAACTCGTCCTTTTGAAGTCCTGAAGACAATCAAACGCTCCGAGTGTCGATGCTCAATGGTCAGTATACATCCAAACAAATTCAACAACATGGCATGCTCACCGTAGGGAGCGCCCGAGTAATGTTTTAATTAATCAATACGGATCGACGACACCTCAACTCACTCACTCTACTTAGTGAATTTTCATGCTTCCAATTCTTATATTACCTAGGTGAGGTTGTACCAAAATAAATCACTCATTTAGCTTTGGGTCATTGGAACCCGAGTTTCATCAAATTCTTTATCTAGCATGGTTCCATTTCTACTTATCTATAAGCTTAGGCTAGTCATACTACAATCCTCCTGCTTATTTTTAAGCCAAAATACCTTTAACAATTACTTAGAGTGCAAACACAGGACACAAAGTCCGGGTGTTCAATTGCGGAACGCTAGTCTTAATCTCAGATCAGAACTCTAGGCACATAATGCGGAACACTAGGCTCAACTTTTAGGTAAGGTACTAGGCACGCCATACGGAACACTAGGTCCAATCCTAAACCAAGAAAATGCGCACGCAAGCAGGACAGTAAGTCCCAGCACAGGACACATAGTCCATATGCTCAATAGGAACACTAGGTTCCCTATGTTTTGATCTTTCAAAAACTCGATCTTTGAACTTTCTTTCTCTATTCTTATATCACTCCTATGTATCTGAAAATACTTTTTAATTCTAGGTCGTTGAACCCTAGTTGTGTTAAATAACACACTGGAAGAATTCCCAGGAAAGAGAGGTGGTGCGAACACTCTTAATTACCAAGTCTTTCCTAGCCAGAATTTCCCAGGCGCATCATTTAACTCAACCGTTTTTGCAAATCGTACTATTTATTTCAAATTCTTTTCTCTACTATCATTCCATTGAAATTTCCTTGCAAGCTTTAGCTAGTTATACTAAATCCCTCACGCTTTCTTTTAAATCAAAATGCCCTTAACAATTTGCTTACGAGATCGAGTCGGCTTGTGGAATCGCATCGATTTCTGGATGTAAATCGTCAACCAATAGCAGTCGATCAACGCATTATTAATTAATCCATTATCAACAACAATATTTTCCAAATTCCAATCAATTCCAAGTTCCAATAAATCCAACATGATTCAAGGAACACAACACAAGTCATAATGCCACACAGAGCCAAGAACATGCTACAGCATTTCATACGACACCTAACAATTCAGTAGGCTACAACATGCTACATACTTCCATCAATTTCAAGTCCAATCAAATTAATCCAACATGGTTTAAGTCACACAATACTATTCAATCTTGCCACATAGGGCCAAATCAATACACAATAATTCATGCTACAACATCTCAACAACACATAGTAATACTACAAGTACTACCACACTATCAAACAATCAAACAAGCAACAAACAAGGCGAAAAGCCCAAACTCATTATATAAGAATTTCCCTTACCTTGGGCGCTTTAACAATCCAAGCAGGGTTATTTCGAAACCATCGTCAAGTCGCCCCTCGCACGTACCTCAAGCACGAACCTTAACAACGCAAGTTTCAATCTAATTAGAACCAAAACTCGAATCTAGTGCCCCTAGGGCAGCCACGGCTTAGACATCCTAAAGCCTAGGAATTACTTGACTTAATCCCTAATTGGTGCTATCTAGCCATATGCCAAGGTACATATTCAAACCATGCAAGTTTTGAAACTTTTTCAAAAGCTAAGCACTTAGAAAATATCAAAACCCAAAACTTACCAATTGGAATAGTGTTTTACCAAACGAATAGTGTTTTTTCCAAACTTAAACCACTTTTTAAAACACTAAAACATGTCACAAAATTTTAGAAATAAATTCATTACAAGCTTAAAACAATTCTCAAAACATAACACAATTATTTTCCCAAAAATTAAACCTCTATGAAAGATTTTGCTAACCCAAATTCTTGGCCAATTCTTACACCATTTTAAGGACACAAATCAACTTAAAACAATGTTTAGAACTAGCATGAAGGCCACGGTTTTAGTTACTCAAAACAAACCCAAACTTTTCAATTTTTCATTTCCAAAACAAAGCATTTCCTATCATTCAATTCCTACAACAATTAACCAACTTCCTTAACATCTAACATACTTTAAAAACAAGCTAAAACATCATCAAAAACTTGATCATAGCAACTGTTTTTAATAGGTATAAACAGCCCCAAATAAAATTGTTTTCAAACAATTTTTCAAAGTTTCAAACATAACAATCCTTATAGTTTTAAAGTCCCAATCAAAAACCAACTTTTTTTACACACTTTGATACACTTAAAACCACTTAGATCATCATCAAAATCATGCCTAAAGGCCACGGCTCCAGCCCCTAAGTTTACCAATTTGATTTTACAAAACTTGCTTAATATGCTTATAAGGCTAGATTTAAGTGTATTAACTAAAACCTTGCAAGATCTAACTTCAAAACAACTAAATCAAACCAAAACAAGTCCCTTAATCAGCCCCCCTAGGTTCGGCCAAGCTCAAAGGTTAGGGTTCCTAAATTTTAAATACCAAATACAAAGCTAATCTTGGAAGAAAACAAAGGGCTTTATGGCTAATCATGCAAATCTAGCCAAATCAAACACTTAAATTCAAAAACAACTCTAAGAATCATGCAAACCCATTTCATGAACTCAAGAGAGATAAGAGGATAATCATGAGGCTTACCAAGAGATTAGATGGGGATTGGACAAGGATTGAGAAGGAAAGGAACAAAGATGCAAGCTTTACACCAAATCCTTCAAAAATCAACACTAAAATTATGAGAACAATACTAATACCATGAAAAACCATCCATGGCAGCCATGAAGAGAAGGAGGATAAGCTTACCACAATGATGGAGATGATGGAACAAGAAGGAAGGAGAAAGGATTAGGATTTGGCTTCCAAAATCACTAGTTTATGCACCTAGATCACTTTCTCTTTCTAGAATTTTTTTCTCAAGTTTTCAACAATGGAAGAAATGATGAAGATGGTGTCTAAGGAAGGACATCAGCCACGAAATTTTGAGGGATATGGATGGAAGAAAATTGTTCATTTAAGTTAGGAACCAACCAATTTAGTCATAAACTAACTAAGTTAACTACCTACAAATTACTAATTAACCAATCATAATAAAACACATGTCACGGAAGGTTCTAAAGGTCCATATTCAGCTCCCCTAGCACATGTGCAGCTGCCATACATCCCCCTTGGCCACAGGTTTCGTTTCGTCACGTTTTCGCGCGTTCTCGCTCAATCGGGTGCGCGGCGTTACGCGTATAATAGGTTTTAATAATAAAAACTCCAAAAATATTTCTAATTATAACCCCACACCCAAAAATCACAAATATTCCTCGTGGCATAAGAAAAGTATCTATGTATCTCGTTTTCTCGAAATGCGAACCGAAACGTCGCAATTAGGCAGTCTCTGACCATAGAAAATACACTAAATATTTTCTGATGCCCAAAAATTCTAGAAACATTACAATAAATCCTAAATATTGGAAAATGGTAAGATCTCAAATTTTATAAAATTTGGATCACGTTTGGGCATGTTTCAGTTAGAAACACACACAATAGCCTATCTACGGCAGAATTCAACAGAATTCTCGTAGCGTAATAAAAACTGTAAATTAGTGAGGATCACTAATTTCAATTTCTCTTATCATATAGATATTATTCAATCAATAAAATTATCAAAACAAAATCATTAAAATAATAGTCATATTAAATATGACATAAAACAGACGATTAATACTATAACTAAATAATAAAAATCCAAACTATGACTTAAAAATAACTATTAAGTCCTAAAATTATTTTTCATTCAATAAAATAATTTTCTTTAATCAAACAACAATCTTTCACATTTTTCGATATTAATTCATATTAAAAACAAGATAATGCCTACACTGTCTATTAATCTGAATTAATTGTTAAAACAGTAAATTGTTCACAATAAATCTTTGTTGTTCTTCATACTTTTAACAAACCATTAAGGTCATGACTCTCTACGATTTATTTTCAAGTAGTTGGAACTACAAAATAATTTGCATAAAAATTGGGATGTTACAATCTCGGCAGGAGACATCCTGTATGGCGCTTTGGAAATCGGTCCTGTCCCTGGAATCAGGTCGATGGAGAACTCGACCTCTCGTACTGGTGGTAACCCTGGCACGTCTTCGGGAAAAACGTCCTCAAAGTCACACACCACTGGAACATTCTTCACGTCGATCTGCTGGAAAACTTCCGAACTAGCCAGATACATGTATTCCCTAGTTCCTTCTTTCAAAGAAACTCCAATACGTTCGGCAGACAAATAATTGGAGACTCCAAGGTCTGGGAAAATTACAGTTTTACGGGCACAGTCCAAGAGGACATGGTGGTGTGACAACCAATCCATCCCGAGGATGACATCTAAGCCCTTAAGAGGCAAACAAACCAAATTGACCACAAACTTTCTACTCTGAATAACCACTACACAATTAAGACATGCAGTGTTTGTGACTAAGGTCTTAGCAGCTGGGGTTGTAACTACTAATTTGAACGGTAAAGCAGTCACAGTCAAGTTCAAATGGTTCACACAATCAGAAGAAATAAAGGAATGGGTTGCACCCGAATCAAAAAGGACGGATAAGGATTTACCCTCGATCTCACATTCACCTTGAATAAGATCTTCAGCTCGCTCTGCTTCCTCGCCACTCATGCAGAAAACTCTGCCTTTAGCCACCTGACGCTTCCCTTTGGCCTTTGCCGCAAGCATCGTCGGTTCAGCTTTAGGTGTGGGACAATCCTTGGCAAAATGCCCTGGCTTCTTACAGTTGTAGCACACCTCCTCCTTTTGAGTACAGTTATTGGCGTAATGTCCCGTCTTCCCACAACGGAAACAAGTCACCTCGACACCGGTCTGACCTCCACTCCTCGCTCCCTGGGTCATCGGACGATACTGTCCTCTATTGTTGTTGTTCCCCTGAGGTCGGTCGTAAGGCTTCTTCTGCAATTGTTTCCCTTTCTGTGCAAACCTCTGCCCCGCACTCTGGGGTCTCACCGGTCCGCCTACAACAGTCTTCTTCTTGTGACTTCTCACTCCTTCTACCTCGACACAGCGATCTATCAGCTCTTGGAGGTTTCTGATCCTCAGCGACACCACCGACTTCTGAATGTCGAATCTTAATCCCCGTTGGAACCTCTCGCTTAACCATCTTTGGTCAACTCGATCACGAAATGGACTGAAATACCTCGCAAGCGACTCGAACTTGGCTGCATACTCGGACAACGAGCCGCCTTTGCCGCAATTGAAGAAACTCTTGCTCCTTCTCGGCTCGTGCAATATCTGGGAAGTACTTGTCCAAGAACCTTTCACGGAAAAGCTCCTAGGTCATCTCGCGACGTTCCGCTATAAATGTTTGCTTCACTCCTCTCCACTAATACTCTGCATCTCCTAGCAGTAAGTAGGTGGCATAGTCGACCTTCACGTTGTCCGGGCAATGGAGTGCCTCGAAGATCTTCTCGATCTCTTGCATCCAAAGATCAGCTTTATCTGGATTTGGCTCACCGTAGAACTTCAGTGGATCATGCTTCCTGAAGTCTGCCAATCCTCTAGCTTCAGCATTCCGCTCTGCTCGCTGCTATTGCTGTAAGTTCTGCTGGGTTAACGCTGCCGTCTGTTGAGCCATCGCGTTAGCCTGTTGAGTTGCAGCAGCTGATTGTTGAGCCATGGCTGCCGCCATCTCGATCATAGCTTGAATAGCTCGTTCCATGCCGACGTTCTCGGTTACAGCTGTCGTATCACGACGAGGTGGCATTAGATTCCACAAAGTTCAAAACCCTGTCAGAATCTCACAACAAGGATGTGTTAAAAACACACTGCTTCAATCAAGAAACAGTTCAAACAATTTTTCAAGCAATAAGTGCTTCACTTAATCAAACAGCAATCAACATATTACAACCAGGTACCCAACACACATAACCCGGACACAAAGGACTGCAAATTCCTATGCACTCTGGCCAGAATCGAATCGCTCGATACCAACAATGTAACGACCCGTTTCCGGACCGCTACCGAGCTCAATATACCGAGCTCGAGTTACCGAACTCAACACACCGAGCTCAACTAAACCTGTATGAAATGTGTTTTAAAACGGTACTCTTGTGCCTTTTAAAAAGTACGGTCTATTTTTTTTTTTAAAACCAACTCGTGCACATCAGAGTAATTACAGCTTTTCGAAAACATGGTGCAACTAAGACACAAGACATAAATTTCTACTAAAACATACATGCATAACATACATATATCACTCGAAATAATAATGTATACAAAATACAGAGTAGCAATGTATAAAGAAAATACACCTAAGGTATGACGACTTCAAAAGAGCAATCATACCCTGGGGGTACTTCCGGCAGACTCCCACGCAGGGGGCTGCTCCAAAAGTAAACCGCCGCCACCCTCAGAGCAACAAAACATAACCGCCCAATCGTCACGACCTCACGAACACAAAGAAAAACAAAGTACAGCCATCGGAAAAACAAACATCCAACAACATAATAAATCACGACAAATAGAGGTCGCCGCTCGCCTCCTCGTCGAGCTCCTCGCCATCGCTCGCCGCCGAAGTTCCTCGCACTCGACATCGCCTGGGTAACCGTCATGGATTGAAGGCATCACGGGAAAGGGTCAACTTCTCAACAATTCAAGATAAGCACGGCATAAAGAAATAAGCAAACAGCAAAGTATAACATTCACCAACGTAACTCGACCATCTCACTCTAACTCGACACAACTCGCAATCCATTTTCTCTCGACTCGACACTTTTTCCGAATGCACACGCCGCATCAGATGTCGGAAGGTCGAGCCGAACCCTTGGGATCCTCGCTCTCCCTAGCACACCCAACTCAGGTCCCATAGCGTGGCGACGTCTAGTCAATCTCCCGTAAACAAAAGGGGACCTAGCACCCTTAGTTATCCGGGTCACGGCTCAAAAACGTCATACGACTCACCTAGCTCGCTCACTCGATGAACAATTCGCCGCATACGATATTCAAAGAGTTAAACACAAGATATTCAACCGCATGTCAAATAAAAAGAGCAAGCTCGACATGAAGAAACGCAATTCAACATGCAATACACAATTCACAACATATATTCAATCACATATTAAATACATGCAAAAACTCAATCATATCACAACATTTCATGCTCGACACAAATCAGGGAATCCATACACAATAACATAACCACGTAGAATATGAAGTGCCCTTACGCTAACAAACTAAAGCAAGTATTAAATGTGAAGCGCCCTTACCGAACTCCAAGCTAAAGCTGCTCGACAACGACCTCGACACGGCTGTCTTCAAATGAGCTCGACAACGACTTCTCTTACTCGATCTCGACACGTACGCTTCTCAGTCGACCTCGACACGTACAGTTCTCGATCTGGATCCCACTGCTCCCACGTCCTCGGGTTCGCTCTCCCGTACACCTCGATTCGGAATCACACGATCTCGGGAATCAGACTTCCTAAAACAAGCACAACTCAGTTCGATCTATGGGTCCTAATACACTTAGCTCTCATCCCAATCTTAACCACAAAGTTGGGGTTTTCGATCAAAAGTTCATGAAAAAGGTTATCTGATGCTTCAACAGATAAATCGACAACAACAACAACCAGAAGCAACAAATGACAACTAAAACAAGAAATCGAAACAAACCAAAAATGAAGGGTTTTGAGCACCGCCTGTTGCAGAAAACAGAAAAAGAAATTTTGTTTTACAAGCTCAGATAATCGGTTAGAAAGGTCGGTAACATCATGAAGAAGAAAACCCATCAGTTTGACATGATTTGGAAGCATAAAAACTAGCTAAAATGGAAGGAAGAAGTAGCGCTAAACAGTAGCATGAAGGAAGAAAATCTGTTTTCCATACCTCAGATGGTGGTCGAGATGGTGAGATATAGGTCGAGAAGATGATGAGAAACAAGGTTGATGAAGAAAACTTGTGCAGAATCTCGATGGAACTCAAGGTTCTTCGATGGAAGTTTTGGAGAGAAAGAAAAAAAAAGGAAACTCAGAGAAGGAAGGAAGAAGAAAGAAGAAAAGAGAAAGTGAATGTTTGAGGGAACCGATCGTGGTATACAGCTGGTGAGAGAAGGGGTATTATCGTAACTCCAGCTATGAGATGCCAATCCCATCAATCATTCTACCCATCTAATCGCTCCTCTCTCATAATTACCCTCTACTCTATAGGTTCAGATCTACAACACAGCGACGAGAACGGCAAGCCGACAATATAATATTTACAAACAATATAATAATAACGCTGAATAACGTTCGTAAGAATACGAGTGATACATCTCGACACGATGTCGACCAGGGTGCTCGTGCAAGTGCACAAGGCTCTAACACGAGTTCGTGCACGCGGCCTCCTCAGTTCGACATGCGACCTCCTCAGCTCGGTACGCGACCTCATCAACTCGACACGCGATCTCAGCAGCTAATGCACGCGATCTCCTCAGCTCCGCAAATGACCTCGGCACGCGATCTTGGCATGGGATCTCGACACAAGGTCATGGTACGAGGTCTCGACACGAGATCTCGACGCGAGGTCTCGATCCGACGTCCTAATACGAGGTCGATCTCGTCCTCAGGTGTTACAGCTAACATATTGGTAAATAAATTTATAATATCGTCATTACTTATTCTCTTATATTGATCATATCTTTCAATTTCTTTTACTCTATCATTTATATATTGATCTATAGTAGGATCTACATAGTAATCTTGAATATAATCTTCATATTCTGATTGTGAAAGTGAACTCATATTTAAGAAAAATATTCCTAATCTTCTAAACTCTTAAAAATTTTCATATACAGAGGTTTATTACCTTGATAACAATAAGAGAGTGTGTTGAATTTTGGGCCTACCTCGCTTCTCAATAGATCTGGATGCAAGCTTGTCGACGGTGGAATAAGGGCCTAACAACACCTATCCGGCTTCAGGATGACCACTCCAACAATCGTCCTTGGGCTTCCCGTCACAGTTCTCTTTGAAACTAATAAACCTAAACTCACGTTTTCTCTCAAATTCTTATTAAGCTAAACAAACATGAAGAAAATTTTTCAGAGCTAAAGGAATTTCGGAAACTAGAATTTATTTAGAACATGATGGTAATATTACAAAGTGGATAAGTTGTTTGAGCATTCGATGCCCCTTACATAAAACACAGAGGGTTTTTTATAGAGGTCCGTCCTCTTTACAATAGTTAAAAACTATAGTTACAAAGTGATAAAAAAGAAACTAGAGTTAACAGACCATGGTTAACTTTTATCTTCAGGGAATCTTGCTTTTTATCTTGTCGACCATTCAATCCTGTCATCCATCTACTTTTGCTTACAGTAATGGCACGTATGCACTATTCTTCAGGATTTGACATAATTGCTTGTGGGTTTCCAGCTGTCCTTGAAATTGATTCCTCTCAATCTTTTGGATGAACTCATTGGAGAAAAATCAGACTTGGAAGCTTGTGGATCTACTTAAGAAACAGAGGGTAGTTGTAACGACCCTCATTTTTTTTTTAGTAGCAGTTATTTTAATTAATTGCATTATATGTTTGTGCACAAATAGAGACTTTTAATTTAATTGAATGATTCTTGAGAGTTGTTTAAAAAAAAAAAAAAAAAGGGCGTGGTAATGCCTTGGGCTAGCACCTTATATGCAGGGTTATATTTTTTTTTCCACCTACCTAATGGGCCAACACTCATGGGCTCCCTCCAACCCAAATAATAGAAAAATTTACATGTGAAGGGTGTAAACCCTTGTCTCACCTGCGCCTCCAGCCCATCTCTCTCAATTGGATTCATTTGTTTCTTCTCCTTCCTATCTCTAAACCCTAGCGCCACACAAGGTTGAAGGAAGCAATCCACATTTTTCCTCTCTTGCATAATTCGGCCACCAAGATTAGGAGCAACCCCATCTTTGTTCTTCATCAGAAATTGGGTAAGTCATGGTTCTTTTCCTTCCTAAATTTCGCATCCTAGAGACTTCGAGTTTTGGGGATTTCCAATGTTTCTTATGGCCTCTTTTCTATTCGTAGAAAACTCATCGTAGGTTTGGTTCGGAGTCATCATCATCCCTCTTCAACAAGGGGATTTCGCAAGACACAAAGGTAAGGGGGGGAGATTATTGAGGTTGAGGATATTTGAGGGAATAGGTGAAGGGGTTGTCCTTGAACCCCGTTGTTTGATTATTGTTTTAAAGAAACTCTGTTTTTTTGGGGGTTCGTAGGTCGTTTGGTTTTATTTTTATTTTTATTTCACAAGTTCAAATAAGATTTTTGAAAGAAAAATACTTGCTATGCTAGTTATTACGCAATACTTTCAAACTGAATGATGTCTGAATTCGATTTATTCATCAATTTATCTGTTGATCCTTTTTATATCTAATTCAATTTTTATTTATCGTTACCTCCTCTGGAAAATAGATAATTTATTTTCATCCCGCAATGACTATTATATTTTTAATTCAGTTTACCGAATCAAGAGCAAATTGACGTGTTTACCTTTTTCTTTTATTGAACGATTTTCGAAACGGGGTTTAGGGTGTCACAGTAGTTGGATGCAAGTGGATCTTCAAGAAGAAGGATGGTATTCTGGGAATTAAAGAGCCAAGGTATAAGGCAAGACTTGTGGCAAAGGGCTTTACACAGATTGAAGGGATTGACTACAACGAGATCTTTTCACCTGTGGTTAAGCACGGTTGCATAAGGGTTCTAATGACGATTGTAAATCAGTACGATCTTGAGTTGGAGCAAATGGACATCAAGACTGCTTTTCTTCATGGAGACCTAGAGGGGACAATCTACATGCAACAGTCGGAAGGGTTTGTGTAACGACCCGTTTCCGGACCGCTACCGAGCTCAATATACCGAGCTCGAGTTACCGAGCTCAACACACCAAGCTCAACATAAACCTATATGAGATGTGTTTTAAAAACAAAACTCTTGTGCCTTTTAAAAATACGATATATTTTTTTTTTATAAAACCAACTCGTGCACATCAGAGTAATTACAGCTTTTCGAAACATGGTGCAACTAAGACACAAGACTTAAATTCTAATAAAACATACATGCATAACATACACATATATATATCACTCGAAAAAATAATGTATACAAAATACAGAGTAGCAAATGTGCAAAGAAAATACACCTAAGGTAGCGACTTCAAAAAGCAATCATACCCTGGGGTACTTCCAGACTCCCACGCAGGTCGCTCCAAAAGTAAGACCACCAGCCACCTGAAACAACAAAACACACCGCCTAAACTGGTCACGACCAGGAACACAAAAGAAAAACAAGTACAGTCCTCAGAAAAACAAATATCCAACAAACAACAATCACGACAGATAGAGGTCGTCACTCGGGTCCTCGTCGAGCTCCTCCTCGGCATCATCTATCGCCGAAGTTCCTGTGCCCTCGACATCGCCTGGTAACCGCCATGGATTGAAGGCACCACGGAAAGGGTCAACTTCGACAATTCAAGATAAGCTCGACATAAATGATATAAGCAAACAAAGCAATAATATATCTCAATCACCACACGTGACTCGACCATCTCACTCTAGACTCGACACAACTCTTATTCGGAATATCGTCGTGAGTCCATCCCCAAACCGACGTAATAGGTAAACGGCAGTCCAACCCCAAACCGATACCATGCATTAATCGGCGAGTCCAACCCCAAACTGATAATGCAACGCCAGCCAATCCACCATAAACAAAAAGGGACCTAGCACCTCGATTATCTGGTCCGGCTCAAAACGCCATACGACTCCTAGCTCTCTCACTCGATGATTAGCTCACGCATGTCAAAGAGTAACACAACTTACTTGATCACATATCAAATAAAGAGAGCATGCTTAACATGAAGAAAACACAATTCGACATTTAAGCAATAAAACATTCTCGCATGAAGAAACGCACTGACAAAGAATACACCATTCACAACATATATTCAATCACATATCAAATACATGCAAAAACTCAATCATATCACAACATTCCAATCTCGACACCAATCAAGGAGTCCATACATAAATATAACAATAAAAATAAAGTCTTAGAGATATCTAGGAGTTGCCGCTACCGAACTCCAAGTTAATGCCGCCGACAACGACCTCGACAATTTGTCTTCAAAGAGCTCGACAACGACTTCGACACGCATCGCCCTCAATCGACCTCGACATGTACGCTTCTCGATCGACCTCGACACGTCTGATTCTCGATCCGATTCCAGCTTCCACGTCCTTGGATTCGCTTTCCCGTACACCTTGATTCGGAAATCACTCGATCTCGGGAATCAGACTTCCTAAAACAAACATAACTCAGATCGATCCATGGGTTCTAATACATCTAGCTCTCATCCCAAACTTAACCACAACCCAGAAAAATATAAAACTCAAGAACTGAAATATATTTTTCCTCTAACACAAAGTTAGGGATTTCTATCAAAATTTCATGAAAAAGTTATCTGATGCTTCAACAGATAGATCGACAACAACAATAACCAGAAGCAACGAATGAAAAACAAAAAATCGAAACGAACCAAAAATGGGGGTTTCTGGGCACTGCCGATTGCAGAAAAACAGAGAAAGAAATTTGTTTTACAAGCCCAATTAATCGGTTAGAAAGATAGGTAATATTGTGAAGAAGAAAACCCACCAGTTTGACATGATTTGGAAGCATAAAGCGGCTAAAAATGGAAGAAGAAATAGCGCTAAAGCGAGAGTACGAGAAAAAGAAAAATCTGTTCTTCATACCTCAATGGTGATGGTCGATCGACGAGATATAGGTCGAGAAGATGATGATGAACAAGGTTGATGAAGAAAGCTTGTGCGAATCTCGATGGAACTCACGGTTTAAATCGATGGAAGTTTTTGAAGAAAACAACGAAACACAGAGCGTAAGGAAGGAAGAAGAAAGAAGAAAAGAGAAATGAGTGTTTGAGGAAAACCGATCGTGAATACGGTGGAAGGGCATAATCGTAACTCCAGCTATAAGATGCCAATCCCATCAATCATCTACCCGTTTAATCGTTCCTCTCATAATTACCTCTACTCTGTCGGTCAACGGTCTAGACACACGACGAGAACGGTCAAGCCGACAATATAATTATTACAAACAATATCATAATAGCGCTGAATAACATTCGAAAGAATACGAGATGTCATCTCGACACGATGTCGACAAGGGTGCTCGTGCAAACGCACGAGGCGCTAACACGAGTTCGTGAACGCGGCCTCCTCAGCTCGTCAGGCCTCCTCATCAGCGCCGGACGCGACTTCATCAACTCGACACGCCGACCTCCTCGGCTCGACTAGTGCACGTGGCCTCATCAGCTCGGCAAATGATCTCGGCAACCGATCTAGTCACGGGATCTCGACACAAGGTCTTGGTCGAGGTCTCGATACGTCGTCCTAATACGATGTCGATCTCGTCCTCAGGTGTTACAATCTCTCCTCTAAAAAATTTCGTCCTCGAAATTGCAAATAAGATTCTTACCTCGGAAAAGTTCGAGTCTTGAGTCTTCATCTTCTCCTCCAGCTCCCAAGTCGCATCTCCCGCCTTCGATCCCACACAACTTTGACAAGTTGAATCTCTTTGTTCCGCAATCGCTTGGCTTTCCGATCAACGATTCTTCTTTGGTAATGCTTCAAAAGATAGGTCGTCCTTCGCTTGAATCACATCCGTTCGATGACATGAGAAGGGTCGGAAACATACTTCCGTAATTGTGAGGCGTGAAAGACGTCGTGGATGTTCGACAAGAATGGTGGTAAGGCAATCGATATGCCACCGACCAATCTGACGAAGAATCTGGTAAGGTCCAATGAATTTAGGGGTAAGTTTCTTGGATTTGATCGCCGACCAACTCGATGAGTGGGGGTGACTCTAAGAAATACGTGTTCTCCTTCCTCGAACTCGAGTGGTCGACGCGTCGTTGGTCCGCATAACTCTTACATCGACTTTGAGATGTTCGCATCGATCTCGATCAAACGGATCTTCTCGGTAGTCTGCTGGATCATATCTGGTCCTCTGACGATTCGCTCGCCGATCCTGGTACCAACAAAGAGGCGTCGACATTTACGCCCATACAGCCGCTTCAAAAGGTGCCATTCCAATACTCGCATGGAAACTGTTGTGTAGGTGAACTCCACTAATGGTAAGACGTCGTCCCAACTTCCTCGGTAATCTAACGTCAAGCTCGCAACAAATCTTCAAGTGATTGGATCGTTCTCTCGGTCGACCGTCGATGCGTGGATGATATGCCGAGCTAAGCTCGAGCTTCGGTTCCCATCGCTCCTTGCAATTCCCTCCAAAAATGAGGCGTGAACTTCGGATCTCGGTCGACACGATCGAAGAGGGTATTCCATGAAGTCGTACTATCTCGCGATGTAGATCTCGGTCGACTTTTCTCGTTGTATGTCGACCTCACCGCAAGAAATGAGTAGATTTGGTCAATCGGTCGACGATCACCCAAATCGAATCATTCTTCTTCTGCGTCTTGACAAACCTACAACGAAATCCTGGAAATCGTCCCATTTCCATCTTTGGCACATCGGCGATTGTAGCATTCCTGCAGTCGTTGGTGCTCCACCTTCGCTTTCGACACGTCAAACACGGTTACGTGCTCGACCACTTGCTTCTTCATTCGGACCACCAAAAATGCTTCTTCAAGTCTTGATACATCTTCGTAACTCAGGGATGAATACTAAAGTTGCTCTTATGCGCTCGTCGAGAATCAACTTTCTCGGCTCGGATCGTTAGGCACGCACACTCGGCCATTGCACCTCAAGATGTCGTCCGCTCAGACGTGAAATTCATCGCCTTCCCTTGCGCTTATCAATTGAATCTTCTCTTGCGAAGCTCGTCATTAACTTGCTGGTCTCGGATCTCGCCCAACAATCTGTTAGAGATGGTAAGCATACCAAATCTCGGCTTCCCGGTGAAACTTCGACACTCAACTTCAAGTCTCGGAACTTCTCGAGCATCTCCAACTCCTTGATCATCATTCACGAGATTAAAGCGCTCTTCCCGCTCAACGCATCTGCTACTACGTTAGCCTTACGGGATGGTATTCCAACGTAAAGTTGTAGTCCTTGAGAAATTACGTCCATCTACGTTGACGCATGTTGAGTTCTTTACGGTCGAACAGTACTTCAAGCTCTTGTGATCGCTGAAAACGAAGAGTGCTCCCATAAAGGTAGTGCCTCCATATCTTGAGCCAAAAACTCTGCTTTGCCCGGCTCCAAGTCGTGAGTAGGGTAGTTCCTCTCGTGAATCTTAAGGTGTCTTGAAGCATCGGCGCCCACCTTCCGATGTTGCATCAGCACGCATCCCAATCCCTGGTGTGACGCATCACAATACACCTCGTAAGGCTCTTCGGGTTGAGGCAAAATCAGCACAGGCGCTGTCGTCAAAAGCTTCTTGATCGTTGAAAACGGCCGCACTCCTCGGTCCAGGCAAAGGTTGATCCTTCCTCGTCGATCGTGTAAGGCGCGACAATCTTCGAGAAACCTTCAATGAATCTTCGGTAATATCTTGCTAAGCCGACAAAACTCCTGATCTCGGTAACCGTCTTCGGTTGTTCCCACGCTAGCACCGCCTCAATCTTAGTTGGATCTACAGCTATCCCTTCTTTGGAAATCACGTGACCAAGAAAATTCACCTCTTCAAGCCAAAATTCACACTTCGACAGGTTGGCATAGAGTTGCTTATCTCGTAATATCTGCAGTACTCGACATAGGTGTTCTGCGTGCTCTTCTCGGTTCCTCGAGTAAATCAATATGTCGTCGATGAACACCACAACGAACTGATCCAAAAACGAATGGAAAATTCTGTTCATGTAGTCCATAAACACGGTGGCGCGTCGTCACTCCAAACGGCATCACCAAGTACTCGTAGTGACCGTATCTAGTCCTGAAAGCTGTTTTGGCGACATCTTCCTCCTTCACGCGAATCGATGGTAGCCCGACTTCAAGTCTATCTTGGAAAGATCGCCGCTCCACGAAGTTGATCCATCAAGTCGCCAATACGTGGTAACGGATAACGGTTCTTCACGGTAACCTTGTTGAGCTCGCGATAGTCCACGCACGCCCTTGATCGTCCATCCTTCTTCTTAACCAACAACACCGAGCTCCCCACGGTGACACGCTCGGTCGTATGAATTGTTTCGACTCCAAGTGTTCGATCCGGGACTTCACTCTTTCATCTCGGCGGGAGACATCCTGTATGGCGCTTTGGAAATCGGTCTGTTCCTGGAATCGGTCGATGGAGAACTTCGACCTCTCGACCGGTGGTAACCCTGGCACGTCTTCGGGAAAAATGTCCTCAAAGTCACACACCACCGGTACATTCTTCACGTCGATCGGTGGAAAACTTCCGAACTAGCGGATACATGTATTCCCTAGTTCCTTCTTTCAAAGAAACTCCAATACGTTCGTGAAAGATAATTGGAGACTCCAAGGTCTGGAAAAATTACGCTTTACGGGCACAATCCAAAAGGACATGGTGGTGTGACAACCAATCCATCCCGAGAATGACATCTAAGCCCTTAAGAGGCAAACAAACCAAATTGACCACAAACTTTCTACTCTGAATAATCACTACACAATTAAGACATGCAGTGTTTGTGACTAAGGTTTTAGCAGCTGGGGTTGTAACTACTAATTTAAACGGTAAAGCAGTCACAGTCAAGTTCAAATGGTTCACACAATCAGAAGAAATAAAGGAATGGGTTGCACCCGAATCAAAAAGAACGGATAAGGATTTACCCTCGATCTCACATTCACCTTGGATAAGATCATCACCGACCGCTTCCTTGCCACTCATGCGTAAAACTCGCCTTTAGCCACTTGACGCTTCCCTTTGGCTCTTTCGCCAAGCATAGTCGGTTCGACTTTGGGTGTAGGACAATCCTTGGCAAAATGCCCGCTTCTTGCGGTTGTAGCACACCCTCCTTCGAAAGTACGATTATTGGCGTAATGTCCCGTCTTTCCACAACGGAAACAAGTCACCTCGACACCGGTCTGTCCTCCGCTTCTCGGTACCTGGGTCATCGGACGATACTGTCCCCTGTTGTCGTTCCCCTGAGGTCGGTCGTACGGCTTCTTCTGCGGTTGTTTTCCTTTCTGTGCAAATCTCTGCCCCGCACTCTGGGGTCTCACCGGTCCGCCCACAACAGTCTTCTTCTTGTGGCTTCTCACTCCTTCTACCTCGACACATCGATCAATCAGCTCTTGGAGGTTTCGAATCCTCAACGACACCACTGACTTCTGAATGTCGAATCTCAATCCCCGTTGGAATCTCTCACTCAACCATCTCTGGTCAACTCGATCACGAAATGGACTGAAATACCTCGCCAACGACTCGAACTTGGCGCATACTCGGATCTTGTCGAGTTGCCTTCTTGCAGCTTGAAGAAATTCCTGCTCCTTCTCGGCTCGTGCGATGTCTGGGAAGTACTTGTCCAAGAACCTTTCACGAAAAAGCTCCCGTGTCATCTCGCGATGTTACGCTATAAACGTTTGCTTCACTCCTCTCCACCAATACTCTGCGTCTCCTAGCGATAAGTAGGTGGCATAGTCGACCTTCACGCGTTGTCAAGACGTGGAGTGCCTCAAGATCTTCTCGATCTCTTGCATCCAAAGATCGGCTTTATCCGGATTTGGCTCACCGTAGAACTTCGGTGGATCATGCTTCCTGAAGTCGGCCAATCCTCTCGCCAAAGATTTCGCTCGCCGTTCTTTGTTCTTTGCAAGTTCTGCCGAGTTAACGCTGCCGTCTGTTGAGCCATCGCGTTAGCTGTTGAGTTGCAGCGGTGATTGTTGAGCCATGGCTGCCGCCATCTCGGTCATAGCTTGAATAGCTCGTTCCATGTCGACGTTCTCGATTGCGGATGTCGTATTCCTCTGGTGGCATTAGATTCCACAAAGTTCAAAACCCTGTCAGAATCTCACAACAAGGACGTGTTAAAACACACTGCTTCAATCAAGAAACAGTTCAAACAATTTTTCAAGCAATAAGTGCTTCACTTAATCAAACAGCAATCAACATAATACAACCAGGTACCCACACACATAACCCGACACAGTGACCAGTCCAAATCTCCTATGTACAGCTCGGTCAGAATCAAGCGCTCGATACCAACGAGGTAACGACCGTTTCAGGACCGCTCAGAAGCTCGATATACCGAGCTCGAGTTAGCGAGCTCAACACACCAAGCTCAACAAAAACCTATATGAGATGTGTTTTAAAAACAAAACTCTTGTGCCTTTTAAAAATACGATATATATTTTTTTTATAAAACCAACTCGTGCACATCAGAGTAATTACAGCTTTTCGAAACATGGTGCAACTAAGACACAAGACTTAAATTCTAATAAAACATACATGCATAACATACACATATATATATCACTCGAAATAATAATGTATACAAAATACAGAGTAGCAAATGTGCAAAGAAAATACACCTAAGGTACGACGACTTCAAAAAAAGCAATCATACCCTGGGGGTACTTCCGGCAGATTCCCACGCAGGGTCGCTCCAAAAGTAAGACCACCCAGTCTACCTGAAACAACAAAACACACCGCCCACTGGTCACGACCTCGAACACAAAAGAAAAACAAGTACAGTCCTCAGAAAAACAAATATCCAACAAACAACAATCACGACAGATAGAGGTCGTCACTCGGGTCCTCGTCGAGCTCCTCCTCGGCATCATCTACTGTCGAGTTCCCAGCGCCCTCGACATCGCCTGGGTAACCGTCATGGATTGAAGGCACCACGGAAAGGGTCAACTTCTCGACAATTCAAGATAAGCTCGACATAAATGATATAAGCAAACAAAGAATAATATATCTCAATCACCACACGTGACTCGACCATCTCACTCTAGACTCGACACAACTCTTATTAGGAATATCGTCGGCGGGTCCATCCCCAAACCGACGTAATAGGTAAACGGCAGTCCAACCCCAAACCGATACCATGCATTAATCAAAGAGGTCCAACCCCAAACCGATAATGCGACGCCTAGCCAATCCACCATAAACAAAAAGGGGACCTAGCACCCTCGATTATCTGGGTCCGCTCAAAACGCCATACGACTCCCTAGCTCTCTCACTGATGATTAGCTCGCCGCATGTCAAAGAGTAACACAACTTACTTGATCACATATCAAATAAAGAGAGGATGCTTAACATGAAGAAAACACAATTCGACATTTAAGCAATAAAACATTCTCGCATGAAGAAACGCATTCGACAAAGAATACACCATTCACAACATATATTCAATCACATATCAAATACATGCAAAAACTCAATCATATCACAACATTCCAATCTCGACACCAATCAAGGAGTCCATACATAAATATAACAATAAAAATAAAGTCTTAGAGATATCTAGGAGTTGCCTTTACCGAACTCGAGTTAATGCTGCTCGACAACGACCTCGACACAGCTGTCTTCAAAGAGCTCGACAACGACTTCGACACGTACCGTCCTCAATCGACCTCGACACGTACGCTTCTCAGTCGACCTCGACACGTACACCTTGGATTCGCTTTCCCGTACACCTTGATTCGGAAATCACTCGATCTCGGGAATCAGACTTCCTAAAACAAACATAACTCAGATCGATCCATGGGTTCTAATACATCTAGCTCTCATCCCAAACTTAACCACAACCCAGAAAAATATAAAACTCAAGAACTGAAATATATTTTTCCTCTAACACAAAGTTAGGGATTTCGATCAAAATTTCATGAAAAAGTTATCTGATGCTTCAACAGATAGATCGACAACAACAATAACCAGAAGCAACGAATGAAAAACAAAAAATCGAAACGAACCAAAAATGGGGGTTTCTGGGCACTGCCGATTGCAGAAAAACAGAGAAAGAAATTTGTTTTACAAGCCCAATTAATCGGTTAGAAAGATAGGTAATATTGTGAAGAAGAAAACCCACCAGTTTGACATGATTTGGAAGCATAAAACTGGCTAAAAATGGAAGAAGAAATAGCGCTAAACAGTAGCACAGAGAAAAAGAAAAAAATCTGTTCTTCATACCTCAATGGTGATGGTCGATCAGACGAGATATAGGTCGAGAAGATGATGATGAACAAGGTTGATGAAGAAAGCTTGTGCAGAATCTCGATGGAACTCACGGTTTCGTCGATGGAAGTTTTTGAAGAAAACAACGAAACACAGAGCAGAAGGAAGGAAGAAGAAAGAAGAAAAGAGAAATGAGTGTTTGAGGGAAAACCGATCGTGAATACAGCTGGAAGGGCATAATCGTAACTCCAGCTATAAGATGCCAATCCCATCAATCATCTACCCGTTTAATCGTTCCTCTCATAATTACCTCTACTCTGTCGGTCAACGGTCTAGACACACGACGAGAACGGTCAAGCCGACAATATAATTATTACAAACAATATAATAATAGCGCTGAATAACGTTCGAAAGAATACGAGATGTCATCTCGACACGATGTCGACAAGGGTGCTCGTGCAAACGCACGAGGCGCTAACACGAGTTCGTGAACGCGGCCTCCTCAGCTCGTCATGCGCGCCCTCATTTCGATGCACGCGACTTCATCAACTCGACACGCGACCTCCTCAGCTCAGCAGCTAGTGCACGTGGTCTCATCAGCTCGGCAAATGATCTCGGCAAACGATCTAGTCACGGGATCTCGACACAAGGTCTTGGTCGAGGTCTCGATACGTCGTCCTAATACGATGTCGATCTCGTCCTCAGGTGTTACAGTTTGTAGATGACAAGTTGAAGGAGTGTCTTTTGAGAAAATCACTTTATGGGTTGAAACAGAGCCTTCGTCAATGGTATAGGAGGTTTAACGATTTTCTTTTGAGATTGAATTTTGTGAGAAGTGGCTATGACAGTTGTGTATACATATTGAAAAGAGGAGAGAAATATGTTCTTTACTTACTTCTTTATGTGGATGATATCCTAATGGCTAGCTCTAGCAAGGAAGAGATTGGTAAGCTCAAGGAGAAGTTAAATTCCGAATTTGAGACTAAGGAACTTGGCGTTGCTAAGAGGATACTTGGAATGGATATTGTGAGGAACCGGAAAAAGGGGAATTGTAACATTCCAATTTTTAAGAACAATTGTTTTATCGATAAAATCCCTAAATACATGAAAGGTAAATCTTAGAGATTGATCATCTCAATGATTTACTGAGAGTACGAGGAACTATTTTGACTTATTTTGAATAATTTATTATTATAAATAATTATTATTCATGATGTCAATTCAAATTAATAGACAGCGTAGACGTATGCTGCTTTTAAGGTGAATTCATCAATTACACTTATTATAAGTTTTCTACGTGATGCAGTAATGCGTATTTTTTGTTGACTAAGAAAGTGATCGAATTAAATCAGGATAAAATTAAATTTGAGAATTAATATTTTATATTAATTCGTGGTTCGAAAATCGTCGAAAAATTCTAACGAAGTTTCGTCGTGTTTTGGATCACCGGGCAGTTTTGGCGCAGATAAAATTTTAAACGAACTCCGATTTTGATGAAAATCGAATTGTAACTTGTTGTGAATATTTTTGAGTGTTTTAGATTGTTTATAATATTTATGATAATATTTTATCACGCGGTGAATTAATTTCTCGGTAAATTAATTTTCACGAATTAATCGGCGGAAGAATTAATCGGTAACGCGATTACCTGACGCCATGTTTTTAATACTCTTAGGACTCTAGGATTAGAGGGAAATCATGAAAGATGAGAGATTAGATGGGTTAAACTCATTGATAGGATTAGCATCTCACTTTTAATCTAGGTGTCACTTGAGTGGTGGTTTAATTTTTTATGCTTACTTTTAAGTATGTTTTTAACCAAGTAAAATTAGTTTTGTTAATTTTTTTTATCCCACCCTTATTTCTTCAGTTGGGCAGCGACCCCCCGCCCTCATTTCTCACTCCATTTCATTTCTTCTTCCATTCTTGAGAGAGAAAGCAAGAGCTTCCATGGCTACTTCTTCACAACTTCCTTTGGGCTTGATTTCACCTGCAACTTCCAACCCTTCTTGCTCCTAGCTTCTTCTTCTTCTTGAATCCTCCTTCCATACTTTGTAAACAAGTTTGTGAGTCAATTTTTCCTCCCCTTTGTTCAGCCCCAAAACCGTGGGGTTGGTTTGTGTGTGTAGTATTAGCTTTTCTTGTTTTTAATTCTTGTTTTATGCTTAATTGAATGCTTGATTTGGTCATGGATGAAGTGAACCAACTATTCTCCATTTTATTTGAAACCCTAGGCGCTAATCCTAGAGGAAAAAGAGGGTTTGGGTGATCAATCTTGTGAATCATGCAAACTAGCTTGTATTTCTTGCTTCTTATTAGTTATTATTGCCATTGTAGTTGTTAAATTTGATTTGAATCAAAGATTAGAAGTTTTTGGGTGAAAACCCTTGTTCTTGAGGATGCTTGGAAATAGGATTGGGACTTGAATAGGCTTAGGTTTTGGAAATGAATTGTTGTTTTGTGAAAGAATTTAAATATAGAATGAGGTTGTTAATTGGTTTGGATATTTGCAAAAAAAAAATTTTGGGAAAAAGGGGAGTAAGGACGCGAGCTTTAAGAGCCTGGGGGGACTATTTTTGTGTTTCTTTGACTTATATTAGTTGCATTAAATTGTGTGTAAGTTTTGGAAATTTTTGGTTGGTAGTTTGATTTGATTAAGGAGTTGTTTAATTTTAAAGGCTATGAAGCACTTAAGGTGAAATGGACTCTTTGAGATCATAGAAACCAAGTGGAGCCTTGATTTAAGCCTCTTAGAAAAGGATTTTTGGTACCTTTGATTTACATTAGCTATAACTGATGTGTTTAAGAATTGTTGTGTAAGTTTTGGATAGTAGTTTAATTGAATTAGGAGTATTTGATTTTCAAAGACAATGAAACACCTAAGGCAAGAGATTCCTTGTGATCCAATGGCCAAAGTGGAGTCTTATTTCAAGTTGTGGTGGAAAGTATTAAATTTAGCATTGAATTATGTCTCAAGTTTTGGAGTAGGCGAACTTAGTATTTGAAAACCTTGTTCTTTCCAACTTAGTGTATTATTTTAAAATGAGTCTTATGTTTAAAATTTTACTCTTCTAATTGTTGTTAGTTTTTCAAGCCTATGTGATTCTTCAAAAAAATTAATAATTGTATTTCAAAGTTGGCACCTAAGTGTAGGTGATTTGGTTAGTTAAGAGGTCTGGGTTTTGAGAGCCTAAGGAATTAGAAACTAGTCTATGATAGGTTTGTACTAAGGTTTAATGTGTTGCTAGGACCCTTGAGGACGGTTCGTGCGGATTAGGATTGCAACGTGTTTAACACGTGGGCTACATACTATCGGTAAGGGCTACTTCTAGACAAGCTTAGGACTTTAAATTTTATTTTGTATGTCGAAGAAGTGTGAAAACCTCAGGGTTCGAAGTGAGGGTCTCGTACCCCTTCGATTTTATTGTTTTAAGCTTTATATATGAATATTTAGTGGGTTTGTCTGCAAGAGGTTGGCGACTGTCCCAACCCCTTCACACTTGTTTGACTTCCTCTTTGCTAATTCCACCGAGTTGCAAAGGGACGAACTTGTTTGATGTTGTTGTTTGTTGTGTTGTTGGTTTGTCACGTATTGATGGATTGTTGTGCGGGGTTGAATTGAAAAGCATTGTGGTGTGTGTATGCTTAAAACATGATTAAGATATATGCTGTGGATTTTTATTGGATAATTGATGTTATTGATTATGCCATGATTGAAATATCAAATGTGGTGATATGTTCATTGGGGGTGGTTAAAGGCATCGTTGTGTCATGTCTTGTGGTAACGTCGAGCTGTCTATCCTGGGTAGTGGAAATGCCCATGGTCAAAGGAATTCAGGAACGTCGTTAAATTTTACCATCGCAGGGAAAAGTGTCAGTCTGGTACGTACAGCCCGATATGCCTTTGGCATATGGATTCCGGAATTAAAATTGCACTGGCATATAGTTGCGTCAATAGGATTTTGGGGTGCATCCTTATTGATTATTTTGAGTGCCATTGATATGAAAATTTGTGTGAGCTGAATATTTGGTTTTGGATTGGCCGTATTAGTATAATACTATCTGCTATTACACATGTTGTTGTTATTGTATATGTTTGTGTAAGAAGTTGACCCTTGCCCGTTGTTCCTTCAATTGATGATGGTAACCCATATGAGGACGAACGTGGTGAAGATTCCGGCGATGACGACATCGTCGGAGTTGGCCTTTTGGTTCTTCGAAAATGGAGATTCCCTCGGCTTGGAGTTTAGCCCTACTTCCGGCCGAGATGTATACTCAGGAGATGTGTTAGAGACTTTTCGTGTAGAAGGACTGACGAGGATGCAGACGACCTGATGGAGGAGACTGAGGAGGACCCGTCAGAAGACTTGGGTAGTGACGTGTAGTGGTTGATTATTGACGTTTGTCCCTTTTTATATATAGTTTCAGTAGTGACCAGTCAGTCGGACTTGTTAGCTTTTTGTGATAATTGTTGGATAGGTCTTGAGGGTTATCTTTTGGAGCAGCCCCCTGCATGGGTAACTGCCGGGAGTACATCAGAAGTATGAATACTCTAGTCAGGGTCCTCATACTTTGGATGTATCCCTTATTATGAATATTTATTTATTGTTTTCTGTATGTAGAACTTATCAGTGCATACTTTTTGGAAAGCTGTGTGTATGATTGTATTCAGTCGAATAGTTCCTTGTATTTAGAATTCCATCATGTTTCAGAAATGCTGTGGATACTCTGGTTTTTTTTCGCGAAAGACTTTCGTTTATAAAAAGAAAAAATTTTACCGAAGTTTCCAAAAGACAAGAAGAGTATCATTTTGCAAAACTTCATTGCATTTAGAGTTCGTCTTAGTTTAGTAACGCTCCGGGAATGGGGTGTTACAGGAATTGTTCTTATCTCAACATGGTTACTTGAAGAAGGTTGTTGAACGGTTTAGGATGCACAGAGCTAAACCAGATAGCACATCTCTAGGTCACCACACGAAGCTCTCGATTACTCAAGCTCTTACCACTGAGGAGGAAAGGAGGAAGATGGACTCTACTCCATATGCTAGTGGAGTGGGAAGCAACATGTATGACATGGTTTGTAGTAGGTCGGACTTGACTTATGTAGTTAGCATTGTGAGTCAGTTTATGGCAAATCCGGGTCAAGCACATTGGGAGGCTTTGAAGTGGGTTTTGAGATATTTGAACGGCTTTGTGAAATGCGGTTTGAGATACACGAAGGCAGCTCAAGGTGGAGATGTTATTGAGGGTTATGTGGATGCAGACTTTGCGGGGAATGTGGATACAAGGAAGTCACTATCCGGTTATGTGTTCACTTTGTTTGGAATGCCTATTAGTTGGAAGGCAAGTCAACAATCCGTGGTAGCGCTATCTACGACTTAAGCGGAGTACATTGCCCTTGTTGAAGCGATGAAGGAAGCCATATGGTTGAAAGGGATGATTGGTGAGTTAGGGATTACATAAGGATGTGTGAAGGTTCATTGTGATAGCCAAAGTGCAATCCATTTGGCAAATCACCAAGTGTACTATGAGAGGACAAAACACATCGATATCTGCCTACACTTCATTAGAGATGTTGTTGAGTTTAAAGAAGTTTTGGTTGAGAAGGTTGCTTCGGAGGACAACCCGGTGAATATGTTCACTAAATCACTTCTTATATCAAGGTTCAAGAATTGTTTGGATTTGATCAATTTCTTCGAGACGTAATTTCGAATAATGGAGGGAGCAGCACTTTGATAATGGGTACTTATTGATCGTCGTCACTAATTTGAAGTCAATGTGGAGAATTGTGGGTACATGCTTAAGGGACCCGAACCACTTACCACACGGACCACACCAATTTGGTTGAAAATGTTGGAGCTTATAATCGTGTTTAAATTAAAAACTACTTAAACAATAATAATAACAACAAATGAAATAATAATAATAATAATATAATAATAATAGTAATAATAATAATAATAATAAATGAAAAGTTGTAAATGATAAATTAAAATAAATTCATATTTAATGTCAAGCTTGAATCTCTTTTATATAGAATAAATACACATATAAACTCATATATTATATAAAATAACATAATTATGAAAAAAATAAAACTTTTAAATCATAGTTTAAAGTTCAAATACTTAATCAAACTTAAATTTATAGACATATATGTACTGATGAGATGTGTATGACTATATTTGTTGAATTCTTTATATAGTTTTTAAAATTTTATTCTTATTTTAATATTGAGTTTACTAGTCTTTTTTGAACAATTTTAATTAGGTTACAATAAAATTTTTATGCATTACTGTCTAATTAAAACTTAAAAATTGTTAAACAAATTTGTTGATTATTTTTAAAATATCTGTATAACTCTCTTATTCTAAAAATAAAAAATAACTTTTATTTTACTCTAAAACAACAAAATTATAGGTTCATACATATATATTTTAATAATATTTTAGCTAGTGAAATTAGCAAGAAAAAGACTATTCTCGAAAATTCTTTCTCTAAAATTCATATGAGAGGGGCCCTGCCTAGGTTTTCCTTCTATATCTTGGCATTCACGCTTCTCGAATGAACAAACACCGACGCTGCCACACCCGCTTGAAGCACAAGAACGACAACCAGCACCCACACCCGCTTCTCCGACTGCGGCGCCTGCTACCCGTTTCTCTATTTTGGCCAGGTTTGTGTCGGCTACTCTCTCTGTTTTATTCTTTTTTTTTTTTTTTTTTTTTACTTTTTCTCAAACTCCCTGCGTCTTTTCGCCATTACCGCGATAGGGTTTGGTGACACCCGCAACATCTGTTATTTTTTGCTTCCAGTGGCCACAACCGCAACACAATTGCATGCACAATTTTATTGGCCTTAGTACTTACACATAATTTCTTCATTTAGTTATAATTTATTTCACCACATGTTCACGGAAATGTCAAGAAAGAAAAATTATCAATTTTTAGAATTCTTCGTTGCCCATCTCCTTAACGGTATGTTTGGAACACCTGAAAATTGGGAATTTGATTGAATTCAATGCTCATCATGTAATTTATTCTGTTTGGAATTGAATTTGGATTAGTCATTAATTCAGTTTGTTAGAAATTTGAGAAGGATTTCTATGAAATTTTCAAATCCCAACATTTTTGGTAGGATTTGAGAGTTGGGAATTCATTTTGTTTTAGAAAGAATATCTTATCCTGCCATTGTGTTAACTTTACAATTATAGATGAGCCTCCCCAGTATCTCTTGCTAGTTGCTATATATCTCTCTCTCTATCAGACACACACATTGAGAGTGTGAGAGAGCGCTTTTTGGTAGAGGACCATGTACTTCGTGGTTTCTTCTTTTACTGTCCGTAGTTGTACTCCTGAAACTGAAGCTTATTCGACATCAACTTTGTGACACTTTATAATTGGTTTGAGGTTGTAGTCATCTCTAACTCAAAGTTCAGACACTCGACACGCTATAATGTTGTGCTGAATTTGATGTATTGAGGCTTTAATTGTTTTCTTTGAGATTTTGTTCTGGACATGCCTTATTTTTTTGAGCATGGTAGACAAGAGATGCTTTTCCTGTGAGTAATTTTTGGTATGAACACAGAATTCGTAAGATCAATTTCAATTTGTGTAAGCACCTGGATATGCCTTTCTTTTTATGTTGATGTTTCAGTTTTGTGTTCTCTGTTAGTTACAGTTGTCTTTTCGGGTGCATTCTAACTTAACTGTTGGGTCAAGTTGAATTCAAAACAAAAGGGATGCAGGAAAATATGTTTTTGGTCCTTGAAAGTAAAACAATTTTGTTGTTTTAATCCCTATGGAATTTTATCCATTTTTAGCCCCTGCATTCAACATAGATACTGTGTTTTAGTCCCTTAGGCTCCGTTTGGGGGTTTAGGAGGGGAGGGGAGGGGAGGGCTTTGAGAAAAAGGAAGGAGGAAAGGGAAGGGGAAGGAAGGATAGTCTCCCACCTTGAATGAGGGGGTTTATTTTTCTTCATAATACTAAAATCCCCTAATATGGGGGGAACTCAAAAAATGTATTGGAGGAGGATTTTGGAGGGCTTTGGACTTGGAGAGCTTAGAAAAATTCTTTAAATCCTTTCCATATTTTTATAATACTCTCAAAATAAAAAATATATTAGTTATAACCATTCTCTTCTTCTTCTCTACAAAAACACACACAAATAAGGTGGGAGATTTCTCTCTCTCTCCCTCTCCTCCCCTCCTAACTCCCAAACGGAGCCTTAATCATCCCTCCCTTTTTCTTTTTGAATTAACCACTTCGTTTAGTGTTCTATATCGAGACTTGCCAAGTCTGTATAAAAATTGGTGTTAGTATTATTTTTCCAACTTCCACTGCTTAATGTTGTGTCTAGCTGCAAACACAAAATTGCAGGTTAATAAAAGTTCAATGCTGTAGTAAATATCCGGTTTGTTGATTTTGATCTTAGTTTCGTGGATGTCCACCTTGAAGAGCAGTATTTGGCCTTTTAAGTCCTCATGCTTGGGGTTTGGCTTTTTCATGCAATATTTCATATGGAAAGTTTGCATCCAATTCCTTCGGCTATTTCACCATGTTAACAGATACTTTTAAACATCTAGATGGGCATGGTTTCTGCTACTGAAAATTTGGTAGCATTTACTCTTCATTGAAGCATTCACCGGTATGGCTTTAGAAAACTACATTGTAATTCATTACTATTTTTAAGACAACATTTTCTTAAAGCTTGTTACTTGGGACTTCTCAACTAATCGCCACCAGTTGATTTTTTGTTTGTTTGTTGGTATGTGCTTATTCACCAGTTATAACTGTAGAGCTCTCTATCACAGACTAGCATAGGAGCATTTTCTTGCTCATTTATTGCCATTTTAAAAAGGGACAACGGAATGAAACTATCTTTAAAAAAAAGATAATGGTGTAAAATTTTAATTACGTAGAATTTTATCAATTTAATTTGCTGTAAAAAGATAATGCAGAAATTCGATTTAAATCTTTAAAAGGAAATTATGTGCAAACTCGAGAATTCAATTATAATTCAATAAAGAATTAAACTGAACTTTTGCAAGGAGTCAGTTGCAAACATTGCCTAATATGTAAATTGAATTGAAGTAAAATCTGAGCCATTATCAAGCGACAGCGAGCTCGTTAATTCAATAACCGACTGAAAATAATAAATTACCCTTGGTCTGGCATAATTATCGAATTCAATTATTCGCAGAGTTTCATTAACAACTCATAATTTGTTGTTTGCTTTGTTATGCTAGCAGCTAGCATTTTCAGCATTAGGTCATAAAGAAGATGTGGACGTCAATGGGAAGTTGTGTTGGCACTTCACCTCTATTATTTCCAGGTACAATGATTTTATACATCTCAGTAGTTGAGATAGATTTAGCAACATAATGCTGTGAGAGATGTGTCTTCCAAGTTACATATGTCATGGAATATGTTTTTGTTCTTTATTCGTATGCAGTTAGTGGTAAAAGTCGGTCTCAAGTTCATGTTAAGTGTTCCAGACCAAACATAGTTAGGATGCGACCCTTACCATATAACATCAGAAAAGGAGAACTTCAGACTGCAACTTTTCAAAGTTCATCACCTCGTTTCAGATGTGCTGCTGCTTTGGTAAGGTTTTTCTTTTGACATTTATTATGTGTCGATTTTTTGCTCTCCTGATGCTATATGTTAACCTTGTTGGAAAGTGTAAACAGGACTTTGTATTATTGCAATGCCAAAGGAGTCCTTATTGAAAAGTTAGTAAGGTTGTGAAAGAAAACTGTTAATTGCTGAATATTATTTATCCAACAAATGGAGCTGAGCTCCTTACGATGGAGGAAACCTGATGGAAAACATAGGATAGAGTGGGAAAGTAGATGAAACAACAAGAAAGATACCTAGAGAATGCAACAAGCAGTCAGTCTTTATTCTGTTCCCATATCCTGTATACATATATAAACATTCAGATCTCTTTCCCATCAAGATCTCTCTACCCGAATTCTCTACTTTATTCTCTTCATTAGTTGCAATTTCCTCATTGCCTCTTTTACTACCCTTCTTCCTGCTCTCATGCATATGCAACTTCTCATTAGGCCCATCCCTATAAAGTCGACTGCCCTTCCCTCTTCCCCTTCTCGTGTACACATGCTCAAGGGCTCATCAGGTTCAATTATTCTTTTTAAGTAGAGAAGTTTAATGTTTTGTGTTGGGTAGTCCCTGCATGTTATAATGATTTTTCTTGTAGGCATTTCTTAGATTTTGTTGGATGGAATATGGAAGTAAATCTTGTGTTGTTATTTTGTCTTTCAGTACCAATCATGGAACTATCTGATTTTATAGGTGAATCATTGACAATAGCAGAAATGCCGATCTAAATTGTTTGTTGATCTACAATATTCTGATGTCTTGTATGGTGCTCCTTTATACAGAATGCTACATGTGCTGCTGCTGCTGCTGGTGCAACCCAAACTGTAACACGCAATGCGCGGACAATTACGGTTACTTCTGGTAATAACTTCACTCTCAAATGAACTTATGCCAAACAAAGCTGTTAGAGAAATTATATATTGCGCTTTGATATTACCAAAATCCGATGTTTGTTTTACATTGGGACAAACTGGGACAAGTTAGCACCTCTCAATGTGTTGGCCTCATCCATGATATATATTTTCATTCTTCTCTCTTTCTTCTCTCATGAACATCAGTCTGTCTTTGTTAAAATAACTTAATCAATGTGGAACTGTAGGGTTTTTTTATGAGAGAAAGAAATATGAATATTTGATTATTAAGGCATACAGGCTTAAATACTTGTTTCTTCCAAATAATAGTCCTATGAAGTGCATAGATAATGATTTTCTTGGATCTTTTCCATTATAACCACACATTTTGGTATGATCCAGTACCTCCTTGATTCAATAGGATATGGTTGGCTAGTCCCTTGGGTAAGGAGCTAGAGGTAGCTTTCTTGCCAAATACCCATAATGCGAAGAAGCTAGAAAAGGAACTTCAGTGATTAGCAACAACAGTAAATTTCTAATGGATTTAGAAATTAGAAGGCTTGAATAGGATCTTCTTGTGTGTTTTAAAGCTGTCTTCTTCGCTGAAGGGAACAGGGAGGGTTTTTTACTTTTGTGTTTTTATTAGTTTTCCCTTTTGTAGATGGTGTTTTGTGGTCGATTTCCTAGGATGGTTTTGGCGCAGTTTTGTTGGCTTTATTTTCCTCCTTCGGTTGTTTGTTTGATGGTTTCTTATGAAGTTCTATTTTTTTTTTTTTCCTCAAACTTTTATTTTAGACAAATTTACTCCCGAGGTCTCTTAACTTTATTTAAAGTTTTGGATTCGTTTTTTATAATTTTTTTTCCCTCTCAATTCGGTCCTTTGAGTTTCAAAACGTTAATACCGTAGATTTTTTTTTTTTTTTGAGTTTCTGTTTAACTCCATTAAAAAAAGTCTACGTAGCCATTACAGTGCTTATGTGCTGCTTGCAGTGCTTATATGGTTGCTGAGTCATGATATATGAGTCATTACTCTTATTTATTTTTTTAATTAAAAACAAAAAGGCCCAATTAACATGGAGTCATCTCTTTCACAAACGCTTGGGTTCTTCAACATACCAGAAACCAAACAGAAAATTCCAACCCAGAAAATAAAAAATCAGTTGCAAAATCTCAGAGAACCCCACATCTCTACAAACACAACACAAGTAGAGCACATAGATATCCTCCACCTTTTTGTTCCTTGCATGACCAACATCCACAGCAACTAACACATCTCATTTCAAATCAAACAAATCAGTAGCAGAAACACCATGTCATTCTGAAAAATAAAAAAAGGCAGCAACAGAAAAGTTGAAAAGAGGGAGAATTGAGAACGTGAGAAGTAGAACCAGCGTCCATCCCCCTACCCGAGCGCTCTCTTCCCCCTCCTGCTCGCCAGTGTTCTCTCCTTGGTGGCACTCTCTCTCATTCTTGTCTCTCCTCCTCACATCTCTCTCTGTCCCACTTTGCGGATCTACTTCCCCTTTTATTTATCATTTCAGAATAGTTCATGTGGGTTTTTTTTCTTTCAAAAAGATTGCAATTTTTGAAAGTTGAGTGCTTGCGGTTTCACAAAACTCAGGTTGGAGGTTGAGTGCTTGCAATTTCATGAAGCACAACCACCGATCTGCTGAGGAGAATGAGAGTGATTCCCATGAGTGAAAGAACCCTAATCTATTTCTTTTTTTTGTTTTTAATAAAATATAATTAATAAAAATATAAATAAAAGTAATGATTCATATCATGACTCAACCACATCTGCTCCGTAACGGCCACAAACTTATTTTTAATGGAGTTGGACGAGAACTCAAGAAAAGGTCAGTGATATTAACGTTTTAAAACTTAAAAGACAAATTTTTTTTTTTTGGGGGGGGGAGATAAAGGACGAATCCGAAACATTAAATTAAGGGACCTCTGGAGTAATTTTGTCTTTATTTTATCTTCTCACGTTTTCCCCTATAATTATCTGAATGTCTATATAGCTGTTATTTTACCCTTAATTATGTTTTATCCTATATTGTCGTTATATAAATATAATTTGCTTTCATTTTATCTGAAATAACAGACAAAGTGAAGAACCCTAGACTTGATGACAATGGCCCTGGATTTCCACCTCGTGACAATGATGGCAATGGTGGTAATGGAGGAGGTGGTGGCGGTAATTGGTCGGGGGGACTCACCCTTTTGGGTATTCTTGGTGTCCTAGACATTCTTAAGGATGTAGAGAGTGAATTGCAACGCAAGGTTAGGAGATTTGATCGAGCTTGATGTTTAGGCTTTATATGTGGCAGCGAAATCATTTTCCAAATGTTGGAATTAAAACCCAAGATATACAAGGCATCCATAAGCATGGTTTTGAATTTGTCCATGAAAGACAATTAGTTAGCAATAAATTTATGTATAATCTGTAGTTTTACTGAATTAGGAACGTGGAATTTTAAAGATATACCAAATACAGATGTTATTTTGTCCATCATATATGGGATCTGTTTGGCTTAATATCTTATTTGAGTTTATCTACTGATATAAGCACTTGTGAGTGTGTTTGAGAAGACTTATAGCTGGCTTAAGCTTATTTGCATTAGCTTATCGGAAGTCTAATTCCTTTTTATTTGACAAATTTACTTTAGCGTTTCTGGTTTGTGTTTTGCATTTGAAGTGATGTTATTTTTTTAGTACTATTAATCAAATAAATTTTATTTTTTCATTACCAAATGAAATGTAACTTTTTTACCTTGTCTTTTTCCAATGTTAAAGCAATATTTTCTTGTAAACTCTATTGGTATTAAATTTAAATTTGGAATACTAACGGAGGTTAGGTCTAGCGGAAGTGGCTAGTCTCTAATATCGGGGCGAGCCAAAGTTCGAATTCCTATTGGAAGAGCTATCCACCTGTAGTGCCCAATGTGTCTCGAACGAGATTATCTCCGTTGGGAGAACGTGTGGGAACAAAAAAAAAAATGTAGTTAATTATAGGGAATTTGAAATATTAGCGTTAAAAAATAAATTTTAATACATTAATTTGTTAAATTTTAACAAATTTAACTCTATTGGCATTAATTAAATTTAAATTTGGAATACCAATAGCGGTTGGGTCTAGTGGAAAGGGCTAGTCTCCAATAACGGGGCGAACCAAAGTTCGAATTCCCGTTGGAAGAGCTATCCACATTTAGTACCCGATGTGTCTCGAACGAGATTGTCTTTGTTGGAGGAACTTGTGTGAAACAAAAAAAAATTGGAATTAATTATAGGTCATTTGGAATATTAGCGTTAAAAAATAAAATTTAATACATTAATTTATTATTTAAATCATGGTTTCTTTACTAAATTTTATAAATTAGAATAACTGAACATTGAATGTTAATTTTTTATTTTTATTTTAATCATGGCTTCATGGGCTAGTTCCATTCTTGTGTTTTTTGTTTCTTTTATATGTCCATTACAAAAAATCATGGCCTCAAGGTATATATCATAAGATGAATGGTGATTGGTGGGTTTTTAATTTTTTATAATGATTGTGATATGTAATGTTATTTTTATATATTTTTAGTTTATTTTTTATTATGATTATATTCTTATTTTTTTAATTTTTTAAAATATAATATCTTCTAAGTGCTTATGTAATGATGTATCAAAACACAAAAAGTTATAATTAAGCACTTTCCAATATACATATCTAAACGCAAATAGCTTATTGAATTTAAGCGCTCATGACATAAACTCTAACACCATAAGCACTTCATTAAGTTGTTTACCAAAACAGGGCCGTAGACATTGTTTGGTAAGGCCAAAGTGTTGGCGTATAGTGGATAAGCTCGTAGTAGGTGATTGACAACTGCTATCTTATTACGTTTTTTTAACTAGCTTATAACGTTTTTCTAGACGCTACTCGACAACCGCTAGCTTATTATGTTTTTTAACTAGCTTATAGCGTTTTTCTAGACGCTATTTGAAGTAACGTAAGTATTATTTTTTTTCTCATCTTAACCTTTATTATTTTTAATAAATTTCTTATTTATCCTCAATTAAATGAAATAAAAAATTATCAATCTTTCTAGTCTCTCTCTCAAATGCTACGAATAATTTTATAATACATATATTTTTATAAAGCATAAACAATAAATAAAAAAATATTTCAAATAATATTTTTTAACAAATAAAAATCATTTTAATGATAATAAATGAATGAATAAGTAAATAAATTTATAAATTTTAATTTAAAAATATCTTAAAAATTACTGTAGATGATATAATTTTATTTTCATAATAATTTACAAATATTTTATTATATTTAATATTTTGACTAAATAAATTTAAACATGAATAAAAAATGTCTTTTACGTCATTTTAGATTTATCCGTTAGTTCAACTGTTAATTTTATCGAACACTTTAAATTCGATCGGCTAGTTTATCCGCTATCAGCTATCCGCTATAAAAAATCATTTGTTATCCGCTAGTTTACTATCTGCTACTTTTTACCATACTGAGCCATAAAAGGTTTAGTTATCATTAATACAAGAGAAATGTTATTTAAACATCAAATTGGAACACCAAAATCGACAACAGTTTTGTTGGTTTTTGCGGTTCCCACACGTGATTAATAAAGTGCTAAATTTGGATAATGTATATACCAAGTAGGGATGTTAACGGGGCAAGGGGCGGAGAGTATTCCCCCACCTAGATTTTCCTTCGCTCACGTCCCCGATCCCAGCCGTGGGGAGTTTTTCTCCCCCGTCCTGGCTCCACAGATCCCACGGATCCCCACGGGGACCTCAAAAATTCATAAATAATTTTAAAAAATATAAACTAAAATCCAATAAAACTGAAAAAATAAAAAAGTAAAAAAGTGTTAAATTTAAAATTGTAACAAGCTCAAACTCAAATAGTACAAATATAATATTCAATAAAACATTACAAAAGCTCCTGCAAACATAGGAAAAGATCGATTTGATTTTAGTAGAGACCAGTAGTAGATCTTGGGGTTGTTTATCTTCTTTTGTTCACACTCAGTGAGTCACACACATGTACAAAGGAAAAAACCGATCTGGTTTTAATTTTTATTAACAAAAGGAAAAGATCAAAATATTATTAGTATTTATGATATCTACACACATATTAGGAGTATATAAGTAATATTATCGGGACCCCACGGGGCGGGGGGTAGGGTCAATGTAAAAACACATATTTAAGATTTGCAGGTAAAGATTTTAGTTCAAGCTTCAGTGGCTCTTCAATGGATGACTTTGCTATCTTTAGATTTTGTCTTTCCAGTTTTTCTAATTGCTTCATTCCATTCCATCCACCGGGCACTATTCCTGCATCCAGTGTCATGATCTTAGTTTTTATATCTTCTAAATTAGCGAGAATACTTTCACTGCATGTTAGGATCCTCCCTAAAGGGTCTTTAAGCAGATGTCCTTGTAAATCAGAAAATGTTAGTGCAGATTCATCTATCGTATCAATGAAATTGCAAGATTGGAAACTAGAAGGGATTTCAAAGAATCGAACACTCGGAAGACAACTTCCTTATCATTTAGCCTTAGAGTAAGTTTCCCTTGGTGGACGTCAATGAGTGTTCTTCCATTAGCCAGGAATGGTCTTCCTAATAATAGAAGGACCTCCTTATCTTCTTCCATATCTAGAACCACAGAGTCAACTAGGAAGATGAATTTATCCACTTTTACAAGCACATCATCAATTATTCCTTTTGGGTACACCACAGATGTATCTATCAGTTGCAATTGAAGTTTCGTAGGCCTAGTCTCCTTTAATTCAAGTCGCTGAAAAATAGATAAGGGCATTAAATTAATGTTGGATCCCAAATCACATAGTGCTTTTTCAAAGATGGCGTTTCTGACAATGCAAGGAACATTGAAACTCCCTGGATCCTTCATCTGAGGAGGTAATTTCTTCAAAATTATAGATAAGCATTCCTCACTCAATTTTATTGTAGTGAACTCCTCTAGCTTCTTCTTTGAGGAATTTGACATATTTGGGAGCATCTCAGAAATAGCTTCTACGAAATGGATGTTTATCGTTAGTTGTTTCAGGACTTCCAGGAACTTCGTGAATTGAGGGTCCTGTTGGTCGCTTTTCAATCTTTGCGGGAGTGGTATTTTGGGAGTTGGGTCGGGTATCTTGGCAGGCTTTGTTAATTGTTCCACTTCAGGTTCCTTAATTTCTACATCCTTATTTTCGTCTTGAATGGATGGTTCTTTATCAATGTGATCTGGCGATGACTTATGGTTATCTTTTGCGATAGGACCTGCGAGAACCTTTTCTCCCCTTGAAGTGATCAACTTAGATTGCTCTTCTAGAGTGGGCTCTTTTTGGACACATACTTTCCTTTCATTCTTCCGAATCATGCAACTTACCAGGGTGGAGAATTGTTTTTGTAAAGTCTTCTGATTCTCTGCAGTATCGCTTACTATCTTTTCTATAGATTTGAACCTTTCATCTACTAATCTCATGAAATTATGCATATTTTTGGCCATGCTGGAACTTCCTTCTCTTTGAGTTCGGCTTTGTAAATAGGAAAAACTGCAGTTCTTCCAAACATGATTGTTACTGTTGGAATAGGCATTACCCCGTGTTTGAGTTCTGACAAAATTGACTCTCTCAGTTTGGTCCTTAATTTCCATGGAGTCCCAGCTATGAGTGTTTCTGGCAGCATTAGATCGAGCTTGCACTGCTACTAGCGCTTCAAATCTTTTAGTCACTGCTTCCAATTTAGCTTCCAAAGTTACGTTGGTTTCCACTCTATAGATTTTAGCTTGTTGAGACTTCCTTCTGGTTTGCTCTTCTCCTGCTAATCACTAAGCATTGTTCTAAGCCATCTCTACTATTATTTCGTAGGCCTCAGTAGGTGTCTTTGTTCCACAAGATCCTCCACAAGATGAATCTATGGTGGCCCTGTTTTGCACACTGAATCCATTATACAAAATCTGAACTAGTTGCCACTTAGCGAACCCATGATGCGGGAAGTGTCTAAGTAGATCTTGAAAACGCTTCCAAGCTTCATGCATAGATTGAACCTCTAATTGTTTGAACTTAGCTATATTGGCTCTTAATTCTACGGATCTTGCTGGGGGGAAATGTTTATTTAGAAATTTGCTCTTCAAGTCTTTCCAAGTGGCAATAAAGTTAGAAGCCTGTGAGTCTAACCAGATTTGAGCCTTCCCTTGTAAAGAGAACGAAAATAACCTTAATTTAATGGCTTCGGCTGAGACACCATTGTAATTAATAATGTGAATTATCCTTTGGAAGTTCTAGAGATGAACATTGGGGTCTTCAAAATGCAGCCCAAAAATTGCACAGCAGACACCATTGATATTTGTGCTGGTTTGAATTCAAAGTTACATGGACGAATTGCTGGATAGTTGATGCTATCTGCCACCTCAATTTTCAGAGTGAAGTATTCTTCTAGAGCGAGTTCTTCTGCCATCGTTCTTGGTTATATACTATGCCTGTGTACACCAAGAATCAAATACTTAGAATAAGTAATAAAATAAGGGATAAAAACAAAAAATAAAACTAGCATTTATAATAATTAAAACACAAATAAAATAAAAGTGCCTAAAGTAACTAGAATCTCGTTGAATTAATATCGCTAAAATACTTCCCGACAACGACACCAAAAAACTTGTTGTGGCTCGGGCAAGTGCACCTGATCATAAATCGCAATAAAATGGAGTATATTTATGACTCTGAATGTCGAACACACGAGAAATACGCGAGTACAAACGTAGTAAAGATCCCATGCTATTTAGGCTAACGAAAGTACTTTCTCCGTTCTGAAACATTTGATGTTTAAGGTTGTGGCACACCCATTAAGAAATCATTATATGATATATACCTAGACCAAAATACCCTTATTTAATCGTGCCTAGAAACTATTTAATGTGATCATTCTCATTGATGAGTGGTTAGCTATTAGCTTGGCAACTATAACAGTCTCATAATAAGCACATAGTATTAATTAGAATCAAAGATATGTTTGGAAAAAATGCATTAATTTAGTCTTGGACTTATAAAACATCAAAAGTTTTGGAACAAAACTAAAATGCTAAAACATCAAATGTTTTGGAACGGAGGGAGTAATGTTTATGAGAACGAGAACTAGCAGTAAAAAGGTAAGAAAACAAAAGCAATTTTGTAAGAACAAAATAAAGATCAAATAAGGAAGACCTAAGGGAACCGAGTTCACTAATACTTACTCCATGAATTTATAAACAAATTATTAGGAGCAATATTTACTAATTGAAAGCCAATCATCCACTCTTATATTATTAACACCCAATGATCATGTAATGCTAACAATCTTCTTCCTAGGAACTATCCCAATGATCATGCAAGACAATTAATAGAAAGAGCATTAAGAAACAATGAGTTTATCAATTCAATGACTGATTGGAAACATACAATTATCCTTGATCCGACATAATTAGCAAGTTTAGTTATTCCTAAAGTTTCGTTAATTAATTTTGGTATGATCGCCTACAATTAACTAACTTATAAAAGATTGGCCAGACCTTATGGAATTAAGCACACTAAGAATAACACATTTAAACTCATAATAGTAATTAAATAAATATAAAAAACATGGTAAAAGATCCCCCATCATCCCTAATGATGAAATTAACTACTCATAGTATTTCTCAATAACACATAATAACAAATATCCAAGTATGAATCCCTAAAAGACATAATTAAATGGAACCGGGGCATCTTTTCGGTATGATGATGATCCTCTCCATTTTTCTTCACGATTCTTCTGAGCTCTGATGGTAAAATAGGATTAGGCAAGATCTCCAGAGGTTTCAGAGTCAAAAGTTCTTGAAAGACGGGGCTTATAATGCCTATTTAAAGGCATTTCTTCGTACTGGTTCAAACTAGCTTCAAAACTATGTGATCCGGGCTTAGGTACGGCTGTAGTGGCTTTATACACAGCCATACTACCTTCTCTTCTCGGCTTTGGCTTGTACTTCTGCACTAGGTGTTGCCTGACTACTTTGGGTATGGTTGTATTGGACTTTTTCTTCGACGCCAGACTGTACTGACAAAGAGGTATGCTCGTATTGACTTTAGGTAAGGCTGTACTAAATGTCCAAAATCACGAAAATATGCTCAATTCTTGCCGATTTTAGCCCCGTTTACACTTTTTTCACTCCAAGTATTGTCTATGTGACATTCCTACAAAATTAGACATAATTAAGTACTTTTATACTTTAAAAGGCACGAATTAACATGATTTAATACTTAAAACATCCCATAAAAGTGGACAAAATTAGGGTTTATCATATACAATGGCAAGTGAGTAAGATCAAGTGTTAACAACAGAAGCATAAGATCTTCTTAATCAAGAACACACCACTCCGCTGATGATGCAGAACATATAGATCCTCTCAATGAGAGTCATCATGAAGAAGAAAAAGAAGCAACAAAGCTGAAGAATAGAAATATCCTCTCCAAGAGAGTTTAGCTTAGAACACTGAGTGAAAATGTAATATCCTCTTTATATAATAGTTGAGTGTAAATACGAGTGAAATTAGTACAAATCTACTCAATTGAAGTGAGGAAAATGTACTTGTAATGGACACACTTTCATGTTGCAAGAAGTTGTCTAAACCTTTGTAGAATAGGTTTGCTACCCTAACAGCAAGGACAACCACCCGAAAGGCTGTTTTCCTTAGAAACATGATAGTCCGCTGTATGCTATCTAGGATATTTGCTACATAGCCAGGTCAACAGAAGTATGTATGTAAGGATGACTGGGTTGGTCCTTTCTTAGAGGTCACAAAGATATTATGGCTGTCTAAGGTGTTGTGGGTATAACCAGGTTGGTAAATGTATACTCACAAGTTTCTATAATCAGGTTGATTATAGTGGAAAAAGCCTTCCGTTACGAAGGGATCGACGTAGCTATCAGTTGGGTATAGTGAACTAGGATAAATCTTTGTGTCTCTTTATTGTCTTACTACCTATGTTTTATTTACCTATCTTTTTCATTACTTGTCTGTTTTTATCTAGTAAACGTGTTTTAACCTATTGTCTTTGGTTTTACTCCTTTGATTAGTTGTAGTCAAAATGTTTTATGTAAACCTCTAGATCAACAACCTGACATCTAGTTGAAGTCAGTACTTTATAATTATGTAATTTGTTTTTGGAACATACTAATCTAAGTATAGTTTAAAATAAAGTGCAATAAGTATTATGCAAAATGACTTTGCATAAAGTACATTTTTGTATCTGGTAAAATGATTTACAAACCTTCAGATGCAAGCTTTGTCTATGTTAGGTCAGCATCTGATTGACATGGTCTTTCAATATCCAGTTTGCACATTCTGATGTCTAAACTGACCAGCACATGTTTTTTAAACAGTGTTTTGAGAAAAGTTTTAAAAACATAATTCAACCTTTCCCCTTCTTGTGTTTTTCGTTATTTTCTGGTACTTCAGAGTAATTGGACCAATAGACTAACCCTTAGAAGCTAAGTGTTGAATATACATATCTTAATCGATTAGACCTGATCTGCCAACCGATTAAGGGATTCTACAAAGACCTAACCGATTAGACCCATTTATTGGACCAAATTGCTCTGATACCACCTAAATGTGGCACCCTTGCCCCATTTATAATATTATCCCATAATTATGAATATAAATATAAAGAACACTACATCAGAGTACAGCGGAAGAAAATATTTTTCATTAATATAATAAAGTTTGGTACATATAGTGGGCTCCCTCCTAGGAACCTCCAAAAGAATAATATACATCAGATACGTGAACCATCAAGGTATACAAAAGAATAATGTCAAAAGTCAAAAATATCAAAAGTCTAATCGAGGGACCTCCTATCTCTGGCCCGATCCAGCAAACCTAATGCGCAGATATGGCGGGAGTTGGGAGTCCCCAGTGGAGGGACATCCCCTAAACCTAGACTGATAGACCCTCATAGGCTCTAACAGCGGAGCAGCAGGAGATGATGGGATAGTCGACTTTGATCTACGTCGTACCTCCCAATCTCCGTCAGTATTCTTAGCCATACTATATGATCCTGATGATGAAGGAGCATTAGGGTAACGTTGCCTAGACCTAGGGTCACGCCACGTACGGTTAAACGATAACCGTTGCGCGATTCTAAAATCTCCAACAAAGGAGGCCCTCGGAGAACCTAACAGACGGAAAGAGACACTAACTAGTTCTGTATAGATAACGACATGGCGGTTATAATCAATCTCCTAGCACTCCCCATCCATATCGTGATAAGACACCTCGAAGTCACTATATACCGGGATGCTCGGCTCCTCCAACATGGTCGGGTGAAAGTGATCCGACATCCTCAGTCTCGTGAAAATCTTCAGAATCTAAAATAAATATAAGGAAGAAAAAGAAAGAAAACAACACAAAGCATCGGAGATGAGAACACACCATACACTCACAATGGGAAAGCAGAAGAATAGAATACCTGAAAGAATAGGTTCACGCATCCTCAACTAACAGTTTAGGATCAACACTTAGCTACCCTGCCAGCCTAAGTTTATATATGCCTACATGGCCACACAGTTTCCAAATTTGGCATCAGCAGCCCCACCTTAACCACTTCAGCTTCTGTAGATATAACTGCCTCCCACCGACGTGTGGGTAGGTCAAGTCAGTTTTCCATCCCTATATTCCGCTCACGTACCCCTAAGAGTGCATCTCTGCTCCCCAATTTCGACATTAGGAACGGTGTCCGGGCGGCACTCGGGATTGGCACTATGGACAATGATACAATAATACTCCATTAGGATGACCAGGCTACCCGACATCCCGACACAATGGCGGCCAAACCACTGATCACCTGGGAATCTTGGCGGACCCAGACTATCTCCAAGGGCCGACGTTGTCCTGTACTGACTGCATCGTGCCCGCACTCTGGCACCTGACCTCGTACACAGCCTATGTGTACGGCGGTGGATTACAACCATGCTTATGATTATCCATTATTCAACAAATTTCTATCTCTTATCAACTTAGCTCATCAGTCTATCATTTCAATCAACACTTAGAATTTTGCTATTTTCTCCCCACATCAGTATGAGCAGCATATAATAATTTAACAATCCCTGAGCAGTTAGACAAACGATAGTTAACATCATATAGATATTCGTAACGTTGCACAGGCGACCGACTACTTAAAAGTTATCAAACAATATGCACAATCATCAAAAAATTATAAGTCATTTATCCGAGGGTTTTCACACAACAATTATTCCTATGGTTGATGGACTAGCTACTACTATCCTTAGCAGTCGTAGTCTCGACACCCCTCCTAGGGTGTCGAGGCATCAACCCCTAGTAGGGCTTGGGCCACCCTACTTCCCTATTCTATACCTATCCTATTTTTATTATCCCTAGTGTATAGGGTCCGGATCTCCCCATACCTGCCTGGAAGACTGTCGTCGTCGCCCGCGTCCCCACCACGCCTCCGGAACTCTCCCACTCGCTCCCAAAGAGGCTTTGGAAGAAGGTGAGATGTGAGTAGGGCGGAGGGCCTTATTTATAGGCATCTGAGGTCCATTGCATCGCGATGGTCTACAGGCACAAAGGCCATCGCGTCGCGATGCACGACACGTGTCACGGATCCAACATTTCTGATTCACCGACTTATGGTCCCGCCGCGAGCTCCCTTCCTCTCAAGGCCCATCGCGTTGCGATAGATGCGATTCTAGAGTATTCCATTTCTTTGGTTTTCTAGGGTTTTTGAGGGTAATTTCATCCCTTTTTGATCCTTTTTACCTATTCTATCATTTTAGGACTTTTCTGGGTATTTCTTAGTCTATTTTATTTTCTCAGAATGTCACATTACTACCCCTCTTAAAATAATTTTCGTCCTCAAAAATTGCTATTTACCTACCGATGAAAAGTTGCGGGTATTACTTTTTGATGTCAGCTTCCCGTTCCCAAGTTGTGTCTCCTATCTTTTCATCCCACAACCCGTACTAAAGGAATCTGTTTGCCTCGAAGTTCTTTTATTCTTCGGTCGACAATTTTGCAAGGCAAGGCTTCGTATTCTAGATTATCTCTGAGCTGTACCGACTCAAGCTCAAGGATATGAGACGGGTCGGTGTGGTATTTCCGGAGTTGAGATACGTGAAAGACATCATAAAGGTTTGACAAGTTTGGGGGTAAAACAATGTGATAAGCAATAGGTCCAACTTTTCAGAGAATTTGGAAAGGTCCAATGAATCAAGGGGTTAACTTTTTAGATTTAATTGCTCTGCCAATACCTGTTCTAGGAGATACTTTCAAGAAAACATGATCTCCTGCATTCTAGAGGTCGGCTTCTCTTATCATGATAACTCTTTTGTCGATCTTGAGCAGCTTTCATCTTCGCCGTAATCATTTTAATTTGTTCAGAGTTTTGTTGGATTAGTTCTGGTCCTAAAATAAGGTTTTCTCCTGACTCAAACCAACAAAGGAGTGTTCGAAACTTATGACCATACAAGGCTTGAAAAGGTACCATTCCAATACTGGAATGGTAACTATTATTGTAGGTGAATTCTACTAAAATAACAACTCATCCTAGCTGCCCATCTTTTCAAGGGTACATGCTCTCAAAAGATCCTCTAGGGATTGGATAGTTCTCTCAGATTGACAATCAGTTTGGGGATGATATGCAGAGCTCATGCTTAACTTAGTACCCATGGTTTGGTGTACTTTCCTCCATAATCTTGATGCAAAACTAGGATCTCTATCAGATATGATGGTATTAGGTACACCATGTAATCTAACGATTTCTCTAATATAGAGTTGGGTTAGTTTCTCTAACCAATAACTCTCATTAATAGGTAGGAAATGGGCACTTTTAGTAAGCCTATCTATGATTACCCAAATAGTATCATACTTTCTCTGAGTCCTAGGTAATCCTACCACAAAATCCATAGCTATGCTATCCCACTTCTATTCAGGTACTGTTAAGGATTGAAGAGTTCCTGTAGGTTTTTGGTGTTCATTCTTAGCCTTTTGACACACTAAGCAAGATAAAACAAAGTTCACTATTTCCTTTTTCATTCCTGGTCACCAAAATAACTTCTTAAGATCCTGATACATTTCGGTAGCTCCAGGGTGAATAGTTAACTTACTCTTATGTCCCTCATCTAAGATCATTTTCCTAATCTCTAAGTCTTCTGGGACACATATCCTTTCCCTAAACCTTAATGCTCCATATTTTCCTATATTAAAATTCATATCTCTTCTTTCCTCAACTTAAGTTTTCATTTTCCTAAGATACTCATCTGTCTCTTGTTTCTTTTTGACGAGTTCTAAGAAATCATTGGTGATGGTAACTTTTCCTAAGTACAACCTCTCTTCGTGTACTTCTGTTCCTAACCTTAGGTCTCTAAATTGTTCTATCAGGTCTAATTCTTTAATCATCATGGCAGACACATGTAAGGATTTCCTACTAAGTGCATCTGCTACCACATTAGCTTTCCCTGGGTGATAGTGTAGGTCAAACTCATAATCCTTTATAAACTCCATCCACCTCCTTTGTCCCATATTTAATTCCTTCTGATCAAATAAATATTTCAGGCTCTTATGATCACTATATACACAGAACTTTTCCCCATATAAGTAATGTCTCCGTATTTTCAGGGCAAATACTATGGCTGCTAATTCTAGATCATGGGTAGGATAGTTTCTCTCATGAATCCTTAATTATCGGGAGGCATATGCTACTACCCTTATTTCTTGCATCAACACACATCCTAACCCTTGATAGGAAGCATCACAGTAAATCTCAAATTCCTTTAATGGGTCGGGTAAAACTAAGACTAGGGAAGTAGTTAGCCTATTCTTCAATTCCTGAAAACTCTGTTCACACTTATATGACCATTCAAAGGTAGATCCTTTCCTAGTTAACTGGGTTAGAGGTAAGGCAATCTTAGAGAATCCTTCTATAAATCTTTGATAATATTAATATCCTACAAGTCCTAAGAAACTTCCTACTTCACAAACAGTGGCAGGTCTATCCCATTGTAACACAGCTTCTACCTTGGCTGGGTCTACAGCTATCCCTTCCTTATTTGTGATATGTCCTAGGAATTGAACCTCTGCTAACCAAAACTCACACTTAGATAACTTAGCGTAGAGCTGTCTATCCTTAAGGATCTGTAGTACTATTTGTAGGTGTTCTATGTGTTCCTCTCGAGTTCGCGAATAGATCAAAATATCATCTATAAAGACCACCATAAACTTGTCTAAGTACGGACGGAATATCCTATTCATATAATCCATAAATATTGCAGGAGCACTGGTTACTCCAAATGGCATAACTAAATATTCATAGTGTCCTTATCTTGTCCTAAAGGTAGTCTTAGGGATGTCTCCTTTCTTAACCCTAATCAGATGATAACCTGACCGTAAGTCTATCTTAAAAAAAAATGGAGGCTCCCTTCAATTGGTCCATCAGATCATCTATCCTAGGTAATGGGTATCTATTCTTAATGGTAACCTTATTCAATTGCCTATAGTCTACATATAGCCTAGATGCTTCATCCTTCTTTTTCACAAACAGTACTGGTGCACCCCATGGTGAAACACTAGGACGGATGAATCCCTTTCCTAACATCTTGTCTAATTGCTTCTTTAATTCCACTAACTCCAAGGGTGATATCCTATAAGGAGCTATGGAGATAGGTCCTGTTCCTAGAATAAGGTCAATGGCAAACTCTATTTCCCTCTTAGGTGGTGATCCGTGAATATCGTCAGGGAATACTTCAGGGAACTCATTTACTACTGGTATACTTTCTAAGTTAAGGGAATCTTTCCCTTATAGGGAACATAACATCATGCATATCTGAGAGTCCTTCTTTTCTTTCCTAGTCTCAGCATTGGCTGATTCCTTTGAAAATGTTCAAAATTTTCTGAGCACAGTCTAGGATTACATGGTTGGCTGATATACAGTCCATTCTTAAGGTTATGTCTAATTATTGCTAAGGTAAACAAACTAGGTTAACTAAGAATTCATGATTTTCAATTTTGATAGGGCATTGACGACATATTGTGGTTGTTCGATAAAAGTCATTGGTAGGAGTTGAAACAATTAAAGTACATGGAAAGGATGAAACTGGAAGTTTTAGATGTTCAACATAATCATTGGAAATAAAGGAATGAGTAGCACCTGAGTCAAAAAGTAAAGACAGGAGATGTCCAGATACGAGGCACATACCTTGAATCATGTCAAGAGATTGAGATGATTCGGCTCCTCTCACGGTAAACACTCTACCCGCAACAGGCTTATCAGATTGTCCTTTTGGCAGCCTAGTTCCTCTTGCTCTATTATTCCGGCCCTCGTACTCTCTCCCTGTTGTTTGTCTCTCTTGATTCTGGCTCGACCCTCTTTCATTCTCTATTCCTGGGTAAATGTTTACCCTACAATCCTTAGCAATGTGTCCCGGTTTTCGACACCTATACCAAACTCTTTGTTGTGCTTGTGGACACTCTCGTATCACATTGTTTCCTCCACATCGACAACAAATTGGATTTCCATCCAAGCGTCGAGGTACGTATCCTTTAAATTCAGTTTGATTCTTTTCGGACCGCGTATATGGATGTCCTGAATCTCCTTGTCCCTTCTGTGCAGACCCGTGATTCTGGACTGGTCCTCCACTCTTGGCTTCTCTCTGAGGTTCTACATTCTCTAACTCCATACGTCTCTCAACCATGTCAGGGAAATTCGTCAACCTTAAAGGTAAGATTGGCTTCCGAAGTTCCACCTTTAGCCTGTCGATAAAGTAACGACACATCCATTCTTCTCTAGGATTCAACTGATAATGGTCAGAATACTTTATGAGAGCTTCGAATTTCATCACATACTCCCCAACCGTCATATTCCCTTGAATCAGGGAATTAAACTCTCGCTCTTTCTACTGTCGCACGGTGTTTGGAAAATACTTCTCTAGGAAGCATTCCCAAAACACTTCCCAGGTGATGGCTCTACCTTCTGCTTCCAACACCCTTCTCTTCCCTCGCCACTAACTCTCAGCTTCTTCGACCAACAGGAATGCAACATAGTCCTCCTTCCTTTCCTCCTTACATTTCATTGTTGCGAAGATTTTCTCCATTTCCTGAATCCATTTCTCTGCACCTTCTGGATCGAAGTCGCCCTTAAACTATGGCGGATTACCCTTAAGGAAAGTTACTAACCCCTAGTCAGTCAGTGTCTCGTTGTGATCGTGATGCTATCCGAATTAGCTCGACATTTTATTGCGTCTGCTGCAACATAGCTGTTACAAGATCCCGAAGGATTCTAGCCTTAGGGTTCCCCTGATCATTCTGAACTCCCGGTACTGCTGGTCCTAAGTTAGTTGACTCCACCGATCCTCCATTCATATTTCTAGTTCGCACCATAATTCTTTCTGGAAATCTGAAACTTATTCACAAGACAAGTCTTATGAATATCCAATAGCAATCATCCATATCTAATCACTCAGATAAGATAACTTCCAAATGTCCTCTCACTCTCCCCTTAGAGTTGGTGTTCGGTGGGAACTCCAACTAGGATATGGGCCAGATTCTATGACTCACAGTTCGGTTAGGACCGAACTACTCTGATACCACCTAAATGTGGCACCCTTGCCCTATTTATAATATTATCCAATATTGATGATTATAAGTATAAAGAACACCACATTAGAGTACAGCGGAAGAAAATATTTTTCATTAATATAACAAAGTTTGGTACATACAGTGGGTTTCCTCCTAGGAACCTCCAAAAGAATAATACATCAGATACATGAACCATCAAGGTTTTCGAAAGAATACTGTCAAAAGTAAAAAATATCAAAAGTCTAGTCGAGGGACCTCCTATCTCTAGCCTAGTCCAACAAACTTAACGCGCGGATGCGGCGGGAGTCGCAAGTCCCCAGTGGAAGGACGTCCCCTAAACCTAGACTGATAGACCCTCATAGGCTCTAACAGCATAGCAGCAGGAGATGATGGGACGGTCGACTCTGACCTACGTCGCACCTCTTAATCTCTGACACTATCCCTAGGCATATTTCCTGATCCGACGATGAAGGAGCAGCAGGGTAACGCTGCCTAGACCTAGGGTCACACCACACACGGTTAAATGGTAACCGTCGCGCGATTCTAAAATCTCCAACAAAGGAGGCCCTCAGAGAGCCTAACAGACGAAAAAAGACACTAACTAGTCCTGTATAGACAACGACATGGCGGTTATAATCAATCTCCTTGCACTCCCCATCCATGACGTGATAATACACCTCGAAGTCACCCCATACCGGGATGCTCGGCTCCTCCAGCATGGTCGGGTGAAAGTGGTACGACATCCTCAGTCTTGTGAAAAATCTTCAGATTCTAAAATAAATATAAAGAAGAAAAAGAAAGAAAATAACACAAAGCATGGGAGATGAGAACACACCATACGCTCACAATGGGAAAGCCGAAGAATAGAATATGTGAAAGAATAAGTTCACGCATCCTTAACCAACAGTTTAGGATCAACACCTAGCTACCCTGCCTATGCAGCCTAAGCTTCTATATGTCTACGTGGCCACATAGTTTCCCAATTTGGCATCAGCAACCCCACCTTAGCCATTTCAGTGTCTGTAGATACAACTACCTCCCACCGACGTGTGGGTAGGTCAAGTCAGTTGTCCATCCCTATATCCCCCGCATCGTACCCCTAAGAATGCATCCCTGCTCCCCAATTTCGATGTTAGGAACAAGTGTCAGGGAGGCACTCGGGATCGGCCTATGGATAGTGATACAACAGTACTCTGTCAGGATAATCAGGCTACCCGATGTCCTGACACAATGGCGGCCAAACCCCTGATCACCTGGGAATCTTGTCGGACCCAGACTTCCCTAAGGACCGACGTTGTCCTGTACTGACTGTCTCATGCCCGCACTCTGACACCTGACCTCGTACATAGCCTATGTGTACGACGGTGGATTACAACCATGCATATGATTATCCATTATTCAACAACTTTCCATCTCTTATTAACTTAGCTCATCAGTCTATCATTTCAATCAACACTTAGAATTTTGTTATTTTCTCCCCACATTAGCATGAGCAGCATATAATAATTTAATAACCACTGAACAGTTAGACAAACAATAATTAACAACATATAGATATTCCTAATATTGCACAGGCGACCAACTACTTAACAAGTTATCAAACAATATGCACAATCATCAAACACTTATAAGTCATCTATCCTAGGGTTTTCTCACAACAATTATTCCTATGGTTAATGGACTAGCGACTACCATCCTTAGAAGTCGTAGTCTCGACACCCCTCCTAGGGTGTCAGGGCATCAACCCTTAGTAGGGCTTGGGCCACCCTACTTCCCTATTCTACGCCTATCCTATTTCTACTATCCCTAGTGTATAGAGTCCAGATCTCCCCATACCTGCCTGGAAGACTGCTGTTGTCTCCCGCGTCCCCGCCACGCCACTAATTTACCGACTTATTATCACGTGGTGAGCTCCCATCCTCTCTAGACGTGATTCTAGAATATTCCATTTCTTTTTTCTAGGGTTTTCTAGGGTTTTTGAGGGTAATTTCGTCCCTTTTTGATCCTTTTCACCTCTTCTATCAATTTTGAACTTTTCTGGGTATTTCTTAGTCTATTTTATTTTCTCAAGATGTCACAGGGCCACTGCAACAAGCATATACCCTGATTGAGGGATCTGTAGCTATTTCCAAGTATGGGGGAAATGATATATTTCTATATACGACATACAGGGTAATCCTATGGTAACTAGGTTTCCTCTCATTCCTACATCTTGTGATTGATTGCTTGTAATCTTCTAAGAGTAGGATCATGTTTTTTATCTCATTAGTTTAAGTAATGAATCCATCATATGAGTAAACGATTCTACTTGGGGCCTGATGGTGGAGGTGCTTCGGAGTAGGTTGTCTGGGTGGCGCCACAAGAGCGTTAGTCTTGGGGGAGAATTATCCTTCTAAACTCGGTGCCTAGTAGTATAACTATCTTCTTTCTATCAGTTATAAGAATGTCAGTGAAGGTTTGGAAGCGGATAGTTAGTATCCAGAGGCAGTTTCTGTGGGGTGGGGCGCCAGGGGGTAAGAAGATATTGTGGGTAAAGTGGGATGATGTTTGTAAGCCTAAGAAAGGGGGTGACTTGTGTGTGAGGGATCTGATGAGAGTAAACATTAGTTTGTTAGGTAAATGGAGGTGGAGGTTGCTTAGGGAGGGGAGGCGTTGTGGGGTAGGGTGTTGGTCTTAAAATATGGTTTGGGAGTAAATACTCTGCCATACTTCGGAGTACAAAGAGTTTCTTCTTTGGCGTCGGTATGGTGGAACGATATTTGTAAGATTGGTAGTCTAGAAAGAGAGGGGTCAGATTGGTTCACAGAGAGTATTTTAAGGAAGATAGGAGATGAGTGGTCTACCTACAGTACAACAAATTATTAAAAAAATGGTGCCACCTTAAACAACGCTTCTTTCTATAAGCGCTTGCTAAAATTATGTTTTGGCCTTTACTAGCGCTTTTTAGAATAAGTGCTAGTAAAAACGAACTAATAGACATCGCTTCGTCGGTGAAATGCTACTAAAAATTCGTGTAAAGATATCGCTAGCACTTCCTAAAGAAAGCGCTATCTATTGTCTGATATTCACTAGCGTTTTCCTAGGGAAGTGCTATTTATGATTTATGTTATTGGCTTTCGTTAGCGCTTCTCCAAGTGTTAATATCCTTTCATGATAAACCCAAATGACACAACAACGAGCACATACCTCTCCCTCTCTGCTCACACAAAACCTCTCAGTCTCTAAATCTCACTCTATCTCCTTCTCCGTCGCATGCAAAATCGTCACGAAAAACCACCACCGTTGTCCTCCTCTCCTTCCTCGAGCTTTGTCCTCCTCTCCACTGTTGCCTCTCTTCTTATTCACGAACGTCGCCAGTTTCTAAATTGAAGCTTGCTTTATCTCCATCTCTATCGCACGCAAAACCACCACAAAAAACCACCACCGCCGTCCTCCTCTCCTTCCTTGAGCTTCGTCTTCCTCTCCACTGTCGCCCCACTTTCGATTCTGTGCTTCTCTCTCTCTCTCTCTCTTTCTCTGAGAATTAAACGACGAAGAGACGGTGTTGGATACTGGAAAATGACGGGGCTTTCAACCAGTTCAGTGGTGTTAGATACTGGAAACTGCTTGTGCTTAACACCATGTGTGATTTTTTTGGGTTCTGACTTCTGAGGTACCAGCCTTTCTTTTTAACTTGTTTCTGTATATTTGTGTTGAAAATGTGATTCTCTCTTTGTTTGATTCTTAGATGGAAGCTCTTCATGTTTTTCCCCTTTTTGTGATTCGTGGGTCTGATTCATGTGCATATTTGTGCTGAAAATGTGATTTTCTCTTTGCTTGGTGTAGCTATTGCAATATTATATGAATGTTTAACCTAGTTTCATCAAAAAGGTAACTAGTGATAAAATAGTAAGACTAGTCACATGCGGTTATAAGGAAATGAATTGTTGCTTCCTTTGAATTTTGAAGTGTTTTATATTTGATTGGATTGGTTATATTTTGGAATGTCCATATTTTAGGGGAGACTCTGCCAAATTTTTGTTAAAAATTCAAACTGTGAATTGAGTACGAACTGTGAATTGTGGATGTTATATTAATGGTAATGGCTGTTGAATTTGTAAATGTTGAAGTTAGAACGGATCGGAAGTGGATGTCTGCCAATCGTTTGTCGAAGAAATATAGGGATGGAGTGCAAGATTTTATTAGGTTTGTAGTTTAGCATGAAAAAGAACTAGACCTGAGTAGAATCGTATGCCCTTGTTTGAGTTGTTGTTATGTAGGCCTAGTTAATGTTCAGGAATTTGAAGGACATTTAGTGAGCAATGGAATTGATCAGAGTTATACTTATTGGGGAAGAGGGGGAGATATGCGTCAGATGATGCCGATACAAATACATATTATGGCGACCGTTTTGAAGAGATGGCAAATGCGGTTGAAGAAGATCTCCGTGATCGTCCTTAAATGTTTGAGAAGTTGCTAAGTGATGCAGAGAAGCCGTTGTATGACGGTTGTACTAAATTCACGAGATTATCGGCGATGTTAAGGTTTTATAACTTGAAATCAGGCAATGGATGAACTGATAAGAGCTTTAAGGATTTACTCACCTTATTGAAAGATATGTTGCCGGATGATAATGTGCTTCCTGGTCTGACATATGAGGCTAAACAAATGTTACACTCTATTGGCATGGGCTATGAGAGGATACACGCTTGTCCTAATGGTTGCATTTTATTTAGAAGTGAATATGCATTGTTAAAGCCGTGTCCTAAATGTAAAGCCTCACGATATAAGAAGAAGGAAGCTTCAGAGAAGGTTATGTGGTATTTCCCCATAATTGCCAGATTCAGGCGCATTTACCGTAGTTCAGAAGATGAAAACACTTGACATGGCATGAGGATGAATGGATTAAGGATGGTATACTGCGGCACCCGGTAGATTCTCCTCAATGGAAAAAAAATTGATATTGAGTATCCTGATTTTGGGGATGAACCAAGAAACCTAAGACTTGTATTGTCCACTGATGGGTTTAACCCGCATAGTGTTCAGAGTAGCTCTCGTAGTACATGGCCTGTGATTTTGGTGATTTATAACTTACCTCCATGGCTATGCATGAAGCTCAAATATATGATGTTGTTTATGTTAATTTCTGGGCCCAAACAACCAGGAAATGATATAGACATATTCTTGGCTCCTTTAATTGAAGACTTGAAGCAAATGTGAGAGACGGGTATAGATGTATTCAATGGGTATAGAAAGAAAGTTTCACCTTGAGGTCTATGATCTTCGGCACAATTAATGATTTTCCGGCATACGGTACTTTGTCTGGATACAGTACTAAAGGGCAGTGTGCGTGCCCTATAAGTGAAGTTGGCACTGATTGGATGTGGTTGGAACATGGTAAGAAGAATGTCTTCCTTGGGAATCGTATATTCTTGCCTCAAAAGCATCATTATCGGTCTTGGAGGAAAGCATTTAATGGGAATACTGAAGAACGTAGAGCTCCTTTGCCTTTTACGGGTGCACAACTGTTTGAAAAGGTAAAAGATTTGAGTATTCAATTCCGGAACCTTTTGCGTGAGAGCTTGTCAAACGAGGGTGGAAGAAAAGCTCTATTTTCTTTGAGCTACCATTTTGGAGTTCATTATATGAGACATTTCATTGATGTGATGCATGTTGAAAAAAATGTCTTTGATAGTGTCATTAGTACCTTACTCAATGTGCCCGAGAAGACTAAAGATGACATCAATGCAAGGCGGGACTTGGTTGGTATGGGATTGAGGCGGGAATTGGGACCAGTAAAAAAGGGGAAATTACGTACATATCTACCTCCAGCCGCTCATACTTTGTCTAGAAAAGAGAAAACAGTTCTTTGTAAGTTTCTTCATATATAGAGTTAAGGTTCCAGAGGGGTACTCTTCAAACATTATGAACCTTGTATCAATAAGAGATCTCAAGTTAAAGGGTCTAAAATCCCATGATTGCCATGTTCTTATGGAGAATTTGCTACCCATTGGTATATGATCCATTTTGCCCATCAAAGTGCGGAAGACCTTAACTAAACTTTGTTTGTTCTTCAAGGCAATCTGCAGCAGAGTGATTGACCCAGAAAAGTTGCCACCATTGCAAACAGAAATTGTTTTGATTTTGTGTGAGCTTCAGATGTATTTCCCACCTTCATTGTTTGACATAATGATTCATCTAACAGTTCATCTGGTTAGAGAGACACAATTGTGTGGACCAGCTTACATGAGATGGACGTACCTATTTGAGCATTTCATGAAGATATTAAAAGGGTATGTAAAAAGTTGATCACGGCTAGAGGGTTGTATTGTTGAGCGGTATACAGTCGAAGAAGCTGTTGAATTATGTTCCGACTACCTATCTACTGTTGGATGTAACATAGGGATGCCGAAATCTCGTCACACAGGAGGAAGCGAAGGGAAAGGGATTACTGGATGTAAAATATTGACTATATCAAGGCAACAGATGGAGCAAGCACACTTACATGTTTTACACAATGCCGATGTGGTTGAGTCCTATGTTGTGAAACACAACGAATTGCTCAAGAGTATGTACCCAAATAAGAATCAAAATTGGTTAACAAGATAACACAATCGGTCTTTTATAACGTGGCTAAGAGATCATATTTCTGCAGAGTTTAATACAAATCCTAGCTCGATTTCAGAAAGATTGAGATGGTTAGCTAAAGGTCCAGCTCTACATGTTATCTCTTACACTGGTTATTTGATAAACAGGTACACATTCTATCCAAAAGAGCATGATGATCAGAGTAAAATGCAAAATAGTGGGGTCACTCTTGTTGCTCAAACTATGCATATCTCAAGTGCCAAAGACAGAAATCCCATTTATGCAAATATGTCTTACTTCGGGGTCATTGAACATATATAGGAGTTGGATTATGCGATGTTTCACCTATATTCCAATGTAAGTGGGTTGACAATAATTACGGTGTAGAAACAAATGACTTGGGGTTCGTACGAGTGAATGTCAATAAGTTGGGATATAAAGATGGCACTCATATGTTAGCTTCGCAAGCTCGACAAGTGTTTCATGTCGCCGATCCATCTGATATGATTTGGTTTGTTGTTTTGTTGACTAACAAAAAAATAGTTAATGGGATTGATGATAATCAAGCAAATGAAGATGCTGATATTGAAGATGACCCGTTCTTTGTGATACAATCACTGTTTGGTGAGGAAAGTACATCAAGAGAGAATGATACATATATTAGACATGATCATAAAGAGGGGCTTTAGATTAGTCGGAGGAAAAGAAAAAGGAAAGGTAGATTGTGTTATTTTAGTTAAATGACTATGAATTATGTACTTGTTAAATTACTTATGTGTCTAATTACTTGTGTCTAATTTTTTTTGCAGATAGACAAATGGCTTCTTCCGGACTTGATTAATTACTTGTGATTGAATAATTTATTTGCAGTGTCATTAAGTAAGTAGAAAAGATGGCAAACACTATTTTCTGTGTGAAATAGGAACTTTTGAGAATGTATTTATAGAAATGAAGTGTTTGCATTGTTTTTTTTTCTTTCAGATACTTGTAATTAGTTTGGCGTCTCATGCACTATGGCTTAACATCATGTTATCAAGCTCTAAGATACCATCATATTGTGATTACCATGTATGTGTTTTGGTTTAATTGTTTCTTGGTTCTTGTTTTAATTTTGGTTTAATTTAAAACTTTGATCATTAATTGTGTATATATACATTAATATAGTAGCAGTTAGATGTATGTTGTTCACCCATGCATTTAAGGCATTATTTTGGTTAGCATTGTTTGTTGTAATACAGGTACTTAATTATGTTATTTTGGAATGTCCATGTTTTAGGGGAGATTTTGTCAAAATTTTAGTAGAAATGTTGTATTGGCCGAGTTGTAGGAATTATCAGTAGCTGCATGTAATATACTGCTATTGTAAAAAAAATAAAAAATAATAGATAGTGCTTCCTTGAGAAAGCGCAATCTATTATTTATAATAGATAGCGCTTTTTAAATAGAGCGCTATCTATTCTCAGTGTATAGATAGCGCTTCCTTTGAAAAAGCACTATCTATTATAAATAATAGATAGCGCTTTTTCAAGGAAGCGCTAGCGATTCCAGTTATCACTAGCGCTTTTAAAACGCTGTCTTTTTGAACACGCATCACTAGCGGCTGAATAGGAAGCGCTTTTAAGCGCTAGCGGAGGCAAAAAATAAGCGCTAGTTATTTCGTTTTGTGTTGTAGTACTATTTCTAGTATGATACCTGGCTTGGCCACTCTTTACTTAGCCGCAGATTTCCCAGACTATATAATTTACAGTGGACCCGGGGGCACAGGTAGGGAGTTGTTGCAGTTGGCGTGATGGGACATGGATCTGGGATATCCCTTAGAGGAGACATTTCTTTGCTTGGGAGGAGGAGTTAGTGACCGACCGTTATTCTTCTTCGACAGGAGCATCTATATCGACAGAGCCGGATAGATGGGTATGGACCAGACATTTGAGTGGTAAGTATTTTGTTGCCTCTGCATATGCTTTTCTTGCGGAGTCATCTTCTCATGTGGAATGACTATCGAATTTGGAGATTGGAGTGCTAGGAAAAATTTGTAAGAGTTTTGCTCCTTCAAAGCTAATAGCCTCTTCTTGGCAATTACTTTTGGATATAGTGGTAACTCAGACAAATCTGCTTAGTAGAGGCATGATCGAAGATCCTAATGCTACTTCATATATCTTATGCGGTTCCCATCTGAAATCATCCCTACACCTCTTTAGTAGATATGAGTTCTCTTCCGCAGTTTGGTATGCCATTGTGAATTGCCTGGGGTTCGACTTCGTGCTTCCCCCAGATCTCCCCTCCATCTTCTCTCAGATCGGCGGTTTTACAAGTAAGTCATCAGATAGATAGAGATTGGCGCTCATTTGGCACACTGTTCTTTGGGTTATCTGGGATCTTAGGAATGGATGTATTTTTTTTTGGGAGGGTGCTTGATTTGGGTTATACGATTGACAGGGTCAGAACATTGTCCTGCCTGTGGTTTCTTGCCCGTGGCAAGTCCCCTCCATGTCTGTATTATGAGTGGTATGTTGACCCACTGGGTTGTATTGCTAGGAGATAGTTTTGAGTAGAGTTGTTATGGCTTCGTAGGGGGTAGGTCGGTTTATAATCCATGTGATTGCTTGTTTGGGTTGGAGTACCCTTTGTACTCTCTTAATTAATCTAATTTTTGCCATTCAAAAAAATAATAATTGAATTACACGAATGCAAGCTTTGTATGATTAATGTTTCAAGTAATGCGAATCATGATAGCCTTGTGATATGTAGCTTGTTTAGCATGATGGAATGATCCAATATTGTCTGTTTAGGTCGTATAATTAGGTTAGAGTAGGATATTAGTGAATTAAAAGGACTTAAGGTGTAAGATCAACAATTTGGTCACTATTAATTGATCACCATAACTCTGTTACTTGATTAATAAGACCCTTAACTGATTAACCCTCTTCTACTAACCGATTAACCCTCTTCTGTTAACCGATTAACAGTAAGTCAAAATGCGGGAATTATCTAATAAGGACTCAGTCACTTAGAATACTCACTCTAAACACCCAATTGATTATAATAATTAATAGGTATGCTAAGGAACTGTTATAACCCATGTTGTAGTACTCTTTAGTAATTAAAGGACTAGGAAACCCTTTCGTTGGTTTAAGGACACTATTTAATGTGGATATGTTACAATAAAGTAAAAGACTAATATGTTAATAACTTGATCAGTAAAAACCACAAATGGTATTGTGATGCTGTTTTTAGCGATTTAAGGAGGATGATTGGTTGCATTGTTGTATGAGTGTGCATTCTTGCTGCTTGATGTTGTTAGTTCAAGGGAGGGGGGACATACTTTGAAGCTTGATAGTGCAGGTCAATAAAGACCTTTGGATGGTAATGCGTTGGGGTCTTATATAAAGGTAGAGGCTTGCCACTTTTGCTGGGATGCTCTTCGCGCAGGATCACACCTGACGTGTCACTAGACGTTATCGTAATTGGTGAGAATATCGTTAGAGAATCTTGCTCTATGGGATTTCATAGGTCGGTCAAATACAGAGCTCTCTCTTGTTTCCTAGGAGTTAATTGGTTACGGATATGCATTGCATATGAACTGACAATAATATTAAATATTATAGTAATATTGAATGTTCAATATAAAATAAATATCACAGACAATGATTTGCATCTAATAATACGTCATTGCACACCAGCCTACTGAAATATCAGTGATACGATAAAAATCTTGCCACAACCATGTACATTGTTAGGTTCGACCATCTGTGTCTCGATCTCCGAGTATGCATGTAATTCCAATAGGCATAATATCACATATTGACCTATTCCTCGCATGGCCATGCATTATTTCAATTCTTAATCTATCTACTAGCAAAAGACATTACTCTTGTTATGGGAAGGGAAAAATCCTTTTTGCATCACTCATATCCCTCAACATGATTCATTTTAGGCTTAAATACTACCTTAATAATCATCCTGTTACAGACGACATTTGATAGCATTAAAGCCTACAACTCCATATATTATGAATTGTAGTGACTTCAAGTTAAAAGACTTGCCTCACTATGGTTAACATGAGGAACGCTTATAACACTTACATAACTATTATGAAGCATCCTCACAATGGGTTAATCTGGTATAAATATCTCATATATTATACCTACATGTAGACTTGATATCTCATATATCCATGACTCGTAAGATGTGGTTATCAATCACCCACACAATAGTCTCACACAATGGGGTCTCACGAGTAAATCATATTTGATGTTCCATTAAACGAGCTATCTACTCTAATATTAAGGACTTTATTATGTGATATCATTAATAACATAATAAATGATGCCTTATACATATATCAGATATCCGACATATGATTTAAAGTCATGATACAAATAATAATCTATTTAAAATAGATTGACACTAGGGCTTACACCAACACAGAATTATTAACTGAAGTAGGTAAATTACATTGTGTGATCCCTATGCCTAGTCAATTTTATAACCGTATTTTATACCTTGTTTTGCTTCCGCCATATGTGTTTGTCCTAATTCTTATGTTGCGTGTACATTGTCTTACATATTTGAATGATATAATTTCATTACATTTTCAATGATACAACCTAAGTGCCCCGTCTATAAGACATGACTCTATAGTAGTTGGTGTTAAATGAATTCGTTGTAGAGACGATTCTTTACTCATTCCTCTATTACTTGGTAGGATTCGATACACGCATCACCTCCATATTCATCTATTTTTTCGCCTAAAACAAAAATTAATTTTCAATTATTATTTTAAGATAGTCAATATTACATTTTCTCAATTTATTGTCATTAACAATCAGAAATATATTTTTTTAGACGACTTACTTATTTTAAATTTTATATTATTCATCTTTATCAATCATCATTTATTATATTTAGAACTAAAATAAAATAATAATTAACTTGTTTTACAAAGTTAATAATTATTATACAAGGCACGGGTAATTTCACTAGTTTATGATAGAAAATCAGTTCAAATGTAAAATATATTATATTTATGGACATGAATATTTTTAGAAGAACAAAAATTAATATATTGCTAGTACATGATATTCCTAGAAAGGGAAAAGCATCACTAGAAATCTGTATTTGATAAGTAAAATATGATGTTGAAATGTAGCATAGGTTTTGCAGAACTTTATTTTATTTTATTTTATTTTATAATATTATATTATATATTAGATACTATTACATTACATTACATATTAGATATGTTTTTTTCTCTCTCTCATTTTGTCTTGAATAATCCTTCCTCATAAAAAAGTAGTTAAACATCTTCCTATTAGAAGAATTAAACGCATTTAAGACAATAGATAAATTAGGAATAAAAAAACTAGCAAAATGAAAAATAAATTAATATTTAATAATACTAAAAATGATAAGACAAATGTGGATATTAAGAATCCAAATGTTTAAAGTTAATTCTTTATTCCCATAAGAAAAAGTTACTTACTTAATAAGATACCTATCATTAAAAAAACCTTTAAACAAAAATATAAAAAAGAATATAAATATCTCATGATACTAATTTATTTAGATAAAAAATCTTATATAGATTTTCTTAATTAAGCTAGGATAAAACACAACATTAATTAATTTGTATTTTAAATTTTTTATCAAATAAATAAATAAGACAAGTTTTTATCGTTTTAAAATCTTTATTGATTTTGTTGAATCCTTCACCACTAAGCAAACAATATCACCTACCTCTTTCTTTCTTCTTAAAAAGAGAATATTATTTAAATTAAATTCAAAACCTAGGCAAAAATAAAAAATAAATTAATAATTACAAAACTATTTTAAATAACAAGTCTAATAAAGATAGATATTGTCAAAGTGTCAGATCAAATGACACCATGTGTCAAACTTAACATAATGACACCTCTAATAACTTTGTGTATAACACAAATTTCACCGATCTAACCGTTGAATTGAAAGTTCTTAGTAAACAGATTCAACATATTAAAATTCATAAAATTATAATATTATTTGATACTTTATCAGATCACTTTATTTTGCTATATAATATGATACTTAAAATATAAGTAAATGTGTACCATTAAATTATATAACTACAAATATCCAAATTATCTAAATTTGTATATATGGTTATCGAGTTAATATAACATGATTCAACGGTTGGATCGGTAAAATTTATATTATAAAGAAAGTTATTTAGATGTGTCATTAAGCTAAATTTGACACTTAGTATCATTTGATCCCAACCAATATTCAAAATATTTACAAACCTTACCCATTCAAATCACGATAGGATTGAAGAAACTGATAAATACATAAAGGGGCTTTGTTTAATGTGCACCATTACAATATTTGGTGCATCATATACAACAATTCTTAAACTTTTTATTTTTATAAGTACACCCACTCACAATAACGAAGACAACAACACTCATTGTCACCATTTTGGCCACTGCCACTGCAAATGTGGTGAAGACCTCTTCATCGTTTGTCCGTGCGCAACTACAATGTTCTAATGCCCGTCACTGCCACAAAGGTACCTCCTCAGAACTTGTGACAAGGGATAGCCAACAAAATACCATAAAATTAGAAAAAACCGAACAGAAGGTTAGATAAGAGAAAGAGGAAGACAGAAACCCCATGCCCCCTTCACCATGCTAGTATGGCTAACCATTGTGCCGCAGGCGCAACTCTAGGTCTCAACCATTGTAGTCGCTGCATACGGATGCCCACTTCCCCCACTGCCATTGCATGCACAGGTTTTCGCGCACTCGTAGCATGCAAAACTCCATTAGTCTACCACCGTGCACAACCTTCTTCTGACTCTGAGCATTAATGCTGCCTTATCTAGCTTTTCAACTGCAACTACAAACACAACTAATAGATCCGAAGAAATATGAGAAATCTAACAGAGAATATGAAAATAGAAGTGTTGAGTGAAGGTTTCTGGAAATTTCTTGGGTCGTTTTGAGAATGTAGCAAAATTTGGGGGCAGAGCTTGAAAATAAAATAGTTGTGGAGTATGGTTCACTTTGGGCGTCGTATATGTAAAAGACAAAACAATATAACTTTTTTTATAATATGTTTATAATTAATTCTCAGTTAAGTGCAGATATGATCTTCTATAATATTAATTAACTTAGTTTGAAAGAAACTTAAATAAATAGATGAGATACTTTTTTTTTTTTTTGTATAAATTCAATACAGAAGTCGTTTTGATTGGAACACAAATCTTCACATTTAAAAGCCTGAGTGGGTTTTGCTTTGCCTGCCGTATCAATCTCATTCCCCACTCGTACCTTACAATTGCGAGCCAACCTCGTCCTGCGAGCACCCACATCATGTTCGAGAAGACCGAGAAATCAATGTCTCCGATAAATGAAAAGGTTACAAACCATTTACCGGACGATCTTTCTTTCTCTATTCTATCAAAATTACCTCTAAAATCTTTGAAGCGATTTAGGTGCGTACGCAAATCATGGGCCCTTTTATTTGAAAACCCCTATTTCATGAGCCTATATCGCAACAATTTCATATCTAATAACCATTCGTATTATGATGATACATGCGTCCTCCTACAGCTGACTGTGCCAGATTGTGAATATCAATGCGCTTTGTATTTGATTTCTGGTGAAAAGTTTGAGAATAGGGTCAAATTAGATTGGCCGCCTCCATTTCAAGAGGATGATCGTGGTATTAATATTTTGGGTTCTGGTATTAATGGCATTCTTTGTCTCTACAAAGAAGATCATGCTAGAGTTGTATTGTGGAACCCTACTATTGGGGAATTCAAGGTCATTCCTCCTAGTCCAGTAGAATCTCTACCACAATATCAAAACCCTAGGCTTGATCTACATGGATTTGGTTATGATTATGTTAGAGATGACTATAAGGTTATTCGACATGCAGAATTTCCTCCATATCTAGCTGACCTTGAAGTTGACTTGGAAGATTTTCCACAGCCAATGGTGCTAGACGTCCCCTTATGGGAGATATATAGCCTAAAAAGTGATTCTTGGAGGAAACTTGATTACGATATGCCAACTTGCTATCAGAGTCCTGTAGGTGTCCATGTGTACATGAATGGACTATGTCATTGGTGGGGGGACTCTGAAACACATAATGGTGAAACATGTTTGGTATCATTTGACTTGAGCAATGAGGTCTTCATCATAACACCCATGCCCTTAGACATGGATGATAGTTTTGATACTAAATGGGTGGAGATTAACTTGGTAGTGTTAAATGGGTCTATTTCTTTGATCTTAAATAATACAAAGAGAGCTACTTTTCACATATCAATTTTGGGTGAACTCGGTGTGAAAGACTCATGGACTAAACTCTTCATTGTGGGGACCTTACCTTGTATTGAGCATCTTATTGGAGTAGGAAAGAAGGGAGATATCTTCTTTAGAAAAGAAGATGATGAACTAGGCTGGTTTGATTTAAGTACCCAGATGATTGAGGAACTTGGTGTTAAAGGAGAGTTATTCTGTAGTCAGGTAGTAATATATAAGTAAAGTCTTATTCCGTTTGTTGGACTCAATAGTATCATAAACCATTTGATGCTAAGAATCTTGCATCATTAATTTTATTTTGAAGGTGTACTCTCTTTTTATTTGAAAATTGATGTGGTTTCGATTTTAATTGTAAGAAAGATATGTTACCTTTACTAAATGGCTTCTAATTTTATGTAAAAATAACTTGTATTTGGGAAACTTGATAATGTAATGAGCAACATATCTATGTTTGAACTTAATTATATTTTGCTTTAAATATCCATGCCAATAATTTTGTGCTTTAGTTTTTTCTTAATGTTCCAATTAATTAATTGGCATGTTCAATCTTGGTGGCTTAGTAATCAAGCTTATGAAATATAAGAGTGATTTTTAAATCGATAACGTAAAATAAATGGTAAATTCTTAATTACCCTGGGAAAAAGTCGGGTAAAGTTACCCAATTGAGTTGTTGTCAACTAGAATCAGTTATATGTCACCCACTAGCCATGTCACTAATAAGAAGGTAGTTTACAACATTAGTAAGTTAATTTGTGTAATTGCAAAAATACTCCTTTTTAATTTATTGATAATTATCTTGTTAGCCCAAGGATTTTTTTACAAATTTTGTTTTCATCTGTTTTTTTTCTTTTGATGTTTAGCCTGCTTTTTAAGGTTCATTATATCAGAGACTATGAAGGGGATAGAATCACCTGGGACATAGTTAATGATGGGTGGGGTGAGATTTGGGGCCAAGTGATGTTACCAACTTGAGGGAGAATGTGTTGGAGCCTGAGTGAAAGGTAGTGTTTGATAATGGGAAGAATGGTGTCAAAGATGAAAGTGTTTCAGTTTGGTATCAGAGATGTATATGCCTCTATCTTGCGTATTTACAGTTTCCAATTTAGAATTTGGGCATCGTGTTTTAGACTTTTTTAATTCAAGCTAATATCGGAAATCAATTAGAAACTGATTATCTAAGCTTACTATGTTTCTAAAAGTTAATTTTGTGTTGAAAACTGGCGCAAACCATCAGGTTTCCATTCGGGTCCTCTATTCGTAACCGGGTTAGAATGACCCGGCTCAAGGTAGGAGATAACAGGTACTATAGTTGTTTTGTCTCGTTTTTGTTTGCTGTAATTAATGTATCCATACACATAGTTGACGACATAAGTATCTTTCATTTAAGACTGCTTTGGCACAACAATACATTACCTTCCAAACAAATTTTTCTTCTCGGTTTTGATCCCGTCGGCACCCTTTTAACGAAATTTTTCATTCAGTTTTTCCGAATAAAAAAAATTATCTTTTATCTTAATCCGGAGTTGAACCTGCGACCACAAGAGTGTGATTTAGCAAGATTACCGCATAACATCGGTGGCAGAGCTAGATTAAATTATTTGAGGGGGCCAAATTGCTAATAAATATATTTATTAATATTTAACCATTGTTAAGATAAGTGATAGTGGCATAGTGGCTTCAACTGCTTGTTTTACACATAACAACGTAGTTCGAATCTTACTTAGGTCTTATTTTTATGGTAATTTTTGCGCACTGATCTAAAATTGACATGCAAAAAGCTAAAAAATGCTAATACTGGATTCGATCCCAGGTTCTAGCACTTGCAAAAACTAACAGAATCACTGAACCAATGTAAACAATTGAAACATATGTGACAATTTATGCATATATATCAACATTCGAAGTATATATATTCCTAGTCTTAAATTTATTTTAATTTTTTGGTAGCTATGCCTACCTCACCCCCAACAAAAGGAGCCACCCCTGCATACCATCAACAGTTTCACTTTAGTTGTGTTATGGCGATTTACATGGTTATTGTGATGTGCTGAGTTTAGTGAATATTTTTTGGCATACACGTGGTTGCTTCAGAAATAGTTAGATTGACCATGTCAAAAAAAAAAAAAAAAACAAAAACAAAGAAATAGTTAGATTGATGAAAAAAATAAAAATAGTAAGTGATCTGTTTAGTTTCTTTTAATGTGTTTAAGTTAATTATTTATTTTTTTATATTGGATGTTTACATTTTGTATTTATTTAAGCATGTAATATTAAGTTAAATGATTTATGCACAATGAAATTAATGATTAAAAAGAGTTTATATAGTTTCTTTTACTGAATAATTTGATGCATATATTTTTTATTCATTTCTTAAAATTTTTATGTATGAATTTATGGTTATTGTACATGCAAGATTATGTTTATACTTTATTATTTAATTCAGTTGCATTATTGAGGATGTTATGAAAATATTTAGCTCTTTATTAAGAATTATTTTTTATTAAAAATTATTAAGAATTAATTAATGTTAAGTGATTAGTATAATTTTAATTAATGAGGAAGAAGCCACAACATCTTTAATTAATTCGAATTATATATTAAGTTTTAAAATCATATTGAGGCATTAAAATGTGATGTAGTGAAAGCTATCCACATAAATTTTGTTATATTTGTATATTAATTAGGATGAAATATCAGATATTTCTTGAATTACCCACATGAATTAAGAAAAGGAATATGTTACATGACGAGTCAAATTGAGCAGTACTTTAGCCATGGCTCATCTACGGTGAGGTCTCGCATTTCTTAATTATGACACTAACCACGATGCAACTTATGTAAGGAAATGTCACACATTTCTTAACTATGGTACTAATCAGGCTTAAACTTAGGTCAGAGGTTTGACCTTTCTTAACTGTGGAACTAACAAATGTCATGTTAGTCGTTAACCCTAACCCTAACCATGGTCAACCTATGTCAAAGTCAACCTAACAAAGTCAATCTATGTCAAAGTCAACTTAACAATGGTACTAACCATATTTGAACTTAGGTTAGGGAAAGTCTCACTTTTCTTAACTATGACACTAACCATGGTTCAACTTAAATAAGAGAATTGTCTCACCTTTCTTAACTATGTCACCAACCTATGACATATTAGTGGTTAACCCTAACCCTAACCATAGTTCAACTTAGATCAGGGAAATGTCTCATGTAACACCCACATTCCGGAGTACGAAAGGTAAGGGTCGCTTGTGTTGTAACCCAAACTAAATGTGGAATTAAAATGCTAGTTTTACTTTCGGAAAATTAGAGTAATTAAACCTTTTTTTTATTTTTTATTTATTTTAAAGGGGATCAATACTCGTTCCGAAATTCCCCCCAATGCCTCGAACCCCGGACACACAAGTCCAGGTAGTCCACCTACCAGCGCAATATTTACCACTGGGCTGCGGACTTCTTGGCAAGAGTAATTAAACCTTCACTACAACACAAAACGAAATAGATAACGCTTATTTTTTGCCTTCGCTGGCACTTAAAAACGCTACCTATTCAGCCACTAGCGATCTTGATTCGAAAAGACAACATTTTAAAAGCGCTAGTGAAAACTGGAATCGCTAGCGCTTTCTTGAAAAAGCGCTAGCTATGTTTGAGAATATATAGCGCTTTTCTAAGGAAGCACTATCTATTTTCAAGAATAGATAGCGCTTTCTTAAGGAAGCGCTAGCTATTCTCCTTTTTTTTTTGTTTACAGTAGCAGTGTAACACACTTATAACAAATTATAAGAAATATTTCAAATATATTGGTCAGGTTTTCTACTTCTAATAGATAACAGAGATGAAAAACATCAATAAATATTGATATAGATGGTCACCGCAGGTCAGGTTTTCTACTTCTAACAGAGAACAGTTAAAAAACTTCACTTCTTGGAACAGGTTGCACTCGAGTAACATAGATACCAGAGAGACCTCTTGACATGCTATAGATAGTCACCATAGGTCAGCAGTTGATTAAGTCTGTCCCTCCACAAAGCTGGAGTTACATCTTCATCATCTATGTTTCATATCCATTTTCTTTTTATGCTCAACGTTTTTAGAATGCAGTTAGTCCTATTTTAAACTAGGAACAACTGCATTCTAAAAACATTGTGCATAAAAAGCAAATGGATATGAAACATAGATGATGAAGATGTAACTCCAGCTTTGTGGAGGGACAGATTAGTTGGGGATTTGAGAGATCGACCTTTTAAAATTTCTTTCAAAAACACTCTCAAGCGGAAAAATCCCCGTACCCATGGATCACGCATTGCTCATGAATCACAAATAACATGATAGTTTGTAGTGTTTACCTCTTGAAGCGTAGAGGAGATCGATCACCAACACCACGATCTCGTAGTGTCTCTACTCAGTCCACGCGAACGGTAGCCTCAGAATGCGTCTTGCTAGTTGACGGCAACAGGAAGGAGGCACAGAAAGGTCTAAGAAGCTTAGACTAGGGTTGGAGCGTTAAGCTTATATACTCCCTTCCTTTCATTATGTTGCCCTAATGGGCCTCATACAATATGAGCCCATTTCCTTCTTATTTAATTAAATCATTATTTAATTAAATAATCTGATTCCGATTAAACCGTTCTATCGTGTAACCCTATAGGTTCCCATTAATTTGGCAATAATATTAAATATTAAAATAATATTAAATATTATAAACAATGAGCGGCATCTAGCAATGCATCATTGCTACCCAATTAACGGGGAAAAATCGGTGATCCGATTTTAACCTTACTGCGACCAAGTTTACTGTGAAGCCGATGTCCCTTCGTCCATGTGTCCTAATTGAACACGAGGCATAAATGCGTCATCCTCGTTAAGTCCAACCATATGTTCCTCGATACCAGAATGGACGTGTAATCACAAGCAGGCCCAATATCATATATTGACCCACTTCCGCGTGGCCACGCATATTTCACGTCTCACTCTATCAAGAGGCCCAAGACATTACTCCTGTTATGTAGGAGGGACGAATCCTGTCTACATCACCCGCACCCCTCAACATGATTCATTGAAGGCCCAATTACTATCTTTATGATCATCCTGTTACGGATGACGTTTGATAGCGTTAAAGCCTACAACTCCACATGTAGGAATCGTAGTGACTTCAAGTCAAAGGACTACTTCACTATGGTCGCCATGAGGAGAGCCTATGACACTTGCATAACTATTATGAAGCGTCCTCATAATGGGTCAGTCCAATATAAATATTACTCCTAATATTTATAACTGTGTGCCGACTTGATATCACATATCCATGACCCATGAGATATGGTCATCAATCTACTCACACAATAGTCTCTATGCATTATTGTCGTCCTAATTAACAATAATACTCGACTACGGATGCTTTAAGAATAACGTTCTATATGTTCCATGGGGTCTCATGATCAAGTCACACTTGATGTTCCATGAAACGAACTGTCTATTCTAAGGACTTTATTATGTTATAAAATAAATAACACAATAAATGAAATACCTCATATATATATCAAATATATAATCAAAGTCATGACACAAATGATAATCTACTAAAACTAGATTGGCCACTAAGGCTTACACCAACAATCTCCCACTAGCACTAGAGCCAATCGGGCATCAATCTAATACCCATCGATCTAGTGTGAGCATCATGCTTCGGCTGAGCAAGAGGCTTCGTCAGTGGGTCTGCAACATTGTCAAGTGTAGGTACTCTGCATATCTTTACATCTCCTCTATCGATGATCTCTCGAATGATATGGAAACACCTAAGTATATGTTTGGATCGCTGGTGAGATCTAGGTTCCTTGGCTTGCGCGATTGCTCCATTGTTATCACAAAAGAGGTTAATCGGGTCTGAAATGCTAGGAACAACGCCAAGTTCACTAATGAACTTCCTGATCTAAACGGCCTCTTTGGCTGCATTAGAGGCAGCTATATACTCAGCCTCTGTAGTAGAATCAGCAACTGTCTCTTGCTTTGAACTCTTCCAGCTAACAGCTCCGCCATTTAGGCAAAACACAAACCCTGATTGCGATCAGGAATCATCCCTGTCGCTTTGGAAGCTAGCATTAGTGTAACCCTTTACAACAAGCTCTTCATCACCGCCATAAACCAAGAACAAATCCTTTGTCTTTCTCAAGTACTTAAGGATGTTCTTGATAGCTGCCCAATGGCCTTCACCAGGGTCAGATTGATATCTACTCGTTACACTTAAAGCATACGAGATATCTGGTCTAGTACACATAACAGCGTACATGATAGAACCAATTGCCAAAGCTTATGGAACTTTACTCATGCGTTCCCTTTCATCTGATGAGGTAGGGCATTGTCCCTTGGACAAATACACGCCATGTGACATAGGCAAGAGACCTTTCTTGGAATCTTGCATATTAAAGCGCCTAAGCACTTTGTCAACATATGTACTCTGACTAAGGCCGAGTAGCCTCAGTGATCTATCTCTATAGATCCTGATTCCTAGCACGTAGGATGCCTCGCCTAAGTCTTTCATCGAGAAACATTTCCATAACCATGTTTTCACATTTTGCAGTGTAGGGATATCATTTCCGATGAGTAGTATGTCATCCACATACAATACCAGAAAAACAATTATACTCCCACTAACCTTCTTGTAGACACAAGGCTCATCTTTGTTCTTGATGAATCCAAACTGTCTTACAGTTTCATCAAAACGAAGATTCCAACTTTTAGAAGCTTGCTTTAATCCATAAATGGACCTTTGCAACTTGCATACCTTTTCAGCATTTTTTTGATTGACAAAACCCTCGGGTTGTGTCATGTACACATCCTCGAGAAGATTCCCATTAAGAAATGCAGTCTTGACATCCATCTGCCAGATCTCATAGTCATGGTATGCAGCAATGGCAAGTAGGATCCGGACGGATTTAAGCATTACGACTGGGGAGAAGGTTTCATCATAGTCTATTCCATGAATTTGCTTGAACCCTTTCGCCACCAATCGTGCCTTGAAGGTATTCACCTTACCATCTATGTCAGTCTTCTTCTTGAAGACCCACTTGCACCCTATGGGTTTTACCCCTTTGGGTGGCTCAACCAAGGTCCATACCTGGTTAGTGTATATGGACTCCATCTCAGATCCAATGGCCTTTAGGCACTTCTCAGATTCTGGGCCAATTACGGCCTCCTGGTAAGTCACAGGCTCATCTTGATCCATGAGCAGCACATCACCTTCTTGAGTTAGGAGAAGTCCATATCTCTCAGGTTGGCGACGTGGCCTGCTAGACCTACGCGGATCTTGTGCTACTTGAACCATTGGTTGAACCACAACACTTTGTGGTACTGGTTCTTGTTCCATTACATGTGGTTTAGTATTTTGTGGGTCTTGGATTTCTCCAAGTTCTACATTCCTCCCACTGGCTCTTTTAGAGATGTATTCCTTCTCAAGGAACACTCACCCTTGCAACAAACACTTTGTCCTTGGAGGTGTTGTAGAAATAGTATCCCTTAGTTTCCTTAGGGTACCCCACAAATATACATTTATCTGATTTAGGTCCAAGTTTATCTGAAATCATACGTTTCACATAAACATGGCAGCCCCAAATCTTTAGAAAGGACATACTAGGTCTTCGGCCCGTCCATATCTCATATGGTGTCTTTTCAACCGCCTTAGATGGAACACGGTTAAGGGTGAAAGCAGCTGTAAGTAAAGCATATCCCTAGAAAGAGTCATGGAGGTCTGACTGACTCATCATAGATCGAACCATATCTAACAAGGTACGATTCCTCCTTTCGGACACACCATTCCATTGTGGTGTTCCGGGTGGTGTGAGTTGGGATACTATCCCACACTCCTTCAGATAGTCATCAAACTCCTGGCTTAAGTACTCACCACAGTGTCTTTTCAACCGCCTTAGATGGAACACGGTTAAGGGTGAAAGCAGCTGTAAGTAAAGCATATCCCCAGAAAGAGTCATGGAGGTCTGACTGATTCATCATAGATCGAACCATATCTAACAAGGTACGATTCCTCCTTTCGGACACACCATTCCATTGTGGTGTTCCGGGTGGTGTGAGTTGGGATACTATCCCACACTCCTTCAGATAGTCATCAAACTCCTGGCTTAAGTACTCACCACCACGATCTGATCGTATGGCCTTAATACTCTTACCAAGTTGGTTGTCCACTTCGTTCTTGAATTCTTTGAACTTTTCAAAGGTTTCAGACTTGTGTTTCATTAGATACACAAACCCATATCTACTGAAATCATCAGTAAATGTAACGAAGTAGGGAAAACCACCTCTAGCAGTTTTGCTTAGTGGACCACATACATCACTATGTATTAAGCCCAAAAGATCACTAGCCCTTTCACCTTGTCCAGTGAACAAGACCTTGGTCATCTTTCCCAATAAGCAAGATTCGCATACCTCAAATGATTCATAATCAAATGAGTCAAAGAGTCCATCTTTATGGAGTTTGGAAATACGCTTCTCACCTATGTGGCCTAAACGACAGTGCCAAAGGTATGTCGGGTTCAAATCATTTGGTTTGACCTTTTTCGCATTTATGTTAAAAATAGGCATATCAAGATCAAGGACATAAAGCCCATTATTCATAGGGGCACTAGCGTAGAAAACATCATCCAAATAAAGCGAACAACATTTATCCTTAATAATAATATTAAAACCTTTCTTGTCCAAACAAGAAATAGAGATAATGTTTCTGCTAATTGCTGGAACAAAATAACAATTATCCAATTCCAAAATAAGCCCAGAGGGCAAAGTCAAAACATAAGACCCTACAGCTAATGCAGCAACCTTTGCTCCATTTCCAACTCGTAGGTCCACTTCGCCCTTGGTCAAAGTCCTACTCCTTCTTAGTCCCTGCACATTAGTACAAATGTGAGAACCACATCCGGTATCTAATACCCATAATGCTGAAGTAGATAAATTAACCTCAATAACATAAATACCTGAAGTGGAAGTCTCACTTCCTTTCTTCTTCTTGCATTCTTCTAGGTATTTTGGACAGTTCCTCCTCCAATGTCCAGGTTTTCCACAATGGAAGCAGGAAGCATCCTTAGCAACCCTGCCTGCTGGCTTCTGGCTAGAAGAACTTTGCTTGAACTATTTCTTGCCCTTGTCCTTCGTAGCCCAAGAAGTGGGCCTCTTGCCCTTTCCCTTTCCAGAGTTGACCATCATAATGGCCTTTCCCTTTCCCTTGTTAATATTTTGCTCAGCAGTTCTCAACATACCTGCAAGCTCTGGCAACGGTTTAGCAAAATCGTTCATGTTATACTGCATGACAAAATGGCTAAAGTTATCCGGCAAAGATTGCAGGATAAGATCCGTTTCCAGCTCTAGGCCCAAAGGAAATCCCAGCCTCTCGAGACTCTCGGTGTACCCAATCATCTTAAGTACATGAGGCCCTACTGGGTTTCCTTTAGCCAGCCTGCAATGGAAAAGGGCCCTGGAGGTGTCAAATCTCTCCTGCCTAGCTTGCCCTTGAAAAAGCATCTTGAGATGTTCGATCATATCGAACGCCTCCATGTTCTCGTGTTGCCTTTGCAACTCCGAAGTCATGGTAGCTAGCATGAGACATCCAACATCTATGGCGTCGTTGAGGTGCTTCTGGTAAGCATCCCTCTCAGCCTTAGGGGCAGTAGCAGCGGGTGCATTAGGCACTGGCTCATCAAGTGCATACAACTTCCTCTCTTGCTTGAGAATAATTCTCAAGTTTCGCTGCCAGTCGAGAAAGTTGCTTCCAGACAGCTTGTTCTTCTCAAGGACAGATCGCAATGACATGGTATTAGCGGTGTTGCCAAACATGGTAATCTAAAACAAAATAAACATGCAGAGATAAGTATCATGACAATAACATATTTAATAAGGACTTTTATTAAATACGCTCCCACTATTTTACTCAAACCAATGACCCTCCTCATTGGCTCGAAAAATCCCGTTGGAAGATTTTCTAGTGGGTCAAGATCCATATTTCGCCACGTCCTGAGTCAGCTTTGGCTGATCGCCCAGAACTCGGCTATTTAGGTAGGAAACTATTTCTAATTGCATCTATATGCAACTCTTGGATCAGCTGGGTGAATAACCCTTTATTCTAATTCATCTTATGAATTAAAGCCCAACTCTTGCCTTTAGGCCCATTTCCTTCTTATTGAATTCGGCCCAGTTAAGTCAAACCCGATGGTTGGCAGTTGGATATTTCACCTATCGCGCCTCACCAAGATAAAATAAGGTGCTCAGCTTTGGCATGACCCACACTTACTCTATCCTGGCCTTGACGAGTGCCACACATCGGAAGACATTTCGACGTAATATTTTCTTTGAGGGAATTTTATTGTAAATGATCTCACCGGCATTGTATTAACATACAAGGCGTTTTGCTCTCAGCATACATGTCACACATGCCTATGTTCATTCATCTAACATACAAAACATACAAGACATACATGCTCATACATATTTAAAACATTCAGATAATATATTTCATGCAACACTTGCGTAAATATAAAACGAGATATGATAAGAAAGAAAAAAAAGCTAAACTATTACAATTCTTTAAGCTTCTCAAGCTCCTCCATATGGTGTTTCCTCCTCTTCAACTCTTTGAAGTAAATAAATATTTATTTAAATAAAAAAAATTACGACTCGTAGGCCGTATTTAAATTTACATTTAAATAAGTCACGACACGCAGGTCGTATTTACCAAAATAAATTAACACCATAATCTAGGGCCATAACTATAAACCACGTGATTAAACTATTTAATAACAAACAACAATAATAAAACCTTTATTATTATTGTTGTTAAAATATTTTAAACATCCAAGTCCGTATACGTGAAAGCGCATAACGCCTTGGACACGATCACACGCAGAAAACAAGTACCATCTATAGCTCGTTTTCAAGCAATAAAAATACGGACTAAAATAAAATGCTAACACACATTTTATCAAGAACCCAAACTGAATAGAATTTGGCGAACAAAAATAACCCTCAGCGCATTCAAAAACTCATGGAATGGAAAAACCAAATCACATTTAAAATTATTTAATTATAAACAATAATAACGCTTTATTATCATTAATATCTTTAAATAATTGAAATATGATTACGCTACCATAGTTGAAATCTTTTGAATTCATAAAACAATAAAATAGTCACTGAAATCAAAAGATTTTACAAGTCAATGAATTCATCGAATGAAATCATATGAAGCACAATCATGTGTAGCAAAAAAAAAAAGGGCAAAGCATAAATGAATTCCCAAATTACTCAATTTACTAGAAAATCATGAGCCAATCAAAAGAAACCATTTACTGAGCACCAAAATCCATTGAACAGAATTCCATACACATAAAATATCACTGCCACGGTTCCTTAAAAATCTGAACACACATGAACAGTGCACAACAAAAATGGATAATTGTTGACCAACCACGTGACCGGTTTTATTTTCAAAACCAAAAACAAGTTCTAAAATTTTTGATCAATAGATGTATTGCAGCAGCAATTCACAGTTTCCAATAGAATGCACATCAAGAGCGTGAATACATGCCTACTGATTAGCGCATACATGTAACAAAGAAACGATAAAAAAAATACTTCACGCCACAACCCATTCAAACATATATATATATATATATATATATATATATAAATTATCGAGGATTCAAGCAAAAGAACGATTAGGCTCTGATACCACTGGGGATTTGAGAGATCGACCTTTTAAAATTTCTTTCAAAAACACTCTCAAGCGGAAAAATCCCCGTACCCATGGATCACGCATTGCTCATGAATCACAAATAACATGATAGTTTGTAGTGTTTACCTCTTGAAGCGTAGAGGAGTTCGATCACCAACACCACGATCTTGTAGTGTCTCTACTCCGTCCACGCGAACGGTAGCCTCGAAATGCGTCTTGCTAGTTGACGGCAACAGGAAGGAGGCACAGAAAGGTCTAAGAAGCTTAGACTAGGGTTGGAGCGTTAAGCTTATATACTTCCTTCCTTTCATTATGTTGCCCTAATGGGCCTCATACAATATGAGCCCATTTCCTTCTTATTTAATTAAATCATTATTTAATTAAATAATTTGATTCCGATTAAACCGTTCTATCGTGTGACCCTATAGGTTCCCATTAATTTGGCAATAATATTAAATATTAAAATAATATTAAATATTATAAACAATGAGCGGCATCTAGCAATGCATCATTGCTACCCAATTAACGGGGAAAAACCGGTGATCCGATTTTAACCTTACCGCGACCAAGTTTACTGTGAAGTCGATGTCCCTTCGTCCATGTGTCCTAATTGAACACGAGGCATAAATGCGTCATCCTCGTTAAGTCCAACCTTATGTTCCTCGATACCAGAATGGACGTGTAATCACAAGCGGGCCCAATATCATATATTGACCCACTTCCGCGTGGCCACGCATATTTCACGTCTCACTCTATCGAGAGGCCTAAGACATTACTCCTGTTATGTAGAAGGGACGAATCCTGTCTACTTCACTCGCACCCCTCAACATGATTCATTGAAGGCCCAATTACTATCTTTATGATCATCCTGTTACGTATGACGTTTGATAGCGTTAAAGCCTACAACTCCACATGTAGGAATCGCAGTGACTTCAAGTCAAAGGACTACTTCACTATGGTCGCCATGAGGAGCGCCTATGACACTTGCGTAACTATTATGAAGCGCCCTCATAGTGGGTCAGTCCAATATAAATATTACTCCTAATATTTATACATGTGTGCCGACTTGATATTGCATATCCATGACCCATGAGATGTGGTCATCAGTCTACTCACACAATAGTCTCTATGCATTATTGTCGTCCTAATTAACAATAATACTCGACTACGGATGCTTTAAGAATAACGTTCTATATGTTCCATGGGGTCTCATGATCAAGTCACACTTGATGTTCCATGAAACGAACTGTCTATTCTAAGGACTTTATTATGCTATAAAATAAATAACACAATAAATGAAATACCTCATATATATATCAAATATATAATCAAAGTCATGACACAAATGATAATCTACTAAAACTAGATTGGCCACTAGGGCTTACACCAACAAGATTGGCATCCATTCCAAGTTGTGTCATGATTTGATATGTACCTATGACCACAAGAAGTAGTAGGGCTATTTATACTATTCTAGGAAGGCTATCAAAATACAGAAAAATCTAGAATCATTTAAAGCATTTGGTGATTACAAGAAAATTCCGAAATGGTTTAAAGTAAGTGGTGGACGACGCATTTAAGTGGACGGTGGAGGTGGTGCATTTAAGTGGATGGTGGGGGTGGACAGTGCATTTAGTTTGGAAAGTTGAATCCATCTCCAAAGTGTCTAAACTCAAAACATGCAAGTATACAAACATGCAAGTAGCGATAGCAAGTTTAATTAGGGTTTTGAAGATTGAGTTTCTAATTCAAATTCAAATACAATATAAACACTCACACCATCCACTGGAAATAAAACAAATAAATTATTCTCATCACATGTTCATGAACTTAGAATAGCAACTTTATCTGATAAGACATATTTGAGAATCGAACAACATGTTAACCAGATTATAATTAATCCACTATAATGACCAAGTTAATTTGCATTTAACAAGAGTAAAATAAGAAAACTGGACATAATCTTCAATATAACACGAGAGTCAGTAAGATATGTAGAATTACCTATCACTTTGAGGATCTTTATAACCGAAGAATTACAATCTACCTGAAGCACATAGATGAAATTATATCTTCATCATCATCTATGTGCTTCAACATACTCAGTGAAACTTTTAGTTGCCGAGTATGTTGAGGCACATAGATGAATAAGAAGATGAGGACCTTCTGAAGGAGGTAGATGCTTCATGGATCCTAAGCTAGCTAAGAACAGAGCGAATGCCTATCACATGAGTTAGGTTCTTGCTGTCAGCTTCTCACACCATCCACTGGAAATAAACAAATAAATTTCTTAATCTAACAAATAAATAATTCCCAAAAGAAAAAAAAGAAACCAAACTTGCTAACAAATGAATAAATTTCTACTATTACTCACAGAGGTGGTGTCCACTCAAAGCTGCCAGACGAATCCCAAGCTAAGAACAGAGCGAATGCTTATCACCTAAATTTGAATAAATTGCCTACCACATGAATATAGGCAATTGTGTCTTGTTGTCTAAAACATGAACATCTTTTTGTAAAATTCTAACAGTTTTAGCCAATAAGACACAATTCCCATATTTCATTAGCCAACAAGCTGTGTTGTTTCTCTTGGGTTAGGGTTGATAGAAGAAAAAAGGAGGAGGAGAAAGGAAGAGGGAGTGGCTGTCACGGCCATCTGGATTAGGGTTAGGGTTTAATGATGGGGGCATGAAGGAAAGAAGAAGAAAAGGGAGGATCCAAAAATGGGGAAGAGAATGGGGGTAGTGGCTCTGGATTCGGGGGACCCGATTTGCAAACAGGCGATAAGCAGGATGCCGTTGCGGAAGAGGACATCGCAGTCGGTGAGATGGTAGTCGAGGATGGCGAGGAGGGAGTCGAGGAGGCTCTAGGGAATGGAGGAAAATGGCGTCGTGGAGGGTGTGGGAAATGGAGTGGAGGGGGTTGAGGGAGAGATGGCGTGGGAGGGAAGAGATTAAGAGGAACGCGTGGGAGGAAATAGGGTTTTAGAGCGAGAGAGAGCAATTTAATGAGGGAATGCGTGGGAGGGAAGGTTAAAATATAGTGATCATGTAAGACATTAGATGGCGCTTCCTTAGAGAAGCGCTAGTGAAGTCGTGAACATTAGCTAGCGCTTTCTTGGAGAAGCGCTAGTGAAGTCCAGTCGCAAATTATAGGTAGCGCTTCCCTAGGGAAGGGCTAGTGAAGATCAGATAATTGATAGCATGTCCTAGAGGAAGTGCTAGTGAAGTCCAGTCGCAAATCATAGATAGCACTTCCCCAGGGAAGTGCTAGTGAAGATCAGATAATTGATAACACCTCTTGGAGGAAGTGCTAGCGATGAGTTTTGGATTTTTTTAGCTAGTGCTTTCAGTGGATAGGGGGCGCCAATTTTATACATATTTGTTGTAGTGCTTAGATACATGTGGAATCTATAGTGAAAATTTTTTCAAACTTGAAAACCTTTTCAACTGATCTAAGCAAAGCGTAACAACAAGGACATAACTAAAAACATACTCTCATATATATAAGGATCAAGTTTATTATTGCGTCTCAGGCAAGTGTACCTGGTCAGCTCTAGTAATAAATTGAGATTTTAAGTCCCGGTTGTTGAACCCACAAGGATAAGGATAAACTAAATCTACTTTAGGCATCTCAATTATTTAAGCGTCGAATAGTTGCAATGGAAAAGAGAGCGTAAAAAGCATTCAGAAAAACAATAGAATTAGAGCCTAGGGCCTTGGTTTCGTTTAACCCGTTTGCTCCTTTCTTAATCCTATTCCTCCTTTATTCTATGTTATTGACCCCCTTCTATCTATTAGCCTGATCCTCAGACATCCAATAACCTTTTCCCCTAAGACCAACCTTGGGTGAAAGCATTAAGTCCTATGATAGTCTAGGAGTTTTAATTGGTCAAAAAGTCCTATACCTCCCCTAATCAGTTTTGTTATATAAGACCCCAATTCTTTTATAGATCCATTAATTAATCCCGGATCCTCCGACAGATTAACTAACAAAAACATGCAATTTAATTACTTAAGGTTCCTTTATTGCCCCATTGTAAAACCCCAGATCCTCCGACAGATTATGGAACGTCACTAGTGCACGAAACGGATAATAATTGGGGATTTTACACCGGTTATGTATATAACCGGTGCAAAATATGACGCGGTGGCATTTTTGAAATTTTTGCATCATTTTTTACACCGGTTATATACACAACTAGTGTAAAAATTGACGCGGTGGATATTAACAGTTACCACGTAATGTTTTAAATCGGTTGTACTTATAACCACTATAAATTGTTTAGGATTCACACCGGTTATATGTACAACCGGTGTGAATTCTTAGTTTTACACCGGTTAAAATTGTAACCTGTGTTAAATCCCTTTTATATATTCGTGCCATTTCATAGAGATTCACTTTCTCTCTTCTTCTTCCAAAACCCTCAGTCTCTACGAAAACGACCAACACCACCATTTTCACTCTCTGTCATGATGAACCACTCTCTGTCACAAAGAACCTCAACCTTCCTCAGGCCGCCATTACATTTTCCGTTCATCAATTCCTGGTAAAGCTTTGTTTCTCTTTTTTTGGTCTAATGTTCGTTCTTCTTCCTCTTTTTCGTTGTCCTTCTTTATCTCACAGTCTCTCTCGCAGCGCCGTGACTATCGCCACCGTGAAGGAGCTTGCATTTGAAGGAGCTCGTGACTTTCGCCTCCTTCTCTTATTTCTGTTGCCACCATTAGTCCAGATTTAGCAGACATTGCTAAGATTCTGGGAATTACCACAACTTTAGATACATAATCCATTCAAGTAGTCTCTGTTGTATTTCTGGGTATTTCTTACTTATACGTGTTTATGTACAAAACTGATATACTTCATATTTCTTTGTTGTTTGAAGCTTTTGCATTTTTTGAATGGTTCCTTATTTAATTTGTGTTAAGCCTTAGTTTCCCATTTTAGATTCAATAAAATGTTTGCGTGTGTACCGGGGATGGTACCACTCATTTTATTGAATCTTGAATTGTCCAAGTAGGACAGTTTGGGAAGAAACTTTTTCTTTTGTTTGGTTAATAGTTAGTCTTTAAATCTTTTATCTAGTACACGATGAAATTTCAGATTGCTACATTTCCTATTGTCTCTGGTTGCATGCTTGATCATGGTGGATGTCACCACGTTTGGGTTGTGTACTTGGAGACCAATGGGAAATGCTGCCGAAATTTCGTCAGGTATAAGATATAAGGATTTAACGACTAACTATTAACCAAATAAAGACAAATTTTCTTCTTGAATGGGATAGGTTCATACCAAATATACAGAGATATGTTGTATTGTGGTTGAAGGGTCCTGAAATGGTGATTGTGTTCATTAAATAAGTGTGTGTTTACTTTTTTTCCAAAACGTAGCTATGGATCGTAGTTGGATGCAAAAAAATCGATTGACCGATGAGTATAAGAATGGAGTGTCAGAGTTTTTAAAATATGCGGAAACAAAGCTTCCTAATAGTAATGGAAAATTTTATTTTCCTTGTGTTAAGTGTTCGAATACGACACCTCTAAAAGTTGAAGACATACGTGAGCACCTTGATGTCTTTGGTATTTGTCAGAGTTATACAACATGGACATGGCATGGTGAAGTGTTAAACATGCCAAGTGTGTCCAAAAGAGGGGAAGTTGAGGTAGATATGGGCGATCGACGAGAGGACATGATTCGTGATATTGGACTAGATTTTTTTTAAGCGAGCTCATGTGTACGAGACTCTATGTAGTGACAAGGATTAACCATTGTATCTGGGTTGCACAAATTTCACATGGTTGTCAGTGGTTTTGAGGTTGTTTAATCTTAAGGCGATAAATGGGTGGAATGATAAAAGCTTCATTGAATTGCTGGAGTTGGTGAAGGACATGCTTTCAGAAGGCAACATATTATCGAACCGTAACTATGAGGCGAAAAATATATTATGTCCGATGGGTGTGGAATATAAGAAAATACACCTTGCCCCAATGACTGTATATTATACTGGAAGGAGAATGAAGACAAAGAAATATGCCCTAATGAAATCACGATACAAAAAGAAGGATGGTGATGATGGTTGTGATGTCACCTCAAAAGGTCCTTCTGCGAAGGTGTTATGGTATCTTCCAATTATTCCAAGGTTTAAACGACTGTTTGCTAATGTAAAAGACGCAAAGAATATTAGATGGCATGCAGATTAGAGGAAATATAAAGAAAAGCTTCGTCATCCTACTGATTCTTTGCAATAGAAGAGAGTTAGTTCTTTGTTTCCGAATTTCGGCAATGACCCAAGTAATCTGAGGCTTAGACTTTCTATGGATGGAATGAATCCATATTGTAGTTTAAGTAGTAATCATAGTTTATGGCCTGTTCTCTTAGTTATTTATAACCTATCTCCTTGGTTGTGCATGAAGCGTAAATATATTATGTTATCTATGATGATATCCGGACCAAAACAGCCAGGAAATGACATAGATGTTTATTTAAGTCCGTTGATTGAAGACTTGAAAATATTGTGGGAGGAAGGCATTGATGTTTTTGACAGGTATTCCAATAAAATTTTAAGTTGCGTACCATGTTATTTTGCACCATAAATGACTTTTCCGCTTATGGAAACTTGTCTGGGTATAGTGTTAAGGGGCATAAAGCTTGTCCTAAATGTGAAGAAGGCACATGCTACCATCAATTGCAACATCGAAGGAAGACTGTTTATCTTGGGCATTAGAGATTTCTCAGACGTAATCACCCGTATCGGAGGTTGAAAAAAGGCTTTTAATGGTCGCCAAGAGAATGGAGTTTCTCCAAATGCCTTACCTGGGGAAGAAGTTTATGAACGGGTGAAGAACATCAATGTTAGTTTTGGAAAGAAACAAAAGAAGTCTACCGAAAAAAAATATGGAAAAATAGGCCAGTTTTCTTTGATCTTCTATACTGGTCGAGTCTTGATGTGAGACACTGTATTGATGTGATGCACGTGAAGAAAAATGTTTGTGATAGTATAATTGGTATGCTTCTCAACATCAAGGGCATGACAAAGGATGGTTTGACTGCTCATCTAGATCTGGTTGAGATGGGAAAAATGTTTGTGATAATGTAATCGATACGCTTCTCAATGTTTCTTGGCAAATTTATTGCCTGTTTATTGTCATTTACAAAGCCTCTGGGCAGGAATGAATAAAAATAAACAGAAAAATAAAAAAAAGTGCACCTTTTATGCCGGTTATTCAAGAAACCGGTTTAAAAGACACACCTTTAACACTGGCAAGACAAAGGATGGTTTGACTGCTTGTCTAGATCTGGTTGAGATGGGAGAAATGTTTATGATAGTGTAATCGGTACGCTTCTCAATGTTTTTTGGCAAATTTATTGCCTGTTTATTGTCGTTTAGAAAGCCTCTGAGCAGGAATGGATAAAAAAAAAGTGCACCTTTTACGCCGGTTATCCAAGAAACCGGTTTAAAAGACACACCTTTAACACCGGTTTTTTTACATAACCGGTGTAAAAGGTTAGTCTTTTACACTGGTTTCTTGGATAACCGATGTAAAAAGGTCCTTCAAAAAAAATAAATGAAAATTGACATTTTACACCGGATATAAAACCGGTGTAAAACGCCTCATTTTACACCAGTTAAATAATCGGTATAAAAACCCCAACATACAACACCAGGAGCATCTATACCGGTAAGAAAATCGGTATAAAATGTGAATTTTAACCGGTGCGAAATCTTCCTTCTGTACTAGTGCGTCTCATACATAGATAAATAAATCACAAGCAATCATAGTACTAAGGGACTTTAACATAGATAATAAATTTAGAATAGAAATAGAATCGAGTATTCACTAAGACATAGCTAAAGAACTACTAAGGTAAACTACACCAAAGACCCTAGAAGAGAGCTTAGCTACTCATGTCACAAAGCAGAAAAACAATAATAGGAAGCATATTCAAGAATAGTAAAAGAAAACTAGGAAGGAACCTTTTCTAGTCTCTAGACGAATCCTGGCTCATCTCCAAAGTCTCCTTGATAGTTTCACAAGCTCCAAGATTAGGATTTGGCCTTTTTCTCTCTCCAAAAGCGTCCCTAAAAGATGAGAATTGATCCCTTATTGATAGAGTTGGGCAAAATAAGGTCAATAGGCATTCAGAATTGCTTGATCTGTCATTATGTACGGCTGTACTTCCTTAGTATGTACGACTGTACTTCGCACCGCTTATGAATTAATACTTTCACGCACAGGCATGTACGACCATACTTAAGGCATGTGCGGTCGTACATAGGAAAAACTTCAGTGCTGGCCCATTCATGCGAATATGTACGCCCTTTGTAACATCCCAATTTTTGTGAAAATTATTTTACAGTTCCGACTACTTGGAAATAAATCATAGAGATTGATCACCTTGATGATTTATGAAAAGTACAAAGAGCTGCTACATTTGTTGTAAACAATTTTACTGTTTTAGTAATTAATTCAGATTAAGAGACAGTGTATACGTATACTGTTTTTAATATGAATAAATCTTGAAAAATGTGAAAAATTGCTGTTTGATTAAAGAAAATTATTTTATTGAATGAGAAATAATTTTCAGGATTTAATAAGTATTTTTAAGTCACAGTTTAAATTATTGACGTTGAGCAATTTTATTAATTGTTGGTTTTATGTCGTATTTAAGGTGAATTTTATTTTAATAATTTTGTATTTATGATTTTATTGTTTGAATAATATTTAGTTGATAAGAGAAATTGAAATTAGTGATCCTCACTAATTTACAGTTTTTATTACGCTGCGAGAATTCTATTGAATTCTACCGTAACTAAGCTATTAGGCGAGTTTCTAACTAAAACATGCCCAAACGTGATCCAAATTTTATAAAATTTGAGATATTAGCATTTTCCAATATTTATGATTTATTGGAATTTTTTATGGGATTTTTGGGCATCAAAAAAATATAGGGTGTTTTCTACGCGCAGAACTGCATTACGGTCGCGTTTTAGCTCGTAAATCGAGAAAGTGACATTCATAGAAATACTTCTAATATTTTTAGGGACATTTTGGTTGATTAATAATTTTAGATTATATAATAATTTATTAGATTTATTTTTGGAGTTTTTGGTAGAAAAACCCTAATATACGCGTAACGCCGCGCACCCGATTGAGCGAGAACGCGACGAAACGAAATATCTTGATATTTAGAGCTTGGGGACGTGAATCCAGCAACTTAGGGAGCCGAATCCAAGCTTTAGAAGCTTCTTTGACATGTGGTAGATTATAATTGGTTGGTTAGTAAATGGTGGGTAGTTAGTATGGTTAAAACCTAACTAGTTTAGTTAATTCCTAACAAATTACAACAAATTCTTTCCCTCCTTATCCTCATCAATTTCGTGGCTGTCCAGCCCTCTTTTGATCACCTTCATTCATCCATTGTTGGTAAGAACCAAGAAAAACATTAGTGAGAGAAAGTGGTGTTCTTGAAGAAAGTTTAGTGATTTAGCCTTTGATTTTACTCCTTTCTTCTTAATCCTTGATCCTTTCTTCTTCCATACTTGTCCCTCAAAATTTCGTGGCTACTCTCTCCATATTGGCTTCAGTCCATTCATTTCCTCCATTGTTGAAAACTTGAGAAAATTTTAGAAAGAGAAAGTGTGGATTTTTGAGGGATTAAGTGTTTATGCTTGCATCTTTGCTTCCTTCCTTCTCAATCCTTGTTCAATCATCATTTAATCTCTTGGTAAGCTCCATGATCCATCCCTCATCTCTCTTGAGTTTCATGAAATGGGTTTGGTTGATTTTAGAGTTGATTTTGCTTAGAATTTGTTAAATCTTGATGTACTAGCTTGTATATTTCATAGATCCACCATTTTCCTTCAAGATTAAACTTGTTTGATGAATTTAAAAATTGAGAAACCCTAACCTTACTCTGGCCGAAACCATAGGGGCTGTTCAAGGGCTTGTTCTCGGCTTGATTTTGTTGTTTTAGAGTTAGATCTTTGAGAATTTTGGTTTAGTATGCTTAAACTAGTCTTATATGCATGTTGAACAAAATTTTGTGAAATTAATTTGGGGATTTATGGGGCTGGAGACCGTAGAAATTTTACATGGTTTTGATGATGTTTTAATTTGTTTTCAAAGTGTGTTAAGTGTTGAAGAAGTTGGTTTTTGATTAGGAATTTAAATCTATAAGGATTTGTAAGTTTAAAGCTTTGAAAAATTGTTTGAAACAAAATGAATTTGGGGCTGTTTTGGGACCTTAAAAACAGTAACTTATAAGCATGATTTGAGTGAGTTTCAACTTGTTTTTAGTTGTATTAAAGTGGTAAAGAAATTGGTTTATGATAGAAAGTTTTGGATCTAACAAATTTGTATGTTTTGGAAGTGAAAAGTTTGAAAGATTTGAGTGTATTTTTAGGGCACAAAACCGTGACCCTTATGTTGGTATAGAACATTGTCTTGAGTTGTTTTGTGACTCAAAAATATTGTAAAAGTTGATTAAGAAATTGATTTAGCAAAACATTTCAAAGAAGCTTGATTTTAATAAATGATTTGGTTTATGTTTCAAGTATGGTTTTGGACTTGTAATAAAATTGTTTCTAAAATTTTGTGACATGTTTTAGTGTTTTAATAAGTGATTCAAAGTTGGCAAAGCACTATTCATTTGGTAAAAACACTATTCCAATTGGTAAATTTTGGTTTAGGTATTTTCTAAGTGTGTAGAGTTAGTAAAAGTTTGAAAACTTGCATGACTTGAACTTGTATCATGTTATGTGACTAGATGTGAACCATATGGGATTAAGTGAATAATTCTTAGGGCTTTTAAGGACCTAAAACTGTGGCTGTCCTAGGGGTCTAGGATTTGTATTTTTGGGGTCTAATTGTATTAAGTTTGTGTTGTTAAGGTTCGTGCTTAAGGTACGAGCGAGGTGCGACTTGACGATAGTTTCAAACTACCTAGCGTGGATTGTTAATGTAACACCTGAGGACGAGATCGACATCGTATTAGGACGTCGGATCGAGACCTCGACCAAGACCTTGTGTCGAGATCCCGTGCCAAGATCGCGTGCCGAGGTCATTTGCCGAGCTGAGGAGACCGCGTGCACTAGCTGCTGAGCTGAGGAGGTCGCGTGTCGAGTTGATGAAGTCGCGTACCGAGCTGAGGAGGTCGCATGTCGAACTGAGGAGGCCGCGTGCACGAACTCGTGTTAGAGCCTTGTGCGCTTGCACGAGCACCCTTGGTCGACATCGTGTCGAGATGATAACTCGTATTCTTTCGAACGTTATTCAGCTATTATTATATTGTTTGTAATAATTATATTGTCGGCTTGCCGTTCGTCAGCGATGTCTAGACCGTTGACCGAAGCGAGTAGAGGTAATTATGAGAGGAACGATTAGACGGGTAGATTGATTGATGGGATTGGCATCTTATAGCTGGAGTTACGATTATACCCCTTCTCTCACCAGCTGTATACCACGACCGATTCCCTCAGATACTCATTTCTCTTTTCTTCTTTCTTTCTTCTTCCTTCTGCTCTGAGTTCCTTGTTTTTCTCCAGAACTTCCATCGACGAAACCTTGAGTTCCATCGAGATTCTGCACAAATTTTCTTCATCAATCTTGTTCATCATCATCTTCTCGACCTATATCTCACCATCTCGACCATCAATTGAGGTATGAAGAACAGAGTTTTCTCTTCCTTCGTGCTACTGTTTAGCGCTATTTCTTCCTTCCATTTTAGCTAGTTTTTATGCTTCCAAATCATGTCAAACTGATGGGTTTTCTTCTTCACGATATTACCTATCTTTCTAACCGATTAATTGGGCTTGTAAAACAAATTTTCTTCCTCTGGTTTTCTCCATGGCAGCGCCGTAAACCCTTCATTTTTGGTTTATTTCGATTTCTTGTTTTTCGTTTGTTGCTTCTGGTTGTTGTTGTTGTCGATCTATCTGTTGAAGCATCAGATAACCTTTTTCATGAACTTTTGATCGAAAACCCTAACTTTGTGTTAGAGGAAAAATATATTTAAGTTCTTGAGTTTTTATATTTCTGGGTTATGGTTAAGTTTGGGATGAGAGCTAAGTGTATTAGAACCCATAGATCGAACTGAGTTGTGTTTGTTTTAGGAAGTCTGATTCCCGAGATCGAGTGATTTCCGAATCAAGGTGTACGGGAGAGCGAATCCGAGGACGTGGAAGCAGCGGAATCCAGATCGAGAACGGTACGTGTCGAAGTCGTTGTCGAGCTCATTGAAGACAGCCGTGTCGAGATCGAGTAAGAGAAATCGTTGTCGAGCTCATTTGAAGACAGCTGTGTCAAGGTCGTTGTCGAGCAGCATTAACTTGGAGTTCGGTAAGGGCGCTTCACATTAATACTTTCATAGTATGCTAGCGTAAGGGCAACTCTTAGACATTATTAAGACTTTATTTTTATTGTTATATTTATGTATGGACTCCTTGATTGGTGTCGAGATTGGAATGTTGTGATATGATTGGGTTTTTGCATGTATTTGATATGTGATTGAATATATGTTGTGAATGGTGTATTCTTTGTCAGTGCGTTTCTTCATGCAGAATGTTTTATTGCTTAAATGTCGAATTGTGTTTTCTTCATGTTAAGCATGCTCTCTTTATTTGATATGTGATCAAGTAAGTTGTGTTACTCTTTGACATGCGGCGAGCTAATCATCGAGTGAGAGAGCTTAGGGATTCGTATGACGCTTGAGCCGACCCGGATAATCGAGGGTGCTAGGTCCCCTTTTTGTTTATGGTGGATTGGCTAGGCGTCGCATTATCGGGTTGGGGTTGGACTCGCCGATTAATGCATGGTATCGGTTTGGGGTTGGACACGCCACTTACCTATTACGCCGGTTTGGGGATGGACCTGCCGTCGATATTCCGGAATAAGAGAGGAGACGAGTCTAGAGTGAGATGGTCGAGTCGTGTGTGGTGATTGAGATACATTATTGTGTTGCTTATTTCTTTATGTCGAGCTTATCTTGAATTGTTGAGAAGTTGACCCTTTCCCGTGGTACCTTCAATCCATGACGGTTACCCAGGCGATGTCGAGGGCGCAGGGAACTCGACAAACAGATGATGCCGGTAAGGAGCTCGACGAGGACCCGAGTGACGACTGTACTTGTCGTGGATTGATTATGTTTGTTCGACGTATTTCTTTTGATGACTGTACTTGTTTTTCTTTTGTGTTCTGAGGTCGTGACCAGTTTGGGCGGTTATGTTTTGTTGCTCTGGTGGTAGACTGGTGGTCTTACTTTTGGAGCAGCCCCCTGCGTGAGTTCCTGGGAAGTACCCCAGGTATGATTGCTCTTTTGAAGTTATCGTACCTTAGGTGTATTTTCTTTGCACATTTGCTACTCAGTATTTTGTATACATTATTATTTCGAGTGATATATATATGTATGTTATGCATGTATGTTTTATTAGAATTTAAGTCTTGTGTCTTAGTTGCACCATGTTTCAAAAGTCGTAATTACTCGATGTGCACGAGCTAGTTTTATAAAAAAATATACCGTGACGCTTCAAAAGGCACAAGAGTTTCGTTTTAAAACACATCTCATACAAGTTTAGTTGAGCTCGGTGTGTTGAGCTCAGTAACTCAAGCTCGGTATATTGAGCTCGGTAGCGGTCCTAAACGGTCGTTACATTGTTGGTATCGAGCGCTTCGGTTCGACCGAGCCGTGCATAGGAAATTTGACCGTCACCGTGTCGGGTTATGTGTGTTGGGTACCTAGTTGTAATATGTTGATTCTTTGTTTGATTAAGTGAAGCACTTATTGCTTGAGAAATTGTTTGAACTGTTTCTTGATTGAAGCAGTGTGTTTTAACACATCCTTGTTGTGAGATTCTGACAGGGTTTTGAACTTTGTGGAATCTAATGCCACCTCGTAGGAATACGACAGCTGCAACCGAGAACGTCGACATGGAACGAGCAATTCAAGCTATGACCGAGATGGCGGCAGCCATGGCTCAACAATCAGCTGCTGCAACTCAACAGGCTAACGCGATGGCTCAACAGACGGCAGCGTTAACTCAGCAGAACTTACAGCAACAGCAACGAGCAGAGCGAAATGCTGAAGCGAGAGGATTGGCAGACTTCAGGAAGCATGATCCACCGAAGTTCTACGGTGAGCCAAATCCAGATAAAGCTGATCTTTGGATGCAAGAGATCGAGAAGATCTTTGAGGCACTTCATTGCCCGGACAACGTGAAGGTCGACTATGCCACCTACTTACTGCTAGGAGACGCAGAGTATTGGTGGAGAGGAGTGAAGCAAACGTTTATAGCGGAACGTCGCGAGATGACCTGGGAGCTTTTTCGTGAAAGGTTCTTGGACAAGTACTTCCCAGATACTGCACGAGCCGAGAGGGAACAAGAGTTTCTTCAATCGCAAGAAGGCAACTCGGCGATTGTCCGAGTATGCGCCAAGTTCGAGTCGTTGGCGAGGTATTTCAGTCCATTTCGTGATCGAAATGACCAAAGATGGTTGAGTGAGAGATTCCAACGGGATTGAGATTCGACATTCGTAAGTCGATGGTGTCGTTGAGGATCCGAAACCTCCAAGAGTCGATAGATCGTGTCGAGGTAGAAGGAGTGAGGAGCCACAAGAAGAAGAAGGTAGGCGGACCGGTGAGACCCCGTGAGTGCGGGCGTAGATTTGCACGTAGCGGAAACAACCGCAGAAGAAGCCTTACGACCGACCTCGGGAACGACAACAGGGGACAATATCGTCCGATGACCCAGTGCAGAAGCGGAGGACGCCGTGTCGAGGTGACTTGTTTCCGCTGTGGAAAGACGGGACATTACGCCAATAATCGTACTCGTAAGGAGGGTGTGCTACAACCGTAAGAAGCCAGGGCATTTTGCCAAGGATTGTCCTACACCTAAAGCCGAATCGACGATGCTTGCGGCAAAGGCCAAAGGGAAGCGTCAAGTGGCTAAAGGCGAGTTTTCTGCATGAGTGGCGAGGAAGCGGTCGAGTGAAGATCTTATCCAAGGTGAATGTGAGATCGAGGGTAAATCCTTATCCGTTCTTTTTGATTCGTGCAACCCATTCCTTTATTTCTTCCGATTGTGTGAACCATTTGAACTTATCATGATCGCTTTACCGCTTAAATTAGTAGTTACAACCCCAAATGCTAAAACCTTAGTCACAAACACCGCATGTCTTAATTGTGTAGTGGTTATTCGAGTAGAAAGTTTGTGGTCAATTTGGTTTGTTTGCCTCTTAAGGGCTTAGATGTCATTCTCGGGATGGATTGGTTGTCACACCACCATGTCCTTTTGGACTGTGCCAGTAAAGCTGTAATTTTTCCGGACCTTGGAGTCTCCAATTATCTTTCTTGAGCGATCGGAGTTTCTTTGGAAGAAGGAACTAGGGAATACATGTATCCGCTAGTTCGGAAGTTTTCCAACAGATCGACGTGAAGAATGTTCCAGTGGTGTGTGACTTTGAGGGCGTTTTCGAAGGCGTGCCAGGGTTACCACCAAGATGAGAGGTCGAGTTCTCCATCGACCGATTCCGAGAACGGGACCGATTTCCAAAGCGCCATACAGGATGTCTCTGCCGAGATGAAAGAGTCAAGTCCCGGATCGAACACTTGGAGTCGAAGCAATTCATACGACCGAGCGTGTCACCGTGGGGAGCTCCAGTGTTGTTGGTTAAGAAGAAGGATGGACGATCAAGGTTGTGCGTGGACTATCGCGAGCTCAACAAGGTTACCGTGAAGAACCGTTATCCGTTACCACGTATTGACGACTTGATGGATCAACTTCGTGGAGCGGCGATCTTTTCCAAGATAGACTTGAAGTCGGGCTACCACCAGATTCGCGTGAAGGAGGAAGATATCCCCAAAACAGCTTTCAGGACTAGATACGGTCACTACGAGTACTTGGTGATGCCGTTTGGAGTGACGAATGCGCCAGCTGTGTTTATGGACTACATGAATAGGATTTTCCATTCGTTCTTGGATCAGTTTGTTGTAGTGTTCATCGACGACATACTGATCTACTCGAGAAACCGAGAAGAGCACGCAGAACACTTATGTCGAGTACTGCAGATATTACGAGATAAGCAACTCTATGCCAACCTGTCGAAGTGTGAATTTTGGCTTGAAGAGGTGAATTTTCTTGGTCACGTGATTTCCAAAGAAGGGATAGCTGTGGATCCAACTAAGATTGAAGCTGTGCTAGCGTGGAAAGCTTAAAGAAGGCGTTCTGAGATCGGGAGTTTTGTCGGCTTAGCGAGGATATTACCGAAGATTCATTGAAGGTTTCTCGAAGATTGTCGCGCCTCTTACACGGTCGACGAGGAAGGATCAACCTTTGCCTGGGCCGAGGAGTGTGAAGCCGATTTTCAAAGATCAAGGAGCTTTTGGACGGCGGCCTGTCTTGATCTTGCCTCAACCCGAAGAGCCTTTCGAGGTGTATTGTGATGCATCACACCAGGGATTGGGATGCGTCGATGCAACATCGGAAGGTGGTCGCGTATGCTTCAAGACAACTTAAGATTCACGAGAGGAACTACCCTACTCACGACTTGAGCCGGGCAGCAGAGTTTTTGGCGAAGATATGGAGACACTACCTTTATGGGAGCACTCTTCTTGTTTTCAGCGATCACAAGAGCTTGAAGTACTGTTCGACCGTAAAGAGCTCAACATGCGTCGGCGTAGATGGACGTAATTTCTCAAGGACTACGACTTTACGTTGGAATACCATCCCTAAGGCTAACGTGGTAGCAGATGCGTTGAGCGGGAAGAGCGCTTTAACCTCGGTATTGATGATCAAGGAGTTGGAGATGCTCGAGAAGTTCCGAGACTTGAAGTCGAGTGTCGAAGTTTCACCGGAAGCCGAGATTTGGTATGCTTACCATTTCTAACAGATTGTTGGACGAGATCCGAGACCAGCAAGTTCATGACGAGCTTCGCAAGAGAAGATTCAGCTGATAAGCGCAAGGGAAGGCGATGCAATTTCACGCCGGAGCGGACGACATCTTGAGGTGCAATGGCCGAGTATGCGTACCTAACGATCCGAGCCGAGAAAGTTGATTCTCGGCGAAGCGCATAAGAGCAACTTTAGTATTCATCCAGGAGTTACGAAGATGTATCAAGACTTAAAGAAGCATTTTTGGTGGTCCTGAATGAAGCAAGTGGCCGAGCACGTAGCTCGTGTTTAACATGTCGAGCCGAAGGTGGAGCACCAACGACCGCGGGAATGCTACAATCGCTGACGTACCAGCTTGGAAATGGGATAGTATTTCCATGGATTTTGTTGTAGGTTTGCCGAAGACGCAGAAGAAGAATGATTCGATTTGGGTGATCGTCGACCGATTGACCAAATCTGCTCATTTCTTACCAAAGGAGGTCGATATACAACGTGGAAAAGTCGACCGAGATCTACATCGCGGAGATAGTACGACTTCATGGTATACCCTCTTCGATCGTGTCGGACCGAGATCCAAGTTCACGCCTCATTTTTGGAGGGAATTGCAAGGAGCAATGGGAACCGAGCTCGTGCTTAGCTCGGCATATCATCCACAGACTGACGGGCAGACTGAGAGAACGATCCAATCACTTGAAGATTTGTTGCGAACGTGTACCTTAGATCACCGAGGAAGGTGGGAGGACGAGTTACCATTGGTGGAGTTGACCTACAATAACAGGTTCCATGCGAGTATTGGAATGGCACCTTTGAAGCAATCGTATGGACGGAAATGTCAGCCACCTCTTTGTTGGTACCAGGACGGCGAGCGTTCTGTTGTCGGACCAGATATGATCCAGCAGACTCACGAGAAGATCCGTTTGATCGTAGATCGGATGCGAACATCTCAAAGTCGATGTAAGAGTTATGCACTAACGACGTCGACCACTCGAGTTCGAGGAAGGAGAACATGTATTTCTTAGAGTCACCCCCACTACCGAGTTGGTCGAGCGATCAAATCCAAGAAACTTACCCCTAAATTTATTGGACCTTACCAGATTCTTCGTCGTATTGGTTCTGGCATATCGATTGCCTTGCCACCATTCTTGTCGAACATCCACGACGCCTTCCACGCCTCACAATTGCGGAAGTATGTTTCCGACCCTCTCATGTCATCGAACCTGATGTGATTCAACTGAAGGACGACTTATCTTTTGAAGCATCACCAGCAAGGATCCTTGATCGGAAAGCCAAACAGCTATGAACAAAGAGATTCAACTCACAAAGTTGTGGGATCGTAAGACGGGAGATGCGACTTGGGAGCTGGAGGAGAAGATGAAGACTCAAGACTGAACTTTTCCGAGGTAAGAATCTTATTTGCAATTTCGAGGACGAAATTTTTTAGAGGAGAGATTGTAACACCTGAGGACGAGATCGACATCGTATTAGGACGTCGGATCGAGACCTCGACCAAGACCTTGTGTCGAGATCCCGTGCCAAGATCGCGTGCCGAGATCATTTGCCGAGCTGAGGAGACCGCGTGCACTAGCTGCTGAGCTGAGGAGGTCGCGTGTCGAGTTGATGAAGTCGCGTACCGAACTGAGGAGGTCGCATGTCGAACTGAGGAGGCCGCGTGCACGAACTCGTGTTAGAGCCTTGTGCGCTTGCACGAGCACCCTTGGTCGACATCGTGTCGAGATGATAACTCGTATTCTTTCGAACGTTATTCAGCGCTATTATTATATTGTTTGTAATAATTATATTGTCGGCTTGCCGTTCTCGTCGCGTGTCTAGACCGTTGACCGACAGAGTAGAGGGTAATTATGAGAGGAACGATTAGACGGGTAGATTGATTGATGGGATTGGCATCTTATAGCTGGAGTTACGATTATACCCCTTCTCTCACCAGCTGTATACCACGACCGATTCCCTCAGATACTCATTTCTCTTTTCTTCTTTCTTTCTTCTTCCTTCTGCTCTGAGTTCCTTGTTTTTCTCCAGTACTTCCATCGACGAAACCATGAGTTCCATCGAGATTCTGCACAAATTTTCTTCATCAATCTTGTTCATCATCATCTTCTCGACCTATATCTCACCATCTCGACCATCAATTGAGGTATGAAGAACAGATTTTTCTCTTCCTTCGTGCTACTGTTTAGCGCTATTTCTTCCTTCCATTTTAGCTAGTTTTTATGCTTCCAAATCATGTCAAACTGATGGGTTTTCTTCTTCACGATATTACCTATCTTTCTAACCGATTAATTGGGCTTGTAAAACAAATTTTCTTCCTCTGTTTTTCTCGCATCGGCAGCGCCGTAAACCCTTCATTTTTGGTTTATTTCGATTTCTTGTTTTTCGCTTGTTGCTTCGGTTGTTGTTGTTGTCGATCTATCATTGAAGCATCAGATAACCTTTTTCATGAACTTTTGATCGAAAACCCTAACTTTGTGTTAGAGGAAAAATATATTTAAGTTCTTGAGTTTTTATATTTCTGGGTTGTGGTTAAGTTTGGGATGAGAGCTAAGTGTATTAGAACCCATAGATCGAACTGAGTTGTGTTTGTTTTAGGAAGTCTGATTCCCGAGATCGAGTGATTTCCGAATCAAGGTGTACGGGAGAGCGAATCCGAGGACGTGGAAGCAGCGGAATCCAGATCGAGAACGGTACGTGTCGAAGTCGTTGTCGAGCTCGTTGAAGACAGCCGTGTCGAGATCGAGTAAGAGAAGTCGTTGTCGAGCTCATTTGAAGACAGCTGTGTCGAGGTCGTTGTCGAGCAGCATTAACTTGGAGTTCGGTAAGGGCGCTTCACATTAATACTTTCATTGTATGCTAGTGTAAGGGCAACACTTAGACATTATTAAGACTTTATTTTTATTGTTATATTTATGTATGGACTCCTTGATTGGTGTCGAGATTGGAATGTTGTGATATGATTGGGTTTTTGCATGTATTTGATATGTGATTGAATATATGTTGTGAATGGTGTATTGCTGTCGAATTGCGTTTCTTCATGCAAAATGTTTTATTGCTTAAATGTCGAATTGTGTTTTCTTCATGTTAAGCATGCTCTCTTTATTTGATATGTGATCAAGTAAGTTGTGTTACTCTTTGACATGCGGCGAGCTAATCATCGAGTGAGAGAGCTAGGGAGTCGTATGACGTTTTTGAGCCGGACCCAGATAACTGAGGGTGCTAGGTCCCCTTTTTGTTTATGGTGGATTGGCTAGGCGTCGCATTAGCAGTTTGGGGGTGGACCTTCTCATTAATGCATGGTATCGGCTTGTGGTTGGACTCGCCGCTTACCTATTACGCCGGTTTGGGGATGGACCCGCCGACGATATTCCTAATAAGAGTCGAGTCGAGTCTAGAGTGAGATGGTCGAGTCACGTGTGGTGATTGAGATACATTATTGTGTTGCTTATTTCTTTATGTCGAGCTTATCTTGAATTGTTGAGAAGTTGACCCTTTCCCGTGGTACCTTCAATCCATGACGGTTACCCAGGCGATGTCGAGGGCGCAGGGAACTCGACAGCAGATGATGCCGAGAAGGAGCTCGACGAGGACCCGAGTGACGACCTGTACTTGTCGTGATTGATTATGTTTGTTCGACGTATTTCTTTTGATGACTGTACTTGTTTTTCTTTTGTGTTCGGAGGTCGTGACCAGTTTGGGCCGGTTATGTTTTGTTGCTACAGGGTAGACTGGTGGTCTTACTTTTGGAGCAGCCCCCTGCGTGGGAGTCTGCCGGAAGTACCCCCAGGGTATGATTGCTCTTTTGAAGTCGTCGTACCTTAGGTGTATTTTCTTTGCACATTTGCTACTCTGTATTTTGTATACATTATTATTTCGAGTGATATATATATGTATGTTATGCATGTATGTTTTATTAGAATTTAAGTCTTGTGTCTTAGTTGCACCATGTTTCGAAAAGCTGTAATTACTCTGATGTGCACGAGCTAGTTTTATAAAAAAAAAATATACCGTACTTTTCAAAAGGCACAAGAGTTTCGTTTTAAAACACATCTCATACAGGTTTAGTTGAGCTCGGTGTGTTGAGCTCGGTAACTCGAGCTCGGTATATTGAGCTCGGTAGCGGTCCGGAAACGGGTCGTTACAGTTAAAGCGCCCAAGGTAAGGAAAATTCTTATATAATGATTTTGGGCTTTTCGCCTTGTGTGTTGGTTGGTTTGATGCTTGGTTAAATTGTGTGGTAGTACTTGTAGTATTACTATGTGTTGTTGAGATGTTGTAGCATGAATTATTGTGTATTGATTTGGCCCTGTGTGGCAAGACTGAATATTATTGTGTGACTTAAATCATGTTTGTTTGATTTGACTGGACTTGAAATTGGGGAAAGTATGTAGCAGGTTGTAGCTTACTGAATTGTTATGTGCTGTATGAAATGCTGTAGCATGTTCTTAGCCCTGCGTGGCATTATGAATAGTGTTGTTTTCCTTGAATCGTGTTGGATTTAATTGGAACTTGATATTGATTGGAATATGCAAGATATTGTTGATGATAATGGATTAATTAATAATGTGTTGATCGACTGTTATTGATTTGACGACTTACAACGGTAATTCTGATGTGATTCCATGAGCCGAGAAATGTTTTCATCGTAAACTAAAGGTATCTTCTAAAATAAGTCAATGTACAAACACGCTTTATGGATCAAAGGGTTAGAAGTTGTTTAAGAGGTTCTTTTAAAAAGAAAACATTGTAAATTTTGAAAACGGTTGAGTTAAGTAATGTGTTTGGGAATTATCCTAGCATATTATTTAGCACAACTAGGATTTTAACGACCTAGAGCTAAAAAGTATTTTCAAATACATAGGAGTGATACAAGAACTGAGAAAGATCAAGATTACGAAAGAATAAAATATAGGGAACCTAGTGTTCCTATTGAGCATATGGGCCATGTGTCCTGTGCTGGGATTTAATGTCCTGCTTGCGTGCGTATTTTCTTGATTAAGGATTGGAACTAGTGTTCCGTATGGCGTGCCTAGTAACTCAGCCTAAAAATTGAGCCTAGTGTTCCATATTACGTGCCTAGAGTTTTGATCTAAGATTAAGATTAGTGTTCCACAGTTGAACACCTAGACCTAGTATGATGTGTTTGAACTCTAAGGGGTATTTCTCATCATCTCAGTTCACTACGTGATGAAGAATACCTGGGCATTACTTGAGTAGTATGGGATGCTTATTGTAGTGCTTAAACTTTGAGTTCCCTCCACCTTTTTCGAATGTGAAACATAGTTGAAGTTTATCGATCTGCATTGATTAATTAAAACATTACTCGGGCGCTCCCTATGGTGAGCATGCCATATTGATGAAATTGTTTGGATGCATATTGACCATTGAGCATCAACACTCGGGGCATTTGAATTGTCTTAAAGACTTCAAAAGACGAGTTGTCATTACACTCGGAGCGTTTGATTAGTCTTAAAGACTTCAAAAGACGAGTTGTCACTACATTGCATAATTGTGGCAAGCCTAAATTGAGGTAAGCCTAATGTGTGGCTATCTTGTTTGGACGTTGGGAAATAAATTCCTCGTCATACTGCTGACCTATTAAGGCTACAGGTGTATACACAAACTAGTCATACTGCATTGACATGCATAGCTAACCACATTTATGATATGTGATGACTTGATTGTTGATTTGTTGATAGAATTGTTGTTCACATGCAATTGTTGGATATTATGGTGACTTGATTGTTGATCTATTGGTTGATTTGTTTGCTTACATGCAATTATTTGATATTGTGGTGACTTGATTGTTGATCTACTGGTTGAGTTGTCTGCTCACATGCAATGCTTGATATACCATGATGATGCGTACGGTCTATTAAGTATGTATATGTATATAAAAGTATGTTATTGTATTATATATGTATACATTGTTTGCATGCGACATAGCCAATGATAAACTCGTGGACAAAGAATTTACCCTTACACTGTTGTTGGATTGGATATCCCTATGGATGTCATTTCCAGATGGAGCTCCATAGCTGCTGCAGTTTCGTCTTTCCAGGAGCGTTGAAGATCAAGCTAGTGGGGGAAGATTCCTCTGAATGTTTCCTGTTTTGATCTTGCTGAACTGTTTCCCAGTAAGAGTTATAGTTATTGGCCAGCTTAACTTAGGGTTTTGTCTTTGTTGTTTTGTAATTACTCTATTTCAGAAAACCTCGCCGTAGTGCAAAACGATTATCTAATGTTTTATGTTATGAGAAGTATTGATTGTGATGCGTTATACTCTGATATTTGTAAAAGACTGATTTTGCATTATTTAGAAAATTGTAGTACTCTTTATGTCTTATTTTTGAAAAGGGTTTCAAAGGAAAGAAAAAGAAAAAAAAAATTTACTCCTATTTTCCATTGCAAAAGACAGAGGAGTACTCTTGGTTGAAAGCATACAAGCATTAAATGTTTTCAGCATTAGATTGGGTTGCACAGTAGTGCTCTAGAAATGGGGTGTTACACCCTTACTGATCTCAGGGGGTGTACAGCCGTACATAGGGTATGTGCGGCTGTACCTCCTGCTCAGGAACTCAGAATTTCCCTCTTTTTTGTCCATTTTTGCCCCGAATTGCGTACTTTGGTCCAAAAGGGTCCTTTTACCCTTTTCTGCACAATATGAGCAAATATTAGGATTTATCAAATGAAATGGGTTAGACATATGGGAAAATATACTTAAAATATCCCTCAAAATATCTCAAATTATTCACTCATCAATTTTTCCACACTTGACTTTTGCTTGTCCTCAAGCAAACACAAGCTCAAAAATCAATTTTCCACACAATATAGACAACAAGATTGGGAACCCCGAGTTAAGAAGGTGGATGACAGTATCATGTAATTGGGGCTGCAAATTAGGTGCCTAAAATTTCCTGTAAAATAATTCAATATGAATAGGGGCTCTCAGCTCATTGTCTCTCTAAGTGTTTAAGGGAGTAGGAAATATTATCACTCATATTTCACAATTAAGCACATTACCATAGGCTTGTAACAGGACCAACGTCTCCACTAAAATGTCTACATCTAAGCAAAATAATATTTTGGGGATTAAATAGGTTGTAATGAGGCTTAGGACAAACACATAGGTAGGAAAAACAAGGAAAAGGTTAACCAAGGGGGGTAAACAATTATGCACAAATGATAGTGGTAACCCCTTAAAGTCACCGAAAGCTTCTTGGGATATGTCAATTGCTTTCGAGCTTTGCTTCTTTCCTCCCTTTATTTTCCTTTTTGGACAGACCATTTTCATTTATTTTTCCCGCTCTACCTTTTTTTTTTACCTTAAGCTCAATTTTCATCACTCTTTTTCTCATTTCTTTTTTCTTTTTCCATCTTTTTCTACTTTTTCTTTTTCTTTTTTTGAGAGGAAGCGGGCTTTGTAATTTTGGTCGTGCCTTGTTGTGTTGGGGAGAGAAGTAAGTAATTCTTTGTTGCTCTTTCTTCCACTTTTAGGGATACCAAAAAGATCCAGCAAAAACATTACTGGGTACTAAGGAAAATATATAACAGTATAGGCTCAAAGGGGTAAACTAAGGAATAAAATTGTGATAACAACTGAAGTGGTCTGAAAAATGCCTAAAATATTCCCCAAAATAATTCACATGATGCAAATCAATTTTTCGCCTTGATATGGTCATGAGACAAGTTCTAAAATGTGTCAAAATTGGAAATACACTCAAAGAAGAAAATTTTGGGAGCGAGATTAATAGTTTCAAAATCAGCCCCGTTTTCAAAGTCCAAGGTCTCACAATTTAGAAGCAAGTTCACATTAAACAATTAAGCAAGAAATACATTGCTAATTTTCAGCTCATAAAATGACCCCAGAATGAACAAAATTGTTTAATTATCATCTAGAAAATTTTATGGGGTTCCCTGAAAACACAAGTCTTTAAAGTTCAAGAAAATTTTCAATTTGAGCATAAAAATTAGGAAATAAGCATGAGTCAAAGTGATTGTATGTATCTCTCCCCCACACTTAATCAAGCAATGTCCTCAATGCTTCTATAGAGTAATTAAAGAAGAGTATTAAGTACTTTCCTGATATAGGATGTTCGCCAGAGCTTTGATCCTTTGGCTAAGAGAAAAGAAAACACATTACTAAATGCAAATATAATAATAAAGGCTGCTTCCTGTCCAACACTTGTTTAACGTCTCGAGCCTGACGAATAAGTAGTGATGGCCTCATTCTTTCTTCGAGGGTGCTCTCCCTCTGTGGATTGCTATTACATGGCCAAGCTGTGAAGTCTCACGTGGTAGTGAGCAGGTTGAATCTCCATGCATCTCCATTTCATGCAGTAGACTATAGGCTTCTGAAGGCTTATATTTGAATAGTGCTTTTCTGCAAATACTATTAATATGCTGCCTCCTTCGATTGAGAGCCATTAATAAAATATCAGAAGGACCTTCCAAGTTGCAATTCCGTGCTGAGGGTGCTCACCTATGATGTCTTGAATCTGGTCCTATGCTTACAATTTTGTGCTCTAATTAGAAGAATTTGTACAAGTTCCTTCTGACCTCTTCCTGGCAGACTTAAACAGGAATTGGTGGTGCAGGAATGGGGGCCTCTATGGTTGGTTCTTGAAGTGCAGAGGTGGGCACGAAACTGAACTTTCTTTTGTTCGTCCTGCCAAAGGTGAATGTCATCTCATCATCCCAAGTGCGGATGGTAAGCTCTCCCTTCTTCATTTCAAGGAGAGCTTCCACTGTTGCTAAGAATGGTCTTCCCAGAATTAATTCGGCACATGAGTCTTTGGGTATATCCATAATAAGGAACTCCACTACAAACCCCTTGGTGTCTACCTGCTCTAAAATATCTTCTTCCACCCTTGTTGGGAGTACAGTCGATTTGTCTGCCAATTGCATTTGCAACTCGGTGAGTCGCATCTTCAAATTCAATTTGGTCAGAGCAAGGAATCCAGAAGTCTCCTGGTCTCCTTGTTCTGGTGGTATCTGAGGAATTAATTGAATGTCCTCCTGTTGAGCTTTCTTGGGGGTTCTACTACTCCCTTGACTGGATGAGCTGATAGTTATAGCCTTACATGGTTCCACCTTCTTTATTGGATTAGGCTCTGTTTGAGTCGGTAGCGCTTCTTGTGCTCTTTGTTGCAGCAAGCTATTTATTGTGGACAAGTGAGATTCCACTTTCGTCATTCTCTCTTCATTCTTTTCTATATATTTCCCCAAGACTTCACTAAGGCTCGACTTCCTGTCTTCCCGGCTTGTGCTCTTCATTCTTTTCTTCTGTTGTCTTCCCCATGAGAAATTAGGATGATTTTTCCAGTCGGGATTATATGTTGAACTAACTCTTGTTACCAACAAAATTTGCCTCTTCAGTCTGACTGTTCCATGGGTTCCCTGGGCAGCTCTCGGTTTCATGACCTGTTATTTAACATTTTCTACGGGGGTGTCAGCTGCTAACGGGGCTGGTTGTGTCCTTTCATCAAGCTTTCTAACGGTTTGGTAATTACTTCCAACCGAGCATCCATAGCTGTAGTGGCATCAACCTGATGCAATTCTCCTTGCTTCTTTATATGCCTGTCGCTAGAGCTCCACTGCCCATTATTGACTATCGTCTTCTCTATAAGTGCATAAACTTCCCCGGGCTCCTTTTTAAGGATAGATCCTTCACAAGCAGCATCAACAGTTGCTCTATTATGAGATGAGAGCCCGTTGTAAAAGACTTGGATGAGTTGCCACTCCTCATACTTGTGATGGGGATAATTACGCTACATGTCCTGAAGTCTCTTCCATGCCTCTGCTAAGGACTCACTCTCAAATTGATTGAAGTTATCAATTTCAGCGCGAAGCTTTATAGACTTAGAGTGTGGAAAGTATTTGTTGAGGAACTTTTGAGTCAGTTGCTCCCATGAAGTGATTGAACCTGCTGGTAATGATGAGCAACATAGAGTAGCTTTGTTAGCCAGGCTAAACAGGAACAATCACAGTCATATGGCACCCGTAGGTATCTGGTTGTACTTAGTAGTGTCCATGATTCGAATGAACTTCTTCAGATGAGCATTGGGGTCTTCAGATGCAAGTCCTCTAAATTGGACTGACGATTGAACCATGATGATGAGAGCTGGTTTCATTTCAAAAGTGTTGGCCGCTACCTCAGGTGTCGTGATGCTCTCATTTAATGCCACAAAAAGGGTGAAGTAGTCTTGCAAAGTTCTTCTTTCTCCCATGTTTCTTCTCGTTGCTCCGCTCTAGTCCATCTTGCGTTTCTTTCAATTTCTGGGTCAAAGATCAAAAGATGATCCTGAGAACGGGTAAACATTAACTATTACAACTCTAGAAGAATGACAAACCAGATTATTAGTAACAAATTTTAAAAGACAAAAATTTCAATAAAAGAAAAAACTAATAAAATGCAATTTTTTTTTGAATAAAAATAACAAATAACAAATAATAATAAAGATAAAGAAAAAGTACTTAAATTAATCAAGAACCATTTTTCGATCAAGAATATCCATTATTCCCTGGTAATGACGCCAAAAACTTGTTGTGTCTCAATCAAGTGCACCTAGTCAGCTGTAGTAATAATTGGGATTTTAAGTCTCAGTTGTTGAACCCACAGGGAATAAGAATAATGTTGACAAGTGACTCCAAACACAAGAGGGGGGTGAATTGTGTGTGAACTGTGCTTTCAAAAACTTTTGGTGAAATAAGTGCTAATTATGAGTTGCGGAAATATTAATGTGAAATAGATAAATCACTTGAAGAATAAATTGCAAACGAGTTAAAAATAAAGTAAATAGTAAGATATAAATAACAATAAAATAAAGTACAGAAATTTAATTGACTGAAAAGTAGAGAGATAAGGAGTAAAAAAGCACACAACAAATTATCCAGGTTCGGCCACCTAACACCCTGTGGCCTACGTCCTGTCCCCAAAGCAAACCACTATGGGATTTTCACTAAGACACTAGCTTTTAAATCAGGTTCAGCTAGAAACCTTTACAACTCTAAACCAGAGCAATACGTTCAAGAGATATCACCTCTCTATGAACACCTTGGGATTCCTACCCAAAAATAAATGATTTTCACAAATAAAATGAGACGAGAAAAATACACTCAATAGTGTAGATATAACAAATTGAAGCTCAAATAATACAACTCAAATTTTGTAGAATAAAAAGGACTCTAAAAAATTGTGCTCAAATAAGTGTGAGTGATGAAAAATATTTGACAGAGTTTTTGGCACAAAAATTAAGCACTGCGTTGTTGTATCTTTTTACAAAGCTCACGAGTTGTGTTTATATAGGCAATGGAGGAGCGTCGAAATGACCGTTGCAGGATTTGTCCGTTGCAGCATGCCCGCTATGCTTTGATTTGTCCGTTGGAATTTGTCCGCTATGCTGAACATGAAAGAATTGAAAACACGGAGACGGCTCAAGATACGACCTCAAGACAAACTCGGCAGACGACCTCTCAAGACGGCTCGTGACGACCTCGCCACACACTCGACAGACGACCTCGACACACTCGGCATATGACCTCTGACCAGCTCGGCAAAAGACCTCGGCACACGACCTCGGAACACAGCTCGGCATACGACCTCCTCATCAGCTCGGTTCTCATAGCTCGGTACACGACCTCATCAGCTCGACACGCGACTTCCTCCTCAGTTCGACATACGACTTCCTCAGAGCTCAACATCCGACTTCCTCCTCAGCTCGACATCCGACTTCCTCAGCTCGACATCCGACTTCCTCAGCTCGACATCCGACTTACAAGATATGCATGTCAAAATATTTTGTGCGTGTGATTTAATTTTAATTGAGAGCTTTTTATTACTACTTACAAATTGTCTTAATAAAGATAAATAAATACCCAGAACCCAAAGACTTGAGAAACAATCATTCTTGATACGCTGCCTTGGTATTCTTTTTCCACTTTTTGCACGGTTGACTATTTGCAAAGCTCCTTTGTCAATCATCAAAACCATCCTGTCAAGGCATGTATTCACAGACTCCCTTTGATGATGACAAACATCTCATGGAGGAATTTAGTAAAATATAATCATGATATAGCAATGAGATATAAGCATGGTTTTTCAATAAAAGATATCGAGTTTAAGCACAATATTTAGAAAAACTCCCTCACAATATGCATAATATAATTTACTCTTTGAATCATAAAACTCTCCCCTTTGGCAACATCAAAAAGCGGAAAGACAAATAAAGCAAGGCATATATTCAGGATTAAACAAGCATATTTTGATAGTTACGTGATACCAAGCTTGGTGTGTGACAGATGAGCTGGTTGGACATGATTAGCTAGTTGCATAAGACAAATGCGCTACCCACTCATTATTCCGCACTTAAAGAAAATGGAAGAGGAAAAGACTGCATAAACTCGTTAGCACACTCAAACGCCCAAGTTAGAATTTATTCAAAAAGAAAATGCAATCACAAAAATACTCAATGCATGATTGGTCTAAAATTCCCAATTCAGTTCTAATAAAAAAGAAAGTTTCCTTAGGCAAAGGTTTAGTAAAAATATCTGCAAGTTGTCTAGATGTTTCCACAAACTCAATCATGCAATCACCTTTTTGAACATGATCTCTAATAAAATGGTGCCTAATTTCTATGTGTTTGGTCCGGGAGTGATAAACCGGGTTTTTCGTGAGGTTTATGGCACTAGTATTGTCGCACTTAATTGGAACAGGTTTTGATTAATCCCATAATCATTCAACTCGTTGTTTCATCCAAATAATTTGTGCACAACAACTACCGCCGCAACATATTCCGCTTTCAAAGCGAGGACAAAGCCACACTGGCTTGTTTCTTACTATGCCATGAGACCAAGGCATTCCCAAGTAAGTGACATGTCCCACTAGTGCTTTTTCGGTCCATTTTGCAACCCGCAAAATCAGAATCCGAGTACCCAATAAGTGTGCAGTCAGCACCTTTGGGGTACCATAAACCCGTGTTTTGTGTGCCAATGAGGTATCTCATAATGCGTTTTACAGCAGAGAGATGTGATTCCTTAGGACTAGCTTGAAAACGTGCACACATACAAACACTAGACATAATATCCGGACGACTAGCAGTGAGATAGAGAAGAGATCCTATCATACCTCTATACTTACTTACTTCGACCGACTTACCACCTTCATCTTTGTCAAGATAGCATGATGTGCTCATGGGAGTTGAGATTTCTTTGGCGTTGCTCATTCCAAATCTTTTAAGCAACTCCTTGCAATATTTAGATTGATTTATAAAAATTCCTTCTTTTGTTTGTTTGATTTGAAGACCAAGGAAGTAGTTGAGCTCTCCCATCATGGACATTTCAAACTCACTTTGCATGATTTTGGAAAAATCTTCACACAAAGACTCATTAGTAGCACCAAAGATGATATCGTCAACATAAATTTGAACAAGTAAAATGTCATGATTTTTGTGTTTAATGAAAAGAGTGGTATCAACTTTTCCTCTTTCAAAACCTTTTTCAAGTAAATATTTGCTCAACCTTCTCGTACTCAAGCTCTCGAGCTTGTTTTAAACCATATAAAGCCTTTTTCAATTTGAAAACATGATTTGGAAATTCAAAATTTTCAAAACCGGGGTTGATCAACATATACTTCTTCTTGAATAAAACCATTTAGAAATGCACTCTTAACATCCATTTGAAAAGTTTAAAATCCATGATGCATGCAAATGCGAGAAGCATGCGAATAGCTTCTAATCTAGCCACGGGTGCATAGGTTTCATCGAAATCTATGCCCTCTTGGTGATTATAGCCTTTTGCAACAAGTCTAGCTTTAGTTCTAACAATGTTACCGATTTCATCAACCTTGGTGCGAAAGACCCATTTGGTCCCAATGACTAGGTGATCTTTAGGCCTAGGGACAAGTTCCCAAACATCATTTCTCTCAAATTGATTTAATTCCTCTTGCATAGCAAAGGTCCAATGCTCATCAAAGATGGCTTCATTGACGTCATTTGGTTCAATTTGAGAGACAAAGGCCATATGATGACATGCATGATTAAGAGAGTTTCGAGTCGTTACCCTTTTGAGATATCACCTATTATGTTGTCAAGAGGATGGTTCTTTGAGACTCTCCATTCCTTTGGAAGATTTGAGTGAGAGAGTTCTTGAGAGGGTTGAGGCAAGGACTCTTGATCCTCCTTTTGAACTTTTGATCTCTCTTGTTCCTCTAAATAGGTATCTCCAAATACTTCGCAAGATCATCAACACTTTCTTCATCAAGATTTGGGGTTAGATTCATCAAAAGAAACATGCAGATTCTTCAACACCCAAGTTCTTTTATTAAAAATTCAAAAGCTTTACTAGAAGTGGAATATCCAAGAAATAAACCTTCATCGCCTTTAGCATCAAATTTACCAAGGTTATTCTTACCATTGTTTAGGACAAAACACTTGCATCCGAAAAACGTGAAGGTGGGAAATGTTGGGCTTCCTTCCTTTGTAGAGTTCATACGGTGTTTGCTTAAGGATCGGCCTTATAAGAACTCGATTCATCACATAGCAAGCGGTGCTCACTGGCGTCTGCCCAAAAGTACTTAGGAAGGTTAGTCTCATTGAGCATCGCCCTCGCTAGCTCTTCAAGAGACCGATTTTTCCTTTCAACCACTCCATTTTGTTGCGGTGTCCTTAGAGCGTAAAAGTTGTGATCGATGCCATTTTCTCAGGCAAAATGCTTCAAATGCTTCATTCTCAAATTCCCACCATGATCACTTGAATGGAAGCAATGTTAAGTCCCTTCTCATTTTGTATAACCTTTGCAAGTTTTCAAAAGCATTAAAAGCATCATTTTTGTGAGAAATAAATAAAGTCCATGTATAGCGAGAATAGTCGTCCACAATAACAAGAGCATAGTAATTGCCACCAAAGCTTTTAGTTCTAGAAGGGCCAAATAAATCCATATGTAAAAGTTGTAAAGGCCGGTTTGTAGAAACAATATTTTTAGATTTGAAAGATGCCTTTACTTGTTTTCCTTTTTGACATGCATCACAAAGTTTATCTTTTTCAAAACGAAGCTTTGGTAAGCCAATTACTAAGTCCTTTCGAACTAACTTATTAAGATGATCCATGTGAATATGAGCCATTCTCCTATGCCATAGCCAAGATTCATCCTCTTTACTAATAAGACAACATGCATCATTTGAAGGTATTTTATCTAAATCAAGCATATAGATATTTCCAATTCTAGGTCCAATTACAATAACATTTTCATTTATAGAATCCATGACCATGCATTTTGAAGAATCGAAAACCACTTTGTTTCCTTTATCACAAAGTTGACTAATGCTTAGCAAATTATGCTTCAAACCATCCACATACAAAACATTTTCAATAGTGGGATTAGGACTCTTACCAATAGAACCAATCCCAAGAATTTTACCTTTGTTGTTGTCACCATACCGGACATAACCACTATTCTTAGGTACCAATGAGGAGAACTTGCTTTTGTCTCCTGTCATGTGCTTTGAACAGCCGCTATCAAGATACCAATTTAAGTCCTTGGCTTTCAAGCACACCGACAACAACAAATCATATTTTAACCTTTGGTACCCAAACCATCTTGGGTCCATATGAGTTAGTCTTGGGCAAGGTGCCCTTTGGAATCCACATCTTTTTACCAATCACATTCAGGTTTTTCCTAATATTGCAAATGGAAGCAAGTCACCTATTCTACCACAGTGAAAACATTTAATGAAAGGACTACTTGAGGGTTTGTTGTGATTGAATAGTTTGAAAGATTTTTCATGAATTTTTGGATGATAACCTAAACCAGCTTTTCCAAAAGTACCTTTTTAGTTTCCTAAAATAATGTTTAGATTATCTCTTCCCATTGTAAATTTTGCAAGAGTGTTATTTAAATCCATAACCTTATTTTTCAAAACACTACACTCATTGCATTTTAAAACTTCATCTTTTTTATTTTCACAAGATATGGGAGGAGAAGTTTCAATCACATCAACTTGTTTTTCTTTAAGAATCACTATCTCTTTGTTTAAAATTTCAATTTTTGATTCAAGAGAAGAGATGGTTTTCTTAGAAGAAAGAACAATTTTTCCAAGTTTAATCGTTTCATTATTTAATTCTTCACAAGCAATAAGCAGCTCATCATAAGTTAAAGGAGATTCGAGTTCAAGAGCATTTACCTCATCCTCCTCGTGTTTTGCCATGAGACATAAGTTGGCCTCGGTAGTACCTTCATGGGTCAATAGAAGGGTGTCCCACATTTCTTCAGCAGTCTTGCAATTTGAGACCCTATAGAACTCATCGTAGCTTAAAGCAGAAGTGATGATGTTCTTAGCCTTCAAATTGTATTGGACCTTTTTCTTATCATCTTCGGTCCAAAGTGATCTTGGTTTATCTACCACTGCATCATTAATTGGTTGAGTGGGGACAAATGGACCATTTTCCACAGCATCCCAAATATCAAGATCAACACCCTCAAGAAAGATTTGCATTCTATCCTTCCAATAACCATACCCCTCACCATTGAAAAATGGGGGTCTGTTCATGGAAGTTCCCTCGTAATTGTTTGAAGTCATTCTCTTGAGACGGTTAAGTCCTTTATACAAGATTCTAGCTCTGATGCCACTTGTTGACAAGTGACTCCAAACACAAGAGGGGGGTGAATTGTGTGTGAACTGTGCTTTCAAAAACTTTTGGTGAAATAAGTGCTAGTTATGAGTTAGGAAAAAATTAATGTGAAATAGATAAATCACATGAAGAATAAATTGCAAACGAGTTAAAAATAAAGTAAATAGTAAGATATAAATAACAATAAAATAAAGTACGTAAATTTAATTGGTGAAAAAGTAGAGATAAGGAGTAAAAAAGCACACAACAAATTATCCAGGTTCGGCCACCTAACACCCCTGTGGCCTACGTCCTGTCCCCAAAGCAAACCACTATGGGATTTTCACTAAGACACTAGCTTTTAAATCAGGTTCAGCTAGAAACCTTTACAACTCTAAACCAGAGCAATGCGTTCAAGAGATATCACCTCTCTATGAACACTTTGGGATTCCTACCAAAAAATAAATGATTTTCACAAATAAAATGAGACGAGAAAAATACACTCAATAGTGTAGATATAACAAATTGAAGCTCAAATAATACAACTCAAATTTTGTAGAATAAAAAGGACTCTCAAAAATTGTGCTCAAATAAGTGTGAGTGATGAAAAATATTTGACAGAGTTTTTGGCACAAAAATTAAGCACTGCGTTGTTGTATCTTTTTACAAAGCTCACGAGTTGTGTTTATATAGGCAATGGAGGAGCGTCGAAATGACCGTTGCAGGATTTGTCCGTTGCAGCATGCCCGTTGCGTTTTGATTTGTCCGTTGGAATTTGTCCGTTGCATTGAACATGAAAGAATTGAAAAACACGGAGACGGCTCGGCATACGACCTCTGAAGACAGCTCGGCAGACGACCTCTGAAGACAGCTCGGCAGACGACCTCGCCACACAGCTCGACAGACGACCTCGACACAGCTCGGCATATGACCTCTGAACAGGCCTTCAAAATTGCCTGATCCATCATTATGTATGGCTGTACTTCCTTAGTATGTACAGCCGTACTTCGCACTGCTCTGGAATTTAGACTTCTAGGCACAGGCATATGTACGACTGTATTTAAGATATGTGCGGCTGTACATTGGAAAAACTTCGGTGCTAACTGTAACGACCCGTTTCCGGACCGCTACCGAGCTCAATATACCGAGCTCGAGTTACCTAGCTCAACACACCGAGTTCAACTAAACCTATATGAGATGTGTTTTAAAACGAAACTCTTGTGCCTTTTAAAAAGTACGATCTATTTTTTTTTTATAAAACCAACTCGTGCACATCAGAGTAATTACAGCTTTTCGAAACATGGTGCAACTAAGACACAAGACTTAAATTCTAATAAAACATACATGCATAACATACATATATATATCACTCGAAATAATAATGTATACAAAATACAGAGTAGCAAATGTATAAAGAAAATACACCTAAGGTATGACGACTTCAAAAGAGCAATCATACCACTGGGGTACTTCCCAGAACTCCCACGCAGGGGTCGCTGCTCCAAAAGTAAACCGCCAGCTACCTCAGTAGCAATAAAACATACCCGCCAAACTGGTCACGACCTCGAACACAAAGAAAAACAAAGTACAGTCATCGAAAAACAAACATCCAACAACATAATCAATCCACGACAAGTAGAGGTCGTCACTCGGGTCCTCGCCGAGCTCCTTCTCGGCATCATCTGGCCGCCGAGTTCCTGCGCCCTCGACATCGCCTGGGTAACCGTCATGGATTGAAGGCACCACGGAAAGGGTCAACTTCTCAACAATTCAAGATAAGCTCGACATAAAGAAATAAGCAACACAATAATGTTTCTCAATCACCACACGTGACTCGACCATCTCACTCTAGACTCGACTCGACTCTTATTCCGGAATATCGTCAGCAGGTCCATCCCCAAACTGACGTAATAGGTAAGCGGCAGGTCCAACCCCAAACCGATACCATACATTAATCAGCAGGTCCAACCCCAAACTGATAATGCGACGCCTAGCCAATCCACCATAAACAAAAAGGGGACCTAGCACCCTCGATTATCCTGGGTCCGGCTCAAAACGTCATACGACTCCTAGCTCTCTCACTCGATGTTTAGCTCGCCGCATGTCAAAGAGTAACACAACTTACTTGATCACATATCAAATAAAGAGAGCATGCTTAACATGAAGAAAACGCAATTCGACATTTAAGCAATAAAACATTCTCGCATGAAGAAACGCACTGACAAAGAATACACCATTCACAACATATATTCAATCACATATCAAATACATGCAAAAACCCAATCTCGACACCAATCAAGGAATCCATACATAAATATAACAATAAAAATAGAGTCTTAATAATGTCTAAGAGTTGCCCTTACGCTAGCATACTATGAAAGTATTAATGTGAAGCGCCTCACCGAACTCCAAGTTAATCTTTGCCGACAACGACCTCGACAATTTGTCTTCAAATGAGCTCGACAACGACTTCGACACGTACCGTCCTCAATCGACCTCGACACGTACACTTCTCAGTCGACCTCGACACGTACAGTTCTCGATCTGGATTCCGCTGCTTCCACGTCCTCGGATTTGCTCTCCCGTACACCTTGATTCGGAAATCACTCGATCTCGGGAATCAGACTTCCTAAAACAAACACAACTCAGTTCGATCTATGGTTTCTAATACACTTAGCTCTCATCCCAAACTTAACCACAACCCAGAAATATAAAAACTCAAGAACTTAAATATATTTTTCCTCTAACACAAAGTTAGGGTTTTCGATTAAAAGTTCATGAAAAAGGTTATCTGATGCTTCAACAGATAGATCGACAACAACAACAACCAGAAGCAACAAACGAAAAACAAGAAATCGAAATAAACCAAAAATGAAGGGTTTCTGGGCAATCGCTGATCATAGAAAAACAGAGGAAGAAAATTTGTTTTACAAGCCCAATTAATCGGTTAGAAAGATAGGTAATATCGTGAAGAAGAAAACCCATCAGTTTGACATGATTTGGAAGCATAAAACTAGCTAAAAATGGAAGGAAGAAGTAGCGCTAAACAGTAACACGAAGAAGAGAAAATCTGTTTTTCCTTACCTCAGATGATGGTCGAGATGGTGACATATAGTTCGAGAAGATGATGATGAACAAGATTGATGAAGAAAATTTGTGCAGAATCTCGATGGAACTCAAGGTTTCGTCGATGGAAGTTCTTGGAGAAAAACAACGAAACTCAGAGAAGGAAGGAAGAAGAAAGAAGAAAAGAGAAATGAGTATCTGAGGGAATCAGTCGTGGTATACAGCTGGTGAGAGAAGGGGTATAATCGTAACTCCAGCTATAAGATGCCAATCCCATCAATCAATCTACCCGTCTAATCGTTCCTCTCTCATAATTACCCTCTACTCTGTCGGTCAACGATCTAGACACGCGACGAGAACGGCAAGTCGACAATATAATTATTACAAATAATATAATAATAGCGCTGAATAACGTTCGAAAGAATACGAGTTATCATCTCGACACGATGTCGACAAGGGTGCTTGTGCAAGCGCACAAGGCTCTAACACGAGTTCGTGAACACGGCCTCCTCAGTTCGGCATGCGACCTCCTCAGCTCGACCCCCGACTTCATCAACTCGACAAGCGACCTCCTCAGCTCAGCAGCTAGTGCACGCGGTCTCCTCAGCTCGGCAAATGACCTCGGCAAACGATCTTGGCACGGGATCTCGACACAAGGTCTTGGTCGAGGTCTCGATACGTCGTCCTAATACGATGTCGATCTCGTCCTCAGGTGTTACAATCTCTCCCTCTAAAAAAATTTCGTCCTCGAAATTGCAAATAAGATTCTTACCTCGGAAAAGTTCAGTGGTTGAAGTCTTCATCTTCTCCTCCAGCTCCCAAGTCGCATCTCCCGCCTTGATCCCACACAACTTTGACGAGTTGAATCTCTTTGTTCCGCAATCGTTTGGCTTTCCGATCAACGATCCTTCTTGGTGATGCTTCAAAAGATAAGTCGCCCTTCGCTTGAATCACATCCGTTCGATGACATGAGAGGGCCTAAACATACTTCCGCAATTGTGAGACGTGGAAGACGTCGTGGATGTTCGACAAGAATGGTGGCAAGGCAATCGATATGCCATGGACCAATACGACGAAGAATCGATAAGGTCCAATAAATTTAGGGGTAAGTTTCTTGGATTTGATCGCTCGACCAACTCGATGAGTGGGGTGACTCTAAGAAATACATGTTCTCCTTCCTCGAACTCGAGTGGTCGACGTCGTTGGTCCGCATAACTCTTCTGTCGACTTTGAGATGTTCGCATCCGATCTCTCGATCAAACGGATCTTCTCGATGAGTCCGCTGGATCATATCTGGTCCGACAACGAACGCCGTCCTGGTACCAACAAAGAGGCGTCTGACATTTCCGTCCATAAAGTGCTTCAAAAGGTGCCATTCCAATACTCGCATGGAAACTGTTATTGTAGGTGAACTCCACCAATGGTAAGACGTCGTCCCAACTTCCTCGGTGATCTAAGGTACACGCTCGCAACAAATCTTCAAGTGATTGGATCGTGCTCTCAGTCGACCGTCGATGCGTGGATGATATGCCGAGCTAAGCCTGAGCTCGGTTCCCATCGCTCCTTGCAATTCTCTCCAAAAATGAGACGTGAACTTCGGATCTCGGTCCGACACGATTGAAGAGGGTATTCCATGAAGTCGTACTATCTCCGCGATGTAGATCTCGGCCAGCTTTTCCACGTTGTATGTCGACCTCACTAGTAAGAAATGAGCAGATTTGGTCAATCGGTCGACGATCACCCAAATCGAATCATTCTTCTTCTGCGTCTTTGGCAAACCTACAACGAAATCCATGGAAATACTATCCCATTTCCAAAGTGGTACGCCGTTTATCAGAGCATTCCCGCAGGTCGTTGGTGCTCCACCTTCGCTTTCTGACACGTTAAACACGAAGCTACGTACTCGGCCACTTGCTTCTTCATTCCGGACCACCAAAAATGCTTCTTCAAGTCTTGATACATCTTCGTAACTCCTGGATGAATACTAAAGTTGCTCTTATGCGCTTCGTCGAGAATCAACTTCCTCAGCTCGGATACGTTAGGTACACATACTCGGCCATTGCATCTAAAGATGTCGTCGCTCAGGCGTGAAATTACAGCCGCCTTCCCTTGCGCTATCAACTGAATCTTCTCTTGCAGAAGCTCGTCATGAACCTGCTGGTCTCGGATCTCGTCCAACAATCTGTTAGAAATGGTAAGCATACCAAATCTCAGCTTCCCCGGTGAAACTTCGACACTCAACTTCAAGTCTCGGAACTTCTCGAGCATCTCCAACTCCTTGATCATCATCGCCGAGGTTAAAACGCTCTTCCTACTCAACGCATCTGCTACCACGTTAGCCTTACCGGGATGGTGTTCCAACGTAAAGTCGTAGTCCTTGAGAAATTCTGTCCATCTACGCTGATGCATGTTGAGTTCTTTCTGGTCGAACAGGTACTTCAAGCTCTTGTGATCGCTGAAAACAGTAAGAGTGCTCCCATAAAGGTAGTGTCTCCATATCTTGGTATAAAAACTACTGCCGCCAGCTCCAAGTCGTGAGTAGGGTAGTTCCTCTCGTGAATCTTAAGCTGTCTTGAAGCATACGCGACCACCTTCCGATGTTGCATCAGCACGCATCCCAATCCCTGGTGTGACGCATCACAATACACCTCGTAAGGCTCTTCAGGTTGAGGCAAAATCAGCACAGGCGCTGTCGTCAAAAGCTCCTTCAGTCTTTGAAAACTGGCTTCGCACTCCTCGGTCCAGGCAAAAGGTTGATCCTTCCTCGTCAGTCGTGTAAGAGGCGCGACAATCTTCGAGAAACCTTCAATGAATCTTCGGTAATATCCTGCTAAGCCGACAAAACTCCTGATCTCGGTAACCGTCTTCGGCTGTTCCCACGCTAGCACAGCTTCAATCTTAGTTGGATCCACAGCTATCCCTTCTTTGGAAATCACGTGACCAAGAAAATTCACCTCTTCAAGCCAAAATTCACACTTCGACAGGTTGGCATAGAGTTGCTTATCTCGTAATATCTGCAGTACTCGACATAAGTGTTCTGCGTGCTCTTCTCGGTTCCTCGAGTAGATCAAGATGTCGTCGATGAACACTACAACAAACTGATCCAAGAACGAATGGAAAATCCTATTCATGTAGTCCATAAACACACCGGCGCGATTCGTCACTCCAAACGGCATCACCAAGTACTCGTAGTGACCGTATCTAGTCCTGAAAGTGTTTTGGGAACATCTTCCTCCTTCACGCGAATCTGGTGGTAGCGGACTTCAAGTCTATCTTGGAAAAGATCGCCGCTCCACGAGTTGATCCATCAAGTCGTCAATACGTGGTAACGGATAGCGGTTCTTCCACGGTAACCTTGTTGAGCTCGCGATAGTCCACGCACGGCCTTGATCGTCCATCCTTCTTCTTAACCAACAACACCGGAGCTCCCCACGGTGACACGCTCGGTCGTATGAATTGCTTCGACTCAAGTGTTCGATCTGGGACTTCACTATTTCATCTCGGCGGGAGACATCTGTATGGCGCTTTGGAAATCGGTCTGTTCCTGGAATCGGTCGATGGAGAACTCGACCTCTCGTCTTGGCGGTAACCCTGGCACGTCTTGAAAACGTCCTCAAAGTCACACACCAGGAACATTCTTCACGTCGATCTGTTTGGAAAACTTAGAACTAGCCAGATACATGTATTCCCTAGTTCCTTCTTTCAAAGAAACTCCAATACGTTCGTGAAAGATAATTGGAGACTCCAAGTGTCCGAAAAATTACGCTTTACGGGCACAGTCCAAAAGGACATGGTGGTGTGACAACCAATCCATCCGAGAATGACATCTAAGCCCTTAAGAGGCAAACAAACCAAATTGACCACAAACTTTCTACTCGAATAACCACTACACAATTAAGACATGCAAGTGTTTATGACTAAGGTTTTAGCAGTGGGGTTGTAACTACTAATTTAAACGGTAAAGCGATCACAGTCAAGTTCAAATGGTTCACACAATCGAAGAAATAAAGGAATGGGTTGCACCGAATCAAAAAGAATGGATAAGGATTTACCCTCGATCTCACATTCACCTTGGATAAGATCTTCACTCGATCGCTTCCTCGCCACTCATGCAGAAAACTATGCCTTTAGCCACTTGACGCTTCCCTTTGGCCTTTGACGCAAGCATCGTCGGGTCAGCTGTAGGGGTAGGACAATCCTTGGCAAAACGCCCTGGCTTCTTACAGCTGTAGCACACCCTCCCCTCGAGTACGCTTATTGGCGTAATGTCCCGTCTTTCCACAACGGAAACAAGTCACCTCGACACCGGTCTGTCCTCCGCTTCTCGGTACCTGGGTCATCGGACGATACTGTCCCCTGTTGTCGTTCCCCTGAGGTCGGTCGTACGGCTTCTTCTGCGGTTGTTTCCCTTTCTGTGCAAATCTCTGCCCCGCACTCTGGGGTCTCACCGGTCCGCCCACAATAATCTTCTTCTTGTGGCTCCTCACTCCTTCTACCTCGACACAGCGATCTATCAGCTCTTGGAGGTTTCGGATCCTCAACGACACCACTGACTTCTGAATGTCGAATCTCAATCCCCGTTGGAATCTCTCACTCAACCATCTCTGGTCAACTCGATCACGAAATGGACTGAAATACCTCGCCAACGACTCGAACTTGGCCGCATACTCGGACACTGTCGAGTTGCCTTGCTGCAATTGAAGAAACTCTTGTTCCTTCTCGGCTCGTGCAGTATCTGGGAAGTACTTGTCCAAGAACCTTTCACGAAAAAGCTCCCAGGTCATCTCGCGACGTTCCGCTATAAATGTTTGCTTCACTCCTCTCCACCAATACTCTGCGTCTCCTAGCAGTAAGTAGGTGGCATAGTCGACCTTCACGTTGTCCGGGCAATGAAGTGCCTCAAAGATCTTCTCGATCTCTTGCATCCAAAGATCAGCTTTATCTGGATTTGGCTCACCATAGAACTTCGGTGGATCATGCTTCCTAAAGTCGGCCAATCCTCTCGCTTCAGCATTTCGTTCTGCTCGTTGCTGTTGCTGTAAGTTCTGCTGAGTTAACGCTGCCGTCTGTTGAGCCATCGCGTTAGCCTGTTGAGTTGCAGCAGCTGATTGTTGAGCCATGGCTGCCGCCATCTCGGTCATAGCTTGAATTGCTCGTTCCATGTCGACGTTCTCGGTTGCAGCTGTCGTATTCCTACGAGGTGGCATTAGATTCCACAAAGTTCAAAACCCTGTCAGAATCTCACAACAAGGATGTGTTAAAACACACTGCTTCAATCAAGAAACAGTTCAAACAATTTCTCAAGCAATAAGTGCTTCACTTAATCAAACAGCAATCAACATAGTACAACTAGGTACCCAACACACATAACCCGACATAGTGACCAGTCCAAATCTCCTATGCACTCTGGCCGAATCGAATCGCTCGATACCAACAATGTAACGACCTGTTTCCGGACCGCTACCGAGCTCAATATACCGAGCTCGAGTTACCGAGCTCAACACACCGAGTTCAACTAAACCTATATGAGATGTGTTTTAAAACGAAACTCTTGTGCCTTTTAAAAAGTACGGTCTATTTTTTTTTTTTTATAAAACCAACTCGTGCACATCAGAGTAATTACAGCTTTTCGAAACATGGTGCAACTAAGACACAAGACTTAAATTCTAATAAAACATACATGCATAACATACATATATATATCACTCGAAATAATAATGTATACAAAATACAGAGTAGCAAATGTATAAAGAAAATACACCTAAGGTATGACGACTTCAAAAGAGCAATCATACCCTGGGGGTACTTCCGGCAGACTCCCACGCAGGGGGCTGCTCCAAAAGTAAACCGCCAGTCTACCCTGTAGCAATAAAACATACCCGGCCCAAACTGGTCACGACCTCGAACACAAAGAAAAACAAAGTACAGTCATCAGAAAAACAAACATCCAACAACATAATCAATCACGACAAGTAGAGGTCGTCACTCGGGTCCTCGTCGAGCTCCTTCTCGGCATCATCTGCTGTCGAGTTCCCTGCGCCCTCGACATCGCCTGGGTAACCGTCATGGATTGAAGGCACCACGGGAAAGGGTCAACTTCTCAACAATTCAAGATAAGCTCGACATAAAGAAATAAGCAACACAATAATGTTTCTCAATCACCACACGTGACTCGACCATCTCACTCTAGACTCGACTCGACTCTTATTCCGGAATATCGTCAGCAGGTCCATCCCCAAACTGACGTAATAGGTAAGCGGCAGGTCCAACCCCAAACCGATACCATGCATTAATCAGCAGGTCCAACCCCAAACTGATAATGCGACGCCTAGCCAATCCACCATAAACAAAAAGGGGACCTAGCACCCTCAGTTATCTGGGTCCTGCTCAAAAACGTCATACGACTCCCTAGCTCTCTCACTCGATGATTAGCTCGCCGCATGTCAAAGAGTAACACAACTTACTTGATCACATATCAAATAAAGAGAGCATGCTTAACATGAAGAAAACGCAATTCGACATTTAAGCAATAAAACATTCTGCATGAAGAAACGCAATTCGACAGCAATACACCATTCACAACATATATTCAATCACATATCAAATACATGCAAAAACCCAATCTCGACACCAATCAAGGAATCCATACATAAATATAACAATAAAAATAAAGTCTTAATAATGTCTAAGAGTTGCCCTTACGCTAGCATACTATGAAAGTATTAATGTGAAGCGCCCTTACCGAACTCCAAGTTAATGCTGCTCGACAACGACCTCGACACAGCTGTCTTCAAATGAGCTCGACAACGACTTCGACACGTACCGTCCTCAATCGACCTCGACACGTACACTTCTCAGTCGACCTCGACACGTACAGTTCTCGATCTGGATTCCGCTGCTTCCACGTCCTCGGATTCGCTCTCCCGTACACCTTGATTCGGAAATCACTCGATCTCGGGAATCAGACTTCCTAAAACAAACACAACTCAGTTCGATCTATGGTTTCTAATACACTTAGCTCTCATCCCAAACTTAACCACAACCCAGAAATATAAAAACTCAAGAACTTAAATATATTTTTCCTCTAACACAAAGTTAGGGTTTTCGATTAAAAGTTCATGAAAAAGGTTATCCGATGCTTCAATGGATAGATCGACAACAACAACAACCGAAGCAACAAACGAAAAACAAGAAATCGAAATAAACCAAAAATGAAGGGTTTACGGGCACCGCTTGCGAGAAAAAGCGAGAGGAAGAAAATTTGTTTTACAAGCCCAATTAATCGGTTAGAAAGATAGGTAATATCGTGAAGAAGAAAACCCATCAGTTTGACATGATTTGGAAGCATAAAACTAGCTAAAAATGGAAGGAAGAAGTAGCGCTAAACAGTAACACGAAGAAGAGAAAATCTGTTTTTCCTTACCTCAGATGATGGTCGAGATGGTGAGATATAGTTCGAGAAGATGATGATGAACAAGATTGATGAAGAAAATTTGTGCAGAATCTCGATGGAACTCAAGGTTTCGTCGATGGAAGTTCTTGGAGAAAAACAACGAAACTCAGAGAAGGAAGGAAGAAGAAAGAAGAAAAGAGAAATGAGTATCTGAGGGAATCGGTCGTGGTATACAGCTGGTGAGAGAAGGGGTATAATCGTAACTCCAGCTATAAGATGCCAATCCCATCAATCAATCTACCCGTCTAATCATTCCTCTCTCATAATTACCCTCTACTCTGTCGGTCAACGATCTAGACACGCGACGAGAACAGCAAGTCGACAATATAATTATTACAAACAATATAATAATAGCGCTGAATAACATTCGAAAGAATACGAGTTATCATCTCGACACGATGTCGACAAGGGTGCTCGTGCAAGCGCACAAGGCTCTAACACGAGTTCGTGAACGCGGCCTCCTCAGTTCGGCATGCGACCTCCTCAGCTCGACACCCGACTTCATCAACTCGACAAGCGACCTCCTCAGCTCAGCAGCTAGTGCACGCGGTCTCCTCAGCTCGGCAAATGACCTCGGCAAACGATCTTGGCACGGGATCTCGACACAAGGTCTTGGTCGAGGTCTCGATACGTCGTCCTAATACGATGTCGATCTCGTCCTCAGGTGTTACACTAACCTGTACATGCGAATATGTATGCCCTTACTGATCTCAGGGGTGCACGGTCGTACATAGGGTATATGTGGCCGTTTGCGTACTTTTTCTCCAAGAGGGTCCTTTTATGTTTTTTTTACACAATATGTGCAAATATGAGGATTTATCAAATGAAATTGGTTAGAAATATGGGAAAATATACTTAAAATACCCCTCAAAATATCACAAATTATTCACTCATCATTTATATGCTAAGGCATGCAAAAAGGTACAAGTAGTACATGAAAAGAAAATTATTAGACTATACTAAGAACAGGTATCCCAGTTGATCCAAATGCTACATGAATCCATTAGAGAGTCCTTCTCTTACTTAAAGTACTCCAGACGGAGTCTCCCCATCGGGTCAAATGCTCCATCAGAATGATCTAATCTCAGAATAGATCAAGTTTATAGGAAAACAAATGCAAGGGTGAAAAACTTATTTACAATTCTTAATCATGATAGTAGTAAAAGAGAAATATGAAAATAGTAAATACTACACATTTCACGTCAATACTTATCATAAGTATATTATACGAGCAACATGGTAATGTAATGTCATAATCATTATCCAAATTATACAAGACAACATATCATGTTGACAACTCATTTTATTAATATTAATATTGTTAACATGATATGTCGACCATTTGGCAAATAGTGAATACCAATTCACAAATCACGTCGTTACACACCAAACAGAATACCTCAATCTGAACAATTCGGCCCCCAAAGTAACCTACCGGTATCAAACCAGTATATAATACTCCTAATATCAAACCAGTAATTAAAACCTCCTGCGGACTAAATCAGCTACCACATCGTACTTTATCACTCATATGCATGAACATTAGATCATTTGTCTTCATAACAGATATCTCTCATTTAATCTTATAATGTAGTGAACATATCAATTTATAGTCTAAGCTATAAATTAACTAACAATTCGATATACGCAGTGAACTCATTATCAACTTAAATACACTTAACCAAATATCACAATACAAAACACGTTATAAGTTCACAATGTATTTTATACAAGTATAAACATCATAAGAACCAGTTTTCATAAATAATATACATACTAAAACCCTAAGTAAATCCATTCATCATATTACATCAAGAACAAAGTGTTGATGCTTCAACAAAGGTGCAACATACACATTAACAAATAAGAAAACAAGCCTTATACACCATCCGAGACTAGTAATTCCCCTTAACTTAAAAGATTTTCCTTCCAAGCTTTAAAGTGATTCTTTCAAAATAAGTTTAGACCTAAAACTCATCAAAACATAAACTCTTTTACTAATACCTCAATTATATAATCACTTAACAAAATAAGCCTCTTATACCCTAATATTTAGAATCATAATTTTCTTAAGGATAAAAGAATAGGAAAACTTGATTTTCAAGCCCATTTGTTAAACATGATTATACGCGTATATAAAACTTAAAACCAAAGGTACAAGTACTTATTTCACGTATATGTATTTTATTCGCAACAGATATATATATATATATATATATATATATATATATATATATATATATATATATATATATATATATAATCAAAGATTGAAGGTGCGGTAAAGCCAACTGTATCAATCTTTAATTTTAATAGGATAAGTGATATTCATTAATTAATATTAGAGATTGAAGTGTGGCAGAGCCAACTGTATCAATTGTCTAATAACTAGAACTAGTGATCGCTTATTATCTTTTCTACGAGTTTTAATAGATAATACATCGAATTGTTCCCAGGTAAGAGAGGTGAAACTTATCTCTTAACTAAGTCTTACCTTAGTCAGAACTTTCCAAGGCTTATTATTTATCAAACGCCTAAAGCCAATTGATTTTAAACCAATTCTAGAAATAATACTACATAAAATTCGGCTCTATTTATTTTAACATGGTTAGGATAAACAAACTTTTATACCAACTTTTATACATGTTAAGAATAATTATATAAGCCTATATACTAATTTTCATAAGCATATATTGAATATAAAATTAATTATGCATTATCTAATATTATGTCTAATTGAACATGTAAAAGATTAATGAGTTTTTACCTATTAACCAAACACTATCTAAGCCAAAAGCAATATCTAATTAAGCTATATCATTTGCATATGTGAAATTCATTAATTAAACTAAGACTAGAATATAAAACTATTAAACTACTACACAAAACATATATTATAAAAACTATTAAACTAACTACTACTACATAAAATAAAACCTACACATACCTTAACAAAATATTTGGTAGTGAGTGAGGGTTGAAAATTTATGAAGAGGGGAGGGGGTATTTATACTAAAATATTTGAATTAGTTAATTAACTAAAAATTCAACTTTTCCACTTATTTACAAAATAACCTATCACATAAATATTAAAATAAGTTTAAAGTTTATCTTCAAGTAAAAAAAATGACATCACATGGTTCACAAAACCTCCTGGGGGCGTGAGAGAGGGGGAGGACAAGTTTAATTTTGTCCAAAATATCTCATAATGTGTGACAAGAAACCAATGGGCATTCTGGACATTCCACGTGCAAAAAAATATAAAAATTTCTAAAAATTTCAAAATTAATATTTCTGAAAAAAAAAGAAAAGAAAAAAGAAAAGATAATAAAAATATTTTGGGTAATTAATTTGGTACAGATTGCACATCGTGTGGATACGCTATCCGAAATCCGGTGGAATTTTGTGCTAAAAATTTAAACTTAACCTATTCCTCTAATATATGTTTTATCTATCCACTTACTTTTCTAAATTTCCCTCTCGAAAATATTATTCTAATACAGTTGTTCATCAGTCATACAATACACACAAACACGTAAAAATAACACTCCAACTTATACATTTTCGCAATAATTGAAATATTGAAAAGATGGACTGTTACATTCTACCCCACTAAAAATAAATTCGTCCACGAATTTGCATACCTGTACCTTTGAATTTGAGAAGAGTTAACTCCTATCACTGAGTACACTCGCCCAGTTGTTGAAGGTCTTGCTGCTGGCTGTGTACTTGCTCCAAATCCTTGTTCCTTAACATCATTTGTTGTCGCCTTTTCTCCCTTACATACATTTGATTTATGTATCGGCTTACCGCATTGGAAACAAACAATCTTCTGATTTGCACAATCCTTAAGGTGATATATGCTCCTCCACATTGGTAACACTTCATCATATTCAGTCGTTCTCCCCCAACTGCTTCTTTCTGTTTCTCTGTATGATCATAAGGTCCTTGTCCTTGAAACTTTGACCTAGATGGTCCTCCCACATTTCCTCTGTTGTTTCCTCCTTCCCTCATGAGCTCTATCTTCCTGCACTTTTCGACCAATGGTTTAATATATAAAAATGTTAAAAAGTACTCCATATAAAAAAGTGAGATCTTTCCATGACCTATGTTTAACCTTGCTTATTTCCATAGTTAAGAAATTTGTGACCATTCCTTGACCTAAGTTGAATATTGGTTATTTCCATAGTTAAGAAATGTGAGACATTCCCTCGCTTTAAACGAACCATGGTTAGTGTTGCAATTAAGAAATAAGCACACATTTCTTCAACACAAATGAACCATGGTTAGTGCCATGGTTATGAAAGGTGAGACCTTTCACAACCATAAGTTGAACTATGGTTGGTGCCATAGTTAAGAAATGTTAGACCTTTCTATAAACTCAGATAATTCTTTGTTAGTGTCAATGTTAAGAAGGGTGAGGCATTCCCTCGCCTCAGATGAATTACGGTTATGAAATCATGACTACTTTAAAAACTGTGATGAAATAACTTCATTACAAGACTATCAGTTGAAACTATGGACAATGAAAGCTACCACCGATGGAATTCAGTTTTAAAAGTTGACAACTTCCAGAAAAGGGTAATGCACCTGAGAGCTGATTTTCATATTCAAGAAAATATTCATAATTCCTGCCTTAATTAATATAATGTGCAAACCTTTTCTTTTAATGCTTCTTCAAGTGATGCTCGCAGGAAGCTCAGAGGCATTTTGATAAAGCCTCCCTTTTATATACAATTTATTTCATAGAAGAAGCATAAGTTCTAATTATAGTTTTTGGGTATTCAATGTTATCCTAACTCTTTCTAGAAGCATCTTTATTTTATTGGGTTGATTGAAACTTCATGTTTAATAATTGACACCAGGGGCAAGTTTCTCAATGTAAATTTTTTTCCCCAAATTCATTGTTCACTCAATTGTTGCATTGGCAAAAGTTCAATGTATGTTTCTCTGGAAATATTGAAAAATTTGTTTCGAGATTAGAATTGCTATTTCAAGTTTGCAACTTTGACCAGAAACCTTTTTTTTTTTTCCATTTTATTTTATCTTGGTTTTTCCTGTATTGAACCTGACAGACATAAACACATACTTTTATTTCCTTCTTTTCCGTGGTTTCAGCAGGTGGTGATTTTAATTTCATAATGAAATATTGCTAATGGGATTTTGTATGCTATTAATTTCTTTTGCTCTCAATGATATTACATTTTGATGATACAGAGACGTTGCCTAATGAAGGATCCGCAAGCCATGTACAACTTAGTGATGCTTGAAAAAAAATTTCAGGGACAAAGGATATTGATATTGATATTGATGTTGGCCTATTTGACATTGATGCCATTATTGCGAGTTCAGTTGTTTATGATATTGATACAGTAGAAAGTGGAATCAAATTGTTAATCAGCTAGTGGATCATAAATGAATCAAGGGGAAATGATAACTCCAATATTTTGTTCTAACTATTCTTGTGAATCACTTTACATTTTCTGTTGAACCAAACAAACGTGGGACTATCTCTTCTGCTCTCTCATTGAAGGTAGGTTAACTTAACAGTGTTTTGTTTGTATTTGTTGAAAATTACCGTGGGTTTCTTTTGCCATTGATTAATCTCTTGATTCTCTTTTGTGGAACATTATGTATTGATTGCCTTTGTCCAAAGGAGGATTCAAGAAGGTGAACATTTGCAGTTTTTTGAGAAGATAATTTCAGGTATCTATTTGGGTTGTGAGGAGAGTATTATTGAAGATGGCGGAAGAAGTTGACATTTTTGGAGGTAATGTTCCTCCCAAGTTGAGAATTCCTTTCATACATAGGAATGATAATTTATCCAACCAAATATTCTTTAATTTCTTGGTTTATACTTTTTGTTGACTATCTTGCCTTCTTTTGTTGTTTCTCCTGCCCAAAAGAAGTGTTGAAGTTTTCTCATCACTCTCCTTTCTTAGCAGATCCAAACCAAATCCATAAAAATGAGGAAGATTGTTGTGGAACTGTGATATTATTGCTTTTCAGGGGGTCTGCCTTGATGTTGCCGGTATTTTAGGCATCCAAGGAAATTAGGAAGAGACACAGTAAAGGCTAGGGAGAAACAAAAACCAGCGACATCATTGTATGGAAGATTGTTTGAACAATACACTAGATTTAGAACATGCTTGGAGAGTACACTAAAGGATTTGTTGGGAGATGAAGCGGCTGAGACAATTGGGATTGAGCATTCCAATGATGGCTCTAGAATTGGAGCAGCCCTCCTGGCAGCTTCTAACTCCCAGTATTTGGGAGTTGAAGATTCCTAAAGATTTGGTTAATGACATTGCCAACAAGTGTAATACTAGTTTCAATTTTTTGTATACCCAATAGATTAATGGATTGAAAAAGCAAAGCCTTAGTTTCTTGTCCTATGGAGCTATCAACTGAAGTGATGTCCAAGTCCATTTTGGGGGTATTGGTGGGACTATGTTTTCTTGCGGCAACCTCGCTGCTTTTGCTGGGGCAGTGTTTAGGTTACAGTGTTTGTCTCTCCCATATTAACGAATAATAGGGAGATGTAAACTTTTGAGCTGTCTTGTTTTGTCAATGTAACATGTTTTGGGAATATGATGTACTGATATACATGCTTTTGGGGATATTTTGATGTACTATTTTTTGGGATATAAGTATGACAGACTTATGTAAAACAGATTTGTATTGATTTGTCATTGCCAATTTGGTATTAACAATTCTGATATATATATATATATATATATATATGACATTTCAACTTATTTGAATTCATTTGGTATTGCCTTTTTTGTTCCTTATTATATGAACATGACATATTTCATTCTAATTCTTAATCCAATTCTAGAACATTAAACAACAAATTGACAGCTTGAAATTCTAGAACATTACAGTAGATAATAAATTAATCCATTTCTCAATCGGATAATGTACCAAATTGAGCATCTAATATACCATGTTGTCATGGAGCATTACAAAAACAAATGTACCAAAATAAGGTGAACTTCTAATGAATATAACATCATCTTTTATTTTTGATTCGGGTGAGATTTCTCTTGATTGACTTACTCATTCACATAGATAATGTAACATCCTCAATATTCTAACGTTGTTTAAATATGCGATTATGTGTGGTTGTGTGTATTTGTGTGTACCTAGGTGTGCTTTTGTGTGTTTGACAGTGTACTTCGCTATTGGGACTTGTATTCGCTTTCTGTGTGATCACGTCGTTGCAAGAGTGCAAGTTCAGAGGCTTTGTATGTTGTATGAGGGTAGAGGAATGCTTATTAGGGTTTTGATACGAGTCTCAGAAGCCACATGAAATTTGAGATCAATCGGAGTCAGAATTAGGGTTTCTGAGTACCAGTAACCTAACGCGAGTGCGAGCTTTCGAACAAGCAAATGAGATTCTAAAACCTTGATCATAAAGGTCAATTATATGATCTATGTGTTTAGAATTAAGTTTTAAGTGTTAGGATATCAAGTTCGACATAGTACGGACGTCGGAATCGAAGAAATCGTGAGAAACCAGACCAAAGTGCGTGAAACGCTCGTGACGAGCATGGGGCGCGGACTTTTAGTAATGGACTTGCGTGAAGCGCATTGACTAGGGTTGGGAAGTCAGATCCTTATCCTGAAGTGACACGTGACGCGGACCCAGCTTGGCCAAAATTCTATTTAAGGCTATTTTTCACCATTTTACAGCTTTTCACTTCCCTTCTTCTTTAACCACTACCCAAATACTTCTTATAGACTAGGGAACTCCAGTTTTGGGTTTCCAAGGTGTTGGTGATCAAAAAATCAAGTCGTTTCAAGTGTCAGTTCATTAATCCGACGGTACCGATTCGTCTATTTCCATTCGGGCTTTCTAGGGCTTATCTTTGATCGTCGTTTCGCCGAGGTAAACCTACAAACCTATAGTGTTAGGGATTTATTTAAGACTATAGGGATTGATTTAAGTATGTGGTTTTAGGTTCTCAAATTATGTTTTAGTTTCTAAACCTAATCAGACTGTGTTTTGGACCCCGGTTGGTCCATACGGGTACCAAACGAACTAGGGTTTTGCCGAAAGTCCCAGTGGAGGTTCTTTGCACCACGAAACAGAGGGGAGAACCATGTTCTCAATTTTTATAATTGGGAATTCGTGGTCTTTGATTAGTGTTAGTAGTCCCTAATTAACCTTTTTTCGTGTTTCAGGGTTTTAGTGTAAGTCTGGTACCGAACGTGGGTAAAACTTCGTCAGAATTGGAAATTGGGGTGAGTTGATACCCTGGATCTTAAGACAAGAAACTGGCCGTGACATTGATGGTATTTTAATAGTTCCATAGTTTTCCCTAATTTTAATCCGAGTGCGTTTTTGTGTTTCCGGTAAAATATGGGTCGTATCGGTGTGCTCGACGGAATTTTTGGACAATCCTTGGGGTATTAATCTGGTGTTGGCCAAATTTAGAATAGGAGTATTTGTTTGCTTACTCGTGGACCCGTGGTTGAGGTTGAATGTCTGTTAGCGATCCCAGTTACTTCAGGAATTCTGGTGGGAGAAAGAATGCACTTTCACTGGATTATGTTTGGTAGAATTGATTGTTTGAAATGTGTAGGGTGAGTTAAGCCCTACTAGGGGTTGATGTTAGTAATACCTAAAGATAGGGGTTACAGTATGCAACATCTAAGGATAAGCGTCGTAGACCCAACAACCAATATAGGTTTTATATATTATCAAATATGACTGTCTGATAATATGCTGGTCTGTGGATTATGGTTTATATGCTATATGTGGGTAATAACATGCTTAGGGTAATATGTTTTAATGTATTATGTGTGGATTTGTGTTATATGTTGCCATAACATGCTAATATGTATAATTATGATTCCTGATATGACCTAAAATGATCAAAGGGATATTTTTGGGATATGGGAGTATAACATGTTGTGAGGCATAAGATGAGAATGATACATTAGTGACCACTCCATTCTTGAGGGGAATGTGGGTGAAGAGGATCCCTAATGGGAAAGGGGGATACCTCGTTCAGTAGGTTAGATCCACTCCGTCCCTATCAGGAATAGGGGAATGAACGTCAATATCGAGAAAGGGGGAGGAGGATCCCTATCAGGAAGGGAGATACCTCATGGACTAGGCTAGTGTCGCCCTGTCTCTATCAGAAGAGGGGGTTCGCCAAAGTATTCCTATCGGAAACGGGGAGTATAGTGACAATAGTAAGATAATTGCACAGATTCATAAAGAGACATGGGATAAGTGGAAGAGGGTAGTTAGGTTCAATTTGTAACATATGTGATTATTTGTATCATTATTACTGACTGTCATACTCTTGTCCTACTCATACTCTTATGTGTATATATTATTTTTGTTATAGACTTTGTTGAGAAAGACCATGCAGTAGCAGCCACACCCGATGAAGTTGTTCCTACTGATGCATCTGGGGATGATGCAGCCTTCGAGGATCCCTGTCTGGGGGGATTTTGGGATCCAGTATCATGACTTTGATGGCATGGGCTGGGAGATTAACTATGCCCGTCAGACAGTCGTGTATACTAGGACGATCTCTATCTACTTCTGTATTCCTGGTTTAGCATTTGTTTGCTTTGCTGGAGACTCCGCATCTGTCAGAGACTTTCGTTTGCACACAGTGTCAGGCACCTGATGTTTCTCCCCGGTTTGGCTATGATGGGCATCCTCCTATGCATCCTCAGCAAATGCCTGTTCCGTCTGCTAGCCATTCGAGTGGATCAAGCCATAGAGGGAGACACAGACGTGGGACTCGAGAGACGTCTGGACCTTCCCGCTCTATGACTGCTCATCAGTATCATCAGCTCTTGTAGACGCAAGATAGATCCCAGAGTGGGAGCTCTCAATATCCACCTCACTGACGGTTTTCAGTTTTTTTGGCTAGGAGTCTTTTGCTTATGACTGTTTCTTTTTTGTATTTATAGATGAGGTGTGGGTTAGCCTCATAGGTGTTATATATATATATATATATATATATATATATATATATATATATATATATATATATATATGCATGACACCTAGTTTACTCTATACGTGACGCGTCGTTGTCTTATTTATGTTTCCGATTTTAATTTCGTCGTACTTTTACTTTATTATACGCATATTCACGTTAAGTAAGCGTGTTTCGATATAGGATGTTGATTCTGGGTGAGTCTAGTCGTATTCCCACCGAATATGGCTATTTTTAAAGGTTGGGTAGAGCGTCTGAGTTATCTTTATTGCTTAAAATAAAGATATCAATGTATAAATTCATAAGATATATTGCATACACTTCTATGATTTTTCATATCTTATGAAACTCGAGCTAATGATTTCTTTTTCAGGACTTCATGGCTTGTCGTTTTAGACCCGCTCGTGAGAAAGTGAATGAGGCATAACACGAGAATAGTGAGAATTCTCATGTTAGAGGAGGTAATGGGTCGGAGGAAACTTTGCATACTGTTAGGGAGTTAGCTACCGCTATGCTGCAGCAAACCGAACAAAATGCTCAGATCTTACAGGCTGCTCAGACTAGGAGAGAGGAGAGGAGTGATGATAGTGGGATGACTAATTTTCTGAAATCAAACCCTCCATAGTTTAATGGAGAGTTCAAACCTGAAGGAGTTGAGAAGTAGATCCAGGAAATTGAGAAGATATTTGTGGCTATGAACACTCGTGAGGAAAGGAATGTATCTTTTACTTCTTTTATGTTGATAAGTAATGCAGAGTCTTGGTGGAGGGGTAAGAAAAGGCTATTGGAGGAATAGGGAAGAGTTGTGAATTGGGAGTTGTTTAAGGAGAGCTTCCTTGACAAGTTTTTCCCGAGGTTGAATCGGAAGGAGAAAGAGGAGGAGTTTGAGAGTTTGAAATAGGGAAATATGACTGTTGGTGATTATGCTACTCGGTTTGAAGGATTGTTGAAATATTCAGAGTTTTATCGACTACACCCAAGTGAGCTGTGGAAGTGTCAGAGGTTTCAGGACCGGCTGAGGTATGAGATACCCTGGACTGTGGTGCCATTGAGATTCGCGAGGTTTCTAGAGTTGATGGAGAAGTGTATGGAGCTAGAGAGTACAGATAGAAAGAGAGATCAGTAGAGGAGTGGTGATCCTATCAAGAATGATGTGAAGAGTGGAGCACATAGAGGAGAAAGTAGAAGTAGAGGCGAAAGGTTTCAGTAGGGCAGAGTCGGGCCATACACTAGGCTAACAAAGCCTAATGCTACTGCAGGCACAGGAGGCATGGTGAGAGTTCAGGGATGCTTTAGGTGTGGGGGTCCTCACCTTATTAAAGATTGCACAGTGCGGGGAGATAGAGTATGCTCAAAACAATGTTACCAATGTGGAAAGGTGGGTCAGTTGGCAAAAAACTGCAGGAGCCAACAGGGAGCTGCAAACAGGCCTGTTGCTGGAGGACGTGGAGTAAGAGTAAGGAGCAGTGCAGGACATGGAGCTGGAGGTGGTGTAGGATGTGAAGAAGGCAGACCTCAGGCTACGGGGAGAATGTTTACTATGAGGGGAGCTAAGTCCTCTCAATCACCAGATCTGATAAACTGGTAAACTCTTATCTGTATTGTTTGACTCTGGGGCTACTCATTCTTTCATTTCTCTTGCGTGTGTGGATCATTTGAAATTACCTGTTTTTTCCTTACCATATAAACTGGTAGTTTCTACTCCTACTAGTGATCCCTTAACTATTGTTTCAGTTTGTCGTAAATGTCCAATAACAACAAAGAATAGGAATTTTCTAGTAGACCTTGTTTGTCTTCCTTTTCAAGAACTCGATATCATCCTAGGAATGGATTGGCTTGCCGTTAACTATGTGTTTACTAGATTGTTCTTGTATGACTCTTACTTTTCGTGAACAACCTAGTATGGTATCTACTAATCAAAGTCAACTTACCTCTAGTGGAACCTCTCAGAAGTGGTGATGTTATTTTCTATGGAAGTTAAGGACACTCCTAACATTGACTCGTTGCCGGTAGTGAGAGAATTTCCTGAAGTATTTACAGACGACGTTCCTGGGTTACCACCTGAAAGAGAGATAGAGTTCGCCATAGATCTTGTCCCTGGTTTGAGACCTATATCCATAACACCCTATAGAATGTCCCCAGCTGAATTAGCAGAGTTGAAATCCTAACTCTGTGACCTAACCAAGAAAGGATTCATCAGACCCAGTGTTTCACCGTGGGGAGCTTTAGTAATATTTGTGAAGAAGAAGGATGGATCCCCAAGGATGTGTATTAATTATGGGCATCTTAACTGGGTAACGATTAAGACCAAGTACCCCTTGCCTAGAATAGATGACTTGATGGACCAATTGAATGGAGCGACTTTATTTTCTAAGATTGATCTAATCAGATTAGGGTAAAGAAAGAAAATATCCCTAAGACTGCCTGTAGATCTAGATATGGAAATTATGAGTACTTAGTTATGCCTTTCGGTGTGACTAACGCTCCTGCAGTGTTCATGGATTACATGAATCAGATCTTTAGACCGTTCTTAGATAAATTTGTAGTCGTCTTTATTGATGACATATTGATTTATTCATACCAAGGAGTAGCATGAAGAACACCATAGGACCGTACTTCGAATTTTGAAGTACAGATAGCTCTATGCTAAACTGTCGAAGTGTGAGTTTTGAAGAGGTGCAATTTCTTGGGCATGTAATCAACAGGGATGGAATCGCCGTAGATCCTTTGAAGGTGGAAGCCGTAACTAAGTGGGAAAGACCCAAGACTATAAGTGAGATCAGGAGTTTTCTTGCATTGGCTGGGTATTACCAAAGATTCATAGAAGGATTTTCGAAGATAGCTTTACCTATGACTCTGTTGACAAGGAAGGAAAACTCTTTTGTGTGGTCAGATAAATGTGAAGAGAGTTTCCAAGAACTGGAGAAGAGGTTGACCACATCACCTGTATTAGTTTTACCTGATCCCTTAGGAGAATTTGAAGTATACTGTGATACATCTTATTAAGGGTTGGGTTGTGTCCTCATGCAAGGAGGCAGAGTAGTAGCCTACGCGTTAAGACAATTAAGGATTCATGAATGGAACTGCCCAACCCATGACCTTGAACTAGCAGCTATTGTTTTTGCACTGAAGATTTGGAGGCATTACCTTTACGGTGCTAAGTTCACTGTATTCAGTGATCATAAAAGCCTGAAATACCTATTTCACCAGAAGGAGCTGAATATGAGACAACGGCGGTGGATGGGTTTTATCAAGGATTATGAATTGGAGCTACAATACCATCCATGGAAAGCTAATGTTGTAGCTGACGCTTTAAGTAGGAAATCTCTGCACATGTCAGCTTTGATGGTAAAAGAGTTGGAGTTAGTAGAACAATTTAGAGATCTAAACTTGGGAGTCCAGTTGTTTAAGAATAAGATGTGCTTGGGATAGATTATGGTGACTAATGAATTTTTGCAGGAAGTAAAGGGGAAGCAGGGACAGGATGAAAAATTGATGAAGGTAAGGAATTCGAGGAAGGACGGTGAAAATTCAGAATTCAATATAAGAGCAGATGGTGTACTAAGACTTAGAGACAGGGCTTGTGTCCTTCATGACACCGAACTTTGGCGAATGATTTTGGAAGAAGCCTATAAGAGCAAGCTTAGTTTTCACCCGGGCACCACTAAAATGTATCAGGATTTGAAGAAGATGATTTGGTGGCCTGGTATGAAGAAGGACATCGCAAATTTTGTTTTATCTTGTCTGGTGTGTCAAAAACCTAAAATAGAACATAGGAAGCCTGCAGGAATATTGCAATCTTTAGAAATTCCTGAATGGAAGTGGGATGGAATAGTAATGGACTTTTTAGTGGGACTACCTAGGACACCCAAGAAGTTTGACACAATTTGGGTAGACGTTGATCAATTGACTAAGAGTGCTCATTTCTTTCTTATTAGAGAGAAATATCCTTTGGAGAGGTTAGCTCAAATTTATGTCGAGGAGGTAGTAAGGTTGCATGGTGTTCCCTCGAGCATCATCAGTGATAGAGACCCTAGGTTTACCTCTAGATTTTGGAATGAGTTGCAATGGCCATTAGGGACCAAGTTAAGAATGAGTTCAACTTATCATCCTCAAACAGATGGTCAGTCAGAACGAACAATCCAATCCCTATAAGATTTGTTAAGAGTTTGCGTGTTGGAGTATGTATGGAGTTGGGATGAGTTTTTGCCTCTAGTGGAATTCACCTATAACAATAGTTTCTACTCTAGTATAGGTATGACACCTTTTGAAGCGTTGTATGGACGGAAGTGTAGAACCTCGTTGTGTTGGTTTGAGACGGGAGATAGCCAAGTTTTAGGTCCTGAGATAGTGGCCAAGTTTTAGGTCCTGAGATAGTGCAGTAAACCATAGAACAAGTGAAGAAGATCAGAGAGAAGATGAAGGCGACACAGGATAGGCAGACGAGTTATTGTGATAAAAGGAGGAGACCTTTAGAATTCGAGGAAGGAGACCATGTTTTTCTGAGAGTAACACCCAGAACTGGAATAGGTAGAGCCATCAAATCTAGAAAACTAACCCCTAGATTCATCGAATCATTTCAAATTCTTCGTCAGATTGGCCTAGTAGCGTATCAAATTGCTTTGCAACCTAATCTTTCTAAACCCGAGTCAAGTAGCGTATCAAGTAGCGTATCACATGTACTTGAACCCGAGTCAATACAATTAAGAGAGAACTTAGAGTATGAAGCATTGCCAGACGGATTTTGGATAGGAGGATAATGGAACTTTGTGGTAAAAACATTTCCCTAGTTAAGGTTCTTTGGGATGATGTCACTGATGATATGACTTGGGAGCGTGAGGGAGAGATGCGCCAGCAGTACCCACACTTGTTTTTAGGTGCGTGATTTCGGGGAAGAAATCTCTTTTAAGGGGGTAGTAATCTAACATCCTCAATTTTCTAACCTTCTTTAAATATGTGATTATGTGTGATTGTGTATATTTGTGTGTACCTAGGTGTGCTTTTGTCTGTTTGACAGTGTACTTGACTATTGGGTCGTGTATTCACTTTCTGTGTGATCACGTGCTTGCAAGAGTGTAAGTTCTAAGGCTTAGTTGGTTGTATGAGGGTAGAGGAATGCTTATTATGGTTTTGATATGAGTCTTAGAAACCACGTAAAATTTGAGATCAATCGGAGTCAAAATTAGGGTTTTCGAGTACCCGTAACCTAGCGCGAATGTGAGCTTTCGAACAAGCAAATGAGATTCTAAAACCTTGATCTTAAGGTCAATTACATGCTCTATGTGTTTAGAATTAATTTTAAGTGTTAGGATATCGAGTTGGAGATAGTACGGATGTCGGAATCGAAGAAATCGCGAGAAACCAGACCAAAGTGTGTGAAACGCGCGTGGCGTGCAGATTTTTAGCCTCGGACTCGCATGACGCGCATTGACTAGGGCTGGGAAGTCAAATCCTTATCCTGAAGTGACACATGGCACCCTGTGATTTGACCAACGTTTGGTCTAATGAGAGGGTGACACGTGGCACACTCGGATTGGACCATTTTTGGGAGAGCAGGTCCTTCATCGCGAAGAAAAGAGGAAAATGTGCGTGGCGCTCTCATAAGCGCCCGTGACGCGCACCCAGCGTGGCCAAAATTCTATTTAAGGTCATTTTTCACCATTTTACATCTTTTCACTTCTCTTTTTCTTTTACCACGACCCAAATACTTCTTACAGACTAGGGAACTCCAGTTTTGGGTTTCCAAGGTGTTGGTGATCAAAAAATCAAGTTGTTTCAAGTGCCAGTTCATCAATCCGACGGTACCAACTCGTCTGTTTCCATTCGGGCTTTCTAGGTTTTATCTCTGATCGTCGTTTCACCGAGGCAAACCTATAACCCTATAGTGTTAGGGATTGATTTAAGTATGTGGTTTTCGGTTCTAAAATTATGTTGTAGTTCCTAACCCTAATCGAACTGTGTTTTGGACCCCGGTTGGTCCATGCAAGTACCAAACGAGCTAGGGTTTTGTCGAAACTCCGGTGGAGATTTCTTGCACCACGAATCAGAGGGGAGACCCCTGTTCTCAGTTTTTATAATTGGGAATTCGTGGTCTTTGATTAGTGTTCGTAGTCCCTAATTAACCCTTTTTGTGTTTTAGGGTTTTTGTGCAAGTTTGGGTACTGAACATGCGTAAAACATCGTCAGAATTGGAAATTGGGGTGAGTTGATGCTCCTGGATCTTAAGACTAGAAACTGGCCATGACATTGATGCGATTTTAATAATTCCATAGTATGCCGTAATTTTAATTCGAGTGTGTTTTTGCGTTTCCGGTAAAATATGGGTCGTATCGGTGTGCTCGGCGAAATTTTTGGACAACCCTTGGAGTATTAATTTGGTGTTGGCCAAACCTGGACCCTTACGATAGGAGTATTTTTTTGCTTACTCGTGGAATCGTGGTTGAGGTCCAACGTTTGTTAGCGATCCCAGTTACTTTAGGACTTCAGGTGGGAGAAAGAATGCACTTTCATTAGGTCATCTTTAGTAGAATTGATTGTTTGACATGTGTAGGGTGACCTAAGCCCTACTAGGAGTTGATTTTACTAACATCTAAGGATAGGGGTTACGGTTTGCGACATCAAAAGATAGGCGTCATAGACCCATCAACCAATATAGGTTTTATCTATTATCAAATATGACTGTCTGATAATATGCTAGTCTGTGGATTGTGGTTTATATGCTATATGTGGTTATTAACATGCTTAGGGTAATATGTTTAAATGTATTATGTGTGGATTTGTGTTATATCTTCCCATAATATGCTAATATGTATAAGTATGATTCCTGATATGACCTAAAATGGTTAAAGGGATATTTTTGGGATATGTGAGTATAACATGATGTGAGGCATAAGATGATAAGGTGTTGGATGCATGAGCATGATGCATTCATGACCACTCCATTCTTAACGGAAATGTGAGTGGAGAGGATCCCTAAAGGGAAAGGGGGATACGTCATTCAGTAGGTTAGATCCACTTCGTCCCTATTGGGGACGTCCCTATCGGGAAAAGGGATACCTTGTGGACTAGGCTAGTGTCGCTTCGTCTCTATCGGGAAAGGGAGACGGGTGTCCTTATCGGGGAAGGGGGACGGCAACCCTATCGAAAAACGGGGTTCGCCAACGTATTCCTATCTGGAACGGGGAGTACAATGACAATAGTAAGAAAATTGTATAGATTCATAGACAGACAAGGGATAAGTAGAAGAGGGTAGTTAGGTTCAATTTGTAACATATGTGATTATTTGTATCATTGCTACTGACTGTCATACTCTCGTCCTACTTATACATTTCCCGCTTTATAATGGATGTGTTATTCTTACCTCCATGTGTTACATGCTTGCGTGTATATATTATTTCTGTTATAGACTTTGTTGAGGAAGACCATGCAGTAACAGTCACACCCGATGGAGCAGCTCCTATTGATGCATCCGGGGATGATGCAGCCCCCAAGGATCCCTATCTGGGGGAATTTTGAGATCCTATATCATGACTTTGACGACATGGGCTAGGAGATCGACTATGCCCGTCAGACAGTCATGTATTCTGGGATGATCTCTATCTACTTCCGTATTCCTAGTTTACAATTTGCTAGCTTTGCTGGAGACTTCCACATCTGTCAGAGACTTCCGTTTGCACGCATGTGGTAGGCACCAGATGTTCCTCCCGGGTTTGGCTATGTCAGGCATCCTCCTGTGAATCCTCAGCAGATGCCCATACCGTCTGCTAGCCATCCGAGTGGATTGAGCCATATAGGGAGACACAGACGTAGGACTGGAGAGACGTCTGGACCTTCCCGCCTAATGATTTCTCATCAGTATCATCGAATCTTACAGAGGTGAGATGGATCCCAGAGTGGGAGCTCTCAGTATCCACCTCGCTAATAGTTTTCAGTTTTCTAGGCCAGGAGTCTTTTCTTTATGATTGTTTCATTTTTGTATATTTAGATAAGGCGCGGGTTAGCCTCATAAGTGTTATATATTTTGGATAACTGTATTATACTTTTACACTACGCTCCTTTTCGGCACTTTAATGATCTAGGCCTTAGTAGACTGCCTTTTAATGACATATATATATATATGTGTGTGTGTGTGTGTGTGTGTGTGCGCGCACAACACCTAGTTTACTCTATACATGACGCGTCGTTGTCTTATTTATGTTTTTGGTTTTAATTCTTTGTACTTTTACTAATTATACATGTATTCACGTTATTTAAGCGACTTAGGTTAATTAAGTTATAACAAAGCATGGATTGGGCAGCAGGGTGTTACAGATATTATGGCAACACCCTATGTCTTTTTTAATAAAGTTGAATCTTCTGAATAAAAGACAACTTTTAATAAGGAAAATAAAAGGCAAAATGAAACTTTAATAAGCCAAATAAAAACCAAATAATATTATCTTTTGGGTGTTGTGATGTGCCCCCAGCAAATCAACTTGTAATAAGCCAAATAAATTGCAAAATGATAACAAGGCAACCAAAGAGTATAATAGAACAACCAGGCTTAACAAAAATGTTGTCATATTGATATATTGAGTCAATACAACTTGCTCACATCAGTTTTTACAACTTGATAATGGATAATAGAATAACTAATTTTGATACAAGAACATTAATCACTACAACTTACAGTTACTAAGAATTGTTACATTCTTTTCTAAGTTCTCCTTTTTCCCTGTCCCCATTTGGAAGCCCTCCTTTCCAACTCCACCTTTTTTAGGCTCCCTTTTTGCAAACCCACTTTGTTTAGATCTTCTGGTATAGTTTAATCTTTGATTCAGATATGTTTTGATGATTTTAAGACAATGAACACCTAAATCTTAATGGAATCCTTATATGTATAAAGAAGGTGGAATCTTGAGAAATTTTGGATGATCATGTCTTTTTCATTTGCTTATTTTTGTTCTTAAAGGTTGGAAGATGAAAATTTTGGGGGTTGGTTTTATTGATTCAAACCGTCAGGTGTGTGTTTGTAAATGATGGTGATTTCAAACTTTTCAAGAATAAAAGGTAATTTGATTTAGAAGTTTTAAAAGAAGTGTGAGAGAGATCTTGAAGGAAAAGTGTTTTTGATTTGAAGTTTTAAGTGGTTTGCTCTAGTATTTTTGTTGTTGAAGTCGTGGCTTCCTAGGGGTTCTAGTGTGTTAGACTTTGTTCTAAACCTTAGTGTCTATTGGTTAAGGCTTGTGATCGTGTTTGAGGCTGAGATCGTGGTAGTTGCTTGGAATAAAAGCTTGTTGGTAAGGGCTCTTCCACATGTGTGCTTGTTATTGTGTGAAATATAAGCTTGGGTGTTTGATTGTTTTGAGTAGTTTGATTGTTATGTTAAGTTTGTTCCAATGAAGTGTCATATTATTCCTTGTTGTATTATTGTGAGTGCATAAATGATTTGGTATCTTGGTGATTGTTGGGTGAATGGTGGGTGATGAGAGGATTATCGTTGTAGACTAGGTGATGATTTACAAAATGGTTTTATGGATCAGATAGCTAGAGCTAGATTGCAAGCCAATGAGCACACTTATGCATCGTACTTGAACTCTATGCAAAGACGAAAACGGTAAGAAAGTAGATTAGAAGCTCTACAGTGGTATGATTGGTTCAGTTATCTATCTTACTGCTTCAAGACCTTGTTAGAACCTAAACGATTGAGAAGTTTAGACCCTCATTAATTTTGATGATAACAAAGAATTTGCAAGTGAAAAATTTATCTTCTGATAAGTCCTGGAGTGTGCAGGTACTAAAATCATTCATGTTTTATAACTCACTCAAGCAAGAAGAAGAAATTCACAAGAGTTTGAATACATTCCATGTATGTCTGCATCCGGTTCACTCCAGCATCTTGCCTAAAGCAAGTGTCCGGTAGTGTTATCTTTTGACACATGGATTACTCAATTGCTGCGAGCATCAATCCATTATTCTGAGCGAGCATCTGGTCTATTAATGAATCACGTGATGGTCACTTTTGTGCTCTTCTACCTCAGCTATTTTGGAACGAAATTCGAATTTTATTTTGTGCGCTCATTTTGATGTACGAGGTATCAAAGGTGACACCATTAGTATAAGACAAAATTCGTACAAGGCAATTGTGAAAAGCAGAAAGTATAAAAATGGTATTGTGTACTATTCTGATAATTCTCTGTAAAGGAAGAAAATGACAACATTTTTAATTACCTTACTCAATGATATGTAGCTAAAATTTACTACAACGGCAATATCCCTCAAGGACTTCTATAAATACCCAAGGTATTCATTGAAGAAGGTTGCCAAAAACTGCTAGAAACTATATTTTGAAAGAGATATTATTCAAGTGAACAATCAAGTTTCTTGCCAAGTTTTTGGACACCAAGAACTAAACCTCAGCGTCTTATATTCTTTCTTTTAGGAAGTTATTTGTTTTTGAACTTAATCTTTTCATCCTCTCTGTGAGAGTTATTTGATTGTATTCAAAAGAAAATTACTTTGTAAAAGTTGTTCTGCCTAGTTAACGCTTTGTTCTTCAAAGGCTCGAACGTACTGAGTCGTTTTGAGAAGTTAAGAGTATTGTCAAGTTTGTGACAGTAGAATACTCTTAAGGAATTTGTAATCAGTTGATTATAGTGGAAATCCTTCAGGAACGAAGGGACTAGACGTAGCTATCAGTTTGGTGGTGAACTAGTATAAATCTTTGTGTCTCTTGCTTTACTGCTTTACATTTATTCTTATCTTGCAAAGAAAAAAAAAGTTTTCTTAAACTTCATTTCCAGCGTCTGGTCATACTCCAGCATCCGATAACAAACAGTTTTAAAATCAAGTGTTCAAAAGTGTTTTTAACTTAGAGTTTGCGCAAAGTTTTCAACACAATTCAACCCCTTTCTTGTGTTCACGTTCAGTTAGTACCAGAGCTCAGCCTCTTGGTTAAGCACTTAACAGTGTTAAGAGAAAAGATCTTATACTGTGAACATGTCTGCAGAAGGTGGTCACATGAGCGAATCTCCTCTATTTCTTTGGAGAAAATTTTGACTACTGGAAAGATAAGATAAAAGCTTTCTTTGAGACACAACAACTTGAGTTGTGGGATATTGTTGAAAGTGGTTACATTCTTCCCACTAATGCTGCTGGTGTTGCAATAGCCAGAGAAAATTGGAATGATGAACAGAAAAAGAGCTATCAAATCAATCAAAAAGCTAGATTCATTCTTATCTGTGCTATGTCAGAAAAGGAATATGACAAATATGGCAAATTTGATATTGCCAAAGAAACTTGGGATTCTCTTGTTTTGTCTTATGAGGGCTCTGCCCAAGTAAGAGAGACTAAAGCTAGCATATTGGTTCGCCAATATGAGCTGTTCAAAATGGAAGATGGTGAAAACATTGAATCTATGTTAGGAAGGTTCCTGAGAAGTTTGACCAAGCAGTGGAGACCCAAAGTCACTGCTATTCAAGAAGCAAAAGATTTAAATGTCTTAAGACTTGAAGATCTCTTGAGTTCTTTGAAAGCTCATGAACTTGAACTGAATGAAGAAAAACCTGTGAAGAAAAGCAAGTCTATTGCTTTGAAAGTCAACAAACATAAAGCCAGTACTTCTGAAGTCCTTCAGGCTGAAGAAGAATCAGAAGATGAAGCTTCAGAAGGAGACGTTGATGGGTCAGATGATGAGCTCGCGTTCATATCCAGGAAGATCCAAAGAATGTGGAAGAAAGGAAACTTCAAGAAGAAATTCCACAAGAAAGATGTCGAGGATAAGAAGGAAAGCAAAGACAAAAGTTAAGTTGTTTGCTATTAATGTAAAAAGCCTGGACACTTCAAATCTGAATGTCCTAATCTTAAGAAGAAGCCCACAAGAAGTTCCTTCAAGGGAAAGAAGAAGAGTCTTATGGCCACATGGGAAGATTTGGATTTATCCCCCTCTGAGGAAGATAATGAAGAAGAAGCCAATCTTGCCCTCATGGCAAATACTGTCTTAGACTCTGATGAAGAAGTTGAAGAGGTAATAATATATGATTCTTATTCTGAACTTCAACTCGCATTTAATGATCTTCTTAAGGACTCTGCCACTCTCTCCACTGAGTACAAAGCTTTGAAAAAGAAATTTTCATAATTATCACAAGAATTTCAAGTTTTGAAAAATGAAAACTCAAAGCTCAGTGAAGAGAACCAGAAGCTGAAAACTGAAAATCAGCATCAGGTGGATAGTCGATTAATGCGGTGACATGTCAAAGAACTGTAAGTGAGAGCTCTCAAACTGAAAGCTCTGAAGCTAAAGGCAATCCTAAGTGTAAATCAAATGATTATGAATATGTCTTTCAAAAGTTTCTTGCAGAGAGTGTAACTCGAAGCAAGAAAGCTTCAATGATTTGTGGTGTCAGTAGAACGACAACTCAAGATCTTGATTACATATCAGATGAACCCTCTTTAGAAAATAAAAATCCTGCATCTGATAAATCCAATGATCACAGTGAATGCTTGCATTGTATTTACTGCAACAAACCTGGTCATTTGAAAAGTGCATGTACTGTTTTTAAGACTAAGAAGGATAAGTATCCTTCAAGAACTATCAAGAAAGGACCCAAAAAGATATGGATACCTAAAGATAAAATAGTCTATATTGCAGACATGCTTAGCAACAAAGTCAACACACCTATCTTGGTACTTAGACAGTGGATTCTCGTGTCACATAA